>OX387619.1:32500-2432500 GCA_947568825.1 Sphinx pinastri
ACCTAACCTAACCTAACCTAACCTAACCTAACCTAACCTAACCTAACCTAACCTAACCTAACCTAACCTAACCTAACCTAACCTAACCTAACCTAACCTAACCTAACCTAACCTAACCTAACCTAACCTAACCTAACCTAACCTAACCTAACCTAACCTAACCTAACCTAACCTAACCTAACCTAACCTAACCTAACCTAACCTAACCTAACCTAACCTAACCTAACCTAACCTAACCTAACCTAACCTAACCTAACCTAACCTAACCTAACCTAACCTAACCTAACCTAACCTAACCTAACCTAACCTAACCTAACCTAACCTAACCTAACCTAACCTAACCTAACCTAACCTAACCTAACCTAACCTAACCTAACCTAACCTAACCTAACCTAACCTAACCTAACCTAACCTAACCTAACCTAACCTAACCTAACCTAACCTAACCTAACCTAACCTAACCTAACCTAACCTAACCTAACCTAACCTAACCTAACCTAACCTAACCTAACCTAACCTAACCTAACCTAACCTAACCTAACCTAACCTAACCTAACCTAACCTAACCTAACCTAACCTAACCTAACCTAACCTAACCTAACCTAACCTAACCTAACCTAACCTAACCTAACCTAACCTAACCTAACCTAACCTAACCTAACCTAACCTAACCTAACCTAACCTAACCTAACCTAACCTAACCTAACCTAACCTAACCTAACCTAACCTAACCTAACCTAACCTAACCTAACCTAACCTAACCTAACCTAACCTAACCTAACCTAACCTAACCTAACCTAACCTAACCTAACCTAACCTAACCTAACCTAACCTAACCTAACCTAACCTAACCTAACCTAACCTAACCTAACCTAACCTAACCTAACCTAACCTAACCTAACCTAACCTAACCTAACCTAACCTAACCTAACCTAACCTAACCTAACCTAACCTAACCTAACCTAACCTAACCTAACCTAACCTAACCTAACCTAACCTAACCTAACCTAACCTAACCTAACCTAACCTAACCTAACCTAACCTAACCTAACCTAACCTAACCTAACCTAACCTAACCTAACCTAACCTAACCTAACCTAACCTAACCTAACCTAACCTAACCTAACCTAACCTAACCTAACCTAACCTAACCTAACCTAACCTAACCTAACCTAACCTAACCTAACCTAACCTAACCTAACCTAACCTAACCTAACCTAACCTAACCTAACCTAACCTAACCTAACCTAACCTAACCTAACCTAACCTAACCTAACCTAACCTAACCTAACCTAACCTAACCTAACCTAACCTAACCTAACCTAACCTAACCTAACCTAACCTAACCTAACCTAACCTAACCTAACCTAACCTAACCTAACCTAACCTAACCTAACCTAACCTAACCTAACCTAACCTAACCTAACCTAACCTAACCTAACCTAACCTAACCTAACCTAACCTAACCTAACCTAACCTAACCTAACCTAACCTAACCTAACCTAACCTAACCTAACCTAACCTAACCTAACCTAACCTAACCTAACCTAACCTAACCTAACCTAACCTAACCTAACCTAACCTAACCTAACCTAACCTAACCTAACCTAACCTAACCTAACCTAACCTAACCTAACCTAACCTAACCTAACCTAACCTAACCTAACCTAACCTAACCTAACCTAACCTAACCTAACCTAACCTAACCTAACCTAACCTAACCTAACCTAACCTAACCTAACCTAACCTAACCTAACCTAACCTAACCTAACCTAACCTAACCTAACCTAACCTAACCTAACCTAACCTAACCTAACCTAACCTAACCTAACCTAACCTAACCTAACCTAACCTAACCTAACCTAACCTAACCTAACCTAACCTAACCTAACCTAACCTAACCTAACCTAACCTAACCTAACCTAACCTAACCTAACCTAACCTAACCTAACCTAACCTAACCTAACCTAACCTAACCTAACCTAACCTAACCTAACCTAACCTAACCTAACCTAACCTAACCTAACCTAACCTAACCTAACCTAACCTAACCTAACCTAACCTAACCTAACCTAACCTAACCTAACCTAACCTAACCTAACCTAACCTAACCTAACCTAACCTAACCTAACCTAACCTAACCTAACCTAACCTAACCTAACCTAACCTAACCTAACCTAACCTAACCTAACCTAACCTAACCTAACCTAACCTAACCTAACCTAACCTAACCTAACCTAACCTAACCTAACCTAACCTAACCTAACCTAACCTAACCTAACCTAACCTAACCTAACCTAACCTAACCTAACCTAACCTAACCTAACCTAACCTAACCTAACCTAACCTAACCTAACCTAACCTAACCTAACCTAACCTAACCTAACCTAACCTAACCTAACCTAACCTAACCTAACCTAACCTAACCTAACCTAACCTAACCTAACCTAACCTAACCTAACCTAACCTAACCTAACCTAACCTAACCTAACCTAACCTAACCTAACCTAACCTAACCTAACCTAACCTAACCTAACCTAACCTAACCTAACCTAACCTAACCTAACCTAACCTAACCTAACCTAACCTAACCTAACCTAACCTAACCTAACCTAACCTAACCTAACCTAACCTAACCTAACCTAACCTAACCTAACCTAACCTAACCTAACCTAACCTAACCTAACCTAACCTAACCTAACCTAACCTAACCTAACCTAACCTAACCTAACCTAACCTAACCTAACCTAACCTAACCTAACCTAACCTAACCTAACCTAACCTAACCTAACCTAACCTAACCTAACCTAACCTAACCTAACCTAACCTAACCTAACCTAACCTAACCTAACCTAACCTAACCTAACCTAACCTAACCTAACCTAACCTAACCTAACCTAACCTAACCTAACCTAACCTAACCTAACCTAACCTAACCTAACCTAACCTAACCTAACCTAACCTAACCTAACCTAACCTAACCTAACCTAACCTAACCTAACCTAACCTAACCTAACCTAACCTAACCTAACCTAACCTAACCTAACCTAACCTAACCTAACCTAACCTAACCTAACCTAACCTAACCTAACCTAACCTAACCTAACCTAACCTAACCTAACCTAACCTAACCTAACCTAACCTAACCTAACCTAACCTAACCTAACCTAACCTAACCTAACCTAACCTAACCTAACCTAACCTAACCTAACCTAACCTAACCTAACCTAACCTAACCTAACCTAACCTAACCTAACCTAACCTAACCTAACCTAACCTAACCTAACCTAACCTAACCTAACCTAACCTAACCTAACCTAACCTAACCTAACCTAACCTAACCTAACCTAACCTAACCTAACCTAACCTAACCTAACCTAACCTAACCTAACCTAACCTAACCTAACCTAACCTAACCTAACCTAACCTAACCTAACCTAACCTAACCTAACCTAACCTAACCTAACCTAACCTAACCTAACCTAACCTAACCTAACCTAACCTAACCTAACCTAACCTAACCTAACCTAACCTAACCTAACCTAACCTAACCTAACCTAACCTAACCTAACCTAACCTAACCTAACCTAACCTAACCTAACCTAACCTAACCTAACCTAACCTAACCTAACCTAACCTAACCTAACCTAACCTAACCTAACCTAACCTAACCTAACCTAACCTAACCTAACCTAACCTAACCTAACCTAACCTAACCTAACCTAACCTAACCTAACCTAACCTAACCTAACCTAACCTAACCTAACCTAACCTAACCTAACCTAACCTAACCTAACCTAACCTAACCTAACCTAACCTAACCTAACCTAACCTAACCTAACCTAACCTAACCTAACCTAACCTAACCTAACCTAACCTAACCTAACCTAACCTAACCTAACCTAACCTAACCTAACCTAACCTAACCTAACCTAACCTAACCTAACCTAACCTAACCTAACCTAACCTAACCTAACCTAACCTAACCTAACCTAACCTAACCTAACCTAACCTAACCTAACCTAACCTAACCTAACCTAACCTAACCTAACCTAACCTAACCTAACCTAACCCATTGTCTAATTTTGAAAAACTTCTGTATGAAAACATATTAGTGTGGCACATCATTTAATAGCGTTTTATAAATACTTACCGTTGCCCATATTTTTGATATTTTCCCCCCCCAATTTCTTCCAAATTTCGTTAATTTCCTTACTTTTGCTGACGGTGAAAATTTACTTACCGTTGCCCATATTTTTGATATTTTCCCCCCCCAATTTCTTCCAAATTTCGTTAATTTCCTTACTTTTGCTGACGGTGAAAATTTTTTGTACCAACCGTACCTCACTTTATTCGGTATTTGTGAAGTACTCGCCGAGACGCGTCCAGCGACGTATCGTACGTCGCGCTCCGGCAAAAAATTATTTTCGATTATCAGTTGATGTACCGGTGTGCACCTAAGTAAGGAACACAAAAATAAAGATTGTCTAATTTTGAAAAACTTCTGTATGAAAACATATTAGTGTGGCACATCATTTAATAGCGTTTTATAAATACTTACCGTTGCCCATATTTTTGATATTTTCCCCCCCCAATTTCTTCCAAATTTCGTTAATTTCCTTACTTTTGCTGACGGTGAAAATTTTTTGTACCAACCGTACCTCACTTTATTCGGTATTTGTGAAGTACTCGCCGAGACGCGTCCAGCGACGTATCGTACGTCGCGCTCCGGCAAAAAATTGCCCCCCCACACCCACCCTTTTGTCTTTTTTGACGAGGTAAGGTGTGGCTATACCGTCACGAAAGCCATATATAGTCAAACTCAAAAACCCAAAGCACTATATATCTAAGGGCCACACTTACTCGCTGAAAAGCTTTTTAAATATTGTACACTTACCTGGAAGGATACATACCCTATCCTGCGACGCTTCGCGATCCCGGACGGCTATTCACCTGAAAAAGAAAAAGTAAAAATTAGACATATTTTAGCTTATTGACTTACCGTGCTTGTATGCACCTAATGTAATCATATATAGTAGTGACCTTGACTTTTAGCTAGACTAAATATAATCTGTTTTAGTTATATTTTATTCTGACTTTTTATTTTTATTTTATTATCTGTGAATCGACAGTATCTATACGACCGAGCCATTTACACTTGGCGTACAGTTGATTGACAAGTGCCCCCTAGCAGCGACAAGCTCCCCCTGTCAAAATGTTCCGCACACCAGCTAAGGATGGCAGCAGAGTGGCGTCCAAATCCCCAGAGGCCAGCTCGCAGGAAACGAGCAGGACAACTGTTGCGCAAGCCCGGCGGAGTATTGAGACAAAGCTGGATTGTACAGCAGAACCCAGGACTGCCGGGACTGCCGGGCTTGCGAAACAGAAGACTGGAATCCTTGGAACGACCACCGTGACAAAGAAACCCGTCATACATGTGGACATGACGACTATTGAAAAGTCTCCGATAAAAGAAGCGGAATACACTAGCAGGACAGCTGAGGCGAAGGCTTGTCTCATCAAGACGAAGCTTCAGATTAACAATAGTCGGAACTTAAAAACTGAAATTAAGACGGAAGTGATAAATGCCTCAGAACGATTATATAAATTAGTAAAGGACGCGGAAGAGGGGAGACCATATAAGGGAAAGGAGACACAAAGGAATAGGACAGGAGAACAAAGAAAAGATGAGGAAGGAGAGACCATATCGAAAGAGGACAAAACCAGAAGGGAAAGAGAGGAACAGAAGAAAATCTTGGAAAAATTAGAAGAAAATACGAAGTTACTCAAGGAGAATAAGAAGGAAATTGAAAAGATTAATGGATTAATAACAAGAGAAGCAGAAGAGTGGAAAAAACAAAGGACATATGCGAGTGTAGCAGCCGGCCCGCAAAATGGGAAACCACCGAGTGTGGCTACGGCGCTACACTCCATAGTAGTGACATCGAGGGACGAGCAAGAAACGGGCGATGAAGTGGTGGAAAAATTAAGGAAAGTGGTAAACGCGGCAGAGGAAGGAATCAGAGTAGATAACATCAGGAAAGGAAAAGAAAGGAAAGTCATAGTAGGATTTCAGGATAAACAAGAGTTAACAAAAGTAAAGGACAAAATTAATAAAGCAGGGAATTTGAATGTCGAAGAAGTAAAGAATAAGGACCCACTCATCGTACTGAAAGACGTCCTAAATTGCCACTCAAATGAGGATATATTAAAGGCTATACGAATGCAGAATAGACACTTATTGGACAGGATAAGGAAAGAGGAAGACAGTATGGAAGTTAAATATAGAAGAAGAGCCCGTAACCCTCTGATGGCGCATATCGTCCTCAAGGTGTCACCGCAAATCTGGGGAATCCTTACGGAAGCCGGCGCGGTGCATGTAGACATCCAGAGGGTCAGAGTTTCAGACCAGTCACCACTAGTCCAGTGCTCACGTTGCCTGGGCTATGGTCACGGAAAAAGATTCTGTCGAAGCACCCTGGATGTCTGCAGTCACTGCGGGGGTTCACATTTAAGGGCCGAATGTCCTGACTGGATGGCAGCCGAGTTACCAACTTGCTGCAACTGCCAAAAAGCCAAAATGGCAGACACCAAGCACAATGCATTCAGTCAGGACTGCCCGATAAGGAAAAAGTGGGACGCGCTGGCACGCTCCGCCATAGCGTACTGCTGAGGTGGTCTCCACAGCCCCGGGCCCGACCATGCCTGACTCCGAAGGACGGCCATACCTGATGGCGCAGGCCAACCTTCAAAGAAAAAACTTGGCCACTCAAGAGTTGATGGCGTGGGCTATCGAAAAAAGGTTGGCCGCGGCCCTAATTCAGGAGCCTTACATCGGAGGGACTGGCCGGATGAAGGATTACGGGACCGTCAGGATCTTTCAGAGCGCGGAGCGGGAGGGTGGCCAGGTCAAGGCAGCCATAGCAGTCTTTGACGATGACGTGGATGCCTTGATCTGTCCAGAGTTCACCACTACGAATATCGTCGTGGTGAGAATCCGCTCCGGCGCCTGGGAGATCGTGATGGTCTCGATATACTTCGAACCGGACCAGCCAATAGACGAATACCTCGAACACCTGAGGAAAATAGGAAGGAGGCTGGGCTCGAGGAGCCTATTAATTGGTGGAGACGCCAATGCAAAGAGTCTATGGTGGAGCCAAGAGATCGACCGAAGAGGAGAGCTGGTGTCCGGTTGGCTGGATGAAGCCGGGCTCCATGTGCTAAACGAAGGCAATACGCCGACGTTTTTCACCGTGAGAGGAGGAAGGGCATTCTCCAGCCAGGTGGACATCACGGCCTGTTCGGTCGACCTCTTGGATAAGATAGGAAATTGGCGAGTCAGAGAGGATCTGACGAGTTCGGACCACAATACTATCACGTTTGACTTAAATATTAAAAGAGAGAAAGGAATCAAAATTATTAGGACTACAAGAAAATTTAATACTCGGAAAGCTAACTGGAGAGAATTTGGAAATAAAATTAAACATTTAACAGAAGAAAACAAAATAAATAAAATAGAGATAGACAAAGTTAATACAATAGTAGAATTAGAGAATAAAATAGTAAAATATACAGAGTTAATAACTAAATCAAGTGAGGAAACAATACCAAAGAAGAAAAATAATACAAAATTTAACTTACCGTGGTGGTCCGACGAACTCGAAAGACTGAAGAAGGAAATGATGAGAAGAAAACGGAGAATCCGATGGGCGGCTCCTGTAAGAAAGGAAAAAGTGATTAGGGAGTACAAAAGTGCAAAGGAGGAATATGAAAATGAAGCGAGGATAGCGCAGGTCAAGAGTTGGAAGGAGTTTTGCGGGAAACAGGATAAAGAAGGGGTATGGGATGGAATATATCGAGTGATGGGCAGGCTGACCAAGCGGCATGAAGACCAGCCACTCGTCAGGGACGGTAAAACCCTGGGTCAGGAGGAATCGGCAAGATTTCTTGCCGAGACCTTCTACCCGGACGACCCTGACGAGGAGGACAATGAGGATCACCGGCGCACCAGGGAGCTCGCCTCGCGAGTGAACGACTGGGTCCATGGTGAGGTACATGACCCACCTTTCACGTCGCGGGAGCTCACTGCGGCGCTGGTGACCTTCAACCCGACAAAGGCGCCCGGTTCTGATGGCCTGACCTCCGATATCTGTATGCAGGCGATCGCCCAAGATCCGGAGTCTTTTCTATCACTGGCTAACAAGTGCCTAGAATTGGCCTATTTTCCAAAAATTTGGAAAGAGGCCACGGTCGTTGTGCTTCGGAAACCGGGTAAGGACGATTACACGGTTCCCAAAGCGCATCGACCGATAGGATTGTTGCCAGTGATGGGAAAGATACTGGAAAAGATGCTGGTGGGCAGACTCAAATGGCACCTCCTCCGGAGGATGAGCCACCGCCAATTCGGATTTATGCCACAAAGGGGCACCGAGGACTCCCTCTATGTCTTGGTAAATCATATTAGGAAAAAACTTTATGAAAAGAAAATTATAATATTGGTGTCGCTAGACATAGAGGGAGCCTTCGATAGCGCCTGGTGGCCCGCTATCAAAGTCCGATTGGCGGAAGAGCAATGCCCACCAAACATCCGTAGGTTGATCGCCAGCTATCTAGATGATCGGATGGTCAGGGTTAGGTACGCGGGTGCCGAAGCCGCGAAACGGACTGTTAAGGGTTGCGTTCAGGGGTCCATCGGAGGGCCAATCCTGTGGAACCTCCTCCTCGATCCCCTATTACAGGGGCTCGAGCGCCGGGGTGACTATTGTCAGGCTTTTGCCGATGATGTCGTCCTGGTGTTCGACGGGGGTTCCACAGGAGAAGTGCAAAAGCAGGCCAATGCGGCACTAGCCTATGTGCGGGATTGGGGTATCCGAAATAAACTCAAATTTGCGCCAAATAAGACCAAGGCCATGGTCATTACGAATAAATTAAAGTACGATACCCCAATCCTACACATGGGTGGCGTCGACATTGGTCTGTCAGATGAAATAAAGATGCTTGGCCTGACAATGGACCGGAAACTCACCTTTAACAGTCACGTGACGCAGGTTTGCGGGAAGGCCGCAACCCTCTACAAAATGCTCGCGAGGTCAGCCAAAGTCCAGTGGGGGTTGGGACCGGAGGTTATCAGGACGATCTATACGGCAGCGGTTGAGCCAGTTATACTCTACGCGGCCAGTGCGTGGGCTCCCGCTAGCCAAAAACTCGGCATCAGGAAGCAGCTCGGAGCGATCCAGCGCAGCTTTGCGCAGAAGCTGACGAAGGCATATAGGACCGCCTCTCTCAACTCGACCCTATTGCTCGCGGGGATACTCCCCCTTGACATAAGAGTGAGGGAAACCGCACTCCTCTACGAGGTCAAGAGGGGGTACTCCCAGCGAGTAGTAGGCGATCGGGAGATAGAGGCTCCTGTGGCCTTCGCCAGCTTGGACCACCCGGCGGAACGGAGGAGCGGGACGTTCCAATGCCTGGTGAACGGGGCAGAACTGGCCCAGCACGTCGGTGAGGGTCTTAGCATCTTCACCGACGGAAGCAAAATTGATGGGAAAGTCGGAGCGGCGCTGTCCATATGGAACGGCGCCGCGGAGACGAGTACCAGAAAGTTGCGGCTGGAGCCGTACTGCTCCGTCTACCAGGCTGAACTTCTCGCCCTCCGGAAAGCCGTGGAGGAGGCGCTCCGAAGCGGGCTTCCTACGTGCGGCATCTTTAGCGATGCCAGGTCTGCCCTTGACGTCATCACCAGAGGTGATTCTCTCCACCCCATAGCGTTCGAAATTAGTAAATTATTAAAAGAAGCCGAGCAACGCGCCCAGAAAATTAAATTTTTCTGGGTGAAGGCACACGTGGGGTTGGAGGGAAACGAGAGGGCGGACGTGCTCGCTAAAGAGGCCGCACAGCATCTGAGGACCCGTGCGCATTACGACAAGTGTCCGGTTTCATTCGTCAAGAGACAGATCCGTCTGGACTCTATTGCCGAATGGAGCCGGAGATACGCGGACGGAGAGACGGCTTCGGTAACGAAGCTGTTCTTTCCGGACGCAGTCGAGGCGCACAGGGTCGTCAGGCGGATCGTCCTGGATCCTGTCCTCACGCAGCTGTTCACTGGGCACGGCGGGTTCTCTGAGTACTTGCATCGGTTCAAGTGCAAAGAGAGCCCGGCGTGCTTGTGTGACCCTGACGTTCGGGAGACGGTCCCACACCTCCTGCTCGATTGTCCCATACATGCCAAAGAGAGATTTGATTTAGAAAGCCAGATAGATTATAAGTTAACAGTAGACAATATACATAACATAATTAAGGAAAAATTAGTTGTACATAAGTTCATAAAATACTGTAAATTAATAGGAAATAAGGTAATAAGTAGAAATAAGTAGAAATAAGTTACTAAATATATAATGTTAAATTATATATAATTAGTAATAAAATTAATAAGTAAGAATATATGTACGAAAATAAGTAGTTACGTAAAGAGTATGAGCGAAGTAAGATGATATGTAGATTAAATAATAGATAGATGTAAAGATTAAATTAATTAAGATATACTGATACATATGTTTAGAACTAAGTATAAGTAACTTAAAAAAAAAAGAGAAAATTAAAAAGAAAAACATACATAATATCCCTTGTCCTGGATAGGGGGAACGAGGGTGAGGCGCAGAGCCTCACTAAAAAAAAAAAAAAAAAAAAAAAAAAAAAAAACCTAACCTAACCTAACCTAACCTAACCTAACCTAACCTAACCTAACCTAACCTAACCTAACCTAACCTAACCTAACCTAACCAACCGTCGAATTTTGTGAAATTTTTGTATCAAAACTATTTAGTGTGGCACATTGTTTGATAGCATTTTATAAATACTTACCGTTCCGTATAATTTTGATTTTCTCCCCCCTCAATTTTTCCAAATTTCGTTAATTTTCCATACTTCTGCTGACGGTGAAAAATTTTTGTACCAACCGTACCTAACATTATTCGATATTCGTGAAGTACTCGCCGAGACGCGTCTAACGGCGTATCACACGTCGCGCTCCGGCAAAAAAAATTGTCCCCCACACCCACCCTTTTGTCTTTTTTGACGAGGTAAGGTACGGCTATACCGTCACGAAAGCCCAAAAACCTTAAATTACATAAACTAATTAAACTTGAATTATACTTACCACATAATTACTGCTGCACCACGCGCCGTTAGAACTGCCACAGACCTGAAACAAAAAGGAAATTAGACATAAGAATACATTGATATAAATAGATAAAAGATAATTCAACAAAATACCGACTACCAATTAATAAATTGGACTTATATATATATATTATAAATAGACGCTTTACATATAAACATACGTATACACACAAATTGACATCGTTGATCGATATCGTCGACTGTTGACGATTGTTGATTGTTGACTCACTCCGTGGACCCTCTACACCCACGAAGTATTTTACATTGTGACGAGGACCCCCTAACCACAACCAACATGCCTAGCTTCCACACACCCGTCAAGAAGCTCCTCTCCCCACCTAAACGTGACGCTGACGCAGGAGCCCCTGTAGGAGCGGGTCCCTCTCGGAGCCAGTCAGTGGCCCAGGTGAGGCGCAGCATCGAGTCACGGCTCGATGCAGTGCCCGAAACCAGAGCCACATCGCTTACCACAACTTCGAAAAGGAGCACCGCAGCACCGATGACTTCGACAGCACCAACGACATCTGCAGCATCCGCAGCACCATCAGAGCGGAAGGGCACAGCCAAGAGCCAACCCATGCCGGAGACAGGTTCAGACAGGCAGGACTCTCCCAAAAAGGGGAGTACTGCCTACCTGAACAGGACGGCCGAAGCTAAGGCGTGTCTCCTGAAGGCCCGGCTGCAAATTAACAACAGCCGGAATCTCAAGACTGAAATTAAGGTCGAAGTCATCGAGGCAGCGGAGCGACTTTACAGGCTGGTAAAAGACGCCGAGGAGGGCAAGCCCTACAGAGGGCGGACCGCCGAAGGAAGTAAAGGGAAGGAGTTGGAAAAGGAAGAGGTGACGAAGGCGGAAACGTTGGACATAGCAGGCAAAGGAGTAGGGAAAGAAGACCGGGAAAAACTGGGTAGAGAACTCCTAAAAAGGCTAGAGGAGCATGGGCAGATGCTGCAAGAAAGCAAAGAAGAGATGAGGAGGATGAGCGAGGAGGTGCGGAAGCACAGAGAAGAAGTCGAAAAGGCCAGGACGTACGCGAGTGTAGCTGCCGGTCCACCCAAAACCACAGCAGAAGTGACTACGGCGCTACACTCGATAGTAATAAGCTCACAGGATGAAGAAGAAACCGGAGATCAGGTGGTGAATAGAATAAGGAAGGTAGTGAATGCAAAAGAAGAGGGATTCAAAATAGATAGAATAAGAAAAGCAAAGGAAAGGAAGGTTATAATGGGCTTTGAGGACAAGGAAGAGATGGCAAAGGTCAAGGAGAGGATAAGGAGAGAAGGAAAGAGCTTAAACGTGACCGACATTAAAAATAAGGATCCTCTGGTCATTGTAAAGGATTTACTCAAATGCCACTCTGATACAGAGATTCTGGGCGCAATAAGGGCCCAGAATGGGCATCTCCTGGCCATGATTGGTAAAGACGCGGACCGGATCGAAATCCGTTACAAACGAAAAGCCCGGAACCCGCTGATGACTCATGTCGTTCTCCAGGTGTCGCCACAGATCTGGAAGAAGTTCACCGAAGCCGGTGCGATCCACATAGACATCCAGAGGGTCAGGGTTGAGGACCAGTCTCCCTTGGTACAATGCTCAAAGTGTTTGGGCTACGGCCACGGGAGGCGGTTCTGCCGGGGCTCTCTGGATGCCTGTAGCCACTGTGGCGGGCCGCACCTGAGGGCGGAGTGTCCCGACTGGATGGCAGCTGCAGCACCAACGTGCTGCAACTGCCTGAAGGCGAAAATCGCCGAGACGGGTCACAACGCCTTTAGTGTGGACTGCCCAGTAAGGAAACGGTGGGACGCGCTAGCCAGGTCCGCCATAGCCTATTGCTAAGGTGGTCCCCACCGTCCCGGGCCCAGCAGCAGCAGACGTAGCTTCCGGCGCACGGCCATACCTGGTGGCGCAGGCTAATCTCCAAAGAAGCGCACTCGCGACCGATGAGTTTATGATGATGGCATCTCAGAGGAGATTGGCCTTCGCACTAATCCAGGAGCCGTACGTCGGGGGCACTGGCCGGGTGAAGAACTACGGGGCCGCCAGGATCTTCCAGTGCGCGGAACGAGAAGGGGGTCGGGCCAAGGCAGCCATAGTAGTCTACGACGTAGACATGGATGCCTTGATCTGCCCCCAATTCACCACGACAAATATTGTAGTGGTGAAAATCCGTACCAGCGCCTGGGAGATGGTGGTGGTCTCGTATTACTTCGAACCCGACAAGCCGCTAGATCTATACCTCGATCACCTGAGGGGCGTCTGCTGCAGCCTGGGCACGAGGCGCCTGTTAACAGGAGGGGACACCAACGCGAGAAGCCTATGGTGGAGCCGGGAGATCGACCGAAGAGGTGAGGAGGTGTCTGGTTGGCTGGACGAAGCGGGTCTCCAGGTGCTGAATGAAGGCGACAAGCCGACGTTCTACACCGTGCGAGGAGACAGGGCCTACTCCAGCCAGGTTGACGTCACCGCCTGTTCGGTCGATCTCTTAGAACTTATTCGGAACTGGACCGTCGAGGAGGACCTGACGAGCTCCGACCACAATACCATCACTTTTGAAATGACACTACGGAAAGGCCAAGGGATCGCAACCAAAAACACAACTAGGATATACAACACTAAAAAGGTAAATTGGACGGAATTTGGCAGAAAATTTAATAAGTATATCAAGGAACAAAACATAAACAAAACAGAAATTGGCAAATTAGAAAATGTGGGTAAATTAGAAAGTGAAATAGGAAAATACACAAAAATTATGGTAAAAGTAAGCGAAGAAACTATTCCAAAAAAGAATCCAAACACAAAATATGCGATCCCTTGGTGGTCTAAGGAGCTCGAAAGGTCCAAAAAGGAAATGATGCGACGGAAACGCCGCATCCGATGGGCGGCGCCTGTGAGGAAGGCAGGCGTGATCAGGGCTTACAAAGAAGCCAAGGAGGCATATGAAAAGGAGACAAAGGAAGCCCAATGCAGAAGTTGGAAGGAGTTTTGCGGAAAGCAAACTAAGGAAGGATTGTGGGATGGGATATATCGAGTGATGGGCAGGCTGACTAAGCGGCACGAAGATGCGCCACTCGTGAGGGACGGACAAATCCTGGGTCAGGAGGAATCGGCAAGATTCCTTGCCGAGACCTTCTACCCGGACGACCCTCACGAGGAGGATAATGAGGATCACCGGCGCACCAGGGAGCTTGCCTCACGCGTGAACGACTTGGTCCATGGTGAGGTACATGACCCACCGTTCACGTTGGGGGAGCTCACGGCGGCGCTGGTGACCTTCAATCCTAAGAAGGCGCCCGGGTCGGACGGCCTGACCTCCGATATCTGTTCGCAGGCGATCGCCCAAGATCCGGAATCTTTCCTAGCACTGGCTAACAAGTGCCTAGAACTGGCCTATTTTCCTAGGATCTGGAAGGAGGCCACGGTCGTTGTGCTGCGGAAACCGGGTAAGGACGATTATTCGGTTCCCAAGGCACACCGGCCGATAGGACTGTTGCCAGTGCTGGGAAAGATCCTGGAAAAGATGCTGGTGGGTAGGCTAAAATGGCACATCCTTCCGAGGATGAGCCACCGCCAATACGGCTTTATGCCACAAAGGGGCACCGAGGACTCCCTCTATGATCTGATGAGTCATATCAGGACTAAACTTCGACAGAAGAAAGTCCTGATTATGATATCGTTGGACATAGAGGGGGCCTTCGATAGCGCCTGGTGGCCGGCCATAAAAGTCCGATTGGCGGAAGAACGCTGCCCACCAAACATCAGAAGGATGGTCGCCAGCTATCTAGATGATCGGATGGTCAGGGTCCGATACGCGGGCGCCGAGTCAGCGCGCAGGACCGTTAAAGGTTGTGTTCAAGGCTCTATTGGGGGGCCAATCCTATGGAACCTCCTCCTTGACCCCCTTTTACAGGGGCTCGAGCGCCGGGGCGACTATTGTCAAGCTTTTGCTGACGATGTCGTCCTGGTGTTCGATGGGGGTTCCACAGGAGAAGCTCAGAAGCAGGCCAATGCGGCACTAGCCTATGTGCGGGATTGGGGTGTCAGAAATAAGCTGAAGTTTGCGCCACACAAAACTCAGGCGATGGTGCTTACAAACAAGCTTAAGTTTGACACCCCGATCCTGCGCATGGGCGGAGTCGACATTGGTCTGTCTAACGAGATCAAGCTGCTTGGCCTTACAATAGACCGAAAACTGACCTTTAACGGTCACGTGACGCAGGCGTGCGCCAAGGCCATAGGCCTATATAAAGTGCTCGCGAGGTCCGCCAAGGTCCAGTGGGGGTTGGGACCCGATGTGATCAGGACGATCTACACGGCAGCGGTGGAGCCCGTGATCTTGTATGCTGCAAGCGCATGGGCTCCAGCGAGCCGAAAGCTGGGTGTAAGGAAGCAGCTCGGAGCCATCCAGCGCAACTTCGCGCAGAAGATGACGAAGGCCTACAGGACTGTCTCTCTCAACTCGGCCCTGCTGCTTGCTGGGGTGCTCCCTCTTGACATAAGGGTGCGGGAAACCGCACTCCTTTATGAAGTCAAGAAGGGGCACTCTTGCGAGGTAGTGGGAGACCGGGAGGTGGAGGCTCCTGTGGCCTTCGTCAACTTAGAGCATCCGGCGGGACGGGGGAACAGGACGTTCCAATGCCTGGCGGATGGGGCGGAACTGGCTCAGCACGTCGGTGAGGGTCTTAGCATCTTCACCGATGGAAGCAAAATTGACGGGAAAGTCGGAGCGGCGCTGTCCATATGGAACGGCGCCGCCGAGACGAGTACCCGAAAATTGCGGCTTGAGCCGTACTGCTCCGTCTACCAGGCGGAACTTCTGGCCCTCCGATACGCCGTGGAGGAGGCGCTCCGAAGCGGGCTTCCTGCGTGCGGCATCTTTAGTGATGCCAGGTCTGCCCTCGAAGTCGTCACCAGAGGTGATTCTCTCCACCCCATAGCGTTTGATATACGAAAGTCACTACAAATCGCCGAGAAACGCGCCCAGAAAGTTAGACTTTTCTGGGTCAAGGCGCACGTGGGGTTGGAGGGAAACGAGAGGGCGGATCAGCTCGCTAAGGAGGCCGCACAGCACCTGAAGACCCGTGCGCACTACGACAAGTGTCCGGTTTCATTTGTCAAGAGACAGATCCGTAAGGACTCTATTGACGAATGGAACCGGAGATACGCGGACGGAGAGACGGCTTCGGTAACGAAGCTGTTCTTTCCGGACGCTGTCGAGGCGCACAGGGTCTTAAGGCGGATCGTCCTGGATCCTGTCCTTACGCAGGTGTTCACTGGGCACGGCGGGTTCTCGGAGTACTTGAATCGGTTCAAGTGCAAAGAGAGCCCGGCGTGCTTGTGTGACCCTGACACTCGGGAGACGGTCCCACACCTCCTGCTCGAATGTCCCATCCACGCAGTGGAACGATTTGAACTTGAAAATTGCATAGACTGTAAGTTAGATATAAGTAATATACATAGAATAGTGAAGAACAAATTGATAGCGGATAAGTTTTTGAAGTTTTGTACTAAAATAGTAAATAAGGTAAACAATAGAAATAGGTAAAAATTAGAATTACTGAATATATAAGAAATTATATATTATTAGTAATTATAGTAATATAGTCGATATAAGTATAGGATAAATAGATTAAGAGGAATAGAATTATGTATTAATATTAAGATGTAATAAAATAGATAGTAAATAGAATTAAGTTATAGCAAAGTAAAATTAAATGTAAAGAAATAAATGTTGCAAAAATACCCTTGTCCTGGATAGGGGGAACGAGGGTGGGACGCAGAGTCCCACAACAAAAAAAAAAAAAAAAAAAAAAAAAAAAAACCTAACCTAACCTAACCTAACCTAACCTAACCTAACCTAACCTAACCTAACCTAACCTAACCTAACCTAACCTAACCTAACCTAACCAAAATTACAAAATTTAATATTTCTTTTATATTGACCCGTTATATATAAATATATAATTGCGATACAAAGTATTGGTTATTTTACTATAATATTTTATTTTCTTGTATTTTGTTCATAGATACTTATTTTTACTAAATCTAAGTTGACTGGTACCTGGAGTACCGAAACTTAAAAATCAGAAAGTGACTTCTCGTGGACCCTCTACATCCACGAAGCAATTAAAATTTTTAAATAGTGACGAGGACCCCCTATCTACGAACATGCCGAGCTTCCACACGCCCGTCAAGAAGGCCCTTTCCCCACTCAAACTTGACGCCGACGCAGGAGCCCCTGTAGGCGCTGGCCCCTCTCGGAGCCAGTCAGTAGCCCAGGTAAGGCGCAGCATAGAGTCACGTCTCGATGCAGCGCCCGAAACCAGGGCTGCTCTACTCACCACTGTGCCGAAGAAGACCACCACAGCACCGATGACCTCAGCAGCACCAACGATATCTGCAGCAGCCGCAGCATCAGTAGAGCGGAAGGGCACCGCCAAGAGCCAGCCCATGCCGGAGACAGGTTCGGGTAGGCAAGAATCTCCCAAGAAGGGAAGTACTGCCTACCTGAACAGGACGGCTGAGGCTAAGGCGTGCCTCCTTAAGGCCCGGCTACAAATTAATAATAGCCGGAATCTGAAAACAGAAATCAAGGTTGAGGTCATCGACGCAGCGGAACGGCTCTACAGGCTGGTGAAGGACGCCGAGGAGGGCAAGCCATACAGAGGGCGGACCGCAGAAGGAGGAAAAGGGAAGGAATCGGAAAAGGAAGGGGCATCAAAGACGGAAATGTTGGATGTAGCAGGTAAAGGACCAGGGAAAGAAGAGAGGGACAGACTGGGAAACGAGCTCCTTCAAAAGCTGGAGGAACACGGAAAGATGCTGCAGGAAAGCAAGGAGGAAATGAAAAGGATGGGCGAAGAGGTAAAGAAACACAGAGAAGAGATGGAAAAGACCAGATCGTATGCGAGTGTAGCAGCCGGTCCACCCAAAAACACAGCAGAGGTGACTACGGCGCTACACTCGATAGTTATAACTTCACAGGATGAGGAGGAAACGGGAGACCAGGTGGTGGAAAAGATAAGGTCAGCGGTAAATGCAAAGGAGGAAGGGCTAAAGATAGACCGCATTAGGAAAGCGAAGGAGAGGAAGGTAATCATGGGCTTTCGGGACCAGAAAGAAATGGAGAAAGTTAAGGAAAGACTCCGCAAAAAAGGCAAGAATCTCACGGTAGCGGACATCAAAAATAAAGACCCATTGATCGTTGTCAAGGACCTGCTGACTTGCCACACAAACGATGAAATTCTGGGCGCGATCAGGGCCCAGAATAACCATCTCTTGGCCCACGTCAGTAAGGAGGACAGCAGGATGGAGGTCCGCTACAGAAGGAAGGCCAGAAACCCGCTGATGGCCCATGTGGTCCTCCAGGTGTCGCCACAGATCTGGCAAAGGTTCACGGAGGCCGGCGCGATCCACATAGACATCCAGAGGGTCAAGGTTGAGGACCAGTCTCCCCTGGTCCAATGCTCAAAATGCTTGGGCTACGGCCATGGGAGGCGGTTCTGCCGGGGCTCCCTGGATGCCTGCAGCCACTGCGGCGGACCGCATCTGAAGGCGGAGTGCCCAGACTGGATGGCGGCTGCAGCACCAACGTGCTGCAACTGCCTAAAAGCGAAGATCGCTGAGACGGGACACAACGCCTTCAGCGAGGACTGCCCAGTACGGAAGCGGTGGGACGCGTTGGCCAGATCCGCCATAGCCTATTGCTAAGGTGGTCCCCATCGCTCCGGGCCCGGAAATGGCAGACGCAGCCTCCGACGCGCGGCCATACCTGGTGGCGCAGGCCAATCTCCAAAGAAGCGCACTCGCAACTGAAGAATTTATGCTGATGGCATCTGAGAGGAGATTGGCCTTCGCCCTGATACAGGAGCCGTACGTTGGAGGCACCGGCCGGGTAAAAAACTACGGGGCCGCCAGGATCTTCCAGTGCGCGGAACGGGAAGGGGGGCGGGCCAAGGCAGCCATAGTAGTCTACGATGTAGACTTGGATGTCTTGATCTGCCCCCAATTCACCACGACAAATATTGTTGTGGTGAAAATCCGCACCAGCGCCTGGGAGATGGTGGTGGTCTCGTACTACTTCGAACCCGACATGCCGGTAGAGCCATACCTCGATCACCTGAGGGGCGTCTGCCATGGCCTGGGCCCGAAGCGCCTGTTAACGGGAGGGGACACCAATGCGAGAAGCCTATGGTGGAGCCGGGAGATCGACCGAAGAGGAGAGGAGGTGTCTGGTTGGCTGGACGAAGCGGGTCTCCACGTGTTGAACGAAGGCGACAAGCCAACGTTCTACACCGTGCGAGGAGACAGGGCCTACTCCAGCCAGGTAGATGTCACCGCCTGTTCGGTCGATCTTTTAGAACTGATCCAGAACTGGACCGTCGAGGAGGACCTGACGAGCTCCGACCACAACACAATAACTTTTAAAATCACTTTACGAAAGGGACAGGGAATCGCCATCAAAAACACAACAAGAAGGTATAACACTAAAAAAGCAAAATGGACCGAATTTGGCAATAGATTTAGGGATTTAATTAACGAGAATAGTATAAATAAACTAGAAATAGAAAACATAAATAATACACAGAACTTAGAAAAAGAAATAGGAAATTACACAAAATTAGTTATAGAAGTAAGCGAAGCAACAATACCGAAAAAGAAACAGAATAACAGATACGCGATTCCCTGGTGGTCAAAGGAGCTCGAAAGGTCCAAACGCGAAATGATGAGGCGGAAACGCCGCATCCGATGGGCGGCACCTGTGAGGAGGGCATGTGTCATCCGGGCGTATAAAGAGGCAAAGGAGGAGTATGAGACGCTGACGAAAACCGCCCAGAGCCAGAGCTGGAAGGAGTTCTGCGGAAAGCAAAGCAAGGAAGGACTGTGGGATGGGATATATCGAGTAATGGGCAGGCTGACCAAGCGGCACGAAGATGCGCCACTCGTGAGGGATGGACAAATCCTGGGTCAGGAGGAATCGGCAAGATATCTTGCCGAGACCTTCTACCCGGACGACCCTCACGAGGAGGATAATGAGGATCACCGGCGCACCAGGGAGCTTGCCTCAGGCGTGAACGACTGGGTCCATGGTGAGGTACATGATCCACCGTTCACGTTGGGGGAGCTCACGGCGGCGCTGGTGACCTTCAATCCTAAGAAGGCGCCCGGGTCGGACGGCCTGACCTCCGATATCTGTTCGCAGGCGATCGCCCAGGATCCGGAGTCTTTCCTAGCACTGGCTAACAAGTGCCTAGAATTGGCCTACTTTCCAAAGATTTGGAAAGAGGCCACGGTCGTTGTGCTGCGGAAGCCGGGTAAGGACGATTACTCGGTTCCCAAGGCACATCGGCCGATAGGACTGTTACCAGTGCTGGGAAAGGTTCTGGAAAAGATGTTGGTGGGTAGGCTAAAATGGCACATCCTTCCGAGGATGAGCCACCGCCAATACGGCTTTATGCCACAAAGGGGCACCGAGGACTCCCTCTATGACCTAGTGAATCATATCAGGACTAAACTTCGGGAGAAGAAAGTCCTGATTATGATATCGCTGGACATAGAGGGAGCCTTCGATAGCGCCTGGTGGCCCGCTATTAAAGTCCGGTTGGCGGAAGAACGCTGCCCACCAAACATCAGAAGGATGGTCGCCAGCTATCTGGATGATCGGATGGTCAGGGTCCGGTACGCGGGCGCCGAGTCAGCGCGCAGGACCGTTAAAGGTTGTGTTCAAGGTTCTATTGGAGGGCCAATCCTGTGGAACCTCCTCCTCGACCCCCTTTTACAGGGGCTCGAGCGCCGGGGCGACTATTGTCAAGCTTTTGCTGACGATGTCGTCCTGGTGTTTGATGGGGGTTCCACAGGAGAAGCTCAGAAGCAGGCCAATGCGGCACTAGCCTATGTGCGGGATTGGGGTGTCAGAAATAAGCTCAAGTTCGCGCCGCATAAAACACAGGCGATGCTTATAACTAATAAGTTAAAGTACGACACCCCGATCCTGCGCATGGGAGGAGTCGACATTGGTCTCTCTAACGAGATCAAGCTGCTTGGCCTAACGATAGACCAAAAACTGACCTTTAACGGTCACGTGACGCAGGCGTGCGCAAAGGCCATAGGCCTGTTTAAAGTGCTCGCGAGGTCAGCCAAGGTCCAGTGGGGGTTGGGACCAGAGGTGATCAGGACGATCTACACGGCTGCGGTGGAGCCTGTGATCTTGTATGCCGCAAGCGCATGGGCTCCAGCCAGCCGTAAGCTGGGTGTAAGGAAGCAGCTCGGAGCCATCCAGCGCAGTTTCGCGCAGAAGATGACGAAGGCCTACAGGACTGTCTCCCTCAACTCGGCCCTGCTGCTGGCGGGGGTGCTCCCCCTTGACATAAGGGTGCGGGAAACTGCACTACTTTATGAGGTCAAGAAGGGGCACTCTTGCGAGGTAGTAGGAGACCGGGAGGTGGAGGCTCCTGTGGCCTTCGTCAACTTGGAGCACCCGGCGGAACGGAGGAACGGGACGTTCCAATGCCTGGTGGACGGGGCAGAACTGGCCCAGCACGTCGGTGAGGGTCTTAGTATCTTCACCGACGGAAGCAAGATTGACGGGAAAGTCGGAGCGGCGCTGTCCATATGGAACGGCGCCGCCGAGACGAGTACCCGAAAATTGCGGCTGGAGCCGTACTGCTCCGTCTACCAGGCGGAACTTCTCGCCCTCCGGTACGCCGTGGAGGAGGCGCTCCGTAGCGGGCTTCCTTCGTGCGGCATCTTCAGTGATGCCAGGTCCGCTCTCGAAGTCGTCACCAGAGGTGATTCTCTCCACCCCATAGCGTTTGAAATTAAAAAGTTAATAAAAATCGCCGAGAAACGCGCCCAGAAAATTAATATCTTCTGGGTCAAGGCGCACGTGGGGTTGGAGGGAAACGAGAGGGCGGATCAGCTCGCTAAAGATGCCGCACAGCACCTGAAGACCCGTGCGCACTACGACAAGTGTCCGGTTTCATTCGTCAAGCGACAGATCCGACAGGACTCGATTGACGAGTGGAGCCGGAGATACGCGGACGGAGAGACGGCTTCGGTGACGAAGCTGTTCTTTCCGGACGCTGTCGAGGCGCACAGGGTCGTCAGGCGGATCGTCCTGGATCCGGTACTGACGCAGGTGTTCACGGGGCACGGCGGTTTCTCCGAGTACTTGCACCGGTTCAAGTGCAAGGAGAGCCCGGCGTGCCAATGTGACCCTGACGCTCACGAGACGGTCCCACATCTTCTACTCGAATGTCCCATCCACGCAGTGGATAGATTTAATTTGGAAAATAGTATAGACAGTAAGATAGATATAAGCAACATACATAGCGTAATTAATGATAAATTGTTAGTGGATAAGTTTTTAAACTATTGTAAGAAAATAGTTAATAGCGTTAATAATAGAAATAGGTAGAAATAAGAATTACTTAATATATAATATTCATTATATACAATTAGTAATTAAGATAGCATTAAATAGTATGTAAGGATAAATAGAGTACGATAAATAGATTAATGTATGTTTAAGATATTATATCACTACAAGTAAGTTACTATAGATAATATTTAGATAAATAAGATAAAAAAAATCAAATGAAAATAAATAGAAAACCCAAAAAATATCCCTTGTCCTGGATAGGGGGAACGAGGGTGGGACATAAAGTCCCACATTAAAAAAAAAAAAAAAAATTAAACCTAACCTTTTTTTTTTTTTTTGGTTTCGCGGAGAAAGTGCTTTACCACTACCGCCCGGCCTTCGTGGGGGGCGACCGAGCGGTTATGTTGGGTTCACCGTGCCTTACGACCCGGCGTTGAGCCGCCCGGAGAGATGGAAAACGTCGGGCGACCGCCGGGCCGAGTCCCTAACCTATGTACAACGCACGGCATACCAACTAAAACTCCGCGGTGGCCATCTTCGGCGCATTAGGGACGGCTGCGGGCTTCCTCTGACTAATGTCTAAGTCGTCGTCCGCAACCGCCCCTGCGCGGTGCCGCCTGGTGCGGCCCGTCTCCTGTTGTGGGGGGGCTCAGAAGCCCCCGCGCACCGAAGGACGCTCTAAGCGTCAACGGCAGCGTGAGGCCTACCTTCCACGCTGCCGTCCATCACGGGGGTCGCAACAATGTGCTAAAAAGATACACAAAACTATAGACGGACGGCCCCCTGCCGCCCGCCCGCGACCCCCGGTGGCCCCTATTAGTCGCCTTTTACGACAGGCAGGGGATACCGTGGTGGAATTCTCCAAACGCCCCCAATCCACAGGGCGGGAGACGCCGGTCAGTCGTCCACCCGGCGCCTCCTTCGTCTCCTCTGGCGGCGGGAGGGATCCTCACGCTCCCGATCCCTCTCGGCACTCTCCTTCTGCGAGAGGACCACCTCGCAGAAGTGGGCCACCGCACGCCAGGCCTCTCGACTGTCGACCATGGAAGCGACCACGGCCGGCAGCGAGAGGTCTCCTCCGACGACTGCTCTGAGAGCGCTGCGCTCCTCGTCCCAGGCTGGGCAAAACTCCAGTGTGTGCTGGGCCGTATCCAGCGGGCAGTTGTCACAATGGTGACACACGGCCGACACCTCTGTGCCTACAATACGACACAGATACTCACCGAAGCAACCATGCCCGGTGAGTACCTGTGTCAATCGAAACGTAGCCGGACCGTGGCGCCTGTCTAGCCACTCGGCAAAGACCGGGCGCACTGCCGCTACGGCCCTGAGCCCCGCTGACGGGGTCTCCAGCCTGAGACGCCACTCCTCCACGGCGGCTCGCCGTAAGGAGGCCCTCATGGCCTCCACCTCCTTCAGGGCCGGACGCTGCCCGCGACTGAACGCCTCCTCCCGCCAATGAAAAGCATCGGACAGGGATTGGGCGTCCAGATCCCAAGGCAGGAATCCGGCCAACATGCAAGCCGCCTCGTACGAAACCGTGCGGTATGCCCTGATCGCCCGCTGCGCCACTACACGTTGAGGATTGCGCAAGAGTGCGACGCAGCGGTTGCTCAGGGAATCAGCCCAAACTGGACTGCCATACAGGGCCATGGACCGCACGACTCCGTGGTATAACCTTCGGCAAGGGATACCAGGACCTTCCAGGTTGGGCAGCAGGCTAGAAAGAGCGCCCGCTGCCCGGGACAGTTTCGTCCTCATCTTCTCAAAATGGGTGCGAAATTCCCATCGGCTATCTAAAATCAAACCCAGATACTTCATACTCTTGCCGATGGGAATCCGCACCCCCTCAACGATGATGTGGGCACCGGCCGGTGGCCCTTTCCGAGGCCTGTGAAAACAAATGGCCTCGGTTTTCTCAAGGGCCACCTTCAACCCTAGACGTCGGATTCTATTCACGACGTCGCCGGTGCCCGCCGCCGCCAGAATTGCGGCATCCTGGAAGGTCCCAGAAGTCGCTGTAACTAGCGTGTCGTCGGCGTAACATGTCACGCCGACGCCCCGGAGATTGGTACCACGGAGCACCCAGTCGTACCCGATGTTCCACAAGAGAGGGCCTAAAACCGATCCCTGTGGAACACCGCACGACATCGCTCTTCGGTGCCACCCGTTGGCGCCCGGATACACCACGTCCCTGTCAGACAGGTACGCGTGCACCAGACGCCGGAGATAGGGCGGCACCACGTGGTACCGCAGTGCCTCGTGGATGCAGGGCCAGGGCAGCGAATTAAAAGCATTAGAAATATCTAAAGAGATAGCTATAACTACGCTGCCTCCGGCCACTGCTTCCTCCGCCTGTGCCTTCACCCGCAGAATCGCGTGGACGGTGGAACGTCCCCTCCTAAATCCAAACTGCTCGTCGGCCAAATTCGGTCCGACCCTCTCGAGGTGCTCGACGAGGCGAGCATGAACGATGCGCTCAAAAAGTTTGGCGACCTCGTCGAGCAACACGATGGGTCGGTAGGCCGACGGCGACTCTGCGGGTCGTCCTTCTTTCTTCAGCAGGACGAGCTTCCCGGTTTTCCAACGCGCCGGGAAGACGCCCTGCTCCAAACAGGCGGAGAACAAACTGCGGAGCCTCGGACCCAGGTACTCAAGAGCTAGCACCCAGGCCCTCCCGGGGATACCATCGAGCCCTGGGGCCGTGTTTTTGCTCCGCAGCCGAAGCACTGCCACCCGCATTTCAGCGGGTGAAACCTCCGGGATATCCCTTGCCGAAGTCTCGTACGACGATGACGCCACGTCCGGTGGCGCCATCGGTGGAGGAGTGGTCTCCACGGTGGCCGGAAACAAGGCCGCGACGACGTTGGCCAGCAAGTCTGGCCGGAGACTCTGCGACAGCGGGGGCGCCGCTGGGCGAAGCTTGTTCATCACCAAGCGATAGGGGCGCCCCCACGGGTCACCGTCGAGAGTCTCCAGGAACTCCTTCCTCGCCGCGACCTTGGCCCTGTGAACGGCCACCCGCAGCGCTCTCTTCGCCTCCTTATAGAGGCCGTAGAGCTGCCGCTCCTGGTCTGCGTGATCTTCACTTCTGATTCGGCGACGGCGATGCCTGGCGTATCGACGGCGCGCAGCAACGCAAGACGCGCGCAACTGCGCTAGCTCCGCCGACCACCAGTACACCTGCCGCCGCGGCGAACGGCGGAGGGCCCGGGGCATGGCGGCGTCGCAAACGTCCGACATTGCCACCCCGAACCATTCCGCCTCCTGCTCGACCCGTACCGGCCCGTCCGGCACGGGGAGCCACGACACGACCAGAGCGGCCAACACTAGGGCCTCTTTATCGAGGCGACGTATGACCCACCGCGGGCCGTCCTGATTCGGGGCACTCGGTACACCACTGGGCTGGACACTCGAGGACGCGGAGACGTCGAACCTGATGTAACGATGGTCCGACAACGTCTCCACGCCCACGAGGACTCTCCAGCCCCGGACACGACGTGCGACGGCGGGGCTCGCAAACGACAGATCCACAATAGACCCGCCGTTGTGCCGCACGCACGTGTCCACCGACCCCCTATTCAGGACGACCAGGCCGACAGAGATCGCCCAGTCCTCCAGGACCTCACCACGAACGTCGGTCGCCGGCGCACCCCAGACCACGGATTTGGCGTTGAAGTCGCCGGCGACGATCACTGGGTGAGGTTGGCCTTGCTGCACCAGGGCCCCCAGTCGAACGAGAAAAGACTCGAACTCATAGAGGGGTCTGTTGGGAGAGAAATAAACTCCTACAACCCATACGTCTCCCAACAGAGCCGCGACGCATCCCTGGCCCTTCGCTACTTTTTCGAAGGGCGGGGAGCCAGCGGCACCCTGGGTGATGATGGCCACCGAACCGTCGAGGTCCCCAGCCCAGTTATCTCTGGGCGGGACGAAATACGGCTCGGCGACCACGGCCACTTGCACCGACCACTGCGCCAGGCTTTGGGACAACAGGTCCTGGGCGCGGGCGCAGTGGTTGATGTTCGCCTGGAGGAACTTCAGGTCCATTACTGGGCGATCTCTTCTACTCCTTCCATTGCGGCCTCTCCTTGCGGTGGGCTCACCGACTGCGGCTGGGCCGTAGCCTCAGCGGCAGCCGGTCTTCTACGCGGGCGACGGCGGTTGCGGCGTGAGGAGGCGGGACACGCCTTCCCTCCGAGTTGGTGCCCAGCGGGCTTACCGGAAGCCGCGCAGACTACACAGTTTGCCACGGCGTTACACTCGCGGGCCTTGTGGCCCGCTTGACCGCAGCGGTAGCATAACGCGCTGCGGTCCACTGCGCAGTCACAGCGCTCCCGGACGTGTCCGGACTCCAGACACCGGAAGCACCGCATGGGCCTCGCCTCGAGCACCGTCACTCGAGGCACAGTCCACCCTATACGAAGGCGGCCCGCCTTGACCTTCTGGGCCGCCTTGATAGGCATCTTCACCCATGCTGTGCCCACACCCGAACGGTCGGGACGAATTTGCCCAACCTTGATTGCTTCCACGGCGCACTCACCGGCCTTAGAGAGGGCCGCTGCGACTGATTCAGGAGTGGCTGTATAGTCCAGCTCTGTCAGCCGCAGTTCCGCGGTTTTTGTGGGCCGGGATATTCGGACGTCCTCCGACCCACTGAAACACTCCCTCAGCCTAGTGGCGAGGGAGTCGGCCCTCTCGTCAGAGTTGGCCCCGGGCACCTCGTACATAGGGGCACCCGTGGCCGCAAACTTTGGCCTCAGCCTTGTTATTTCAAGGCCGGTAAGGTCCACCTTACCCTGTGCTTCTGTCAGGACTTTAGCATAGGTAAGCCCTTTTGCTACAGCCGCCGGCGTCAGAGAAATTATGACGGCCGCAGAGCGTGGTGGGCGGAGCTTGGGCTCGGCCCGGCGCGGTGGTGGCTGTGAACTAGCCGCCGGTGTCGTCCCGGACCTGGGCTTCTTTTTCTTTCCCACCACGACCGTCCATTCCGTGTCCATGGACACTGGGGCCGGCGGCAATGGGCGGGGTTCTGGTGCAGCTTGCGCCGTAGGTGCTGACCCTTTCTTTCTGGTCTTTTGGGGTTTTGGCAAGCGTCCTGTCTGCGTTCTTTGCTTGTCTTCCCTGACAGGCATAGAAGAGGCAGTGGCTGGCTCCTTTGACGACCCCGTGATGACTTGTGGTAGTGCAGTAGAGGGCCCAGCCACGGGGGCGGGAATAGAGGGAGTGGATTGGACCAAACTCTTCCCCTTTCCTTTTCCTTTGCCCTTGCTCGAAGAGGGCTGAGGTGCTCCTCCCAAGAATCCGCCCTGCACGGGGAGTTGGGTAACCCCGGGAGTGGCCTTCTTTTCATGGGCCAGTGGTGGCCTGGGAGCCGGCCCTTGCAGCACCGAGTCTAGCCTGGCCTGCCATCTTGCCTCCATAACTGCGAGCATTTCGTCAGTTGGGCGTTTGCTCGCGGCTGCCTCTAGCTCGTCCAAACGAAGACGGAGGGAGGCGTTCGCCTCCTGCAATTCTTTAACTGCAGCCTCAAGGCGGGAGCTGTTTTCCCGCCACTTTTTAACCTCCCCTTCGAGGCACGTGACCATGGCGGACTCGGGCTGGTCGACAAATTTGGCGATGGTATCTGTCACTACGTTAAGGGCTTTCTGACTAGTGCCCTTTAAATTGCCAGACTTTTTTACCACGGACTTGACAATTTGTCCGCATTGTCTTAAGTCCTCTCGGAGAACGGGACGGGAAACATCCATCTCCACCAGCACAGATTTCGAGAGCGTTGTGTCTTTTACAAAGCGGAGAGAGTTTGCCAATTCTTTTTCCGCCTTTTGGCGTGCCTCTTCGCGCTTTAGCTTATCGCGCTCCCTCTGCGTCTTCTTTAAGCCGACATAATTGCCAGCTGGGAGCGGACGACCCCTACCACGACCGTCGGTCGTCTGCAACTTAGACGCAGGCTCGTCTGTGTCACTGGTGACGATTGAACAGCTGTCCCGGGAGCGCTGAGAATGTCGCCTCCAGAGCCTTTTACTTCGTACCGACGAACCGCTTTCACTCGATTCTGAGTCAATCAGCATATCGAGTGGCCGAATGAATTCAGCCTCCACGTCTGTAGGCTTTGAGCCCACATTATCCTCCACCACATAAACATCGTCGGGCTTGCACCCTTCGATCTCCGCCGCTCCTACCCCAGAAACTGAGGCAGGAGGAGGCAACTTCGTCAAAAGTATGATAGGTTGTTTTTCTTTTACAATTGATTCCATTATTGTTCCCACGAGTATGGGGGAAATAAACAGTCCACCCAGGCAGTGCCCCCTGTACCTGGGTAAGCCTAACGTAACCCGCCAAGAGGGTCGGCAGGTACTCTGGCGGGGGTCGCACTCGAGACCGAACTACCCATCGGCCATGCATCCCCTCGCGGTGCGCCGCCGCTTGGGATTCGGGGTAACTTTTTATAGAGGTTTTCTCCCTCACGGTCCGGGCGGTTAAGCCAAGACCCTCGGTCCAGCAGGAGCGCGAGACATAACCACGGACCTCCATACCGGATTACGATCTGCGACGGCGACAGCGGGAGAGAAAGGTTCCCCCCCACTGCCTGCTCGGGGCGGGGTGAGCGCACAACGAGCCCGTCGACACCCCCAGGACAGAACTGGGAGTCGCCCGATGAACAGGCCCACTCAAACGTAAGACGACGGCCGCCGCAAGAGACGACGACCGCCAACCAACTGTTGTCAGGATATTAGCCGTCGCGCCGATCAACGTGATCGACGCGCCGTTGCCCAGGGTGCACCGCGTGGAGGTTTCCTGACTTCGCACCCCTAACCTAACCTAACCTAACCTAACCTAACCTAACCTAACCGCCCCCCGAGGCAATTCTTGTGCTTTGGGTCTTCACACCCAATGCACGCCCATGCGCGGGGGAACATTAGTCGCGGGCCGAGGCACACAGTCAGTGTGTATACCTCTTGGTTGCATAACACATTGAGGCCTAAAAGGGCCCGCGAACATTTCCTGGCACCCTTTTCCTTTCCGCCCATCCTGAGAACCTTTCTCCACTCCCCACCTTTCCTTCCATCATCCTTTCCCGCTTCCTTCCCAGGCCCCTGCAGTCGTCAAGCCGGGGGACTCCAGTATCCCATTCGCAGGTTTCCCCCGGTGTTGACTGCAGGATCGCCTACCGAAAAAAAAAAAAAAAAAAAAAAAAAAAAAAAAAAAAAAAAAAAAAAAAAAAAAAAAAAAAAACCTTACCTAACCTAACCTAACCGTTTGTCTTAGTTTGTCTGATTTCTTAGAAAATTTGTATGAAAACTATCTAGTGTGGCACATCGTTGTGTAGCATTTTGTTGTTACTTACCGTTTAATATATTTTTGTCATCCCCACCACTAAATTTTTTCCAAATTTTTAACTTTTACACTGTTTTGCTGACGGTTGCAAATTTTTGTATCAACCGTACATAGTCTGCTTATATACTGTTGAAGTACTCGCCGAGACGCGTCCAACGGCGTATCGCACGTCGCGCTCCGGCGAAACTTAATTTTTTCCCTTAGTACCACTGACGCAGTATATAAAGAAATCAACGTGGTAAAGTGTTTGCAGAAATAAAGTTTGTCTTAGTTTGTCTGATTTCTTAGAAAATTTGTATGAAAACTATCTAGTGTGGCACATCGTTGTGTAGCATTTTGTTGTTACTTACCGTTTAATATATTTTTGTCATCCCCACCACTAAATTTTTTCCAAATTTTTAACTTTTACACTGTTTTGCTGACGGTTGCAAATTTTTGTATCAACCGTACATAGTCTGCTTATATACTGTTGAAGTACTCGCCGAGACGCGTCCAACGGCGTATCGCACGTCGCGCTCCGGCGAAACTTAATTTTTTCCCTTAGTACCACTGACGCAGTATATAAAGAAATCAACGTGGTAAAGTGTTTGCAGAAATAAAGTTTGTCTTAGTTTGTCTGATTTCTTAGAAAATTTGTATGAAAACTATCTAGTGTGGCACATCGTTGTGTAGCATTTTGTTGTTACTTACCGTTTAATATATTTTTGTCATCCCCACCACTAAATTTTTTCCAAATTTTTAACTTTTACACTGTTTTGCTGACGGTTGCAAATTTTTGTATCAACCGTACATAGTCTGCTTATATACTGTTGAAGTACTCGCCGAGACGCGTCCAACGGCGTATCGCACGTCGCGCTCCGGCGAAACTTAATTTTTTCCCTTAGTACCACTGACGCAGTATATAAAGAAATCAACGTGGTAAAGTGTTTGCAGAAATAAAGTTTGTCTTAGTTTGTCTGATTTCTTAGAAAATTTGTATGAAAACTATCTAGTGTGGCACATCGTTGTGTAGCATTTTGTTGTTACTTACCGTTTAATATATTTTTGTCATCCCCACCACTAAATTTTTTCCAAATTTTTAACTTTTACACTGTTTTGCTGACGGTTGCAAATTTTTGTATCAACCGTACATAGTCTGCTTATATACTGTTGAAGTACTCGCCGAGACGCGTCCAACGGCGTATCGCACGTCGCGCTCCGGCGAAAAATTGCCTCCCACACCCACCCTTTTGTCTTTTTTGACCAGGTAAGGTACGGCTATACCGGCACGAGAGCCGTTCACTGACTTTTTTGAGATTGAGTATTCTTTTATTCGGGAAATAAGCGCTCATCTCCAGCTACACTCACTATTACCCACTGTACGCCACACGTTCTGGAACCGCAGGTTACCTGAAACAAATAGAATTAGCTCAAAATTCTTTTAGTTAGTAAACATAAAACTCTACTTACCATCATCTTAAACACGCCGCACGCTGCTGGAACCGCCACAGACCTGTAACAGAAACAGATAATTAGACCTAGAATAGTAGAACTGACTAACTGTGCTTTTATGCACTTCACATTTTGACATTTTTCTTGACCTGTAAGCCTTCTACACTTACAAGCACAACCAAACTGACCATAATTGACCGCTTCGTGAACTTTACATTCACGAAGCTATCTTAATAAATACTTTTATATATATTGACGCGAACCCCTAATATTAACACCATGCCCAGCTTCCACACGCCCCTGAAGAAGACTCTCTCCCCATCAAAGCGTGACGCTGAGGCAGAAGCCTCAGAGAAGGCGGGCCCTTCTCGTAGCCAAACAGTGGCTCAGGCTAGACGCTCCATCGAGTCACGACTCGATGAAGTTGTTGAAACCAGGGTCACTCCGCCCACCATGCCAAAAACAAGGACCATCGCCGCAGCATCGATGACATCCGCGGCGTCTGCAGCTCCTGCAGAGCGGAAAGGCATATCAAGAAGCCAACCTATGCCGGAGACCATAAGTTCAGATAGGCTGGGCTCTCCCAAAAAAGGGAGTCCCGCCTATCTGAACAGGACGGCTGAGGCAAAGGCGTGCCTCATGAAGGCCAAGCTCCAGATGAATAACAGCCGCAATCTGAAGAGCGAAATCAAGGCCGACGTCAACGAATCGATAGACAGACTGTATAGGCTGGTCAAGGACTCCGAGGAGGGAAAGCCTTATAGGGGCAGGGATGCAGAAGGAGCCAAAGGGAAGGAAGCTGAAAGGATAGAAGGAATAAAGGCAGGAACAGAGGATGTAGATAAAGGAAGAGAAAAAGAAGAGAGGGATAGGCTAGAAAGGGATCTTCTCAAAAAGCTGGAAGAACATGGGCGGTTGCTACAGGAAGCCAAGCAGGAAATGGAGCGCACCACCGAAGAAATAAGGAAACATAGGGAGGAGATGATCACCAACAGGACATATGCGAATGTAGCTGCCGGTCTACATAAAACCAAAGCGGTCGAAATGACTACGGCGCTACATTCGATTGTCGTGACATCTCGCGACGAGCAGGAGACTGGAGATGAAGTGGTGGAAAAGATCAGGAAGGTAGTAAACGCTAAAGAAGACGGCCTTAGAATAGACAAGATAAGAAAGGCAAAAGAAAGGAAGGTTATAATAGGCTTCCAGGATAAAGAAGAGCTCCGGAAAGTGAAGGAGAAAATTGGGAAGGCAGGAGATGACCTACAGGTCGAGGAGATGACCAACAAAGATCCGTTGGTAGTTATGAGGGATGTCCTTAACTTCCATACGGATGAAGAAATATTGAGTGCGTTGAGACTGCAGAACAGAAGTATGCTTCAGGGGATAGGCAATGACAAAATAAGGATGGAGGTCAAATACCGAAGGAGGACCAGGAACCCACTAATGGTACATGTCATCCTCAAAGTGTCACCAGAGGTATGGCGAATGTTCACAGAGGCCGGCGCGGTGCATATAGATATCCAGCGTGTCCGTGTTGCAGACCAATCACCCATTATCCAATGCTCAAGATGCTTGGGCTACGGACATGGGAGAAAATTCTGTAAGGCTGCGCTGGATGTCTGTAGTCACTGCGGGGGACCTCATATGAAAGCCGAATGTGCGGACTGGCTCGCAGCGGCGCCCCCAACCTGCTGTAATTGTCACAAAGCCAAGCTAGAAGACACCAATCACAACGCATTCAACCAAGATTGTCCGGTGCGCAAGAGGTGGGACGCCATAGCCAGGTCATCAGTGAACTACTGCTAAGGTGGTCCCAGGCACCCTCGAGTCGGTAGAACCCGCTTCCACAAATAAACCGTGCGTGGTGGCCCAAGCCAACCTCCAGAGGAAGGCCCTCGCCACACAGGAGCTCCTGCAGGCCGCCATTGAACAAAAGATGGCAGTTGCCTTAATTCAAGAGCCGTATGTCGGCGGATCTGGCAGAATGAAGAACTACGGGACGATCAGGATTTTCCAGTGCACAGAACAACAACAGGGTGAGGGACAAGTCAAGGCAGCAATTGCGGTTCTTGACGTAGACGTGGACGCCAGAATTTGCTCGGAGTTCACCACAACCAATATGGTTGCGGTGAAAATCAGAAACAGTGCCTGGGAGATCGTGGTCGTCTCGTTCTACTTTGAACCGGACCAGCCGATAGACGGCTACATTGAACAGCTCAGGAGGATTGAACAAAAGCTGGGACCGGGGAAACTCCTGATTGGAGGGGATGCTAACGCCAAGAGCCTCTGGTGGAGTCAAAAGACCGACCGAAGAGGCGAGATGTTAACCAGTATGCTGGACGAGACTGAACTCCACGTGCTAAACGAAGGCAACACGCCGACATTTTTCACCACAAGGGGAGACAAGGTTTACTCTAGCCAGGTAGACATCACCGTCTGTTCGGTCGATCTTTTGAACAAAATAGATGACTGGAGAGTGGAAGAAAAGTTAACAAGCTCAGACCACAACACAATCCTAATAAAATTAAGACTACAAAGGATAAAGGGTATAGAAATGAAAAGAACAACACGAATATATAACACAAGGAAGGCAAATTGGAAGGAATTTAGTAAAATATACGAAAAATTTGCAAAAGAGAACAAAATAAACAAAACTGAAATAGATAAAATACAGACAAAGGAAGAACTAGAGAATAAAGTTACTAAATACATAGAAACAATAGTCAAGACAAGTGAAAGTACTATACCTAAAAAGAAAAATAACGTAAAATATAACTTACCCTGGTGGTCTAAAGAGCTGGAATTGCTGAAGAGGGACGCCACTCGGAAAAAACGCAGGATACACTGGGCCGCACCTGTAAGAAAAGAAAAGGTTATAAGAGAATATAGGGAAGCCAAGGAAATTTACGAAAAAGAGGCGAGGAATGCGCAAATCCAAAGTTGGAAGAAATTTTGTGGGAAACAGGACCGGGAGGGGGTCTGGGACGGAATATACAGAGTGCTGGGAAGGGTAACCAGGAGACATGAGGACCAACCTCTTGTCAGGGAGGGGAGGACACTGGATGAGGAGGAATCGGCAAGATTTCTTGCCGAGACTTTTTATCCGGATGACCATCCCGAAGAGGACAATGAAGACCACCGGTGCACTAGAGAGATGGCAGAAAAAGTAAATGAGTGGGAGCATGATGAAAACCATGACCCACCGTTTACCAAGTACGAACTGCAAGCTGCACTGGCGGGCTTCAACCCGAAGAAGGCACCCGGATCTGATGGCCTGACGTCTGACATCTGTGGGATGGTGATTGCTAAAGACCAGGAGTCTTTCCTATCACTGGCAAATAAATGTCTTGAGTTGGCTTGCTTCCCGAAGATCTGGAAGGAAGCCACAGTGGTCGTACTAAGGAAGCCTGGACGCGAGGACTACACGACCGCCAAGTCCTACAGACCGATTGGACTGTTGCCAGTGATGGGGAAGATACTGGAGAAAATGTTGGTGGGCAGGCTCAAATGGCATCTTGTCCCCAGGTTGAGCACGAGCCAGTTTGGCTTCATGCCACAGAGGAGCACCGAGGACTCCCTCTATGCCCTAATGAGACATATAAGAACTAAACTTGACGACAAGAAAGTAATAATAATGATATCATTGGACATAGAGGGGGCCTTCGATAGCGCCTGGTGGCCAGCCATAAAGGTTCGGCTAGCGGAGGAGCACTGCCCACCTAACATCCGGAGGGTAATCGCCAGTTACCTTCAGGACAGAATAGTCAGGGTCAGATACGCAGGGGTTGATCTCGCGAGGGAGACCAGTAAAGGCTGTGTGCAAGGATCTGTCGGAGGGCCCATCCTGTGGAACCTCCTCCTAGATTCCCTTTTACAGGATCTGAAGCGGCGGGGCGACTATTGTCAAGCGTTTGCTGACGATGTCGTCCTGCTGTTCGATGGAGATTCCACAGGGGAGGCCCAAAGACAGGCCAATGCTGCACTTGCCTGTGTGCAGGATTGGGGCGTCAGAAATAAACTCAAATTCGCTCCACACAAAACCAAAGGAATGTTAATAACCAGAAAGCTGAAATATGATACCCCAATCCTGCGCATGGGCAACGTCGATATTGAGCTCGTTCGCGAAATCAAGATACTCGGCGTAACCTTCGATGACGGGTTGACCTTCAAGGCCCATGTCACCTCGGTGTGTAAGAAAGCAACGGACTTCTTCAAGAAAATGACGAGAGCGGCGAAGGTGCAGTGGGGACTTGACCCCGAAGTTATACGAACGCTGTATACTGCTGTAGTGGAGCCGACAATCCTGTATGCCGCCAGCGTTTGGGCGCCAGCGACACGCAGGATCTATATCAAGAAGCAGCTGAATATGGTACAGCGTAGCTTGGTGCAAAGGCTGACGAGGGCATACAGGACAGTCTCACTTAACTCGGCCCTGGTACTGGCGGGAGTATTGCCTCTTGACATAAGAGTACGGGAAGCCGCACTCCTCTACGAAGTCAAGAGGGGATACTCCCGGCAGGTAACCGGAGATCGAGAGGTGGAGCGGCCTGAGGCCTTCGCCAGCCTAAAACACCCGGCGAGTCGTGAAGAGTGGCATTTCCGAAGCCTGGTGGACGGTGTGGAGGTGGCGCAGCACACGCAAGGCTGCAACAACATCTACACAGACGGCTCAAAAATTGATGGCAAAGTCGGAGCCGCATTATCCGTATGGGATGATGCGGCCGAGACGGAAGCCAAAAAATACAAACTGGAGCCATTCTGCACCGTATACCAGGCGGAGATGCTCGCCCTCGGAAAAGCTACGGAGGTCGCACTGAGAGGTAGGGCCAGCAAGTACAATATCCTCAGCGACTCTAGATCGGCCCTTGAAACAATCTCCAGAGGAGATTCCCTTCATCCCCTGGCGTTCAAAATTAATAAAAATCTAGACCTAATAAAGGAACGCGGCAAAATATTAAATTTATTTTGGATAAAGGCACACGCAGGGATGGAGGGAAATGAGAGGGCCGATGAACTCGCGAAGGAGGCTGCCCTTAACCTAAAAGTCAAACCCCATTACGACCGTTGCCCACTCTCATTTGCGAAACGCTGCATTCGGCAGAAGTCACTCTGCGAATGGGGCGAGCGCTACACGCTAGAGGAAACGGCCTCAACAACAAAGTTATTTTTCCCCGACGCGGTGGCCGCATACCACATCGTGAGGAAGATCCCAATAGACCCAATTCTCACCCAGATATTTACGGGGCACGGCGGATTTTCTGCGTATTTGAATCGATTTAAATGCAAGGAGAGTCCGGCGTGTCTCTGTGAACCAGAGTGTGCCGAGTCTGTGGAACATATAATTTTAGATTGCCCAACATATGCAAGTGAAAAATATAAAATTGAAAGCGAGATTGATAAAAAATTAACAAAAGACTCCATACCGGAAATATTAAAAGACAAGACAGCAAGATATAAATTAATTGAATATTTTAAAAGGATATGTATAAAAACAATAAACAGAAATAAGTCATAGAAACTAGATATATAATATAGGATTATATATAACTAGTTTTAATTGAGAATCGTTATTAAGAAAAGTATAAAGGTAGACACAAAAGAAATAGAAAATATAAGTAAGGTATGATTAGTAATAAGAACAGAACACAACATAGTATATATTAAGCTCATTTACAGGAAGCGCTCTTGAACAGCAGTCGAATTAGTAAGATAAATGAGTGATTGACATGTAATAGTTATAATCATAATTAAGTATAGTTAAGAAAATATTATAGTAAGAAGTAGAATTAATGAATGTAAAGCCTTATTCCTGAAATAGGGAGACAATAGCGGGGCAATAAAGCCCCTATAAAAAAAAAAAAAAAAAAAAAAAAAAAAAAACCCTAACCTAACCTTTTTTTTTTTTTTTTTTGTTTCGCGGAGAAAGTGCTTTACCACTACCGCCCGGCCTTCGTGGGGGGCGACCGAGCGGTTATGTTGGGTTCACCGTGCCTTACGACCCGGCGTTGAGCCGCCCGGAGAGATGGAAAACGTCGAGCGACCGCCGGGCCGAGTCCCTAACCTATGTACAACGCACGGCATACCAACTAAAACTCCGCGGTGGCCATCTTCGGCGCATTTGGGACGGCTGCGGGCTTCCTCTGACTAATGTCTAAGTTGTCGTCCGCAACCGCCCCTGCGCGGTGCCGCCTGGTGCGGCCCGTCTCCTGTTGTGGGGGGGGCTCAGAAGCCCCCGCGCACCGAAGGACGCTCTCAGCGTCAACGGCAGCGTGAGGCCTACCTTCCACGCTGCCGTCCATCACGGGGGTCGCAACAATGTGCTAAAAGGAACACAAAACTTAAGACGGACGGCCCCCTGCCGCCCGCCCGCGACCCCCGGTGGCCCCTATTAGTCGCCTCTTACGACAGGCAGGGGATACCGTGGTGGAATTCTCCAAACGCCCCCAATCCACAGGGCGGGAGACGCCGGTCAGTCGTCCACCCGGCGCCTCCTTCGTCTCCTCTGGCGGCGGGAGGGATCCTCGCGCTCCCGATCCCTCTCGGCACTCTCCTTCTGCGAGAGGACCACCTCGCAGAAGTGGGCCACCGCACGCCAGGCCTCCCGACTGTCGACCATGGAAGCGACCACGGCCGGCAGCGAGAGGTCTCCTCCGACGACTGCTCTGAGAGCGCTGCGCTCCTCGTCCCAGGCTGGGCAAAACTCCAATGTATGTTGGGCCGTATCCAGCGGGCAGTTGTCACAATGGTGACACACGGCCGACACCTCTGTGCCTACGATACGACACAGATACTCACCGAAGCAACCATGCCCGGTGAGTATCTGTGTCAACCGGAACGTAGCTGGGCCGTGGCGCCTGTCCAGCCACTCGGCAAAGACCGGGCGCACTGCCGCTACGACCCTTAGCCCCGCTGACGGGGCCTCCAGCCTGAGACGCCACTCCTCCACGGCGGCTCGCCGTAAGGAGGCCCTCATGGCCTCCACCTCCTTCAGGGCCGGACGCTGCCCGCGACTGAACGCCTCCTCCCGCCAATGAAAAGCATCGGACAGGGATTGGGCGTCCAGATCCCAAGGCAGGAATCCGGCCAACATGCAAGCCGCCTCGTACGAAACCGTGCGGTATGCCCTGATCGCCCGCTGCGCCACTACACGCTGAGGATTGCGCAAGAGCGCGACGCAGCGGTTGCTCAGGGAATCAGCCCAAACTGGACTGCCATACAGGGCCATGGACCGCACGACTCCGTGGTATAACCTTCGGCAAGGGATACCAGGACCTTCCAGGTTGGGCAGCAGGCTAGAAAGAGCGCCCGCTGCCCGGGACAGTTTCGTCCTCATCTTCTCAAAATGGGTGCGAAATTCCCATCGGCTATCCAAAATCAAACCCAGATACTTCATACTCTTGCCGATGGGAATCCGCACCCCCTCAACGATGATGTGGGCACCGGCCGGTGGCCCTTTCCGAGGCCTGTGAAAACAAATGGCCTCGGTTTTCTCAAGGGCCACCTTCAACCCTAGACGTCGGATTCTATTCACGATGTCGCCGGTGCCCGCCGCTGCCAGAATTGCGGCATCCTGGAAGGTCCCAGAAGTCGCTGTAACTAGCGTGTCGTCGGCGTAACATGTCACGCCGACGCCCCGGAGATTGGTACCACGGAGCACCCAGTCGTACCCGATGTTCCACAAGAGAGGGCCTAAAACCGAGCCCTGTGGAACACCGCACGACATCGCTCTTCGGTGCCACCCGTTGGCGCCCGGATACACCACGTCCCTCTCAGACAGGTACGCGTGCACCAGACGCCGGAGATAGGGCGGCACCACGTGGTACCGCAGTGCCTCGTGGATGCAGGGCCAGGGCAGCGAGTTGAAAGCGTTGGATATGTCCAACGAGACAGCAATAACAACTTCGCCCCTGGCCACTGCATCCTCCGCCTGTGCCTTCACCCGCAGAATCGCGTGGACGGTGGAACGTCCCCTCCTAAATCCGTATTGATTGTCGGCCAAGTTCGGACCGACCCTATCGAGGTGCTCGACGAGGCGAGCATGAACGATGCGCTCGAAAAGTTTGGCGACCTCGTCGAGCAACACGATGGGCCGGTAGGCCGACGGCGACTCTGCGGGTCGTCCTTCTTTCTTCAGCAGGACGAGCTTCCCGGTTTTCCAACGCGCCGGGAAGACGCCCTGCTCCAAACAGGCGGAGAACAAACTGCGGAGCCTAGGACCCAGGTACTCGAGAGCTAGCACCCAGGCCCTCCCGGGGATGCCATCGAGCCCTGGGGCCGTGTTTTTGCTCCGCAGCCGAAGCACTGCCACCCGCATTTCAGCGGGCGAAACCTCCGGGATATCCCTTGCCGAAGTCTCGTACGACGATGACGCCACGTCCGGTGGCGCCATCGGTGGAGGAGTGGTCTCCACGGTGGCCGGAAACAAGGCCGCGACGACGTTGGCCAGCAAGTCTGGCCGGAGACTCTGCGACAGCGGGGGCGCCGCTGGGCGAAGCTTGTTCATGACCAAGCGATAGGGGCGCCCCCACGGGTCACCGTCGAGAGTCTCCAGGAACTCCTTCCTCGCCGCGACCTTGGCCCTGTGAACGGCCACCCGCAGCGCTCTCTTCGCCTCCTTATAGAGGCCATAGAGCTGCCGCTCCTGGTCTGCGTGATCTTCACTTCTTATTCGGCGACGGCGATGCCTGGCGTATCGACGGCGCGCAGCAACGCAAGACGCGCGCAACTGCGCAAGCTCCGCCGACCACCAGTACACCTGCCGCCGCGGCGAACGGCGGAGGGCCCGGGGCATGGCGGCGTCGCAAACGTCCGACATTGCCACCCCGAACCACTCCGCCTCCTGCTCGACCCGTACCGGCCCGTCCGGCACGGGGAGCCACGACACGACCAGAGCGGCCAACACTAGGGCCTCTTTATCGAGGCGACGTAACACCCACCGCGGGCCGTCCTGATTCGGGGCACTCGGTACACCACTGGGCTGGACACTCGAGGACGCGGAGACGTCGAACCTGATGTAACGATGGTCCGACAACGTCTCCACGCCCACGAGGACTCTCCAGCCCTGGACACGACGTGCGACGGCGGGGCTCGCAAACGACAGATCCACAATAGACCCGCCATTGTGCCGCACGCACGTGTCCACCGACCCCCTATTCAGGACGACCAGGCCGACAGAGATCGCCCAGTCCTCCAGGACCTCACCGCGAACGTCGGTCGCCGGCGAACCCCAGACCACGGATTTGGCGTTGAAGTCGCCGGCGACGATCGCCGGGTGAGGTTGGCCTTGCTGCACCAGGGCCCCCAGTCGAACGAGAAAAGACTCGAACTCGTAGAGGGGTCTGTTGGGAGAGAAATAAACTCCTACAACCCATACGTCTCCCAACAGAGCCGCGACGCATCCCTGGCCCTTCGCTACTTTTTCGAAGGGCGGGGAGCCAGCGGCACCCTGGGTGATGATGGCCACCGAACCGTCGAGGTCCCCGGCCCAGTTATCTCTGGGCGGGACGAAATACGGCTCGGCGACCACGGCCACTTGCACCGACCACTGCGCCAGGCTTTGGGACAACAGGTCCTGGGCGCGGGCGCAGTGGTTGATGTTCGCCTGGAGGAACTTCAGGTCCATTACTGGGCGATCTCTTCTACAACGTCCATCTCGGCCACTTCTTGCGGTGGGCTCACCGTCTGCGGCTGGGCCGTAGCCTCAGCGGCAGCTGGTCTCCTACGCGGGCGACGTCGGGTTTTGCGGGAGGAGACGGGACACGCCCTCCCCCCAAGCTGATGCCCGGCAGGCTTGCCAGCTGCGGCACACACGACGCAGCTTGGTGCATCCTTGCACTGGCGGGCTTTATGGCCCGGCTTGCCGCAGCGATAACAGAGATCGCTGCGATCCGGCCCTCCATCGCAGTTATTTTGCGCATGACCGTGCTCGAGGCAACGGTAACAGCGCATCGGGCGCGCCTCGAGCACGGTCACTCGGACAACGGTCCACCCGACTATCAGGCGGCCCGCCTTGATTTTCTGGGCCGCCTTGACCGGCACCCTGGCCCAAACTGAGCCCAGACCTGAGCGGTCGGGCCGTATTTGCCCCACCTTTACTGCCTCTGAGGCACACTCACCGGCACTGCAGAGGGCCGCCGCGACCGTCTCGGGAGTTGCTGCGGGATCCAGCTCCGACAGCCGCAGCTCCGTACACTTGGTGGGCCGGGAGACTCTGACATCTTCCGTCCCACCAAAACACTCCCTCAGCCTTGCGGCGAGGGAATCGGCCCTCTGTTCCGACTCCGCTCCGGGCACCTCATACAACATGGCGCCCGCAGCCGAAACTTTCGGCTTCAGCCTGTCAATATTTAGCCCGGTGAGTTTGACGCGCTGCTGAGCATCCGTCAGCACCTTGGCGTACGTCAACCCTTTGGCAACCGCAGCTGGCGTCAACGAAATGACGATCGCTGCGGAGCGAGGCGGGCGAAGCTTGGGCTCAGAACGACGCGGCTGCCGCTGTTGATTTGCAGCGGGCAACGCCGTGGGCTTGGGCTTTGCCTTCTTGCCTACAACCACCGTCCACCCCACGTCCATAGTCGTTGGGGCCGGCGGCAGTGGGCGTGGCTCCGGAGCACTTTGCACCGTGGGTGCCGAACCTAACCTTTTTTTTTTTTTTTTTTTTTTTGGTTTCACGGAGAAAGTGCGTTACCACTACCGCCCGGCCTTCGTGGGGGGCGACCGAGCGGTTATGTTGGGTTCACCGTGCCTTACGACCCGGCGTTGAGCCGCCCGGAGAGATGGAAAACGTCGGGCGACCGCCGGGCCGAGTCCCTAACCTATGTACAACGCACGGCATACCAACTAAAACTCCGCGGTGGCCATCTTCGGCGCATTAGGGACGGCTGCGGGCTTCCTCTGACTAATGTCTAAGTTGTCGTCCGCAACCGCCCCTGCGCGGTGCCGCCTGGTGCGGCCCGTCTCCTGTTGTGGGGGGGCTCAGAAGCCCCCGCGCACCGAAGGACGCTCTCAGCGTCAACGGCAGCGTGAGGCCTACCTTCCACGCTGCCGTCCATCACGGGGGTCGCAACAATGTGCTAAAAAGATACACAAAACTATAGACGGACGGCCCCCTGCCGCCCGCCCGCGACCCCCGGTGGCCCCTATTAGTCGCCTCTTACGACAGGCAGGGGATACCGTGGTGGAATTCTCCAAACGCCCCCAATCCACAGGGCGGGAGACGCCGGTCAGTCGTCCACCCGGCGCCTCCTTCTTCTCCTCTGGCGGCGGGAGGGATCATCCCGCTCCCGATCCCTCTCGGCACTCTCCTTCTGCGAGAGGACCACCTCGCAGAAGTGGGCCACCGCACGCCAGGCCTCTCGACTGTCGACCATGGAAGCGACCACGGCCGGCAGCGAGAGGTCTCCTCCGACGACTGCTCTGAGAGCGCTGCGCTCCTCGTCCCAGGCTGGGCAAAACTCCAACGTGTGCTGGGCCGTATCCAGCGGGCAGTTGTCACAATGGTGACACACGGCCGACACCTCTGTGCCTACAATACGACACAGATACTCACCGAAGCAACCATGCCCGGTGAGTACCTGTGTCAATCGAAACGTAGCCGGGCCGTGGCGCCTGTCCAGCCACTCGGCAAAGACCGGGCGCACTGCCGCTACGACCCTTAGCCCCGCTGACGGGGCCTCCAGCCTGAGACGCCACTCCTCCACGGCGGCTCGCCGTAAGGAGGCCCTCATGGCCTCCACCTCCTTCAACGCCGGACGCTGCCCGCGACTGAACGCCTCCTCCCGCCAATGAAATGCATCGGACAGGGATTGGGCGTCCAGATCCCAAGGCAGAAATCCGGCTAACATACAAGCCGCCTCGTACGAAACCGTGCGGTATGCCCTGATCGCCCGCTGCGCCACTACACGCTGAGGATTGCGCAAGAGCGCGGCGCAGCGGTTGCTCAGGGAATCAGCCCAAACTGGACTGCCATACAGGGCCATGCCGAACCTAACCTAACCTAACCTAACCTAACCTAACCTAACCTTTTTTTTTTTTTTTTTTTTTTGGTTTCGCGGAGAAAGTGCGTTACCACTACCGCCCGGCCTTCGTGGGGGGCGACCGAGCGGTTATGTTGGGTTCACCGTGCCTTACGACCCGGCGTTGAGCCGCCCGGAGAGATGGAAAACGTCGGGCGACCGCCGGGCCGAGTCCCTAACCTATGTACAACGCACGGCATACCAACTAAAACTCCGCGGTGGCCATCTTCGGCGCATTAGGGACGGCTGCGGGCTTCCTCGGACGAAAAGTATCTAAGTTATCGTCCGCAACCGCCCCTGCGCGGTGCCGCCTGGTGCGGCCCGTCTCCTGTTGTGGGGGGGGCTCAGAAGCCCCCGCGCACCGAAGGACGCTCTCAGCGTCTACGGCAGCGTGAGGCCTACCTTCCACGCTGCCGTCCATCACGGGGGTCGCAACAATGTGCTAAAAGAAGATACACAAAACTATAGACGGACGGCCCCCTGCCGCCCGCCCGCGACCCCCGGTGGCCCCTATTAGTCGCCTCTTACGACAGGCAGGGGATACCGTGGTGGAATTCTCCAAACGCCCCCAATCCACAGGGCGGGAGACGCCGGTCAGTCGTCCACCCGGCGCCTCCTTCGTCTCCTCTGGCGGCGGGAGGGATCATCTCGCTCCCGATCCCTCTCGGCACTCTCCTTCTGCGAGAGGACCACCTCGCAGAAGTGGGCCACCGCACGCCAGGCCTCCCGACTGTCGACCATGGAAGCGACCACGGCCGGCAGCGAGAGGTCTCCTCCGACGACTGATCTGAGAGCGCTGCGCTCCTCGTCCCAGGCTGGGCAAAACTCCAATGTATGTTGGGCCGTATCCAGCGGGCAGTTGTCACAATGGTGACACACGGCCGACACCTCTGTGCCTACGATACGACACAGATACTCACCGAAGCAACCATGCCCGGTGAGTACCTGTGTCAACCGAAACGTAGCTGGGCCGTGGCGCCTGTCCAGCCACTCGGCAAAGACCGGGCGCACTGCCGCTACGGCCCTGAGCCCCGCTGACGGGGCCTCCAGCCTGAGACGCCACTCCTCCACGGCGGCTCGCCGTAAGGAGGCCCTCATGGCCTCCACCTCCTTCAGGGCCGGACGCTGCCCGTGACTGAACGCCTCCTCCCGCCAATGAAAAGCATCGGACAGGGATTGGGCGTCCAGATCCCAAGGCAGGAATCCGGCCAACATGCAAGCCGCCTCGTACGAAACCGTGCGGTATGCCCTGATCGCCCGCTGCGCCACTACACGCTGAGGATTGCGCAAGAGCGCGACGCAACGGTTACTCAGGGAATCAGCCCAAACTGGACTGCCATACAGGGCCATGGACCGCACGACTCCGTGATATAACCTTCGGCAAGGGATACCAGGACCTTCCAGGTTGGGCAGCAGGCTAGAAAGAGCGCCCGCTGCCCGGGACAGTTTTGTCCTTATCTTTTCGAAATGGGTACGGAATTCCCATCGGCTATCCAAAACTAAACCTAAATACTTAATATTCTTGCCGATGGGAATCCGTACCCCCTCAACATCGATGTGGGCACCGGCCGGTGGCCCTTTCCGAGGCCCGTGAAAACAAATGGCCTCGGTTTTCTCAAGGGCCACCTTCAACCCTAGACGCCGGATCCTATTCACGACGTCGCCGGTGCCCGTCGCCGCCAGAATTGCGGCGTCCTGGAAGGTCCCAGAAGTCGCTGTGACTAGCGTGTCGTCGGCGTAACATGTCACGCCGACGCCCCGGAGATTGGCACCACGGAGCACCCAGTCGTACCCGATGTTCCACAGGAGAGGGCCCAAAACCGAGCCCTGTGGAACACCGCACGACATCGCTCTTCGGTGCCACCCGTCGGCGCCCGGATACACCACGTCCCTGTCAGACAGATACGCGTGCACCAGACGCCGGAGATAGGGCGGCACCACGTGGTACCGCAGTGCCTCGTGAATGCAGGGCCAGGGCAGCGAATTAAAGGCGTTAGAAATATCTAACGATATGGCAATCACTACACTGCCTCTGGCCACTGCATCCTCCGCCTGTGCCTTCACCCGCAGAATCGCGTGGACGGTGGAACGTCCCCTCCTAAATCCGTATTGATTGTCGGCCAAGTTCGGACCGACCGTATCGAGGTGCTCGACGAGGCGAGCATGAACGATGCGCTCGAAAAGTTTGGCGACCTCGTCGAGCAACACGATGGGTCGGTAGGCCGACGGCGACTCTGCGGGTCGTCCTTCTTTCTTCAGCAGGACGAGCTTCCCGGTTTTCCAACGCGCCGGGAAGACGCCCTGCTCCAAACAGGCGGAGAACAAACTGCGGAGCCTCGGACCCAGGTACTCGAGAGCTAGCACCCAGGCCCTCCCGGGGATGCCATCGAGCCCTGGGGCCGTGTTTTTGCTCCGCAGCCGAAGCACTGCCGCCCGCATTTCAGCGGGCGAAACCTCCGGGATATCCCTTGCCGAAGTATCGTACGACGATGACGCCACGTCCGGTGGCGCCATCGGTGGAGGAGTGGTCTCCACGGTGGCCGGAAACAAGGCCGCGACGATGTTGGCCAGCAAGTCTGGCCGGAGACTCTGCGACAGCGGGGGCGCCGCTGGGCGAAGTTTGTTCATCACCAAGCGATAGGGGCGCCCCCACGGGTCACCGTCGAGAGTCTCCAGGAACTCTTTCCTCGCCGCGACCTTGGCCCTGTGAACGGCCACCCGCAGCGCTCTCTTCGCCTCCTTATAGAGGCCGTAGAGCTGCCGCTCCTGGTCTGCGTGATCATCTGCCCTCAATCGGCGACGGCGATGCCTGGCGTATCGACGGCGCGCAGCTACGCAAGACGCGCGCAACTGTGCTAGCTCCGCCGACCACCAGTACACCTGCCGCCGCGACGGACGGCGGAGGGCCCGGGGCATGGCGGCGTCGCAAACGTCCGACATAGCCACCCCGAATCACTCCGCCTCCTGCTCGACCCGTACCGGCCCGTCCGGCACGGGGAGCCACGACACGACCAGAGCGGCCAACACTAGGGCCTCTTTATCGAGGCGACGTAACACCCACCGCGGGCCGTCCTGATTCGGGGCACTCGGTACGCCACTGGGCTGGACACTCGAGGACGCGGAGACGTCGAACCTGATGTAACGATGGTCCGACAACGTCTCCACGCCCACGAGGACTCTCCAGCCCCGGACATGACGTGCGACGGCGGGGCTCGCAAACGACAAGTCAACAATAGACCCGCCGTTGTGCCGCACGCACGTGTCCACCGACCCCCTATTCAGGACGACCAGGCCGACAGAGATCGCCCAGTCCTCCAGGACCTCACCGCGAACGTCGGTCGCCGGCGAACCCCATACCATGGATTTGGCGTTGAAGTCGCCGGCGACGATCGCCGGGTGAGGTTGACCTTGCTGCACCAGGGCCCCCAGTCGAACGAGAAAAGACTCGAACTCGTAGAGGGGTCTGTTGGGAGAGAAATAAACTCCTACAACCCATACGTCTCCCAACAGAGCCGCGACGCATCCCTGGCCCTTCGCTACTTTTTCGAAGGGCGGGGAGCCAGCGGCACCCTGGGTGATGATGGCCACCGAACCGTCGAGGTCCCCGGCCCAGTTATCTCTGGGCGGGACGAAATACGGCTCGGCGACCACGGCCACTTGCACCGACCACTGCGCCAGGCTTTGGGACAACAGGTCCTGGGCGCGGGCGCAGTGGTTGATGTTCGCCTGGAGGAACTTTAGGTCCATTACTGGGCGATCTCTTCTACTACGTCCATCTCGGCCACTTGTTGCGGTGGGCTCACCGAGTGCGGCTGGGCCGTAGCCTCAGCGGCAGCTGGTCTTCTGCGCGGACGCCGCCGGGATTTGCGGGAGGAGACGGGACACGCCTTCCCCCCAAGCTGATGCCCGGCGGGCTTGCCAGCTCCTGCACACACGACGCAGCTTGGTGCATCTTTGCACTGGCGGGCTTTATGGCCCGGCTTGCCGCAGCGATAACAAAGATCGCTGCGATCCGGCCCTCCATTGCAGTTATTCTGCGCATGACCGTGCTCGAGGCAACGGTAACAGCGCATCGGGCGCGCCTCGAGCACGGTCACTCTGACCACGGTCCACCCAACTATCAGGCGGCCCGCCTTGATTTTCTGGGCCGCCTTGACCGGCACCCTGGCCCAAACTGAGCCCAGGCCTGAGCGATCGGGCCGGATTTGCCCCACCTTTACTGCGTCTGCGGCACACTCACCGGCACTGCAGAGGGCCGCTGCGACCGTCTCGGGAGTTGCTGCGGGATCCAGCTCCGACAGCCGCAGCTCCGTACACTTGGTGGGCCGGGAGACTCTGACATCTTCCGACCCACCAAAACATTCCCTCAGCCTTGCGGCGAAGGAATCGGCCCTCTGTTCTGACTCCGCTCCGGGCACCTCATATAGCATGGCACCCGCAGCGGAAACTTTCGGTTTCAGCCTGTCGATGTTCAGGCCGGTGAGATTGACGCGTTGCTGAGCATCCGTCAGCACCTTGGCGTACGTCAGCCCCTTGGCAACCGCAGCTGGCGTCAACGAAATGACGATCGCTGCGGAGCGTGGCGGGCGAAGCTTGGGCTCGGAACGACGCAGCTGCCGCTGGTGATTTGCAGCGGGTAACGCGGTAGGCTTGGGCTTTGCCTTCTTGCCCACAACCACCGTCCACCCCGCATCGATAGACGCTGGGGCCGGTGGCAGTGGGCGTGGCTCCGGAGCACCTTGCACCGTGGGTGCCGGAACATTCTTATTGCCTTTTGGAGGCTTTGGAGCAGTTACCGTCTTCTTTGTTATTGTGCCCTTCTTTACTGGTGCAGCGACAGTCAACGGCGCCGAAGAAGGACCTACCATGGCTTGCGGCGGTGCGTTTGAGGGCCCGGCTACGGCAATGGGGTCCGGGGAAATCGGTTTGACTGTCTGCTTCCCCTTTCCTTTTCCTTTCTCTTTCCCTTTGTTAGAAGTGAGCGCGGGTGCTCCACCCACAAATCCACCCTGCACAGGGAGTGGGATGTCCCCAGGAGTCGACCTCTTTTCGTGTGCCAGTGGTGGCCTCTGGGCTGGTCCAGCGAGGAAAGACTCCATCCTGGCCTGGACACGAGCCTCTACCAACTTCAACATCTCCTCAGTATTTTGTTGGCTCGCAGATGCCTCCAGGTCTTCGAGGCGGCGCCGGAGAGACGAGTTCTCGTCTTGGAGCTGCTTCATAGCAGCTTCAACGCGGGCACTATTCTCCCGCCACTTCTTCACCTCACTTTCGAGGCGGGAGACCATGGTGGACTCGGGCTGGTCCACGTACTGCGCGATGACATCCGTTACATAGTTAAGGGCCTTTTGTGAGGTCCCTTTGAGGTTTCCCGATTTCTTTACTACGGTACTCACAATTTGTCCGCAGTTTCGGAGGTCATCGCGCAGGATAACCCCGATATGGCCTGCTTTCGCCGCCTTGGAAGGTGCCGGCGACTCAATAGAACGGAGATGCTCCATCAGATCTTCGTCTGCCTTTTTTCGGGCCTCCCCGCGCTTCAGGAAGTCGCGCTGTCTTTGCGCTTTCCTGAGGACAACGACATCGCTGACCGATGGTGGACCCCCTCTCCCACGACCGTCAATCGCTTGCGATTTTGGCGCCGGCTCATCAGTGTCGCTTGTAGGAAGCGAGCGACTGTCTCTGGAGCGCTGGGAGTGTCTTCTCCAGAGCTTTTTGCTGCGCAGTGATGCGCAACTCTCACTCGACTCTGAGTCGACACACATAGCTTGGGGCCGGATGAATTCGGCCTCCACCTCTGTGGACTTCACGCCCACACTCTCCACCACAACATCGTCGGGCTTGCGCCCTCCGACCTCCGCCTCCCCTACCCCAGAATCTGAAGCAGGAGGAGGCAACTTCGTCAATAGAATTATAGGGTTTTTGTTTGTAAAAGATTCCATTTTTGTTCCCACGAGTGTGGGGGAAATAAATAGTCCGCCCAGGCAGTGCCCCCTGTACCTGGGTAAGCCTAACGTAACCCGCCAAGAGGGTCGGCCGGTACTCTGGCGGGGGTCGCACTCGGGACCGAACTACCCATCGGCCATGCATCCCCTCACGGTGCGCCGCCGCTTGGGATTCGGGGTAACTTTTTATAGAGGTTTTCTCCCTCACGGTCCGGGCGGTTAAGCCAAGACCCTCGGTCCGGCAGGAGCGCGAGACATATCCACGGACCTCCATACCGGATTACGATCTGCGACGGCGACAGCGGGTGAGAAAGGTTCCCCCCCACTGCCTGCTCGGGGCGGGGTGAGCGCACACCGAGCCCGTCGACACCCCCAGGACAGAACCGGGAGTCGCCCGATGAACGGGCCCACCAAAAACAAGACGACGGCCGCCGCAAGAGACGACGACCGCCAACCAACTGTTGTCAGGATATTAGCCGTCGCGCCGATCAACGTGATCGACGCGCCGTTGCCCAGGGTGCACCGCGTGGAGGTTTCCTGACTTCGCACCCCAACCTAACCTAACCTTTTTTTTTTTTTTTTTTTTTTTTTTTTTTTTTTTTTTTTTTTCGCGGAGAAAGTGCTTTACCACTACCGCCCGGCCTTCGTGGGGGGGCGACCGAGCGGTTATGTTGGGTTCACCGTGCCTTACGACCCGGCGTTGAGCCGCCCGGAGAGATGGAAAACGTCGGGCGACCGCCGGGCCGAGTCCCTAACCTATGTACACCGCACGGCATACCAACTAAAACTCCGCGGTGGCCATCTTCGGCGCATTAGGGACGGCTGCGGGCTTCCTCGGACTAATGTCTAAGTTTTCGTCCGCAACCGCCCCTGCGCGGTGCCGCCTGGTGCGGCCCGTCTCCTGTTGTGGGGGGGGCTCAGAAGCCCCCGCGCACCGAAGGACGCTCTCAGCGTCAACGGCAGCGTGAGGCCTACCTTCCACGCTGCCGTCCATCACGGGGGTCGCAACAATGTGCTCAAAAGATACACAAAACTATAGACGGACGGCCCCCTGCCGCCCGCCCGCGACCCCCGGTGGCCCCTATTAGTCGCCTCTTACGACAGGCAGGGGATACCGTGGTGGAATTCTCCAAACGCCCCCAATCCACAGGGCGGGAGACGCCGGTCAGTCGTCCACCCGGCGCCTCCTTCGTCTCCTCTGGCGGCGGGAGGGATCATCTCGCTCCCGATCCCTCTCGGCACTCTCCTTCTGCGAGAGGACCACCTCGCAGAAGTGGGCCACCGCACGCCAGGCCTCCCGACTGTCGACCATGGAAGCGACCACGGCCGGCAGCGAGAGGTCTCCTCCGACTACTGCTCTGAGAGCGCTGCGCTCCTCGTCCCAGGCTGGGCAAAACTCCAGTGTATGCTGGGCCGTATCCAGCGGGCAGTTGTCACAATGGTGACACACGGCCGACACCTCTGTGCCTACGATACGACACAGATACTCACCGAAGCAACCATGCCCGGTGAGTACCTGTGTCAATCGAAACGTAGCCGGGCCGTGGCGCCTGTCTAGCCACTCGGCAAAGACCGGGCGCACTGCCGCTACGGCCCTGAGCCCCGCTGACGGGGTCTCCAGCCTGAGACGCCACTCCTCCACGGCGGCTCGCCGTAAGGAGGCCCTCATGGCCTCCACCTCCTTCAACGCCGGACGCTGCCCGCGACTGAACGCCTCCTCCCGCCAATAAAAGGCATCGGACAGGGATTCGGCGTCCAGATCCCAGGGCAGAAATCCGGCCAACATGCAAGCCGCCTCGTACGAGACCGTGCGGTATGCCCCGATCGCCCGCTGCGCCACTACACGCTGAGGATTGCGCAAAAGTGCGACGCAGCGGTTGCTCAGGGAATCAGCCCAAACTGGACTGCCATACAGGGCCATGGACCGCACGACTCCGTGGTATAACCTTCGGCAAGGGATACCAGGACCTTCCAGGTTGGGCAGCAGGCTAGAAAGAGCGCCCGCTGCCCGGGACAGTTTCGTCCTCATCTTCTCAAAATGGGTGCGAAATTCCCATCGGCTATCCAAAATCAAACCCAGATACTTCATACTCTTGCCGATGGGAATCCGCACCCCCTCAACCTAACCTAACCTAACCTAACCTAACCGCCCCCCGAGGCAATTCTTGTGCTTTGGGTCTTCACACCCAATGCACGCCCATGCGCGGGGGAACATTAGTCGCGGGCCGAGGCACAGTCAGTGTGTATACCTCTTGGTTGCATAACACATTGAGGCCTAAAAGGGCCCGCGAACATTTCCTGGCACCCTTTTCCTTTCCGCCCATCCTGAGAACCTTACTCCATTCCCCACCTTTCCTTCCATCATCCTATTTCACTTCCTTCCCAGGCCCCTGCAGTCGTCAAGCCGGGGGACTCCAGTATCCCATTCGCAGGTTTCCCCCGGTGTTGACTGCAGGATCGCCTATCCAAAAAAAAAAAACCTAACCTAACCTAACCTAACCTAACCGCCCCCCGAGGCAATTCTTGTGCTTTGGGTCTTCACACCCAATGCACGCCCATGCGCGGGGGAACATTAGTCGCGGGCCGAGGCACACAGTCAGTGTGTATACCTCTTGGTTGCATAACACATTGAGGGCTAAAAGGGCCCGCGAACATTTCCTGGCACCCTTTTCCTTTCCGCCCATCCTGAGAACCTTTCTCCACTCCCCACCTTTCCTTCCATAATCCTTTTCCGCTTCCTTCCCAGGCCCCCGCAGTCGTCAAACCGGGGGACTCCAGTATCCCATTCGCAGGTTTCCCTCGGTGTTGACTGCAGGATCGCCTAGCGAAAAAAAAAAAAACCTAACCTAACCTAATCTATTCTAAATCGTTTAATCATTAATGAAAATCCTAACCTACCATATTCGTTATATACTTGGCTTTGACCTTCTGAAACGACCTTGACCTTAAAAAAATTAAGAGACAAATATATAATATGGTTAAAATTTGATATTCAAATAATATGATCGCGAAATCTAAATGGTAATCAATAAAATTAAAATGGATTTAAATCAACAAATCGATATAATGATAAATTGATAAATAAAAAAAAACAAAAGTCACAAAGCGAAAATGTCAGTTACTGAAATTGACGATATATCAATAATTCGGTAAAATATAAATATCAAGAAATCAATTTCGAAAAAATGAATTCGTCCATTTGTTAAAAGATTGATAAAACCAAATGGTAAAAAATTAATGAATCAGTAAAATGGAATCATCGATATTTATCGGCAAAAAGTAAAAAAAAAGTTGGGAAAACAAAATTGTAGCATCAAAAGCAAATCAAATCTAATAAAAGAAGAAACAGCCCAAACAACAAAAACGAGATTCAAAATTTAAGGATCATTCGACGCCGACGCTTTACACCGGCCGCTGTCGAGGAGACCGAGGAAAAAGGAAAAAAGACCCCGACATCCCCAATCTCCTCACCACAAAACTTCATTTTAACGCGGACAAGGTGAATGCGAACAATCGTTCGGAGCGCGTCCGAACACGTTCCGAATGAAAAATGGAACGGAAAGCGGCAAATAAACAACTAAAAAAACACGCTTTATAGAAAATCGCAAACTTGCATGGGCGTTTTGCGTCACACACATATTACACTAATATACGTACCTCTTAAAATAATTCTGCAAGTCATTAAAATATATACGTTCTCAAGACTAAACAGCTTATATTTATCATATTTTGAGGCCCATTAGAAGTCTATAGATAGATACTAACTACATTCTATCGAATCTGTCGAAAAGCGCCTACTCATTTTTTATAGCAATATGACAAATCTACGTTTTTTGCTATTTATTACTTTTTTTTATAAATAAATCGTTTCATATACCTATTTATCCCTTACCATCTAGTGGGAGTCCTTGTTATTCGTATAACGGGTCACCATGCATATGTATTATCTTTTATTATGCTTTTATTGAATAAAAAAATAGCTCAAAGAACAATGACTATTTTTCACCTGTCAAATATTTTAATATGAAGTGAATTGTATAGTGATGTAATATATCTCTAAAAATAGGTAATTTTTTTCTAAAAACATATTGTTAACTTAAAATCAAAACGGCTGAGTTGGAAAAAAGAAATTAATTTTTAAAGATTTCTACATACAACTGGTCATAAGAGACAAGAACGCAGCCATAACCATAGATAATACAACACCAATATTACAGAGTACGAATAACGTTCCATTTTATCTACCGGGGATTCGATATATTTTAACACATTTAGTCTCGATTTTTGAATGTTTGGCAATCGTTTAGTGTGAATCAATTGCACTAACCGAATACACGTGTGCTTCAGACTTTTAAATCGTTTATATCAGGGTACCTTCCTAGTAATCAAATAAATCTCAGCTAGAATAAATGCAAATTCTAAAACGGAACGGGTTTTTTTTACTGCTGGTATACTTATTAATAGCTGTCAAAACTTTTATGGTATGGCGTCCCGCGTCGGTTACATTCTGAAATATTCTGAATTGTAGTTCTGTGTTAGCTTTTGCGTTGATGAGTATTGTGCGTTTTTATGGTTACCTTTTATCTGACTACTTTGGCATTTACAACGGACTCCGATACCCTGCGTATACATTTACTTTGGCTAGTGTTACACGGATACTGATATTTGCTTTACGACTTGGATTTGTGTGCTTGTTTGTGACGTGGAAGAGCACCATGGATGACAACGCGAGACCGCTAATGTCGCAGCGAATACTTTGCATTATCTGCAATATCTGTGTTAATTCTTGTAATGCACAACGGCGCTACCCTGCCCTTGAACAAAATGCGAGAGTCATCTCTGTAATCAGCCTCTGGATATCTCCAGTTATAGTAAGTTTAATGTTTAGAATATCACAATAAATAAGATAAATTGAAACCTCCATTGGGTACATCCTAGAATGTATTATATTGTATTTTGTTCTATAATTATTTGAAATCATTTTTTTTTTATTTTGTTACTTTATATTGAGTATTATAGGTAGTATATTTTTTTTCCAGATTACTGAAGATGACTTTGTATGTGAGGCATGCTTTAATTTAGCTCTGCAAACAGTCAATAATGAACTGCATATTGCCAGTGAGCAGTGTGCAGGGCCCTCTCATCATGGCCATAAACTAGCCTGCTTGATGTGTGGACGATCATTAAAGAAAACGCAAAAACATCTCATCCGGAATCATACAGTGCCATATTACACAGAGATGATTCAGACAGTTGAAAGTAGAATAGCACCTCGACAGGTAAATATGATTCACATTTTTCTTAAACATTCCTATTATTGCTTGGGTGTTAAAGATATATCAGTCTAGACTCTAGATCATGTAATTGTGTCCGCAATATGGATACTTTTTATCTTGTGGATCGTGACATGGGGCATAAAATCAGTATCAGTAACAACAGATGAAAAAAAAATATGAAATAAGTCAATTATCAGCCACAACAGATATGTTTTTCAAATTAATTACACAGATGTTCATAAAAATCATTGACATGGTATTTCCTTGTTTATAGGTAACACCGTCTGACCACTTGTGTCATGCTTGTTTTATGAAAGTTAGAAGACAGGTGATTCGCAACCTAGCTCATGAAGAAAATAGAAATATGTGTGTGAGTCAGAAACAAGAACATCATACAGATGCTGTAACCTCTGCTGGTCCAGAAGAAATGGCAGAAGAATCTCCCGATTTAGTAAATTCGGAAACAGATTCTCATCATGAACAGCATACAGATGCTGTAAGCTCTGCTGCCTCAGAAGAAGTGGCAGAAGGATCGCTCGATTTAGTAAATCCAGAAGCAGATTCTCGTCATGAACATAGGCCCTCTGAACATGCATTTCAACAAAACATAATATATTTAGAGAATTATAAAAGATCTCCAAATACTGCATCTCATTGTATTTTTTATGGATGCCATCAAATATCAGGTTTGCACACTGTATCTGATCCTTTACGAAGAACACTATTGTGCAATTATAAGTTCTACATACCCAGCCTTGCTAGAGTCTGCACAGAACATTTATACCAAAATAATTGGGATTCCCTTTTCAATCAAGAAAATAGCATTTCTCACTTCACAGCGCAACAAATAGAGCACATGTTGTCATTTATGAATGTGGTAAAGCCTTTTTTGGATTTTAGCAGCATTACGTCTGTGGAACAAATAGATGATCACCTATTTGGGTACTGGATGGGCATGACAAAAAATAACTTTTTGTCCTTATTAATAGATTTACCCAGAGTCTTAGAAACTCACCAAGGTATACTCGGTTTGGCCTGCATTTTGATAAAAATGAGGACGGGAGATTCAGATGTAAGAATTTCCACACTTTTAAATGTACCTCGTACTACATTAGGACGATTAATGAGTAAAGTGAGGGAGATTATGCTCCAAGATTTTGTACCAAGACACTTGGGGATAAATCATATGCCAAGAGACGAGCTATTACAACATAATTTAAGAATTCCCAATGGAATATATAATGAAAATAATTCACATAGTATTGTAATCTGTGATGGATCATATATTTATCTAAATAAAAGTGCGAACTATATGTTTCAGAAAGAATCGTATTCCCTACACAAATATAGAAATCTTCTCAAACCTTTTATGCTGGTAACTGATGGGTATATTTTAGATTGTTATGGTCCCTACAAGGCTACCACATCTGATGCAGATATTATGAAGACGCTTTTTGAAAATGAAAACACCCCACTAAGACAATATTTTCAACAAAATGACATATTTATTATAGACCGGGGTTTCAGGGACAGCATCAACTTACTAGAAAGTTGTAATTATAATGTATATGTACCTGATTCTGTAAGTGCAGGTGAGCACCAATTAACTACCACCCAAGCAAACAGAAGTCGATGTGTGACAATATGCAGATGGGTGGTAGAAGTAGTCAATGGCTATTTTAAAAGAGATTTCAGATTGTTTCGATTTGACTATTTTAATAAGGCTGTACCAAATATGATGATCTACTTTCAAATAGCAGCATGTTTAATAAATAAGTTTGGTGTTCGCCTGCACGATAGGGATGATGCTGCCCAGATTGTTAGTATAATACGAGAAAGGATGCCCTTAGAGAATAATTTATCACAAGCAGTTATTACTTTGAATCTTAACAGACGGGCATCCTTTTTCAGAAGTATCACAGCAAGTGACAACAATATTGATTTCCCCCGTTTAGAATACAATGAACTTATATTATTTGCCTTGGGAACGTACCAATTAGGTCAAGCAAAGTCGTATTATGGTGAACATGTACGTTTCCATGGCAGATACATAATAGAAGTTTGTAGGGACAATAATATTTTACAGATGAACGATTTTAATTTAAGAGGTAGTGGGGTGTTAATAAGAGGAAAAATTAAATCAAGGCACATAGGCAGGCGGCAATATTATGTCTATATTTTAGTTGACAATAACTTAAATGGTAGGGAAGGCATAATTGAATATTGCTGCAACTGCCTTGTAGGGCTTCGCACTATTGGTTGTTGTGCACATGTAATGACATTAGTGTGGTACCTTGGTTGGGCTAAATACCAATCTAATTTAGAACCTCCAGCATCATTTTTGGATGAAGTTGTAATAAGAGAAGATTTAGACTAATGTAAAAATTAATATAATTAATAAATAAATAAAATAATATGTAGTTTCATTTCCACTAGATTTTCTAGTGTATATTCAATGTGTACCTACCTACAGTATTAATATAGGTTGTGATACTCTGGATCATTTGATAATACATATTTTTTATAGCTTTGAATGACTAGACGAGTGTGCCGTTCGCCTGATGGTAAGCGATACGACCACCCCTAAACAGTAGCAACACCATCCAGCACCTTGAGTTACAAAGTACTGTGTGGCATTCCACTGCGCTCGTGATACTGAGACATAAGATGTTAAGTCTCATTATGTCCAGTAGTTATACTGGCTACAATGTCCTTCAAACCGAAACACAACAGTGCATGCACACTGATGCTTGGCGGTAGATACACATTGCGGTGGTACTCACCCAGACGGCCTCTTACATAGTGAGAGACCTACCACCAGTGACAATTAAATAATGTCAGCCATTTGATATAAAAAATGTCTTGCAGACTAGAAATAACATGTGCTTTCCAATATTTTAGAATGGCCTGTATTTAATATAATCCCACGTATAAGTAGGTTAGGTACTCATTTTAAAGCCTACGTCTATATAACAATTACTGCTCTCATACCTATCATGATTATCTAAGGCGGTAAATAATTATAAGTAATAAAACATTAAACTCCCAATACCTAGATTTATGTTACGTGTAGGTAATAATCAATTAAATATTTCACGGTATCTCCGCTTCTATTTGACAGCCAATATAACCTCAAATATTGTATTTTTAATAACTTTCTTCCGCCTCATAATATTCGAACCATATTTTCACAGTGGCTTTTAGAAATAATATTAGTTATTTTAAGAGATTACACATCTTTATACAACACCTGAAAAAAAAAATGAGTGACAGTTTATCGCTTGTATGGGAAGTGGACATTCTTCTTTATGCGTTGCTTGACTTTAAGGGCACTTTTAAGTCGTCGAATGAAATTACTCATATGATTCAGGTCTATTCAGTCTGTTCCATAAAATGATAAACCCCATACCAAGATATATTGAAATGGGACCACTTCGCGACCCTTATTTACTAAATAAAGAAGGAATCAAGGAAATACGCCCCCAATTTTCAGAGAAATCAGTGTACATACATAAAAAAAAATACAAACACACGAATTGATAACCTCCTCCTTTTGGAAGTCGGTTAAAAAGAGCGTAGGTCGCTGTCTGTTCGCTGTAATATGTTGGCCCGCAGATTCGCTAAATGTACCAAACAAGTTAAATTTACTCTGTTTAAAGCATATTGCCAATCTTTTTATGCGTGCGGTATGTGAGTTAACTATACGCAGAGGGCATACAGTGACCTGCGCGTGCAATACAATAACGCATTCAGGGTGTTGATGAGGTTACCACGTTGCTGCAGCGCCTCCGCCATGTTTGCGGAAGCCCATACCGATGGATTCGCTGCCATCATGCGTAAGCGTTGCGCCTCCTTACTCCGGCGAGTGCGTGATAGCCCTAACATCATCCTGCGTGCATTGGTGGATAGATGGGATTCGGCGATGCTAGCTCGCTGGATTAAATTACATGCAGTCAAGTAGACTTTGTTACTAACACTATTCTTAAGCAATAAATGTTACTAACCAGTATATGGATCTTTGATGTCCGAAATAAAATGATTTATTATTATTATTGTATCTTTCCTGTGGAATATCACGGCACGAAGGCCGGTCCTTTTGGAAGGCTTGCGTGGGGATACAGATCCAACACGTAGAGGCCCCTTAAAGATACTTTAATATAGTTGGGATATGTACACCATGCAGGTACTATCTCTGTCTGCATTTATGGAAGAAATACAACCAAAGACCGCGCCTGCAAGGTGTAAGGACTATTGCAGAGTAGATGGGAATTAATTGGGTCTATGGATGGGATCTAGCTGGACTGGTTGCTGGGCTATTGATTGAGACAACGGGACGCCTGCCAAGTAAAATGTCTCAATCATTTGTATTCAAGGCAGACGGTGACTTGCCCCCCACTAGATGGGCATCCCAAAAGCGGCGCATGCCAAGGACGCAACATCGGTGTGGGTGGCTAAAGGGTGTCGAGAGGTGTGCACCGATTTCACCATCGCGGGTCGCTAACGCGTCCCGGAGCGAGTTTCCTCGCTATTACGCAGCTTGAGCACTTCCACCCTGGAGCTTGAGGTTTTAGCTCTTGCGATTTCCACCCCTAGCCGGCCAGTTAAGGCAAGCCAAGGGTCAGGGGGTCTCATTTAGCCCCCACGGAATCGGGGTACGCGGTGTCGCCACTCACCGTCGGCTCGCCACAAAGCCGCCCCTGCGGGTTTATTATTATTATTATTTGCGGACGGGGAAACTTCACTTTCACACACCACCTCAGGACTTCATAGTGGTCATCGCAAGGTGCACCAGGAAAATGCTGGACGACAGGATCCTGGCAATGGCAGACACCATTACAGGTAATCGTGAGGTCAAAGTGGTCCTGGAAGGCTGGACGGTGCCCAACTTTCAGTGGGTAAATGGAGTCCCAGGGTGTGGCAAAACAACTTGGGTAGTTAAAAACTTCAATGTGGAGACTGACGTTATAGCAACAACCACAGTCGAAGCGGCCAAGGAGCTAAAAGGAAAGCTAGCGCTCCGCATAGGCAACCAGGCCAACTACAAGGTGCGCACTATGGTCTCAATCCTAGCGAATGGTTTCAGGGAGTCCAGCAAATGCAGCAGACTCATTGTCGATGAGGCTCTCATGAACCATTTTGGGGCTATAATAATGGCAACTCGGCTGTCGGGAGCAAACGACGTCATCCTCATTGGGGATATAAATCAACTACCCTACATAGATCGCAACAACCTCTTCGAGATGAAATACACAAGGTCAAACTCCGTAACAACAATCACACAGGAGTTGTTATGCACACATCGCAACCCATTGGATGTAGCATATGTCCTCAGTGAGGTGTACACCGGTATTTATTCATCAAATACATGTGTGCACTCCATTGGACTTAAACGATTTTCAGAAATGCAAATACCCACAAACCAAGCCAATACCCTCTTCTTAACACACACACAGGAAAAAAAAGAGTCCCTACGTGGCCAGGGATAGGGCAAAGGTGAAGGGTCTTGTATTCTGACAATCTGCATCTCTCATGCGGTAGTGGCACTGTCGCGCCATACTGGGAGTTGTGTTTACTATACCGACGACAGTGACGTCGCCATTGGACGTTTCGCAAAACGAGCGCTTGGAGCGCATAAAAAAACGGTCATCGAGTATAATTTCAAAATGGCCATCCACAGCCGTGACTACACAACTATAGAGAAACACAAACTTCTATCAGACTCACTCAGCAAAATATGAGAAAAACCAAAAGACATAAATAAAACATAGAACCCTTCTTACCACTCCATTCCCTAATCCAAAACACACTTACACCCGTATTCTAAGACGTTTCCTCTAAACTTCCTCAACCTTATCTCACTCGAGGTTACCTTGAGGATTAATTCAAGGAATCCTAGAAAATGGTATTCTTAGTTAAAATTTGAGGTATTCTTGAGGATCCTCGAGTGAGGTCGAGTCAAGGAATTACGACATTAAATACGTCATCGATGTACAGATAAATTAGAGTTTTTGCGAAAACTCTTCGATTTTTTAATCTGTGGTCACTCGAAAAGTGACCGTCAATCACAGAATAAATAACTTCATAGAAAGAGTGTAAATTACACTCATATACTGATCCTTTTTTTTTAAATAGGGCAAAAGCATGGAAGAGACAGAGACAAATATTATGTTGTTAAGGACGGTTTGCGTACACTATACAAACATCAAATTGGCTACCTTTGGCTACCTTTACGATGCCGAATTAAAAAGCGAATGAATGTCAAATGTTACAATTTGCCAACGCGCCCACACAATTAGGTTACATTATACTTCCTTGCGGGCTTGTCAAATTTGTTTGCCTATTTTGTAATTTCTTTGTGAATTAATTTAATAATTTCGAGTTGCTATTGTGAGTGAGTTAAAGCCCAGCAAACAAACTATGTCCTGCGCTATTGTAGGATGCAAATCCCATTCTTCCCGAAAAGAAAATCAAGATGAAACCATCAGCTTCCATCGGTGAGTAGACAACAAACCAATAATATTTGCTAAAAACCTATACAGAAGTGCAAAAAGCCTAAGTAATTATACTTATTATTATGCTGTAGTCATATTATAATCGGCTGTGGGCCATTCGATTCAGTAATTTTTCAGTATTTTTCATTATTACCAATTTTCATAGTAATTTTCAATGGTGTTGTGCTGCATATTTTATCGATAACATAAATGTTAGTATTATGTAGTATACTGTTTTGCATAAAATGGCTTGTACTTTCAAAATATGGTATTGTAGTGGTAAAAGGCACTCAGTTAACGTGCGCGAGGGCTTAAGTCGGGAATACTAGTATATATTTTTATAGTGTGTTTCATACAATATGTTATATTGCAGATTCCCCACAGATGATACCGTGAGGCAAAAATGGATCGGTGCTCTTGCTCGTACTAATTGGCAATGGAAAAAACAGCACCGTGTTTGCTCGAAACACTTCAATATTGAATGTTTTACTAACACGGAAAACTATAGAACCAGGAGATCGTTAAAATAAAAATAAAATAAAATAGTTTATTCATCACGTAGGCGAACATAATTGCACTTATGATAAGTCAAGATACATTCAATTAATAATAATTATTATTACAAAAAGTCACTTATATAACTACAGACATTTTTATAGGGAGTAAAATCAATGAAAAATAAATAATGAAGCCAAGCTCGGGCTGGCAGGAAAGAGAAGATAAAAATAAAATAAAAAAAGAAACAATCATTTTTATAATAATAAAAAAATAAAATAATGGAAGGAACGCGTCGCGATCCTCACCGGTGAGGACACTACAGGCCCTAACCTAGCTAACCTACCAGCCTTTCACTAGCTACCTAAGCGATGACTACCCGAAGAAGAAAGGCAGAAAGAAACTCCGGGCTTACTTTTTTGTCATCATTTGTCCATTGAATCGATTTAATATTCTTTTTTTTTCAAGTCTTTTGCGTTTTCCATTCACATCAACACTTTGTACCCTATTGCTTAAATATGATTTAAATAATTCAAGGGCTTTGCCATTAACCCCATAGTGGCTAAATGATCATACTTATATAACATGAATGATACCGCCGTGTTTTATTTTTAATGTCCCATTTTAAGTAGCTCTCTGTCAGACCCAGACCTCTTGGGTATCTACTTTAATGCTAAGGAAGTCAGAAAAGAACAGAGAATTACTGGCTTTCTCCGAAACGAAATTTCGGTCGATTTTCATTTGCTAATTACAGTGCTTTCCATTCGCTCCATAATTTCTAACAATTTTCCAAAAAATAATAATATTATAAATGCCAAACCATTTTAGTGTGAATGAAATTTAGAAAGGTATGAAAACCGCTGTAAATAGCAAGCGAAAATCGGACGTAATTTCATTTTGGAGAAATCCGGTATGCCCTAAGTTTCTTATAAAGTAACAGCCTCTTAACGAGAGCTTGTATGCACCCAGACCTCATTTGGTATTTTAATACCAAATTAAGGATTTCATATCTTTTTTTTTTTTTTATCCCTTTATATAAAATAGCAATTTGTATAGATAGGTAATTGCAGTTGATTAATCGAAAAGTGTTGATTTTAGCACGTCTGTAAATTTATCATAGCCCATAAACAAACAGTATCTATCGATATCGATAAACTGTCACAAGGGGTCACAGCACAACTAAATTTCTTGATGTCTATGAGAGTGTACGCTCAAATGTCATAGCATTACTTCTATGAAGTTATTTATTCTGTGCCGTCAATCAAAACAATGTCATTATTTCTGTTTTGTTTGAAGCCAGAGCGTACCTAATATTGAAAATATTTTACTTACTAAATAGTTAATTACTTAATTATTGTGCCTTTTGTTTTCATTTTCGTAATAATTTCAAATTTAAATTAAATGTAAATTTTAAAACAATTGGTAATAAAATGTTTACGATAGTGGTTTTCCTAATAACTATACTATTTAATGTCTTTGCCTAAAAACCTGAGCCCAAAACTATAGCGTCTTTGAAATTTTGTGTCGTCGTAAAACTTTATCGGGTTTTTTGCATCTCTTAAACAACGCCGTTCGGGATATTCGTATGGAGTATCGTACAAGTATTGCAGGAACTGTTGGAAATCCATTTAATACGAATAATAAATAACACACGAAAAAATATCGATTGTAACACTGTTTACCAAGCGTAAATCTTTCCTTGAGTCTTCCTTAAGGTACGTCGCGAGGTACCTTGAGTTTGACAGTTGATTCCTTACCTCGAGAAAGGAAAAATCTTGAGGGACGTTGAGTGGAGGAGATTTTTTTCAACTAAGAATACAGATTTCCTCCAGTGGTGGTTGAGTGGAGTCAAGCAATTTTCGAGGAAACGTCTTATTAGAATACGGGTGTTCAGTAGTTCAATGAAAAAAATAAAATAAAAAATAAAGAAATGTATTTAGAAACATAAGACATAGTATAAGACGTAAATGTAAATGCAGTGCGGTACATTAAAAGAAAAATGAATAAAAAAAAAAAACCTAACCTAACCTAATCCTCTAGGTGTTAGCCCTCGAGTACCTGGGCCCGAGGCTCCGCAGTTTATTCCCCGCCTGTTTGGGGCAGGGCGTCTTCCCGGCTCGTTGGAAAACCGGGAAGCTCGTCCTGCTGAAGAAGAAAGGACGGCCCGCAGAGTCGCCATCGGCCTACCGGCCCATCGTGTTTATTTATTTATTTATTTATTTATTTAGAAACAAACGGTCATACAAAAACGGTACATATATCTTATGTCTAAACTTATATATAGGACCTATAGTTCCCTTATAATACTAATGGTATTAAGTCGTCGGGGAGAGTGCACACTACGCAAACAGCAGCGGGAAAGACCACACAAGTGATAAATAAAACATAAATTTAAAAGTATATATAAAATGTAGCATTAAGCTTAAACTGTCAAAAATGCGGCTCTCACCGGCGCTGAACACACAGCACTGCACCATCACCGACGACCAAAATAATGCTAATTTAGTTGGCTTAGCTCCTGCAGTTGCTCGACGAGGTCGCAAAACTCATCGAGCGTATCGTTCATGCTCGCCTCGTCGAGCACCTCGAGAGGGTCGGACCGAATTTGGCCGACGGCCAATTTGGATTTAGGAGGGGACGCTCCACTGTCCACGCGATTTTGCGGGTGAAGGCACAGGCGGAGGATGCAGTGGCCAGAGGCAGGGTGGTGATGGCTGTGTCGTTGGACATTGCCAACGCGTTCAACACGATGCCCTGGCCCTGCATTCACGAGGCACAGAGGTACCACGTGGTGCCACCCTATCTTCGGCGTCTGGTGGACGCGTACCTGTCTGACAGGAACTTGGTGTATCCGGGCGCTGACGGGTGGCACCGAAGAGGGATATCGTGCGGTGTTCCATAGGGCTCGGTTTTGGGCCCTCTTCTGTGGAACATCGGGTACGACTGGGTGCTCCGTGGTGCCAATCTCCGGGGCATCGGCGTTACTTGTTACGCTGACGACACGCTGGTCACGGCGACATCCAGGACTTTCCAGGACGCCACAGTATTGGTGGCGGCGGGCGCCGGCCATATAGTGAGCTGAATCAGGCAGTTAGGTTTGACGGTGGCCCTTGAGAAAACCGAGGCCATTTGTTTTCATGGGCCTCGGAAAGGGCCGGCGGCCGGCGCCCACATCGTCGTGGATGGGGTGCGGATTCCCATCGGCAAAAGTATGAAATATTTGGGTTTGGTTTTGGATAGCCGATGGGAATTCCGTACCCATTTCGAGAACATGCGGACAAAACTGTCCCGGGCAGCGGGCGCTCTTTCTAGCCTGCTGCCCAACCTGGAAGGTCCTGGTATCCCTTGCCGAAGGTTATACCACGGAGTCATGCGGTCCATGGCCCTGTATGGCAGTCCAGTTTGGGCTGATTCCCTGAGCAACCGCTGCGTCGCTCTCTTGTGCAATCCTCAGCGTGTAGTGGCGCAGCGGGTGATCAGGGCATACCGCACGGTGTCCGCGTTGTACAGTTTGCTGTTGCGGTTAGATCGCTTAAATCTCAGGACAATGTCCCCGTCATCGGTCACCACAGACCCCCCCCTCGGGTTCTGGGTGCGGATGAAACTTCTCAATTCTAGCATTGGATCTGTCTTTTTTATAGGAAAAGGCATATCTAGATATCGATTTTGAGGTCAATTAGCCTAAAACAAATAAGAACAAAATGCAGCCACTTTTTTAAATTCTAAAATTGTATCTGCCCTTTGTACCCAAACGCATGCCCAGATATCGATTGTCCTTAAAAAAAAGAAATTCGAAATGGCGGCCACTTTTTTCAATTCTGACATTGGCTCAGTATTTGGCAACCAAAGTTATACCTAGATATCGATTTTGACGCCAATTGGCCTTAAAACAAAGAAGTTCAAAATGGCGGCCACTTATTTCAATTCTGACATTGTATCAGAATTTGGCAACCAAATTAATACCCAGATATCGATTTTGAGGTCAATTGGCCTTAAAACAGAGAAATTCGAAATGGCAGCCACTTTTCTCAATCTATATCTATACTAATATATAAAGCTGAAGAGTTTGTTTGTTTGTTTGAACGCGCTAATCTCAGGAACTACTGGACCAATTTTGAAAATTCTTTCACTAATAGGAAGCTACATTACTCCTGATTGCTATAGGTTACTTTTTATCCCGGAAAATTTTTTCCACGCGGCCGGAGCCGCGCGCAAAAGCTAGTTCTAACATATGATCAAGATTGGCATCCAATGGAAAGCCAAAAATAAGCGGAAAAGAAACAACCTGTAGAGGTTCAGTTTTCATACTCAAACTCAAAATTTTCTTTATTCAAACAGTCTTTCTCATGCTCTTTTGAATCGTCATGAATCTACCACCGCTTTGGAACTTGTTATCGCTGTGAAGAAGAAGCGGCGCAAGAAACTCCCAATACATTTTGCAAAAATCGGCCCGAGCGTACATGTACGCTCTCGGCAGAGTTTGAAAACTTTTTTTGAGCGTACATCCCGGCACGCAAGGGCATAATACTGTTTTAGTATGTTTGCCAACCATATCTCTGAGTAGTCGTCCGGTAGGTATAAATAGATTTAAACAAGTGAAAACGAACTATAACTACTAAAACCAGGTTTTTATTTTAATGCATAATATTTTATGTTCATACATAACACAGAGACATTGTTCTTATAGTAAGGTGCTTTGGGGTAAAATCGGACACCTTTTTAAGGTGTTAGTGTTTATGAATAAATTTGTTACACGAATTCTATAGATAATATCATAATAAATCTTTCGACTTGTTTATGTATTATTAAACATACTAAACGATGTATTTTTTTTTAAATAATAACGGTTAATGTTCTACGAGGCTTTGAAAGGCTACCATACTTTTATAAATGTGCGGGAAAGATAGGACCTTCACAGGTATAGTTCGGACTACCGTCTAAAACCTTTCTTAAGGGGATTCTAAAATCAATGGAAGAAGTACATTCCGAGCGTTGACGTAATTGATACAAATTCGAAATATTAAATAAATAACTTAAAATATTTTTGGTAGCAGTTTGTTTGTTAAAAAGTTCTAAGCATCCGATCTTACCCCTCACAAACAAAAATGCATACATTTTCTGTCCAAATTGGTGTCTATGAGGTGTATAGTCCGCTCTTTAACGGTAAATAATTTAACGGGTTAAGATAGGATCTCAGCAACCAGACGTGTTACAAGTTTTAATAAATAAACCCCAGGTTTATTTACTGTATAGTACCACATAGTTCGAAAATCTATTAAAAACCGTAAATACTCATTTAAAATTAAACAAATTCTTGCATGGGGATAGTTCGGATCTTCACGGGAACGGCGAATTATAGTTGTTCTTCTTATTGGCACCTAAAACACGTCCTACTTGTCGGAATCACTCGCGCAAACTGACAGGACGTGAGGAACAAGATGGCGCCGCAGGCAATGTTGCCAGAAAACATAAATCATAACATAATAGCAAGTTATTCGATTTATCCGATGTTATCTCTCCTCCGATCTTACCCCAACGCACCTTATAATATAGTCAGCCACATAATTACTTAACAAATTTCAAATCGCCTATATACGTTAAGTTTATTTAGTTGAAGACAAAAACGTGGTAAGAACATACAACTAGAAAAATATATACTTTTGAATTTGTTCACCTACTTTAACGTGGCTGACTGTGTATCTATTGAAACGGACATTAAACTCGAGCCTCTACGTATTGCAGACATGAGAAAAAAGTGTGCTTAATACCAAGTCGGTATGCCAAGCACATTTTTGTCCATATGTATCGAGATCTTAACAAAACAGTATCAATGAACTAGTAGTGCTATGTTTCAACATCACATGTTGGGGCGAAGATCACAGAAACGTTACACACAATATAATTCGCGATGTCACCGCTCGCCGGGATCGAGCGCGCCGTCCGCCAGCGACCGCACCGCGCGGGGCGAGCGCGTCGCCGCGCCTACGTTCCGACGCACCAGCGGCGCGGCCTGAGGCGCGGCATGAGGCGCGGCATGAGGCGCCGCATGAGGCGCGGCATGAGGCGCCGCATGAGGCGCGGCAACACGCGCGGCAGCACGTGCGAGCGGCGACGTCTCGGGGGACGCGGCGCGGGCCACCCGCCTCCTGCGCACGCGCCGGCGCCGGCCGCGCGGCTGCGAGGCCGGTGGCGGAGAGACAGGCGACGACGATGCTGCCGTCGCGACGCCCGATACATCCTCAAGTAGAAGCAGGGCGCGCCGCTTCATCTCGATCAGGGTGTCGGGCGCGGCGCTCGAGGCGGTGTCGTGCAGCGGAGCCGCGTGGCGCGGTCGTTTGGCCGGCGCGGGCTCTGACGCGGAGTCGAGCTCGTCGCCGCTGCCCGGTTCGGCCTCATCGACGTATCGGCCTTCGGCAATCTGAATGACTCTGCATAAGATTGATTGAAGGATTAGTGCGAGCAAAGAAAATACAAAATTAGGATATTTTATTTTATTTTTATTTATTTAGAAACAAACGGTCATACAAAAACGGTACATATATCTTATGTCTAAACTTATATATAGGACCTATAGTTCCCTTATAATATACGGACGGGATCAGGTTTCTAGATAATAACACGATCGATGCTGAATCAATACTGCGTTTATTATAATAAAATCACAATTGTATACCTACTCCCTCACATAATACTAATGGTATTAAGTCGTCGGGGAGAGTGCACACCACGCAAACAGCAGCGGGAAAGACCACACAAGTGATAAATAAAACATAAATTTAAAAAGTATATATAAAATGTAGCATTAAGCTTAAACTGTCAAAAAGGCGGCTCTCACCGGCGCTAAACACACAGCACTGCACCATCACCGACGATCAAAATAATGCTAATTTAGTTGGCTTAGCTCCTGCAGTTGCCAGTTGCCACTTTTTTTTTTTTTTTTTTTAAGTGGATTTTTATTTTTATTCTTATTATATAGGTATTAAGTTAAATACATATAAGCGCTTAATAATTTGAATTATGATTATAACGCTACTCGACTCAACCAAGCCATGGTACAATAATTATGAACGTTTCCTATCAAAGAAAGACTTTTTTCAAACAGGGTATAGTACAATTAAAAATATCTAAATCAGACAGCTTATAACTTTCATTGAAAATATTACAAGCACGTCTTATAAAAGCGTTCATGCTATGAAAGGTTCTACAACTTTGAATGTGAAACAAATCTTTTTCCGGCAAAGACGCTCAGGTCCGCGAGGCACCTTGAAATATACGGTTTGCAAAAGTAAAGGGGCATCTAAAACATTATGTAGGTATGACATGATTTTATACAGAAGAACGCAATCTACACAGTCACGTCTAGCTATTAAAGTTGTAAGCTTATAATGTACGAGTGAATGTAATAAATATAGTGGTGGTATTCCAATCATTTTTGGCAATACTGGGGTAGAAACTCTTACTCATCAAAAGTCGGCATAAAGTTGCCGACATAAGCTTACATTTCATCTATGTGAGATGCCTATAAACTCAAACAACCCTCTCCCCTTATTAATCCCCGTTTTTTTTTTTGTCAGTCTAGCAATGATCATCAATGTTCAACTTTTTCTGTATCTTGTTTGAATGTTGTTGTTTCTCAGTGTTTTTGTTTCTGTTTCGTCTGCTCATCTGGCGTAGTAATTTTTTATTTCTTCTGTGTATGTATCCGCCTCACTTGACATTGGCAAAATTGTCCTAAAGGACAGAGCCAGATAGGGAAAAAAAAAAAAATGTTCAACTTTAATAATCATATTATTGGTAGTCACTTTTGCAGAAAAAATGCTATTCATGGTGGCTCACTTATACTAATAAATAAAAATATTAGTTTTAAAGAACGTAAGGACATAGTGAGTCTCTCTGTTGAGCAAAATGCAGAGATATCTTGTATTGAGTTGGAGCAGTTCATTGTTATCAGTGTATACAGACCACCCTCCATTCTTTATGATAGTTTTGAAATCATAATTGAAGATGCATTGAGGAAATCAAGTATATCTAATAAGGGATTGCTGGATTGCGGAGACTTTAATATTAATTTGTTAGAAAGCTCCACCTTGGCAATAAAATTAAAAAGTCTATTTTTATCATTCAACTTAGTTAATCAATTCTCAGAGCCCACTAGAGTAACCAATAATAGTGCTACACGCATAGACAACATGTTTACTGATATACTACCAATTAAGAAATGCATTATTAATAAACTTGGCTCTGACCACTGTGGTCAATCAGCTTTAGCAATTTGGTTCAGAATATATCCAATAATAAAATTACGGTTGTCCCTGTAACAAAGGCCCGGTTAGAGAAATTAAGGAAAAAAGAATGGAAAAATTTAATGTACCTCTAAAGGGAACTGACCCTAACTTACTGTATAATACTGTGTTTAACACATTCTTTAAGGAGTTTAAATCAGTCTTCACATCTAAATTGGTTTCAGCGGGCAAAAAAAGTACTTTTAACACTTGGGCCACTGTAGGAATCCATAGAAGTAGGCAGAAATTATATGACCTGTATTATCAGAAAACCTATGATTATAATGAAGAGTTTGTCAAGTATGTTAAATCCTATTCTAAAATATTTAAACAGGTTTGTCATAGGGCTAAATCTTTATACTTGAGCAATAAGATAAAAAACTCTAAAAATAAAATTAAAATGATTTGGAGTGTAATAAGAAAAGAAACTGATAAGGCTGAACCTGGTGGAACGGAGTTCAGCCTCAATATTGATAAACAAATTATTAGTTCCGACATAGACGTAGCTAGGGCATTTGAAATTTTTTCAATGACATACCGGTTTCTATAACAAAAAAATTAAACCCCTCTCCTACAATTGCCAACAAATTTTTACAAGAAAATGTCACTGGATGTGGAGATTCATTTTTATTCCATTGTATTAATAGTTTAGACATAATAAATACATTTAAATTAATTAATATTAAAAATACATGTGACCTCTGGGGTGTTTCTACAAAAATTTTAAAGTCTGTAATATTTGTACTAGCACCCCAGTTAGCTACAATTTTTAACTTGTGTATTATGAGTGGTATATTTCCTGATAGAATGAAATTAAGTAAAATAATACCTCTTTTTAAATCCGGTAGTACAGATGACCCCACTAACTTTAGACCCATATCTGTGCTACCGTCAATAAGCAAATTTTTTGAAAAACTTATGCTTATACAAATTCAACATTATTTTACTAAAAATAATTTACTTCATGAAAAACAATTTGGATTCACCAGGGGTTGCTCCACTACAGATGCTGGTGGGGAGCTTATACAAAATATTTTTGCCGCTTGGGAAGATTCTCAGAATGCTTTAGGAGTATTCTGTGATCTTTCCAAAGCTTTTGATTGTGTTCACCATGATATTCTTATCGTTAATGGCAAAGCCCTTGAATTATTTAAATCATATTTAAGCAATAGGGTACAAAGTGTAGATGTGAACGGAAAACAATCTCCTGGTTCTATAATAACAATGGGAGTTCCTCAAGGCTCAATTCTTGGACCTTTTCTTTTTCTAATTTATATAAATTACACCTTATGTCATAAGGGACATGAAGTAGTGTTGTTTGCAGATGATACTTCCTTATTATTTAAAATAAGTCGACATCAAGCAATACTTGACAATGTAAGCAATACTCTCTCAAAAATAGTGCATTGGTTCAGCGTTAAAAATTTATTACTAAATAGTGAAAAAACTAAATGTATAAAATTCGTCACACCTAATGTCAAAAAGTTAACGCTAATATTTTCATAAATAGTGACGAGTTGAGCCTTGTGGATAAAACCAAATTCTTGGGTATCACATTGGACTCTAAACTTCAGTGGGGTCCTCATATATCTGTACTAGCTAAAAAGCTGAGCGCTGCAGTTTTTGCAGTGAGCAGGATACGCCAGTTAACTGACATTGAAACAGCGAAATTGGTCTATTTTGCTTACCTTCATAGTTTGATGAGTTATGGAATTTTGCTGTGGGGTGGTGCTGCTGACATTAATACTATATTTGTTCTTCAAAAGCGAGCTATAAGATCTATCTACTCCCTAAGCTCTAGATGTTCTCTAAGAGAAAAATTCAAAGAAACAAATATAATGACAGTAGCATCACAATTTATATTCGCTAATTTAATGTACGTACATAAGAATATAGAAAACTTTCCAAAAGTTTGCGATATCCATGGCTTAAATACTAGAAGCAAAAATAATCTAGTTAATCACAAAACAAGGCTCCAAAAAATCAGCAAATCTTTTAAGGGTTACTACTTACTGTATACACTTTTATAATATAGCTGTCATGGACCTATAAAAAAAGGCGGACGGAGTCTCGCTAAACTACAACTGAAGCACAGCAATGGCGGCGGCGTTACTATGTGTGCGTAAATGAATGATTGCCATAAAAAACAAAATTTCCCCAATTTTTAACACTAGTTTACACTACACTATTTTTCCAATTTTAGGTTAATTTTATTGAAAGTCTTTTTAATAATTTTATTGTTTGCAAGATGTAGTTATAATTAATTAATTTATACATTATTTTGCTTTATTTGAAATTACCGTGATAAATATTAGCCAAACATGTGTGATTAGTAGGTGTGTAGAAATGAAAGAGTCTTACCGAAACACTAAAATTATGTTTCCTAACTAATGCTAAATCACACACACACACACTCACTCACGCCTTTTATCCTCAAAGAGGTAGGCAGAGGCGCAACTAGTGCACCCACTTTTCGGCGTGCGTATTCCGTCCCGTGATATGATAGGGGGCGAGCCTATCGCCATATCGGACACGAATTCCATACTCCGGGCTGGTACTGAATTTGAAACCCAATATCACTTTGGCCGACCCGGAAATCGAACCCAAGACCTCAGCATTGCAGTCATACCGTAATACAACTACGCCATCGAGGCAGTTAAAAGGCTAAATCAAGCAACGTAAATAATTAAACTTTCTTTAATTTGCATTTCTTTTTTTTTAATTCTCTATGTTGCGTTAACTTTTTGTATAACTGCCTCTTACTTGTGTAGGTCTTTGAGATTCCCTCTTATTTCGATATGTGATGAAATCTAACTGTTAATTTTTTTTGTGCAATATATATTAATAAGATTTATTTAATGATCTACACTCTCCTATCATATTAATTAAATCACTCCTCTATACTTCATTTCCTGTAGGAAACCTACAAAAAACATATACCTAATAACAACCTATACCTATTTAGTTTAATAAACAAAATCGTATTTGAAACAAAAAAAAATCACGTCTCCTATACTTCGGGGTAATTTACCCATCCAATAGTTGACAACACTGGAATTGCAGGCTGAGGTTTTGTGTTACAAAAATAAATGATTTTAAATATCAATGAATGTTGATCAAATAAGTTTTAACATTACTAATTTACCTATGAAATGTGATCCCGTGACATTTGGTCTTGGAACCACTGTGATTTCGACAGCATTTAACCACACAAGACGGCATATTTTAATTATTTATTTTTATTCTTAAAACGACTTCATTCAATTGAGGTTTGTTGCGTAATGGCGGCCGATCGACATACTTTGGTGTGAATGTGTGCGCGATACTCGTGCCTATAGGCAAGCTGACATACTTTGGGAGCTTCAGTTTTTGTTTAGCGAAATTCCGTCCGCCTTTTTTTATACGTCCATGATAGCTGTCAATCGATAATTTGTCGTAAAGCTAATTTGAGGATAACGTTGTGGGTTACACATTTATTACTTGTGGCATTTGCATGTATTTTATAGACTTAATTAATAATGTGTAACTGTTTGTTGTCCCAGTATAATAAATAAATAAATAAATAAATAAATAAAGTTCCCACTGAAATTAAGTGTTTAAACATTGGTAAATTCCACACAACTATTAAGCGAAAGTTATGTAATAAAGCTTATTACAAGATTTCAGAATACATAGAGGATACAAAAGCCTGGGATTAAATTTTTTCATGTGATTTTCTTTGGAATCATGTCTTTCGCTTTAATAAAGTCTCTTTGTTTCCATCTGTGAGCGGCTTGGGTATGACATACTCCTTAACTGTCTGTGACTGCGGCGGCGTCGTGTGCCGGGTCGGCCACTTCCCTGTAATATGGTTGAGGAGTCCGATGGCTGGCACATGCGTTATACTCGTGAACGGGTGCTGCTTGTGTGGACTGGTCTGCCCTTTTCGCTTACTATATCTAAGTATTAGGGGTATATCTTGAACTTAGATTAATAACCACATCTTGGAGATTTCAGATCAAATTATTACATGATTCCTGAGATAGTTATGCACTCGTGTTGGAATTTAAAATTTATTACCTATTTTGCGAGTATATAAATGAACTGCTCTAAACAAAAGTAAACAAATACTGAATTGTATATTTTTTTTCTCTACATAATGCATTGTATTTTATACCTTGAACTGATGTTGAAAAGAGCAACACTAGAGTTTCTTGCCCGTTCTTCTCTAGTGAGAACTGCTTTCCGAACTGGTGGTAGAGTTAATATTGACGGAATCTTAATAATGTATAACATTTTATGGGTTCGAATAAATTATTTCATTTCAATGTATCCAAAAAAATTCAGGTGTTTACTCTTTTTATGGAAAATGGAAATCATTAAGCATCAGGTGACACTTTAATATAATAATAATATCAGCCTTGTATAATACTATACTGCCCCACTGCTAGGCACGAGCCTCTACTACTGAGAGAGTTTTAGGCCTTCCTTATTCCACCATGCTGGCTTAGTGCGGGTTGGCAAACTTCGGAAACCTTCGAAATTCTTATAGAAAACTTTTCAGGTATGCAGATTTCCTCACTAAGTTTTACTTGACCGTTAAAGCAAGCGATAATTCACAAAGAATACACATATAATGTTTTTAGAAAATCATTATTCGATGCCGTTTCTGATCACTCCCTTAGCGTAACAGCTATTCAAAGAGAACAAAGCCAAAAACTGAGTAATCATAAAACGGATAGGAATGTGTTTCCTGAATACCTTGAACATAAAAAACCTAAAGGTGAAACTTAAAACTACTACAGAAATAGACGACGCAGCCTTTAACATTACAAACCTAATACAAACAGTGGCATGGCTGATGGCATGCAACACCAGCTTTAATTCCGTCATCAAGTAAAACTGATATTCAATTATAAATACGGCGTAAACTGGGAGAAAAGCGTAAAATTAAAAGGAGACTGCATTTAACTAGATCAGAATACGATAAAACTGAATATAATAGAGCCTCAAGAGAATTTAAATTTATCATTCACGAAAATAGGAATGCCACTCTGCAACAAAAAATGTCCTCCTAGTCAGCTCACATCAAAGATAATTACTCACTGTGGAAGATCACGATGAATCTTAAAAGGCAACATAATTTTGTTCCTCCATTAAAAACAGGTGCATCTGTCTGGGCTGGAAGACCAAATGAAAAAGCTGAATTATTTGCTAAACATCTGAGGAAAATCTACACCCTAAATCCATCGACAATGGGTGACTTTGATAAAGAGGTGGAAAGTGTAATTAACAGTGACCAACAGCTATCACTGCCATTAAAACCTATAACTCCAAAAGAGATGAAGAGAAACATACAACACATTTAAAAATAAAAAAGCCCCAGGATTTGATCTTATAACTGGTGAGATACTTAAAGGTCTACCAAGAAAGCCAATAGTATTCTTACCTATGCTATTCAATACAATCTTCATAATACATCACTTCCCCAAAATGTGGAAAATCTCACAGATAAGTATGCTGCCTAAACCAGGAAAACCACCAACTGAACCTACCTCATATAGACCTATAAGCCTCCTCTCAGTTTTGTCGAACGTATTTGAAATGGTATTTCTCCAAAGACTCAAAACAGTGTTACACAAGCACAGAATCATACCTGATCACCAATTTGGGTTCCGAGAAAAACAAGCTACTATGGAGCAAATACACAGAGTGGTACACAAGATCAGGCAGTCGCTGGAGAAGAAGGTATATTGTTCAGCTGTATTCCTAGATATAGAGCAAGCATTTGATAAAGTATGGCATGATGGGCTACTCTATAAACTCAAACAGATTCTATCAAACTCGTTTTATGGGGTACTTAAATCTTACCTACTTGAAAGAAGCTTTCAAGTAAACTTTGAAGAACAGTACTCGAAACTATATTCTATTGCTGCTTCAGTTCCACAAAGGATCAGTACTTGGCCCAGTATTATACACTATATAATATACAGCAGACCTACTAAGCACAGCTGAGGTCACAACGGCAACATATAATGACACGGCTTGTCTAGCAAGTGACAAGGATCTAAATACTGCATCTCATAAGCTACAAGTACTAATTAACAAAATAGACCAATGGCTAAGTAAATGCCAGTGTGACCAAGTCAACACAAGTTACATTCACTCTCAAAAAAGGAGACTGCTCATCTGTATCTATGGAGGGCAAACCATGACAGCGTTTGTAAACACTGTCAACTAAGATTATTAAAACCAAAATAAAATATTCAAATTAATATCTTATTTCTATCTTTTCAGTTCATCAATGAATTTAATTATATAGTATTAACTTTTCATAGGACACTTCAGGTCGGATCTTGTTTTTGATCCTGATAGGAAATAGTCCAATCTGAAGTTATGCTTTTTGACTTTTGAGTACCACTATCTACATGAAGACATTGGCAAAATCACCGCTGTAACGGTGGAGCCATTAACCTAAAAGAAGAAGAAGAAGAAAAAGAAGAAATTTAATAAAGATGGCAGATATTGACGCAGTCGGAATTTTTGTTTTTTAGTTGTTCTCTTATTTGGAACAGAAGCAAACACAAAAATTCTAAGGACATAAAAATAGTTCCAGCCATTCTTGAGTTATAAATGGTGTAACAAATCCGACTTTGTTTTTATACAGAGTGTTTTTTTTAACTGGAACAGTCTGGGGAAAACCGAAACCATAGGAGATACAGGGAAAATGTCTTACAAACCATTTCATAGTTTTGTATAAAAAAGGAGATGTCCAAAAACGGGCTTACAATTCCAACCAAGATGCTTTATGTATATTTGGATAGAACTCACTACTCCCAAAAACTAGGCCTTTGCAATAAATCATATAATTTTAAAGTCCTCCGGTTTGAGTTTTATATAATTTTATTTTGCTTAAAAACTACACTTAAAATGATCATTTTTAAAAAAGTTTGTGGGTGATAAATAAAGGGGTGTACAAATATTTTTATAATGGATCTAAGATCCATATTTTTACCCATTTATTATCCATAAAGTTTGAGCCTGGTTAGATTTTTAGGCCCAGCACCTATACAAAAAGTTGACATCTCCTTTAATAAAATCTTTTACCATACAATTTATGAAATTAACTGGTATCCAAGTTATTACAAAAACCTTAATAGACATTCAATATGGCCTCAATCATGCTGTATGCTGGTACGGGCACTTATCAGGACACGTCTTGTTAGTCCATTAAAAAGTTATATTTGGAGTTGCATTTGTCAAAGGATGCAATTTTATTAAATAGAAGTCGAGGGGGTTTAGTGTAAAGTTAAATCCAAGTTTATGGGAATGCACCACTTGTCCCGTGGCCACCATCTTGGAAAATGGTATGCAGAAAGTTTTTATAGTTTTTCTTGCAAACTATTAGTTGCACAAATATTGGTTAATCATTTTTCATACACAAAGTTATAGACCAAAGTCATAGAGAATTTAATTTACAACCAAAAATGTTTGCAAGAAAAGCCAGCCAGTCTTACACCAGGTGTATGATGGAAGCTATTCAGACAGATAAAAATATGATACCACTGCAACATAATATTATGATTTACATATCGATTTTATACTGGCCAATGATCTTAACTTGAAGTGAATATTAGTAAATAAAATACAACATAATTATTAGGAATATGTGAGAGATGAACTCACTCAACGGGATCGTCGGGTGCCAGCAATGCGAGTGGCTCGCCAGATGGTAGCAGGTGCCCGCGCGAGAGCAGCGCCAGATCGGGAGGCAGCTCGAACATGCGCTGCAGCCGTCGAGCCAGCCAGCGCACGCGCCGCGAGCTGCTCACCCACACGTAGCACCGCGCGCGCTCGTCGCTGAAGAACCGCTGTAGGCACACGCGCACACGGTACCGCCGCTCTTCTGGTGCATCTTCTGCCTCTGACGTGTCTGATCCAGACGCGGACACCTTGCCAGGAGTATGCCCCCGCATTGTTTCACTATACAATAATCAAATTAATGGCTGCAATTTAGAGTCTTGTAACAGGAGTTTGAGGTCAAAACTGGCACTAATTGGGTTAGTTTTTGTTTTCCTTTATAACAAAACCATTTTCAAGCATAGAACGTATTTTTTTTTGGAAACTGATATCAAATTATTTTTATTTTTATATGGATACGTAAATAAACACGCGAATAATTGAAAAAGTAGTTTGAATGCCTTTGCAGTGTTGCAAAAACGAGATTTTAAAAATCGGGAAAGATTCCAGATAAAAATCGGGAGAAATCGGGAGATATTTATTTGGAAGTTTAAAACCATGAATAGTTTTTATTATTATCAGTGGCGTAGCGTGGGTTCTTGCCACTCGGGGCGGACCCTTAATTTGACACCACAAAGCACCAAAAAAACGATAATTTCAACAAATTTCACGCGTGTACCCATTTCTCAAAGCTTTTATTTTACAAATTTTGCCACCATTCTAAAGCTGTATAACCACCCCCCCACCCCCCAAAACACGCTACGCCACTGAATTTATTATACAATAGTCATCATCATCATCATCAGCCACATGACGTCCACTGCTGAACATAGGCCTCCCCCAAAGATTTCCAGACGGACCTGTCATAAGCGGCCCGCATTCAGCGTGTTCCTGCGACAATAGTAACAATCATTTATTTATTTACAATCCCTGAGATAAACACAAGGATGTTATAAGATTAAAAGGCAGTTTGGTTGATAAATATCTCAACTATGAGTTATTACTTACGACAATCTGTTCATCCTATTGAAATTGATAATTTTTCTTAGTTGTTTATCACATAATTATATTTACTATTTCTTAAAATTTGGAATAAAATAATTTCAGTTTAATGTTTTGGAAGACCAAATGTCCTGCCAAGTCACTTTAAACTACTTCCCTTCCTTTAATTTTTAAACAGTATATTCCGTACACTAATTATAAGAAGTAGTTTAATGCCATAGGGTTGCGAAGCCATGAAATAATTTGCAAAAAAACCATCCTTACTTCATGTTGTAATATTTTTGATACTATTATATCATCAGCACAATAAATCGGGAGATATGATAGTAAAATCGGTATATCGGGAGACTATAGCCAAAATCGGTAGATCTCACGATAAATCGGGAACTTTTGCAACACTGTGCCTTTGTCAAAATTCGTTTTGCGTTAATTTTCACTTTTAGAAAGACGAAGGTATTCGGTACCATACAGCCTAGGTTTTTATAACAAAAAATATACAAAAATAAATAATTTATGTAACAAAAATCCTAAAGTCGGTTAGAACCGTGTACACTAGTGGTGTAACGAATATTCGCATTCGCATTCGCGAATATTCGCATGCGCATTCGCAAGAAATCATACGAATATTTTGGCTATGACTGTGAAAATAATTTATAAAATAACACTGCAACAGATTATGTTTACGATGTATTAATAATAATTTTGATTCCTTATGTTTACGCGAATGTTAGACATTGAAATTAGACTATTATAACATAAAAAAAAATAAAAAAAAACCGCGATAAAATCCGTTATAATAGTTTAATTTCAATAATAATTTTGTTAGTATTAATTATAGTACTCACACAAGACAAAAATTGAATATTTTGATAACAATACACTTCCAACTTTCTAAACGCACTTAATGAATATAATAAAGATGACGGAGTTTTGGCGGGAACTTGGAAGTGTCATGAGGTGCTCTTTTTTTAATTCATTATTTTGGTGATATTTAGTGTTATATTGCATAATTATGGTGGTATATTATTCAATATAGTTCTATTAAAGAGCTCAAATGAAGTGAATTGAAATAATTGTGCTAATCAAGTATTTTTTTTTTGTTGTCGCCAAAATTCCTCCATAAAGTCTTGGTAAGGTAGCCACTGCTTTACTTCGACATACTACAGATAATAAAATAGAAAAACCAAACTTGACATTGGCAAAATGTGAACACAAATGCCATTATAAAAACAAAAAAAATAAATAATAATAATAAAGATGACAGATATTGACGCAGACGGGTTTTTTTTCTATTTTTTTTTTATTTATAGTAAAATTTTAAAATGTATCGAATTTCTTTATTATTTTTCACTTATTTTTACAGAAAGATAAATAAATGAAAAATAGCTGAAAACAACATTTTACTAATTTATTTCTTTTTTTGAAATGTAAAATTTGTTGTTGTTTGTTGTCATCAAAACCAGCCAGATGTAAATGGTACAGCCAAAGAGATTTTGTTACAAGTTTTAACATACTAAATGCGAAAAAACTTTTTCCCCGACTTAGAGCATTATCATTGATCTAGAGCTACTTGATGGTGGTATCCAAGAAGCTTTTATGCGCCCATTAGACGGTATGTTTTGCTGTCAGTTTTACCACAGTCACGTCTGCGAGTACGGTTTATATATGGTGATACCAGTAGGCAGCACTGGGTTTGGCATCATAGATAAAAGAGTTGGCAACATTGTATAACAGGAAGACCTTAGGCGCCCATTAGACAGTACGTTTGGCTGTCCGTTTTACCACAGTCACGTCTGTGAGTGACGAATAACCTATCATCTAATGTGGTGATTGATGGTTAATATCTGGATTTTTTGATTTGCGCGTCATGCAACCATCAATCATGACTTTTGCGCAATCGTCTAATGGCATTTCGTCCGGCAAACGTCAGTCAGCGCACGGACATAGTTGGAGTCGGACATATTGTATTGCATCGACGAGGCACCCGCGCACCTACGTAGCCAATCATACTCTCTCCTGACTAATATTATGCTACAGTCGGAGAAAGAGTTTTTTTATTTTAAGTTTTGAAGCAATCCCTGAGTATACCATCAACAATGAGTCTTTAATAGTTAGTAAGATAATATAGAAAATAGTTGTCATAGTCCTTATCTTCTTTTGTAATCATAATACTCCCTTCCTAGCCGATTTCGGCCACGGCGGCCAATCTCAATGGAGATCAGCCAGGTGCGCAGGAGATATTATGAGTGCACAAGTGTGTGCGCAATACACAGGTGCACTCGCTATTCCTTCACTCTCATAGTCCAGTGAGACGGCAATCCGACATGACCGGAGAGAGATCAGGCGCAGGACCAACGGCTTTACGTGCTTTCCGAGGCACGGGGGTATCACACCGCCAACTTCCTGACTCCGAGCTGCGACTGAGTAATTTTTAAGATAGAAAAACCCAGTCACGATGTTTTTGGCCCGACCCGGGATTCGAACCCAGGACCTCAGCGCACAAATCGTACTCGTAACGCGTACGCAATACAACTACGCCACCAAGGCAGTCACTCCTATATATAGTCTATTAGTAGTATATTCTATAGTCTTCTTTTGTGTCTCGTATGTCAGACTAAATTAATCTATACGTCTTATCATAAATGCGAAAACTTTAATGTTTTTTACTCAATCACATCAGAATGGCTGAACGGAATTGGATGAAATTTGGCGCAAAGATAGAGTACCACATAGGCTACTTATATCCCGGGAAAATATATAGCGGGACTTATAGCTAAAAGAAGCTGGGTAAAACAAAAGTATGACTATGACATTCTCTTTTTTACAGCCAACGCCTTTTTTTTGCGCTTTTTGCTCCAAATTCCAATTTATTTTACAAGTACATATTCATATTATCAAAACGAGTGGAAACGTGTGTTCTCCGTAAAATCTTGAGCATGACAGAAGGTGATTTTGAGTTATTGTGTAATGTCAATTTGTTTTCGTCACTCACCATTACTCAGTTCACTCGTCAATCATGAGTGATGGAATTGAATGCCAGTTGTGTGAGCGTGTAATGGACGCTTTAGACCAGAGACAAATAAACTAGAAAAACGACTGACTATTGAAGAGGCTAAAAAAATTTTGAAGTCAATTCAACGATTTGTCAACGATAAAGAAATCGGTTTCAGCATCAGTAATTAGTAGTATTATAATCCTCTTAGGAAACCGGGATTGGGAATAAAATTAAAAATACACATTCACTGTGCCATATTTTACGGCACAGCTTGCAGTTGAATCATATTATTGTTCATCGGGAGTCTACAGACGCGGTTGCAAACACAACTCGGATCAATCGATTGAAGCTTAGTACAATAGAGGATATTATAGACGTTAAGCGGGGTGCTGGGCGCGAATGTGAACTGTGAAGTGACTAGTGAGCTATGATCGAGTGAGAAGGTGCAGCAACGTGTCGGGCGCGATGTCGAACGTGGAGAACGTGTGCCCGCAGGCGCTGCGCGGGGTGGCGCGCGAGCTGCGGCGGCTGGCGCTACACCCGCCGCCCGGCGTCAAGCTGCAGCTGCGAGACGACGACCTCACCGACGTAGTGGCACTCATCGAAGGACCCGGTACGACACTCCACTTACACTGCGAATATCACCCGAAATCACATATCGTGCATAATCGTTCATAACATTGGCGCAGGTGTCCTTGTTCAAGCTAGCATTAGTTTAACATAAAATGTGGCAAGTTAAGTAAATAATGATCTTGTTTTGAAATCAGCAAAATACAAACAAATGTACAGGCCAGGGTACCATCAATTTTAGGACCTACAAATTACAGAATGCTGTACAATATGTTATTATGTTCCACATTACTACATAGAGACTGTGTAATAAATAAATTCTGAAAGTACACCACATTTTGTTAAATTATAACATAGTATATATAGAGGGGTGAAAGGCTATTTGACTTAAGTAACATTTTTTTGCGATATAAAGTTATATTATATATATATATATATACAGCGTGATTGGTAATATGACATATTCCTGTTAAGAGCATGTAGATTGGGTTAAAAGCAATCAATTTTACCTCATGAAGCCCTATCTGGAACTCAATAGTTTTCAAGAAATTTAAGATTTATTGAATTTTTAGATAAAGCACCTATAAGAACAAATAAAATTCAATAATAAAAAAGACTGGGATTGGGGTATTTTGTTGTTTTCTAGTAAATAACATTAATTACAATAAAATATATAAAAGTAATGACAAGTTTGAATTGATGGCCTTAAATCCATCAATTTCGTATTTTGTTTAAAAAAGTTTTTGACAAAAACTGCTGTTTATTTCAGAAAAACTTCTAGTGACTAAATGTGCAAAACACGTTAAAAGCTTATTTATTTATCCAGCTTTATAATCCTACTAATATTATAAACGTGAAAGTTTGTAAGTATGGATGTATGTATATATGTATGTTTGTTACTCTTTCATGCAAAAACTACTGAATGGATTTCGATGAAATTTGGCACATGGGTAGATCATGTCCTTTTTTTTTTGGTTTCTCGGAGAAAGTGCGTTACCACTACCGCCCGGCCTTTGTGGGGGGTGACCGAGCGGTTATGTTGGGTTCACCGTGCCTTACGACCCGGCGTTGAGCGTTGAGCCGCCCGCAGAGATGGAAAACGCGAACGCGAAGGACGCTCTCAGCGTCAACGGCAGCATGAGGCCTACCTGCCACGCTGCTGTCCATCAAGGGGGTCGCAAAAATGTGCTAAAAGAAACACAAAACTAACGACGGACAGCCAACTACCGCCAGCCCGTGACCCCCGGTGGCCCCTATTAGTCGCCTTTGACGACAGGCAGGGGATACCGTGGTGGAATTCTCCAAACGCCCCCAATCTACAGGGCAGGGGTAGATCATGCCCTAGATTAACAAATAGGCTACTTTTTATCATGGGAAAATATAAAGCGGGACTTTTATCCTGGGAAAACTTATTCACGCTGGCGGAGCCGCGCGCAATGCTAGTCTCTACATAGTATTAAACAAAGTTTGACTGCCTCGGTGGCGTAGTTGTATTGCGTACGCGTTACGAGTACGATTTGTGCGCTGAGGTCCTGGGTTCGAATCCCGGGTCGAGCCAAAAAACATTGTGACTGGGATTTCCATCTTAAAAAAATTACTCAGTCGCAGCTCGGCGTCAGGAAGTTGGCGGTGTGATACCCCCGTGCCTCGGAAAGCACGTAAAGCCGTTAGTCCTGCGCCTGATCTCTCTCCGGTCATGTCGGATTGCCGTCTTACCGGACTATGAGAGTGAAGGAATAGCGAGTGCACCTGTGTATTGTGCACACTTGTGCACTATAATATCTCCTGCGTACCTGGCTGATCTCCGTTGAGATTGGCCGCCGTGGCCGAAACTGGCTAGGAGGATTACAAACAAAGTTTGATTCAATTAAAAGTTATTAAAAGCTTTTATTTAACTTGCAATGTATGTTGATTTGGGTGGAATCTTGCAAGTCAATTTTGAAGCACCTTGCCCTCAACCAATTGTGTTGAAATTTTTGCATACATGTTCAGTTTGGGTGACAATTCATTGTTACCTAAGTGACCTAATTCTGAATCCAATATGGCGGACGGCCCAAGATGTTATTTTTTGTACATGTCCGCAATGTGGGTATCAAATGAAAGGGTTTGCCGTTTTCTTAATATTGACACTTATGTTACATTGACAATAAACAACTAATCGTTAGCAAAAGTAAATGGACAGTCATGATCATCTAACTTGGCACCCGCACTTAGAGAAACTAGGATCAAAATTGTCTTCATTGAGGGGAATTGTATGATGTTTTCCAAGATCTATCAGCTATACTGTATATAATACCATGGTAAAACCTCATATAGAATATTTGATTGAATTTTGGGGCACTGCAGCCAAAAGTCAGTTAAGAGGCCTACAAATAAACAGGGTTCGAGGATATAATATATCAATGGATATATATCGCACCTTTAAAACGAAAATGAAATTGATATTATTGATATAAGATATTATAGTTTTGTCCTGTTCCCACTTGAATATGGCTCTGTTTAAACCATTGTTGTATTGAGAACTTCGTTTTAAGTAATTTTACGACGATAACTCATTTTTTTTTATTGTGTCGTTTTCGTTCTAAAGGTGCGATATATCAAACATGATATATATCATAAATATCCCATATTTTGGTATTTATAATAAATATCGGATATTTTCGAACCTGCAAATAAAACACAATAAATGAATCAAATTACTTTTCCATTATCCTTATATGTCTTCCACGCTAAAAATAATTAATGAAACGAAACTAATGGCACTTTTACAAACATACGAATTTAAAACATGTCTATTGATGCAGAAAATTTTGAATAAAGATACACATACAAAAATTGGACATCTACATAAACCGTAAACAAGACAAACAGTATAAAAAGACAAATAAATAACATTCAATTAAGACACCCACAAACCAAATATGGTAAGAAAAGTATAGTCTATGAAGGAGCACAGTTCCATAATAAATTACGAAATGGCCTAAAAGAAATACAAACATTTGCTTTGTTTAAAAGAAACCTAAAACACCAAATTGTTAATGAGTTGTCGAGACAATTATCATCTTAACATTATCAAAAACAGCACTTAACCATTTTTTTAAACTATGTACTTTTATATTGATGTCATTCTGACTTATAATCAAATGCAATCGCAATGACTATCATCACCGTGCAATACGTAATGAAACCCCGCTTGTACTACTACCCTCAAAGTTCTTTTGTTTTTACACACTTTATATTAGCTTCACTTGTATGTTTGTAACTCTCCAACTCCTTTGGGCGCGATTTTGATCCACTTTAAACGGTCAGATTTTATTCAAACATTGTAGGTTTGTCGAGGACCGATAACAATACACTAATTTGATAAGATTATGCCATTATTCAATTTGCAAAATGAGATTTTTGACAATTTATATATTTTTAGTGACATTTGTTGGACAATAGTAGAACAGAACTAAAAAATAAAAATAAATAATAGTTTAAAAAAACTAAAAAACACGCTTTATAGAAAACCCAACTATAAAAAGAAAATAAATTTGAATTAAGAATAGTGTAAATAAGAAAAAAATGTATTTTATTGTAAAAAAAGCGTGGGGTGCATGGTGACAATAGTTATAAATATTTTATTGACAGATAATATGAGTAGAAGTATTATATATCATTTTGATAATATCTTAAAAAGCACCCCACGCCTTTTTTACAATAAAATACATTTTTTTCTTATTTACACTATTCTTAATTCAAATTTATTTTCTATTTTTAGTTGGGTTTTCTATAAAACGTGTTTTTTAGTTTTTTAAACTATTATTTTTATTCTAGTTAATATTCAATAACTTCGTTAAAATTATGTTCATCAACCTCGTGTATTCAATTGGACAGTATAATTGTAAAACAAAAGTTATTTATATTATAAATGTAAATTATTTATAACTATTTTATAAATAAGATTGAATTGAAGTGTATATTACAAGTTCCTACAAAATATTACGTATTTAGCATCATCGACTTCTCGTACGCGTATTATATTATTGTTCCTGACAGTAAGTAATTATATTGTATTTCTCTAAGTAAGGGAATTTAATTCTTGTGGAGAAATAAATGTTTTATACCATAAATCATAACACGTCCAATATTTTCGTCCGTGGCTACCGTTGGTATAGGTCCTGGTCTGGGTCTATTTAATGTTGATCCTGTAGCTCTGAACTTTGCTACCCACGACTGAACAAGATTGAACGATGATCCATCACGCAATCGACAAATACCGTAACGATTATTAAATCTACGACGTGCTTTACACAGCGAAAATCCACTCGAAATGTACGGCTCAACAGCAATAGCGCGGTGCTCACCACTCCACTGTTTCATGGCAGTAGCCTGACGCGAGTCGGCTTTTCTGGCCACACCGGACTTTTGGGTGAACGCTTTAGGCGCTCGCAACCCTTGATTTAAGTAACCATGCTGAGGGCAACCCACTAACGTGTTACGAACCTCGGCTCAGGGGGTCTAGACAAAAACCCTTTTCTGTTAGCGTTTACACTTACGGAAAGATCAAAGTGTATGGAAGTGACATATACTTCAGACAAGTCACGTGACTGCTGCAAAACTTGGTAGACAAAATTTTGTATTCCGCACGTGGAATGGAGCGTTAGCGATAGCGTGTCGTCCAAAGCGTCGAACGGAAAAAATTTCATACAAATGGTAGAAAAGTGTCATTTTTGACAGCCGAAATTGCTCTTTAGCGACGCTGTGTCACGCTTTCTTTATCAACACTTCTCGACTTCACGCTACGGCTATAAATTAGTATTTTCAATAAGATATTTAGTGATAATTATTGCTTTTTACATAATTAAACATAGTTTAAGAACACTGTGAGCCACTAATAACGAAATATCATTGGAAAGACGTCGAACAAGAATATATCGCTGTGAAATGGAAACAATTTTAGAGATGCAGGAATCGGAGTTTATTAGTAGTTTTAGAATAAGTAAAGAATGTATCTTTAAACATAAGAACCATATACTGAAAGTTAAGAATTTGCTCTTCAAAAATTTCCATCCCTTACAGCGCAAGTACCAACTTAATAAGAGAATTATTGAAAACGTTAGTTATGCATTTATGAGTGATATTTATAGGTAGGAATTTATCGACACAAGTAAGTCATAATCAAATAAAAAAATATCATAATAAACCCACCTTTTCATAAAATCTAACAATTAAGTGAATTGTTCAGAGCTTGCAAGTAGTCTAAGATTAGATTTTGGGTGATAATTTAATCCCCTCTTGAAAAACTTTACTTTAAATTTCTAAAAAAACTGGAACGTTTCAATTTGCTTGCACAAAATAACAATATTTTGACAACCTCTCACGCTATACCATAGAGTAACTTATAGAATTTCATGCATCTATCCGCACGACGCTGCGGAATGGGCGTCTGGCGTGCAGTGGGTACTTTGTCTACCAATTTGGTCACGCTAACGTTTAAGCGTTAGCGTTTGACGTTTATGCGTTAGCGTGTACGGATAACGCCACGCTTGGTTTTTGTCTAGGCCCCCAGGACGGTCACTGGGAGAGGATGAGACATCAACGATTAGTGGGGAAGGTTGGTGTTTAACCTAATCCTATCCATTTATTTCGTCGGCACGCGGGCCGGAACTGTTAGGAGGGTCGGGGGGGCGACGGGGAACGCGGCGAGGACGGAACTGCGGTCGTGTAGGAGTTTTAGGAACTCGTTCTTACTGCGAATGGCCAGAGTGATATCGTCCTCTGGATCGGTTAGGACTGAACGCGGCCGTCTCCATTTGGCGCGGTCGAATGGAGTGTATATTGACGCTTTGCGGACTAACGTATTTGGGTGATTTACCGCCCGATCGAAGTAGCGTTTGCTGGTTATTTGCATGAAATGCCTGATGGTCGGCATGTTGGTATCCACGTGGAGGTTGCGATTGCGAACGTACCACGGGGCAACAAGAGCGTGTCGAAGAAAAATGTTTTGCAATACCTGCATACGCTTAAGACGAGCAGGCGGTATATGGGCGAACACGGGCGACGCGTATGTCATGATCGGTCTAATACACGTGGTAAAGATCCTAATCTTGTTGCGGATGGACATTTTGCTTTTCCTATTTATGAGCCAATGCAGTTGGCTCATCGCGAATGCAGCACGCGCGCGTACTGTATTTACATGTGGGATGAAGGTCAACCTCTGATCAAGGGTCACTCCTAAATATTTGGCTTTGTCCGTCCAGGGGATAACCTGGTTGGACATGCGGACTGAGTTGTGAGGCACATGGACTCTCCTTTTCCGAGTGAACAGGATAGCCTGGCTCTTTGTGGGATTGACGGTGATTCGCCATTTGCGGATCCACTCGCCGAGCTTGTCGGCGGTGGCCTGCAAAGTGCGCAACACATTGTCGGGGTCTCTACGTTAGGCGTAGATTGCGGTGTCATCCGCGAAGAGCGCCAGATGGGCGTTCTTCGGTTTAGGGATATCGCTGGTGTACAGCGAGAAAAGGAAAGGGGAAAGAGCGGAGCCTTGCGGGACTCCAGCCGTAATAGTGTGTCGGGAAGAGAGAGTACCCTCCACGCGATATTTGAAGCCGCGATTCGACAAAAAGTCTCGTATGATGTGCATGAGCTGAGTGGGCACGTTGAGAGTGTACAGCTTGTAGAGCAAGCCGTTGTGACATACCCTATCGAATGCTTTTTCAATATCGAAGAGAGCACCGGTGGGCATGCCTATCTTGAATTTGTCGTAAACGTGCTCCGTGATGCGGAGCACCTGATTTACGCAACTGTGCCTAGCACGAAAACCAAACTGTTCCGGAGGGATCAGATTGTTGTTGTGAGCGACTATTTTGAGGCGGTCGAGGACGATCCGCTCGTAAATTTTGCCCAGAGTACTGAGCAGACTGATTGGCCTATAAGAGGACGGTTCGGATGCGAGTTTCCCCGGCTTATATATCTATCACAACTGCCTCCTTCCAGACCTCTAGGAATTGGATGCTCCGGAAGCATCTTAATCATTCGGGTAGGGATCCTATCCCCCCGGGGGCTTTACGTCGTTTGAGTGCCTTGAGTCAGAGCGATAACTTCTTCGATAGTCACCGGTGCAAGGGGATCGGGTGGCGGCGGGTCGACGTCCGGGTCGACATTAATCGGTTGCGAATTAGGATGAATCGGCGGTGGCCGGACCGCGTTCCTACTTTCGACTAACGAATTAACCGCAACAAGATGGTCGTCGTCTACGGGTAGTTCCATGGCTACTAAAATCCGCAGCGCTTGCGCTTTCAATGACGCCCCCCGCGCCTCTCTCTCGCGTTGCGTTCGGAAACTACGTATGTTAAAACTTTGAAATCTGCTACAGGACACCCTGTATGTAATGTTAGACTGCCTCGGTGGCGTAGTTGTATTGCGTACGCGTTACGAGTACGATTTGCGCTCCGAGGTCCTGGGTTCGAATCCTGGGTCGGGCCAAAAACATTGTGACTAGGTTTTTCCATCTTAAAAATTACTCAGTCGCAGCTCGGAGTCAGGAAGTTGGCGGTGTGATACCCCCGTGCCTCGGAAAGCACGTAAAGCCGTTGGTCCTGCGCCTGATCTCTCTCCGGTCATGTCGGATTGCCGTCTCACCGGACTATGAGAGTGAAGGAATAGTGAGTGCACTTGTGTATTGCGCACACACTTGTGCACTATAATATCTCCTGGGCACCTGGCTGATCTCCGTTGAGATTGGCCGCCGTGGCCGAAATCGGCTAGTAAGGGATTATTAATGTTAAATATTCCTCATTATGCTTATGTGGTAAACTTAACGCCTAAATCATCTTAATCGGAAAAGCTACAATGGTTGCTGGTATAGCTGACAATAGCTTGGCAACATGTTAATGTAATCTAAAATCAGCATCATTCCTAAAATGTTTGAGCGTATCATCTATGACCAAATTACTCCACTTATTAGGCCTTATATTATAAATGAACAACATGGGTTCGTTAGTAAAAAATCCACGGAAACTAACTTGAGTGAATTTGTTGATAGTATCACCAATGCCATGGAGAGGGGCTATCAGATTGATGTCGTGTACACAGACTTTTCTAAAGCTTTCGACAAAATAAATCATGAACTTCTTCTTGTGAAACTTTATAATTTCGGCATACATGGGGACTTGCTTCGGTGGTTTGAATCGTATCTTAGAGATCGCAGTCAAGCCGTTACTGTTAAGGGCTATTGTTCTAGTTTCATGCCTGTGCCATCCGGTGTTCCACAGGGATCACATCTTGGTCCTTTATTATTCAATATTTTTGTCAATGATGTGTCTTCTGTATTTAAGCACTCAAATTTTTTAATGTAATTAAATCTCATCAGGACTTTTTAGATTTGCAGAGATTTAAATTCCTTATCGATTTACTGCCAAAATAATGAACTTTTACTTAACGTAAAAAAATGCAATGTTATCACATTTTCTAGAAAAAAAGCTAATATTTTATTTAATTATGAAATTAATGGTCTGGTTTTGAATAGGGTTACAGTTATCAAGGACTTGGGTGTTTTTATGGACTGTAGGCTCTCTTTTGACACTCATATACTAAAGTCAGTGGATAGGGCTTATCGCATGTTGGGTTTTGTTCTTAGAACCTGCAAAGATTTTAAAAGTATCACTACTTTTCAATTACTTTTTAATTCCTTTGTTCGTTCGATTCTAGAATATTGTTCTGTAGTCTGGAATCCTCAATACCATATTTATATCGATCAATTAGAAAAAAATCAGAACAAATTTATTCAATATTTAAAATTCCGATCAAATTGCTCGACTTCATTAGATGTTATTGAAAATATTATGCCACTCAAGGATCGTAGAATAATTAGAGATCAAATATTTTTATTTAAAATTATCAATAATTTTATCGATTCTCCATATCTTTTAAGTAAAATTGATTATAAATGCTCTGGAACCCGTACACGTAAACCGTACACATTTCAACCACCCGCAGCTAAAACGAACTATTGTTCGAATCTTTTTGTCCATAGATCCACTATGAAATATAATAAATTATTCTCCGATATCGATATTTTTTATGAGTCTATCGTTAGTTATAAGAAGTTATTATTGAAACATTTAAAATCTATTGTTATTTAATTTTTTTTTTTTTTTTTATTTTTTTTTTAATGGCATTTGTGTTCACATTTTGCCAATGTCAAGTTTGATTTGTCTATTTTGAAGTATGTCGAAGTAAAGCAGTGGCTACCTTACCAAGACTTTATCGAGGAGTTTTGGCGGCAACAAAAAAAACACTTGATTAGCACAATTATTACAATTCACTTCATTTGAGCTCTTTAATAGAACTATATTGGATAATATACCACCATAATTATGCAATATAACACTAAGTATCACCAAAATAATGAATTAAAACAAGAGCACCTCATGACACTTCCAAGTTCCCGCCAAAACTCTTATTTAATTTTGCTTTTTAATTGTAATGAATTCATTTTTTTTTTTAATTTTTTTGTCCACCAGCTTTTTATGTATGGATGTATTAGTGGAAACTTTTTTGGATTATGTTTTATTTTTTTAAGCTTTAAATTTGTAATTAATATTGTTCTGTTTGTTTCCCGAAAATAAATAAAATAACAATAACATAATACACATGTACACATGTTGTTTATTAGAACTTGTGAGTTAATATGTGTGTGTTGTGTTGCAGCGGAGACACCATACGCGGGCGGCACGTTCCGCGTAAGGCTTGTGTTGGGGCGCGAGTTCCCGGCGGCGCCGCCGCGCGCCTACTTCCTAACGCGCCTGTTCCACCCGAACGTGGCGCCCGACACGGGCGAGGTGTGCGTCAACACGCTGAAGCGCGACTGGCGACCCGAGCTGGGGCTCGAGCACGCGCTCGTGGCGCTGCGCTGCTTGCTCATCGCGCCCAACGCAGACTCCGCGCTCAACGCTGACGCGGCTGCGCTGCTACGCGACAAGTACGACGACTATTTTGCGCGCGCCAAACTGCTCACCGACATCCACGCACGCGGCCGCCCCGAGGTAAGCGCCGCACACCCGTCACCCACACGCCGACACACATCGCGCTCATCCTTGCACCGGCCCCTCATCTCGTGTTCTATGTTCACAGCAAAGCAGTTCAACCAAGGAAGGGCCCGGCCGCAGCGCCCCTGCGGAGGGAGCGGAGGGTGGCGGCGCAGAGGAGGGTCCATGCGCCAAGCGCGAGCGACGCGCAGCCCCCGCGAAAGATAAGCGCCGCATCTTGAAGCGTTTATGAGCGCGCGCGCGGGCCCCCGCCCGCCGCTCGCGCCCCGACCCCGCCCCTCCCCCGCGCCCGCACCCCCACCCCCGCTCACACCTTCGCCTGTACCGTCATCTTCCGGAACAGTTTGGCCCGATGACATGTGTATAAGTCATCATTGGTAACAAGAGGCTCGTCGGAATCACTGATTCTGACCCCGCGATGTGATTATGTCATGATGGCCACACCGAATGGGCCGGTAGATATCTCTTGAAACTGTTCGGAAGCGTGTGAGTAGAGCGACTCGGCGACAGGCGTGTTGTACGGCCTACTAGGACGTCCCTGAGCTGCTTTCGGAAAGGCGGTGTCGTTGTCAATGCAATGTATAATTTTGTATCCGCCTTGTGTTTCTGAACTGAGCCTCATTGGGCGTTACGCACATTAATGTTACATTTAATTTTAATTGTATGAATAAATATTTCCATTACGACTATCGTGTGTATTTTCCCTCAAATATGATGCAGTACCCTAGGAACTATCAATATTGTCATATTTATTGTACATGTTACAGTAACAGTGATAAATGTGTTTATTATTAATAACTAGGTGTTGCTCGCGGCCAGGGCCGCGCCGACCCCAGACAGCGCCTGTGTGCGAAATCTATGAAGCGCCTCTGATTTTTGTCGTTCTCTTTCGACATTAATAATTTTAGTTATTCAACAAAGTTAACCTTTCTTGGCTCACTGTGGAGCGCAGATATTTTTTTACACGCTTTATATTAGCTTCACTTGTATGTTTGTATGGTAGTAACTGACCACTTTGGGCGCGATTTTGACCCACTTTAAACGGTCAGATTTTATTCAAACTTTGTAGATTTGTCGAGGACCGATAGCAATACACTAATTTGATAAGATTATGCCATTATTCAATTTGCAAAATGAGATTTTTGGCAATTTATATATTTTTGATGTGAAACATCTATAGCCGCACGTAAACCCGATTTCGGGCGTGGCGACGTTTGCCGTGGCGACGCGTCGCCACGCTATATGATGGTATTTTATCTTACTAATATGAACCTTAAATACAATGCGTAGAAGCTATAATTCTTGAAACGAGTATATTTTTATTTATTTTATTTATTAAAGTCATTAAAACCATTTCTTACTAATCTAATATGAACCTTAAATACATTGCGTAGAAGCTATTTCCCCAGCGTTGGCACGGCACGAGTACAAAAGAATCGAACGTAACATTCTTTTTTCAAATTTTGATTTATTCTACTTTGGTTGTGATGACCATTGCATTTCTAACATTTATCAATAACAAGACTATAGTAGGGACAAACTAATATGGCCGGTATGACATGACACGGTTTTGAATTTTTGGGTAGACGTTCTCACAGAGTTATCGCTTCGGGAAAAAAATTGAATTGTCATACCGGCCCGCTTAATTTGTCCGAACTATAAATGTGCGTTGCTCGCGTTTAAAAATCTACTTTATGTGGTAAGCGTAAGATCGAATTTGTGTTTAGTCAATCAAAATTTGTGATAAAAATGCTATGCAATAGCTTTACCGCGGCAGTCTCCTTGTCGTAATCTGTTCTTTTATGCATATTAATTTTACAAAATAATTTCGATGTTTCACATCTGCCAGGCGTCCCGTGACGGCTCACAATTTTTTAATTTTTAGTGACATCTGTTGGACCATAGTAGAATTATGACTAAACTGGCTACTCTTATGCGTAAAAAAATCCTACTTGTCACAAGATGGCGCTTTTGTTTTTAGTGACATTTGTTGGACAATAGTAGAACAGAACTAAAAAATTAAAAATAAATAATAGTTTAAAACAACTAAAAAACACGCTTTATAGAAAATCTAACTAAAAATAGATAATAAATTTGAATTAAGAATAGTGTAAATAAGAAAAAAATGTATTTTATTGTACAAAAAAGCGTGGGGTGCATGGTGTCAATAGTTATAAATATTTTATTGACAGATAATATGAGTAGAAGTATTATATATCATTTTGATAATATCTTAAAAAGCATCCCACGCTTTTTTTTTACAATAAATACATTTATTTTCTTATTTCGGTTCTGTGCCTACGGCCTGACCTCTGAGATTACCTCCCCTATTTACGCTCACGAAGTGGGTGTGTGTACCTATTACCTATCCCTTTCCTTCCCTAACCTACGTAGTTATCGCTATCTCCTTCTTATGCTGTGCTTGGCGGCTAGGTTCGGGCCGCTCCGAGGCGGAAGGCCCGCCATATTTCGTCAGTACGCTTTTGTTTACGCAAGCGAGTGGTGTGTGTTCATCTATATAGATATTTATGTAATAAAAATCCTAATTTAACAGATACGACGATCGTAACAAGAATGTGTTAAATATCCACTCATCTCGGCTTGCGACCAGATGTAGTTGGTAATGTGAACTACGAATGAGACTCCGCTCTCGGGTCAATCCCAGACGGTTATTATAGTCTCAATTTACGTATAACATATACGTACGGCCGAGTGGAATGCTTGAGCCGACCGGACCCGAATTCTGGGCCGACCGACGGATCAAGTGGGCCGACCGTCGGATCAAGTGGCCCGACCGGATCAAGAGTTTGGGCCGACCATGTCAGGACTCTGGCCCGACTGGCTCCGTAATCTGGCACGCACGTGTCCGGTGTCTGGGCCGACCCTCCCGGAGTCTTGTCCGACCGTGTTCGGAGTTGGGCCCGACGGTGTACGGAGTTTGGCCCGACCATGTCCGGAGTTTGGCCCTACCATGGCCGGACCGGACCTATAGTGTGAGCCGAGGGCCATCCGGAGCGTAGCCCGACGGAAAATTGTACACGACTTACTCGGAAGACCGGGTCCGGAGTTTGATCCGAACAGTATCACAATTTTGGCTTAACTAGCCAACCGATGATAGCTAAGTACTATAAAAGTTCTCTTTTCCCAAATGACAGCTGGTGGTGACCTGGGAAATGTAACCACACATGATGATAATCGCGTCGTAATTGTGAGGAGGACGACAAATTTTTGAGTAAAATTAATATAATCATCTAATTGAGACTTCCGCCGTATTAAACACTGGAAAGTTGTCTATTAAATCTAAAAAGCTAAAACATCAGTTATGCTAATTTGCATATTATGTTTCCATAACACAATATGGACTTTTGATACGAGGTTTGCCCTAAAAAGTAGCAGTACACCCAGAAGTCCCTGAAAGCCTGAAAAAGATATTAATTGCACTTGTGGATACACTTATAGCAAATGCGTTAAAGTTAATGAATTTCTGCCAAACAAATTATAAAACCGAAATATTCATTATTACCCATTAATCGGTTCTAATTAAGATCCCAACGTTCACCGTTGGGAACCCATTTACGGGACGAAAAGAAACAGTAAGAGACTATGAAATTACACAGAATCTCGAAAATTGTTAAGCCTCCTCATCATCGTATAATCCAAAATTATTGGTACAGTAAAAAAAGAAAAGGCAGTTTCGACATCTCGTCTCCCACATGAACTGCATCCCCCAAAAGCCTTAACATCAAGTAACCTTAAACTAAAAGTTTACTAACTAAAGGTTAAAGAAAAGGGGGGGGGGGGGGTGAGTTGGGTTATCCTTGACTACAAAGGCTTCCGGAAAGAACAACTAACCGACCACCCATTAGGCGTTAAAAGTTGGGTGCTACGAAATACGTCATAAAGATCCCTAAAAGCTACGTTTATTTATTTATTTATTTATTTTATTTACAATATTATCTTTACAGGAATTACCCAATGCGATATTTATTGTCATACAATTCAAATAAAACATTTACATTAGCTTTCATAGAGAATCGACTCTAATGTATCGACCTTAGTTAGCATTTCCAAAGTCACCTTTTTGAATTCCGCCAGTGTACAGTTAATGATATCGACTCTCCGCCCAACCTCGTTCAATATATTTATGGCTCTTACCACTGGTGCGAATTGCGCGGTTTTGGTGCGAGTTAATGGGACCTCAAATAGTTTTTGCCTCATTTTGATTCGCAGTTTTGTGTTTGGGACAAGGAGTTTCAACGAAGCCAATACCAATGGATTATTAATTTTACCGCGAAAAACCTCAAATACATATTTGGCTAGGGCTACATCACGCCTAACTTCTAATTTATAGTATCCGACCATACCTATGACAAATAGGGCCGGATATTTCAGCGGGTAAAAAGGATAGACTCCGTACTGTTTCATATACAGGTAACGGGTAAATTTGTTTTGGATCTTTTCCACCATAAGACTGTATTTGACTTCATGGGGGTTCCAGATGATGGCACTTGTCTCCAATTGGCTCCTTACCAATGCATTATATAGACCCTTCACGGCCACTAGGTTTTTGAAGTCTTTGGTTTCCCGCATTATAAAGCCTAAATTTCTATACGCTTTGGAACATACCTGTATAATGTGCTCTCGAAAGATTAAATCTTTTGTAATTAGTACTCCTAAGTCTTTAACAGATGTAACTCGAGGTATGGGCGTTTCTTCCATCTGGTACTGGTAGTGCAAAGGCAAGTTCGCACGCGAACAAGACATGACATTGCATTTAGTGACATTTAAAAACAGCCTGTTCCTTTGACTCCATTCTGCCACCAAATCGATATCTCTCTGCAGCCGCTCACAGTCGCTCTCATCAGTGATACGCAGAAAAAGTTTAAGATCGTCAGCAAAGAGTAAACAACCCGCATTCGTTATTACGCCCGGCAGATCATTTATCATAATGATAAACTCTAATGGGCCTAGGTTGCTTCCCTGACTAACCCCTGACAGCGTGCGGTATGAGCGCGATATGATGCCACTATATTCCACATATTGCCTGCGATTCCTAAGATAGCTTGCGAAAAACTGCAACAGGTTCGGGGTAAAACCAATCATTGCAAGTTTAGACAAGAGAATGTCATTGTTCACGCTATCGAAAGCCTTCCTAAAGTCAAAGTAGGCAACATCTAACTGTGCGCTTTCTACCGAGTCGAGTACTGGTGCCGCATGGTTCATAAAACACATGAGATTTGAATTTGTACTGCGACCGATTCGAAAGCCGTGCTGCGCATCACTGAGATAAGCGCTCACCTGTGGAGTTATGCATGCAGATATGGCCGATTCGAACACTTTAGCGAATGTAGATAAGACCGCTACAGGTCTGTATCCACTTACGTCTGACTTAGGAGCGCCTTTAGGAACCGGGATCACTCTAGTTATTTTCCACCCATCGTCCATCGGGGTATAGGCGCTGTTTAAGACAGAGATTGAACAAGAAGCAAAGCGGGTCAGCTAACGACATTCTGCAGTCTTTTACAACGTAAGGAGGGACACCATCCGGACCGACCGATCGCTTAGGCTCGAGGCGCGCAAGGGCAGCTCTAACGTCTCTGTGAGACAACTGCCCTACGTGCACACGTCCACCGCGCTCGGGTACCCCAAGCGCGGCAGCCGCCGCGTCCAACAAGGGCTCCTCCACTGACACAGAGCTAAAATAGTCAGCAAACTCTTGAGCACAGTCATTCTCTGATAAACGCACGCCATTCTTGACGATCCGAGGTTTACTTCGCTTTGATCGTTTATTGCCTATAAAAGCCCAGAATGACCTCGGGTCCTTTGTTAATTGCATCTCAATACGATCTTGATAAATTTCATACGCTACGGAAATGTTATGCTTAACTACGGTGCGATAATGTGAAAATTTTTCGTAGTCATAATTCGACCCACTGACCTTATATGATTTGTGCCAGAAGGCTTTTTGTTTTATGTAGCCTATAAGTTCCGAGGTATACCATTCTGGGTATTGATACCTAGAATAATCGGCTTTAGTCTTTTTCCTTGGAGTTGTGTCGTCTAGTTTTTTTTTTTTTTTGTGTATTCCTGCGTCATGGCAATCTGTCACAATTATGTAACAATAAGCCACTTCTTTGTCGGAACTGTTTTTTTTTTTTTATTTTAATTTAGCATGGTGAGCACTTTTAGATTAAGTGTCTCAATCCTTTCTGGCAAATCTATCTTTAAGAGTTGGGATGCTGTGTCTCTTTAATCTCCTGTGATGCAGGCCACCGTCACCACTAAGTCTTAGAGCAAGTTCGTTTTGATGTTTGGCAAGTCTCTCCTGGTATTTCATGCTGTACTCTGATATGACTTGTGTGACTGTTGGGATTTTTAGGTCTTGATATATGATTTTATTACTAATGTACTGAGGGATATCAAAGATGAGCCTAAGTATCTTTGACTGGAATCTTTACAATATTTCAATATTACTTTGACTGGCCGTACCCCACAACTGAATGCCATAGGTCCAAATTGGTTTCAGTATTGCTTTGTATACTGTAAGTTTGCTGTGTGTGCTCATTTGAGAATGCCGTCCAATCAGCCAGTACAGGTTTCGAAGGGTTGTATCTAGCTGTTTGCGCTTTGTCCATATGTGTTTCCGCCACGTTAACCTTCTGTCCAGATGCAAACCTAGGTACTTGGCGTTGTCTTCCTGAGGAATCTCTTCACTGTTCAGAATCACTGGTGGGCAGGTGTCTCTTCTGAGCGAGAAGGTTACTTGCGTAGACTTGCTTTGGTTAGCTCTGATTCTCCAAGTACTGAGCCAGTCTTCTATTTTGGTGATATGGCACTGTAGATATTCCGATGCAGTATTTGGATCTTCGTGGATTGCAAGTAGAGCTGTGTCATCTGCATATGTTGCAATTGTTGTATTATCAGTTGTGGGTATATCGGCAGTGTAAATAGTGTACAATACTGGCCCCAAGATGCTGCCTTGCGGTACGCCTGATTTTATTTCATGCAATTCCGAGAGTTCGTTTTTGTATTTTACTTCAAAGCATCTTTTATCAAGGTATGAATTTAGTATCAATAAAAACGAGTGTGGAAGGGTTTTTTTGATTTTATAAAGCAGACCCTCGTGCCATACTTTATCAAAGGCTTGACTTATATCCAAGAACACTGCTGAACAGTATTGTTTCTCTTCCATTGCTCTGCTGATTACGTCTACTATACGATGAACTTGTTCTACTGTGCCATGGCTCTCTCTAAAGCCAAATTGGTGATTTGGTATTAAGTCTTTAAGGTGTTCTTTCATCCTTTTTAGAAGAATCCTCTCGAATAATTTTCCCATGATAGGTAATAGACTTATTGGCCTATATGAGGCAACTTCATGTGGTGGTTTTCCAGCTTTAGGTAGCATTACTACTTGTGCAATCTTCCATTGTCCTGGGAAGTAGGACAATCGCAAACAGGCGTTAAATATCCGTACTATTGCTACAACACCTTTTTTAGGTAGTTTTTTTAAGAGAGTACTGTCGACAAGATCATACCCAGGAGTCTTGCCATCTTTTAAATGTTTTATTTCCTCAATGATTTCCCTAGGGCTGGTGTATTTTAGTGGCAGGCACATCTGTTGTGGGCTCTCCAGGTATGATTTTATTTCCATGTCGCGCTCAAGGCTCGATTGCGGGAATGGTTGAAAGACATTGCTAAGATGTTTAGCAAAGATCTTAGCCTTTTCTGTGTCTGATCTTGCCCATTCCCCAGAAGTTTTTTTAAGAGGGGGTATCTGGTTATTGGGGCGTTTTAGTTTGTTTGTGGCCTTCCAGAGGGAGTAGTTTTTATCTGCCGAGGGTGATAGATTCGAAAGAAAATTCTGGAGATTGATGTTATTGTGGGTTTTGATTAGATTTTTTAGTTCATCTGAGGATCTGTTGAATGCAGTTTTATCGCTTGGATATCGAGATTTGTGCCATTCTTTTCTTAGAGTGCGACGTTCCAGGATTTTATCCTTTATAAATTTGGGGTAAGTGTTGCACATTGCGGGAAATTTCTTTTGCGCATTTGTGGAGTATGCCGCGGCTTTATAGATAGTCCGGTTGAAGTTTTCTATAGCTTGTTCTACTGCTTCAGTGGTGTTTATTCTACATAGAAGATTGATACTCTCTAGGATTATATCCTGGTACAGTTCCCATTTAGTGGTTTTATTATATATTTTTTTGCTGGTTCAATAAGAACTATTGACGAGGTGACATTCAAAATGACTGGTGTGTGATCCGATGACAAATCTGTACATGATTCGATGGTCATATAATTACGACTAATATTCCCGGTGATGAAGAAGTCAAGAAGGTCGGGGATTTTATTACAGTCCGTTGGCCAGTATGATGGTACGCAGGAAGTTATACATTCGAGTCCACGTTTGTGAGTTACCCTATGTAACTGCCTCCCTCGATGTGTTATAAGTCGTGAGCCCCAGTGTGTATGCTTGGCATTCCAGTCACCACCACATATGAATCTGGAACCGAGAGTTGCAAAGTAGGTGTTGAAGTCGTTTTCAGCAATTGTGTGTCTTGGAGGGCAATACACTGCCGATACGGTAGTTTCAATTTTATCGTTTACTATAATTTTTACTGAGGTTGCTTGAATTTTGTCAGTGCGGTATTCCTCAAGTGCAAAGTGTTTGATATTATTTTTAATAATGATTGCAGTACCTCCGTGACTATTTCCTGAAGGGTGGTTTGTTGTGTAGACTGTAAAGTTATTTATTGTGAAATGTGTCTTCGACGTAAATCTTGTTTCTGAGATAAGTGCTATGTCAATTTTTTCTGTATGTAAGAATGTTTGTAGTTCTTGACGACGTTGCGTCAAGCCATTGGCGTTCCAAGTAACCACTCGGATTGTGTGCATCATTTAGCTACTAGACTGTCAGTGAAGTTTTCTTTAAGTTTTTCTTTTTCTTTTACGTGCCCTTTCATTGCATCAGCATAATTGCGTTTTTGTGTATTGTTCTTTTCGCTAGTTGTATGATTTGTTTTATTATCATTTTCGCATGCAGAAGCTTGGGGTTTTTCAGTATTAGTGGATTTAATTTTCAGAATTCTTTCCTTGTATTGTTTATATTTAGCACAACCTTTATAGTTTGCAGGGTGGCTTTCTTGGCAATTAGCACAAGTAGCTTCTGTATCAGGTGTTTTGGTACACGTTGTCGTGGGGTGACCATTACCGCATTTGACGCACCTATGAGGCCTATAGCACTGGTTTTTGCAATGTCCAAATCTTTGACATCTTTTGCATTGAATGATTTCTTTTTTTTTATAGGGGGCTTCAAACGTTACTTTCATTTGGCCTAAGTGTCTTAGTTTAAAGATGTCTTTATTATTACTCTTCGGTTCCAGGTCTATGAAAAAGAGTGGTAATGGCTTTTTGGTGGTTCTATGTAATACATTTGTTATCTGTCTGACTTCATGTCCTTGCATTTTTAATTCTTCTTTGATTGAAGAGGTATCTTCTGTAGAATGCAGACCTCGAAGTACTGCTCTATAAGCTCTTTCACTCTTGAGCTTATAAGTGTAGTGTGAAATGTTTTTAGCAATAAAATTTTCACGTATTATTTTATAAGTGGATATGTTATCGGGCATTAATTTGATTATATGACCCGATCTCATGGTCGTTATTGTATATGACTTACAGTCTACTATGTTGTTTAATATTTTCTTTAGTGATGTAATGTCAATTACCCCTGTCACAAAGATTGGTTCAGGCTTGGGTGTAAAATCCATCGTTGGGTTTTCTGATTCTTCTTCATCGAGTATGTCGAATCTATTGTTAGTAGGCACTGTAAAAGCTGTTTCGTTTTTAGATTTCTTTGTGTTATTATTATGTGTTGGGCTTGTTTCTTTTCTTTTCAGTCGTTTCGGTGGTACATTATCATTTTGCCATTTTAAGGAGGTGTCCTCTTTGTTTGTATGTTCAATTTCTTCTGATAGTTTTGATTTGTCTGGACTATTGTTATTATCATTACACTTGCTTGTTGCAACTAATGGAAGACTATTGCTTCGGTTTCTAGTAAACATACTTTTATGAAATTGTTGCTGTACCATGTTATTGGGGTTGTTTGTTTTTTTTATATTGTTTTCACTCATTTTGTTCCCACGAGTTAGGACGAAATAAAATGTCTCTTGAGAGGTGACGCCTATTCCCTCAAGAAGGCACAATACAACAACGTTAGCCTGGTCCGTTGAGGTTGGCGTCTAGTGACCTATAAAATATATCATAAAAAATATGGTATGCTTCATTGACACTGCTCGTCTCATATAGCTTAGTCCAATCGGCTTGAGAGATAGCCGTATACAACGAATAAAAATTTGCCTTAGCAAAATTCCATCTAGGGTACAGGGTTACGGGAGACGGCTGTGCCGTAGGTTCCTTAAGTACAGTACACTCACGTGCATTTGCAAGTGTTATATACAGCGGAGGGTGCTGGGGGTCAATGCAAGTCAAGTAGGTACTCATCTGCCTCCATTACTGATATTTCCTCACTAAAGAAGTTTGTTAATACTACATCTAGTGTGCGATTATTACAATTATAAATGTTGTTACACTGGCGAAATCCACAAAAGGTGGTGAAGTACTCATAGTAACATTGTATGTCTCTACTAGCTGAATACATATTTAGATCGGCTACAAGGAGAACCTTATCATACGCAGTACACACTTGTTCTAACATATGAAACATGCACATATATTCACTTTCAATAGTACCAGGTGGTATATATGCCACTATACATAAAAATATAAATTTATCCTTACGATGCAATGTTGCACCCACCACCTCGAACAAACGATTATCGAGGTTGATGCTGTCAGGCATAGGCACCCGGCGTATCTCCAGACTACGATGCGGATTGCATACTAACATAACCCCTCCATGTTTGCGACCGTCCGCACGATCACATCGGAGAATGACGTACCCATTCGGCACCAGTTCACCATCATGGACTGACTCATTTAGACCAGTCTCAGTAATAGCAGTTAGGTCGGCCCTTGACGTTAATATGGTTTGGTAGAATGTTTTGAACTTAGTGCGTAACCCTCTGACATTTTGATAATAAATATCTAAAGTATCTTGTTTTGACGTCGCTTGCTTATTGTTAACGACGTCTGCAAAGTTATTGGGGTATGTTCGGCTGCCGAAATGTTTTTCTCCGAAAATTCTGACGCCAAGGCTTAATGCATACATCTTCAGGCCACCACTTTGAATCCATAACATCACTAGCGAGTCGAGCGGGAACACCCAATTTGAAAGAGGTATAATTACCTCTCGCCTTAAGACCCTCCACCGTGCAGTCGTCATTATTACAGATAGTTTTAAGGTGTGCACTAACTTGGTCTTCAGAAGTGCCAATTTTCACATAGTACAGGTGTAGGTATCGCCAGCGCTCAGCAGCCTCGAGTTGAGTAACACCAGGCGCAGCTGTTCCCCTTATCACCGCTTTAGGGTATTTGTTCGACTTTGGCTGATTAGCATTGACCCATCCACTCTCTTGAATAGTGGCATCAGAGTTATTGATCCGGTACTTTCTTCCATTATTGCGCACATCATGGCTCTTTGGTGTGTCAAGGAGGTTCCCAAGCTGGTTGTTGTCAATATTCACAGGATATTGTGATATATCAATTTGCTTTGAGTTTTGATTTGTTTCTATCAGCCTCAGCTTATTTTCTAAAACCAATATTCGGTCGCTTAATTTATTGATGACATTGTTCATTACTAATGCAACTTGTTCTGCTACGAGTTTGCTAATTAAAACAGGCAGGCGTTCGTTTAAAGCTAGTTGTAGTTCTTCTTGAACGCTAGTATGTATATTTTCTATCAGCGACTTATCAGGAGAAGCATATTCATCACAAGAATGCCTGTTTTGGTTTTGGCTCTGTGTAAAATGTTGCTTGCGGATTGTAACGTTGCTATTTGGATTATTTGTTGGACATTTTCCACTAGAATGCGCTGTGTAGGCAGGTATGTTGGTGTTATCAGGAGAAGCAGACTTGGGTGAGCTGTCGGACGAAATAGCTGGACGTATGGGGGTGTTGGTGTTGTCACCTTTGGGCATTTTGTTACGACAACAAGGACATTTCCAGCAGCGTTTTTGTTCAATGCTCATGGTCTTGAATCTTTTATCAGTAATGTTGGCACATTGAAGGTCATATGAGTGATTGCAGTTGGAACATGATAAGTAATCCCTGCCCTTTATACCGCTCATGCAGCCCATGCAATTCTTGGTAGGCATAATGGCGAAAATAATGTTCTATAATAAAGTTGAATATTATGTAATAAGTAATGCAGTAGTGTGTTGCCGTTGATCAGTAATGTATTCAATAGTGTTATTGATTTTCGGATCTTGAGTACTATGAAGCGTTAGCGGTAGAGGCAGCCTTGCGCAGTGCAATATTCTAGAGAGAAGCGCACTCGTGTGATGACAACGCGCAATTCAAATTATACTTCTTTTGCCAATGACATTTTTATAAATCAGATAATTTTTTAAAATTTAAAATGGTTCGGTGGTACTCTGGATTTGAACATGCACCTCGCAAAACGATAAACTGACACCAGTCCAATGCAGCTATGTTGTACGTTCTTAAGCTGTCGTAATTATAAATGAAGTTTCAATTTGCTACATAAATTGAAACTTCGTAACTACAGCAACTACGTAATTCGGCTCTCGGGAAAACTACTAATCACAGCCTTAAATCACCAAACACCTACTAGTTACATGTAGAAATTTTAAAAATGATCCATACGAAAATTAGATTGCAAGATATCTGCTAATTCAAAAAACAAGATGGTACCAAAATTTTTTTTTTTTATGGTATAGTGTGCAAACGAGCATACGGTTCACCTGATGGTAAGTGATCACTGCCGCCCATGAACATCTGCAATACCAGGGGGCACAGAGATGCGTTGCCGGCCTTTTAGGTGGGAATACGCTCTTTTTTTGAAGGTCGCCAGGTCGTATCTGTCCGGAAATGCTGCTGATAGTTAAATAAATAAATTTATAACACTCCTGAAACTTGCAGGAGATATCTTGAACCTCGCAAAACATAGAAGCATAGAAATACAAATAGAACATATCCAAGGTCAATACAATGTTTTATGCGAATTTAGCCCCACAAGGGGTGAGTGCTTACTGGGCTGGCATCTATCGAATGCAATACTAAAAGAGGTCTTCAAGAAATAGGGCACGCCATTCATCGACTTATTCTTAATTAAAGATGATCCTGCAACTATTACTGATGTAGTAGTCGCAGAATACGTCAAACGCTTTCCCAATTATGTAAGACTTTAGTACAAGGATGGAAATCTCCAGCTCCACCCTAATACCCAGAATGCTACAGCGCGTTAGTCAAAGTACATTCATAGTAATAGTCCCTAAATGGGAAAATGGTTCTTGGCATCCGATCCCCAAGAAGAGAGCCCTATACAGTAGGGTCCAATTAAGGTATCTTAATTATAATCTGCTAGACCTTCAAATCAATCGGCCAAGATACAAGATTTGTATTTGGAATCATGAAAGTACAATGGGTTAATTTGGTGAAAAACTTTTGTATTCACTAAACAATATTGATGAGCCACGATAGAATAAGGGAGAAATCCAAAACGATCCGCACCCATGGAAATGGCACAATAACCTTGTTACTTCTATTGGTATAAGAATTGTATTTTGAAATAATTATCTTAAAACCTGGCAACTAAACTAATGGTTAGTGACTTTGCAAATAGCAATATTCACTAGCAAAATTATGATTACCACGGGGGAAATGACCTTTTCTTTACTTATCTTCATTCGTGAGGGCTCCAGAAATTTAACAAATTTCGATTGTACAATAGCAAATGCAGGCATATACACCTTTGTAACCACCTACTGTCAATGATGGGTAAATTTTATTTAAAATGCTTGGTAAAATTACCATATATTAATAGCAATATATGATGTTTTAATTTTGCCATGATTTTTGTTTGCTTTTGTAATTTTTTGGGGTGTCATTTTCCTCAAGACTGCACAAAAAGGTGTCTTATAATAAGAATCTACTTACAAGTAGGATGGAATTGTTACAAATGGTTTAAATTTTCCTTTGTAAAATAAAACATTTGCCTAAGATGTCATAGAGAAGAAGTAATTTTAATTTTCATGCGTACATAAAAGAAAATTCAAACATGGATTCAATGTAATTCAGTTAAAGCAAAATTACTTCAGATTGATTTTATTATAGACCTTTTTGTTTATTTTATCTTCTGCTAAAGTTGTTAAAACTTTTTATTTTAAAAATAAATTCATTGTGTTATTTTTAATAACCCTAAAACAGATTTATAATTTGTACAGTTGCTTGTTACATAATACACTAAATCCATACATGTTTTCTGTTAGACGGGTTATGAATTGAGAATTTGTACTATCATCTACAGATTTATGTCTTCTGCTCCTGTAAAACCTTTTGGTAATTTTGCTATATGTGTTGTTTAATTTCACCATAAACTATCTTGAAGTATTGTCTTAAATTGTGCCCACGTATTATGAATGATAGATGAATAGGCAATACTCTGAAAGCAATAGAAAATAGTCCCAATAGACTTTTTCTAGAAAAATTGTCAACACTTTGGAAACTGCTAAAAAAAATTGCAGATGCCAAATTTTAAGGTATCTGTAGAGTAAGTTGACGATAGCAATATTTTAAAACTATCTAAATGCTGAGAAAATCTTAACAATATTATAAGAGACCTTAAAATCAAACACAGATTATAATTAGACGAAAATCTGGCACATAGATATGTTATTGGGCGTGTCGCAATCCTCGAGATACAAACAATGTTTTACAAGAGTTGTCTTGTAATCTTAAACTTCTTATAAACTTGTCTCTTCTCAATTAATGCATGTCAATTGTCAGTAGTCAGCACAGATTACTTAGAGAAGCTACGCTTCAGATGGATATCTTCCATACATTCAATTTTGCTCACCATTCAGTCCGACTAAAGAATATGACAGCTTTTTTTTTTTTAATTTTTTCATTTTATGCCTAAAATTTCAGGCTCGCAATACCTGCCTTTTAAGCCACCTCGTTTTCGTTTCTCTTTATTTTTTATTTTTTTATTGTTGCAAACTAAGTAGAAATATTTGAAATGAAAACAAATTTGTTATTATAATTTTTTTATTTTATTTTTCACTCTTTTTATATATCTATTATAGGCTTTTAATTGCATGGGAGGCAAACTTTTATTTTTTAACCTAAGAACATCTGTGCCCTTTAATATTTTATTAATTGTGTTACACCAATTAAATACTGTTAATCGCAAAGTTATATCGAGAAAGCAATCCAATACACTATTTTTATGTGATTCGCAAGTAAGGAAGTCAAATGAATACTTGGAAAAGATTATGTTTTTAATTATTTTTAATATATTTTTTGTCTGAGGATGCTTTTCCAAGTATTCATTTGCTTCCTTGATGATATAACCAAAATATCTCACAGCACACTCTGATGGGTAGACCAACTTTCTTTTCTTTATACATTTATATTCTCTTAATGATATATATTTTTGAATTGATTCTTCTCCTGCCGTGGAAGTAAAATCATTTTTACATTCATTGCAATTATTTTTGCTTATAAGTTGTCGTACAGCCCACCCAGCTGTGTATGCCCGTGAGTGGACATGAAGACGTTCTTCACTCGCTGTGTTAAGAGGAATACTTTCAAGATTTACATCTCCTATGTTAGAGGATTCAGGTGAGCTTATATCTTCACTATGGGTTTTTTTCTTAAACAGAGTTTTTAAAATAATCAATTGCTCACCTGAATCTTCCCCACAATTGTAACTTTCTGAATGGAATTTTATAAACCTTGTGATTAACAGTGATTTAAAAGTGTTTCTGAAAGTGTAGCAGTTAGGGTTGATATTCCTACTATTATAAGCACGAACTTGACCGAAAAAATTTTCAATAGGGTCCGAATTAAAAAATCTGGGCCTCATAATTTTAATTCCTTTGTCTTTAAAAAAACTCCACAATCTCTTATAACTCTCAATAGTTGTAATCCAATTTTTAAGTGAGGGCACAAATGTTTCCTTGTTAGTTTTGCCATCCACAAATCTTATATTCTTAAGTTTTTTTATTGCTCCGTCCCAAAATTTATGATGTTCTGAATTGGGTGTTACCGACTGCCTTAAAGGTTTGCCCTTACTGTTTTTATTTGACAGACTTGCCCCATTTGCCGAGTCGAAGAGATCGTCGAAAAATGAGACCATTTCGGCTGTGTTACTTAAAGTTGGGCTTACTTTTGTTCCATCAGCATATTGCGCTGTAATAAAACGTATATTATGAATAATTATCTTTACATTATAATATGATTTATAATAGATGACAATGTTTTATATACTTACAAAATTGCGCAGAGTAAGATAAAGTAGCCGCCATTGTTTTACTTAAGACTCTTACACAATTTTTTACCTGAAATAAAAATAAACTTATATAAATATACATTGCATTATATACAACTGACATATCCATATAATATGTATTTATAAATTAATTATATGTTATGATAAACTATTATACCTTCATCTTTTTTATTTTGTCTGGAATCACATATTCGTCATTTAATTTGTGCAAGAGCCTCATCTGAGCATGGTTGCAGTCGGTTTTATATACATCGACAATATCACCCCATTTTGAAATTTTATTTTCATACTTTATATTTTTTGTCAAAAAATTATTTCTTAGCCCCTTTATAAGATGTGGTGGATCGTAAATAACACTGACTGCCTGTCCATTCAGGGAAATAATATTGTCTGAAAAGAATATTATAGTTAGTAGTTAATTTAATTGCATTGTGCATTTTATTGCTAATTGAAAAAATAATATTAAACTATAAACTGTCAGAGAAATACTAATTTGACTTACCAATTTTTTGGCCTTTAATTAATTGTTCCCTTCGTGTGTCTTCTTGGAGACTTTTAAGGGCTGATTGAAACGCTGTACCCTGATCACAGACAACGGCAATTGGCAACAGACCTATGTTGCTAATAGCAGTAATCATTTTTATTATTACTGTCTTCAATTCGGCGCCAGATGCTGCACCCTTGCAGAAGTAATATGCCAGAGGCTGCTGCCATTTAAAAATTGCTCCTCTCAATAAAAATACCAATGCATGATCTGCAAGTTCATTTTTTTTTTTCTAAAAGATCGACAAGCCCTATAATTGTATCATTTTTTTTTTCATACGTTAAGGCTGCGTCAAGGGCTACTTCATCAAAAATTATCGAACAATATCTTTTTTTTTCTGTCCATGTTTTAACCTGAAAATGATTTTTATAGATATTATTACCATTATTTATTTCAACACCCAATAACATTATCTTTTGCAAATTTTACAAATATCTTAAGTTTTATTAAAGGAACTAAATGTAAATCAATCTAAGTGAATGGATTTTACCTCCTGTTCAATTGCTTCAAATATTTGAGTATTGATCCCAGTCTCTATATCTAAACCTGATACTAGTTTATTAAGGGTGCACTTTGTAGGCAAAATAAATATTCTTTGCAGGAACCTGTAGCATCTTGGGCTTTGTTTTATAATTGATAATGCGATGAGCTTTTCTTCATAAGAAAATCGTCTCCCTTTAGCTTTTTTCGTACATTGTTCAATTTGCATCCATAATATTTTCTTGGCAAATGGATTCAATTTTTCAGTTAGTTTTTCAAAAGATTTTTCTTTTGAAAATGTATTGGCCCTCTGTGCCCTTATACGATACGCTAACTGCTTCTGAGATTTGATATATTCAGTATACAGTTTAGCACATATTGGTGAAAGTATTTTTTTTTGAGCAACAACACGCCTCCTTCTTCTCACTGATGTTAGAGTCCTGAAGTGAATATCTGCATCTGAAATCATAAAAAGGAATGTATCAAAATAAACCCTAATTAATATACTAAAGATTAAGTTTTATTTCATAAGTCAAATTGATCTTGTTATCATTGAAAAGGCTAATAAAAAGTAAAAATTGAATTAATTTACCTCTTCTAATAAATGGTTGGGAAGTAGAAGGTAATACTTCTTCTTCATTCTCAATAACAGTTTCTGAAATGAATTAAATAATGTATATATCAATACTTATCACATACATATTGTTTTTTTTTAATACATATTTCACTAGGTATCGTTATCAGTAAGTACATTAAAATATTTAAGGGTAAGTTTTATTTTATAAGTCAAATTGATTTTGTTAGTATTAAAAAGGCTAATAAAAAGTAAAAATTGAATTAATTTACCTCTTCTAATAAATGGTTGGGCAGTAGAAGGTAATACTGCTTCTTCATTCTCAATAACAGTTTCTGAAATGAAATGTATAAAGTATATATAAATACTTATCATATACATACTGTATTTTCAATACAGATTTCACTAGGTATTGTTATCAGTAAGTAAATTAAAATATTTAAGAGAGAAATACACATACCGACAGCCATCCTAATATGTTTCTGAGCAGCAACTCCAATCTTACAATATGAATGGTCATTGTGCTTTCTTTTTCTAGAATAACCATGTTCTTGCATATACCCTGAAAAATATTGTATTATTGAAAATTAATTAGGGTTAAGTAATAATTATGATAATGTGAATCGGTGCTTGATAGTCTCGTTGGGGTTCGAAAAAATTTGAACAAATGTTTTCAGGTTCAAAACCCAAGGCACACACATCTGTCTTTTCTAATTTAGATGTATATTATTACTTATTATCGTTCATTTTGATGGTTAAAGAAAATATTGTGAGGAAATCTACATACCTAAGAATTTAATATAATATCTTACTGTTATATTATAATACAGTAGTGGCATAGTACATCCATATTACAGGGCTGATATTATTATAATTATTACAATTGCTAAGATTGTAAATTAGTCCATATTACATATCCGGTTCCAAAACACTTACTTGTGGTGTCAGTGCGAATATTTCGAGTCCTGTCTCACTTCCCGGGAATCTATATAAATTGACGTCCTTTCGTCTACTTCCACAACCCACAACACAGCACTGGTTGTACATGTTGCACAAATAAATATTACAGGCTTCGAAGCTGAGAGGATAAGTTACGGAATTTAATCAACGCAAAACTTCACTCGATCAACTTCAAAACTGTAATCTAGTTTATTTGTCTCTGACTGTAATGAACTGTCCGCGGGAATCTTGTTTGACAACGGTTGTACCTGTCACTTTAATTTGAAGTATCATAAACAAATATGACGTTGGTCATAGGCCAACCAAGAAAGAAGTAAGAGGTGAGGGAGGTAGGGTAACTGTCATTTTCTTAGCACGAACCATAGACAAACCGTAGCTGTAAGGCAAAATTTTTTTGTATGAAGATTACCAGCCGTGGTAGTCAGTAATTATCTCCAATCCAATTCCAATTTTTTTTTTTTTTTTATTTTTTTTATTTTTTATAATGGCATTTGTGTTCACATTTTGCCAATGTCAAGTTTGGTTTGTATATTTTATTATCTGTAGTATGTCGAAGTAAAGCAGTGGCTACCTTACCAAGACTTCATCGAGGAGTTTTGGCGGCAACAGAAAAAACACTTGATTAGCACAATTATTTTAATTCACTTCATTTGAGCTCTTTAATAGAACTATATTGGATAATATACCACCATAATTATGCAATATAACACTAAGTATCACCAAAATAATGAATTAAAACAAGAGCACCTCATGACACTTCCAAGTTTCCGCCAAAACTCCCAATTCCAATTTGTTTTGGTTGGAGTAATTATCTCACTTGTCAGTGTCATTTGTCATAGTGACAGATATAGCAGAATAGGCCCGTTCGGATTCCTTTACACAAAAGATAAACATAAACGTTGAGACGTTAAGTATAGCTATACTTTGTTTTTCTAGTAAAAAGGTCAATTGAACCTTTCATGAATAGATACAGAGTACCTATATAGTAGGCACAAACCAAAGAGTTTGTGGCGTTTCCGAACGCCACTTATTGTGTCTATGGACAACGCGTCTGGCAACACACATAGACTATAGTCTATGACAAGCCAACTTTTGTACAGTACGCACGTAACAGTTTTAAACATTCATTTTGTAACCCAATGCAAATTGTAATTGTAAGGTGATAATTAAATCTCTGCAACACAAGACGGTGTTTCCATTACGGCTGGCTTCAAGACGGTGCTCCCAAAATTAACCCTGCATCAAGCGATCCCAAAAGTTCTAAGAATATATAGAGAGGACATTTGAAAAATTTTCATACAAAAATTTTGAGCCTGTTCGTAAGGCGCATATTGGCATATTTCCTTTCAAAATATTGTTTACTGTACAACATTTGCGCATTTGCGTATCAGATAGACGGCGACTTATTACCCACGAGTAATAACTTTTGGATGAAACATTAGGGCCTGATGTCCGGTGTATGACTATACTGTTTTACAGTGTTGCCAGATGTATGACGGTTGAAGTCGCCGAAAAATCATTATGAAGTCGCCTCAAGTCGCCGCACCGTATATAGAGGTGAAGTAGAAAAAAAAAACCTCAAATCCGACGAAAACAAGGTTTGTAACACAAATTTTCCAAAGTAGCCTAAATTGGCGACTGGGTGCCATTCGCATAGCCTAAACGGTGACCAGTCGCCATTCACAATTTTTGGTCGCTCCGACACCCTCCGAGGTAGCTTAAATGGCGAAAAGTCGCCTAATCTGGCACCACTAATGTTTTAATGTCTTTGGTACAAACAGTGTTGCCAACTTAACGGATTTCCCGTCATATCTTACGGATTTGTATAAGTTTTCTAAACTTATCTTTCGAACGGCTTACAGGATATTTAACGAAAAACTACCTTCGGGTAGCTAAGTATCCTTCTACATTTCTCAAATTTATTCGACAGGCGGTCGGGGGGGTGTATACCTGATTATTATTTTTTGTCATGTGGCAGCAAGAACACTTGCAACGCACTTTCCACAAAAATGTAATTTTTCAGGCCATAATATGGATAAAAGACAAGCAAGCAAGCCGTATTTGATACTAACTACCAAAAATGGCCACATTTGATACCAAGCTCCTTCGAAGATAACCATATTTGATTCTAACTTACCAACCATGATGGTGTTAAGATCAAGGGCTGTCAAAAGATATTGAGATAATTTAATTTTGTTTGCTCGACCTATCACATCATGGGACGGAATACGCTTGGCGAAAAGTGGGTGCACTAGTTGCGCCTCTGCCTACCCCTCCGGGGATAAAAGGCGTGAGCATGCGTAATTTTGTTTTACTAATTATTTGAACTATGAGTTTAAATAACGAACTCGGTTGAAGTTATATAAAAATCTTACTAATATGTAAATAACAAAAGAATCAAATCTCTTATATAATTTATTTGTACTTCATTCTACTAATATTATAAAAAAGAAAGTTTGTATGGATGTATGTTACTCTTTCACGCTCAAATCGCTGAACCGATTTTGATGAATTTTGGTATAGAGGTAGCCAACACCCTGGATTACCATATGGGCATATATATATACTAGTATTTATAGTAATGTGCCTCAACACATTTTAATTTTTGAAGGAATTTATGCTCTCTCTTCTGCTCTCTTTGTGGCCCGTATTTCTGATCTTTGTGATTTCCGCCGCGCCTATCATCAGTTACTATGTCTCTAGCATAGTGAAATCTGTTAATATATTAGCTATAAAATTTTGTGTGTAAAGCCATTAAATTACTCATTGTTAAAGAATTGCACTTGAATGATTTAGTTGAATGATCAAACACTTTTTCGGGTGCGCGTTTTGCTGAATACCTTAAACAATAAATATATGATTTTTTAAATATCAGGTCAAATAAAAAAATAACTAAATTTGTTCTGCCAAAATAAATATTAAACATAACGTACATTAAAATAGTTAATGCGCTAAAAAAATTGCCAACCCTAATTAAGTACTTTCTTCATTTCTTAGCTATGTTTCTCTTCCAGTTTTCTGGGTTTCTTCGTTGTTTTCTTGCATATCTATTATTTAAAAGTGTCAAGGGAGTATCCATGTTCAAAACTTACAAAAAATAATGTTGTTTTGATGTATTTTGCACGTAAAAATCACTTAAATAATAATCACAATACTCCTTACAAAGACTAGAATTCGCCATTTAATCATGCCAAATTTTGCCAAACACAGCTCTGTGATTGGTTGAAACGTTAATTATGACAGCCGGAAAAAAACAATTTAAAAAATGGCCGTGTTTGATCCTAAATCGAAACTTTGATGACATTTTACAAGTAAAATAGCTATTTTTGATAAGTAACGAAAAATGTAACCGTTTCTATTCAACGTTTCCTGTCTTGCCATATAAATAACTTATTTTTCACAAAAATGGGAGATAGCCGCCTTTGATTCTATACGACTCCATTGGCAATCTGAAAAATCAAAATGAGATAAATGAGATTAAATGGGGTTGAAAAATACACTGACATCAAAGTTAAGGAAGACATATCAATGGTCAAGTAAACCCATTTTTATTCGTCATGAGTCATGACACGAGAAATAATAGAATCGGTGGGGCCTTTCGTTCAGTAGCTTTGCAGGATGGGTACGAGCAGTTTTAGTGTCAACAAGAATTAAAGTAGGAGCAGGTAGCACCCGGTCGTCAATCACCTTCTTAAAAACGACATAAAACTGTAGATATTTCATCCTCGTCCATCATTATTGTAATAGTAAATTTACCGTTATATGTATATTTTCTACCTGTATATTTAATTTAGATCTTTTATGTACTGCCTAGCCCTTTCTTTTTTCCTCAAACCCTCCTGATAATCCTTTTTTTTTTCAAAATTTCCTTACCAATATATTATTACTCAAACAGTTTCCCTACCTGTCCTATAATATAAGTATTATCCTAACGAGCAAGCCGAAATTATGAACAATTACAACTTGTCTTTGGCTAAATGCACAAGAAGTGCGAAGCCATGAAGGAAAAAAAAAATCATTAGAAACAGAACTGTCAAAAGTTAAATAAATGTACGTAGTATCTCTAAGTAGTCTGTAGTGCAGTTTTGGCGGGAACTTGGAAGTGTCATGAGGTGCTCTTGTTTTAATTCATTATTTTGGTGATATTTAGTGTTATATTGCATAATTATGGTGGTATATTACCCAATATAGTTCTATTAAAGAGTTCAAATGAAGTGAATTGAAATAATTGTGCTAATCAAGTGTTTTTTTTGTTGCCGCCAAAACTCCTCGATAAAGTCTTGGTAAGGTAGCCACTGCTTTACTTCGACATACTACAGATAATAAAATAGACAAACCAGACTTGACATTGGCAAAATGTGAACACAAATGCCATTATAAAAAAAAAAAATTAGTCTGTGAATAAATGGTTGGACCAATGAATAAAGAAAGTAAAGGAAGCAACGTAAATTGCATATATAATTTATTCTTATACAAATATGAGGCAAACATGAAATTTAATGTCAAAAAGCAATGAGAGGTGTCAAGGGACACCCGGATGGAACGAAGTTCCTTTCGATTAATTAGTGAAGGAATTGTAATAAAATTTTATTTATATAACAGAGTGTGTATATATATAAATATATAAATATTTTCCTATTTCCGTTCCAATACATAAGTTTCTAGAGAAAAAAACAAATAAATACGTGTGGCACTCGGAGACTGCCGCGGTAAAGCTATTGCATAGCATTTTTATCACAAATTTTGGTTGACTAAACACAAATTTTATCTTACGCTTACCACATAAAGTGGATTTTTAAACGCGAGCAAAGCACGTTTAGTCTTTTTATTGATAAATGTCAGTAACCAAAGTAGAATAAATCAACAAAATTTGAAAAAAGAATGTTACGTTCGATTCTTTTGTACTCGTGCCGTGCCAACGCTGGGGAAATAGCTTCTACGCAATGTATTTAAGGTTCATATTAGATTAGTAAGAAATGGTTTTAATGACTTTAATAAATAAAATAAATAAAAATATACTCGTTTCAAGAATTATAGCTTCTACGCATTGTATTTAAGGTTCATATTAGTAAGATAATAGCAAAAAGTGTCGTGACAACTTTTCCGTCCAGCCCCCTTTCACAACGCGCAATAAGGAAGTTCGTTCCAAAAATATATCTATCTCATTTGTACACGGGTTAATCTACGGAAGTAAAAAAAGATCAATATAGGTCCATAAACTACAATTTTCTGTGGTCAATGATTGTAATGTCAATTAGCCCCGCCTTGAAGCACTATTTTTGACATGTCGCCATTTTAGGGTAAAAATACCACAAAAAATACCATGCATATTTTAGTAAGTAGTTTTTTTGTTATTTTTTTATGGCATTTGTGTTCACATTTTGCCAATGTCAAGTTAGGTTGTAAGTAGTTGATCTGTCAATCTTGTATAGTGCGGAGTTTGTTTTAAGTTGTATTGGTAACTGTGGCTAGGCTGAAGTGTTTTTATAGAATTTCTAAAGATATAGGAGCAAATTCTATTACGTCGAGGTGTTGCATGATAGGGTGTAATTCAAATTATTGCCAAAATGACGAAGGATTGTCATTTTTCAGGTTAGTTTTAATTTTTTACTTAATTAAGCTTATATTTAGTGAACATTACATTTTGTGTCAGTAACTTGAATGTTAAATGATTGTTTACGTTGTTACACGCAATGTAAAATGACTAATACCAAGTAAAATAAAATAAATAAGTATTTGAAATGTTTACATAAAAACATAGTGTTGTTCAAACGTGCATTCGTGTTTTGAAGTTATCGATATATAATATTGATTTTTTTATTGAAATAAAACTACTTCGCGTATGTTTTCACTATAGTTTTGAAGGTTTGCTGCACTTCATGGTCATGTGACTGGGTCAATGTTAAATCAGTCATAATTAATTACCTTAATATAAGATATAAGTATCACGGTAAAAAACAAACTGAACAAGTGTCAAGGAGATTTTTTTTTGACAAAATTAACATAACATCGTCATGAATAAATCATTTTGATTAGTAAAAATTGTTTTATTCGTCCTAAATCCTTATAATATTTATACTTAATATTAATTTAGGGCCGCTCTGTACTCGCTACAAAATTACAGAAAATACACATGTATCAAAATAAAACTAAAATTGGCAGGTAATACGCTGGTATTTCCTAAAGGTGTGAAATTGATGAATCCGCTACTGTTGCATTGCTAGCCCAGAGGGTCACCTATATAATAGGATATCGCGATAAAAATGCTACCTAGCCGTCCTTAAAAAAACATCTAATTTAGAGTATAAAATAAAATATATAACCTAGATAGGCCCTTACCCCTTCATATTAGATTAAAAACCTTTCACGCGCATGTAAAATACATTCAGCGGCAGATATGTTTACTATTATAGTCCGGTTACTATACGAAGAGTTCTGACAGGTGACAATTCAAATATTAATAGACATGGGAAATTATAATCGATCTCAAATGAAACCGATTTTTATGTAGAATCGATAGAAAATATGACTATAATTAAATCGATTTAATGTTTTCAAAGTGGGTGATATACGCTCAATATATTGATTTAACCATGTTACATTTATCCATAATTTATTTTATATTTCAAATAACATAATTTAAAATGAGCACACTATATTAATATGGTATCTTCAGAATCAAAACGATTAATCGTAAGTATTTCCTTAATAATGAACTAGCTCTAAGACATTTACGTTCCGTTCTCATATCACCCATAGTTTTTCAATATATTTAAGAATATTATTTCATTACTCTAAACCAAAATGGACTTTTTAATTTTAAGTGTATAGTATTCTAATTAACAAAGAAGATTACTATTGTTTTTTTTTAGGTTGGTTGCCTCATAGAATATAATTTATTGCATATTGATGAATAAAACAGTTTTTGCGAAGAATGGATTGTTTCGCAGCTGTCAGAGCTCTTCGTATAGTAACCGGACTATAACAATCATCAAAGCATCTTTACAAACTCGCATTTATAATGATTTTACAGTAAAATTAAATGAAATAATATAAATATTTAGATCGATATCGATATGCGTACTATTGTTATAAATAACAGTAACTACAACACTAAAATGTGGGCGGAGTCGACGCCATTTTAGAGTAATATTTGGCTTCAGGTCACGTGGTTTCACCTGAAATCCTTAGAGTCTCTAATCTAAGGGTTGGACGGACTATAGTAGATTTATTAAAAAAATACATCTTTATTAATTTGAGACTGAAAAATATTTGCGCCTCGACTGAGAGTACTGAGACGTACGACAAGCTTTATTGTTAAATTTAATAGTATAAAAAATCCGCATTCGGATAAAAAGTTTGATTAAATAAACTTTTGGGAAACATGGACAAGAATTCAAGCAACCAAAACCAGCATAATATAGTTTATTATAATTGCTCTTTGCCATATTAATGAGGTACTTCAATTTATTTAATGCAAATATTCACAAAATTCACGCTTACTGGCCTTACTGTTTACTAAACCATCACACCGTTCGTTCGTCACTGCGTTTCAGTATATTATTATAAATAGTCCAGTCAAAATAAGGGTAAAAAACGTGCTGAGTTTGCATTAATTCCTAACAAGCTGGATTTTTGTACAGACCTTAAATACGTCATTACAAATGCTATGTCAAAAGTCCCCATCGATCCCGCTTGTGCGTTGTTTTTTATCCGAGGTTAAAGGTTATAACATTTCGTTTTTTTCGTATATCTCTGAAATGGTGAGAGCTACCGGAAAATGACTGAGAAAATGTTTATAGATCGTAAAATTCTCTAGAAATAGGTATTAATACTTTTTTCTTACGAAGCACCGTTCTCGAGTTATCGCGATTTCAGGCTGTAGGAAAGTCGTACTTTTCCATTTCATGCTCACCACCTCTGAGGTAGTATACTCGGCGCTTTTTTAACGTGGATTCCCCTGTAGGAACACTCCAAAATAGAAATTACGAACCAGGATATTTATGGGACAATATCTATCTATATACCTATATATAAATGAATTCCTGTTCGTTAGTCTCGCTGAAACTCAAAAACGGCTGAAGCTATTTGAATACTATTTTTTTTTGTTTTATTCGAGTCAGATCAGGGTAGGTATATGAGCAAAAAAGAAATAAGGAAAGTCCAGAAGACCGACAGAAAATCAAACATACTAAATCGGTAACTTTGTATGGAAATCGCTACTTCTTGTTATACTTTATAAAGGAATTTTGCCCCCAAATTATGGACCAATTTTGAAAATTAATTATGCATTATATTTCGAATAACTTCCAATTGATACCTACTATTTTAATTACTTTTATATATACAATTTTAACTCCCTCGGTGGCGTAGTTGCATTACGGTACGACTGCAAGGCTGAGGTCTCGGGTTCGATCCCCGGGTCGGGCAAAGTGATATTGGATTTTTCTATTCAGTATCAGCCCGGAGTCTGGAATTTGTGCCCGGTATGGCGATAGGCTCGCCCCCTATCACATCATGGGACGGAATACGCTTGGCGAAAAGTGGGTGCACTAGTTGCGCCTCTGCCTACCCCTTCGGGGATAAAAGGCGTGAGCATGCGTATTTTAATTTCATTGGTATGGGACCTTAATAAAAATCAAATAGAATATTGATGATTATTTTTGTGCTGGTCTCCTAGTTTTCCAAAATCAGCTATTCAAAGCCTCTTTAATCCTGTAAATAGTATCTAGGTAGGTATATACCTAGATACTATAGATGCTGAGAGATATTTTAGTATCTAGTATATATAAATGACCCAAGGCAGAGACTGAAGGAAGAAAATGTAGAGACGACTACAATGCTACGACCTTATTCATATACAGTTTATACCTAAACCTATCTTAGTTATAGAATGTTTTCTCTTCTTTCTTCAAACTCAATTCAGAATTCGTTCGAAGAAGACAAAACATTCGATAACTAAAATAGGTTTCACTGTTTATGAATAAGGTCGTTTGCCTTTAATTAAGTACTTATGCCTAATTAACTTGCAGTGTATGTAACTATGTTTGTTCGAGGTTGGTTCGAGGTAATACAATATTAAAAGTAAATCTCGTGATAAGCTTTTATCTCTTCATAGTATTGAACAAAATTTGATTCAATTTAAAATATAGTTTTTTAGAGTATTTAAATAAAAGCTTTCTTTTTTTTAAGTGAAAACTTCTTTAGCGGCGTTGAGCACTTTTGGGATGGGTACCTATAAAATGTTAAACTCGCGTACTCGCGTCAGGATCACGTGACCGAATCCTGACGAAAATGCATGCAGAGGTTTTACTAATATGAACCTTAAACACAATGTGTAGAAGCTATAATTCTCGAAACGAGTGCATTTTTATTTATTAACGTCATTAAAACCATCCCTTACTAATATGAACCTTAAATACAATGCGTAGAAGCTATTTCCCCAGCGTTGGCACGGCACGAGTACAAAAGAACGTAACATTCTTTTTTCAAATTTTGATTTATTCTACTTTGGTTGTGATGACCATTGCATTTCTGACATTTATCAAAAACCAGACGAAACGTGCGTTGCTCGCGTTTAAAAATCTACTTTATGTGGTAGGCGTAAGATCGAATTTGTGTTTAGTCAATCAAAGTTTGTAATTGTTTGTTTCTTTTTAACTGACTTCCAAAAGGAGGAGGTTATTTTAATTTGGCTTATCGACGACACTTTTTTGTTTTGTTTTTTATAGCATTGAATGACGAGACGAGCATGCCGTTCTTATTCACTTATTGATGTGTTATTTGCAAGAAACTGTGCATCTTGGGTTTTTAATACATCAATGACGATAGCGCAATAAATAAGTATTGTATTTAACCACATAAATGCTAGTACTTTTATACTGATAAATAAAGCAATTCGTGCGAAATTATTCCCTAACAATTCCAAAATATTCAAAAATGCACAACGTTAATGTTCAAGTTTTCACTTTTGCCGGCACTCCCGGAGTGCAGCCCGTTCTTTTTTTTTATTGCATTGAATGACGAGGCGAGCATGCCGTTCGCCTGATGTTAAGCGATACAATAGCCCATAAACAGAAGTAACACCATTCAGCACCATGAGTTACAAAGTACTGTGTGGCACCCCACTGCGCTCGTCATCATGAGACATAAGATGTTAAGTCTCATTATGTCCAGTAGTTACACTGGCTACAATGTCCTTCAAACCGAAACACAACAGTGCATGCACACTGCCGCTTGGCGGTAGAAATAGACATTGCGGTGGTACCCACCCAGACGGACTCTTACATAATATGAGACCTACCACCAGTAAATGTTATAAAAATGTTTTCACTATTAATTTTCAATTAATCGCTTTTACCGTATTATAAATATAGAATAGGAACTAGTGCGCCCGGCAGTCGTTGCCTGATGCCTGCCTTCTGCTGTGGCAGAAGGGAGGCATAGGCAAGACCGCCTTCTACGTAGACAAAATTATTGCAACAAAATAATATTTAATCCGAATCATTACAGAGGTTGAGCTGACTTCTATTCAACTCAATCGCGCTATACTTACCTTTACATAATAGATACCTATTACCTATCTACACTGGTTAAGGAGTTTTTAACATTTGGGTCAGCAGATGAACAATTACTAATATTTGCTAATCATTGTCAATGTCGTACGCGGCCGTGGCGATACACGGTGACAGTTGCATTATCTGCTCTAGTTTTCAAGGAAATACCTTTTGGACATTTCCTTCGTGTCTTATTTTTGATGGCACTTATATATTGTTACAGTGGTGTTATCGCTCCTGCCACAGTACTAACGTGCTTCGAGAGGATCATGAAAAACATGTTGGAACATAAGTAGGTACATATTTGAAACAAGTTTAACAAAAAAAAATATTTATTTGGGATGAGAGAGCGTGGTTGAGCAAGAGTTAGTGAGTGCGCGCGGTGTTGGTACAGACTCAAGGCTTGTCGTTGAGCGGCAGCTGCTCGGGCGCGGCTCGGCGCGGCGCGCGCTCCGTCAGCACGAACCGGTGCAGCGCCGCCGCCAGCGCCGCGCCGCCCAGCGGACCCACCCAGTACACCTGCGCAAAAACACACTGCGTGTCACACTGCACTGTTGTCGCCTTGCCGCACAACAAGCTTGCGAGTTGCGACACAACAAGCGGACACCAAATAATTAGACACGTTCTTAATAACATCCACTAAAAGATATCGAAAATATTCACTCTGATCTCTATCTACTGCAATAAGAATTTAACGTTACGTTAACCGCTGGTAAATCGTATGCAAGGCTTCGGCTGGGTACGTACCACCGCGAAGTATTTCTGTTGCCAAGAAGCAAAGCCCTGCATTTGTGTGTTTCGGTTTGAAGGACATTATAGCCAGCGCAATAATTAATAGGCCTTATGAGACTACGTCTTATGTCTCAGCGTGATGAGCGAGGTGGAGTAACACACAGTAGGTACTTTTAAAGTTCTGTATGGAGTTGGTAAAAGTGCTACTGTTAGAGTTGTTAGTTAAGTGGCTCTACGCTGTAAATATCTTTCGCTCTGAGGACTCGGGTTCGAATCCCGGGTCGGGCAGTCAGTGGCGGGCAGTGGCCTTAGCCAACGCGATGTTCCGGGCAGTAGAAGTTTGCGTGAGGCCTTTTTTCTTTGTGCCCTTTCAACGCGAGACTCGGGCGGTAGCAAAAAGAAGTTCCACAATTACAAAGATTTTTGTACGTAAGATGCGAGGGTTAACAGGTTGGACACCTAAATAAAAGGTTTTCTGTCGCGCCGGCTCTTGCAAGGGACACAAAGAAAAAAGGCCTCCTAAAGATTTGCTCCCCGAAGCCCGCGTTAGTTTAGGCCGCCACTGCACACGGCCTCCCTGTTTCACCTCTGCCTACCCCTTTGGAGATAAGGACTTGATCTGTGTTTGTTTTAAGTCTACAGCATGAATGGGCTGGCTCTACACTCTACGGGGGGATTTAGTAACACTGTCTCATAAAAGACCGCGGTATGTATAATTAGGGAGGGCTTGCTTTAGGTATGTGGCGCCACCACACCACTTGAAAACGAAACAGTGGAGCATTCAACAATTAATATAAATCACAAACAGTTTACTTTCCACATACCGGTCGATAAGAAACTTAAGAGCTCGCAAACAATGCAGCACTCAACAATACAAGTGACCAAAGAGGTTCGCTGTCAGCTCCACCACAATCGACAATCGACTTGTGTATTTATATATTACTAGACTTCTGCTCGCGGCTTCGCCCGCGTGAAAAAGTTTTTCGGGGATAAAAATATTTTCCCGGGATAAAAAGTAGCCTATGTGCTAATCCAGGACATGATCTACCCGTGTGCCAAATTTTTCTTCGAAATCCGTTCAGGAGTTTTTGAGTGTATTCGTTACAAACATACAAATCTTTCCTCTTTATAATATTATAGTATAGACTAGGTGTTGCCCGCGGCTCCGCCCGCGTGAGTGAGTTTTCCCGGGATAGAAGTCCCGCTTTATATTTTCCCGAGATAAAAAGTAGCCAATGTTACTCGCTGATAATGTAGCTGTATACTGGTGAATGATTTTTTAAAATTGGTCCTGTATTTTTTGAGTTTATTCGTTACAAACATGACGGGCGTAGCTAGCTAGCTAGTAGCTTTCTCATGGGGGGTCCTACGATATAATTTTTTTTGTATACACACCTCCCCCCCCCCCCCCCCCCCGTCACGTAATATATTAGAGTGTGGACATGTTTGGTAGCCCGATCATTTTAGAAGGAGGGTCCGGTTCCCCAAAATGTCAGCGGTGAGTGGCGTAGCGTGGTTTATTGTAAGCTAAGGGGGAGTCCGGACCCCCTGAACTCCCCCCTTATATACGCCCATGACAAACATAGAAAAATACAAATCTTTCCTCAACTTATAATATTAGTGTCGAAGTGTAGATTAGGAGTAATAAATTGAATCAGTAAACACTGAGATCAGAATCAGACGGAATACCTAGCGCATAAAGTACTGTGCTGATAATTATTACCCAGTGGTCTTTCCAGTAATGATGGAACACGGCGGGTGCCAGGCTGCGCACCGGGTTCAAGCTGGCAGCAGTTAGGAAGCCCTGGAATTGTACGTCACCTATATTAAAAGGACTGGTTTCTAAGAAATAAGTAGCAATGTAAAATGTAAGGGGGGGGTCAACTCACGCCTGAGTATACGAGGCCGGCAACGAGCAGGCCCAGTTTGATGGGCACGGTGTGATCAGGGCGCGCGTCGTCGTGCGCTGCCCACGCCGCGCAGCAGCCGAGCGCCAGCAGGCCCGTGAGCACCGCCTCCATCGCGGCCGCCGCCAGCGGGTTGACGCCTGGGCCCGGCTCCGTACAACCGTGCGGTGCCACTGCCGCACCCGTCGGGGTCACCGCCAACAGTGCCCCGAAGCCGATGAACGCGCCCGCCGTCTGCGCCACAAAGTACGCGAGTGCGAGTAGGGCGTGCATGCGGCCGTGCACCACCGCCGCGAGCGTCACGGCAGGGTTCATGTGTGCGCCGGACGCCGGCCCGAATATCATGGCATTGCCAGTCACGACGAAACCGAAGGCAAGCGCGGGATGTGTCAGCTTAATCTCTTCAATTCCCTTCACCGGCATCAGGGTCGCCACGCCGAGCCCCACCAGCAGCGCCGTGGCGATCAGCTCGGCCACCAGCGCACGCCACCAGCGGAGTATCCAAGCGGTTATGCCGGCTCGCTCTCGATCTGAAACCGACCTCCGAACCGCGATTGTTAATGTCTTCGTGATTAGAGCTAGCGATTTAAAACTACATCAACGTCAAAGACGAACGCATCAATAAGTATTTAACTTTAGGCATTCACTGACAAGTTTGTACTTATTATTATACTAAATTTAAAAAAGCCATATTATGATAGAGTACAGAGCGACGAATTTGCTTAGAAATAATACAGAGGTCAACAACATTGCAATATTCGTTGACATTAAACAAAAAAGCAAGCTGGTGACGTCCAGCGCAGGCGATTTACAAATATAACGCGCATTAGTCGTGCCCACTGTGTTGATTAGCATACAAGATGTACGTGGCTAGTTGCCCGGTAGGTTCGCCACAGTTGTCGAAGTCGCATGCTAATGCGGAGAGACTGATATGAATGTGTTGTGTGGTTTATCCAACGCGACGGCGCGGCGCGACGAGTTCAAATGTCAAATGTGACAATGTGTGAAACGCAAACGTACCTAGGTAGCGCAGCACCGCCGCGACCTCGCGAGGGGTGCCCACTGCCGTCATTTTTATACGTCGATTTGTAATTTCAATTGACGGTGATCGAATACTTACATTCTGATTATCATGATTGACGACAAGGTGTAGGTAGGTAAAATATAAATATTCAAATGCCGTTCACTGAGGTATCTAGATAATCTATACAGACATGTAGTTTGTAATAACATGTGAAACCTACTAATTAAATATATAATTAGTGTTTTCTGCTGTAGTTCAATAAAATGTGAATACATTTTATCACTCTTATGTGGACACACGTGTTGGAAAGGAGTCTGCGCACGCGCAGACTCGGCTTTGGACTGCGCTCGGTCGGATGTCGCCTCACGCACACGTGTATGTATACATATTTGATACTAGTATGATTATGTGGCTCATATTAGGTATGAGGAAGAAATTGCAGCTCATGAAAGAGTATTATTATGCGGGCGCGTGTAGGAGGTGTCTGATACCGGGCCGGCATCGTTGAAAGTTTATTTATCATTGCGCACGAGCCGCTCGCTGAATAAAACAAAATCTGCACTAAGACGGTCTATGGACGGCTGGGGCGGCGCGCCGTTGACACGTGGTGGTATTTTTAAATAATAATATTATTAACTTTATTGACGCACCATAATAAAAATATCTGTAACACACAAATAGAAGGTGAGCAATCGGCAGGGCCGACTGCTAGGACAATGGCTGAGACACTGACCGTCTGGCACAGGCATAGTCGGGGCCGGGCGTGAACGCGCAGGTGATGTCAAGACGGTTCCCAAGCGAGAGACGCGACTGTCGCGGAGTGGCGGTGCGCCGGCACCGAGTGTCGCAGGCAGACTGTCGAACGGGGCTCCAGACTTGCGCGGCCGGTACGCGCGCGCCGAGCTTTGGGAGCTTTGCGGCGGCGTCGTCACCCGCGCAGCGCTCTGCCTCTACAAGCCGATATTGCTCTTCCAGAGCTACTATGGATGGCGCAATGCCTCTCCTCTACCTTACACTTTATTCTTGCGATAAAAAACTGTCGCAGTGATTTCCCTCCTACCGAAAAGTTCGTTATTTGCAAATTGCAGTCATCTGCAACTCTCAGCAACGTTAGACTATCATTTTTCGTCGATGTGCGCCGAACTCGCGGGTGTAGTTAGAGACTGTAGTATGAGACTTAATACGATAATATCATGATGCCTGCAACACATTTTTTTATGTACCCATAAGAATGTGGAATTCTCGAGAGAGTGGTGTAATGTTGCATACGCTGCTCACATGTGTCTGAGGCTGTGCGAAGTAGTTGTTCGGTTCGACGAGGGTGTAATTGCTTTCGCAGATGCCTAATGATGTCGAATTCTCAATCATTAAACACAACTCACAAGACACTACGACAGATCTATTTGTTTTTACTTTAGGTACCATATTTTTATACTTACTTAGTATTTTACCGTGCATTGCCGAGTGCAGACACTTCAGCGACTAAAATATTTTGCGTTTATCTATGATTCGTGATGAAAATATCTGTAACAAATCACATGATTATAATCACGACACCACGAGAGATAAGCGGCTCCTGGCTCAGTCGATACTCGATAACGTGGCGTCAGTGCAGCGGTCAGGCGTGCGAGGGCGTGGCGAGCGCGCCTCCGAGACACCGCGCGCGGACCCGCTGCATGCTGGTCGGATAGCACCAGCAAACGGGATAGTGGTGGCGCCGCCACGACTCAGACGAACGACCAGCAACAGTTAAACCTGATGACTCAGTTTTTCATTATTATAGGCACAGTGTTCGGAGTACGGACACAAGTGCTGTTAATAGTTTCCTTCTTTTTTTTCTACTTCAAAAAAAGGGTTCTGTATTCGAACCTTATGTATGTATTTATTTAGTAATAAGAACGGTTTTACATTACCAATTACACTTATTACAAGCCATACAAAGCAATAAATTATAATTAATTTCATAATATCATAACACAGACAAATATCCAATGAAATTACATTTAGCACACATTTTCACAAAATTTCAAACAGGCAGCCATGAGAAGTTTCCAATTATCTACAAATATGTCTACGTGAGGATTATCGTCCAGGAGTGCGTTGAGGTTGCGCAGTGACCGACACAGGGGGGACTCAGCCCGCGCTACTGTGTTACAAATAGGGATAGCAAATAACTTAATATGTCTTCGAGAACTTAGATGGGTATAGTTTTGCGTAACAAACAGTCTACAGACACAATTATGCAAATCAGGAGAGTCGATAACGCCTCTGAAGATTTTGAAACATGTAGTAAGCCGATGAGATAACCTTCTTGTTTCAAGAGAGTTTTATCCAAGTTGACTGAGCAAAAACTTAGTGGGATGCAAATATGGGTAATGAATGTATACATGTATGTATATATATATATATATATATATATGTGTGTGTGTGTGTATGTACCTATGTATGTAAGTTTGTATGGCCGCGATTTTCTCATAAACTCCTGATCCGATTTGGTTGGGGTTTTCGTTATTCAAATATATATTTTTCAGGCAAGGTTTTAGTAGGTATATAATTTATCAGGATCTGATGAAGATCTTCGGAGATAGACAATGGAACTCTTCAATAACTAACAGCAGATGACCGGCGAATGATGCAATCGTATAATATCTATGATGTATTGTTAACACCATTCCATAATTAACTAGCAAAAAAAGAATAAATAAAAACTTTTTAACAAAAAATAAAACCGACATCAAACCACTACAATGAAAATAAATAATTTAACTTTATATACGCTTAGTATACCTATACGTATATTTGGAGTAGGTGCCTAATTTAAATTGCCAGCTAATGTAAGCAAATACAAGAACAAATATACGAAAACAATGTTCAATTTAAATTAGGCACTGACTCCAAGTATACGTATATACTAAGCGTATATAAAGTTAAATTATTTAACTTCATTGTAGTGGTTTTGAAGTTGTTTTTTATTTATTTATATTGCTAGCTGCTGGTTAGATGTCGAATCAACTACTGATTTTGTTTAGTGGCGGCGGCGAGGTCGTCGAGTTTTAGTCGCCACATTTTTTTATCTATACTAATATTATAAAGAGGAAAGATTTGATTGTTTCTTTGTTTGTTTGTAATGAATAAACTCAAAAACTACTGGCACGATTTTAAATATTCTTTCACTAATAGGAAGCTACATCACCTACTCCTGAGTAAGCTACTTTTTATCCCGGGAAAATATTTTTATACCGGAAAACTTATTCACGCGGGCGGAGCCGCGAGCAGAATCTATACTAATATATAAAGCTGAAGAGTTTGTTTGTTTGTTTGAACGCGCTAATCTCAGGAACTACTGGACCGATTTTGAAAATTCTTTCACTAATAGGAAGCTACATTACACCTGAGTGCTATAGGCTACCTATTTTTATCCTGGAAAAACTTTTCCACGCGGACGGAGCCGCGCGCAAAAGATTATGTTAAATAAACATAGATTTAGCCGCGAGGCGTGTTGGCAGTGGCAGGGTCTTGGGAACGAATTAATTGTCAAGCAAATGATGAATCCAAAAGCCATCCATCTAGTACTGTTATAATATTATGATTTTCTAAGTTAATTAGATTTAGTCCTATCAGGTGATAAGTTTAATAAATGAATGACATAATCCTGATGTCTTGTTGGTGTTCATCGGTGTCGACTGTCGGGTGTGTGATGCGTGTGTCGGTGGCAGCGAGCCGTGTCGCCGAAACCTGGAGCGGTAGCCATAAGCCAAGTGCTAACGTAATGTATGGAAATTAGGTACATAACGTAAGGATATGTCATTCCATTACCTTTTTATTTTCTATTGGCGTTAACGATTGTTGGCAACTCGTCTACGGGCTCTCAGTGCATGTCGAGTCGCGGTTATCACACGAGAGAATAGAGAGAGATAGATCTGCAAGAGATAGATGTAACGACTGACAGCTTGGGTGAGGCCGAGAATGTATGTGGCGCCACACCTGCCAGCGCCACGCCGCGCCACTCCGCGCCACACCGTGCCACACCGCGGCCCCTCCGCACCACACCGCGCCGCCCACGCCTCTCACCCATGCACCAACAATAAACATCACGCACAGCATTATCATTTGTACACCACATACAAAAAGCTCACGCCTGTGTTCCAAAAAGAAGGCAGAGATGCAAATTGCAACACATCCATCGTCCCCAACTTTAGGTCGGTTGTGATATTTTGGCGTAGGTACCGAAACACTCAATTATTATGTGTTTCTCAGGATATTAAAGATTTTTTATACTTTCCTAGTTTTAATGTCGAACTCGAGTCTAATGAAGGCAAAAAAAACACAACCGATAATATAATCCATTATAATCTAGTTCGAATGCGACGAGAACATATTAAATAACCTATGCTTAGTCGGAATTTCAAAATGATTACTTAAGTAGTAAGTAGGTATGTTTTTAATAATCAGGAGCAGCAAGCAGGCCAATAGTTATCACTTATCAACGTGCCGAGGTCGGCAGGTCACCGCAACACCAGGATACGGCGCGGCGCGGCATGCCGTAACGCGCAGGCGCAACCCACCGCACCATAGTTGGGAGTAGAACGGACTGCCGAGACGAATGTCCGCAGGTTCAAACCCAAGGGCACGCACCTCTAACTTTTCTAAAAACTTATGTGTATATAGCCTGGTTTAGACTACGACACTATACCTACACCGTACACTCAGACCTCAGTGTATACACCGAGTGTGTATGTGTACGAGTGTTGTTTATTGTGACACCCTTATTCAAACATAGACACTCGGTACATATATACTGAGTGTACGTGTATACTGTATAGTGCCGTAGTCCAATAGCCAGTACCTACGGCTGTGAGACTCGCGAGGCACGAGTCACAGCCTTACTCTCCCTTTCACACCCCACAGTCCCGACTCGCAAATATTTCACAATACCCTCTTACCACGGTAATATTATATATCTGTGTACTGTGCTCTTACTTTCTTTTATTAGAGAGATAATACATAAGAAAATATAATGAATTATTACGTAGTTCCACTACGTATCAGGAGGCACGGCAGTGTTCCGCCAAGACGAGCCAAGCGAAGCGCAAGGGCACTACCCTCCTTTTCTCGGAGCGCTTCGTTGTTTTTTGAACGCTCATAACTTGGGTTTGGCTTATACCAGATAAACAAAGCTCTTGGGATATGATGTCAGTTTTTCCGGGATAATTATAGTCCAGCTTTATATTTTCCCGGGGTAAGAAGTACCCTATATGTTTATTTATTTATTTATTTATTAGGGACAAAAAACAGTTGTATGTTACAGTAAAATTTTAGTTTTTAACTTAGATTAAAGTATATAAACATACAACCCACAAAAAATTAATCCAGGACATGATCTACCCGTGTGCCAAAGGACATGTCCAAAAACGGGGCTAAACTATTAACCATGTCAGTTTATAAATATATATTTGGAACTCCTAAAAACTAGCCTTTTACAATTACTCGTTTAATTTTAAAGTCACAAACAACTACAAAACTTCTAAAACTTGGAACTTTTACCCCGCAACCCATTAAACTAGGGGATGGAAGTTTGTGTATGAGACTTCCGCGAATTTTGATGATAGGTCTGAATATTGATTTAGGGACTATAAATGGTTATCTATACATATATAAAGCAGTAGATTGATTTGATTTCTAGAGTAATGGAACACAAATCAGCGATTTTGAAATTATTTTCTCTGTCTGTCTGTCTGTTTTTCTGTTTGTTTGTTGTACTGCACATGTCCAAAATTACTGAACGGATTTCGATGAAATTTGACACACGGGTAGATCATGTCCTGGATTAACACATAGGCTAACGTTATCCCGGGAAAATATAAAGCAGGACTCTTATCCCGGATAAACTTTTTGACGCAGGCGGAGCCGCGAGCAAAAGCTAGTAAATAATAAAATTAACATTTCAGGATTTTTAGTTACGACAAGAACCATTGTATATCTGAAAAATAATGAACAGTAAATAGATTTTTCACCTTACGCCCATGTGACAGTAGCGAAACAGCCAAGCTACATATTTTGACTAAGGTGTAGATTTTGTAGAGTTTTGTAAAGAGGGCTTGTAGAGTTAGAAGCTTGGCTCTACATGAGATCTGAATACTTTTTGCTAGTGCGAACCATAATTGTTGTCGCACCAAAAGGGATCATCAACCGTGAGTCAGAATGTTGTATTAGCATTCCTTATTCCCGAATTTGATCCGCTTGTGGACACTATAGATATGTGGCTCAATGTAGTAGAAGCCAATTCTCGCGCATTTGGGTGGTCTAACAATATGATCAAGTATCAAACCCTTCAAAAATTGTGTAATGCCGCTAAAACTTGGCTAGATTCATTGCAGAAAAATGAAACTAGGTGGACCACGTGGAAATGGAGACTCTGGCGAGACATATTGTCTGATACTTTCCAAGTCAAACGTAATATGTTTAGGGTACTCAAAGAACTAATTGATGCAAAGCCAGCTAATCAGTCATTGTACGAATTATTTTTTCAACAAAAATCAAAAATATATCTTTTAAAGTTACAATTCTGGGAACAAGACATTGTACACCCACTTTCACATTGTGTGTATTAGTCGGAACAATTGGAGCCACTAATATTAGTACTGCTTCTGAATCGGGCAATTTTAGATATTGCGATGATTTAGCCTCCTTTTTACACGGGAAAATTTACTTGCTTCCTGAAAGGGAAACCACTCATAAAAATTCAATACTTTCCAAAAGTTTTCGATTTCCTCAATCTGGGCACCAGAATATAGCCGGTAAATCTGATAGTAAAGCTGAAACATTTCCTTCTACTAGTGGCCTCCCTCATGTGTTGAGAAGTAGGCCATAGGAGGAACAATTGTCTTGTTAAAGATACTGTCAGATGTTCATGGTGCAAAAAAATAGGTCTTCTAGAAGAAGCTTGTAAGTCAAAAGCTAAAGCTAAAACTGAAAGAGACCTCGACGTTAAAATGATATCCGAGGCCAAGACCAAACAGAAATTTTCCAAATTTGTCTTATTGAATGATGTTTTGTGTAATGCCTTCTTTGACATGGGCAGTGATTGTTTGTTAATAACTAGCATATTAGCAACCCAGCTTAATTTGCAACCCTTTGATTTAACTAATTCTATTAATTTAGTAGGGTTTACAAATGATTTATCTGCTCAAGTGATAAAAGCTGTCTCAGCAACTCTTAAAGTCGACTCCGTTGAATTGATTATAACTTTATACGTTTTTGATATGCTATCCGACTGCGATATTTTGATCGGGTTGAATTTTACTGAAAATAGTAAATTATCTTTAACAAACGGAATTATACAGAACAGTAATTCCCCTTATGCGAGTCTAGTTTGAGTCTCTTTTGGTAAAAAAGGCCTCTGGTACCAAAAGATTATGTGTCAACTAAAGAAAATTCAATAAAATCACTGTTAAAGAAAAGTATCCTATGCCTATAATAGAGGACCTTATTGATAAGTTACAGGGCTGTCGTTTTTATACCTCCTTAGACCTCAAAAGTGGATACCACTAAATTGGCATCAAAGCCAAGGATGTGCACAAAACTGCAAACATAATAAATAATGGTCACTTTGAATATTTGCGATTGCCATTTGGAGTTTTTGGAGTGAGATATTGATCCCACTCCAAAAACTGTTCACCAATGAAGACAGTTTCTAGGTTTGATTCACTACTTTTGAAAATGCAATAGAAACTGCGTCCTTCTTTGTAAACCATTAACTAGTTACTAAAAAAGGGATCAGTGTGGCAATAGGGCTCTCAAAAGTATTAGGCTATCATTGATTTTAAGGACGCGTAAGTTAAGAGCACTGTGCTCAATGTCTTTGAACCAAAGTTACCGATAAACTTATATACTGACGCAAGTCGTGACGGTATAGGATGCATTTTAGTCCTATCAGTGGATGGTATTGAAAAGCCAGTAGATTTATACAGTCGTCAAACGAGCACTGACGAAAATAAATATCATTCCTTCGAGCTAGAGCTTTAAGCGATTGTTTCAGGATTTCATTTTTTTTTACATTATTTAATAGGCACAGCCTTTAAACTCGTCATAGACTGCAATGCTGCACGGCACGCGCTAAGTAGAAAAGAAATTATTCTACGAATTAGTAGATGGGTATTCTATACGCAAGACTTTACATTTGAAATAGTCCACAGAGCCGGTTCACAAATGCAGCATGTCGACGCGTTAAGTAGAAACCCTGTCTCCTTTAACGGCGCGTTAGAAACAGAGAACATTAACACCATAACGGATGGCGATTGGTTATTATCTGTTCAGTTACAAGACCCAAGTATCTGTAGTATCAGGGACATATCAGTACAATATAATACAAACAGGTGAGGCTGAGGCTGTCTTTGGCTGTATTTCCTCTGGATAAGTACAGACAGAGAGAGTACCTACAAGGTGTACACACCCCAACTAGAGTAATGTATCTTAAAGGGGCCTCTACGTGTTGGATCCATATCCCCACCCAAGCCTTCCAAAAGGACCGGCCTTCGTGCCGTGATTTCCCGCAGGAAAGATACAACATCAACTGGTGGTAGGTCTCTCATATGTAAGAGTCCGTCTGGGTGGGTACCACCGCAATGTCTATTTCTACCGCCAAGCAGCAGTGTGCATGCACTGTTGTGTTTCGGTTTGAAGGACATTGTAGCCAGTGTAACTACATAGTGAGACTTAACATCTTATGTCTCAGGATGACGAGCGCAGTGGAATGCCACACAGTACTTTGTAACTCAAGGTGTTGGATGGTGTTGCTACTGTTTATGGGTGGTCGTATCGCTTACCATCAGGCGAACGGCATGCTCGTCTCGTCATTCAATGCCATAACAAAAAAAAAACAAAATAATAATAAGCCTTTTTATTTCCATGACAGTTATTGTCTTGCCCCTTTCGGGTATAGGCCTCCTCCAGCTACCTCCATACATTTATGTTTTTCGCGACCCCAATCCACTCTCTTCCGAGGAGGCGAATATACAAATATTCAATGAGTATGAATTGTTGGGAAACAAAGTTTATCGAAGAACTGAATTTGTACGACGTTGATTAGTACCCAAGCAATCCTACTATCCTACTAATATTATAAACGCGAAAGTGTAAGTATGGATGTATGGATGTTTGTTACTCTTTCAAGCAAAAACTACTAAACGGATTTCGATGAAATTTGGCACACGGGTAGATCATGTCCTGGATTAACACATAGGCTTTTTATCCCGGGATAATATAAAGCGGGACTTTTATCCCGGGAAAACTCATTCACGCGGGCGGAGCCGCGGGCAAAAGCTCGTGTATAATATGATTCGTGATTCGAGCCAATCATGACTAGGTAGGACATTTGGCTGTAGACAAAACTGTCGAAAGAATTAGGGAAAAGTATTGATTTCCCCGTTTAAAGAAGACTTTACCTATCTAAATATATAAAAAATTGTGTCAATTGTATTTATTACAAAAATATGAATGGTAGGAAGCCAGGAAAACTATATCCAATTCTAAAGAATGCCAGGCCCTTCCATACACTCCATATGGATCATCTTGGCCCATTTGTTACAACTACTCGCCAAAATAAATATTTGTTAGTATTGGTCGATTCATTTACGAAATTCGTGTTTATTTCGGCCGTTAAAAACACTAAAAGTAAATTTGTTATTAACGAATTGAGATATTAAGATATTTAAAGTATTCGGCAATACAAAATATTTAATATTATGTGATGCTGGTAGCGCCGTCGCGTCCAAATTGTTTACTGATTATTGTAAAGATCGAAATATTAGAACCCACATAATTGCTACGGCAATACCACGGTCAAACGGGCTAGTGGAGCGGTACACCTAATGGTTCTAAGATTATATACTGTTTAATGTCTTTGGTCACCACCAAACTATTTAAGAGGCTTTACGCAGTATGGGTGCTGACAATGAAAATAATAAATGGGACCAACATATTAGAAATAGAATGAAGTAGACTGGGATACAACTCGATCGATGAACTGCCCTGATCAAATATACAATTATATTAAAAATAAATTTATCACAGCCTATGACAGCGCTACTTACGTGAAAAAAAACACTTCGACATCGAAACGTAATAAAGAAGAATGGATAAACGGTAAGATCAAAAAGCAATGTAACAAAACTGATAAATACTTTATTGAGTGCATAAAAGATCCAACAAACCGAATACTGAGACTCGAATATAACAGGTTAAGAAATAAATCACAAAAATTAGTACGGGATTCGCGAAATAAACATATTGCCGATAAGCTAATATCCAGCAGAAATGATCCGCGGAAGACGTGGCAAATATTGAATAACCTCATGGGAAAGATCACCAAATCAATAGAAGATACAATTTTAAAGGCATTCAGTAAATATACAGATAATGTCAAAATAATAGTTAAAAATTTTGCTACCGAGTTTGAGACAACAATAAATGACATTGTACCTAAATGTAATAAACCAATGTTCAATAAAAAAGATTATTTATCTATTGAGGATAAAACAATCTATTTTAGAAAAGCGAAAGAAAAGGATGTCTACAAAATAATAAATTCGCTTAATCCCAGAAAAGCACCTGGACTGGACAAAATACGAGCTACAGACGTTAAATATCTGGGTTATAAAATCACTAGTACCATAACAAGGCTAATCAACGTTAGTGTGATGCAAGGTAAATATCCTGTTGAACTTAAAAGTGGAATGGTGAGACCGGTGTATAAAAAAGGAGAAAAAGATCGGTATTCTAACTACCGTCCCATTACTATACTCCCAACTATAAATAAAATTGTAGAAAAATATATAGCAGCCGAAATATACCAGTACTATGAAAAGAATAACATCTTAACCAACACGCAATTTGGCTTTAGGCCAAATAAAAGTACCACCTTGCTACTTACTGATTTTACTGATCATATTAACTCACATCTTGATAAGAGAGAACACGTACTCCTTCTATTTATTGATTATAGTAAGGCCTTCGACACACTAAGACACGACCAGCTTATCGAAAGACTAGATGCTACGGGCATAAGAGGGCCTCTGCTGGAATGGTGCAAAAACTACCTCACGGATAGACGATATAGCGTTAAAGTGGGTGATGCAGTTAGTGACGTTGTAGGCGTGAAGATGGGTACTGCCCAAGGATCAGTAATTGGACCCTTACACTATCTAATATATGTAAACGATGCCAAGAATGTCATTAAACACTGCCAGATATACCAATTTGCAGATGACACGTGCCTAATCTCTGCGCATAGAAGTGTGGAATTGGCGGAAAAAAAGCTGCAAGAAGACTTTACAGCCCTGAGTATATGGTCGCATGATGCTGGCTTAGTACTAAATGCAGAAAAACTCAGCTTATACACGTCAGATCTGCTCACAACATTCGAGGATCTCGTAATGTAAACCTAGTCGCCCATGATCATGCTTGTCTGCATAAATATAAAGGACTAAAATGTGATAGCAACTGTAAGTACATCGAGCAAGTCAGGGAAGCTAAATATCTGGGAGTAATTGTGGATGACCGTTTCAATTGGGCACCACATATTGATATGGTGTGCGATAAGTTACGAGCTTTGCTTGCGAAAATAAGCATACTTAAGCGTAAAGTCCCATTCAAAATCCTACATACCCTTTATGTTGCCCTTGCGGAGGCTGTTATTGAATATGGTATTACTAGCTACGGTCGTACCTACAAAACCTACCTCGACAAAATTTATGACCTGCAAATTAGATTGTTGAAATCAATAGTACCAGAAAAGATTAAGGATCAATTTAAAGATAACTACCGTGCATTATTCGATTACTGCGAAGTTCTACCTGTTCATGAAAAGATGGAGTACAGGCTATATACGGAAAAGTTCTCTCGACCGCAGCAGTACCTACGCCCAATCACTCATAATCTTCTTACAAGAAAAGCCACGAGGAAAGATATAAATGTCTTCTCTATACCGAACATATCTAATTATTACGGTAGGAGAACTAGTGAATATCTCCTGCCTAGACTGCATAACCAACTTCCTGTAGATCTGCGAGATTCACTAAATAGCAAAAACGCAAAACTCAAATTAAAACAGTATTATTTACACACAATTAAAAATCAAATTATATAATTTCTTCATACTGCTTATTTATTTTACTATTATATTATTAATAATCAAACCTACATTATAAATTTATATATAGTAATAATATATACTTATATATGAATAATAGTAATGTATTCTAATACCTATATGTATACATAAATATAATGTTTATAACATACTTACCCCAATTATTAATAAACTTAAATTTTTATTTGGATCAGTCTGTATAAAACTTTTACGGTCTACCTTCACTCGCTCGGTCCACGCACAATAAGCGTGCATCGACCGAGAGCCGGTAGCTAGTGAGTACGAAAGGTGATAAGTACTACTTACTTTGTCTTTTGCGAACACTTGTTTACATTATTAAGTTAAAAAATATCGTTGATGTAGCTTCGAATATTAGGTGCCAAGACAAACCCTTTTAGGTTTACTGGTACCGATGAAATGAAATCCATTTATAATATATTCTGTAAATGATTTACAATAAAAAAAAAAAAAAAAAAATATTAAAAACATTCAGCAAGGAATAAACAACACTATTAACAAAAACACGTCTGCCGTACCAAGTTCTTCTGGTACCTATAGAATTCGAATGAATAACGATCCGTTGAGTGAAGATGATAACGTGGAAAGTTCCGTGAATGTCACGGAATTGAGAAATGCGGTTGACACAAACATAAAGAAAAGTGCTGAAATACAGTAGGCATATTTTGATGCTACAAGAAAAGATGCTCTTTGTTATGAGATTTGGTCCTGCTTAAGATTCCGAACCACTTAAATGATGGCGAAAGCACTAAACTGATGCCCCTATATAAAGGTCCATCCCAGGTAACTGAAGTCTTGGGCCACGATAGATACCGAGTAGTGGGCATGAGAGGTGCGGAAAGATCTTCTAAATGGTATGATGGAATTACTTGTGTGGAGAATATGAAGCCATGGATCCACATTGCCGACTAGAACCGGATGTTGTCGAAGGTAATCAATAGTGAAAGTTATATGGAATTCAACTTCTTTTTAATATTTAAACTTTACAGTGCGACAAACCTATTGTTAAAAGGTTTAATATATGTGCTTCAAACATAGTTATTGTGGTCACTTGTAGGTGTTTGAGTTAGACACCCTGCAACAGGCATCCGTTGTGAACGTTGTTGTACCTAGTACAGGTGGCGATATACAACTAGAATGAGCCTGAATGAACATCATCTAGTTAAAACCACAGGTGACGAGTGTTGACCGCCGATGGGATTACACGCTCTACTAAGCTCAAATACACTACATATGGCTCGATGTTTAAAATAATGCATAATGTTATGTACAAAACTAAAGTAATAATACTTGACTATGTCTTCAGCTTCAACATTACACCAAAACGCTGTTCGGGACGAACGCGTGAGCAGGACGGCCGGATGTTGTCGTACTTTCGCCTTTTACGGCTGAACTGTCAAATTACATTATAAAAGAGATCGCACCGGACGGGGACAGCGGAGTTTATTTATACACGACGTACTAATATTATAAAGAGGAAAGATTTTATTGATTGAGATTTGATTGGATTGCCTCGGTGGCGTAGTTGTATTACGGTACGGTTGCAATGCTGAGGTCTCGGGTTCGATCTCCGGGTCGGGCAAAGTGATATTTTTTTAATATTTTTTTATAGCATTGAATGACGAGACGAGCATGCCGTTCCCCTGATAGTAAGCGATACGACCACCCATAAACAGTAGCAACACCATCCAGCACCTTGACTTACAAAGTACTGTGTGGCATTCCACTGCGCTTGTCATCCTGAGACATAAGATGTTAAGTCTCATTATGTCCAGTAGTTATACTGGCTACAATGTCCTTCAAACCGAAACACAACAGTGCATGCACACTGTTGCTTGGCGGTAGAAATAGACACTGCGGTGGTACCCACCCAGACGGCCTCTTACATAATGAGAGACCTACCACCAATATATTGGATTTTTCTATTCAGTATCAGCCCGGAGTCTGGAAATTGTGCCCGACTTGGCGATAGGCTCGCCCCCTATCACATCATGGGACGGAATACGCACGGCGGAAAGTGGGTGCACTAGTTGCGCCTCTGTCTACCCTTTCGGGGATAAAAGGCGTGAGTATGCGTATACGTAAGATTTGATTGTTTGTTTGCATTGAATAGGCTCCGAAACTACTGGACCTATTTGACCGATTCTTTCACCAATATAAAGCTACATTATCAGCGAGTAACATAGGCTACTTTTTATCCCGGGGAAATGTAAAGCGAGACTTTTATCCCGGAAAAACTCATTCAAGCGGGCGGAGCCGCGAGCAGAAGTCTAGTTTCTAATCATCGTAGAGTGCCCCCCGAGGCAATTCTTGTGCGCTGGGTCTTCACACCCAATGCACGCCCATGCGCGGGGGGGACATTAGTCGCGGGCCGAGGCACACAGTTCAGTGTGTATACCTCTTGGTTGGATAACACATTGCGGCCTAAAAGGCCCTGCGAACATTTCCTGGCACCCTCTCTTTCCGCCCATCCTGGGAACCTTCCTCCCTTCCCCCCACCTTCCCTTTCATATTCCTCCTCCACTCCCCTCTCAGGCACCTGCAGTCGTCAAGCCGGGGGACTCCAGTATCCCATTCGCAGGTTTCCCCCGGTGTTGACTGCAGGTGACTTATTTGTTAGAAGAAGGTAAGAACCCACGCTACGTCACTGGCATTTTGATAGCCACGGACCCCCCTTTGTGAAAGCTATAGCTACGCCCGTGTATGTATAATAGTGCAATGCAATGTTTGGTGGGAGTTAATTAAATAGGGATCGTGTTATTCGGCGACTTGTTTTTGTTTTATAATAGGTCTACAATCTACATGTGCGATACGAAGCGGTGCGCCGTGGGGAGGGAGAGGGGTGGGGGCACACGCGTTACGTAACGCGTGGTATCGCAGCGGGACCTTCACCTCACAATATATTTTTATACTGAATACTGATAATTTAAACGCCACAGACTTATACTGTGTTTCTGTTATTTGCATTTAGGTACAATGTAGATAGGTACTATACATTGTGTACAGCGATGCTAATTACTTTGTATGTAATTAGGTACGTAGGCAGCAAGTTGTTCCTAGAGCTGCCGTTGCGGGTTGGGTAGATACCCATTAAGATAGGCGCCAAGCGCTTTCCGATGGTATGCAGTGAACCGGAATAAATAATTAATATTATTTCATGCATTAAATATCGTCGTAGTATTTAGTTACGCATATGTACGTCAGTAGATCACCTGCCGCCTGCATCGCTGTGTCACAGGGACACTTCATTACACTACGTGTATCAGCGATACCTACGCCGCGCCGCCGTCGTTATTTATTTATTTATATAGGTTTGCTTACAGTTGTAACAATTTTACAACAAAAAATATAGACCATACACACTAGTTTAGAATAAGTTGCACAAGTAAACACAGAATGCTAAAAATACAAACATAAGAAGAAAAAAAAATAAGGATATAAACGGACAATATAGGATGCAATCACACTGCCCAACCTCTCAGGATGAGATTCCCCGAGACTCGGGCACCGCGACAACAGTTACAAATCTAATGCAACATGAAAGGTACCAATCTAGTCTTAACTATAATACTAATATCACAAATGCGAATGATTGTGAAAATGTTCGAGGTTTTATTTAATTTGGCACAGAAATAAACCATGTTCTGGATTAACATACAGGCCACTCTTATCCAGCAATTTGCTGCCGTAGGACATACACCTTGTACAAAAATACAGCTTCGAATATTACGGCGAAAGCGGTGGAAAGAATCAGAGAATATATCAGTATTACTACTGCATTCGTTAGCTAATTTGTACATACGTGGTATTGGGGAAAGGGAGCCAAAGACGGTTTTTCTACGAGGGGGATAATGACAAGAGATTGGGGCGCGCGGATATCTGGCTGGCACTCTAATATTGAGCCTTTGCAATAATTGAGGACAATCTATTTTTTTTCTAAGAAGCTTATACAAAATTAAGTCTAGGATTGCTCGACGCTTGCTAAGTGTATCCATTTTGAAATACAATATGCCTGGAATGATAAGAATTTAGTTTTTTAACTAGTCCTTCTGAGTATGATAAGTGCCACATAAATCTTTTTTGAATTCGTTCGATTCTTAGACTATGAACCGAAAAATGCGGACGCCATACCACACTGCAGTATTTTTTTTATGGCATTGAATGACGAGACGAGCATGCCAGTGGTAAGCGATACGACCACCCATAAACAGTAGCAACACCAAGTAGCACCTTGAGTTACAAAGTACTGTGTGGCATTTCACTGCGCTCGACATCATGAGACATAAGATGTTAAGTTTCATTATGTCCAGTAGTTACACTGCCGACAATGTCCTTCAAACCGAAACACAACAGTGCATGCACACTGCTGCTTGGCGGTAGAAATAGACATTGCGGTGGTACCCACCCAGACTGACTCTTACATAATATTATGAGATCGCGCCTTTCAAGTATTCTTTTATATTTATTTTGATTGATTTATCAATCAAAAAATTTATATCGTAACTGCAACGCTCATTTATTCCATCACTAGTCGAGATACCTACACAATGCGATGTGAGATGGAACAGATGTCATAAATGTTTTCTTTATTTGTGCAATATCCAAATGTCATAAATGCTGGCGACTCTTGATTTAGATTTAACAACAATTTAACTTTAACATGGCCACATACTACTAAACTATGGAACCAATTGCCGCCAGCAACATTTCCGGACAGATACGACCTGGCGACCTTCAAAAAAAGAACTTATTCCCACCTAAAAGGCCGGCAACGCATCTCTGTGCCCCCTGGTATTGCAGATGTTCATGGGCGGCGGTGATCACTTACCATCAGGTGAGCCGTATGCTCGTTTGCCCCATATATCATAAAAAAAAAATACCTCAAACACATATTGTCTTTAATCATTATTCAGCTAGATATAACGTGTTTTGAAAAACGATGTTTTATGAGGCCGAGAAGGTCTGATACGCACTGTAAAAAAGTTTAACTTTGCCCCGAATAGACCTCATACGCACTGGCTGAGGCTAAGAACTCACGAAGCGGTTTTCAACCGCGTCAGCCGCGGTTACAGGCCCACAATTCCGCAATGCAAATATATATGTCAAAAATGAATGCACATTTCACAACGCGTTTTACGCCCGCGGCGTTCGTGGTTGTACGCGGTACCCGTTGTACCGGCGGGCAACTAGTAGAATCGCGCGGGCCGCGGTCAGTACGCCGCACCCGCACCCGCAGCCTCGGGGGGTTGCGCCTAGCCGATGCACCCAGAACCTTTTGGGCCTTCTTTTTTTAATTCTTCTATGAAGTATGTATAACGCAACAGCTCGTTTCTGGTGAGTGTCCATGGCATTCTGGAACTCAACTAACCGTTAACCGCCCATCTTGCGATAATCGCCCGCCAAATTTTCGGGTGATAATCGCAACAGCGACGGTTGCATAATCGCACAGATCTCCGATCGTCGTGAGTTTGGAAATAAAACAGCTGTTTCTCGACCGCGGCGGGCGCGGATAAAAACCGCTTTGTGAGTTCTTAGCCTTAAAGTCCACCACAAAACGGTGTCGCAGCGAACGTGTTAAAGCATGATGCTTTGAGTTTGAAAGGTTTCGATCTTGGATTCGAATCTCGGGCCTCCCGATCCACAACTAGAAAAAGTAGCTGATAAAATCAATATCCTTTCAATTATAATTTGAGAATTGAGAGACATCTTACAAAAGACAATATCTAGCCTATCCTATAACAAACTGCTAGCCTGTCATCGAGTCGGATTATTAGTCTATACTCTACAGGTAGGTACCTACTTTATATTCCACTAATTGAGATGCAGTTGAAAAAGTAACGTAGCACATGTTTAGTGGCAAGCGTTTAATTAAATTCTAGTGGTACCTTTGACCTGTACCCTGCACCGTTATCCGCAAAATCGAGCTGTGTGTTCAGCGGTGCAGCAGGACAGATCTTCATGTGGGTAGTGGGCCGTGGGCACGGTCTTGACTCGCGGCGTGTTCGAGACAGCGCTTATAAGCTACACCATGCAGTTAAGGCTGTAATCCACGTGGACGCTCATAGTGCTCTAGCGCAATCTTAAGCCTTCCTCACAACATAATTTTACTCCTTCGCCCCTTATCATAACATTGTTATATTTAAAGTTACCTAATACGCGTTCTTGCGCACAATTGAGGAAACTGTTAATTCCTTACCGGGTGAATCATAAGGTCGGTGTTTAGAGGTACAGTCAGCCACATAAATAGCTGAACAAATTCAAAACATAGAATCGCCTCTGCACTTTTGTGTTCTTACCAATTTTCGTTTACTCTTCACAAAAATAAAATAAAGGGGATTAACTTTACTTCACACAAAGAAAAAAAATATTTTAATTAAAATTAACGCGTAGAGGCCATTTGAAATTTTGAATTTGTTCACCTACTTATGTGACTGACTGTACAAACAGGACAACTATGCCGGCTCGCGCTAAACATTAAATAAACACTGTGGTATTAATTTCATAAATAGTTCACTGTTGAATATGACGCGCCTGCTTAATTCTAGGGTTCTTAGGTATACAGCATGTAATAGACAACCTACCGAAATGTTTTAAGTAAAGTAGTATTTTATGTCTATATTAAAATAAAGATGTCCGTGTGTACCAGATATGTGTGCATAACAATTTCGTAATTCTCTTAGATTAATAACGACTAGATTACCTGTTGGCCGCAGCGAACGTGTCACAAAAAGTCTACCAAAATTGGTAGACTTGCTCGTCACGTACGTCAGTATCAATTCATTCACTAAGCCGTTACGAGCTCACGAAATCAATAAAAATAATTCGTCGTCTAAGAGTGCTGATCTGCTAACTCCATTTTTATATAATGAGATTTTGGTACAATCAGAAAGAGTGTGCATAAATCTACAAAGTCGTCAAACATATTAACTGCGCCCAACACACGACCATGTCACTTTTCGAGCCTCAATAATCTATACTAATACGAGCTTTTGCCCGCGGCTCCGCCCTCGTGAATGAGTTTTCCCGGGATAAAAGTCCTGCTTTATATTTTCCCGGGATAAAAAGCAGCCTATTTGTTAATCCAGGACATAATCTACACGTGTGCCAAATTTCATCGAAATCCGATCAGTAGTTTTTGCGTGAAAGAGTAACAAACATCCATACATCCAGACATTCATACATCCATACATCCATACTTACAAACTTTCGCGTTTATAATATTATCTACACTATGCTAATATTAAAGCTGAAGAGTTTGTTTGTTTGTTTGTTTGAACGCGCTAATCTCAGGAACTACTGGACCGATTTTGAAAATTGTTTCACTAATAGAAAGCTACATTACTCCTGAGTGCTATAGGCTACTTTTTATCCCGCATAACTTTTCCACGCGGGCGGAGCCGCGCGCAATGCTATTATCTGATAACTCCGTTGATGTCAAATTTTCCCGCGTAAAACTTGGTAACTCCAACTGGCACTTTTTTTTTGTTTGGTGTTGAGCTCAAATTCAGGCGGCATAAGTTAACAATTATTTCATAAAGAAAAACTGCAGTTTTATTTGGTATGTGATATTATTTATTAATAGGGAGTATTGTTTTTTAGTTTTTCTATATTTATTTTGCAGTTAGAACTATGTAACCTAATAAAAACTTAACATTTAACAACCGCATGCTTGGATTGGGAGTTAGCCCGTTTTATTTCTTACGAGCTTTTGCCCGCGGCTCCGCCCGCGTGAATGAGTTTTCCCGGGATAAAGGTCCCGCTTTATATTATCCCGGGATAAAAAGCCTACGTGTTAATCCAGGACATGATCTACCCATGTGCCAAATTTCATCGAAATCCGTTCAGTAGTTTTTGCGTGAAAGAGTAACAAACATCCAGACATCCATACTTACAAACTTTCGCGTTTATAATATTAGTAGGATAAATAAGTATTGTCAAAGGAGTTAGACATTATATTTTTTTATAATTAAATGCCAGGCCAGCGTGCTGGACTAAGGCCTAACCCCTCTCAGTAGTTGAAGAGGCCCGTGCCCCGGTAATATTATCTATGCAGCATTATGACTCCAGCCCTCTCCTTGAAATAATTACCTACAGCCGCGCGGTACGTAAACACGCGATAGGGCTGCCCGTCTACAGTATTTTAATTTAATCTAAGATACTTGAGTTTCTTTCTAGTCTTGAGATTGTAAAAGATATTATTTAAAAAATTAAATTCTTATTAAATATATACGATATTATTCAACACAATCGGTTGAGGGTAACTGCTTCAAAATTGACTTGCAAGATTCCACCCGAACAAACATACATAGGTACATTGCAAGTTAAATAAAAGCTTTTAAAAAGATTTTTTTTTTTTATAATAATAAGTCCGACATTCCAAGGGATATTCTCATATCATTTCATGAAGATATTTAGTCTAATTCAATAGTATATATTATTATGTAAGTAGCTAAGGTGATTGCTGAGGTCTCGGGTTCGATTTCCGGGTCGGGCAGTGATATTGGATTTTTCTATTCAGTATCGGCCTGGAGTCTGGAATTTGTGCCCGATATGGCGATAGGCTCGCCCCCTATCACATCACGGGACGGAATATACACTACTGTACTAATATCGAGTCACGTAGGCATCACTCGCGTTCCGACCGTTTGTATGAAGATATTCTACTGTATATCTGTGTACTGTGATACAGGGCTGATTGCATTGCATAATTAAATAGCACGTTTGGACATGTTATTAATTACTCAAAGGGTTTAAACCCAAGACATAACATGTTTATATAATCATTTCTATTAAATTGGTAATTGGTATCCACGCTTGAAAGAAAAAATAAATCTGCGTTGTTTAGTAAAAAATAAAGCGTCTAGTCAGACATAATCTTAACGAAAAATAACGCTTGGTTTTGAGTGCCTTGCAGGGTTTTGTTTTAATTTCAAATGCGAAATTTCAAATTTCAAAAGTTTTTCATGAAACGAACGTTTGGTCAGTCCAACTATTAAGGCTGTACAATTAAATTCTATCGAGCCTGAACTGGACATGAGCGCCGCGTGGAATAATCGCGGAGGCGGTATGCTGATGACTTTAGGACGGCGGTGACGTAGAATTTGTTTTGGACCAATATAGGTCTTCGCTTATTCTGCTGACTGAAGAGATCTGAACGTTCACGTTCCCGCACCATATCCTCTCTCAATCAGGGCTGGGAAAAAACTCCAATATGTGTTATATATTGGACAGTGTCCTGCAGGTCTCAAGAGGAGATTGGAAGGCTATGTTGGGTACTGGAAGGGGAACGTAGTTCAACGGCAGCATGAGCCAAAACACTCATACCGCCTTCCCTCACGGGATCACAGAATGTAGGTATGTGAAGAAAATTTAAAAGGTTTTTTTTTTTTTTTTTTTTTTTTTTTTTATAGCGTAGAATGACGAGACGAGCATGCCGTTCGCCTGATGATAAGCGATACGACCACCCATAAACAGTAGCAACACCATCCAGCAACTTGTCTTACAAAGTACTGTGTGGCATTCCACTGCGCTCGTCATCCTGAGACATAAGATGTTAAGTCTCATTATGTCCAGTAGTTATAAGGTCTATGGATGATTAGCCTCTCACCGCCCGTAATCGGTCGATGGCCAACATTAGTTGCCTTTTACGTCAGGCATGGGATACCGAGGTGAAATTTAATAAAATACCGAGGTCTGTTCGGTCGGCGTCCTCTCCTTGAGGGTGACGTTCAGCGCAGCCTTGACTGAACGCACCAGTCGCTCCCATGCACCTCCTTGGTTAGGCGCACCAGGAGGTATAAAACGCCACTCCATCCGCCGCAGCAGCCCTTCGTCGCGTAGCTCTGGCTGCCACTCCTTGTAGGCGGCTTGTAGCTCCTGGTCGGCTCCCCGGAAATTGGTCGCGTTGTCAGGATACATCTTCTTCGGCCATCCTCTTCGTGCGGCCATTCTGCGCAGCGCCATGATCGCGGAGTCCGTTGACAGCGTTGCGACGAGCTCGATGTGGATGGCGTGGGTAGTCAGACATGTAAATAATGCCCCTATCGCTTTCTTTAATCCAATCGCGTCCAATCTTCACGGTCATTGGCCCGAAGTAGTCGACCCCGCAGTTGGAGAAAGGCCGATGAAACGGGTCCAGCCGGGCGCGAGGCAGGTCTCCCGTAGCTGGCGGTTGAGGCTTCGTTCGGCGCACCTTACACAGTGCGCAGTCTCGTTCCACAGCGCGTACAGTGGGTCTTAAGTGGATGACCCAGTACCGCTGTTGCAGGTCGTTGGTCACGCATTCACGATTTGCGTGACCCGCAGCGCAGTGTGCTCGTAGTACAAGGAGACGGGTGAATCGATGGCGACCGTCCAGGATCACCGGTCGCTTGGTGCTGGCTATGGCATCGGCTGCTCCGATGCGTCCTCGTACTCGCAGAAGGCCGTCTTCCAGTACTGGATCCAGCTTGAACAGGCGACTCGTTCTGGCGACCGTATGGGAAGCTCTAAGCTTCCTTATGTCTTCCCCGAAGCTCTCTTGTTGCGCCTGCTGGATCAGAAGACGCTCGGCCTTCCCGATGTGCTCCATCTCCAGACGCGTTGTCTTGCGTCGTGCGATGTCCACGAACGCCAAGACTCTTGCCGTTGTTCGTACTAGCGTTTCATGTTTGGAGAAGCGGGCTGGATCGGGTAGCCAGCTATCTCCTTCGTTGTCTTCTGTGATGTGCAGGACTTCGGCTTCTTCATTTCTGCAGTGTCCTTGCTCAGTGGGCCATGATTCCTCGGGTCCGTGGAGGAAATCAGGCCCCAGGAACCATCGGCTGTCTTCCTGGATGGCGTCGTTCCGCAGTTTGGTGGCGTCATCGGCGACGTTTTGTACCGTGGGCAACCATCGCCACTCGCTTTTGTCGGTGAGTTCGGCGATCTCTCGCAAGCGATGCGAGACGAATGGCGTGTAGCGTCGCTCGTCGTTCCTTATCCAATGCACCACCGTCGACGAGTCGGTCCAGTAGATGGTCTTTGTTATTTCGACGCGATGTTCTTTTTTGATGGTGTCGGCGAGGCGGGCTCCGACCGCCGCCTGGAGTTCGAGGCGGGGTATCGTCTGTACACGTCGCGGCGCCACCTTCGCCTTGGCAGCCACCAAGGAGACGTCGATTTTCTGGCTTGACATGCGCCAATACGCCACAGCGGCGTAAGCTTGCTCGCTGGCGTCGCACATTACGTGTAGCTCGACGCGTGCGCAGCTCATCAACCCGTAGCATCGTGGTATCTTCAGCCGGGCGACCGCTGTAAGTTGCGACAACCACGCGGCGAACAGGTCACCTTCTTCCTTCGGGATCTGTTCGTCCCACGACATCTGGATACGCCACAGGTTCCCGTGACTTCTTGCTGCTGCGTCGAACACCAGCCGTTGTTTCCCGGGCTTGTTCGGGTTCTTCACCGCAAAGTGAGGGAGATACCAGCAGACGGCGCTCGTTTGTTCAGATCCGTCGCACTTCACCGCGTATCCCTTATCCAGCAAGTTCCTCACTTTTGCGGTGTATTCCCGGGCAAATTCAGTCGACGCGTCCATCTTCCTTTCTATCTGCTACAGACGTCGAAGCGCTGAATTGTAACTCGGCGGCATGGCGATGTCATCTCGTCGCCATGGCAATCCGACTTCATAGCCGCAGTTGAGCCTTCTGATCGACGACTTGAGCATGGAGATGGCTCGTTGGTCGGTGTCACTCACCCTTAGCTCCGGTGTAATGCAGAGCGATTCTATTCTGAAGTGTTCCTCCACTTGCTCGTGCAGTCGTCGATCTTCGTGCTCTCGTTCATATACGTGAAGCACGTTTTCATTCTACACTATGACGCTGCGTGGTAACGTACCATGTATTTATTTATTTATTTATTATAAGTTCTCCAAAAAAGATAACACAGGAATTAATTACTGGCTAACATAAAAAATATGGTAAAGAACAATGTGCATCTTAAATCAAGGAGACACAGCATGCATTACTTAAAAATAGATGTAATGTTATAAATGTACATAATAAAAAAAAAAAAAATTAAAATGAACATAAAAATAATTCTTAATAAAAAAACTAAAAAATAACTTTAAATAAAAAATGACACTTAAGACATAAACATATACTACGCAACTTACGCCTTAACATTATTTATAAGGTGACGTTTAAAACTTAATAGCGAATTACAGAAGATATCGATTTCTGGTGAGACGGCTGTGAGTTCATTGTATTCATGCGCTATTCTGGCTATCGGTGAGTGTTTACCTAGGTTGGTCCGAGTTTGGGGTGCTTTCAGTAATGGACAAGACAAGCGTGGAATCCTACTAGGAACGTTGATGCAGATCTTGTTTAGCAGGTCCGGACAATCAATACCATTGTTCAGGAGCTTATGCAGAAAGACTAGATCAGATAACTTGCGACGATTCTGGAGAGAGATTAAATTGAAGAATTTTAGTCTTTCTACATACGACGGCATTTTCGTTTTGATTTTTGCCCGTGCCGCTTAATTGAGCACCAATCTTTTTTGCACATTCTCGATCCTGGCTATATGGAATTGATACGTCGGATTCCAGACCGGGCTGCAATATTCAAGTCGGCTCCTCACTAAACTGCTGTACAATAGTATTACAGTCGAAAGCTTTTTAAATTCTCTAGTAGAGCGCAGTACGAACCCCAAGGCCTTATATGCTGAACTTATTATTCTATCAAAATGTTCTGTGAATCGAAGCTGACTGTCGACATAAATGCCTAAATCGCGAATGACCCCCTGTTCCGTTAATGGCGTGTCCTCTAAGTTGTAGGAAGAGAGAATTTTATTACGTTTACGTGTAAATTTAACGTGGTAACATTTATTGCAATTAAGAAACATCTTGTTTTGTGCACACCAATGTGTTAAAGCGTCCAGATCTTTCTGCAACAGATGCGCGTCAGATTCCGAATGTATAGTCAGTGTTAATTTTAAATCGTCAGCGAAAAAGTAAGGTGTAGCATATTTAAAAACATCTGATATGTCGTTTATAAATATGTTAAAGAACAACGGACCCAAATTGGATCCTTGGGGAACACCGGAACTAGCAAGAATAGGTGTAGACTCTTCTCCATCAATTACAACGACCGATTGTCTGTCCTTCAAATACGAACTGCACCACTGCAAAGCAATACCAGTTATGCCCATCAAACGCAACTTATGTAAAAGTATATTGTGATTCACTTTATCAAAGGCCTTCGATCTGTGTATGTATCACTCATCCAAGCAGCGTTCTTGAGGCAGCTGGTTCGTTGCGACCTCCAACCCGCAATTCTCGCGAGACGATGTGCTCCCAGTGGTCTGAACCCACTAAGATGCCGGGGCGCGCTCGTTCGCAGCACACCTCGTCTTGCGCCAGTTTATGTTATAAAATTGTGTCGCAATTCAGTAGGAAAGTATCACAGTAACACCATAATCACTTTGCACCGATAACTTTTGTTGTATAATCACTATTTTAAGAGTAAATGCGATATTATTCTTTCATAGATTCGGGGCGGCTTCGACTGCTAGGTGCTGCCGGTTTATAACTGGGGTAATTTGCTGGAATTATGGGAGATTGTACATTTTAGGTATTCATGTTCATTTTCTTCGCTCAGCAGATATCAAAATATCATTTAATTTACGTATAATTATTGTAAAATGTTATCCTAGTAAATAATTATTAAAAATACGATAGTAATCTTTGGAGAAAATAATTATTCACCTATCTTACGTCTAACGTTACCCAAAGAATGCAGAATAGTACCAGACCTAAGTATAATGCTTTCGTTTAAATAGTGTAAATTTTTGCGTACGACTATTAGCCACTGTCACATTTTACTTAGGTGCTATTTTTGAAGCTGTAGAATTTTCAGAAATTTAGGACTTATTTTTAACCGAGCTCAAAAAAGGAGAAGGTTCTCAATTCGACGTTTAGAAAGAAAGAAAAGAAAAGACTTTTATTATTGGCACAAAATGCAGTTATAAAATAAAGTTTTTTTTTTTTACAGACAATTTAATTAATGTGCCAACAATGGGCTACTCATTTAGCTTAATGCTGCTGCAATACAGCTGCAGCGCTGGTTTTCAATGAGAAGCCCAAGTGTTGCACGGATGTCCAGTCGGTAAACAAACTGGAAGCATAAATAAAACAAATAAGTAATAATTAACACAAACCAGAAAATAATAAAAATAGACAAAAACAAAGTTTACAATTTTTTCTTATTAATTGTGTCAGTGGGTAGTCTGTAGCTGTGGGTGAATTTCATCACAAAAACATTCGCACCCGTGACGATTAGCTGCACAAACGTTGTCTACCCAACGCATAATAATAAATTAATTTATGATAAATAAAATAATTACTAAATTAAAAAAACTAAAAAATATAAAAGAAATTTGAATTAAGAATAGTGTACATAAGAAAAAAATGTATTTTATTGTAAAAAAAGCGTTAAACTATTATTTATTTTTATTCTGTTCTACTATTGAAATGAAATGAAATGAAATGAAATAATGAAATGAAATGAAATGAAATGAAATAATTTATTCGAACCCATAAAATGTTATACATTATTTAGATTCCGTCAATATTAACTCTACCACCAGTTCGGAAAGCAGTTCTCACTAGAGAAGAACGGGCAAGAAACTCTAGTGTTGCTCTTTTCAAAATCAGTTCAAGGTATAAAATACAATGCATTATGTAGAGAAAAAAAAAAATACAATTCAGTATTTGTTAAGTTTTGTTTAGAGCAGTTCATTTATATACTCGCAAAATAGGTAATAAATTTTTAAATTCCAACACTAGTGCATAACTATCTCAGGAATCATGTAATAATTTGATCTGAAACATTGTCCAACATATGTCACTAAAAATATATAAATTGACAAAAATCTCATTTTGCAAGTTGAATAATGGCATAATCTTATCAAATTAGTGTATTGTTATCGGTCCTCGACAAACCTACAAAGTTTGAATAAAATCTGACCCTTTAAAGTGGGTCAAAATCGCGCCCAAAGGAGTCGGAGTCGGAGAGTTACAAACATACAAGTGAAGCTAATATAAAAATAATAGTTTAAAAAAACTAAAAAACAGGCTTTATAGAAAATCCAACTAAAAAATAGAAAATAAATTTGAATTAAGAATAGTGTATTTTATTGTAAAAAATACATTTTTTTCAATAAAATACAGAATTCTATAGACAATATCATAATAAATCTTTGACTTGTTTATGTATTATTAAACATACTAAACGATGAATATTTTTTATTTTTTTTACACGCTTTATATTAGCTTCACTTGTATGTTTGTATATTAGTAACCGACCACTTTGGGCGCGATTATGACCCACTTTAAACGGTCAGATTTTATTCAAACTTTGTAGATTTGTCGAGGACCGATGGCAATACACAAATTTGATAAGATTATGCCATTGTTAAATTTGCAAAATGAGATTTTTGACAATTTATATATTAACTTCTTATATTTACGCGAATGTTAGACATTGAAATAAAACTATTTTGCGGATACTTTCACAATTTTACCATCTGATAAAGAAACTGCATTTTTAAATCACCTTAACTCCATTAACAACAAAATCCAATTTACTATGGTGTTAGAACACAATAAATCTCTTGCCTTCTTAGACGTTTTAGTCATCCGTAATCCCGATCAGTCTTTAAGCCACACTGTGTATCGTAAAAAGACCCATACAGATAAATACTTGAACGGTGAATCTCATCACCATCCTAAACAGTTAGCTACCGTGGGTAAATCTTTGTTTCAGAGAGCACAAGGAATCTGTGACGAGAAACACCTGGGCGCTGAGCTGCAAAATGTCAAGCAAGTACTGCGCGACAACAAGCTCCAAATTCCACGCCGCCGTCACAGAAACCGAGTGAAACCAGCCACAGTCGAACGTATCCCGGTTGTATTACCATATGTAAGAGGAGTCACCGACAAGATTGGCTACATCCCGAAGCGTGCTTTAATCAAAACTTATTCAAGCCGCCTAAAAAGATTAGTCAATTTTTACCACCTGTCAAGTGCCATATACCGCTACAAGAACCAGGCGTATACAAGATTGATTGTGATCGTGGCCTTTCTTATATCGGCCAAACAAAAAGAAATGTAGGGACCCGCGTAAAAGAACATATAGCTGACGTGAAACACCGACGCTCTACGAAGTCTGCAGTTGCTGAACATTCAGAACAAGGCTCCAAGCATTACCTTAGATTTGACAAACCACAAATCCTTGACAAAGAACACCGATTCCTACCTTGGATGATTCGCGAGGCTATTGAAATTAAAAAACATCCAAATTTCAATAGAGAAGATGGTTGGAAGCTTGCACAAGCCTGGGATCCAGTTATACATCTTATTAAATCGGACCCCAAAAGACCTGCTGCCAGACCTCAAGACACTGTGAGCTCTTTCTGCGTAGATGGGACCGTCATTAACAACTAATTTTTAAAAATGTATAATTAAAAAATGAAGATAGATATGTAACATTAACTTTTCGGACCACCAACACCTCAGTCCGCCCCGTGACCACGAAGTGCTGCAAAGCCTTCGAAACGTCGGGAGAAAATATTAATTAAAAAACCGCGATAAAATCCGCAAAATAGTTTTATTTCAATTTATATATTTTTTATTTTTAGTGACATCTGTTGGACCATAGTAGAATTACAACTAAACTGGCTACTCTTATGCGTAAAAAAATCCTACTTGTCACAAGATGGCGCTTTCGTTTTTAGTGACATCTGCTGGACAATAGTAGAACAGCACTAAAAAATTTATTTACTGTATAGTACCACATAGTTCGAAAATCTATTAAATACTCATTTAAAATTAAACAAATTCTTGCATGGGTATGGTTGGGATCTTCACGGGAACGGCGAATTATAGTTATTCTAATTATTGGCACCTAAAACACGTCCTACTTGTCGGAATCACTCGCGCAAACTGGCAGGACGTGAGGAACAAGATGGCGCCGCAGGCAATGTTGCCAGAAAACAAAAATCATAACATAATAGCAAGTTATTCGACTTATCCGATGTTATCCCTCCTACGTTCTTACCCCAACGCACCTTATTTTACTGAAAGTGGGGTTGTTTTAGTGAATAGTAGCGATTTTATAGCGTTATCGTTGAAAAAAAAAACATGAAGAATGAATGCAACATGCAGAATCATGTATCACCAGGTATCCGTTTTCGGTAGGCTGTCTTTTATACCCTTTATTTTAATAGTATTGCCGAAACCATCGCTGGCGTAGTTATACTGAAATTTACTGAATGCGCGGTACCTATGACCACCGTTTTAAGGTCCCGAGTTAGACTAAGTTATATCGGGTTTTTCCGCTTGGTATCAGTCCGGAATCGAATTTGTGCCCGATAAGGTGATAGCTTTCCCCCTGTCTACCTCACACACATAGCTAAAAGTGGGTGCCCTGGTTGCCACGTTGAATCCACGCCATACATAGGTAAATTAGGTATAAGGTTGGGAGTTGTAAATAAAACATGCACGACAGTTAAGTAAGATTATTATAATGAAGAAATAAATCCGTACGCACGGGTTCACCCGTCGCGCTGCGTTTTGATCACGATAGCGCGCGCGTCCAGCGAGTCCGTGGAGTGCGCGTGGGGCGCGTGGGGCGAGTGCGGCGCATGCGCTGGACACGCGCGCGGCCGCCACACCGCCACGTACAGCGCCGTGCTCAGCGCCGAGCCGCTCAGCGGACCCGCCCAGTACACCTGCACACACACACAACGACCACCGTACATAACGTGTTAATCTTACCAATTGCGACAGTGGCCCACGTAAATATGTCCCGTTCCAAGATCAGCATGTCTATATCCAGTTTTAAATAGACAAATAGTCTTTGAAGGCGGTTTAATTTTTAGTTAAAATGTTTTTATTTTGCTTTCATATGTTAGTAAAAAATCCACGACTCACTATAAAAAATACCCAAACGCCTCAAATGTGCCTATAACATTTGAAGAGTTCGCTCGATTTCTCCAAGATCCCATCCAGAGACTGACTTGGTGCCAATGGGACCACCTGGGATAAAACCCTTTTAAACAAAAAAAAAAACTCGACAGAGGTGTCTTCGAGTAATCAGGAAACATACCTAAAAAAAAAGATTCCGACGAATTGAGAACTTTTTTTTTCGCGGGGAAAAACGCGTTATCAATACTACCACTCGGGGGTGAGTGGAACGGTTATGTTGGTCTCTCCGGTCTTACGGCTCAATGTCGACAATCGGGAGTATGGCTTCATCCGAGCGAGTATTGAACCGAGTCCCTAACACGATGTACACCCTACACCGGCATACCAACCAAAACCCGCGGTGGCCTTCATCGGCGCATACGGGACGGCCCCGGGGTATCTTGTTACACTAAGATAGCTGCGCGGGACCGTCCCTGCGCGATGCCACATTGCGGTACCTCTCTACCAGGGGGCTAAGAAGCCCTCGAACTCCTAAGGACGCTTTTGGCGTCTACGACAACGGGAGACCGACCACACGCATTGTTATCCATCTCGGAGCCGCTTAACTAGTGTAGTCGAGCGAGCAACCTCCCACTGCTCGCCCCGCGACTCTCTCTAAGCATTTAGTCGCCTCTTACGACAGGCAGGGGAATACCGTAGCAGAATTCTCTAGGTGCCCCCGAACCATAGGGCACGAGGCGCCGGTCGGTCGTCCACCCGGCGCCACCTACGTCTCCTCTGGCTGCGGGCGGGATCATTCTGCTCAAGATCCCGCTCGGCACTTTCCTTTCGCGAGATGACGCACTCGCAGAAGGAGTCCATCGCTCGCCATGACCTCCAGCCGCCGACCATGGTGGATACCACGGCTGGCAGCAAGAGGTCTCCCCCGACGACTGCTCTAAGAGCGCTGCGTTGAAGATACCAGGCTGACACACGGCGGACTCCTCTTTTCCGATCCGACACAGGAACAAGCCGAAACAACAGTGGCCCGTTAGCACCTGTGTCAGACAGAATGTCGGCGAACCGTGGTGCCTGTCAAGCCAGCTAGCGAAGACAGGTCGCACTGCCGCGACGGTCCTCAAGCCTGCACTCGGGCTCTCCAGCCTGATATGCCACTCCTCCACGACAGCACTGCGGATGGAATCCAATTGGGTCTTGCCCTCCCTCGGAGCCAGTCTCCGCCCGAGACGGGATGCCTCCTCACGCCAGAAGAATACTGACGAGAGGTGTTTGGCATCCAAATCCCACGGCAGAATACCGGCCAAGACGCAGGCCGCCTCGTGAGTAGCCCCTGATAAGTCGCTGCGCCACTAAACGCTGCGGCTTGCGCAGTAGAGCGACGCATCGAACATTCAAAGGCTCGGCCCAACCGGGACAACCGTATAAGGCTATGGACCGCACAACTCCAGCGTATAAACTTCGGCAAGGGTTACCCGGACCCTCCAAGTTTGGCAGCAGGCGTCCGAGCGCGCCTGCTGCCCGCAGCAATTTCGACAACAAAATCTCAAAGTGGGCACGGAAGTCCCACCGACTGTGCAACACCAAGCCCAGATACTTCATTGTGGAGCCAATGGGAATCCGCACTGTGATAAAGGTATCTGTAGGTGGCCTCTTCCGAGGCCCGTAGAAATAGAGGGCCTCGGTTTTGTTCAAGGCCACTGTGAGACTTAGTCGCCGAATCCTGCTCACCATTTGCTCGGTACCAGACGAGGCGAGCAGGGCAGCCTCCTGGAAGGACCTAGCCGTCGCTGTCACCAGGGTATCGTCCGCGTAGCAGACAACAGCGACGCCATGAGGATTGGCACCACGGAGCACCCAATTGTAACCAATGATCCACAGGAGAGGGCCCAGGACTGAGCCTTGTGGAACACCGCAGACTATTGCTCTTCGGTGCCAACCATCAGCGCCGGGATAGACTATGTATGTCAGCAGACTCGTATGCTGATCAGTGATCTCGACATTCTGCTTGAAATGTGTTGTTACACTTGTATGTGAGCGATGAACGGTGAGCGGAGAGTGGAGACTAGTGAGTACTGACCCAGTGGTGTTCCCAGACGCCGCTCCAGAGCGCAGGCGCGAAGCTGCGCACGGGGTTCATGCTGGCGCCGGTGAGCTCGCCCGCCACCAGCGACATGGCCGCCACCGACACGCCCATGCGCAGCGGCCACGAGTCGCGCAGGTGCAGGTTGCGCTCGTCCCACGACGCGCAGTTGGCGAGCGCCAGGCACCCGCCCAGCACCGCCTCCAGCGTCACCGCCTGCCTCACACACGACTCGTTCAACATACAGGGTCTGCACCCCAACGGCTCACAAAGGAAAAGCTTTCTTAATTGCTATTGAGTTAGCTTTGTGCTTTGGTAGGTTCCGACTATACCAGGCTTGTGTTAAGATATTTTTAGAACACACTTACAGTGTGCCCTGTACCTTGTAGACGGAGAGGTGTGTCGCGGGCTGTGTGACGCAGAGCGCGGGTGCGTCGGCGGGCTGCAGCAGGTGCAGCGCGGCGCCGCCGAGCGTGCCACCCGCGAGCTGCGCCGCCATCATAGCGAGTCCGCGCGCGCTGCCCACGCGCCCCCACAGCATGGCCGCCAGCGTCACCGTCGGGTTCATCTGTGCGCCCGAGATATGGTCGAAACACTGAAACAGCCAATCATTCACGATAGCGAAAGGTGCATAATATGTTGTAAACAGGGCGTCGCTAACAGACGCGCGTTACCTGCACCAGCATAGCGACCACGAAGCCCGCGGCGAGCGCGCTGTGCGTGGAGCTGGCCGGGGGCGCGAGACACGCGGGTAGGCACGACAGCAGCACGAGCAGCGCCGCGCCCGCCGCCTCCGCGCCGCACACGCGCCACGTCTCCGCGCCGCACCCGCACCTCCGCACTGCAACCGCCACAACCAACCAAGGTCACTTCCCAATCGCAGTCTCAAGTTGTAATTCAGATAATAGGTCGGGGAAAAAACGTTTTCGCATATAGTAGAATGTATAAACTTGTAATAAAATCTCTTTGGCTGTACCTACTATTTGTATCTGGATGGTTTTGATGACATTAAAAAGGTTACATTTCAAATTATTTAAATAAACTATTATTTATTTTTCATTTTTAGTTGGATTTTTTATAAAAGCGTCTTATTTTAGATTTTTTTTACTATTATTTATTAAATATGGCGTTAAAATGCCTGGTAGTTTCCCTTCTTGGTTTAGGCGCAAAGTCACTAGGTACCAGTTTTAGGAGAACAAAAAATAGCTAATCCTGATTATCCTGGTTAGGATAACGGGTCTAACTATTTAAAATATTGAATTGTCATCAGTCCTTGATAAGTATGCCAAATTTCGACTTAATCCGAAGTTTTGAAGGGGGTCAAAATCATGTTCAAAGTTTCCGTTACATACATACATACGCATGAAGCTAATAAAAGCGTGTTAAAAATAAACAAATTAGTAAAATTTTGTTTTCAGATATTTTTCATTTATTTTTCTTTCTGTCAAAATGAGTGAATCTAATGAAGAAATTTGATACATATTAAAATTTTATTATAAAAAGAAAAAATTGTGACGATTATGGACCTAATCAATGTCCGTAAGAGGAGCACAAAGTTGGTTTAAGCGTCTTAAATCGGGGAATTTGCATGTCAAAGATGCACCTCGCTCTTGTCGCCCAGTTACGGATAAAGTCGACGCAATTTTTGAAAAAGTGGAGCAATATCGACATATCGGTAGTTACGACATAGCTGAAGAACTGAGAATTGACCACAAAACAGTTTAGACCCATTTGTAAAAAACCAGGTACACAAAAAAGCTCGATATTCAGGTTCCACACGAGCTCACTGAAAGAAACCTAATAAACCGTGTTCTCATTTGCGATTCTTTATTGAGACGTAATGAAACTGAACCGTTTTTGAAGAGATTGATAACTGGTGATGAAAAGTGGATCACGTACGACAAGAACGTACCTACGATAAAGATCGTGGTCAAAGGTCGGTCAGGCTTCACAGACTGTGGCAAAACCTGGGTTAACTCGCAATAAGGTGATGCTGTGTGAATGGTGGGATTGGAATTCATCACAATAACACTAGACTACACAAAACTTTAGCCACTCACTAAAAATTAAGAGAGTTTGGCTGGGAGATGTTAATGCATCCACCATATAGCCCTGAACTTGCACCTTCCGATTTCCATCTGTTTCGGTCTCTTCAGAATTCTTTAGGCAGTGTCAGGTTAACATCAAGAAATGACTGCCAAAATTACTTGTCGCGTTTTTTTATCAGAAGTCCCAAAATTTCTACAGCAACAGGATTATGGCACTACCTACAAGATGCTTTGAGTATTTAACAACACTCAAAGACAAGATGGCAGAAAGTCATCGAACAAAATGGCACCTATATACCTACTGTAAAATGTAAATAAACTTTGAAAAAATAAGTCTTGAGTTTTCATATAAAATGCGAAGAAACTTTATCCCCAATCTAATGTATGTTTAAATTTCTGTATGCACCTATTATATTACTGTATTTGAGTACTTTCTAATGATTTATTTTTATATACCTACTAGTGATGTTACAAATATCCAATTTCCAACATTCGCGAATGCGAATATTTGATTCCAATATTCGCGAATGCGTATATGGGATTTTTATTTGGCACCAAAAGATTGTATCGTACGTTACGTGAAAATAGCTGCAAAATGACCCCACTGCACCTGATAGTAAGCGTCGTGAAGTCCAGATATAGTGGCCCGTTTGAAATATGTCAGCGACATTCGTTCTCTTACGAATCTCTTCATTTCCAATTTGATTGCGCAGAGAAACACCGAACATCTTCATAGCTCGCTGAGACTGTGATCCGTCTTGGGTGGCCCATAGTCAGAGGCCACGTCTCAAAGCCGTACGTCATCACTGGTAACACTCATTGATTAAAGATTTTTTTCTTTAAGCACTGAGGTATTTTAGATCAGAGGACCTTGCCTAGTTTCCCGAACGCTGCTCAACCGAGCTGGTTTTGATCTCTACCTTGAAGTTTGTCTTGCCTAACTGGACCACTTTTCTTAGATAGACAGATTCGGCGACAACTTCGAGAGTTGCGTTCTGAACACCAATTGGCATATGCACAAAATGAGCATTGGACAAGATTTTGGACTTGTTCATTTTAAGGCCTACCAGGTGGGAAACTCGGTTGAGGTCTTTGAGCAAATGAGCATAGATGTTTGAATATTATCAGATCCAAAGAAACATTAAAATGCAATGTTTGCTTTAAGCCTTATGATTTAATGTGTGCAAACGTGACTAATAAACACTACAATACAATGAACCAAGAGCAAAAGAAGGCTTGGATTTGTCATGGTTGTCGAAGCAAACAACCTAAAAGTAATAATAGTGACACCCCAATTCGTACAAACCAGCAAATTAATGCGAATCTTTCCCAAGAAGACAACAATAATTCTAACATCACGTATCGAAAAAAGACACCTATAGATCTCGATGGCGAACAACATCGGTCTGTCTCTTCTCCAACCTCACCCCTTCATCCATCATTATTGTCAGCTATCAGGCACGAAATACACTTAGCCGTCAAAGAAGCTATACATGACCATGTGAAATTGATATTAGCAAAGGAATTTGAATCCATTAAAAGTGACATGGCGTTATTCAAAGAACTGGCGACTAGTTTTGAATTCTTGAATACTGATTATGACAGTTTAAAATCCGATCTAGCTACATCTAAAGAAAAAATACTACAACTAACAAAGGACAAGGATGCCCTATCAAGCACTGTCAATGATCTAACCACCAGATTGAATTTATTAGAGCAATATTCTCGTGAAAGCAATGTAGAGATAAATGGAGTTCCCGAAAGTAAATCTGAAAACCTTGTATCTGTAGTTAAACAATTGGGTACTGTTATTTCTTTTCCATTACAAGATTCCGACATAGTAAACTGTACGAGAGTTCGTAAATTAGATGAATGTAACAAAAGACCACGGTCAATTACAGCAAAATTCCCTAGCGCACGAATAAGGGACGGTGTCTTAGCAGCAGTGTCTAAGTTTAATAAAAGTAAAGACTTCGTTAAATTAAACTCTGCACACCTGGGATATGGAACTAATAAATCACCTATCTTTGTTTCTGAACATCTATCACCATACTACAAGGCACTACACACCGAGACAAGGAAAGTCGCACGCGAAAAAGGAATACGATATGTGTGGGTACGAAATGCTCGTATATTCACTCGCTTAAATGATCATACCGCAGCGAAACAAATAAAATCATACGAATGTTTAAAAAAGCTGTAACCGTCGATGTAAATTATACAAATAGGCCGTAAGAAACTTTCTAACATTCAACATATATTACCAAAACTTTCGTGGAATGCGTACAAAACTAACTGATATTGCCTTAACATACCTAAACAACAGTTATGACGTTATCGTTGCTACAGAAACCTGGTTAGATGATTCCATTGCGGACAGTGAGATTTTAAACAACAGATTCTCAATTTATCGCCGTGATCGTCAGTCAACCGCTGCAGTTGGGAAAAAAGGTGGAGGACTCCTCATTGCTGTCGCTAAGTACATACATTCTAGGAGATTACATCATTTTGAGAGTTCGAGCGAAGACTTATGGATAACAATTAAGGTTACAGTTAATAACACAGTAAAGGAAATTCTGTTAGGTGCTGTGTACTTGCCACCCCCAATAACACTGGTTTCTTTAGACTCATTATTTGATAATGTAAACATCAACTTAAACACATACCCCGAAGATGTACTTTTATTCGGAGATTTTAATTTGAATTTTATTGAATGGGTGGCTGACAGCGCTAATAATCTGAAACCATCTATTAATTGTAATAATTCCCTTGGACAAAGCTTTGTCGACTTTCTGTCTATCAATAACTTTACTCAGTTTAATCATGTTAAAAATGTAAATCAAAGGACATTGGATCTGGTGTTAAGCAATGCTGATTGTATTAATGTGGTTGAAGCTCCATTTCCCCTCAGCAAACTTGATTATCATCATCCGGCTTTAGAAATTAACGTAAGCCTTTTAGTTAAGCCAGTACTCAAAGCCAAACCTTTTGTTAGATACAACTTTAGAAAGGGGAATTATCCATTAATTAAAACACAACTTAGTCAGGTGGTTTGGGAATTGGAGCTGGGCAACGAGGATGTGAATGTCATGACTCAAAAATTCTATGGTATATTGCAAACACTAATTGAATTATATGTTCCTAAAATAAAGCCACGGTCTCACAAATGCCCAGTATGGTTTTCAAAATCTTTAATTAAACTTATTAATGAAAAGGAAAAAATAAGAAGTAGGCACAAACGATACAAAAATCCCAGGGATCTTATTGAGCTTCATATGGCTAATAAACGAGTCAGCCAACTAACTAAAATATGCTACAAGAACTACATAATTAATACTGAAATGTCAGTGCATAGCAACCCGAAAAGATTTTGGTCATTTGTAAAAGCCCAAAAAGGGTGTTCTGATGTACCAGGAGAAATGAGACTTGGGAGCTCATGGGCTACTTCGGGCGAGGAAATTTGTGACCTCTTTGCAAAACAGTTCGCCTCTGTGTTTTCTACTCGACACGCCGGCCTTGCATGTAGTGCAAGCGATAGTTCCGATGGAAAATATCCCCAAGATTCATTATGCAATGTGAGCATTACTGAGCGTATGATATCCAGGGCAATCCTGAGGCTAGACGATAGCAAGGGAGCAGGTCCAGACGGTATTCCACCTTATTTTATTAAAATGACACATAGATACCTTACATTACCTTTGAAATTAATCTTCCAGCAATCATTACAGACGTCTACATTTCCAACAGAGTGGAAAAAGGCGAATGTGACACCCATTCACAAAAAAGATGATAAACAAACAGTCACCAATTATAGACCGGTATCCATCTTAAACATCTCCAAAATTTTTGAATGTGTCGTTTACCCATCTATGGCATCATATTGCAAACACAAAGTTTCCATTAATCAACATGGGTTACTCAGATCTAGGTCTACAATTACGAATCTGGTGAGCTATATCGATGACGTCTCAAAATCTATTGATTGCCGAAATCAGGTAGATGTTATCTACACTGATTTTAGTAGTGCTTTCGACAAAGTGGATCACTCTATCTTGATCTACAAACTGAAACGATTTGGGATTCATGGTCCGTTACTTTTATGGTTTCAGTCTTATCTAAAACATCGGCCCTTACGAGTGACATTTGCTGGGTACCACTCAAAAACCGATATCGCATCTTCTGGAGTACCACAGGGTTCCCATTTAGGTCCGTTACTCTTTGTGCTCTTTGTTAACGATATTCCAGATCATCTTATTTCCAGTAAATGTCTGCTATTTGCTGACGACTTAAAGCTTTATAAAACTATATCTTGCGCTCGGGAAAATTTGTGTCAACTTAATAACATGGCATTAAATGCAGGAAAATGCGTGCACATAAAATTAACCAGAAACAAAAAATTGTCTCCCTCCTGTTACTTTGTTGGGTCTCAGCAACTACAAGAAGTCACAAGTGTTCGTGATTTGATTTGACATAAATACAAAAAAAGAAGAAAACAAGAAGAATCTATAATATTACATAACATCGATAAACGTCATGCCAGAGAGTGTTCAACTTAAGAGCCTGATTTTAATATTGCCATAAGTGATTTCTTAAAGCTGTTACAAGAAACTAGGAATAAGTCAATATCACAGAATTTGTTGTTGTAGTTTTCACTTACTCTACGGATAAAAGAATTATCTCCATAATTTGTTCGTGTAAAAGAGCGATGAAAAAGGGTGTTGTTACGGGAGTTAATACGTGTCAGATTTTATTCAAACTTCGTAGATTTGTCGAGGACCGATAACAATACACTAATTTGATAAGATTATGCCATTATTCAATTTGCAAAATGAGATTTTTGACAATTTATGTATTTTTTAGTGACATCTGTTGGACCATAGTAGAATTACAACTAAACTGGCTACTCTTATGCGTAAAAAAATCCTACTTGAAACTCCTACTCGCCATCTTGTGCGCTTTCGTATATTTTTAGTGACATCTGTTGGACAATAGTAGCACAGAACTAAAAAAATAAAAATAAATAATAGTTTAAAACAACTAAAAAACACGCTTTATATAAAATCCAACTAAAAACAACAACCTTTTTTTACAATAAAACATTTTTTTCTTATTTATTTCTTATTTACACTATTCTTAATTCAAATTTATTTTCTATTTTTTAATTGGATTTTCTATAAAGCGTGTTTTTTAGTTGTTTTAAACTATTATTTTTTAATTACCTTAGTCCCTTAGAATAATAACACATAGAAACCGTGAACATACACGCTTAGTGAGGCAAGTAAAACTAGGCTAATTTAGCCTAGTAACCAAACATCCCGCGTCAGTGCTCAAGGCCGAATCGTAGCGCTAGCAGCTCTCGATATTTTATTTTAAAATGATGGTTTGTGCAATAAACTGATGTCACAGTATCTCGGATAATTTTAAGAAACATTGTAACATAACATTTCACATGCAATTATTACGATTAATCTAATATTTTGACATAAAATTGGGTTGCTTAGGTTTAACTGCTTATTATATTACATAACACACTGCTGGAGTTTTGGCGGGAACTTGGAAGTGTCATGAGGTGCTCTTGTTTTAATTCATTATTTTGGTGATACTTAGTGTTATATTGCATAATTATGGTGGTATATTATCCAATATAGTTCTATTAAAGAGCTCAAATGAAGTGAATTGAAATAATTGTGCTAATCAAGTGTTTTTTTGTTGCCGCCAAAACTCCTCGATAAAGTCTTGGTAAGGTAGCCACTGCTTTACTTTGATATACTACAGATAATAAAATAGACAAACCAAACTTGACATTGGCAAAATGTGAACACAAATGCCATTATAAAAAAAAAAAAAAAAAACACACTGCTGGAAGATTTTAACTTACGAATTGTTATTATTATTTTTGTTTAGTCTATATAATTTTAATGCCAGAGATTTGTTCCGTGTAATTTTTATAATTTTATCTTTCGAGTTTTGGAGATGGTTTATTGAATTCACACATTTAAAAAGAGCACTTTTTATGTATTATAAGGCTTTTGTTAAATTTTAATGTTTAATTTAAAAATATTCTACCAGAATGTACGTGGTTTGCGTAGTAAAAGTAATATATTTTATAGAAATGTGCTACGTAGTGACCACGACATTATTTGTATTAGCGAAACTTGGTTGCTTCCTGGTATATATGATTCGGAACTTTTTAATGAATTTTTTGCTGTGTACCGTTGCGATCGAGACTATGAGTCTAGAAGCGACTCTAGGGGCGGCGGGGTTTTAATAGCTGTAAGGAAGGAATTATTAGTTACAAATGTTATAACTATATCCTCGAATTTTGTACACTCTGCGGATATTATTTCTTTAAGTATATCTGTGAAAAAACATAATACAACTCAGCGTTGTCATATTTATTGTTCTTATTTTCCACAATGTTCTTCACAAATTGTTGATTTGCTTAGCTTTTTTGAAATGATATCCGAATGCGTTGTGCTTAATCCTGATGATAATTTCTTTATAGTGGGGGACTTTAACATAAAAAATTCTTCCTGGTTCTATGATACGGACAAACACTCTGTTAAACTATTAACCGATAATATTAACGACTCTCTGGTAACAGCATTATCAAATTTCCTTGTGTTTAATTCTTTTAAACAATTCAATCTAATAAGTAATGTCAACGATAGATGCTTAGACCTAGTCATAAGTAACTGTGACTGCAGAGTGACCCGATCTACATTGCCTTTGGTGATTGAAGATGGACATCATCCATCTTTAGATATCATTATATTTGATATATGTCCAAAATCACTTCGCTCACCACCGCGCCTGGTTAGATTATTTACAAAATGTGATTTTGACCTTATTAAAGATTCACTTAGTACGATTGATTGGGATAAATGTCTTTCCGGCATGAATATTGATTCGGCTGTTACTACTTTTTATAGTATCCTGGAAAATATAATTAATGACCATGTTCCTTCAAGGGTCGTACATAACCATTGTAACTATCCGGTCTGGTATTCTTCTGCATTAATTAAGGTTGTAAGGGAGAAACTCAAATACCATAGAAAGTGGAAGCGTTATAAACGCTACGTAGACTACTGCTGCTTTTCTACTCTACGTGACAGACAGAAATCTCTTGAGACTTCTTGCTACGATTTTTATATTGAGCATTGTGAAAATAATATTTTAAATTGTAGTAAGCAGTTTTGGGCCTTCATTAAGTCTAAGAAGAAAAGTGGTGACTTACCAGACCGGCTATTTTTAGATGAGACATCATCATCGGATGGCAGAATTATTTGTAATTTATTTAATAGTAATTTTAATTCCTCATATTGTAGTGTATCGAATAGTAATAATAGACCAAATTCTATTTTTAATTCTAATGACACGTGTGCAGACATCGGTTCTTTGTCAATATCCCAGGATATTGTTAGTAAATACCTAAAGTCACTTGATGTTACCAAGGGTGTTGGACCGGATTCTATTCCACCAATATTTCTTCGGAAATGTTACGTAGAGCTTAGTTACATTTTATGTTATCTCTTTAATCTTTCTTTGAGATCCTCAACTATGCCTGAAGTCTGGAAGAGATCGTACGTTGTTCCAGTTCTCAAGGGTGGGGATAGGCATAACATTGCCAGTTATAGGCCTATTTCTAAATTAAGTGTTATTCCTAAATTGTTTGAAAAAATTGTTTACGACCATATTTTCCCCTTGATAAGACCTCACATAATAGACCAACAGCATGGTTTCCTTAGCAAAAAATCAACGGAAACTAATCTTTGTGAGTTTGTGGATTTTATTATCAAAGCTTTTGAAAATCGATGCCAAGTTGATGTAATTTATACAGATTCTAAAGCATTTGACCGTATTAATCACGACTTATTAGTGTCAAAATTACTCAGCTTTGGCATTCATGGTGATCTGTTGCGCTGGCTGGACTCCTATTTAAGGGACCGTAGTCAGGCCGTTACGGTAAAAGGTTTCTGTTCCACATTCACACCGGTTTCGTCCGGAGTTCCACAAGGATCCCATCTAGGGCCTCTGCTATTTAACATATTTATAAACGACGTATCAGCAGTATTTAAAAATTCTTATTTTATTCTTTATGCGGATGATATGAAAATTTATAAGCCCATAAATACCACCGTTGATTGCATCTTGCTGCAGGAAGACTTGGACAATTTATCTACATATTGTCAAATGAATCAACTATTTCTTAATATTGATAAATGCAATGTTATTACCTTCTCCCGTAAACATAATAATGTACATTATGATTATATTATAAATAATAGGTCACTAAAAAGAGTTTCAGTTGTGAGGGATCTGGGTGTTTATATGGATTCCAAACTCATTTTTGATCATCATATTGATGAAATCGTGAAGAAGGCTTACCGCATGCTAGGCTTTGTTCTTCGAGTAAGTAGAGTTTTTAAAAAAATAGCCACACTTGTACTTTTGTATAATAACTTTGTCCGCTCTATTTTAGAATACGCTTCCACCGTTTGGAATCCGCAATATAAATGTTATATCGATCAAGTTGAACGGATTCAAAATATATTTAATAAACACCTTAATTATCGTTTCGATTTTACTCCATCTGGTTCCGCCATAATGATTCCACATTTAACAATAAAACGCAATTATTGGTTGGCAGCCTAATCCTTGTCCTTAGTTCCCTTTTCCGCACCTCTTTCTCCCTTACTCTTGCACGCCTACCTATCTGTGTCTCGCGCGCACCGCGCCGAACACGCTGCGCGAGTGCCACACTACTTCCGTAAACGCCGCCGCCGCAGCCGCATTAATGGCTGTCTAATAATTCGCTAATCCGCTTTAATTTGGTGCATAACTCGCATAAAAGGCACATGTATCGCTGATTGAACTGCTGAACGCTAGTGCTTGGTGTTGGTGACGTTATTTCGTGTGTGAATCAGGCCCCTTTTGCGTGCGCGTCGTATATCTACAGCGACGCCATCGCCGGGACCGCGTGCGCCGCCTGATGCAGAATCGTCAAGGTAAGGCGTGTAAATTTACCCACCGAAATTTCCTTATACGGCTGCCAACCCAACTACTCCGTCGCGAACCAGCCCCTCCGAAGGGGATCCTCAAATACAGTCCACAAACGCCAGGGTCATTGTTGGCCCAATGCACCGAGGCTTAGGACTCGGCCGGGACAGTTTCGACTGTCCCATTTAATTCCCCCGCTTCTCTTTTTCCCTTTTATTTCGGAGGCCCATTACGTGGCGCCTCCACCATCCGACTCGTTAAATTTAATCTCCCTTGCAGATCGCAGGCTTATGAGAGACCAACTGTTTTTATTTAAAATAATTAATTATTATATTGATTCTCCTTACTTACTAAGAAACATACTATTTAGTTGTCCACGTATTAACTCCCGTAACAAAACCCTTTTTCATCGCTCTTTTACACGAACAAATTATGGAGATAATGCTTTTATCCGTAGAGTAAGTGAAAACTACAACAACAAATTCTGTGATACTGACTTATTCCTAGTTTCTTGTAACAGCTTTAAGAAATCACTTATGGCAATATTAAAATCAGGCTCTTAAGTTGAACACTCTCTGGCATGACGTTTATTAACGATGTTATGTAATATTATAGATTCTTCTTGTTTTCTTCTTTTTTTGTATTTATGTTTTATAACCGCGTTTGTTCACTCTTTTGGCTCAACATGTGCTACTTTATTGTGGGAACTTTGCTGGATTATGATTTATTTTAGAGTTAATCTACTTTAAGGAAATATTGTTCTGTTTGTTTCCCGAATATTAATAAATAAATAAATAAAATAATAGCTAAAGCAAAAACAATAATTCAAAAATTTTATAGACGCCGTTATATCAAAATGTTGCCAAAAAAAAAGAAAATTGATACCCCAAATGTTGATGTTCATAGAATAATAACGCCAAGAATGATAGATTCATATCAAAAAACTGTCAAGTGTGAAGCATAAAACTCATTGATGTAGGCGTAGGCCACACGTATTGACGTTCTGCCACACGCACACAAGGGTGCAAATAATGTTGCTAGTGGTATCGGATGTTCCCCAAAACCTTAAGTCATTATTTAATTAGGATTATTTAATTATGGAATTATTATTATTGTTCACAGTAAGGGATTACTTTATCCTTAATTATAATGATAAAAATCTGAAATAAAAAATAATAAAATAAATCCCTTAGAATGACCAAAACAGTACCAAATTAAAAAAAAATTACGTTGATGACGTGAATTAAACGGTTGAATGCGGTATTTACCTTTGCCTCCATTCTAGTTTTATGATGATGATATGAATGAATGCCTTTATTTATGACAATAATATCAAATGCATCTGGTTCTATTTTATTACGGTTTTTTTGCGAATCATAGTAAAAAAGGCAGCATCACCATTCACCATTCAACCGTATAATTGACGTCATTTGAAGCTTAGTGCTTACGTCTGCTGAAAAAAGAAAAAAAAAAGTTAAAATTATAAATGATAACTTCATAATTTCTAAAAAAGAAAAGATACAGGTGTCCTTATTTTAGAACTATTTTCATTTAAAATAATAATATAAGCTTGTTAAAATTTGAAATGTCAATTAAAATCAACTCAACAGAAAAATATTATTTTCATAATACTGGCAACACAATTCCAAAGCATGCAAAGGTACCAATTAAATAAGTTAATTTTAGAAATATATTAATTTTAGAATATGAACATCAACATTTGGGGTATCAATTTTCTTTTTTTTTTGGCAACATTTTGATACAATGGCGTCTATAAAATTTTTGAATTATTGTTTTTGCTTTAGCTATTATTTTATGTCAAAATATTAGATTAATCGTAATAATTGCATGTGAAATGTTATGTTACAATGTTTCTTAAATTTATCCGAGATACTGTGACATCAGTTTATTGCACAAACCATCATTTTAAAATAAAATATAGAGAGCTGATAGCGCTACGATTCGGCCTTGAGCACTGACGCGGGATGTTTGTTTACTAGGCTAATTTAGCCTAGTTTTACTTGCCTCACTAAGCGTGTATGTTCACGGTTTCTATGTGTTATTATTCTAAGTTGATGTTCATATTCTAAAATTAATATATTTCTAAAATTAACTTATTTAATTGGTACCTTTGCATGCCTTGGCATTGTGTTGCCAGTATTATGAAAATAATATTTTTCTGTTGAGTTGATTTTTGACATTTCAAATTTATACAAGCTTATATTATTATTTTAAATGAAAATAGTTCTAAAATAAGGACACCTGTATCTTTTCTTTTTTAGAAATTATGAAGTTATCATTTATAATTTTAACTTTTAATTTCGTCTTTTTTTCAGCAGACGTAAGCACTAAGCTTCAAATGACGTCAATTTTACGGTTGAATGGTGAATGGTGATGCTGCCTTTTTTACTATGATTCGCAAAAGAACCGTAATAAAATAGAACCAGATACATTTGACATTATTGACATAAATAAAGGCATTCATTCATATCATCATCATAAAACTAGAATGGAGGCAAAGGTAAATACCGCATTCAACCGTTTAATTCACGTCATCAACGTAATTTGTTTTTAATTTGGTACTGTTTTGGTCATTCTAAGGGATTTATTTTATTATTTTTTATTTCAGATTTTTATCATTTTAATTAAGGATAAAGTAATCCCTTACTGTGAACAATAATAATAATTCCATAATTAAATAATGACTTAAGGTTTTGGGGAAAATCCGATACCACTAGCAACATTATATGCACCCTTGTGTGCGTGTGGCAGAACGTCAATACGTGTGGCCTACGCCTACATCAATGAGTTTTATGCTTCACACTTGACAGTTTTTTGATATGAAACTATCATTCTTGGCGTTATTATTCTATGCTTAGTCCTATGTTTCCTTTTATAACTGATTATAGGTAGGTACACATTCAAAAGGTGATGATAGTTGTCAATTAGCCTTAATGGATCAATGTAACTGAGACTTAGAAAGTTTTCTTGTAGCTTTAGCGGTTAAGGTAGCTGCCCTTGCAGCCCCATTTCAAAAGTCCACTCTTTATACCTACCTAAATGAAATACAAGAAAGAACAAATTAAATTACATATTTGCTACAGGAGCTACGAATTGTTACTCCTATGTATTTGTTATCTAAAGTCTTACGGTCTTATTCATAATAAAACGCTAATCGAAGGTAAAAACCTCCATTAGATATAACGTCCTATTGGCCTATCGAGCGTTCGATAAAATTTCTTATTCATAATGATTTTTTGTAGCTACGATAAGTGAATTGCCGTTATAGTACATGATGTTGCCAATACGTAGAAAAAAAATATTTCAGTTGATTTCTACCAATTTATACCAAGCTTTGTCTCTGGAAACAACTATAAAAAAAACAACTTGTCAATGTCAGTTGTCAAAATATAAATTGGAGGGAAACTACCAATGTATGTATTATAGTGTTTATTTTCTCATTAAGTTCTGGAAAGTAATTAAAAACAGAAAAAAATAATAAATTGGAAGTATGCAGCAATTAAAAAAAGAAAAACTGCAGAGGGGTGAAAATTGTCTGGAAGAAGACAAGGTTGGTGCAGCTATTTTACGTACTTATTTGAAAGTTCCAGTTTGCGCGATTCATGCATGCATTACTAACAGTATTGTTTTCGCTTTCAAGATTATATTAAAGGAACTGGTGAGGGAGTGGGTCAATGTCCTCGAAAATAAAACTACGGACAAAAACTCCAATTCCATGAAGGTGGCGGCGTGGAATGACTTGAGAAAGAGGTGCTAACTTAAATCTAATATTGCTACTTTTGCATTGTTTTCATGTTAAACAATATTTTAACTGGTGGTAGGTCTCTCTGTATGTAAGAGGCCGTCTGGGTGGGTACCACCGCAATGTCTATTTCTACCGCCAAGCAACAGTGTGCATGCACTGTTGTGTTTCGGTTTGAAGGACATTGTAGCCAGTGTAACTACAGGACATAATGAGACTTAACATCTTATGTCTCAGGATGACGAGCGCAGTGGGATGCCACACAGTACTTTGTAACTCAAGGTGCTGGTTGGTGTTGCTACTGTTTATGGGTGGTCGTATCGCTTACCATCAGGCGAACGGCATGCTCGCCTCGACGTTGAATGCCATAAAAAAAAATAAAAAAAATATACACAATTAAGACATTCCTTAAACAAACTTATTTTTTCATTTCAGTTTTAACTGTATGTGTAATGGTATCCACGCTCAGTAGTGCACCTGAAATCACAGTGGGGCCTCTTAAAAATGAAGGCTAAAAAGCAAAGGCGGAAGAGAGGAAGGAGCTGCTGAAGACTGGTGGTGGCCCACCACCAGTAATAAAAGGAGTCAGTAGTGAAGACATTAGTAGCTGGCTGCCTAATGAATTTGTTACCGACACAAATGAATTTGACTCTGACAGTATCAGGTAATATTCATTTATGGCATGTTTTTTTTTGTAACCACTGAGTCATAGATTTTGTAACTATTTGTATATTTTAGATGAGAATATTATAGCATATTGAAGATTCACCTTTACAGGACAAATATTCAAAACCCTCTGCTTTCACACATACTACAACTACTGTAAATAATATTATTGAAGAGGTATGTTATACCAAAAGTCAAATTAAAATCAATGTAAAGATCATAGTTAAACACACACATGATGGTGTGCCCTGGTGGCCCTGTGTAGGATACCATACCATAACAGCCCTGTATTAAATACTGCCCACCATTGTGCATATATAAATAAAACTTATGTTTTTCAGGTGATAGTTGTGCCTCCTCCAAATTCACCTTCCGGTGAAATAATGAAGGAGGTATTTACAAATCAATATTAAGTAATTCCAGTTCCATGCTATAAACCTGAATGATGCTGTTATATATTTAAATAAATACAACATATTTATTAGATGCCAGTTGTGGAGCCACATCCTCCAGAGGCTTCAGGTCCACGGCCAAAAAATAAATAAAAAAAAGGTTCTTGCAGTAGGTAAACTTTAAATTAATTTCCATATTTAAGTAATTCTTTTATTTTGTTTATACCATACCAAACCCGTATTATATACTGCCCACTGCTGAGAAAGGGCCCTATATTACTACTGAGAGGGTTTAGTCCACCACGCTAGCCTAGTTTAGGTTGGTAGACTTCACATACCTTCAAAATTATTTTTGGGGAATTCTCAGGTATGTAGCTTTTCTCACAATGTTTTCCTTCACTGCTAAAGTGAACAATAATTGATAAACAATACACACATAACTTTTGAACCTGCAGACAACTGTCTCACCAGGCCGTTGCATTCCTAACTAGGCTATTGTCAACTATGAATGTTTATACATTGCATTATTTCAGGTTTGTCGCGCACCTGCAGAACAAATAGCTGAATTCGAAATCCAGTGCAGAAAAGTGCTGCATGCCATGCAGATGAAGAATGAGCAGAAGAAAAATATATTTTTTAAATTAAAAGAAACTAGTAAAAAAAAACTTAATAATTATAAACCAAAAAGTATCTAAACTATATGATGTTTAATTATTACCTTTGGGTGTGCACTTCATTCAATATTGGACACACTATCCCCTGATACTTAAGTCTCTTTGAGCGATTGTAATGTTGTGCAAAATTGCAATGGCCACAATACCTAGTCATATTTACAAGGTCAAATTTTACAGACATGGCATAGAGCAGGCATTGGAAGCACTGTTTCCATACATCAAAGCAACAATACTTGCCTCATTGTATTTCTCTGTACCACATAGTCTCATTACAGGTGTATACAAATATGGCTCCACATGTATACCTTACTGCTACAGCCACTTTTTTATATATTCATATAAATAGAATATTAGGATAATCTTATATTACTAATATTAGAAATACGAAAGTTTGTGAAAATGTTTGAATATTTGTTAAGTAAACTCAGAAAAAGCTAAATGGATTTGGCATACAGGTAAACCATATCCTGGATTAACACATAGGCTTCTTTTTATCCTGATAACTTGCTCTCATGGAAAATAATGTGGTTTTTATAAATAAAAGGCGCTGGCGTCTTACTGGTTTCGCTATAAATCGCTACAGTGTTTCGGGACTTGTAGTGGGAAGCCGCGAGCAACACCTAGTAAATCATAATTTTATTTTTCAGAATATAATAGTTGTACCTCATCAGACTCCACTTCCAGCAGGAAATATAAATGAGATATTCATGTATCAGTATTATGCTATATTCATGTAAGATACTATTGTTTCATGTGGAGATGTAAAACATATTTTTAAGGTATTAGTTAAAAAAAATACAATACTTAATAAAATAAAAACTTTATTCATTACATAGGCATATAAGAGGCTCTTATGATAATTCAATACATAATATTCATTTTTCAATTACTTAAATTATTTAGGGAACCAACACGGGCTAGCAGGTACAGAAGACATGGGCAGGGTGGAAAGGATTAGTTCCACTTTCCTTCCTTCCCTCCCTTCAATACTATTAACAATTTGTTCAATACACAGAATAATGCATGCATATATGTATAAGAAATAAAAAAAGTGTGTCTCCTCCAAATCCGCCACCTGAAAACAAAAAGTATTTTACAAATCATTATTAAATCATTCTAGTTTGATGCTATAATCCTGTAGGATACTAAAATCCACCTGCATGGTGCACCTGGAAATATAAAGGAGGTATTAACAAATCATCATTAAGTATTTCCAATCTTGTGCTATAATCCTGTAGGGGACTGATGTATATTTAAATAAATAAAGCTTATTTTTAGTATTACATTCAAAATAATGTTTATGCATTGCAGGAAAAAGTAGCATGCTATTCAAATGGACAATAACCTCCAGTGAAATATTTTTTTTAATCTTAATGATGTAATAATAAAAGAAAAATATAAATTTTATAAAATGATGACAATGACTAACTACAATTAGGATTTTTAATTATAATTTAATTATTTGAGTGTAAAAAACTTCATTCATTGAAGTGCCTAGCTATAAAAGCCTGCAAAATGGCAGAATTTCTACCCTGTCTAGGGTGTGGTTCAATATTAATTGATTCAGACACCTATTCAATATCAGACACACTTTCTTCTGTGGCATATGTCTCTCTTTGAGCAATTACAATGTTGTGCAACACTGCAAGAGCCACAATAGTATTCTTCACATTGCCTAATTTACAGACATGCCATGGAGCAAGCATTGGAAGCGCTGTTTCCACACACCAAAGCAACCCTCCACAACATTTCTTGTTGAAATATGTGCCTCATTATATTTCTCTTCAGCATGACTAAGTGGTCTCTCCCTGAATCTCCTAGAAGTATACCCCTTAACTCACCTGCTTCAAAACATTCTTTGAGGGTCGATTCATTAAATATCTGGGAGTCATGAGTGCTGCCTCGCCACCTAAAAACAATATCCCTGATCCGAAGACTAGCATCACAGGTAACCTACAACAATTATTATCTTTTTTATGCAATAAAGTAAAGCCTATCGTAGTTTACTTTATATATTCCTAAAAATCTTACCTGAACATTGAGGGAATATCCTTTTCTATTTGTGTAATATTGGGCTGCATCACCACCATGTTTTTTTATTTATATATGCATGCAATCAATACAACCAATTACAGATGGGAAGCCTCTTACATGGTGGAATTCTGTCATTAGCTGTTGTTCCTCTGCAACAGAAGTGGGCATCATTATATAATCTGCAGCACGTCGTGCGAGCGCACGCGCTACTCTGCTAAATATGCGGCTGATAGTGGCTTGAGATAATCCATAGAGGTCTCCAGCATCTTCTTGAATCTGTAAAGAAAACGAGTCTTAAAAGTAACGCATCATTAGGTATACCCAAGTTTGTATAAATATCGAAAAGGATTAACTTACCTCTTACCTTTACGGTGCAGCTGTAACTCTTCGCAGACTAATTCAATTATAAAAGCAGCCGTTCGTTTGGAAAAACGATACAGTTTACGGAATTCCTCGTCATCCAGAGAATGCGGATCAAACTCTGACGATAAACTTTTCTACGTGAAATATTTTCAATTACTGCAATGCTATGCAGGGTTTGTAAGGCTTCCATTATTTATACACAAGTAAATAAAAATACTTCTTGAAACGAAAATTATGCGCTACGAGATCGATGTGTTGTTTACTTTAAATCGACTGACAATTGACATCGGAAATCAGTGCCAAACACGAAACAGCTGACCGACGGCGGCCATTTTTTTTGTTACGGAACGCTTAAAGAAGGGGTCTAGCTCCTATAAATCAAAGCAACTTCACCGTAGGCTTATAGGCCGTTTTAGCGCTTTTGAACCATTATGAATAACAATTTTTTACAAGCCTCTACTAACGGTCCTATAAAGTTCCGAAGAGTCATTATGAATAAGACCGTTAGTCTATTATATTGTAATCCGAAATTGAATTGTTAATTACTTTGTGTCAAAAATGATTTATTAGTAGCGATAGTAAAAGTATAATTCGCGTGTAGACAAGATAACTTTTATTAGTACCTCGATATAGGCACAATAGGTATCTATTAATTAAAACAATTTCACTAATAAATGCGAAAGTTTGAAAAGATGTTTGTAAGAAGTAGGTACAACCTAAAAGAAGAAACCGCTGAATGAATTTTGATGAAATTAGCACAAATAGTCATGTCCTGAATTTACCTACTTACGGAGAACTCAATACTGACGGGTCTTTTATTCCGGAATATATTCTTTCGCGCAGGCGAAATCACAAGTAAAAGCTAGTTTAAAGTTTAGTTAAACCTATGATTAGTATGGCACCCTGTGGTATAGTCCATTCTGATGCAGTGTGACAAGACATAAGTATATACTTATTACCTAACATGTTAAGATCTAAGGGTTAATTCATACGAGAGCAGAGTTGATGCGAACCGAAGCGTTAAGTTCTTCATAAGATGCACAAATGCGGAATTCGCGCGCAATTGAGTGATCAACTCAGACACAGGTCAGTTGCCGATTCCAAAGAACATAATACATAATTATTATATAATATATACTACCGAAACGATTCCGACTGACGAGTGACGACGCGTTGGTTCGCTTTTTTTTTTTTTTTGGACCTGACTAATCTGCCAGTAGCCTGACGAGGGTCGGCTTTTCTGGCCACACCGGACTTTAGGGTGAACGCTGACGCGCTCGCAACCCTGAATTTAAGTGACCATGCTGAGGGCAACCCACTAACGGGTTACGAACCTCGGCTCAGGACGGTCACTGAGGGGAGAATGAGACATTCAACGATTAGTGGGGAAGGTTTTATTGACCTAATCCTATCAGTTCGTATTATTTACATCGGCACCAGGGCCGGAACTGTCTTGGGGGTCGGGAGGGCGACGGGGAACGCGGCGAGGTCCTCGACGGCGAGGACGGAACTGCGGTCTTGTGGAGTGTAAGAGATTTATAAACTCGTTCTTTTCGCGAATTGCCAGAGTGATGTCGTCCTCTGGATCGGCTAATACTGAACGCGGCCGTCTCCATTTGGCGCGGTCAAATGGAGTGTATATCGACGCTTTACGGATGAGCGTGTTTTGATGTTTTTCCGCTCGATCGAAATAGCGTTTGCTAGCGTTTTGCATGAAATGCCTGATGGTCGGCATGTTGGTGTCCACGTGGAGGTTGCAATTGCGAACGTACCACGGGGCACCAAGAGCGTATCTGACAAATTTGTTCTGCAACACCTGCATACGCTTAAGTCGAGCGGGCGGCATGTGAGCGAATACGGGTGACGCGTACGTCATTATGGGCCTAATGCATGCGGTATATATCCTAATCTTGTTGCGGATGGACATTTTGCTTTTTTTGTTGTGAGCCAGTGCAATTGGCTCATCGCGAATGCGGCTCGCGCGCGTACCGCGTTGACGTGTGGCAAGAAGGTCAACTTCTGATCAAGGATTTTTGCAATTACTATTATAGGACTTTTTAACTTTGACTTTGTATGGATAATTATATTTTGCTTAACATTATAATATTTAATATAATATTAACTTAAACTGATAGACAATTTCTTTTAGACATATAGTGATTATTTATTATGTAATTTGTTATTAGTTTATTTTGATTTGTAAGATAATATTAATAAAATGTGTTCGGTAGCTACTGATTATAATTTGTACGCCACATTGGCCAAACATGATTGATCATTTTATATATAGATTTGAACAACTTGCATATTGTATGTATACTCATGTTTCACAAATAAAGAAATTTGAATTTGAAGGATCACTCCTAAATATTTGGCTTTGTCCTTCCAGGGTATGACCTGGTCGGACATGCGGACTGAGGTGTGAGGCACTTGGACCCTCGTTTTCCGAGTGAAAAGGATGGCCTGGCTCTTGGTGGGGTTGACGGTGATTCGCCATTTGCGAAACCACTCACCGAGCTGGTCGGCAGCGGTCTGCAAAGTGCGCACCACTTGGTCAGGGTCTCTACGTGAGGTGTAGATTGCTGTATCGTCAGCGAAGAGCGTCAGATGGGCGTTCTTCGGTTTCGGGATGTCGCTGGTGTACAGCGAGAAAAGAAAGGGGGAGAGGGCGGAGTCTTGCGGGACTCCGGCCGTGATGGGATGTCGGGAAGAAAGAGTTCCGTCTACGCGATATTGGAATCCGCGATTCGACAGGAATTCACGTATGATGTGCACGAGATGAGTGGGCACGTTGAGAGAGTACAGCTTGAAGAGCAAGCCGTTGTGCCACACCCTGTCGAATGCTTTTTCAATATCGAAAAAGAGAGCACCGGTAGGCATGCCGATGCGGAATTTATCATGAACGTGCTCCGTGATGCGGAGCACCTGATTGACACAACTGTGCCTGATGCGAAAACCGAACTATTCCGGAGGGATCAAATTGTTATTATGGGCGACAATTTTGAGGCGGTCGAGGACGATCCGCTCGTAGAGTTTGCCCAGAGTGCTAAGCAGGCTGAGAGGCCTGTAAGAAGATGGCTCGGATGCGGGTTTTCCCGGCTTATGGATGCCTATCACAACTGCCTCCTTCCAGTCGTCTGGGAAGAGGCAGTTAAGAAACGCGGCGTTATAGATCGCGGTGAGAATTTTGACTAGATGCTCCGGGAGCATCTTGATCATACGAGTGGGGATCCTATCGCCCCCGGGGGCCTTGCGACGTTTGAGTGCCTTGATCAGATCGACGACTTCTTCGATTGTCACCGGTGCAAGGGGATCGGGCGGCGGCGGGTCGACGTCCGGGTCGACGTTAACGTTTTCGTTTGTCGGTCGCGAATTAGAGATCGGCGGTGGCCGGACCGCGTTCCTACTTTCGAGTAAGGAATTAACCCCGTCCTGAGAAGGACGCGGTTCGGCCCGAAAGGATTCCAGGTAGCAATAGGACAATAGCCCTATTGTTCCCCTTCGTCCTTGGCGTGCAGCGAGGTCGCTGCGGTCCGACCGAGCAGGTACTCGGAGGGATTAAAGTGTCGGAGCTTACGCTACGACAACAATAGGTCCGTCCGAGACGGCTGCTCAAGACAGAATGACGTTGGTTCGCGTAGTAGCAAAAAGAATATAACCACTACGTTAACGTAGTAGGTGCTTGGGTCCGCGCGGATGCGCGCAGGCCAATCAGCGTTGGTCGCACTCAGACGCGCAAATGCTGTCGAATGCGCGCGTCTTTTTTTATTTCAGAAGTGAATTGAGTTACTGCAAAAATTTAAAACAACTATATTATCACTTGCTGACCCGGCAAACGTTGTTTTGCCATATAAATTCTTTTTAGAGGATAATTTTAATAGAAAAAAATGAATAGGTAATTGATCAGTTACCGACTGGGGTTAAAAGTTATTAAATTACTAATATCGCTATTAAAAATAGGGGATGATGGAAGAAGGTAGAAAATTTGGAGTTGTATTTATTTTTTAATGCCACTAAATAAAAAAATAAAAAGCAATGAGAGGTGTCAAGGGACACCCGGATGGAACGAAGTTCCTTTCGATTAATTAGTGAAGGAATTGTAATAAAATTTTATTTATATAACAGAGTGTGTATATATATAAATATATAAATATTTTCCTATTTCCGTTCCAGTACATAAGCTTCTAGAGAAAAAAACAAATAAATACTATTGCATAGCATTTTTATCACAAATTTTGATTGACTAAACACAAATTCGATCTTATGCTTACCACATAAAGTAGATTTTTAAACGCGAGCAAAGCACGTTTAGTCTTGTTATTGATAAATGTCAGTAACCAAAGTAGAATAAATCAACAAAATTTGAAAAAAGAATGTTACGTTCGATTCTTTTGTACTCGTGCCGTGCCAACGCTGGGGAAATAGCTTCTACGCAATGTATTTAAGGTTCATATTAGATTAGTAAGAAATGGTTTTAATGACTTTAATAAATAAAAATATACTCGTTTCAAGAATTATAGCTTCTACGCATTGTATTTAAGGTTCATATTAGTAAGATAATAGCAAAAAGTGTCGTGACAACTTTCCGTCCAGCCCCCTTTCACAACGCGCAATAAGGAACTTCGTTCCAATAAAAAAAAATCTGTCGAAAAAAAAATGGGTTGGCCACCCTTATCACTTAGGGGGATGAAAATTAGATAACAACCTATTCTCAGACCTTCCAAGTGTGAATATAAAATTGCATCAAAATGTATGTAGTATGGTAACAAACACTGTGACACGAAATTTTTATATATGTATATTGATAGATATACCTATGACTGCCTTGGTGGCGTAGTTGTATAACGGTACGACTGCAACGCATGTTGAGGTATCGGGTTCGGTCCCCGGGTCGGGCAGTGATATTGGATTTATCTATTCACTATCAGCCCCAAGTCTGGAATTTGTGCCCGATATGGCGATAGGGTCGCCCCTAATCACATCATGGGACGGAATACGCACGGCGAAAAGTGGGTGCACTAGTTACGCCTCTGCCTTCCCCTTCGGGCGAGGGATAATCGTCTCTCGTCAATCGATAGGTACTCTAGCTGGACGCCACTGTACTTATAATCAGTGCAGTGAACTGCAGTGCAGTACGTCATTCCCTTGTCCGTGTAAAAAATAAGAACAATGCCAGTAGATAAATAAGGCAAACATATAGTGAAGTATTAAGTATAAAGCAGTTTATTTGATTACACAAATAATAGAGATAAAACTATTTATCCTTACATTAACACCCGGCTGTTATCGTCTTTGATCGCATATTATTAATTACCCTTGTATATATGTAGGTACATACTTAATTGTGCACTCTCTAGATCACTCGTATTCTTTGCCAAAAACAAATCCATTTTGTATGGATTATGCAAAAGTACTATGTACCTACATCTCTGCCGCCGAGCATTTTTGTGCACTGCTGTGTTCCGGATTGAAGTACATTGTATTACTTATTACGTACCTAGCCAATGCAGTTACTGAACAATTCTAGGGAGATTTAATATTATTCTATTGTTATAAGATGGCAAGCACAATGCAGTATCACGTAGTGCTTTATAAAGCCTGCCTAGTTTTGTTGGTGTAAGGTAAATTGCTACTGTGATTTATGGGCTGGCGTGACCATTATCTTATGTGAAAAGTGGCGATAGCCTAGTTGGAAATGGAACGGACTGTCGAGACGAATGTCCGCAGGTTCAAAACCCAAGGGCACACACCTCTGACTTTCATAAAAAAAAGTTAGGGTCATTCGGGGCAACAGCACGCAGTGGGTAAAAGTTCGCATGGTCAATATCTCGGAACCTATTGAGGGGGCTCAGACACTTTTTCGGCTAGATCAGGGGCGCATCAGGGACGATGTCGGAGCCACAAGCTATTTTACCAAGCCTCACTTATTTAGCGAAAAACGGTGATCAACGTGATTTTGTTGATTAGTTACCAATATTTTGTGCTGGGAAAAAGTATATGGCTAGACGGTGTATCAGTTTACAAAAGTCCGTTAATTATGTTAAGTTTATATGATTATTATAGCTCTTGCCCGCGGCTCCGCCCGCGTGAATGAGTTTTCCCGGTATAAAAGTCCCGCTTAAAATGTAGCTTATATGACACGTTCGTAGATTTACCATAGCAGCGCCATCTATTGATTACTTCCTCAACCCAGTCGAAAGGTATCGACATCTGTTAGAATCATTCATAGCAGCGCCATCTATTGATTACTTACTCAACCCAGTCGAAAGGTATCGACATCTGTTAGAATCATTTGGAGTTAAGATAATTGTGACTGTCAAATAATAACAGACAAATAATTAGCAATAAATTAAAATTGCGACTATAATTTGAGATTTAAACTATCCTATCTCTCAAGTTGGATCGAACTGCACATGGTGTGCGAATTTTATTATAATCGGTTAAGTGGTTTAGGAGTCCATTGAGGACAAACATTGTGACACGAGATTTATATATATTAAGATAAGATAGTATTTATTTTAGTTATTATTCTGTCCTAGAAAATAAATGCGTCTTGACTAACGTGCGATTGTTTAAAATATTCCCTGTTTAGGTAAGAGTACGAGGTTAATAGTACGCACCCTGTTATAACTTCATTACAATGATCGCACGGTTTTTTCTTCTTTAAGCTGCAATTAAGGCGAATATTATTTGTAAAGATTTTTAGACCTTATACAGAAAAAAAATATTCTCCATAAACACTCTGCGTAGTTTTACCCACATAACGGGTCAATAGTACGAATTTCCCCCGATGCACTTAAACATGTATTCCAAAAAAACAATGAAGAAAATGTATGTATGTATAAAATGTAATGTATGTAATGTACAAAAACTCATTAAATAATAAAAGTAGAATAAATTTGCTTTACATAGAGTGTTAAAACGTTTTCCTAGACACTATATTTTTGACTGTGTAGACGATAGAAAAAAAAGTGCGTACTTTTAGGCCGAATGACACTATGTGTGTATTCTTTGTGAATTATCGCTCGCTTTAACGGTGAAGGAAACATCGTGAGGAAACCTGCATACCTGAAAAGTTCTCTGAATTTCGAAGGTATGTGAAGTCCGCCAACCCGCACTAGGCCAGCGTGGTGGACTTATGGCCTTAACCCTCTCAGTTGTAGAGGAGGCCCGTGCTCAGCAGTGGGCAGTAAGATATGATACAGGGCTGGTATGGTATGGTGACCATTATATTAACATCAGGCGAGCGTTTTGTTTACCTCGCAGGTTAATGAAAAGACGACTGCCTCGACGTCGTTGTGTTGTGCGGTGTTGTCGGTACAACACCGCAATAAAGTCCCGGGGTCGTATCTCAGGCAAAATGATATTGGGTTTTTCTGCTCAGTATCAGCCTGGACTCTGGAATTTGCGCCGAATATGGTGATAGGCTCGACCCGTATTACATCATGGGACGGAACACTTGGCGTAAAGTGGGTGCCTTGGTTGCACCTCTGCCTAAACCTTTGGGTTTAAGGCATGATGTACACATAAATACCCCTTTTATCTCCGAAGGCGTAGGCAGTGGCGCAAATAGTACACCCGCTGCTCGCCATGCGTATTCCGTCCAATGATGTGATAGAGAGCGAGCCTATCGCCATATCGGCCACAAATTCCAGACCCGGGTGAAACTGATTAGAAAAACTCAATATAACTTAAACGTTGAAAGGCATGATGTGTTTTGAATACAAAAGTTTAGACAATTGAGTTTAATGTTACAGGCTATAAGTTACAATTATTAATAAGTAAGTTAAGTTAAGGAGATGTACGCTTTTCGTATGGGTGCTGGGCTTCAAAATCTAAGCAGGCCCAAACTTTATGAATTAAAGGGGCTAAAATATGGATCTTGGACTAGACCCTTCCATTTATAACTTACATTTTGAATACTTAACATACATTTTAAGTGTAGTTTTTAAGCAAAATAAAATTAGGTACATAAGTCTCCAAATCTGAGGACTTTAAAATTATACGATTTATTGCAAAGGCCTAGTTTTTGATAGTACCTACTATCCAAAAATATATAAAGTATCTTGGTTTGAATTTTAAGCCTAAAGTTTTTGGACATATCGCCTCTTTTATAATATAATTAATCTTAAAATTTACGGTTTAGGGCCGATTCCACCGCTTGCTGATAAATGGTACTCGTCACATAAATGTATAAGGCGACCAAATACAAAAGTCACACTCTACACCGTGAAATAAATGTTAATAAAATAAGTACTACCTACATTAGCTGTTTAATACGATAACTATCCAATAAAATTTACTTTAAACTGTGAAACTGGCCCTTAACGTTTTAACATAATTTATAATTTTATCTATAATTATAAATTATTTAAAATTTTAACTTTAAACATGAGGGTTTATATTGAAATACATCATTAATTTCGGATTTTATCGCGGCTTTTTAAATTATATTTTCTTAAGACGTTTCGAAGACTTCATGGTCTCGGGGCGGACTGAGGGTTCCGTCCGTGTTATGTTTAAAAGCGGATTGGAGTCGCATTTCCTATAAAATGTATGGAAAAAGAATTGTAATTTAATAAATCTCTAATGGTCCCATAGTGTTTTGATAATAGTAAGGAAAAGGATCGATTGGCATCAAAAAAGTTTTTACATAAGTAATTTATACATTTTCTTGCCGACAAAATTTTGTTCAAAATCTGTGAAGTAGATATTAATGTCTTAAAAAATGATGGACAATCTCGTAAAAAGTTTTCTTGTAGCTACTCTGTATAGAAAGGTAAGTAATTTAATCATAATCTAGAGATAATTTTTTTTCGAATATAATGTAATAATAACATTTCGAAACAATGTGAATTATAACAATTTTAAAAAAAATCGGTTGATTTCGGCGCTGGCTAGGAACCTTCGGCCAAAACGGGGAGAAAATCCGACTTTTTGGCCGAAGGCGAAAGTTCGGTCGGACTTAAGCACAACCACAATAAAACATTTTAGTAGAAACTTTATTGCATATTTTATAAATTCCTGAAAGGAATAGCGCAGTTTATTAAAGCGCAACAGAATTCGATTTTATATTCAGTATTTTACTCTAAACTGTGCACACTTACCTTTAAAGGTCTGATCACACACAACCGTGCGGCTCAACGGCAGCACTAGCTTCAGATTTTAGGAATCAAATAAACATCCGGCGCAGAGTAGCTCCCGCACTCGTCGCGCGGCGCGTGTGCTCAGACCTCAGACCGGAGCACAGACACAGACACAAACACTTACTGGCGGCGACGTCCGAGGACATGATGCTCCACACGAGCGAGTGCTACAGATCAGCCGACACACACGCGGTACTGTTACTGTAAATCTCCGTCGAGAAACTGTTATCGTATGAATTACGAGTGGCACTGTTTGTTCGGAGGCTGCGGCGCCGCGCTTATGTACCCGCTATAAAGTTCAATATTTACCAAATGTAACGAACTCGATGACTAAGGCCGGATCGGAAACTCGCGCCGTCTCTAATCTCGGTCGGTTCTAATTTTCGCACCCTCCGCAATTGGTTGTCACCGTGTGACATCACCGCTCGCGACGGTGCCAATCGGGTTTGTAAAGTTATAAACGACACAATAGTATCGATATTTAAAAACACAATAATTAGTATCTACATCGCTCCTTCAAGTTGATTGATGAGCGCGCGGCCATTCAACGCGCGTGTTAGAATATTCTTGTTATTTAATATCATAATTTAGATAAAATCGTTTAAATTATCATAAAACGAATCAATCTACACGATAGTATCTTTTATTTAAAATATTTCCGGGTGATTATCAAAAAACCCGACTGCGTCGATATCTGCCATCTTTATTAAATTCATTGAAGAACTGAAAAGATAGAAACAAGATTTTAATTTGAATATTTTGTTTTGGTTTCGATTAATCTTAGTTGACAGTGTTCACAAACGCTGTCGGAGGCATAACACGCGCACTTCTCATAATTTGGTTGGCGCTATAGGTAGAACAACAAAATCTCGGAGTGAGCAGATCTTGTTTCTATCTTTTCAGTTGTTCAATGAATTTAATAAAGATGGCAGATATAGACGCAGTCGGGTTTTTTGTTTTTCTTAAAAAAAATTTATGGTAATACTGTAAGGATCAAGATAAGTATTCTATTTACATTATAAACTATGAATAAATAAATAAAATATAGTATTTTAAAATATATAATTCTCTACGATTATAATTTACCAAAAATCTAATAAATAATAGAAAAAAATATCTTAATATATATAAATCTCGTGTCACAATGTTTGTCCTCAATGGACTCCTAAACCACTTAACCGATTATAATAAAATTCGCACACCATGTGCAGTTCGATCCAACTTGAGAGATAGGATAGTTTAAATCTCAAATTATAGTCGCAATTTTAATTTATTGCTAATTATTTGTCTGTTATTATTTGACAGTCACAATTATCTGTTAACTCCAAATGATTCTAACAGATGTCGATACCTTTCGACTGGGTTGAGTAAGTAATCAATAGATGGCGCTGCTATGGTAAATCTACGAACGTGTCATATAAGCTACGGGTAGATTATGTATACTTTTTATACCGGGAAAATATAAAGCGGGACTTTTATACCGGGAAAACTCATTCACGCGGGCGGAGCCGCGGGCAAAAGCTAGTTTATTATATAAAATGCATCCTATTTAATCGTTTTTACGAATATTTACCATTTACGCCATATATTTGTGTATATGTGGGTATATATGTTATTGTGTGTACATATGTGTGTGTACTGCGTATACATATGTATGTGTGTGTGTGTGTGTATGCTATTATTTTTAAAATGGGTTTAACCTGATACATTTCTACTTACCTTTTTATTTATTTACATATTATATTTGTCACACGCGCACCGACTTGCGCGTCCGTCCGCGTTCACGTGCACTTGGGTGTGGAGACGATGACGCGCGGATACAGTTTATTACTCACACGTAATATTTACACGCGATAAACGCGCCAGGCGCGAAGGACAACAGAAAAGAAAACACGGCAAGTGAGGCGACACGTTTTATTATATAATGATGGTTAGTGGCGCTAGAGACGTGCGAGATGCGGCGCGGCATGCGGCGCGACATGCGGCGCGACATGCGGCGCGGGGTGCAGCGCCAGCTCCAGGTCGCGGCGCCGCGCCTGCAGCCGCGCGTGCAGGTACCGCGCCACACCCTCGCCCGCCCACGCCTGCGTGTAGAACGACCCGCGCCGCTCCTCCTCGGGGTTGCCGCCGCCACCGTTCATCGTCTGCAACCAACACGCCACCGCGTTACCACACACCACCCACACCACGCACCTATTCCACTACCTACACCTACTCACCTTCAGGTCGCGCGACTGACTGACGAGCCACTTCTGGATGAACTGCTGCGGATCTTTGCTGAAGCTCAAAAAGAACTCCCGGTTGGTTTTCAATTGATTGATGGTGTCAACCTGAAAAGATTTTGTTCGGTATTGAGTTATCGATATTGGTTGGTGCGGTTGGTGTCGACTGGCGTGATACTGACCGTCTCGTGTATCTTGGCGTCGAGCCCCTGGATCTCCTGCTGGTTAGCGGTGCTGAGCAGGAAGTTGTTCATCTGCGCCTTGAGCGTGTCGTCGACCTCGACGTCGATGTCGTAGCAGGCGGTCTGCTTGGCGTCGTGCGGCGGCTCGACGGCGATGACGTGGTTGATGACGATGGGGTCGGGCGCGTGCAGCAGCGCGCCCAGGCGGCCCGGCACCTCGGCCAGCTTCACCCGCGCCGCGCCGAAGATCTGCTCCAGGTAGCGGTCGCAGGCGATGTACTCGCGCTCGTGCGGGTCCTGCAGGCGGTGCGTCTTCACATACTGCCACAGCGCGTTCACGATCACGGGCCGCGTCTGCGTGTGCACGCCCAGCAGCCGCGCCAGCCGCTGGTCCAGCTTGAACTGCAGCGGCTGGTAGTCCAGCAGCAGCAGGATCGTGCACTGCACGTTCTTGTATCCCGGCCGCTTCACCTACACACAAACAAGCACAACCACCACGGGTCAGTGTCGGGATAACGTAACCATTCATGTTTACTCTAAATAGCTTTATTCACCTGAAATCCGTCCGTCTCCTGTGTGGTGAGGGTTCGATGCCACTCCACCAAGTGTGTGTCGGGTCCGTACAGATCCTTGTCCAGTTCTATGACGAGAGACTTGAAGAATGATGAAAATTTTCGCTTCACCTGCAACTCGTCACATGACTACATAAAGGATGGCACTTCAAATTGCAACATAAAGCAATGCTTTCTTGAAACATACTTTGTTCGGATCGTTCTTTGAGTCGTCGAGCAGACGGCCTTCTACGCGAAGCTCCCACGATGGAACAGCTTTGTCACCTTGTCCTGATAGACGCAAACAATAGATATAAAGTTTAAGACAATAAAACTAATTGGAATATCGTTCTCTGGGTGTCTGCGTTCGCTCACCAGGATAAAAAGTATTTGAGATGAATATGCGCAACTTTCTCTTCTGTTTCATGGGCCGCTTAAGGGCCTCCTGTATGTCGAGCCGCTTGCGCATGATGGTGGCGTCCAGCTTGCGCTCGAAGGCCAGCAGGTCCATGTAGGCCTGCGACTCGGGCACCAGGTCACGCACCTTCTGAGGCAGGATCTTGTCGGCGAGGCGTCGCTTGCGCTTGCCGGCTGGCGGCGCGTACGGCTCGCCCGCGTACAGCGGCTTGTGAGGCGTCGCGCCGCGCGCCTCCGCCGTGCGCTTGGGCGGCGGCGCGTGTGGCGCGTGTGGCGCGTGTGGCGCGTGCGGCGCGTGTGGCGCGGGCGGCGGCGCGGCGGGGCGCGCTCCCGGCACGCCCGCGCCTGCGCCGTACGCGCCCGGCGCCGCGCGCCCCGGCCCCGGCCCCGCGCCGCCGCCGCCCGCCCCGCCGGCACCCGCTGGTGGTGGCGTGAATCCACTGCGAGCCTGCCGTATACAACACCAAGGTTACAACTAATTATTAATATAAATATTATATTCCGTGATCTAAAAACTACATCATTGAATCATAACAAAAAAAAGCAATAGTCTTAGTCAGGAACCAAACCTGTTGATTTGGAAAAAATAAAAATTTAAAGTCATCAAATGAATTGAAGTGCTGATCTCAATACCTTGTTTTTAAAAACTATTTGTTTACATAAAATGCAAACCTGGTAAGTGCTAACTTAAAAAAGCGGAGCCAAGCTACCCTTTCACAATTTTTTTATTTTATTCTATAAAGCAAGTTTATAGTTAGCAATATGGCAGAATTAACTGTTCTGGTCATTCAGGAGCTAGTGCAGTGATTCCTATTAACCAAAAACTGACATTAGTAATACCTAATTTCGGGTAGCATTTGTACTAGAGATAAAACTCCCAGTTTTCTTAGGAACAGAAGGCTAAATGCACAAGAAGTGTACCCGAACAAATATTGATGAGAAAGTCTTCTTTTAAATCAGCATAATTTTAAAAATGAATGGATATTTTGGTATTTTCTCGAGTGTAGGTGTGTTCAATGAATGTCTCTGATTATGTTAAATTAAACCAGTAATTATACTATAGCATTTATTAATTAACGACTCTACATTGTGCCGGGCGTAACTACACTGACTTAACAGCGCTCAACAAACCTGCATATAGAAATGCAACTATGCAATTATCCATACGTGTGTCGCTACAGATATTCCAGCTATATTATTTTATCCTATATGTCTATGTATTTATATAGACTATTTTGTCTGAATGGGTAACACCACAATGTCTTAAATATCATCAATCAATATTATGTAAGTACTGTTGTGTGACAATTTGAAAGATATTGTAAGCAGTGCTATCAGAGCATAATGAGACAACATTCTCACAGGATATTTATTTATTTATTTATTAGTAAAGCCTTACCAACTAAAAATACATACGAGACTTTAACAATGTGGAAAAAGATAATCAACATTTAAGTGTATGCTTCTAAATTACAGGTAAGTTCGACACTACTCACTTAAATAATTTACAATAAATTTTATCACCATCAAAAATACAGTAACTACATTGATATGGCAAGTCATAATTTTAACATTTAAAATATTATGTATCAACATTATCTGTACCAATATAATTTCAACATTCCTATCAATATAAAAAATCAGTATCTACATTGACATAGCAAGTCATAAATTCAACATTTAACAATATTATGTATCAGCATTATATATACCATCATAGTTTCAACATTATGCGGACAATAAATTAAACATTTAAAGTTTCCTTCAAAATTACAGGTAAGTTAAATATTATTCGAATTATTACCAAAGAATTCTGATCTGTATATCTATATCTGGTATCCATCCAGACAGCGACCACCATACACAAGGTGTTAAAGCCCACCATAGTGGCTCGTTTCACACAGGCCGGCATAATTTTGTCGACTGGCTAGGGATAATCTCTAGTCTGTACTCTATCTGAATCCCACTTCACTTACTATCAAGTGCAGTTGGGTCACTTTGGGCCCAGTTCAGTGCCAAACAAAGAGTTGTAGTTTATGTTTTATGTGGGGTTGTTAGTATTTTGCATAATATTATAGTAATAGACATCTATTAGTATTATGAAGTGCCATAGAGTGCATGTAATTTTTTGTAAAACAAGTTAATACGAAAAGATAGTGTGTGTTTATACTAATATTATAAAGAGGAAAGGTTTGTATTTTTGTATGTTTGTAACTAATAAACTCAAAAACTACTGGAATGATTTAAAAAAAATCTTTCACCAATATAAAGCTACATTATTAGCAAGTAACATAGGCTATTTTTTATCCCAGGAAAATATAATGCAGGACTTTTATCCTGGAAAAACTCATACACACGGACAGAGCCGCGAGCAAAAGTCTAGAGTCAAAATAAAACTGTCTTGTTGATATACAAGCCTCTACATCATTCATGATAAAAATATAAAATGTCTTTACATAGGTATTCATAACATTATATAACGCATTTTGTTTTTTGTTTGGACATGCTAATCTCTGAAACTACTGCTCCAATTCTGAAAACTAATTCACTAATGGTTATTATGTGATATAAATCTATATTATGTGACAGATTTATGTTACAGTTCTAGTTACAAGGAGATTGTGTAACTACTGAGCATTATGAGATTGAATAATAACTGATGTCTCAGAATAATGAGTGTAGTGTATTTCTAGTTGCCATAAAGTACCTGACAATAAATAGAATCCAAGTGAAATTCACAATATACAGCTTTCAGTTACTGAATATGTTTTTATTGATTGTTTTTGTTGGTTATTCAACACCGGATAAAATTTTTCTTTTTTACCCGACTGCGAAAGAAGGAGGGTTATGTTTTTCGAGTGTATGTATGTATGTAGGCATATTTTTTGGCATGCCTAGAGCCTAAACCGAAGCCTAAACGGCTTGTTGTATTTTATGTGAGTGGTGTCAATAGATTTGTCTTAGTTGTGAGAGTGACACTGGGTACATCAAAATAATAAAAAAACAAAATTAAGGATTTTTGGCAGCAAATGGTTATCTCAAACAAAAAAGTCTTTAAAATACATCGAGTGTGGTATCCACATAAAGAATTTTTAATGGTGATTGCAAATATATATATATATATATATATATAAGTTGTTTGTTTTATTGGAGTTTGGAATAGGAAATGCTAATAAATCACATCACATCACACTTCACACTAATAATATAAATGCGAAGTTTGTGTTAGTTTGTTACTTCTTCATTTCACACTGAACACTGTCAACGAAGATTATTCAAAACTAAAATAAAATATTGTAATTAAAATCGTATTTCTCTATTTTCAGTTCTTCAATGAATTTAATAAAGATGGCAGATAGTGACGCAGTCGGATTTTGGATTTTTTAACATATTTTTTTTAAAAGCGAACTTCCTTACAATACTACTACTCAAACTTCAGGTGTAAGAGTTTCTTGATAATCTTGATATTTATAAACAATAGAATAATTTGCTTAATTGCCCATTTTCTTGCTGGCTGTAGTACATTCTTTATGCAAATGTGTGAATGTAGGCTTTAATATTTTTTGACAGTCTCCTAATACAGCTTAATATACTGCCTTTACTGCTGTGTTATTATTTGTGTGTTTTATACATCAGGTGACTGTGAGGACTAAGTAGTTTGTTTATGTCATCAGTCATCATTCAGATATATGTTTTCGAAGTGAAACTTCGTTACCGACGTACGGGAGAAATTTATGTAAAAAAAATTGACACATTTTCTGTCACTTTGGACCGTCACGGCGCCATCTTAACACTAACACAAACACACACACTCACGCCTTTTATCCCCGAAGTGATAAGCAGCGGCGCCACTGCCCACTAGTCCACACACTTTTCGCTGTGCGTATTCCGTCCCATGATATGATAGGTAGCGAGCCTATCGCTATATAGGGCACTGACTGCCTCGGTGGCGTAGTTGTATTGCGTACGCGTTACGAGTACAATTTGTGCGCTGAGGTCCTGGGTTCGAATCCTGGGTCGGGCCAAAAAAAACATTGTGACTGGGTTTTTCCATCTTTAAAATTACTCAGTCACAGCTCGGAGTCAGGAAGTTGGCGGTGTGATACCCCCGTGCCTCGGAAAGCACGTAAAGCCGTTGGTCCTGCGCCTGATCTCTCTCCGGTCATGTTGGATTGCCGTCTCACCGGACTATGAGAGTAAAGGAATAGCGAGTGCACCCTGTGTATTGCGCACACACTTGTGCACTATAATATCTCCTGCGTATCTGGCTGATCTCTGTTGAGATTGGCCGCCGTGGCCGAAATCGGCTAGAAAGGGTATATATAGGGCACATATTCCAGACACCGAGCCGATGCCTGATACTGAGTAGAAAAACCCAATATGACTTTGCCCGGGGATCGAACCCGAGACCTCAGCATTGCAGTCGTACCGTAATACAACTACGCCATCGAGGCGCCCTCTTCTAGGGTCATTATTTCGAAGAGAATCATGACATCTCGATGTAGTAATTAGGTAAAACTTACAGAGCCATCTATTGACGACAAATGTAAACAGTTTAAATAATATTATGGTTTGCTTCACTTATTGAAATTCATTTAAATAAATAGTGAAAGTGAGAGATTATTTTTTTATTGTTTTGAAAAATAATCATGTGATTGTGGATTTTGGCCTGGATGCGGGCCGCTTTTGACAGGTCCGTCTGGAAATCTTTGGGGGAGGCCTATGTTCAGCAGTGGACGTCATGTGGCTGATGATGATGATTATGTGGATTTTGGTATTATTTTTATGTTAACCTCAGTTTTGATTTTAAGTATTAGTAAATGTATTGTTAGGAACTGAAGCGATTTTGATTTAAATGAATGATTTCACTGGTGGTAGGTCTCTCATTATGTAGGGGGCCGTCTGGGTGGGTACCACCGCAGTGTCTATTTCTGCCGCCAAGCATCAGTGTGCATGCACTGTTGTGTTTCGGTTTGAAGGACACTGTAGCCAGTGTAACTACTAGACATAATGAGACTTAACATCTTATGTCTCAGGATGACGAGCGCAGTGGAATGCCACACAGTACTTTGTAAGTCAAGGTGCTGGATGGTTTTGCTACTGTTTATGGGTGGTCGTATTGCTTACCATCAGGTGAACAGTATGCTCGTCTCGTCATTCAATACAATAAAAAAAAAAAAAAAAAAGTTAGAAAGACGTTACAGTATGTTCATTGTGTAGAAGGCAAGAGATGAGGAAACAGATAGAAACACATCCAAATATACTATAACCAGTATTTTTTGCAATAGATGATGTCATGTTGTAAGTTTGCATCGAAGTAACTAGATGCTATACGTTTTATGATGCCTACATAAAAAAAGAAAGCAAGGTTGAATAGTTATAAAGGCTAGTATTACCGGGAAGTTGGGTCCGGGGTATGGCCGCGGTGGCATGGGCGAGCCCGGGGGCTGCTGCGGGCCCGGATAACGCTGCTGTGGTTGCAGAGCGCCCGGCGGCGGGGCTGGCGATGGCCCGCCTGCTGGAAACCGCTGGGCCATACTTTACTCACTCACAAATTCTTTAAAACTGAACAGTGAACACTGTATCTTCGTTACTAGCTACTCAAACAATAATTATAATTCCAATTTCTAAATAAATATTGTAAATTGTACGTATTGAGCGCGGCGAGGCCACTTATTTTCCCGTTATGTCATTGACAGTATGACAGTTGACTTTTTTTTTTAAATTTCCCCGTATATTAGGAAGGCAAAGGTTTCAAGCCCATACAGCCTCGTCATAAGTGATACTGTTGATAGTCTTTTTTTATCCTCTGTAGTATGTCGCTTTAAAGCAGTGGCTACCTTACCAAAACTTTATCGAGGAGTTTTGGCAGCAAAAAAAAAGCACTTGATTTCAATTCACTTCAAAACTAATAACAGAACTAATTTGAATAATATACCACCATGAAACAAGAGCACCTCATGACACTTTTTTTTTTTTTTTTTTTTTTTTTTTTTTTTTTTTTTTTTTATAATGGCATTTGTGTTCACATTTTGCCAATGTCAAGTTTGGTTTGTATATTTTATTATCTGTAGTATGTCGAAGTAAAGCAGTGGCTACCTTACCAAGACTTTATCGAGGAGTTTTGGCGGCAACAGAAAAAACACTTGATTTGCACAATTATTTCAATTCACTTCATTTGAGCTCTTTAATAGAACTATATTGGATAATATACCACCATAATTATGCAATATAACACTAAATATCACCAAAATAATGAATTAAAACAAGAGCACCTCATGACACTTCCAAGTTCCCACCAAAACTCTCACAGTCGACCATAGACTTTTTTTGTTTAGTTTTCTCCTTCTTAGTAAAAGGAGAAGGCAAAGGCGTTTAGCCATGCAACCTAGTCTGCTGTTTCTTTTTCACGTCTAAGGACTTCTTTAAAATTCAAAGGAAGGAGCCACGTCTGTAGTTGTGACAATAATAAGACCGAAGCCATGACTGCAATTTTCTCAAACTACAAGGCCGAAGCCACGTTTGGTTGTTTTTTGAAGTGAAAATACGGGCCAAAGCGAATGTTGACCGTCATTAAAACCATCCCTTACTAATCTAATATGAACCTTAAATACATTGCGTAGAAGCTATTTCCCCAGCGGTTTTGTTTTGGCCCTAACGGCCAGTAGCCTGACGCGAGTCGGCTTTTCTGGCCACACCGGACTTTCGGGTGAACGCTTTAGGCGCTCGCAACCCTTGATTTAACTAACCATGCTGAGGGCAACCCACTAACGGGTTACGAACCTCGGCTCAGGACGGTCACTGGGGGAGGATGAGACATCAACGATTAGTGGGGAAGGTTGGTGTTTAACCTAATCCTATCCATTTATTTCGTCAGCACGCGGGCCGGAACTGTTAGGAGGGTCGGGGGGGGCGACGGGGAACGCGGCGAGGTCCTCGGCGGCGAGAACGGAACTGCGGTCGTGTGGAATGTAGGAGTTTTAGGAACTCGTTCTTACTGCGAATGGCCAGAGTTTAGGGGTATTTTGTGATCTTTCTAAGGCGTTCGATTGCGTCGATCACAGTACCCTCATCCTAAAGCTACACCATTATGGTATTAGGGGAGTAGGGCTTAAACTAATATCTTCATATTTATCAGGCCGCAAACAAAAAGTATTTATTGATAATGTCTCCTCTGTAGGGCCCGCAGTTAGGATTGGGGTTCCTCAAGGATCAATCTTGGGTCCATTCTTATTTTTAGTATACATTAATGGACCTGCCTTACATGATTAACAATATGGCAGATGTAGTATTATTCGCAGATGACACCTCGTTAATTTTTAAGATAAATAGAAGGGAACAAAAATTTGTGGAGCCCAATAAAGTACTTAGTTTGATTTCTAACTGGTTTTCAGCTAACAATTTACTATTAAATGCGGCAAAAACGAAATGTGTCCGATTCTCGCTACTGAGTAATAAAAATGAACCAAATATTCATTTAGATGGAAATAAACTAGAATTAGTTCCCTCAACGGTTTTCCTCGGGGTTTCAGTAGATAATAAATTGCAATGGGGACCCCATATTCAGAGAATTTCGAGTAAATTGAGTTCTGCCGTCTTCGCTATTAGAAAGATCAGACATTTAACTGACGTGGCTACGGCAAGGTTAGTATATTTTGCTTACTTCCACAGCATTATGTCATATTGCATTCTTCTGTGGGGTTCTGCTGCAGATCTGCAGACCATTTTTGTCTTACAGAAACGTGCGATTCGCGCTATTTACAACCTTCGATCTCGTGATTCCCTTAGGGAACTGTTTAAGGAGGCTAATATACTGACTTTGCCGGCCGAATATATTTTCCGGAATATTATGTATGTCCGCAAAAACCTTAGTACTTTTATGAAAAACAGTGACTTGCACTGTCGGAACACTAGAAATAAGAATAAACTAGTTGTTCCAAATTTTAGGCTCTGTAAAACTAGTAAATCATATTTAGCGAATAGCATTAAATTTTACAATAAACTTCCCTCCGAAGTAGCCGATTTGCCCGGACACAAGTTCAAGTGTTATGTTATGCGCGAGTTAATGTCTAAGGCGTATTATAATGTAGCGGATTACCTCGATGATAAGACGGTTTGGAGAAGTGGTCCTGCACACCATGGCCAACCCTGTTAATACTTACTAGTGATTGATTGCATAAAGTGTCTCATCTGTATCTATCTTTAATATTGACATTACAATAATTTTAAATCTTCTGTGACTATTAGGTATGTAACCTAAGTACTACAATTATAAATATTCCCTCATTCATATAATATAAATTTAGGGAAGACGACCGACCGATCATTTTGTTGCGCTTGCCTTTATAAGTTTAATTTTATTAAAAAAGTAGGAAAAGCAATACAACAAAAATAATTTTGTAAATGTAGGCGAATGCACGTTGTACACCGTTATTTTATTATTTTTTGTGTTATGTCCAGTTTTACGTATCTGTACATGCCTGTCCAGGTATTCCCTAAATCCCTTCATCTGGATCTTATCTCATTTCAACGGTGATTTGCGTGCATTAGCTTATATAACTAATCTGACTGTATACAGCACAAAAGTATTGAAAAAAAAATAGAGAAAGAAACAATGAACAATTAATGACAAAAAAGTAAGCCCGGAGTTTCTTTCTGTCTTTCTTCTTCGGGACGTCATCGCTTAGGTAGCTAGTGCAAGGCTGGTAGGTTAGCTAGGCTAGGGCCTGTAGTGTCCTCACCGGTGAGGATCGCGACGCGTTCCTCCCAGTATTTTAATAAAATAATCTCTTTTTTATATCCCCTTTCCTGCCAGCCCGAGCTGGCTTTTTTGTTTTTTGTTTATTTCTCATCATAGATTTACTCCCAATAAAAATGTCTGTAGTTATATAAGTGACCATTGATATTAATAATAAGTATGAATATAATAAATTTAATGTATCTTGATTTATCATAAGTGCAACTATGTTCGCCTACGTGATGAATAAAGTTTTTTTTTTTTTTTTTAGAGTGATATCGTCCTCTGGATCGGTTAGGACTGAACGCGGCCGTCTCCATTTGGCGCGGTCGAATGGAGTATTTCCCCAGCGTTGGCACGGCACGAGTACAAAAGAATCCAATGTTACATTCTTTTTTCAAATTCTGATTTATTCTACTTTGTTTGTGATGACCATTGCATTTCTGACATTTATCTATGGCGGCATAATTAACAACACCGCCACCTATCAATATTGGCTGGGAACTACTACATTAAGTAGTCAACTAGATGACCCGACACTCAGCCATCAGACATCGAAGTGCAGAGGTATCGACAATTAGCAGATGACGCCCAATAATACTGCTAGATGGCGACACTCAATCCTGGACGATAGCGCAATAAATAAATATTGTATTTAACCACATATATGCATAGTACTTTTATACTGATAAATAAAGCAATTGGTGAGAAATTATTCCCTAACCATTCAAAAATGCACGTTAATGTTCAAGTTTTCACTTCTGCCGGCACTCCCAGAGTGCAACCCGTTCTTTTTGTTGTCTTCTGTGGTGTGTCGTAGTTTAAAGCAGTGGGTACCTTACCAAGACTTTATCGAGGAGATTTGGCGGCAACAAAGCAAACACTTGACTAGCACAGTTATTTCAATTCACTTCATTTGAGCCCTTTAATAGAACTATATTGGATAATATACCACCATAATTATGGAGACAGGATTATAGAGACAGATGGCGCTTGCGTCATAGTAACATCAGCTCCGTATATAATTAATTTGTAAAAATGGTATTTATTTAATGTTATACGTTCTCATTTGCTCAATCGATCTGTTATGAGCATCTACACTAGTGACATTGTTATCTTCGTGGAAAGTGACGTATATAAGTGAATTTCAGCAAAAATTTACACAGTTGAAACAGTGCTATACAACTCTGACTATTCTGCAGTTAAACTGTCAATAAGTGCGGGAAATGTGAACCCTACCTTAAGTGCTTACTAAATAACAGTGTTTGTGCTAATAAACACGAAAGAAACTTGCTGCAAACGGTTTTTTCTACTGCTGAACCGTTAATAAGTTTAAAATTCTTGAGTTAGACTTTGATCCCGTCATGCATTATTTATAACACTGCCATCTACTATCGCAACAACGAGACAATTGTTCAGCGTGAGCAGTAATTAGCGTAATCACGCCGCGATCTGTCAATTTTACTTTTCTTCATTGATCGTTAACGAAACATCGCTTGATTAACATCACAGAGGGCGCTATTTAAAATAAATGCATCTGAAAACGTATTAGAAAAGAAGCACAACACTGCTAACTGTCGAGTAGTACTTCAGATAGACACCATAGAGGGAGCTACTTATTATAAATGCAGCTGAACGGCTTCTCCTCGCAACCTCTTTCACCTGGTTCGCACCTAAAATGAGTCGCAAATGTGCAGGTTGCCTTAGTGTCTTGAAAGGAGTCACATTTCTACGCTGCATTAGATGTCCGGATAAGTATCACTACAGTTGCGTGAATTTTACTAGAGAGACTTTTCAATCTCTGACTAAAGAGTTTAAAGATACTTGGGTATGTCCGTGTTGCATTAGTAAAGCACCTAAAGGCGGTGATAACACCAACACACCCATTCGACCATCTAATATGTTCGCTATTGACGGCCGAGAAAACATTTCCCTTATTGACAGTGATGATAATGTTGTACTGCGGTCTAATCCATGCTCCCCGGCCAAATGCAGTTGCATCTCTGCTGACATTATTCGCAAAATCATAAGAGAAGAACTTGAAATTAAATTTAGTACAGCAATTAAAGATATTCAAGACAAATTAATACACTTTGATGACGCATTCAAGTTTTTCAACGCCGAATACGAAAGAATAAACAAACAGTGTGAGTCATACAAGACACAAATAGATGAACTGGAGAAAGGCAGTAAAGACCTGCAAGCTTCTAATCGTGTCTTAACGCAACGACTGGTTCAATTGGAGCAACTGTCACGCGCTAACAACGTTGAAATACAGTGCTTACCGGAACACAAAACAGAGAACCTTTACAAAGTGTTACAACAACTTGGCAATATTATAAAGTGTCCCATCACCGAGGGCGATATCCAGTACTGTGGTCGCATCGCGAAAATAAATACCAATAGTCCTCGCCCACGTTCTGTAGCAGTTAAATTCAGCAATCGTCGTCTACGCGATACATTTTTGGCTGGAGTGATAAAATTTAATAAAAATAATACGAACTGTTAGGCGACCGATCCTGACTGTCCTTCTTAATTAAAAGAAACTACAATGTCCACGAGGTCACAGGTTTAATAAGAAAATTAAACTGTTACAATTTTCACACAAGATTCCTGACTTCCAGATTTCTGATGTAATGGTGATTGCTTAAGAAGCGAGTACCACTCGTCGCGAAGCCAATAACTAACTGCCCATAATTAAATAGAATTAAGTATATTTAAAAAATCACAACTCAGCATTATTGCAATGGAATATTACGCAATGCAATGCAATGCAAAGACAAATGCTGAGGTTTCAGTTCTTACATATTAGGCAGGGTTGTAACAGCTCCCCCTTTTTGACGGAGCTTCATAGATTAGAAAATGAAGCGAAGTCTATAAAAGAAATTTAAGTAAAAATTAGAATAAGAGAGAAATTAGGAAGTCAAGTTACAAATTAGAAAAATCCAAATATTAAGAATATAAAAATTAAAACAGAAAGTTATATTTCAAAAGCTTAAAACTAACTTCGGAAAACAGTTTTTCACATTTTAAAACTATCTATAAATTATAGTATTAAAGTAAAATTAACTATCTTTATATGATAGTACCCATATTAAAATTCAAAAGCAACTTAAAATTAAATAGAAAAGCAAACATTGTAAGGTGTAAAATCGAAAATTTTAGATAGGTATATAAAATCAAAATTTAATTTATCAAAAATTTAAATTCCTTTTAGAGGAATGCACAAAATTTACTTTATTCATGTTTTCACCATAACTTTTAATTATTGGCATAGATTTGATTGATCTGTCATCATCAGAGATAGACATTGCATTTAATTCAATCGACTGAGGTATTTTTACATTTTCCTTTTTAGACCTTACATTACAACACTGATTAAAAATTTGTATGCAACATACATTATTATGCTTGTTTGCACAACAGCGATAAACTTTATAAACAATATACAAAAATATGCACACAATTAGGAAGTATGTAAAACTAGAGTAATATGTGCCATATTTAATAAAATGGGATTCCTTCTGAAATTTATTTATTTCATATTGTAAATTATCAATGTCATGATCAGCGTATTTTAATGAATCCAAATTAATTTTATTGAGAGAGATAGGTGACAGATGAGGCAAAGTATGATTGAAATTTTCCTTTTTACAACAATCATCAGATGTTATGTCGAATTGAATATCCAAAGGCGACTTTAATATGAATGAATAGGAACTAGTAGAAATTTATTGGATTGTTATAGATAAAGCGATACAATTTTCTGACAGCTTTGCGATACCTGTACCCACAATTGTATAAACATTAATATTATCATGACATTTAACAGTTAGTTTACTTTCATCGGATTGTACATAAATCCATTTATTATTTTTCAATTTTTGCCATATGTCGATTTTACCATATAATATTTTTGAATTACATTGGGAAGGTAATGATAAAGTAATTTCCGTTAATAACATTGATTCACAATTGGGATTAGTTACTGTAGAACATATTGAAATTTGTTCACATATACTATAACTATTATCTATTATTTTACAACAATTGTCGAGATTGTCCAACATAGTATAACGTAATCTGTCATCACTTAAAGCAGTGTAAAAATTAGAAGGTTGGATTATTGCAAAGGTTTGAACATGTGTCTCATCATGAGGAGTCAGTAAAGGAATATTTTTATAAATGGTAAATTTGTCAGCAGTTATAAGCAGAACTGCAAATAAAAATATTATCTTTCTATTATAGAAATATGAGGTAAGTTGAGAAACATCAATTAAAATATGAATATTATGAATGTCTAATGGAACTGTAAATAAATATAAAATGTGTTAATTTAAAGGGAAGCAGGTTTAATTTCATTAGTATGGTATTTCATATGTTTGCGACCTACTTGTAATGTAACATTATGTTTATTATGAACTTTTAAAATTTTGTAAGGTCCCTTCCATATAGGCGAGAGTGCCTTACGCAACCTATGATGTTGCTTTAAATAGACTATGTCTCCAGTTTTATAATTTGTTTCATGAGAATTGGAATCATAGTACCTTTTTGATCTTTTTTTACTCATATTAATATTTTCCAAGGCTTTTTCTCGACTAAATTGCATTCTATATTGTAATGCGCGAATGTATTCATTATAAGTAGGGGAATTAGATGTACCGTATAGCGAGTTTGGGATGGTTGGCTTATAACCATATAATAATTCATAAGGAGTGAATCCAGTAGTACAGTGAGGAGTAGTATTATAGGATAATATCGCGGTAAATAGATAACAATGCCAATCATTTTGATTTTCGTTTACAAAAGATTTTAGGTACTCTTTTAATGTTGCATGAGAGCGTTCAAGTGCTCCATTGGTTTGTGGATGATAAGGGGTAGTAAATAGGGGTTTAATTTTAAATATTTCTGTCAATTGCCTAAACAACTCAGAGGTGAAACATGTACCCATATCAGTTAAAATAGTTTTTGGAAACCCAAAATGTGCTATAAAATGTACGAGATTTCGAGCTATTTCTTCACTTGTTGCTGAAATCATAGGATAACAACTAGAAAATTTAGTCAAATCATCTTGTAAAGTTAATATAAATTTAAACTTTTGGAAACCGGCGTCGGGTAGAGGACCTACGACGTCTAAAGCTAGGCGTTCAAATGGCCTAGTAGATGAGGAAGTTATTTCCATCGGAGCTTTATTAGATTTTCTTAAAGGTTTATTAATTTGGCATAATTTACATTTCCTCACGTATTGTTCAATATCAGAACGCATGCCCTTCCAATAATAAGAGGCTTTTAATCTATTATACATGCGTTTTGAACCTGGATGACCCGCAATAGTGGAGTCATGATTTTCTTTTAATATTTTGGGAATTTCAATAGGAGTTGGATAAATTAACAGATTTTTGTAAATATGTATTTTAATATTAGTTTCATTAAAAATATAAGAAACCATGTTATAAATTTTAGTATAAGCTAATTTTGAGAACGGATCAGTAAAGTCAGATATTGCAAGATCTGAGACAGGGTTATTATTTAAAATATAATTTCTAAGCTTCATTAACAAATTAAAAATATCTTTAAATTTAGTTTCTTCATAATGATGGATTTTTGTAAATAGAAAATAATAAGTTTTATTTTTATCATTCAATGTGTAAATAGTATAAGGTTCGCGTTCGGAATTTATTAAGTCAGCAGAATTGTCAAGCTGCGACAACATTTCTTCGCAATGTGGCAAAGAATAATCAAAATCTAAAGAGACTGGGCAAGCAATTGCGTTGCATTTAGATAAATGTAAACCTTGAGAATGTTCTTCTATAACGGTATTCGAAATTGGAAGTTTATTTAAAATTTGAGCTTTAATGTATTTTTCATACGACAAATTATTTAAATTTACAATATCAATTGCGTTTATGGGACAACGAGAAAGCGCATCGGCATTAGAATTAAGGCGACCCTGCTTATAAATAATTTTATAGTCGTATTCTTCGAGTTTGAGGCGCCAGCGAATAAGTCTACTACCGGGATCTTTTACATTAAAAAGCCAAACCAAGGGCCTATGGTCGGTAACAATTTTAAATTTGCGCCCAAATAAATAGGGACGGAAGGTTTTCACTGCAAAAATAATGGCAAGAAGTTCCTTTTCTGTTGTAGAGTAATTATCTTCTGCCTTATTAAGTGTCCTAGAAGCATATGCGATAGGTTTATCTTTACCTATATCGCCTTGAGAGAGAACTGCACCCACGGCATAATTTGAAGCATCCGTTGTAATAATAAACGGAGCCGAAAAATCTGGGTATTGAAGTAGAGGAGCCGTGGTAAGTTTTTCTTTAAGAATTTGGAAAGCAGCGTCTTGTTCAGATGTCCAATTAAAGGGTACATCCTTTTTTAATAAAGAAGTTAGAGGTTTAGTTAATTTTGAAAATTTTTCAATAAAGCGACGATAATAGCCTACTAAACCTAGAAACGATTTTATATGCTTAACATTTTGTGGGACCGGAAATTCAGTGACTGCTTTAACTTTGTTAGGATTTGGTAAGACACCCTTGTCGGTAATAATGTGTCCTAAATATGCAACTTCGCGACGTAAAAACTCACATTTGTCTGGTTGCAATTTTAAATTAAATTTTCTTAAGCGGTCAAAAACGAGACCTAATTTTGAAATATGAGATTCAAGATCATGTGAATAAATAATACAGTCATCTAAATAAATATAACAATGAAGACCTTGAAGACCCGAAAGTGCCGTGTTCATAAGACGTTGAAATGTTGTAGGCGCGTTTTTTAAGCCGAAAGGCATCCTCGTAAATTCATAATGACCAGAGAGACTTGAATTAGTACTGACAGTAAAGCCTGTTTTAGAAGCGTCCTTGGGATTCATTCTAATCTGATGAAAACCACTTGCGAGGTCAAGCGTGCTAAAGTATTTCGAATGTCCTAATTGGTCAAGTATATCGGTAATTAAAGGTAGTGGATAGCTCTCAGAAACAGTAACATCATTAAGACGACGATAATCTATAACTATTCGCCACTTACTTTTGCCAGAGGCATCTATTTTCTTGGGGACCACCCATACTGGTGCACTCCATGGCGAAATTGAAGGTCGAATAATATCTTGGTCGAGCATCTTACGAATTTGCGTGTCGACTTCCTCCTTATGAACTTCGGGGAAGCGATATGATTTTACATGTATAGGGGGTGTATCTCCTGAGTTTATAGAATGCTCGATAGCATTTGTAAAAGACAAAGGCTCGCCATCAATATGAAATATATCTGTATATTTAGAACATAACTCTAACAGTGACTTCTTTTCTTCAAAATTTAAATGAGAGCAGCGTATAGAATTTACAACTTTATTCAAACGGTTTGGTTGTGTTGTAAAAATAGAATTAACGCATTCATAAGAGCAAGTATCGTTAAAAGGAGACAATTGAACACTGTAATCTGTAATTTCTACATTTGAATTTGTGGTATTTAAAATAGAAACATTAATTTTTTTATTGGGCTTAATAGAGACAATACAATTTGCGACATAAACACCTTCACTTAAGGTATGATTTAATACGAGAGCTTCATTGTTTTTGTAGAGCTCGTGCGAGTAATTTGATACAGTGCACTCTATAACCGCTTCAGAACGAGCCGGTATAATGTAAATCGGTTGATTATAAACAATGGGTATTGAATGTCCTTTGATTGACAACGATTTTGACGAATAATCTATATTTGCATTAAAATAGTTGAAGAAATCGCTACCGATGATTCCGTCATAATTTGTTAAATTTACGTCATCCGTTGTGACGTGGAATTTATAATTAAATGTTTCACTTGATATATTAAACTCTAATTGAAAAGTACCCAATGTTTCAACAATAGTTTTTGAATTGGTTATGCCCTTTAACCTTACAATCTCGGAAGAAAGTTCTGGAATTTCACTTAGACTGGATTGCTTTACTAGACTGATACTTGATCCAGTGTCAATAAGAAAACAAATTTGTTCCGTAGAATATTTAGAATTTAAATAAGTATGGGGTAAAGATATCTTTTTGTTAAAAGTTTCAGTACAAAAGGTAGTTATATTATTATCTTCATCAAAATTAGAACTTAGCAATATATTTTTATAATTAGGTTCACTACATAATATAGTAGGATTTAGAACACTCTCTTTTTTTTGTAGAGGTTTGTCAAACATAGTATAATTGGAACTCGATTTTCGAGATGTACAATTTTTTACGTTTATAGACTTAGAAAAACTCGGCTTGTTCCGAGATGAACTTTGTAAAATAGTATGACTCAACTTATCGTCCTTTGTGGACGGTTGAGGTGTAACGAAATTAGGAAAACTCTTGTCATTTATAGACAGAGGTGCTTTACAAAAACTCAGAGACTCTTTATTTTTATTTAAGCTGAGAGAATTCTGAGATGAAGAACTCGGTTCATTTTTCCGAGATGTATTAATTAAACTCGAGACTTTAGCTTGAGGTGAATTATAATTATAACAACAATTGTGTTTAATGTAACTTGAATCAGCGTTATACTCTGAAGTAGGATAATTTTTAATTGTGCCATTTCTATTATAAGATTTCGGCAGGCACACATCCGAAATCATTCGTCGTTTAAATTTTCATTATGCTCGGAATCACATGTGTGTATATTAACATTGTTGTGCGCGCTAGGATTTGAGTGACGTTGCAATGTGGTGTTACCACGTGAAATTTGAGCTTTAGAAGTATTATGCGCACTTTGATTATATTTAAATTGTAATTTACGACACTCTTGAATCGTATGAGCTACATTTTTACAATAATTACAAAATTTTGCAAAACTGGAAGAATTATTAGTAGAATCGATATGACAAGATTTTCGGAATGAGGTACCAAATTTATTGTGGGAATTGCTCTTCTTATAGCACTCGGATGAACTGTGGCCAATTTTATTACACACAGAACATCTTTTTAAAACTTTTTGAGATGAACTAGCTTTGGATAAATTATGTAGTTTTTCTTCATCGATGGCGTATTGAACCGCCTCGTTTAAATTTGAAGGATTCCTACATCTCACAATACTAGAAATATTTTCGGAATTTAAATTCAGCATAAAAGTATTGAGAGCGAGATCTTCCATGGCTGCTATTCTGCCCGGAAGTTCGTTTGGATTTTTACAACTATAATGTATATCAGATTGAATGCGTGTTAGTATTGATTCAAGACGTAATGAATATTTAGTGATATCCTCAGAAGCTGACTGCTTACAATTTTGTAAATCGACGAGAAGATGCGTGGCGTGTTTCTTTTCGCCAAAAGTAGTTTTAAGAAATGATTTAATTTCATCCCATGTAGAAAATGTTCTTAAACTACTTGCAACTTGAGCCTTGCCTTCAAGTTGGGATAGTATAAATTTACAAAGAACATTTTTCTGGTCGGTTGTCGCAAGGGACATAGCATTATCGCAATTGGTAAGAAATGCGGGAAGGGATTCTCTATCACCATTATACACTTTAATAAACTTGGTCAAAACGTTAAGTGTAATTTTTTCGGACATTTCACTGACTTCAGGTTTAATTGATTTAGAAGCGTCTGATTTAAGCAGTGACATCAATGAAGTTGGACAAATATAAAATTCAAAACATAAAATAGATGAAATTGTAAAAAAAAAATACACGTATAAAATCTAATCAAAATTTAAGTTTGTACACATAGAATTACGAATTTATAGAATAAGGATTGTAAAATGTTGTATATAAATTCTTGAATAATAATTAATTTGTAAATTTCCCTTTGTAAAATTATTATATATCTTTGTAAAAATAGAATTAAATGTGTACAAATTAAAATTATTGACTAAATTAAAAAATAGAATAAAACCTTTATAATATAATAAATTCACTTTGATATTATTGCACTTGGTAACAAAAATATATTATTAAGCACTCACAGTATGACGTAAATGGGTTGCATATTCACCACGCAGTAACGCGATGCTCGAGGAACACACTCAGCAATAGCGGTGTTTCAAAGGACGGGTCACGCGCTCGTGTGGTGGTGAACACGTGGTGCTGGGTTCTGATGCAGGCTCAGGCGACGACTGAGGCTTACTGTCGACCAGGGATGATGATGAGTTAGTCTGGCTGGGGACTGCTGATGCGGGCTCACGCTGGTTAGATGAGGCTGACCGTCGACCAGGTTGAAGTCCGGGGAAGTCAAGGTGTGTGGGACTGCGGGCTCCTGCTAGAAGATGAAGACTGACCGTCGAATCCTTTGTGGCTCGGAGTAGCTTAGTGCAGGCTCAAATTAAATGAGACTTACTGTCGACCAAGAGACAGCTTCACAGGGGGTCGAGGATTCAGATGCCAGGGTCCACGTGACTGTTAAGACCTCTTCGGCATCCCACTTCTGACACCAGTTTGTTAGGCGACCGATCCTGACTGTCCTTCTTAATTAAAAGAAACTACAATGTCCACGAGGTCACAGGTTTAATAAGAAAATTAAACTGTTACAATTTTCACACAAGATTCCTGACTTCCAGATTTCTGATGTAATGGTGATTGCTTAAGAAGCGAGTACCACTCGTCGCGAAGCCAATAACTAACTGCCCATAATTAAATAGAATTAAGTATATTTAAAAAATCACAACTCAGCATTATTGCAATGGAATATTACGCAATGCAATGCAATGCAAAGACAAATGCTGAGGTTTCAGTTCTTACATATTAGGCAGGGTTGTAACAGAACGATAAACTGAACTCTTCCCATTTGGGATACGGTGGCAATGAAAAGTCTCCCATTTTCGTGACGGACCACCTCACTCCAGAGACTAAGGCTTTGCATGCTGCTGCCCGTAGGAAAGCTAAGGACCTTGATTATAGATTCGTGTGGGTGCGAGACGGCAAGGTCTTTGTTAGAAAAACAGACACATCAAATTATATTTTAATTAAGGACTTAGAATCATTAAGTAACTTAGCTTAGTTTAATTGTTTAAAATACTAATATTTTTAATTTCTTTATTATTTTGTACACTGTGTGTTTTATTTTTGTTACGTGCACGTTATTAAGAAACTATCTTGTGCTTTGTTGGTAATAAATATATTTGTCTTTATTAATGATTACTTTCTACTATCAAAATGTAAGAGGTTTAAGAACTAAAACAATTGAGTTTTTTAATAATATTGTTTGTAATGATTTTGATGTAATAATTTTAACTGAAACGTGGCTGAATGCTAGTGTTTTCGATTGTAAACTTTTTGACACTCGATATGAAATCTACAGGCGCGACAGAGCAACTTCTGGGTTTCATAATAGGAAAGATGGCGGTGGTGTCCTTGCAGCGGTATCTAAGCGATTGCACTCCAGACGCCGCTCAGATCTCGAATCCGACTGTGAGGATGTTTGGGTGCAAATTGATTGCTCCAGACATAACGGCGTTAGTGAATCCCTGTTTTTATGTGCAATTTACCTTCCTCCTCCCATTAAGAGACATATTCTGGACCACTTCATAAGCAACTGCAACCGTATCACTGAGTAGAACAAAATTAATCACTTGTTACTTGCGGGCGATTTCAATTTAGGTTCTATTGCTTGGGATTTCTCCAATAATACCGATGACTTATCAGTTAGACGAAATAACAGCGAGCTTGCCACCATGCTTTTAAATTTTGCTGCGTTAAATGGTCTTGAACAACATAATTCTGTCTCCAATTCAATGAACAAAATTTTAGATCTGGTTCTCAGTAATGCAGAGGTAGCGGATCTTAATAGCAGTGAATCTCCTCTTACAACAGTTGACCCGCTGCACCCTCCTTTAAAGTTTTCCTTGTCTCTTATTGGTGTCTTAGATCTAGATTGCAAGAATAACCCTAAATATTGCTTCTTTAAGGGAGATTTCGAAAAGATTATACGGTATCTAGCCGGGTATCTAGATTATACGGGGACGATAGCCTAGTTGGGAATGGAACGGTCTGCCGAGACAATGTCCGGAGGTTCGAAACCCAAGGCACACACCTCTGACTTTTCGAAGTTATGTGTGTATTGTGTATCAATTATCGTTCGCTTTAACGGTGAAGGAAAACATCGTGAGGAAACCTACATACCTGAGAATTCTCGATAGGAATTTCGAGGGTATGTGAAGTCTGCCAATCCGCACTAGGCCAGCGTGGTGGACTAAGGCCTAACCCCTCTCGGTAGTAGAGGAGGCCCGTGCTCAGCAGTGGGCAGTATATAATACAGGGCTGGTATTATTATTTATTATATTATTATACGGTATCTAAATAATGTGTCTTGGGATAACGTACTGCAAAAACACTGTTCAGTTGACGAAATGACTTCTTTATTTTATGGTCACGTTCGCGAGGCCATTATCAAATATGTTCCCATGTCTTCACCGAAGCGGAAGCCATATCCTGTTTGGTTTTCTCGCAATCTAATAAACCGCTTGAAGGAAAAATTGAAATATCGTAATAACTAATAAGCTTCGCAAATTTAATAATAACCCACTCGATCAAATGTCCTTTGACCTGGCTAAAAAAAGATCAAAAGCACTAATGGTCTCTTGCTACAATAGGTACATAATTTCTCTTGAGGAGAGTCTTCACGCCAATCCCAAACTGTTCTGGAGTTTTATTAAAAATAAAAAAAAGAACTGCAATACCTATCCGAGGCAAATGACACTTAATGACGAAACTGCTGACAACCCCATCGAAATTTCTAACCTTTTTGCTAAATGCTTTGCAGCGGCCTATGGCAACAGTAGTAATTTAGTTTCTACTAGATCTCATTCACATATTCCACTATTAACGAGCAATTACTTTAAGTTAATAAAATTTAAAGACGACCAGGTACTAAAGGTTTTAAAAAGACTCGATCGACATAAGGGTGCAGGATCGGACCACATCCCTCCAATTTTTGTAGCGAATTGCGCCACAGCTTTAGCAAAACCTCTCGCAATTATATATAATAGATCGCTTGCTACTGGCGTTTTCCCGTCCATCTGGAAAGAAGCACTGGTCATCCCCCTATTCAAAAATGGAAACAAGAATTTAGCTAGTAATTATAGACCAATTTCCATTCTTTCCGTTTTTGCTAAAGTCTTTGAGAAATTGCTCAAACCCATCTTCTCGCGGCATTTTAAACACATTTTGAACACACATCAACATGGTTTCGCAGGTGCCAGATCCACTATCACCAATCTCACCTCGTTTATAAATGATGTTTCTACGGAACTCGACAGCCGATCCTCAGTTGATGCGATCTACACTGATTTCAGTAAGGCTTTTGATCGAGTAAATCACACATTGTTACTGCATAAGCTTTCTGGCTATGGGTTTGCCGAGCCTCTACTTAGCTGGTGTGCGTCATATCTGACTGATAGGAAATCAACAGTGGTCTTAAATGGTTTCTCATCTAATCAATTCTTGGTCGGTTCGGGAGTGCCTCAGGGGTCACACCTGGGGCCGCTATTTTTCAACATGTTCGTTAATGATATTGGCGACTGTTTTCATAATTCAAGATATTATTTATTTGCAGACGACCTAAAGTTCTTTAGAGCCGTCGATGAGTTGGAGGATGCTGATTTGCTGCAGGATGACCTGGACCGCTTGGTTGCGTGGTGCGATACGAATGGGATGTCTCTCAATATCTCTAAATGCTTTTCAATTCGGTTTACTAGGAAAAAGCTTGACAACCTTGTTGCTGTCTATAAAATTCAAAACTGCGGTCTTACAAGAGTTCACAGCATTAGAGACCTGGGGGTTTTACTCGACTGTAAACTACAGTTCAACCTCCATATAGATAACATTTGTGCCAGGGCATTTAAAAATCTTGGATTCATTTTGCGCAATGGCAGTGACTTTAAATCACCCAGAACAAAGATATTACTCTTCAACTCATTCGTCCGTAGTGGCTTAGAGTATTGCAGTATAGCTTGGAACCCTTTTTACGATGTATATTCAAAAAAGCTCGAAAGCGTTCAAAAACGCTTTCTATGGCATCTAGTCTTTTCGTGCAATCTGGGAAAAAAGCTCGTAAGATACGAGGACAGGTTAATACATTTCAAAATGATGTCCTTGACCGATCGACGAGTTCACCTAGACATTTTGTTTTTATACAAACTTGCGAATGGAATTTTGGATACTCCGTCTCTTCTATCTTGCCTAAATTTAGCTGCTCCTCAAAAAATACCGCGCGCCTCTAGGTTTGAGCTCCTGAAAACTACATTTTGTAAATCCAATTTAGGTCAAAACGCACCAATTAACCGGCTTGTGCGTGAATTTAACGCTATTGCCAAAACTAAGGAAGTTGATTTGTTCGCTGCCAGCATCAGTAGTTTTAAGAAAAGCCTATTAGCATAGAGTACATTATTTTAGGACTTAATTTTTATGACATAATTCTACCTCTTTCGTTTGTTCTATTATGTATTGTTCTATTATGCATTTGATATTTTTGTAAATTTTATTTTAACTGTATATAATGGCTAATTGATTGTTTAATTTTAACTTAATTTAATATATTGTGTTATATCATATTAAGATTTTATTTTTTGTTAATTTTTGAGATTTTTGATTGTGTATTTAATTTTTGATTTCAATTCATTCTCTATTATTTGATAATTTAATTTTAATACTTATTAGTTATATACAATTCGCATGCAGTCTTCACCTTTAATTATAATGGCATTTAGCTAGGTTGTTAACAATTTAAATTTTATTCATGTATTGGTGTTCATTAGTTGGTGATCAAATAAAAAAAAAAAAAAAATTATGCATTATAACACTAGTATCACCAAAATAATGAATTAAAACAAGAGCACCTCATGCCAAGATAGAGCGTGAATAAAGCGTTTTACTTTAAGGCTTAAAAGAATATATAAATAAATTATAGGTCTGAAAAGTTTATTTTTTATCCACATGTGGCCTTTGTGTTGGTTGTATTACTTTTCAATATCGTTGGCTAAATTATTAATATTTTATGATAATGTATGGATAATTCCCGTCACTGTCAATGTAATTATTACATAGAAAGTGCAACAGTGCACTGTCATTATGAACTCAAAAATAAATAAATCTTAATAATAATTTATATGATTATAGTGTAAGGACCTAGTACCTACTATTCACCATCCACAAATTCTTTTTCAAGCTATCTCATGCACCAAATCGTAAATGATCGTGTTGTTTCCGTTTAAAATTCTTGCAATTACAAAAAAAAGAATTGGTTATTTCTTGATTTGGTTGATAATAATAATAAATACTGCGAGTATACTGTGTGTAAAAGAACTTAAGTATCGGGCTATTGCCTTATTATAACGCCATCTAGTGTTACTGTTAAAAGTTATTTTATATTATAATATTTTTATGTTTCGTTACCAACATTTATTATGATTGTGAACCTAGATGTCACTAATAGCTTCTATTTGGCAACGTACATTTTACAAATAAAAACAAAATTAACAGGTTACAAAACGAGGAGATTACTCAATAGGGAACGTGCACGTCGTAAGCTCTGCCATCTGGTGGCGCAATCTGAATCTTTTTCTGCCCATCGATACTTGGCATTGACGTAAAATATTTATATTAAAAGGATGAAAAATAACATTTAATTTGTTCATAATGTATTGTTATGCCCCAAAACATAAAAATAAACAAATCAAATTGTGTGAAATTCTTTTAAGTATGTTCCCAAGAATAGTACCTAATAGTGATGTAACGAATGTCTAATTTCTAATATTCGCGAATGCGAATGCGAATATTTGACTCTAATATTCGCGAATGCGAATGCGAATATTCGACTCCAATATTTGCGAATGCGAATGCGAATATTGGATATTTGTTTTATACCAAAAGATTTTATCGTGCAAAGTGACCCAACTGAACCTGATAGTAAGCGTCGTGAAGCCCAGATAGAGTGGCCTGTTTGAAATATGTCAGCAATATTCGTTCTCTTACGAGTCTCCTCATTTCCAATTTGATTGCGCAGAGAGACACCGAGCATCTTCATAGCTCGCTGAGAGACTGTGATTCGACTTGGGTGGCCCATAGTCAGAGGCCACGTCTCAAAGCCGTACGTCATCACTGGTAACACTCATTGATTGAAGATTTTTTTCTTTAAGCACTGAGGTATTTCAGATCAGAAGACCTTGCCTAGTTTCCCAAACGCTGCTCAACCGAGCTGGTTTTGACCTCTATCTTGAAGTTGATCTTGCCTAACTGGACCACTTTTCTTAGATAGACAGATTCGTCGACAACTTCGAGAGTTGCGTTCTGAACACTAATTGGCATATGCACAAAATGAGCATTGGACAAGATTATGGTCTTGTTCGTTTTAAGGCCTACCAGGTGGAAAACTCGGTTGAGGTCTTTGAGCAAATGAGCATAATGCTATGATTATCAAATGATTCTGACAAGACGAAAATATTGCGGCAAATCAAAGGTGAGTAATGTCCTCGTCATTGAAGCTAATTCCAAATCCTTTCTTATCAAAAAGCTTGTAGATGTCGTTCAACGCGGCATTGATTAATATCGGAGAAATAAATTCTCCCGGTCTCACGCCTGTGTAATGGAATAGCCTTCGTGCTCTGCTCTTGTACTTGGACTGACATGGTGGCATTGTTGTACAAGCACCTCAGCACTGTAATGTACCAATAGTCAATGTGGCCCTCAACATTTTGGAGGCTTTGTTCCGCTCGATCGTCTTCTTGATGCTTTCTCAACATTGTAAGCACGGTTGTCGTGTCAGGAGGATTTCCCTGCCTGTCAATCAAGCTTCCGATATGCTTCAGCGTCCTCCAAAGACTGCAACGCCATATATCGACGTAGGTAACTTAATAATTTCAATTTAAGAAAAAAGCACTAATTGTGGTAAAAAAAAATATAACTAGTCCATTCGGGTTAAGTAAATAGTGAGTCATCAGTGCAACTAAAGGATTTAAAAGGTATCCTGAAAATATAGGAAAAACATCAATAATTTATAATATTTTAAAAGATTTTTATGTGTTCGTTATATTCTCATAATATTTTCCAATAATTGTAAAAACTAATAATAGATTAAGTATAGAGAAATCTCGTATAGATAACAATATAAATCCTATCACGTTGTGATCTCGGTAAAAAAAATATTTAAAGTACTTAAGTGCGTTTAGAATGTTGAAAATTTATTGTTATCAAAATATATAATTTTTATTTTGTATGAGTATTATAAATACTAAGAAAATTATTATTTATATATTGTAAACATAATCTGTTGCATTGTTATTTTATAAATTATTTTTACATGTCATAGCTAAAATATTCGCAAAATACTCATGCGAAGAGTTATGGCGAATGCGAAAGCGAATATTAAAAAAGATGCGAGAATTCGCATATGCGAATGCGAATGCGAATATTCGTTACACCACTAGTACCTAAGTAGGTACTTACATTCATAGAATTTACATTATCATGTTAAGTGAAATCGACAAAAATAATAAAAGCTGTATAAAACATACATAATTATGAGTCACAAAAGCATTTAGAAATGTCACAATACGTAATTTATAAAATTAAAGATGTTTTGAAGATAATATTGAATACAAACAAATCTGTAATTAAGGAAACATACTTAACTGTAATTAAGGGAACATAACCTCCTAACTTTGCTTCAATAACATCAAAATAACTAGCTCCTATCTAAAAAAAAAGCTTATTCTGACCAGGCTCGGCATCAATAATATTCAGCCGGAATCCATATTTTATCATTTTTGAGATAAATGAATAATAAAAACAAATAATAGCTTTGAAAAGTTCCTTTTTTTATCCACATGTGGCTCTTGTGTCGATTTTGTGCTGCCTATAGTTCGTGCATGTTCCCTATTCGTGGTTTTTTATGTTTGTTCAGATTTAAATTATTATTTTTACAATGGGTTCAGTATAACTCCCGTTTTAAATAATTCAAGTATTTATTTATTTAACGGCAAACTAACAGTGAGTAGGAACTGCCAACCGGTAATATTATATTTCTAACCGACGAAAAAAAAAGACTGCCTCGGTGGCGTAGTTGTATTACGGTACGACTGCAATGCTAAGGTCTTGGGTTCGATCCCCGAGTCGGGCAAAGTGATATTAGATTTTTCTATTCAGTATCAACCCGGAGTCTGGAATTTGTGCCCGATATGGCCACAGGCTCGCCTTCTATCACATCATGGGACGGAATACGCACGGCGAAAAGTGGGTGCACTAGTTGCGCCTCTGCCTACCCCTTCGGAGATAAAAGGCGTGAGTATGCATATGCGTAGTAAGCGAAAAAAAACGGAGGAGGTTCTCAAGTCGACGTGTATATATATATATGTTACACATTGTAGGTAACAATATAAATTCAATTTCAAAGATGGATATTAAATGCGAAAATTAACGGAGAGTACCTAAGTCAAATAACCAGCTACATGTTTAGTTTTAAGTAACTATTAGTCAACCATCAAACAGAGCAGACCAGTCCACGCAAGCGCACCCGTTCACGAATATGACGCATGTGCCAGCCATCGGCCTCCTCAACCATGTTGCAGGGAAGTGACCGACCCGGCACACGAGGCCGCCGCAAGCACAGACGTTAAAGCGAGCAAGATTACTCAGATTGTGGCTAATCAAGACAAATGAGATGCAACAAAGGGGTATATCAAATGACTAACGTAGTATGTTAACAATATACTCTTAGGACTATCCGGGAAAGTCGCACATATCAATCTGTCACAAATCACTTATGCTAAATACAATTGATCTTATCCTTGCGTAGCGAGCAACTATTCCCATGGATTTTTGTCATTAAAATACGCGTCAACAGTATAGTAACTTTTTTTTAATAACTTGTTTTTGATAAATTGCTTAAATTTGTTCAAGGGTAAATTTAAGACAGTAGGTGGTATTTTATTATAAAGTTGTATACCCAGTCCCACAAACGAACAGCGTACCCTGTGCAACCGGTGTGCTGGTACTGTTAATTTATCTTTATTTCTAGTATTAATATTATGATGATCACTATTTTTACTAAAACATTCAATGTTTTGTTTTACATACATAATATTAGCTAAAATGTATTGTGATGCAACTGTCAAGATGCCTATTTCTTTAAAGCGGTCCCTAAGAGAAACTCGTGCCCCTAAGTTATAAATAGCTCTTATAGCTCTTTTTTGTAATATAAAAATTGTTTCAATGTCAGCGGCTCTGCCCCAAAGTAAAATTCCATAGGACATAACACTATGAAAATAACTAAAATAGACAAGCCTAACAGTGTTGACATTGGTCAATTGTCTCACTTTGCGTATTGCAAACGCCGCTGAGCTGAGTTTCCCCGCCAAGCAAGAAATTTGAGCGTTCCATTGAAGTTTGGAGTCCAATGTTGTCAGTCTTTCTCCTATATGCCGATGACCTCAAAATTTATAAAAGTATAAGACATGCGAGCGATTGCATACTCCTGCAAAGAGACTTAGACCGCTTCTCGGCCTACTGTTTAAACAATAAACTTAGCGTGAGTGTAGCAAAATGTAATTATATATGCTTCACTAAAAATGTCCGTGTAATATATCATAATTACTCCCTCTGTGGTGAAAACTTAAATAACGTACTTACTGTGCGTGATTTGGGTATCCTTCTGGACGCCAAATTACACCTAGATCAACATATTGATATCATAGTTAATAACGCTTATAGAATGTATGGATTTGTATTGCGAGCTTCCAAGGATTTCAAAAAACCTTCTTCTTTGCTTTACTTATACTGTACACTTATACGTTCCCAGCTAGAGTATGCTTGTTCTATCTGGGATCCATTGTATTGCAAGTATATTAAAAATGTGAGAGTGTTCAAGTTAGATTCCTCAAGACTATTTATTATAAGTATCACCATGGGCGGCTACCTTATAACGCGCTCCTAGATAAATTCAATGTTCTGTCATTACTCGATAGACGAATTCTTCTGCAAGTCATGGTGTTATATCGTCTATGTCACAATCAATTTGACTGCCCAGATTTGCAAAATAAATTTTGTTACATAGTTCCAAGGACAGTGCATCGAAGGGAGGTACGTGCAGGCCAGCTGTTTGCTGTAGGGTTCTCCCGCACAAACGCTGGTCTCCGCGTGCCATTATGTAGATTATGCAACATTTATAACAAGCACTTTTTAGATGTCGATATTTTTCTTGACAATGTGTATCATTTTAAAAACTCAATTAAGACAATATTGAAAAACTCACCACTTTATACTCAATTGGTCAACACAATTTAGTTTTACTACTGATACTTCATATTAATTTTACGTTTTACTAAGTACCATTCGCAATCATTTAAGCTGTCAATCGATAATTTGTCGTAAAGCTAATTTGAGGATAACGTTGTGGGTTACACATTTATTACTTATGGCATTTGCATGTATTTTATAGACTTAATTCATAATGTGTAACTGTTTGTTGTCCCATTATAATAAATAAATAAATAAATAAAAATGTTATTCCCAAGAATACTGCTGAATCGACTGGTTTCAAAGTTTCATTGTATAAAAATAAATCTAACGTTTGATTTTGGACGTTAGGCAACGTAAAACGAATACATTTGGTTTTCTTTGCATTCAGTAAGAGATTATAGGTAGTAAACCAATCTAAGATTTGCGACAGTGCACTATTTACGTCGTCAGAGTTTGTTTTTTTACGGTCAATCTTAAATACAAGGGAGGTATCATCAGCAAATAGCACAATATCACACATACCTCTAACGAAGAAAGGCAAGTCGTTAATATAAATCAAGAACAAAAAAGGACCTAGGATCGAGCCTTGTGGAACTTGGAATCGCGCATACATACTGTCGAATGGGTTTGAATGATAATATATCGCACATGGACAGTCCGTGAGTTAACACCCCGGATACCGGATACCCCTAGTTCTATTGCGAGTTTTATTCCGTTGAAATATTCTAACGCGTGCGAAGCTGTCAGCAAGAGCTAGTGAGTGATGGAGTCTTGGTGTTGCTAGTTTGTATAATACGACTGGGACGGGGTGGCCGAGTTGGAACCACCGTCTTCTTTATGCTACGGCGGAAGGACCTAGGGTTATAGGAAGCTGGGAACTCGCTCGCGGTGCGCCGGCAAACTATTCCAAAGCCTGATGTTACGATAAATAAATGTTTTTCTTTCTTTAAAAAAATTTACAATTCTTGAGAGCATTCGCCATGATACTGACCGTAGAACACACTTAGAGAAGCGACATCCCTCCGCAATTGTAGCGACTCCAAGTTGCTCGTCACGTCTGCATCATTCACAATGCGGATGGCCCGGCGCTGCAATCCATCCAAGGCATCGAGCAAGTATTTTTTTTTTTTTTGTAGGTAGTCGATCCTGCAGTCTACACCGGGGGAAACTTGCGAATGGGATACTGGACCCCCGGCTTGACGACTGCAGGGGCCTGGGAGGGGAGTGGAGAAGGAATATGGAAGGGAAAGTGGGGGGAAGGGAGGAAGGTTCCCAGGATGGGCGGAAAGAGAGGGTGCCATAAAATGTTCGCGGGCCCTTTTAGGCCTCAATGTGATTTACAACCAAGAGGTATACACACTGACTGTGTGCCTCGGCCCGCGACTAATGTCCCCCCGCGCATGGGCGTGCATTGGGTGTGAAGACCCAGCGCACAAGAATTGCCTCGGGAGGCTCGAGCAAGTATTAGGCGGAACCGTCCCAGAGGTGCGAGCAGTATTCCATACCCGGCCGTACTTGCGCTTAATACAAGCGGTAGAGTTGACCGGGCGTGAAAAACCGACGTACCTTGTTCAGGATTCCAAGCCTTTTTTTTTTATCGCGGGGAGAACACGCGTTATCGCTACCACCACTGGGGGGTGAGTGGAATGGTTATGTTGGTTTAACACAGTCTTACGGCCCAATGTCGACACTCGGGAGTATAGCATCATCCGAGCGAGCATTGGACCGAGTCCCTAACACTATGTACACCCTATACCGGCATACCAACCAAAACCCGCGGTGGCCTTCTTCGGCGCCTACGGGACGGCCCCGGGGTATCTTGTTGCACAAAGATAGCTGCACGGGACCGGCCCTGCGCGGTGCCGCATTGCGGCCCCTCTCTAAATCAGGAGGCTGAGAAGCCTCCAAACTCTAAAGCACGCCTTTGGCGTTTACGACTGCGGGAGACCGACCACGCACATTGTCGTCCACCTCGGAGTCGCTTACATTGAAGTAGTTGAGCGAGCAGCTTCAACTGCTCACCCCGCGACTCTCGCCAACCCCATTTAGTCGCCTCTTACGACAGGCAGGGGATGCCGTGGCGGAATTCTTTAGATGCCCCCGGACCACAGGGCATGAGGCGCCGGTAACTAGTCCACCCGACGCCTCCTTCGTCTCTTCTGACTGCGGGCGGGATCGCTCTGCTCACAATCCCGCTCGGCGCTCTCCTTCCGCGACATGACGCACTCACAGAAGGAGGCCATAGCTCGCCATGACCTCCAGCCGCTGACCATGGCGGACACCACGGCTGGTAGCGAGAAGTCTCCTCCGACGACTGCTCTAAGAGCGTTGCGTTGTAGGTCCAAGGCTGGGCACTCCTCGAGAGTGTGTTGGACTGTGTCCGCGCGGCCGTTGCCACAATGATGGCACACGGCGGACTCCTCCTTTCTGATCCGACACAAAAACGAGCCGATACATCCATGGCCCGACAGCACCTGTGTCAGACGGAATGTCGGCGCACCGTGGCGCCTGTCTAGCCAGCTTAAGAAGACAGGTCGCACTGCCGCGACAGTCCTCAAGCCCGCACTCGGGCTCTCCAGCCTGGTATGCCACTCCTCCACGGCTGCGCTGCGGATGGAGGCCAATTGGGCCGTGACCTCCCTCGGAGCCAGTCTCCACCCGAGACGGGATGCCTCCTCACGCCAGAAGAAAACTGACTATAGGTATTTGGCATTCAAATCCCATGGCAGAATACCGGCCAAGACGCAGGCCACCTCGTGGGAGACTGTGCGTTACCCCCCTGATGAGTCGCTGCGCCACTAAACGTTGCGGCTTGCGCAGTAGAGCGACGCAGCCAGCATTCAGAGACCCGGCCCTGACGGGACAACCGTATAAGGCCATGGACCACACAACTCCAGCGTATAAACTTCGGCAAGTATTACCGGGACCTTCCAGATTTGGCAGCAGGCGACCGAGTGCCTCTGCTGCCCGCACCAGTTTCGGCGGCAGCATCTCAAAATGCGCACGGAAGTCCCATCGGCTGTGCAACACCAATCCCAGATATTTCATTGTGGAGCCGATGGGGATCCGCACCCTCTCCACTACGAAATGGGCCTCTGAAGGTGGCCTCTTCCGGGGCCCGTGGAAATAAAGGCCAACCCTGCGTGCAGATATTACGCCTTCGATGTGACTCCTTGGCTTCAGATCACAGCGAATATCCACACCAAGGATACTCTCGTCATTCAGAGGGCAATGAGAGTGGACACCTTGAAGATTGGGGAGAGAAGAAAACGGGGATCTCTTGTACGTGAACGCACACACGTGCGTTTTCTTGGCATTGACAAAGTTAAAAGTTCCTATACATACCGTCGAGCCGCTCGCTTCTCTTTCTGTTTCCTACTACATCGGCGGGCAGATTACCCGCCCGCGACTCGCTGACGGTGGGAGGATTATATTCGTTACCTTTTAGGGAACACAATACAGAACCAGATTTTTAGGCCCATCGTAATATATCGTCGAGTGTGAAATCTTATCGATATTTTATCATATTAATTTGTATGACAGCATGGGATGCAACGGCCGAGTTGTTTTAAAAATAATTTACGTTGATTTTCCGTGGCTTGGGAGTTTTCCCTTCGAATCGAAATACAACGTAAACATAGGAAGCTAAAACCCTCAGACTAGCTCGATGGCGTAGTTGCATTTCGGTACGACTGGCGCGCGGGGGCCTCGAGTTCGATCCCGGGGTGGGTTAACTGATATTAGGTTTATTTACTGAGTAACAGCGCGGAGTCCACAATTTGTAGCCAATATGGCGGTATGCTCATCCCTTAATCTCGACAAAATTATAGGACGGGAATACATATGGCAAAAAGTGGTTGTACTTGTTGCGCCTCTGCACACCCTTTCGGGGATAAAAAGTCGTAAGTCTGTGAAAAAAACCTTGTGTCTATAATGTACAGTCACCAGCATAAGTAGCTGAACAAATTCAAAATTTCAAATCGCCTACGTACTTTTTTGTTCTTACATTTTTTTTCTCTTCATAAAAATAAAATAAAAGAGATTTACTTTACTTCATGCAAAGAAAAAAGGTTTAGGTTTAACTTAACGCGTATATAGGCCATTTGAAATGTTGATTTTGTACAGATATTTATGCTTCTGACTGTACACGAAGTTGAGTTCCAGTACCGCCCTGGCCGGTCCGGTCTGCTGCTGCTGCTCCATCACATCGGTATTTTTTATGGATATTGTAACATAATAATAATATAATTTTTCGCTGTCTCAGGACACCCAATAAAGTTTAATAACTGTGTAGCATCAACTTAATCATCATAGGTGTTGATTTTAAAAAGAAAATAATCTATATTGTATTTTTAAGTGAGCGTAAAAACTTGAATAACATGTTATTTTATATGTACGGTGTACCTATACCTCAGGTGTCTGTTCGTGCCCTGAGGTTCTTTCTGTGCCCCGAGCAGTATGTTCGTTTCGTAGCATGCACTGTGCTGTCGAATACATATTATAGATACTGCTTAGGAAATAAGTAGGTACCTATGTCTATAAAACCGACATGACAGTGTGAAAGTAATAATCCAATTACCATTTTTTTTATATTCCTTTCTTTAATGTTCTCCCAGAAGCTAAAGCTTTTATGGAGCATACTGGAAGAATCGCAGTTGTTCAATAGTCTTTGATTGAAACTACAACCCAACAGATTCTACTTGGAGTTCAAACAAGTGTCAGTTAATTTAGCGAGGCGTAAGGTGGAGTGTTCGTGTTGTCGTTGATTAAATGGGCACGGATAGAATGCTGGTGAGGGACGCGGCACAGGCGCCGGGTGGCGGTGCTGGCACTCCTGGTGCAGGAGGCGCAGGAGGTGTCGCGGGCGTGGGGCGTGCGGTGCGGCGGCGCCGCCTCTGCCGCTCCCAGCGAGCGCGCGCCGCCGCGCCGCCCGGCCCAGTCCGCGCCCGGCGTCCTAGCCGTTAGCACGTGTCTCCGCGCTGCGCGCGTTCCGTGACTTGTTAGTTGCTCGTCGTTCGCTGCTCGACGCTCACTCGGCCGCTTCGGCGCGACATCACCAAGCCGGAGTGGCGGTTCGCATCTTACCGGGCAGCATTAGAGTCGTGTAGTCATTTTCTAATACTGTCAGGTAAAGATGTCGTCCGCGCTCCTCGTTCCACGTTAGCAGCACGTCGTCAGCCGCTCGCTCGAGAACCGGTCGAGCGTCGTCGTCGCCGAGGACAACCGGGTGTCGCCCGCGCCAGGTAACGCCGCGAGTGCTGTCGCCGGAGGAGATCCTGCGGGCGTGCGACCAGGCAGCGTGGTGCAGCGTGGTTACGTCACGTGTGTCCGAGCCCGACCGGTATTCGGTAGTTTCGTAACGTGGCAGCGGCGCGGCCAGTGTCGGCCCGCGGCGCTTGTGTGATTTGGCAGTTTTGTTCTGATGCAACGTGTGGGTGATAACGTCGAAGACACTCGGTGATGGGGAGGCCGCGCCACCGCCGGAGGATGTTGACGGTTGAAGTCGGCGCCGCTGCCGCCTGCCGCCGGTGGGGTCGCGCTGCAGGCCGGCGCAGCGCCACGTTCTGTTCGTCGCGAGCGCCGCGTGGTGCAGCGCGGGTGCGCGCGCGCCCTGGCGCTTCCTCGTCGCCGCTCACGTAACCCACTTAACTAATTAAAATTCCTCGGTGTGGCAACGAGCACGCGTTTTCAACTCATTAACTCCGCGCGGCGCCCCCCTCGCCCCACCGCTGACACTAACTCGCGTCCGCGGCTACGCCCGCTCCCGCTACCGCGCGGCCTGCTACTCTGTTGCCATGTATAGTTTTTGCTTTACATTATGTTCACAACTTCCTAGTAGCTATACGAGAGAAACAAGCGTTGAAATACCGTATCTAAATACGCCTAAGTAGGTATCTAAAAATCGCATTGATGGCGCATCGGCACAATATTGGCAAGTCGTATTTTCGTCAGTTATATTGGAATTTGTTTAGATGGTGGTGTTCGATGGAGGTATGTTTTGACCTTTACAAGCATGTTCTATGTAAACAGAAATAAATCATTCCCACGCTAAAGCGATTTTCCGAAGGGTGCTTCCCCGTGCCGTGTGCCGCGCGCACCGCCCGCCGCCTGCCTCGCCACGGGCCGTGGCTGGTGCTGGATGTGTCGTGGTCGCGTCACCACCGCGCGTTGTCGACGCTAGACGTGTTTAATTCAGCAGGCGGCTAATTACTGCGCCGAGATGGTGTGCATTATTCATTAGTGGATGGAAAGTTTCGGATATTCGAATATAAAAATGCGGGTCAAGGCTCGAGTCAGTCGTAAAGTCTTCTCACGGCTTGTTTTCGGTACCTGTTTGAAATGCAACCTCCTTTCTGTTTTTAATTGTCATGTTTTCCGTTTCTGTAACTGTCGGCCTCGTTTATACAGCCCGGGGTATGCCGCGCGCTGCCAGTGGTAGCCGGCCGCGTCTGGTTACTCGGGACTGTTTGCGCTGAACAGTTAGCGGGTCCGTACATGTAGTTAGTAAACAAACAGTGCGAACGCAGCGAGGCTGGCGGCTCGCGACGGCGCTCGCGGGCTTTCGGGCGCGCGTGGAGCGTCGCGTCGCAGTGCCGCGCTGCCGCGTGGTGAAAGCCGCCGCGAATTAATCGTTCAGGTGGATTCCGCTTTCGAATTGAATTTTTATTACCGACGCGAGTGTCGCCGTGGTCGAGACCGGTTCTTAATTTCCTATAGGTGCGCGCGTCGAGTGTGCATCTATTTCGGGAGTCGTTGACCGCGGGTTTGGCACTGTGGCCGGTTTTATTCTGTCAGTGTCGAGGCGCGGCGGTTCCGGGAGCGAGTCGTTTTCGCGTAAAGCCGGACGTATTTCAGGAGATGACGTGGGGAGGGGAGCGCCGCGACGCGAAGCGACGCGGTATTAATACGCCGGGAAAGGCCCAGGCCTGGACTCGCCCTCACCTACATCAGCTGGTGGTGTGTCGCCACTCGCCAGTTGTTGCTCAAAACACGTGGCGCCGGTGCACGCTGCTGTTGCCGCATTGTTGCTACTGTTGATTCTATTTATACTCCCGCGTGACGCTTTTAAACCGAGCGCGGCGGTGCCGGCGCGTGGCGCGATTTTAACAGTTTGGGATGATATCACAAACTATGAATTCTGACGTAATTAGCCCTTAGTACTGTTCTATTTACGCTCGAAGCTCTGATGCAGTTTTCCTGCACCATGCGCTGCATATTGCACACAAAACAAATTTGTATGACATGATAGAGAAGAGCTGATATACGTGGTACGGCGTCTTTGAGTAGTGCAACGCGGCGCAGTATTTAGTCCTTGCCGCAGCTGTAATATTTAGACAAATAAACCCCATAATAGCTATCACTCGCCCAAGCGATTTTCGTATCGCTGTCCCATCGGTAGCGAGAGCGGGCTCGAAGACACGAGCGGCGGCGCGAGGGCGAGGTGTTGGTGCTGTTCACGTGCAATGCAGCGTTGACATGAAGCCGCGGCGGAGGGTGGCCACTGGCGACAGAGGGTCGTTATCTGCCTTGAGTACTCATATCTATATCGGTTTTTGATATCAGTTGTATAATGTATGTTACATTATATTTTTTCCTGATCCTCAATCTTCACGCATGTTATGTCTTGCTAGTTACCACAGTCAAACCATGTTGGTTAAGATTATTAAAATTATGGCATCCGTGTTGTGACAGTAAATAACAGGTTGTAGACATTTTAATTCATAAACTAAAATTGCAACTTTTGAACGAAAGTGATATCAATTTATAATTATCTCTGAAATGTGCGAGGCAGCATTTGTTTTACTTCTTTCACCGCAGCATTCACCTGTGCCGCTGGAGCGGTGCGCGTGCCCTGATCGCTGTGCACACGAATAGGGCGTCCGCAGGTTGCACAATCATTTGTTGTGCTGGCTACCTGTTTCGAGGTAAACATAATATTCGCATTCTGTAGGAACACATACCTAGAAGAAATATATTTTTATTGAAAAAATATCAAAATGTTTTGAATTAAATGAGTTTTAGTTCCAATGTCACAACTTCTGATTTCAAAAATATTATATGACGAGCAAATACGAAACTCACACTGAACTATACTCCCAAATATTTGGAGATAATCAAATAAATAGTAGCTTCATTACCTGTCTAATGCATTAATCGGCGGATAACTATATATTTTAATATCAGAAGCGTTTTGAAGTGGGGACATAACTATTTATGTTGAATACAGGGTGGATTTTTGAGATGGGGTAGCAGGGGCAGCTACCATAACCGCTAAAGCTATAAGAAAAAGTTCTTACGAGACTGTCAATCATTTTTCAAGACAGATAAGGATCAAAAGACTCCATGAGACCATTAAAGGTTTAAGTACTTTTAAAGTCAGAAAACTTTGGTTGGAAAAAAACTTTCTCCATACATTTTGTACGAAATGCAATGATTTTTTTTACTTGCATAGGAATCAATAATTGTTTTTAAGCATTGTTCAGTTCCTGAATACATTATAATACATTTCTATTTTTTTTGTTGTTTGTTAATGTGTTGTAGTTGAAACGTATATTAATAGTCAACTTGAATGTTCACGCCTAGCTTCCCTCCAAATTAAACAATTTAAGTAGGCAAAAGCTCAAACAAATGAAGCACATTCCAGCGGGTATTCTTAGATCAAAATTAACTGCGTACTTCGATTAGACCAGGAAATATAAAGCAAGAAAGCTTTAAAAATATAAGAAATGTACACGAGGAAATCGCGTTTGAGTATAATTTAAGAAAGATGAAAAATAAGTGATTACCGATGATTGATGACAAATCCGTACATCACCTTTCATTAACAAAAAGAAACAAATCCGTTGGATAGAATACCCGGACGGACTCGTAATAGTATTTTTTTTAAATGTATATAGATTTAATTCCCCGCTTCAAAAGGGTTTGATTTTATGAAATTCAATGAACATGTAATTTATTGAATCTGTAAACATTATTTAGATTCAGTAACATTTTGACTCTACCACCAGTTCGGAAAGCAGTTTCCACCAGACAAGAACGGGAAAGGAACTCTAGTGTTGCTCTTTTTAAAATCTGTTCAAAGATATAGATACAGTGGGTACAGTATACAGGTGAATTTTCCAAGTGGGCGTGGAGGGCGAAATCCGAAATGAGCTCTTTTCTTTAGTTTGCCATTTGACATTACTTCCCAGAATTTGATCCTCAATAGCGACACTATCGAATGTTGTAACGATACTGTGTGTGTTTTTTGTCGAAATGAACGGGTTCGATTCCTGGCTAGGAATATTTATTTTTCAAAAATCCAATGATGCAGTTTAAGTTTTAATCAAAACCGGCCCGAGACTTCTTTAAGCATTTATCGCTATTTCTCATAGTTTCGGATTTCGCCATCCACGCCCACTTGGAAAATTCACCCTGTCTGATACATAAAAGTTTCATTTAGTTTAGAGCAGTTCATTTATATACTTGCAAAATAATACAGTTTCAATTCCCATATAAGTGCACAACCCTCTTAGGAATCATGAAATGACTCAATGATATGATCATTATCATTATCATCATTATCATCATCATCATCATCAGTCACATGACGTCCACTGCTGACGATAGGCCTTAGATAATGATTTGCAGGCGGACCTGTCAAAAGTGGCCTGCATCGACCCTTAACAAGGTTATATATGACCTTTATCAAGTCATCTGTCCACCTTGCAGGTGGACGGCCGACGCTGTGCTTGCCAGTACGTGGTCTCGACTCGAGAACTTTTTTGCCCCATCTCCCGTCAGTTCTTCGAACTATGTGCCCTGCCCACTGCCACTTCAGCTTGCTAATCCGCTGGGCTATGTCAGTGGCTTTTGTTATTCTACTCAATAATAGCTCAATGATATATTTTTTTCCAACATAGACCTATTATTATTAATAATTAGTACTTAGAGACAGTAGGCGAAATGGGCAGACCAGTCCACACAAGCAGCACCCGTTCACGATTATGACGCATGTCCCAGCCATTAAACAATATTAAAAATACAGCCATTAAAAAAAAACATCAAAATCGGAGCTGTTTCTGAGGACTTCCGAGTAAAATGCTTCATGGGCTCCACTATAATTTGAATATTGTGAAACAGTTTTAAGCGGACATTCCTGTTGATCCATGATCGACAGTGAGAATATTGAAGGCTTTGGTCGTGGAAACCAGGGGTGGACTGTCTTTGTTTGTATGTATGCGAGAGTGAGCGCGCGCACGGGTGTGTGTGTGTGTGTACTGTGTACCTACGCTGCGTGTGTGGAATACCCATTTCAGAGCTTAGTGGGAAGAATTTTCAAACATTCCCAGATAGAACTCTAACTTATTGGTTTATAAATCCCATTTAGAATGTTATGAAAATCTTCAAATAATAGAAGTATAGATTTTTTTATAATATCATATCACCAATGAAAGTCAATATTTTTTTAATTCCATCCAAATGGCGTGCGCTTTTGGAGATACGTATTATTTGTGGGCTACAAAAATCCTTATGGAATTTAAATTGTGCGAGGGAATAAGTTACCCCCACTTTTTTTTGTAAGGTGATTGTCCTAGGTATAGCCGCTCGAAGGAGCGAACTTTGAATTTGCAACAACATTTATGTATCTGGCGGAGTGCGCATGTCGCCGCCCCCCGCCACCGCTCGCGACTCCTCAGTGGGCTGGCGTGGCATCTGCCTGCAAAAGACATCAACGGTCACGTGATGCCTCAGATGTTACTCTCATAGACTCTCGCACTCGCAGCTCGCGCCGCACACATCATACATTAAACGGCACATTCTAATGAAGGCCTGCACAAAGCTGTGCTGGACTAATGGGCAAACAAAAATCATAGTTATGTATATATTTTTAATGAATTTGGGTATGCATGAGCACTCCCGTGCTTGTCACCTACGTTTTGCGTTATGTACGGAGTTTTAAAATGACATTGTAGAATGTCGTGTTGTAAATCCGCACCCCCCTTGGTCCCCTGTGAGTTGCACCACACATAATTCGTATTTGTGAGAAGGCGTAGTCGTGTAGCGTCGGCAGCGCGGCCGCGGTGTTGCCGAGTGTGGCGTGCAATCATTTACTCAGCTTGCTGATACCAATCAGCATGAAATCATTGAGCTGAGCCGTTCGTTTGAACAGTTGTGCGTCGAAGGTCGACATGTTCGCCTCGCCCGTAATGCGTGGAGACGGACAGATAATCGAATTAAAGCTTACCAATGCCGCGGCTAAGTGTCCCGCCGTTTGCATGCGTGCCTTTCTCGACGTTACTGTAGAAGGGCCGCCTGCTGAGTCATACAACGCAAGGGAACACAAGGGCTTTAGTGAGTATGATAGTCCCCCAGGCTGGTGAGTCTACGCCTCGGTGCCGCTGCTGGAGGAGCTCCATAAATGGAAGTATCCTGCTTGCGTTGTGACACTCGCGACGGAGGGATCGTCGGGAGCGATGAGAGTGTCGCATGTGACGGCTCGCTGACCAGATTATTTGTATTATTTTTAGTGATCATTGTGCGGGCGAGGTGGATGCCGTGTCGATGCCACTTGGCGCTATTAATACCGCGTCACTCGGCCGCTGTAAGCGCCGCCCTCGCTTGTTAGCTCCGACCTTGTTAAGGGTCGATGTCATTTTTCCAAATGTGACCTCAATGTGCGACTACCATACTTATCTGTTGCTAAACCTGCTACAGTGGCTCGGAGTTAGCTGCTGTACATCCAGTAAGGTCTGTCGCGCCGGGCTGATTCTGTCGCCGAAAGACGCGATTTCTGAGCACATTTAGGACTACACTGTTTTTGCCTTTAGCTGAAGTGTATATAATACTGTGCCAGGATAAACAGCTGTTTGGTTTAACCATTCAGTGTCTTTATGAGTCGAGAGAAGTTAGAGGGGGGTTGCATAGTCCAGGAGGTCTGGTGGGGTTTAATGCTTGTATGGGTGGCACGTATAGTGTGCTGCCGATGTCGGCCGCTAGGTCACCTCATTGGTATCTTGTGGGGCGCATGGGACACCGTTGTTACTTCATTCTACGTTCAATGATCCTTCTTTACATCTACATTGTAAATTATAAACCAGAAGTCCATGAAACGCTTTACTACTAAAGCTTTGTATAAAATATTAAAGGTTCCGTTGATACGAAAGAAAGTTGCTGAAACACGTTCCTCTAAACTGTTGAATACCAATAGTGTATTACAATCCCAAGACCAGCAGTCGGCACATATCTGCAGCGTGCAACACGCATATGAATATGAATGTGTGAAGGGATGTTGTTAGTACATGCCACGTCACCAGCCAGAGCATGCGGTCAACCTGTAGCACAAGTGCTTGTTCCTTTGTCACAAACACTTCCATGATAAATGATCTAGTGCATCTCCTGGCATTCCGGTGCGGGAGGTTTGTGGCGGGAGTTTCGGCTGCTCGCGGGGCATGCGCACACAACTCACCCTGAGAGGCAAATTAAACGACGGCGGAGCTCACGAGTGCATGCGCTGTACAAAATACAGTTTATTAATAACGGTCGCTTGCATAGAGGACTTGTAACGGACGGCGAAGGCTCTGTGTGCGGGTGTGAGGCGCGGCGCGGCGGAGGCGGCGGGGGGGGGGGGACGGAGGAGGCAGGTTTGCCGCTGTAAAGGTCAGGCGGCTCGCACCTGCGGCGCTCGGCGAGCTTGTATCAGCACACGCAGCGACGCACCCGCCCGCCACTACCCTCGCGACATCAGCATTTTCTTGGCGATAGCACTTTCAATGCAGATAAATAATCATCTAAGTCACCTACATAGCCCTGAGCCTACCTAGGGATATTTGTGTCTTTAGGGCTAGTCTATCCAGAGTTTACTTGTTTTGAAAAGTCGAGGAATTCTCGCAATTTGTGATAGAGTAGGTATTACTGTCCGGTTGTAAATATATTATTTTAGCAGTAAGCGTAGAAGTCATAAGAAACACAAGAAGCTTATTTTGCATCGTACGTTTATGGTTCTGGTGCAAGCAAGTATATCTATGTGATTTTAGAGTGACAAAAGTGTTGGCCCGCGTGCCTGCTCAATATACATGCGCGCTCATTGGTTTTCGTCTGGTGCTTTTCCAACGAGATACCTTAGTTCAAAGACCAGTTCTCCCGATTCCTATGGTAGGTATTGTTGGTGTTCATCGAAGCTGTCCGAAATCGCACTTGTTCGTTTACCTGCCGTTACAACTAACTCGCTGCAATAGTAAGGCTCATAGCACACGCAGTGGCAGCGTTCTGCTTGCACTAGCAGTTATCGCAGTTAACGTGTTAATTGTGACACGTGTGTTGGTTTGCGTGCGTGGCTGGCTGGTGACATTAGTGTGGGCGCGCGTGGTGCGGCGCAGTGCCGCAGTGGCGGAGCGGCAGCGCGCAGGGTCCCGCGCACATGACAACAACTCTCGCGTCCATTTGGTGGATGGGCGGTCGGCGACCCCGGGCCGGCCGTGGGCGCCCGCGATAAACTTTATATATTCATACGCGCCTGTGTGTGTACACAGCGCGCCCATAAGCCGCCGCTCGGGCTATCGGGCTTCGGACGGTTATGTCCGATACCGTTACTTTTCTTGCTTTCAGATCTCGTTCGGTTCTTAATTCTCGTTTTTAAAACGGCGGCGGCCGACTCTCTCCGCGGGCCTACACCCTAATATTTGCACATCACTTTTTTGATTATCACATTTGTAAAATAAGCACAACGCATCTATTTACGTGCCGGATCTAACACAACGTGGTACTATTAGCTTTATATACCCGATGCGCGTAGCAGTAGCGTCGTTATATTACATACAACTAAACACGAGATGAAAATATTGAGTAGAAAAACAAAGTCTAAAATTAAAAAGTACTGCAGTACCCTGAATTGCGCTCGTCGTTTATCAATATTATTATGTGTCATAATGCCCTAAGCGGCATAATGACACATATAATATGCCACAGCGCTTGCTTCTCCTATTTATTACCCATCAAAAGATATAATACACATCTGTTTAATTATTATATTCGCTATGATAATATTATGTATTATAATATGTCTTCATTCGAGCTTATTTCAATTATACCGACACAATAAATTATTGCAAGTTGATCTACACTAATCGTTCTAGATTCTATAAAGCTCAGCATAGATTATGCGCAGATGACCTTTGACGAGAGGAATGAAGGTTGTGTTTAACCATCCGCTGACTCCGTTGATCAGACCAGGTCGCCAACTCCCTAAATATGCCAATGAGCGTAGCGGTGCACCAAGCCGAAGATCGCCCCTCGTGGAGAAGACTGCTGAATGACTTTGGACGGGATTATGATCCTCAGTAATGAGGAGCCGACTGAAGAGAGAGTCTCCTGTTAGTGCACCCAGCGCAACAAAGCTATGACTTCTCCTCGGCGTTCTTTGGCTCCGCGGTATATCACGTCGATTCAGTATAGCTGACTAAAATGCCTTTCCTTGCTTGTGGTTAGTTATGTAGCAGGAGATTCCCTAACCTCTCATTATTTTCTGTGCACTTGCGATACCTCTGTATTGATGTACATTGTACACGGCACGGCGGTTATTACGTATTACTGGAGACGCTCTTGTTCGCTCAGTGGTTATAAAAAAGCGTCGATGGAGGCGTGACGAGCCGCGAGGGTTCAGTGGCGAGGTGGGGCGCTGCTCGCTCCCACATACTAAGCGTATTCATAATTGGAACTTTAAAAATGTCCTGTGGTATTGCAATGCGGCGCACGTCGCGCAATGATTCAGCAACGGTGAGCGACCCGTGCCTCTGCTGCGACCGGCTTACACTGTGTTCACGCACATACCGACACGCCTGCATCCCTAAGGGGTAGGCAAAGGTGTAAGCAGTATATTCACAGTTCACACCGTTTCTGTCGCACCAAATAGGGTACAACATCTATAGCCACATTAAAAACAAGAACTTCATTTTTGGTGAACGTTGTCTTAAATAAAGTACGGATAGAAAATAAAGTATAAATTCTCAATGTAGAGTAATGTATGTAAACTCATGGAACCCAAGCTTTTGTGTGTGCGTGCGTTCTGTAACTTCACAAAAAGCGCACATTCATGCCATGGTTGTTTGCTCGCATGGTGGGCAACGCTGTGAAACCCTGCACTCAGCTTCAGTACGGCTGATTTAAGAAAAAAATGCAAGCTATGTTGCAATATTTATGTAACTTAAAACAATAGTATACTATCTTTCCCCTCATAGTAGAGTCAAAGTGTTTTTTGTCTTTGCTTAATATTATTTATGTCAATTAAAACTTAAATTCTCAACTCAAGTGAGTTTTTCCGCTGGTGAATAACGAGTACAGTCAACAGGTGCATCCAAGATCTTGACTTCACGCTAAGATACGTATGTTGTGTCGTGGTTATTAAGAATTAGTTGTGATTCACACATTGCTTCGATGCGGTAATCGAACTTGTATTTTCTCTATTAACAGCTGGCTTCTCGGGAAGATGAAGACCAAATGAACGATGAACTGACCATATGATTAGATGCCACCTGATCTGACACTGTGGCAGAAGAAGACAAGAGATATCCTCATATAAATTGTGATACGCGTTATCGCCGTTGAATGTATCGCTTAGGTATGGTGGACTAATGAGTACGGACTAGGAGTAGACCGCCGCGCCGCCGCGCCGTAGAGCGCACCGTGGAGCGCGCCGCGTGTGGTACGCTATAAACGTGCGCTGTTCCGTATAGAGCGGCTCATTATGGATCCCACACGACATTAGCGGGTTGTCGCATTCTTTAATATTAGCCCTGTATCATGTATATCGTCACATTACTTCTTCTTCCTGGCATGTTGGATATAATGCATCTGATAGGCAGTGCAGTGGAGTCTTTATATTATTATAATTTAAATCAAGGAATTTTTTATCCAACTCTATAGGTACTGGACGTAAACCGGATCATAACATTTCATCATTTGTAATGTAAACGTAAACGCTATCCAGCCGGGAATAAATTAATGTACCCTCCGATTGCACCATGAAATGGATAATAGACATACAATGTCGTGTATTACAATTAATGTAATTTAGTAGGTGAGTCGGGTGTCACCGCGGGCGATTTGATACACGTCGGTAATAGGCGCGTTGTCGCGACTCGCGGCCACTACTTAATTATTATTCGTATGTTAAATCAAGGATATGTTTCAAAGTTCTTCAGATTACATTACACAGTTTGTGTATTTTATTTTATACAAAATATCTATCGAATTTGTTCAACACGGTTTTATTTGTTACGCTTAAATTTTTTGAATTTATTATCTAAACAAAAGAAAATATTTATTTTGCATGAATGAAAAACAAATATTTAGATTTAAAATCTATTAAACTTCATTACATATGCTTCTGTGATTGAGTTTTCCAAAGAATAGCTGTTTCAAATGTGCATGGTAAATGTCATATTCCAGTGCCCGACGCAGGGCATTGCAAGCTCATGTCCCTACTCCCTTCCTCAGATCTCCGCCATGCTCGTGTAACCCCATAACCTGTTTTACGCTAATAGAAGAAAGGATAACAGGTTAGGCTATAGTTGGAAATACTCCGTCTCCACTCCCGCAAGGGAGCTGTCACCCCTCAGCTTAACATCCATTCTGAATAGCCAAATTACTAAGGAGCCATTATCTATTCTTTCATCGGGAAGTGGGCATTATTATAATAATTATAATTATACAAATTAAAATAATATAATTTTTATGATTATCATGCCGTGTTGACGTAGGGAACATTCCACTACCGTGTTCCCCTCTATGGCTATTTGCAGGAAGCAGCGGGAGAGTCAGTGTCGCACGGGAATCGAACCGGCGGCGTGCTGTCGGCGGGCCGGCGCGGCGGCGAGACCGACGCCGCGCTGATATTAATAGATGGTAGACACACCGCTTTGCCTGTGTGCGTCGCGACTCACAGGTGTAGCGGGCCTTGAGAAAGTGTCGCGGCCGGCCCAATATGCGATGACTGGCAGCGGCGGCGTTGTGACGACGTGGCGGTAGCGTGGCCGTGGCACGGCGACATTACCATACTACATGGTGCCCATTGGCAGTAAGGCCACTACTCGCTCAGTACCGCCCACGTTGCGTTTTAATTCATTAAGTTTATAATATTTCTGTAGTGTGAGGTGTTAAACTTTGAATACATCGGAGGCGTGTAGCCGGTTGGAGCACGTGCGATGCGCGGCGAAAGGCGCGTGGTGTGCACCCGAGCCGCTGTACCGCAGTACCGACTACAAAATAGTTCTGCGATTAGTGTTGATAACATTAATTGCGATGGACATACGTTATTTTAAAATAATTCCTCCATATCACAATATTAGTCGAGGCGGCGGTAAAGCGGCGGGCACCGATGGTTATCGCTCGGCCGGCACACAAGAAACACGGCCCCGTCGCCGGCTCACTGTATCGACGACATCAGCGCATGGCCAGTGACGCGGACTGGTTGTGGACACGGTGCCGGCGCGGTGGAACACGCGCGCGGTGCAGCGCGGCCGCTCGACATTAACATTCAAATTTATGTCGCCATTACCGCGCCGTAAACATAACTATGTACACTGGAATCAGTGTCCACTCGATGCGTCGTAACGAAATCAAATACATCACCACACCGAGTCACGCTCCCCCTCTGACGCAGCCGTTCTTGACACAACATCGCGCGCCGCACGCGCTCCTTGGTTTTAAAGAAGTAACCCAAGTGAGCTAGACAGTAACCTGTAAATCATAGCCATTCAAAATGAAATGCGAAGAATTAACGGCCTGTTATCGCCCTTTATGGAGACTGGAGAGGAATATCGAATATGGAGGGGTAGAGTATTTAGGGTGTGAGTAATATTCGCATTCGCATTCGCATATGCGAATATTTTGGCTATGACATGTGAAAAAAATAAAATAAAATAACACTGCAACAGATTATGTTTACAATGTATAAATAATAATTTTGTTAGTATTTATAGTCCTCATACAAAATAAAAATTATATATTTTGATAATAATAAACTTTCAACTTTCTAAACGCACTTAAGTACTTTAAATTATTTTTTTACCGAGATCACAACGTGATAGGATTTATATTGTTATTAATACGAGATTTTTCTATACTTAATCTATTATTATTTTATACAATTATTGGAAAATATTATGAGAATATAACGAACACATAAAAATCTTTTAAAATATTATAAATTATTGACGTTTTTCCTATATTTTCAGTATACCTTTTAAATCCTTTAGTTGCACTGATGACTCACTATTTACTTAACCCGAATGGACTAGTTATATTTTTTTTACCACAATTAGTGCTTTTTTCTTAAATTGAAATGATTAAGTTACCTACGTCGATATATGGCGTTGCAGTCTTTGGAGGACGCTGAAGCATATCGGAAGCTTGATTGACAGGCAGGGAAATCCTCCTGACACGACAACCGTGCTTACAATGTTGAAAGCATCAAGAAGACGATCGAGCGGAACAAAGCCTCCAAAATGTTGAGGGCCACATTGACTATTGGTACATTAAAGTGCTAAAGTGCTTGTACAACAACGCCACCATGTCAGTCCAAGTACAAGAGCAGAGCACGAAGGCCATTCCATTACACAGGCGTGAGACCGGGAGAATTTATTTCTCCGATATTAATCAATGCCGCGTTGAACGACATCTTCAAGCTTTTCGATAAGAAAGGATTTGGAATTAGCTTCAATGACGAGGACATTACTCACCTTTGATTTGCCACAATATTGTCGTCTTGTCAGAATCATTTGAAAATCATAGCATTATGCTCATTTGCTTAAAGACCTCAACCGAGTTTCCCACCTGGTAGGCCTTAAAATGAACAAGACCAAAATCTTGTCCAATGCTCATTTTGTGCATATGCCAATTAGTGTTCAGAACGCAACTCTCGAAGTTGTCGACGAATCTGTCTATCTAAGAAAAGTAGTCCAGTTAGGCAAGACCAACTTCAAGATAGAGGTCAAAACCAGCTCGGTTGAGCAGCGTTCGGGAAACTAGGCAAGGTCTTCTGATCTGAAATACCTCAATGCTTAAAGTAAAAAAATCTTCAATCAATGAGTGTTACCAGTGATGACGTACGGCTTTGAGACGTGGCCTCTGACTATGGGCCACCTAAGACGGATCACAGTCTCTCAGCGAGCTATGAAGATGCTCGGTGTTTCTCTGCGCAATCAAATTGGAAATGAGGAGACTCGTAAGAGAACGAATATTGCTGACATATTTCAAACAGGCCACTCTATCTGGGCTTCACGACGCTTACTATCAGGTTCAGTGGGGTCACTTTGCACGATAAAATCTTTTGGTGCCAAACAAAAATCCAATATTCGCATTCGCGAATATTGGAGTCAAATATTCGCGTTCGCATTCGCGAATATTGGAAATTGGACATTCGTTACATCACTAGTACATATGTAATTAATTCATAATGTTTAAAATATTAAATACTGTCAAAAAGGGTGAATATGAATTTATTACTTTTTCCTGCAGTTAGATTTACTTTTACTATTCCAAAGAATCTATTAAAAGTATTTATTAATTGAAAAGCAATCAAGCGAGTTCATCTATATAATGTAATTTTATTACTAGCCCTATTTACATTTGTTGCCGACTCACAGAAAATGAATTATTTCCACAAATACAATTAAGATTTTATACGATAATTGTGTTGCATTTTTAACATTACAAATTGACGACTCGATAACTTTTAACACTCGTTGCAATTGCGTGACATTTGCCGAGTGACGGTTTCGATTTCATTCACTCGGATTTCATTGTGCTGAGTTCAACTTGTAGCATGCTGTATAATGTATTACATAGTAATAGTAACTGTACAATCAAATTATAAAAATAAATGATTTTATACTCTATTCAGTGTATTTTACTTTTAACCTCGACTATTTAATATCAGGCCATTTGTGAACGTTAAAGTGTTTTAAAATGTATTGGTTTAGCACATATATCATTTAAATATATTTTTTCGAATATTGATAATTAGTGAAGTAATAATATAATAATTCACATGTGCAATAAACGTTCACAGATAGTTTAAAAGAACTAATAACAAGAGCGCAAAACAGATAGCATGCAATCCCTGTTTTTTTAATCGTTTAATCGTTCATCGCACGGCGTCGATATTGGTTGCTGTCCCGAATTAGTATGGACGGGACCTAACAGTGATAGTGAACAAAGCTTTCCATACAATAAAGAAATCTTAATAAGTAACCTTGCCAAGACGGTCGGGCGGACTTGCTGACCCCCTAAATTCCATTATGACAGAAGTAAACATCGTTATAGTACTTGAATCACTTAAATAAATGCCATTTAACTAATAAAATGGAAAATGTGACTCTTGTATAAGATGGCTGCGACTTACACATATCACCAAATTAAACAGATTAACAAAAACACAAACACGCATCACACCTTTATCCCTGCAAAGGTAGGCAGAGTTGCAACCGGGGCACCGACTTTTCGCTATGTGCTCCGTCCCATAGAGGGTGAGCCTATAGCCATATCGGGCAAAAACTCCAGACTCCGGGATGATACTGAATTTAAAAAACCTAATATCAATTTGCCCGACCCGGGTATCGCACCCAAGACCTCAGCATTGCAGTCATACCGTAAAACAACTACGCCACCGAGGCAGTCTAATTACCTAATACATAGCCTTAATTAATTTCTTAATAATACAGATCTTGGGGAAACGATTACGTTATTAATAATTTAGTTTAGTTTTATAATAGAGGGGAACAATATGGGTCATCTGATAGTAAGCGATGCACTGCCCGTGAACACAAATAGGACTACGGGAGTCGAAAGTATATTCTACTCTCCGGTTCTTGTGCCTTTATTATATTTGTCTAAATGAGAAACATAAAAACAATTACAAAACCCACTTTTAAGTAAAAAATAACTTAAAAAATGATACCGCCTTCAAAGACCACTGAAAATTGAAAAACAATTTAACATACATACATACATACCTATATACTGATTATTATTTTTGGAGTCGGTGACCAATTAAAATTAAATATCATTTTTTTGTATATTTGTTCATGGATTTATATGGCCTAGCTAGCAATTTTACCACCACCGTGGGACCATTATGAAGCTATACCAAAAACAACACAAAATAGTTTTCAAAATCGGTTGATAGTTGCGGGAATATCGCGTAACACACATACAAAACAATCTGCCGAATTGTAACCTCCCCCTTTTTTGAAGTCGGTTATAACAAGCTGGCTGCTTCATCATCATCATAAGCCACTTGATGTCCACTGATGAACATAGGTCTCCCCTAAAGATTACCAGACGGATCTGTTGAACGAGGCCTGCATCCAGCTGGCTGCTTGATTGTTGAAAATTGTGGCGAATGTCCGCCATCCAAACCATCTAAAATATCCAAAGCCAAAGTACTGTGCAAGTTACCCAGAGATATTTGATGTTGATCTTACAGTAATAATAATAATTTATTTGGCAAACATTTTTTGTGCATCACTTACAAATAACATTATGTTCATTGATACAATGCAATATAATTTGAAATGTTTGTTCGAACGCTGGTACCCAAGGTAAGATTAAACTTGTGTTATGGGTACCAGGATTCTCATATGGGGCAGTACCTAAAATAAGTTACATTAGATGCATCGGAGGACAGTTATTTGTAAACTTAGTACTTTAGTAGGAGCGTGGGAGTGGTAGAAGGAGGTGTTAGGTAGAAGATAATTGAATAACAACAACAGTGCAAGACAACTACTTGCTACAATGTCTTTTAAACCGAAACATAACTTACTGCCTACCTAGGTATGGTTACTGTAACATAAGAGAACTTCCGCCTAGCTAAGTTAGGCAGGGCGGGGAATAGCAACGATATTACTGTATTGACAGTCAGTAGAACATTTAATTCATTGACAAAGTACGTTGATTTGGTTTTATTTTTATATTTAATAAAGAAAATCTTGGCTGATGCTTTCTTTTTATTATATGTCTCACTTCACTTTACGTTTTATTTAAACAAAGTATTTGTGTAATCTTCTGAGCTGTTTGCTAATTACTTCTAACATAAATATATGATAAACTAGATAAACTTTACTATAATGTTAATGATTTTTTTTATGATAAGAATATTGACGATAAGGTAATAAATACATTAATTATAGACTGAAATTTCAAATGTTTAATATTTAGCTAATATTATGTGACATGGCGCTATGGATAATATGTATATTAATTTTAATAAAATAAAATTGACATGTAAGAACTATAGGTATAAGATAATAATATATTTTTAGACATAGTAATATCGTACGGGTATATAACTTTGAATAAGCAATTAATCATATATTACAATGTAATGAAAACTATAAATGTATATATTTTATTAATCAAGTTAATCATTGTTTTAGAATGTCTCACTTTGACTCGGTTTTTTATGTCACCATTTGTTATATTATTTCTACTTAAAAAAACGTAAACAGAAAATTATTCCACTTTTAAAAATATCTAGCTTTAAATATTTGCACGTCAATGATGACAGAGTGTGTGATTCTGATTTTATTGTACCATCTATTTATTGTAACCACATTCTAGCAAATAAATGTTCTTTCATTCATTCATAAATTTATACTTATCTGTGAAAACTTTTAATTGGCCTTCTGTTACATAATATTTATACAAACTATATCTATTTTAGCTGGTAGATTTCTGTAAATAAATAAATAAACTACTCGCTCCAGTTCGTTAGTCTCTATGCACATACATAACTGACCGCCGAGAAAATAAATGAGGGACCGCAGATTAATTATCGCGATACAATATATTATGACAAAAAAATTGTCACTATACACAAAATTATAATTATGTAGAAAGATAGCGTTTGTTTGTTTAGTCCTCAACACTAGAGCTAGACGTCAGTGATTGTGAGGTACAGTGTACAATACAATAAGCTCTATGCCGTGTTTTGTACATACATATACGAATGAATACGCATTTATAGTATCTGATCATCCCAAAACAATTATGTGGATTAGCACAAACACCTATATCACCTATATAACATCATCATAACTCATAATATATCGTCATAGTTCGAGTTACTTTTTTTTTTTTTTTTTTTTCTCTTTGGCAAGGCGCGGTTTGCGCATCTGCCAGTGTCAAAGTTTTTGGAAGTTACATATATAATATTGTTTCTTTGTTATCCTCAGTAGTAGTAGTACTATGTCGAAGTAAAGCAGTGGCTACCTTACCAAGACTTTATCGAGGAGTTTTGGCGGCAACAAAACAAACACTTGACTAGCACAGTTATTTCAATTCACTTCATTTGAGCCCTTTAATAGAACTATATTGGATAATATACCACCATAATTATGCAATATAACACTAAGTATCACCAAAATAATGAATTAAAACAAGAGCACCTCATGACACTACCAAGTTCCCGCCAAAACTCTTCGAGTTACTTATATCCAAGTGTCATAATATTATAAGGCTGGGCTTTAAATCATATGTAAACTTGAGTGTCCAGTGGCAACTCTTAAGCATTAGTGAAATAAATCCACAAATTAAGTGTCTTAGTAGACAGGTAGCACAAATTTGTAAATATTTTGAGCAAATGGATTTTATGAATAAGTACTTAACATTTAGAGTGCGTATGAAACGACTTGCAGTAAATTATTCGTGGCACTTGTAAATGTTCAAGTGTAATATTTGTCACACAATCACTTCTTCATTAGTGAATATGGTTAAACAAGCTGACCACGCGATAGAGTAAGAAGGCAAGAGCGGTAGTTGTTGAGGCGCGGCGGCGGTTAACATTAGACATCAACGCGCGGGGCCGGCGCCGCTCCGCCACCTGTCTGCTCGCATGCTAATGTAACAGGTTCCGCTGTGCCGCACTAGCTGCGCACCCGACGCCGCTCGCAGCTCGTTCGTGTCTAACGCTCCGGACCAGCACTTATGGCTTGTAATGAATAATCGCGCGCCTCATTTATATCCTCAGTTTAATTCACAAGTCCCATACTGGATTAGAGTGGTACCTACACAAAAAATGAGCAGATGCAATAATTGAGAGTAGACAGGGTCCTATTACCATGGCCCATCCTAAAAACGACATCATTGCAGATAAGTGTTGTGGTGTCGATCGACAGCACGCAACCGGGACTTTAATTTAATTTAGGTAAAGTTGGCTGCAGTGTTGTTAGCTGGCGAAACGCGACTACTTTGTGCTGTCCGGTTAACTAAAATTAGTTTCGTGCAGTTGCGTTACCGCAGAGTTGCTGCACATAGCTTCATGCTATTATCCGACAGCTATTTTACTCGACCGCGAGCATTCGTACCTGACATAATGATATTGAAACAGAAGAATTTAAAAGTCTCCGACCGTTAATTAAACTTGTTATTTAAAAATGAAAGAGTTCAATACTCGTTCGATATCTGCAGTGGCTCGGCTCGCGGCGCTCACATGTAGAAAGAAACGAGTGCTGCCGGTACCGTAAGCAATTTTGCGCTAATTTGGATCAGGTTTGCGGACGCGGCGGCGCAGGAGCGCGCGGACCTCTTCCTCAGCACTCAAGACACTGCGACATCCACGTGTAGATCTCCTGACATTAGGAAGGTTGTGTGTACAGAATATATTCGGGATGTTACTCATCGCACTTACTTATCAATAATAATTTAAATGCGTTGTTATGAGGCGCCACCGATATTATTTAAGTCAGGTACGAAAAAGCCAACTTGAGATTCATAGATAAACTCTTGCACACTGACACTTTCAGTTTTAACTCTGCCTTGAAAACCTTTTTTTGTCACTTACGCGGTGCTTACCGATGCTAGTTACCTGGTATTGTACTAATCTCGAAGATATACACTATAATATATTATGCAGTCTTTGTTGTATTTCTTGTAGTTTGTTGGTACGTTATATATTCCTTCTTCTCTTCCAAAGCCAACGCAACAAGGTGTCGAACCGAAGGCCACTCGTTTTTCAACCAGTTCAATGCACTGCGCCACCGACACTGAAACAAAAAAAGAATACAACGTATGTGAGCGTCCAGTAAGAAGTCCGTCCGTCGTTCGTTGCTTTTAATCACCATCTCTCTCTTAATTATTTAGATAGGAATCATATATAGGTACCCAGTTCTCAAGTCCAACAATACTAGATCAAACAGGTGTCCTCGGCGTGTCGTTTGTTTTTAAAACGGTTGTAGACTGGTTTACGCGCGCAGTTAGTGGAGCAGTTACAATAAATCCAGGTGTATCGCAGTGGCTATCGGCGGTGTCGCTGCTATCCGACACTGGCCGGCGCCGGTGGCCCTGACATTGCAATGACACTCGCGTCGGTCTAGCCTATACAAATTATTTAATATGGAGATAATCCCTTACATATTCTTTAATTTCACTAGTGTGTAGGCTCCGGCGATCTACCTGTGCTCATAAGACTAAGTCCACAAACCCTTATAAGTAATCTTGAGTAGTTGGGGCCTATAGCAGTTGTGCATTTGGAGACTAAACAACAATAATAATAAGATACACAAAAGATCGACCCAGGTAATTTATATATTAGAAATTTTGGCTATGAATCAACTGTTGCGAGAATCATACTAGAATCTTCTACATTTGGCCCTGATACGTTACATCTTACAATTAGATGCGCGGAAGTCTTCGTGGTTTCAAAACAAGATATCGCTCGAATAAGTCGTTAAGTATTAGAGTCGGGCCCCTATTCGATATAATCACATAGATTTGTACATTATTAACTATATCTGATATAATATTATATAATTAATTACAAGATATGGCATGTATTGACGTAGTTTTTGGGTCGCGAAAATTGTATGTGAAATTTATATAGTTATCTGTTGCAATCTACCACAGTCGCATGAGATGCTGAAGCTCTATGGTCTGTATTAACTGCAACACCGCCTTTGCAGGTGTAGCCCGGGAGCCGCGCGCCGTCGCCGCGAGCGTGCGCCACACGCGGTATCTAATCACAGTCACCGCTCGCTCCGTAATCGCCTCTATACAAATACAACATATCTCAGTGTTCCTGTTATCTACAAATAAATACATTTATTTAAACGTTCATTAAATGATTATTTTTATACTAATTAAAATCGAAACATGATTTGTTTCAATGAAGAATAAGTTCACGCAAATTTTCAAGACAATTGAACCGATTTCTAAAAGAAGTCGTTTAATAAAAATTAGCATCAGAAATAAATAACCGGTAAATCGAGTATTAGACTCTACGTCGATATGATGGAGTAGGTTTCATATCCTAATCTACACTAATATAAAGAGGAAAGATTTGTATGTCTGTAAAAAATAAACTCAAAAACGAATAGACTGATTTCAAAAATTCTTCCACCATTAGAATGCTACATTATCCCTGAGTAACATAGGCTATTTTTATCTCAGGAAAATATAAAGCGGGGCTTTTATCCGGGAAAGACTTTTCACGCGGATGGAACCACGAGCCAAAGCTAGTTATTTGATAAATGATTTTTATTTATTGCATTGAATGACGAGATGAGCATGCCGTTCACCTGATGGTAAGCGGTACGACCACCCATAAATAGTAGTAACACCATCTAGCACCTTGAGTAACAAAGTACTGTGTGGTGTACCTCGAGTATACAAAAACATAGCGAAGGTTACGTTCTGCAATGTCGTCGTGAGATAATTGAATTTCAGCAGATGATATGAAACTTTTGTTGAAAGTACGTGTTAATTGAACACGAGCATTGAGAATAAATTACTTTTCTAACTATAAAGATTGATGTTAGCAGGTATTTGGCTAGTTGCAGACGATACAGAGGAGTAAGATTACAATACAACGGCATTTTTTTTATGGCATTGAATGACGAGAAGAGCATGCGGTTCGCCTGATGGTAAGCAATACGACCACCCATAAACAGTAGCAACACCATCCAGCACCTTCAGTTACAAAGTAATGTGTGGCTTTACACTGCGGCTTACATATGAGAGATCTACTACCAGTAAGTGGCTTATGTGGCTGACTGTACAGTGTACAGGTTATAATAATACGTACGTATACTATTTCTACCGCCAAGCAGCAGTGTGCATGCACTGTGGTGTTTCGGTTTAAGGACATTGTAGCCAGTGTAACTACTGGACATAATGAGACTTAACATATTTAACGTCTCAGGATGACGAGCGCAGTGGAATGCCACACAGTACTTTGTAACTCAAGGTGCTGGATGGTGCTACTACTGTTTATGAGTGGTCGTATCGCTTACCATCAGGCGAACGGCATACTCGATACGTCATTTAATGCCATAAAAAATAACTAAACAAATTCAAAGTCTCAAATCTCGAAACTCGTTAAGCTTAATTATAACTTTTTTTTTCTTTGTTTGATGTAAAGTTCCTCCTTTTTTTTATGAAAAGAAAATAAAAATTGGTAAGAACACAAAAGTGTATAAGCGATTTGAAGTTTTGAATTTGCTACTTATAATGTCGCTGACTGTACGTAAGGTAACAAGTATTTAAGTTCATAGGGACAGATAGAATTAGTTGAACCTCTCATCGAGTGCTTGAAGAACACATTGGCTGGGAACTGGTGGCTTATGCTGTAGTAGGCGCTGGTGTAGCTACAGTAGCGGCCGGTGAGTCGCCGCGCGGTATCGCACCGGCGCAGATAAGATGCAGCTGATTGCGATAATCGCACCTAATTTATGGCACACCACGGTTCCGCCACAATTATTTGATACGACATAGTGACACAAGTCGCGCGGGGTGCAGTCGGTAGAGTGTGTAGCGTGTGTGTCAAGTTGTATGAGATTAGACGGTTAGTCCTGCATCAAGTCTTCTCTCTAGATTCCACGCGTAATGTTTATAGTACAAACAAGGTCAATACAAGTCATTAATAATTAATTATCAGATATTGTCGATAACAAAAAATGCATCGTCATTCTCAATTAAACGTAGGATGCCAATCCAATTATTATTAACGCTATTTATTCCGAAACCTCTGAAGTCTGAATCGATGTATTTTGTCGAAGAAAGTTACTGCTATCCTTATGGAAGTAATTTGAAGCCTATCATACAAATAAATCTATATATATGAAAGAAAGTTGTGTTAGTTACACTATTCTCGAGAATTTCCAAACCGATGCGCAGTCCCTGTAGCGGTCGCAAAGAGTATATTATAATGTCATATCACCTCCTTTATTAGAAGCTGAAGACCAACCTTTAACATTGAAGAAGAAGAAGAAGAAGATTACCTCCTTTCATTTCATACCGTTGCGCTTAGCCGTTACGCGATTAATTAGCATCTTTTTTGAGCTTTCACCAATTTTTATTCAGTTTTCGACCGTGTTTGAATTTAACTTCGTTTTAATTAATTCTCTTCATAAGATTTTTTTCTGAAATTCGTCACATTCTTTCGATTTTATAAATGCTCTTAGATTAATCTAATCGATAATTTTCGTATACTTACAGAGAAAAGTATTCGTAACTGTGTGTTTGATTTACCAATGTTATTTACAATGCCGCGATTTAGCAGAACATGAAGATCAAGTCTATTCCATAAGGTACATAGCGGAGAGACATTTGGCCAAATCAAAAAAGTCTTTTGTGCCTCAACTTGGAAAAGGCTTATGATCGTGTGCCGAGGAATAAGCTGTGGTCAACGTTGTAATTAACGTATGGGCCTGAAGACCGCCTGGTGAGGGCATTGAAGTCTCTGTAATGAGAACTCCAAAGCCTGTATCAGGGTAACAGGAGCAGAATAGGAATGCGCAATACTGTGCTGTTGTCGACGCTTATGTATGGAAGTGAATGCTGGTTTGGCAGAAGAAGCACGAATGTGGAGTAAATGCGGTTGAAATGCACTCCTTATAGAGTATGTGTGGAGTCACTATTTCTTATCGCACGGGGATAGTAAGATAAGAGAACGTTACAAATTGAAGGATGATGTAGTGACTAGAATTAGAAGAAGTATGCTGAGATCATTTGGGCACGTAGAGAGGATGGTTTAAAGACGAGTTACGAAAGGTATTTATCGAGTGAATGTGGATGGTACGGATGGAGGGGATGCCCATAATCGGCGAAAATGTATGATGCAGATGTAGAACTATGAATGTGGAAGAGGTGAAAGGGGTATGTCATTATCGTGGCATGTCGCCCTCAATATTCTCTGCTTCTCTCCGTCTCTGTGTACGAATATATGACTTTTTCATTTTAATTTTCATACATTTCTATAGCTTTATTCATTTAATCTTAATAAAAAAACCGAATAAGTTAACACAACATTGATTGATTGTGAAGCGATACGAAGTTCACCGCGCTAGCTAGTATAATGATAAGAAGGTAATTACACAATGTACATGGCTCAAAAACTCGGTAAAAATGTAGAGCGATAAATATTTTTTATCAGTTATCAATGTTTTATGTCTTTGGCTCAAATCATAATTTGACGTAAGTAAGGACACACTTACGACCGGTCTCAATAACTTACTAACATTAAACTGAAGTTCGCTAACTTACTCGCTAGTAAAAGTCACGCTACCTGTTACTGCTGTTTCAATATCAAAAACTTTGTCGTAACTCTAGTGAGTGCACTCACCGAAGTGTTTTATTTTTGCACTAAGTAGTAGTAATGTGTTGTTTTAAAACAAAATAGTCAGTACTTTTGTTTTCAACTATAATTATTTAAATTTTTTTACATTCGACTTTATGTAAAGCAATTTAAATATAACATGCTTCATAGATTACTATAATAATGAAAATAGTTCTATGTTCATCTTTGGCAAAAACGAAACGCACCAATGATGGTAACCAAATATGACCCTCCGATAGATAGGATAAGGTAAGGAATTCGCATCTATCTTAGTTGATAGATACACGGATAACCACCAAAAGTAACCATATTTACTGTTTTTTATCTGTTAACAAGTTATTGAGACCGGCCGGCAAACGTAGATTAATCAGTGAAGGGGGCAAAATGATAGCCGAGCAGTGAGCACAATGATAGCCGAGCAGTGAGCACACTCGCGCACAATGCCCTACCATGTGACCGCTGTTACTGTGGGCGCGGCCTTAGAGTGTGCTTTTTGTTCACAAAATAGTAATTGTAATTATATTTGCACGCCAGTCATAACTCAATGTCGCACCCAAAGTACAAAAGGAAAATATATGGCTGAGGAATTAGGGACCGCGGTTTGATTCCCGCTTTGTAAAATGTGGTAATATTTTATTAATACCAGTGCATATTATTGACATAGTGATTTAGAAACTAAATCGTTTTTCTACATTTTTATATTTTACAGGTCTCATTTTCGTCTTGTCCTTTTGTTTGCCCCACATCGAGATCGATACATATGGGAAAAGAATACATTATTTGTTTTCTTAGGGATGGCTTAACTTTTTTTATGGGATAGGTAAAGGAAATAACGGGCAGATGGGTCACCTGACGGCGTCTCATACCATCATCCATACTGTCAGAGGGAGTACAGAACCCAGTTTACCTTAAAAGAAGAGGAGTGGGGATTTGGGTTATTGGATTTAATTAATGCAACTGGGAATAAATTTAAATATCGTAACTGCAAAACGGAGATTGTTTAAATTGTGTAGTACACTGATAAATCATACCCTGGATTAACATATGGCTACATTTTATCCCGGCAGTTTGCTCCTATGGGAAATATTCGAGCTTTTAATTTGATTTTGTTAAGAAGATGTAACTGGCATCGTACAGATAGCGCTGTTGTTTGCTACAGTGATTTAGGGATTTTGTAGTGAGAAAGGCTATTCACACGGGCGAAGCCGCAAGCAGCACCTAGTGACCTACAAATTAATAAGTGTTAATTATGCTTGTAGTTGAAGTGTGTTCCTCGGGGAGAGCGACGGCGGGGCGTGACACGCGGACGTTGCGTCATCGCCGCGCCGTGGAAAAAGTTGCCAAAATTTACATGTACTTGTATAGGTAATGGGCTCAGCCGGTCAGCGGCGAGGAGTGGCCCACTGGGGTGGCGCGGGGAGTGGCGGGGCGGCGCGGGGAGGTCCACGGAGGGGCGGGGGTGTCATTTCACTAATTAACTCGTTGGGCGCGCCGCCACTCCATTACCGACTGTTTATTGTGACAATTATTCCACCTGAAGTCGTCCCGCGCCCCTTGCTCCGCGCCCGCACCCGCGCACCTCCATCATTCACAAAACCTGGCGCACCCTGCCGCCGCTGAAACGCGAGCGCAGCCGCGGCGGGGCGAGCCGCGCACTGGGCCGGGGGTAGGGTTGGCAAATGTACGTAATCATAGTACGCGTATTTCTAGTTTTGGCTTAAACTTAAGATATTCACTTAAGATATTTTACTGGTGGTAGGTCCCTCATGTAAGAGGCCGTCTGGGTGGGTACCACCACAATGTCTATTTCTACCACCAAGCAACTGTGTGCATGCACTGTTGTGTTTCGGTTTGAAGGACATTGTAGCCAGTATAACTACTGGACATAATGAGACTTAACATCTTATGTTTCAGGATGACGAGCGCAGTGGAATGCCACACAGTATTTTGTTACTCAAGGTGCTGGATGGTGTTGTTACTGTTTATGGGTGGTCGTATCGCTTACCATCAGGCGAACGGCATACTCGTATCGTCATTCAATGCAATAAAGAAAAAAAATCACCTGCCCACTGTGACTATCAGAATATAATTAGATTTATCTAAGAATGCACTCGCGATTTTAAAATCGACAAATTCATATTGTATGTTACAAATGTTTGTTCCAATCGGCAACCATAGACGGTGAGCGACCCAGCACGTCAGTGGTGCAACGCCGCACGTAATTATGTATTATGAACAAAAATTTCTTAGTAATGGCTCTGTTTCAATTAGTAAAATTAGATGTAACCTTAACATCACTATTGACTATTGTTATAAAATAATAAGGTAATGTTTATTGATAAGTCTGTTAGAAACCCTAATAAATAATTATATTCTAACGTTATCGCTTCTGAAGTCTATTTAACTGACAGCGCCATTGAGCTGCCTTGTGAAGTACTTAACTGAATGCCTCAGTAGCGTAGCTGTATCACGGTACGACTGCACTGCTGAGGTCTCGGGTTCGATCCCTGGGTCGGGCAAAGTCATATTGGATTTTTCTATTCAGAATCAACCCGGAGTTCAGAATTTGTGCCCGATAATGTTGATAGGTTCGCCTCCTATCACATTATGTGACGGACTATGGCGAAAAGCGCATTCACCAGTTGTCGGCGTACCCCTTCGGGGATAAAAGGTGTGTGTGTGTGTGTTTGTGAAGATCAAAAGGGCAATCAAAAATTTGTGTTATACGTATAACACTAGAGTCAGAATTGAAACATAAGTTCGATATAGGTTGGGTTGTCCGTCTTATGAGATGCAAATAAGTACGGTGAACAGTGGCAGGACTCGTTGCATCTCGCCTACCCTATCGGGTAAACCAGCATGAGCTAATATGTTACATAATATTTTTTTGTGAGAAGACAAGTTATATAACGATTGTAAAGTAATATGTATCAGGGTGACCGACATCTTGATTGTTTATGACGGACAGACGAAACTTTACCTGTAATTAAATTAAAATGAAAGCAACAATATTATTTATGTTAAATGACTTATGTCATCGGCAAAGAATACCTATCTACTACAAGGGCTGAATAGTCATAATTGCGTTACCGAACTCTATGGAAAGAAATTATAAAGGCGACAGGGAAGAGGGAATTATTGTGTCCTGCGAGTTCGGAAAATCAATGTAGCAGCATAATTACGGTAATACCTGCTGTAGAAACTGAGGTCACTTTTACGTTGACCCAAAAGTGTTTACTAACTTCAGTTAGATATATATGACCAATTGGTCAGTGGTGAGTGCAGTGAGGGCCGCGAGCACGCACACGCCGCGCCGAGCGTTGAACCCGGGAACGTTTGCGCTCGTAATTATCGACCATGCAACTGGAATACATTCCTGTTGGATATAGGTCCGAAACTTGGAATTGTGATCTGGTTTCTGGAGCCTTTGCGACTGCCTTTTATATGTCTGAATGATGCGTCCAGCACGTCACCACCCTGATGGTGGGCGCCACGCTCGTTCACAAACAGTAAAAATACAAACGAAATGATTGTTCATTATATACAACTCTTTTCAAACTTCACTCTTTAGCAAACCGACATAAACGCATAAACAGCAATTGTACTTGCATCTAAATATGCACACAAGATGGACTACATCCTGGATTAACATTATATTAATAAACTGAGACAACTTTTTGTTTTCAAAAATGCTTTATAGTAGGTACTTTATTCCGGGAGAACTATGACACGGTCAGCTCCGCGAGCAATAGTTATGTATATGTAAGAAATATAGGTTCATGAAATGATAGTTTTATAAGTGACGGAGTTGTGCCTATTTTTGTATGCATATGTAGGGAGAAAGAAGAGGGAGGGCTGGGGCGAGGTGAGACGTATGTCGTAGTGCGTACCTACTGCACGCGACACAATACAATAATTAAAAACGTGCTCCACAACTGAGCCGACTTGCAGTAGCAACATGTATAAGCTGCATATTGAATGATCTTCTGTTCCATTCCCATATCAGACAGACCATAAAAACTTATTAAAATCCTTTTTGAAACTTGCAAAACTGTATTTTATATTAAATTGTAAAAAATGTTCTCGTGATTAAATCTCGCACAATGATAAGCTTAATGGCCCAGCGAGTGAGGAGTCGACTGTGAAAAGAGAGGCTGCGGGTAATAATAATGCTCTTTAGCCAGTTTCTGCCACGGCGGCCAATCTCAACGGAGATCAGCCAGGTACGCAGGAAATATTATAGTGCACAAGTGTGTGCGCAACGCACATGTGCACTCGCTATTCTTACACTCTCGTAGTCCGATGAGACGACAATCCGACATGACCAGAGAGAGATCAGGCGCAGTACCAACGGCTTTACGTGCTTTCCGAAGCACGGGGGTATCACACCGCCAACTTCCTGACTCCGAGCTACGACTGAGTAATTTTTAAGATGGAAAATCACAGTCACAACTTTTTTGGCTCGACCCGGGATTCGAACCCAGGACCACAGCGCGCAAATCGTACTCGTAACGTGTTCTCAATACAACTACCCCACCGAGGCAGTCATGCTGTAGGCTGCCGGTAAGATCTGCGCATCGAGATAAATATGTATCTAGATTCTGAACGGGATGTTATACGGATTGCAAGCGTCTCGAGGTTCCTCCTATACACCATAAGACTTGTATCTGAGTGTGGTGAAAGAACCATGTGTGCGTCTGTTAGGTACAGATTTTCTGAAGAATACAGAACGTCTAACTCGAAAATTACAAATGTAGTTAGTGTAGCGTCTATTACTGGCGTTAGGTCTCTCGTATGCTAGGGGCCGCCTGGGTAGGTACCACCACCGCAATATATATTTCTACCGCCAAGCAGCAGTGTGCATGCACGGCTATGCACATTGCTGCTTGTATGCAATCAATATAATATCTAAAAGTGCTGGTGACTATACACCATCGGTGTGTCAGAGTGTCAAGGAGCCACGTGGCGAACATGTGGTGCGCGTGCTGCGGCCGCGCGGCTCATTGGCGAGGTTATGTAATGCCATAATGGAACGGCCACGTGGAGACGCCGCGCCGCGCCGCTCAGCCAGTCGTGTGCGCATGCGTATGACGCGCATCGCAGCCCGTTTTCACCAGAGGTCAGCGCGTTCTTATCGTCCAATGCATCGCTGATTTAGGGTTAGCACTCACGGGGTGCTGAATGGGATCGACTCCGTAACATAACTCTACCTTATAGCGTATAACATAGTGGCTGAATTTGAGAACAAAACATTTTGTGGTCTTTGTATGTTCCTGATAAGTGGTGTGCAAAAGGTAATTAAGATTTTGTCGCCACTATGTCTGACAGCGCTGATTTCATGGATCGAGAGTCACCGCGGCCACTTCTGGGCACCTTGTATCCCTCGCTTGCTGGCATCGCGGTCAATAAGATAATAATGAACTGCGAGTCGGCTGGCAACAATAAACAGTTTCTTGCTCTAATTACATGTGGCAACATACGCGACCCATTTCTGTGCGACATCGCGTACATGTGTAGTGTGTGGTGTACACTCGGTGTCGAAGTCGCGGGTGTTTACATGTGTGTGTGAGCAGCATATTGCGCGCGCGTCTGTGTGCGCGGGTGATAAGAGGTCGCGCGATAACCCGGACGCAAAAGACTTGGAAACAAAACTACTATCGGCCGATATGGAATTCTAACCCTCGAGTAATAAGGTCGAGAGTTGATGTTCGAGGCGGCAGTCTGCGCCCGCTGCCCGCGCTTCCCGCCGGTATTTTTAACTCGCCCCTTGCTGATAGCGGCAGTGTCGCCGGACACATATCTCCAGGCACTAATGAGTGTCCACGCGGCGTGGCGGCGCGGCGCTGGCTCCACATGTGACGGTGACCACCACGTCGGTCACCACCGCCTCTCCGGCTCCACATCGCTACTTTAATTATACTCGCTCGTTATCGGTGCCCAAATATTTCTATAAATATTGTCGAAAGAAACAACATAACATTTTATGAATGAACATGGTTGCCGCGTGCGATTCCCCGCGCGCCTCTGTAACTGTTTTAGTTTTCCTGTAGGTATCGATAAGGAGCAACCAGTCGGCTGGCTACGACGATCCAAAACCAAGCCCGACCTGTTTTTGCATCCCAGTGACACAATCAGATAAAGACGATAGAATATAGACAATAACCTGTGGGTGCGATTATTAACATTGGATTCATCTACTCATTCATATTACACTAATTTATTGCCGCATTAAAAAAAACTATGTAAATAAAAAACTACTTTACGATAATAGATTATTTTATATATTATTTCTTGTAATATTATTGTGTCAGCTGTCAGTATTTATATTTAAAATATATTTTTATTGCATCAATTTATTATATTGCCAACTCCTCACTATATTTCTGTGACCAAGTTTGTTCCAACTGGAATCCAATTTGAAGATTATTCAAGTATTTCGTAAGAATCACAAAGTTTTAGCGCACGGTGACATTAAAATACATGTCACTGTTGATCCTGATCCTCAAGGAGCTTCAGCGACGGGTGGAAAAATATTTATCATGACGTAGAATACTTAAACTTTGTATTAACTTGTCACTTGTTCTAAAATTAGTAGTTTAGGGCGAAAAACTGTGCAAAAAGCTTCGCTCATCAGTCGGCGAGCAGCGCCTGCGCAGCGCACGCTTTATCAGGAGCCTAAATAATTCAGCGATAACAATTATCATGCGCGGCGTGTGACGTCAACAGCGGAGAGCTCATGAATAACGCGCATGCGCTAACCAACCACTTCTTCTAAAACAATGGCTTACAAATAAAAAATATTATTTCTTTATAAAACAGTTCGTAACTGAGTTCAACATTATGTTGTGAATGTTAAACAATTTAATAACCATATTTTTTGATTTTATAGAAGATAGCATCAACGTGCAGACGTGTCGCCTGATGTCAAAAGATCAGAGCTGCCTACAAACGTCCACATCACCAAAGAAATATTCAACGCGTTGCCGACTTTAGGCAGAAAACTATCCTTTGTTGAATGTCCTAAAATCATAACTGTTTGGAAATACGGAAAGCTTAACGATGTGTTGATTTGCAATTACGGTTCTTAGGTAGTGATGTCACTGTATATGGACAGTTGTGGCGATATCGTTCGTCCTTTAGTTGCACAAATAAAAGCATGTTGTCTAGCAGCAACAAGCAGGATATGCCACTGGCAGGTCCCACGCGGCCCACGCGCTGGTTATCAGCGTCACCGCGCCGCGCCGCGCCGGTCTCACGCCGCGGTGCACTCACTTCCACTATGCACACTTACAAAATATTGGGTCTGCTAGGAGAATTAAATACTATCATATTATAGAATATAAAAGAAGATTTAAAAGAATTCAACGTCCCTTACTGGATAATATTTATTTTCGATTTATTTACGACTGCGTATTTAGTACCTTCATAGTTCATACAAGTTCACAGTATATCACCCAGAGAGTAGACAGATGTGAAATAAATACACCTGTAGTACCTACAGAGGTAGCATTGCCTACGCCTTGTGGAATACAGGCGTGAGCTAAAGTATAGATTGTTTTACAATACGACCGGTTCCGGATTGTATATTGTTGTCAGGGGATATTGCGTTAATCATTACATTGGAACAAGCCTGTCGCCTTGTCGCGCCACACGCGCCGCCTACGCGTCCCGCGACAAGGCCGCGCAGCTATCGGTACACGGCAAATGTTCTGCCGTCGACATAGTTTGCGCATTAGAAAGTTTCACTCCGTTTGTCATTTTATTGTTTATCGCATTACGTCATATTGCGATATCGATGCAAAAATAGAAAGAATGCTAGAAACACATTTGTTTCGCAGAATCTCTGAATAGACAGGCGGATGATGCTCGGGCCGTGACTACATTATATTTAAAAAATAATATCCCTGTCATTCAGAGGTGCCTTAGTACAATTGTATAACCATGTAAGCGAACTACATATACGTGCATGCTCTTTAATAGCAGGAACACTCCAGACTATTGTAATGCGAGCGTCACACTACACGTCCTGTGTATGCGGGGTGCAGTGGCAGTTCTCATGTGGCGTCGGGCGGTCCGGGAGCGAACAGTTCTATGAACACAGCGCTTACGACGCAAAACCTGGCGACTTGTGGGAATTTAGGATTTTAGTGATGTACCTATTCGTTATGAGTCAATGATCGTTATGAGTTATGCTTCAAATTCAAATCATTTATTAAGTAATTAGGCCCCTAAGGACACTTTTACACGTGATTTTTTACAATGTTTTTTATCAACTCAAAGATTCTACCAGTGTTTCGGAAAAGCCCACTGACCTGAGAAGAAGCACCATGAAACTTAGCTTAGGTCTTTTATTGTTATCTTATTATATATATATATATATATATTACAAATTGCAATTAACAATATAAATTCAATTTCAAAGATGGATATTAAATACGAAAATTAACGGAGAGTACCTAAGTCAAATAACCAGCTACATGTTTAATTTAAGTAAACAATAGAGTCAACCATCAAACAGAGCAGACCAGTCCACACAAGCAGCACCCGTTCACGAGTATGACGCATGTACCAGCCATCGGCCTCCTCAACCATGTTGCATGGAAGTGGCCGACCCGGCACATGACGCCGCCGCAAGCACAGACGTTAAAGCGAGCAAGACTACTCAGATTGTGGCAAACCAAGACAAAGGACATCAGGCGACCATCTACTCGCTTCATCATTCACATGTCTAATAATACAAACATAATTATAATTGAGCAGCAGGCACAGTTATCAGATATATCTGTTTTGTTAATTCGCCGATAAATTATAATTAATGTTGCTAAGGCCGACCGCAGCGTGAACTTGCGTTACTTGTTACATCACTATTATTAGTTTTCCTTACATCTCACAGGACAGTTATTTATGCAAATATCCAGATCCTTTGATACAGTTAAATAACGACTTCCTGATGGTAAGTCAATATAATATTACACCACTGCAGCGCTATTCACAACTCTAAATGAAAAAATAGTGGGATTGGTACGATACGCAACAAAATATTAGCTTCCGGGTATAACGGACTGCAACGGGGTTGGCTTATTTCGGATATTAAATCCAACTGCTGGGCAGTGACCTTATCCAGCTTTTTCACACGTGTGGGTTAGTTTATGATCCACTATATTGGACAAATGGCAAGCAAGTTTGTTGCCCTGGAAGAGTCAGTTATTAGTCCGTAAGCGTGTAGATACGAGCCTCATTTATTATCGTCACTACCATGGACATACAGCCAGTTAATGCCATGATTATGAACCACGTCCGTGCCGAACTTCATTCATACTGACGGCTGTGTAAAATATCTTATATTACTGGCACATTTAGGAAACGAATGGCATATGAATATACGAAATTAAATGCGATGAGCCCATAAAGCATCATTATGGTAAAGATTAAAGGGCGCAGTTAAAGCGCGGGCGGTTTTTTCACGTGTAAATAGTAGGGTGAGGCGTGAGGCAGGGCTGGTGTGCGCCGGCTCGTTTGTTACAAGGCGCCGCGCCCTCGCCGCGTGGTCGCCGCCTCGCGCCCTGTGGTGACCGCACATCGATCCATACACGTCACTCTATAGTTCATATTCGACCACTCTATTCCGCAATGCAATATAAATGATACCTATACTTTAATTGCATAATTCCTATGCGGCGTGCGCCGCCGCAGTTAGTAGTTAGTTAGAGATAGAAGAGAAGAGAAACTCAGGGTTTTAGGTTCGTGGTAAGAGCTTTATTTTGCACCTCCGCGTTACACTCGGTACGGTTTGCTGGTGGTATGCAAACGAGTCACTGGCCTGCGGAGACTCCGATTCAGGCGAACGGCACGACGCTGATGCACGTGGCTAGCTTCGGCGGCAGCTCGCCGGGCAGATGGTAGCACGTGGTCTGCGCAGCGGTGGTGAGGTGGTCGGGGTTAGCACACCCGACTGCGATGGTAGTGGTGAGCACGTGGTCGGGGCCAGCACCCGCGACGACGGTGCACACGTGGCCGGGGTCAGCACCCGCGACGACGATGGTGGTGTGCACGTGGCTGGGATCGGGAGTCAGCTCTCCCGACGCCAGCGGAGCATGGAGTCAGCACTCCACGCCGTCGAAAAGGTGGTCAACGCCGCACCGTAGAAAAAACACGGCGGTCAACGCCGCACCGTAGAAAAAAAACGGCGGTCAACGCCGCACCGTAGAAAAAAAACGGCGGTCAACGCCGCACCGTAGAAAAAAAAACGGCGGTCAACGCCGCACCGTAGAAAAAACACGGCGGTCAACGCCGCACCGTAGAACCTGGAATCAGATTCCACCACGTCGGAATGCAAGCTAGGCTTACATTCCGCGCCAGTGACTCGTGATAGCTCACGAGCCCAGATGCACAGAATACCTGGAAGCGGTTAGTAGTCGTTGGCACACTCACCCCAGCGGGAACAACGGTGTGCGTGGCAACACGCAGTTAGTTAGTAGTGTTGCTACGGCGAAGAAGATTATAAGAAAAGGGCGCGCGTGACATTGCACGCTTATTTATACGAGCGCCGTTCAGACGTACGTCAAAACTAGTGACAGTTTAACCAGCCAATACGATACATTAACGGTTTCGATTGGTAGTTAAACTGACACTAACGATAACCGTTTACGAAGAGAGTTAACGTTCCTAGCAACGTTACACCTATGTGTTAAAACTGTTATCTAATATTATAATCACACAACAAAACACACTTCAAAAGTAGCAAAAAACTAAGTCAAGAGTCGTAGAATACGGTGTTTGATATCTCTGTCACCAGGATAAATAAGCTGTCTTGACAGGAGTACTGTCAGAGACAACAAAGTGAAGTGGTAGCTCTGTGTTGAATGTCGTATGGTGAGGAATATCCGGAGGCCCAAACAACCCTCTCCAGATCCTAATGATTGCAATCAGCCCTGTATTATATACTGTCCACTGCTGAGCACGGGCCTCCTCTACTACTGAGAAGGATTCGGCCTTAGTCCACCACACTCTCCTAGTGCGGGTTGGCAGACTTCACATACCCTCGAAATTCTTATGGAGAATTCTCGGGTATGTAGGCTTCCTCACGATGTTTTTCTTCACCGTTAGAGCGAATGATAATTGATTACCAATACACACGTAACTTCGAAAAGCCAAAGGTGTGTGTCTTGGGTTTTGAACCTCCGGACATTGTCTCAGCAGACCATTCCATTCCGGACAGATACGACATGGCGACCTTCAAAAAAAGAGCGTATTCTCACCTAAAAGGCCGGCAACGCAACTCTATGCCCCCTGGTATTGCAGATGTTCATGGGTGGCGGTGCTCACTTACCATCAGGTGAACCGTATGCTCCTTTGCCTCCTATATCATTAAAAAAAACTAGGCTATCGTCCACTTAATGATTATTCGTTTATATTTTGGTGTTGTGGGTAGTTTATGGAAGGTCACTGAATTTCACAGGTGACTTTCTCGTTTGCCGGTCGTTGCTATAACGAAAATATCGTAAGTTTGCCTTCTCCTATAGTTGTTCCACCATGAGGTACCTATGTTTGTTCAACACTCATTGAGGAGTGAGGGAGTGCCGCGCCGCCGGTGCTCGCCGCGGGCCGACACTTCGCCGAGTTACACTGACGCTCGTCACACTGATTAACATCAGCCGAGGTGTCCACGGAACATTTCACTAATAATGATGCATCACCTGTCAACACCAAGCCGCGTATTCACTACGAAACTGCCGGTGCGCAACGTGTTGCTACCACTTTCGGTGACGTTGCCTTACCCTGCCATATGATTCGTATTATAACTAACATGTTGTACGGTAATAGCCTAGTTGACTACTTTTTTTAATACATTTATCAAAAATGTATGCCCTCCAAAATCTAACGGAAAAATAATTTTCTAAATGGGGGCAATAATTAGTAAGTTATAAAGCTTTGAAATTGGGTGGAATAACAGTAATATTACACTGTGATGTCACCGAGAGTCGCCGGCCATAACGCTGCGTGCGTGCGAAAGATATAGCGCGATATTCCCTCCTCGTCCCCACTTTTGCCCACAATATTTCAAATATGAATAACTGCTTTATTTTGTAAGCAATTTTGATGCTGATTTCACAGAAGAATTTCTTTTTCGTATTATTTTCTGTTAGATATAAAATAATGTATAAAATCAAACATAGGAAACTACCCTATTGTTCCCATTGGACGAGTAATAGATCTTCAACTGCGAAGCTCCAATTATGCGTAGAGAGAAAATGAGTAAATGGATATGAACACGTGTTTCACATATTTTATTAAGGGAATCGGTGAAGGATTGATGATTAACCTACTGATAATAAAAAAAATAGTATTTTAGTACGCTTTTAAAGTACCTAACCTAGTAGGTATAGTAAGACATAGAGTTATTTTGATATCAGAATTTTTATGTATAAGGAAATTAATGATCGCAGCCCGTGAAGTACATTACTAAATAAAATACATCATATTTTTACACACGCTATTAATTATCGCATAATTATAAAAAAATCACGTGCTATTCTGTATTATTAGTTGTCGCACAACCTTAACACATCATGGGAAGGAATACGCACAGCAAAAAGTGGGTGCACTTGCTGTGACTCTGCCTTCCCCCTTCGGGGGTAAAGTGAGTGTGTTTGTGTGTGTATTAGAAAAGTATATGAATGTGAAACGTCGGCGTGATCGCGATTCGCGACTCGCGGCGGAAAGTCCGTCGCCATTATCGGCGTGTCACCGAGCGGCGGGCAGGGGTCGCGCTCGCCCGCTATCGGTTCCGAGAAAGGCACCTATTAGGGAACTTTACTGGACACTTTCAATCCGACAAGATAGGAAACTTTGTACAGAACTCTGATCGCCAAGAGTAGCTTTTCTACAGAGTAAGGAAAGCAAACCGCTCTCCTGAACTGTTCTACTAATCAGTAAGAACACTACTAAGAACTTTGAATATCAAAGTGACACTGGACTGCACTCAACCATTAATGTTGGCAGAGAAATTGAAATCCTACAATCATTCCAGTAACTCGCTTATTTTTATAATTCTTATAAATTTTGGCTATTGGGTCAAGTGGAAGAAATTATCTTCAGCCAGGTAAATGTTGGCAAAGAAGTCACTATTTTCATCATACTCATATGAGTAATACAAGAAACTAAACATGACTTACGATATTAATGGTGTACCCTGACGTGTCATTTAGTCTCAAACTAGTGTGAATTGGGGGACGTGCGTGCGTGACATTATACGATTAGGTATACCTACACATAACGCTTGCAAGGGTACATGCAAGAAGTTATGGGTTACTCGGTTTTTTGACTACAAATTATCGATTGATTTGGAATGTAATAAAACTGAAAACAGTAATTGTCGGCGGCTATATTTTGTTATATTTGCATTTTTTGTCCGCGACTGTTTCTTTATGACGAAGTGAGTGGCGTGTGTGGGAGCCACAGGTCCCGCGCCGCACGCCACAGGTGGGGTGCAGCTGGGGGTGGCGCCGCGCCCTGCCCCGGCCCGGCGCGCCGCTAGCCCGGGGACTCCGCCGCGGAGTCGCTCGTTATGAGAAGCGCGCGGTGAGTGATGGCCCGCGCCGCCGCACCGCGCCATGTCGTGTGTGAAATACATATAGTTAGATAACGTCCTGCTGAAATTAAATACACACCCCGATATATAGCTATGGCAGCGTACCTTCTTCGGCTGGGAAATCCACGCGGCGAGGTGCTCCGTGCTATTGTTGTAGGGAAGTCAAAATACGTTGTTGTCCAAAAAAAAACACGCGTGTTGTCCAGGAGAGTATTTTATGATCAGAAAGGTGATACATTTTATTTATTTATTATGACACACCAACAGCACATACATCATTACATTCTAAGAATACCTTATCCATTATTGTAATAAATCATTAGATTTATTATGCATTAGCAAATGCCTATTATAGGTATGTACAGTATTTACTGAAAATATGCACACACACCAAGAATCCATCTACTACATCAAAAAAACAAGAACAAAAAACAAGCATCATAATTTAACGTACAATTAAGAACATGGTATTGTGTAAAACTAAGCAAATGCATTATTAACTAAATAAACTAATTATTAACTAAACTAAATAAATAAATTATTTGTTACGAGAAGTAACACACTAATGATTCTGTTATCACCAAACTCATCAGAATGGATGTCATAATATTTATGCTAACGACAAAACGTTAGTGCTACCATTAAATAATTATATTACACACACACACACGCAAATACTCACTCACTTCCGTTGTCCCCGAAGGGGTAGGCAGAGGTGCAACTAGTGCACCCACTTTTCGCCGTGCGTATTCCGACCCATGATGTGATATGGGGCGAGCCTATCGCCATATCGGGCACAAATTCCAGACTCCGGGCTGATATTGAGTAGAAAAACCCAATATCACTTTGCTAGACCCGGGGATCGAACCCGAGACCTCAGCATTGCAGTCGTACCGTAATACAACTGCACCACTGAGGCAGTCAATTATATTAACGTCCCTTATTAGCTAAGGGAATTTAAATATTTCGGCTGTAGATCAGACATCGGCGGCATTGTGTGTCGAGGGTCGCTAGTTTTGAATCATATAGCCTTTCCCACAAGAGCGTGGGCAGAGCCACTCCTTGAGCGTTATGGCGCATTATAACGTGATCACAGATACCACGGTAACTAATTGTGTGAACTGCATAACATTGAACACCTGCACTTAATAAACACTCAATAACTTATTGCAGACTTTGTACAGTCCAAAAACTACGTAGACATAAGCTTACACGTTTATCCCTTACGGGGTCGTTACAGGCCAATCTAATGATCTCAAGGATTGTTGAGCTTACTAGTTGAAAAGCCTATAGATATTACAAATGTTTGCTGTGAGTTAGCACATCGATGCAGAGTATATGTCGACGACGCTTCTAATTGAACGCAACCTTTTATTATCAATATATAAAGGTGTTTTACGAGCGAGGTACCGGCTACACCGGGCGCGTCGGGGCGCACGCACGCGAGGGCGCGTTCTGTCATCAGATCGATACGTGTTGCATCAATGTTGTTTATACGGCTCATCTCTCCGCCTTGCCTAAATAGACTCTACACCATGTATTTTACAATATTATGTATAGGCTGACTTAATGCTGTGGCATTTTATGCCATTAGACCCGAGGTGATGAAGTAATTCAAGAAGATAAAACTTTTTAATGAATTGGTAGGGCAAACGAAACGACAGACGAAAGAATTGCTTAGCACTTGTATAAAAAAATTGCGACTGAATTATTTGTATTGTCAATTTAACGTTGTATTTAACAAATCTAGATGAATCTCGACTGCAATGAATGAAGGCGGTATAATAAACTCACGGATCAGGGAGTGAGATAGCTCGTGGTCTTGACCCCCGCTGAAGGTAATCGTCGACTTTGGACTTTTTCGATAACAAAAGGATAACCTCGAGTATACAAAAACATAGCGAAGGTTACGTTCTGCAATGTCGTCGTGAGATAATTGAATTTCAGCAGATGATATGAAACTTTTGTTGAAAGTACGTGTTAATTGAACACGAGCATTGAGAATAAATTACTTTTCTAACTATAAAGATTGATGTTAGCAGGTATTTGGCTAGTTGCATACGATACAGAGGAGTAAGATTACAACGGCAGCTTTTTTTTATGGCATTGAATGACGAGAAGAGTATGCCGTTCGCCTGATGGTAAGCGATACGACCACCCATAAACAGTAGCAACACCATCCAGCACCTTGAGTTACAAAGTACTGTGTGGCATTCCACTGCGCTCGTCATCCCGAGACATGAGATGTTAAGTCTAAGCTTCTTAGACAAAACATAGATTGTCCTCAATTATTGCAAAGGCTCAATATTAGAGTGCCAGCCAGATATCCGCGCGCCCCAATCACTTGTCTTTATCCCCCTCGTAGAAAAACCGTCTTTGGCTCCCATTCCCCAATACCACGTATGTGCAAATTAGCTAACGAATGCAGTAGTAATACTGATATATTCTCTGATTCTCTCCACCGCTTTCGCCGTAATATTCGAAGCTGTCTATCAAATTAATAAGAGTAGCCTGTATGTTAATCCAGAACATGGTTTATTCCTGTGCCAAATTAAATAAACCCTCGAATATTTTCACAATCTTTCGCATTTGTGATATTAGTATTATAGTTAAGACTAGATTGGTACCTTTCATGTTGCATTGGATTTGTAACTGTTGTCGCGGTGCCCGAGTCTCAGGGAATCTCATCCTGAGAGGTTGGGCAGAGTGATTGCATCCAATATTGTCCGTTTGTATCCTTATTTTTTTTTCTATTCTTCTTGTGTTGGTATTTTTTGCATTCTGTGTTTGCTTGTAATAGGTTGTGCAACTTATTCTAAACTAGTGTGTATGTTCTATATTTTTTGTCGTAAAATTGTTACAACTGTAAGCAAACCTATATAAATAAATAAATAAATAAGTCTCAATATGTCCTGTAGTTACACTGGCTACAATGTCCTTCAAACCGAAACACAACAGTGCATGCACACTGCTGCTTGACGGTAGAAATAGACATTGCGGTGGATGGTGGATGGCTACATAGCAATAAGTCTATCCTGGCATTACGCGCTCTTTACATAACACTGTAGTTTCGGCGGTGAGTTGTAACTCACAATGCTTTTAGTTGGATACTGGGAATTGATTTTAAAATGAGTTATAATGGTCCTAGTGGAATGATAGACTTATATAAAAGTATACGGTAAAAGTACCGTGTAGGTAAAATATTAAATCCACCAACGAGAGTAATTGCGTCTCATGACAGTGCGGCCGCAATAATTATGTGAGTCTATTTTATTCGCCGGGATGCTACTGTCTGTAGGTACTTGTTGATTATGCCCGATTGTTGCATCCATGGTCAAGTAAAGTTAAGACTCTTAACACACTGGTGAATTGCGAATGAAGTCACAGGGAGGCGAAGGCACTGCGCACTCGCTGCGAAGATATTCAGTGTAATTAATTTTATTTGACCACGGATGCAACAATCGGACCTAACAGGGCTACTAGCTATTATCAAACAGCCAGGGCTAAATGACGGTATAGAACAACATAGTGTGGCCTTCACGTCCAACAATAAAAGTAGAAGTGCAAGCACCGCTAACCTCCCCCCCCGCCCCTCCTCAGCCTTCGCCGCACCACCGTAATGCAAGGAATGTGCTTACTGCCACTTAATACTACGCCTGTTGAACACAGCGCGACATATTTATAAAGACATTACTTAATTACGAGCATTAGCCGCAGTAATTACAATTATATGTGAAGCATTTGTGGCGGGCGCGGCCACGTGGTGAGCTCTAATGAGATGACGTCACACACACACACAACAAACGCGCACGGCTGAGGGTCGAGAGTGCAGCACGGATCAGTGGCCACGGACGAGAACCCAATAATTATAGATGGTTATATTATGCATACATTTAGCCTTATTACTAGCTTAACTGCATAGTGCTAGTGCTAACTTCTAATGGTAGTGTTGCTGCCTACCGTACAGTCCAAGGTACGATTTCAGCAAGTAATATTTGCGTGAGTTTCATGACAAACATATCAGTGCTCGAATTGCCAGACAGGCACAACCCTATTACGAGACGAAAATAAGTATCGGAAGTGATAGCATCAGCTTGCCCCTGCCTAGTGCCTATGCTTCTGATATTGGGGTCAGTTTATATAAGGATATACAGGGTCATTTTGACTTCGCATAAATAAATGAAACTACACTGTGCCAAAAATCATCCATGAGAAACGAATATTTTCACCAAAAATCTCAATTTTACTTTCGTGTTTTTTTTTAAATTTTGTAGTTTACTGAGAATATGGCGTGTGGGTGAGAGTTTCTCTGACTGAAAGTGTGATGTTGCTCCAGCGACGAATCCTTCTAGAGTAGTAGTAGTGGCAATAGAGCGTGTAGACTTAAAGTTACTTTTTATTGATATTTATTTTGTTCGAAACTTACACTTTTTTATTTTACATCTATGGTTAAAATAACTTAATGGAAAGTGTTATTTTCAAGGAGATAAGAATGTGGTTTTATTTAGTAACGCAATGTCAAAATGACCCTGTATATTTAGTAATTAATTAGCACAAACTCTCTTTTTATCTACGTAATTCTGATGAATGTCAGCCCTACACTTTACCCACGGGTGACATCCTTATTACCCTTAACATTACGCGGAAATAAGCTCAGTGAGTAAGGAGTATGTAACGATGGCCGAGTTATGAGATGTACTCGAGCTCTACTTTTTCTGTTCTCATTAGTTATTCTATTTTGTGAGGGTTATTTCGGAAGATCTTAAGTTTTGTGTTTAAAGAGATAGGAGGAGACGAATCATTACAAAACTGTTTTTGGTTGTTTATTTGAACGTGCCAAATTATGGAGTTACGCTCCGATTCAGTTTTTTTTTTCATAATTAGGAATATACTTTTGCCGTCAGTGCAATTTTCATACCGGGAACGGAAATTTATGCAAAAGGAGACCCAAATAATCATTTTTGTTGATTTGTATGACAAGACATGACATGGTGCATGAATATGTGACACTTGTCGCAGGTCGCGTCGCCGACAAACCAATCACTGTAACCACCAAGCCATTACGGCTCTCTCACGCAGCTGGCTTGTGTGAAGGTGTTAAATGTCTCGTATTGAATATCCCCGTTTACCCACTACACTGATTATTTACAATATTAGTCATCCATTGCCGCATCTCCTCACTGGACATTGTAGTTTATATAATGTAACAGCGCAATGAATATAGCATTATTTTTTGTACATAAACAATCGTCAGAAGTGCTTGATGTAATGACACTGATAGCTTTCTTGCAATAAAAGCGAATGTTATATCTCAGCATTTAGTTTGTGGTCAGGTAAGTGTCCCGTATTATTGACTTAATTATGTTGGAGCATTTGTAGAGTCACGAAGTCTATCTACAGCACGACGGGCCACACCTCCGGGATGGTGACGTAGGCTTGAAGGGATCAATCATGAGCGGTTTTTTACTTGTAATGACATAATTATACCAACACTAGTATTGCCCGTGGCTCCGCCCGCGTGAAAAAGATTTTTCGTGATAAAAAGTCCTACTCAGGAGTAATGTGAAACATTTTTTTAGATCAGTTCAGTAGTTTGAGATTAGCGCGTTCAACCGACCAAACAAACAAACTCTTCAGCTTTATAATCTATACATATAATAAAGCAGTAGAACCGTTGGGTCTGTACATTTAAAGAAATGTGATAATGAGGACATTTGGCTCAAAACGTTACCAGGTACTTAAACGACAAAGACACTTTTATTATTTCACTTTTTAGCGATTTTTGTGTCGGGGGTTATTTTAATTTTAATTTAATTTTTATTTCAAACTTTTAAAATTACTTTATTCTCCATTATGGTGCCTTGATAATCAACTATCTAACACCTACTCGATGAGACCATCCTTATGAGCCCAACACACTATATCTGCTATAAGTTGCTAAGGAGTTGGGTATCCCGCAGACTACTTGATGCTGCAGCATCAGCTCATGTTTAAAAATATTGCCGAAGTCACAGAACGCCAAATTTAAATTCAATCGGGCATTTTAAATTGGAAATGAGCTGATAATCTTCAAACGCCTGAACAGATCTTCATAAATTATAGCTAAGAACCATCGCGATCATATCAGCAATCGAACAAAAAACACCACGTCAAGATTGGTCCATTCGTTTGAGAGCTACGATGCCACAGGTAGACATACAGATACACACCCTAAACTTATAACACCCCCCTTTTTTTCGGCGGTTAAAAAAGAAAGAGGTTGATTAAAGAAGAGTAACGGAACACAAATCAGCGATTTTTGTAATTCTTTTCTGTTTGTATGTTTTTCTGTGTATTTGTTACTGCACATCTTTAAAATTACTGAACGGATTTCTATGAAATTTGGCGCGCGGGTAGATTATGTCCTGGATTATCACAGTCTTTTTATCCCGGGAAAATATATGGCGGGACTTTTATCCCGGAAAACTTTTTCACGCCGGCGGAGCCGCGAGCTAAAGCTAGTATAGTACCTATATATTCACTGCCTCCTGTCATTTGAGTTAAATTAGTGAGCAGGTCCTGAGGCGTAATTAGTCTGCTCGTCATATTGTGTTTGTTAAAAGTAGGAGAGCAGTGTCGTGGTCGGCGCGCTCGCTGGCCGGTTTCACCGCTCGGTGGCTAAGTTATTTAAACCAACACACTGGAACGTATAAAATTTAAATACGCCTCCCCGCTCCGCCGCCCCCGCACCGAGCCGCGCTGTGTCCGAATTTCGACGCCACAATATATTCAAGAGTTCCTTATCAGAGTCACTCAGCTGCCGAACGCTCCACTGGCCCCGACTTCACACGAGCAGTCACCGCTCTCGCAATCTCTCCGACATTTTAGGGCCACACCACACGGTAGTTTATTATCAGCAATCTTCATCTTCATCAAATAGTGCATTGCTGTTTCAATCTTTAAAAGAGCGCGTTAATCTGCGATGGTAAGATATCGTATGTACAGTGGCCTTTATTGGTCTCGGGGACACTCGGGGCCGCTCGGCGACACTTGCTGGCTGTGCAAGTCGGACGGGTAACACCGGTTTGACTCCACGCTCTGCCTTGTGCATATTGATTTCTATATTATACTTAGTATTATTATGCCGAATATAACTGAGAGAAAGCTATAAGTAGTTCGATTCGATATAAATTATATTGTTTTTTTAAATACTTGAATGGCAAATGATCTAGCTTGTCACACGATCACCGCTGTTATTTATGCACACCTTCACAATATGTTTAGTTTAGATAAATTATTTTATTTTATTTATTTATTAAGGCACATCAACAATGGGAACAAAAACATATAAATTAACTATACAATAACATTATTTTAACCAGTGCTTACATTTTTGATAGATGTGCACAACATTTTTAACAAACTAAAGTAATAACTAGGTTTTCCTCCTTACCAACCCCTCTCCCTCTCTCCCACTCAAATCTATACTAAGAGTTTGTTTGTTTGTTTGTTTGTTTGTTTGAACGCGCTAATCTCAGGAACTACTGGACTGATTTTGAAAATTCTTTCACTAATAGGAAGCTACATTACTCTTGAGTGCTATAGGCTACTTTTTATTCCGGAAAAACTTTTCCACGCGGGCGGGGCCGCGCGCAAATGCTAGTCTATAATACCACTCAGAGCAAAGTCTGAATCAGAAGAGAAAAAGAGAAGAAAAATGAAGAAATAGCAAACAATACAAACAAAAACAGAGAAAGAAAACAAATGCGACATTCATGGGACGAATATTTCCCATCTAGATCACACAGCTAAGAGTTTTTCTTCTAAATGACGTGGTCTGGTCATGAAAAATATCAAGATCAAGCAGTCTTTACCAACTTTTATATGTGGTAGTAAGCCTCTTCTTCTTCTTCAGCCTTTAGAAGTCCACTGCTAAACATAGGCCTCCCCCAAAGATTTCCAGATCCGTCCACCTTGTAGGAGGACGTCCCACGTTGCGCTTGCCAGTACGTGGCCTCTACTCGAGAACTTTTCTACCCCATCTGTTGTCAGTTCTACGAGCTAAGTGCCCTGCCCACTGCCACTTTAGCTTGCTAATCCACTGGGCTATGTCGGCGACTTTCGTTCTTCTACGGATCTCTTCATTTCTGATTTGATCGCGTAGAGAAACGCCGAGCATTGCCCTCTCCATAGCTCGCTGAGTGATAGTGAGCCGTCTTAGGCGGCCCATAGTGAGAGGCCACGTTTCAGAGCCGTATGTCATCACTGGTAATACACATTGGTTAAAGACTTTTGTCTTTAGGCACTGCGGTAAGCCTTACATAGTAAGCCTCGCTAAGGGAGAATTTCGTCCGAGATTTTTCAGTATTTAGGTACTTTGAAAAACGTTTTATGTTTTACGCTTGAATTTATTTTAAGCACGTAGAGCTCAATGCGTTCCAAAAACTCTTGACAATTCATGGAACTGTTGAGTACATTGTGAAGGAATAATAAGTCCAGCGTTCTTCTACGTTGTGACAAGGTTGTGTCAATCGGAAGATGGTGAGCCTGTCCTCATACGGACTTCTGCCATTTACTCGAGGAGTAATGAAATGAAATGAAATCATTTATTCGAATCCATAAAATGGTAAATATTGCTTAGATTCAGTAAATTTTTACTCTACCACCAGTTCGGAATGCAGTTTCCACCAGACAAGAACGGGCAAGAAACTCTAGGGTTGCTCTTTTCAAAATCAGTTCAAAGGTATAAATTAGGTACAGTGTATAATATATATGTATATATATTATATGAATGAATGCCAGGTGTCTAGTAAAAGAACGCTGGACAGACTCAATACGCTGCGAATGAACTTCGTAATACGGGTACCAGATGACGCTACCAAATTCAAGAACGCTCCGAATAAGCGTCTTAAATAATGTTATTTTTGTGTCAGTACCTCTTAAATATTTTGTGCTGCGCGTAATGAACCCTAGCAACTATAGATCGATGAGAATTAGATGATATAGCAATGTATTTAATTGATGCAGTGATTTCAGGTGGCACTGTCAAGCCGAGCTGACAGCGTGCGGTGCGGCGGCACGAGACGCAGCCTAGCAACACGGCAAACTTCGTGAATAATACACGAGTATGGCGTTAATGTGTTGTTGAAACCACGGAGCCTGTACATTACAGGCTACCATTGAACCTGACGCGGGACTGCGCATTTGTAATTCAAGTGGCTTGGGCGAGTTCAAGAGCCATCACGCTCGCCAATCTGTCTTTTATAGCAAAGGATATTTGTCGTCATCAGATAGCAAGTGATTACAATCATCCATAAATATCAAGTTTGCAGATGCGGAATATGACGATGTTTACGTAATGATCATGCGAAATACCAATAATATGCCGGGACACTGGTCCCGGAATATTATGCGCGACCGTCAGTTCTCTATAGATGCTTCATTTCTTGTTATAATTATAATTTCCGAGCGAGCTTTCCCTTCAGGCTGAAGAAAAAAAAAATCAAGTGAGTTTTTTTAATGCCTTCGTCATCAAAATTGGCTACAGCGCTATTATTTAAACTGTAGCTTAATAATATTACCTGTACGGGCTACTACGGGACCCATACACTCCTTGCTTGTGATAGTTGATAAAAATGATAGTCCTAATTGTTTGATACTGATATATTGTCAAAAGTCCTTAATTGTTATATTATGAAGAGTTGATGATACAATTATTGAGCACGCACGACCTAACGCAGTCGTATTGATATGCGAACTAACTTTAATATTTAATGTTGGCGTAAAGTGCTGACGCCTCAAAGTGCTTATTATACTTAGGTACGAGTTAGCTCGTACAACCTCCGTGTATACTTCTTTGAGGATAATGGCATGAGTTTAAATATTACGGCATAATGATGACCGCATCACATTTATGAATGGCTTCTAAATCTCCCAAGACAAAAGGCACGCGCCACTCGCCGCCGGCGTGCAATTCAGTAAACTTTTAACTTTACAAAAACGTATGTGTTGTTTTATTTCTATTGTCGTGCATTTTTTCTCTCGCAAGGTTGAGATGAGACGTCGTAAATGCCAATAACGTAAACACAATAGCGCCGGAGCCACGCGCGGGCCCGCGCCGCATCGCGCTGCATCGCGCCGCATCGCGCCGGACCAAGGTAAATGTTTGTGTTACCCGCAAACATTTGCGCCAAATCTTAGGGGAGCAGATTTCATATATTATAGTTAATGATGCACACGATAGTTATATTATGACTGCCTCCGTGACGTAGTTGTATTACGAACGGTACGAATGATATGGTCTCGTGTTCGATCCCCGGTTCGGGCAGTGATATTGAATTTTTCTATTCAGTACTTATCAGCCCGGAGACTAGAATTTGTGCCCGATATGGCGATAGGCTATATATCCCGATATTACATCATGTGACGGAATACGTACGGCGAAGTGTGTGCATTAGTTGCGCCTCTGCCTACCTCTTCGGGGATAAAAGTTGTGAGAGTGTATGTATGTAATATATGTATATGATATAATTAATGATTGACAAAAGATTATAATTGTCATTCAATGCCATAAAAAAAACGAGACGAGCACCCATAAACAGTAGCAGCACCATCCGGCACCTTGACTTACAAAGTACTGTGTGGCATTCAACTGCGCTCGTCATCCTGAGACATAAGATTATTTGACATTGGATTTTGATTACTCAGTGTGCCGTTGAGTCGTGGACAGCTCCTGCTATCCTTAAATCGCATGCTGTTGGACTTGCCTCGACGGTTCACACAGAAGCTGATAGCAGTATAAACATCGATGTACTGTGCGTTGAAACATAGAGGGTTGTTGCTGTAATTAATCACATTTCCTAACACTTAGTTACCTTACCGTAACATATACAACTTAGAAGCTAGAAGGTAATTCTGTTTTAGAGCACTGCCTAGATAATGTCGTATTATTCTTCAAAATTATCTGTGTGAAGCGTTCTTCAACAAATCGATTTTTGTTGGTCGGAAGGAATCTGATATCTATACCCAACTGGAAAGACTATCGAATGGTGAGAAACCATAGTGGCTCGTCGCGGTGAGTGACATGCGGTCAGCAAACTCTTGGCACAAGTCTATCGTTGGAAGAATTAATTTGCAGTGTTAGGATGAAATAAAATATGTATAAAAGTGCATTGTAATTGTAAAAAGGTTCTTGCGCCAATGGAAGATTAAGGATGAAACCTTGAAAGACAATTGATTTTAGAACAAAAAGAACGTTTGCGAGTGGAGTCGCGGAGTAAGCATAGTGTTCCATAATCCTGGCATCGCAGAACAATGGATAACTCGCGCTCACACGCGCTACTTTGTTACATAATTTGTGTGTTAACGGCGGACTTAAAATAATTAATTCACACAAAAACTAACCAAGTGTCATAACGAAGTAACCTTAAGAATAATTATGTGTGTATGTGTGTGTACACTGAGCTCGTGTGTGTGTGCGGAAGCGAGTGCGCGCCACCACGCGCTATTAACACATTTCGATAGTCAGCGCTCGTACTCGCAGCTAATATAATTACATTTTTTATAAACTCACGCCCGGACCCCCAAAAGGGAAGGCAGAGGTAAAATAATACAACCCACTTCCCCCGAGCTTATTACCGTCCCATGATGTCATACAGACGAGCCCACCGGCATACCAGCCATAATTTTTAATTCCGTGGTAGTATTCGTATTTTTCTTGAATCAAAATACCCACACAATACTGCGAGCATTGACCGAGATCATCATATTTGGACTTCAATATAAAAGTGGTAAAGTAATCAGCCATTTGGTCTAGTTGCAGTGTGATATTCTCAAAGTTTGTGCACTAATTAGAAGCTTCATGATCCCTGGGTTCTGTATGCTATTTTTAATTCGGAAGCACTATTTTAATAATAGTGCAAACCGCATCATGATTCGTCGTGTTATTCAGAAAAACTAATCGTGCACACAAGCAGACATGAGACAGAAGCAGAGGAAGGTGTTACTTTGTTTAGTACTAAGACATATGATATAATAGAAAAGTGGTGAGTCGCTCGAGGGCGCCGCGGGCGAGCTCGTTATTTGAGCGCAAACTGCTTTGACCGCGATCCACTTTCGCACCGGCACTGTTTGGTCAAGTGCACGCCGCAACACCGCACCCTGCCTGCCTCCTTGCCCCTCTCCCCCGCACACACCTTCCAATGAAATTGTCTTTGCGAATAACGAGGTGATTCGAAAGAATTGGAACTACAAGAAAAATATCTCGACATTGTGTAAGTATTTTATAGCGTTTTATAGGTAATTAATGAAAAACTAGGTAACCTAGTGCTGAATCTTAAGATGAGTGTGGGATAAGTTAATTAAAGAGTTAGCGTCAATCTCTGTGATCACAGGAACGTTATTTATTTATGATAGCTTAAACAATATACGTAGTAGTTTGATACTAGTCCTGCATAAAATATTTTTAAATAAACACCCATATTCATTGTATACATAATATGATAAATTTATTCAATAAGCATTAATATCAGCAGCGCGTCTCTATAACTTCCAGCTTTGAAAGAAAATTATTAACTATCCTATCACAGTTCACCATCTTCACTGCACCACGTGTACTAATGATATTGGCCAGGAATAAGTACAGACACGACACACTGCTCGTATTCAAACTGTTGCTCGATAACGCAGTGGGCGCCGGTATCGCGATCGGTGATTACACTCACTATCAATGGAACGTGATCAATTTGCACCTGCTATCTTAATTCCTAATCACGCCACGTGTCCCGACTGCGGCCGATGCACACCGCACGCCGGGGGAATGTTTTATAAAATGATGGGACTGTCTCGCTGGCGTAGTTGTATTGCGTGTGTGGTTTGACATCGCTCTGAGGGCCCGGGTTCGAATTCCAGGTCGGGCAAAATGTTATTGACTTTTTCTACTCAGTATCAGCCCGGAGTTCGGAATTTGTGCCCAATATGACGATAGGCTATTACAACATGAGACGGAACACACAGGTGAAAAGTGGGTGCCTTGATTACACCTCTGTCTACCCCTTCAGGTATAAAGGCGTAAAACCGCTGGGTCCAAGAGCATTACATTTTGCACTAAGGTTCCTTAAATGACATTAGGGAGCATTAAGAAGGCGTTTTTGGAAGTTCAGTCCCTAAGGGATTAAGTAGGTAATTAAACTTTGTATGAAATTCAAAAACTACTTAAACGATTTTGAAAAAAAATCTAGACGTTACTTTTTGTCTCGGGAATGGACGTTAATGCGACAAGAGCTAAAGCTATGTAAGTTTAAGAATAATCTAGAAGGATCGACACTTCCGCTGTATTCTTTCACAATGTTTATTATTGAACTGTGTCGCTGGTGTCGTAATGAATTCTACGCGATCGCTAATGCTAATCAAATTGACCCACAAACCGCATTGTCTATAGATAATATAATCCAACGATAGCGGGGCTGTTTGCATATCTATACTTAAAACGTTTTAAATTAAAACAAAGTAATATTATTATTTTGAGAAATGTGCAAGCATGCGTTCCAATTCGAAGGACGTTGTAGTCCTTATAAAACGAAGTAATAAGAAATTAAAATTGGCGTACTGAATTCTCCTATTTAACTCGGTAAATATAATAACTTACTTAATGCTAAGGACTTGCATAACCGCGAGGTATGCAATCTCAGGGATTATTTCCTCCACAGCGAAGTGGGCATGCCTAAGGTTGTAGTCTTGGTGGATAAAGATTTTACCCCGCTTTCCTTAGCGAATGAGAACTGGCGAAAACCTATGGCGATGGAAATTAGGGAACACGAGGAGATATGGAAGAGCAAAGAACTACAAGGTCGGTTCTATAGGGATCTTCACGGGCCTGATGTAGACCCGCTTGCATTCGTATCTTGGCTACGTTTTGGTAACCTTTTTGGGGAAACTGACGGTTTTGTCTTTGCAATTATGGACGAAGTTATGAATTATAGGAAATACATCGGTATACACGGTAGACATTTGTCGGGCATGCCACCGTCCTGGTGAGTCAATCAGGCATGTGATTTCCGGTTGTTCGAATCTTGCTAACGGCGATTACTTGCATAGACACAACCTAGTAGCCAAGATCATACACCAGCAAGTTGCTCTTCGGGATGGTCTTGTGACTCCTGAAGTGCCATATTACCAGTAGGTGCCTCAACCAGTTCTCGACAATGATCATGCAACGCTGTACCCATTACAGCGTTGCATGATCGATCTATTATCACCGACAGGACTATTGTTACCAATAAGCCAGATATTGTAATAGTAGATCGATTGGCGCGCCGGGCAATACTTGTTGACGTCACCATTCCTCATGATGATAACCTTGTTAAGGCCGAAAAATACAAAATGTCTAAATATTTGGGTTTGGCACACGAGGTTACTGACATGTGGGATCTGGACTCCACAATTATTGTTCCGATTGTTGTTTCTGCTCATGGGTTGATACCAAAGAGTCTCGACCACCTCCAGAGGCTCTCAATTGGTCGTTGAGTCAGGAGCCAGATGCAGAAAGCAGTACTTCTGGACACAGCACGCATTGTGAGGAGATTCCTCACTTTAAATCCCTGGCCACCGGTGGCTTGGGTCTTGAGCCTCGCCATCGGAGGGTGATTCACTTTTTTATTTTTTTATATGTTTTAATGTTTTTTTTTTGTATATATAAAAAATTATAAAAGGAACATTTGAAACAAAGAACTTGTAAGTATAATATATTCTAGACGCAAATGTGTGCATTCCTTATTGGAGTTCTTAATCGCTACTCGCTGTACAGTTAGTCACTGCTTTTGCCCTTCACGCCTTTTATCTCCTTTAAGACTTCGAAATAATAGTGAGGAGCTGGTATTTCATACTGACTACGTCAAATTATATGTATGACTAGGTGGTAGATATGTATGTAACCATGATTGACTAGGTGCCAAGGTGGTAAGGCTCTCGAATGCAAGTCGGTCTGGTAAGACATAGCGGTCTTGTCGCTTCCTGACGAAGAATCTCAAGCGCTGGTGAATTCAAGTTTGAAGATTGGTTGTATCACCGTGCATCATGAGACTTAACATGAAATGTTGCATGGGAACGTGTATAGTGTGGTTCATCGTAGAACTTTGTAATTCAGTTATGTGCAATGTAACAAATACAAAATAGTACTACAGCTATTTTTTGTGGGCTGTTATGGAATTAATGTCGAACATGTGACTGTTTGCGTCACTCAGTCGAATAATGTCAGTATAGCATCATTTAAATGACAAGTAAAACTTGTTTTAGGGAAAACCTAATAATTTAATTATAAATGTAGTATGTTTAATAAATAAATATTTTTATTGCGAATACGGTGAATGGCCATATGATGTCATGTGTGAGCTATATAGGTATGTAGTGTAAATTCCGATGAATAATATTACAAAAATGTTATTACAAATGCGCGCAGTTTCCCTTCTCATCGCGAACGTGTAGATAATGACAGAATCGTATCCATTATTTATGTGTATGGTGTTAATGCCGCCGAAGTTGAGATAAGTAATTATAAAGATTATAATTAATGTATCTATTTATTTGTCACGATTTGTCTATAGATACAACACCTCTTTCGTACTCAAAACCTTCAGATCCGGTACAGTTACTATGTCGTCCCAGCACAAAAAAAAGCCAACTTGAAGGGCCAGCACGTTGTTACGATTTTAATTTTTACGAATTGCGGCTTTACATACATGTAGGACACTCGTGCTCAGGAGATTGTCCTAAAAGCCGGTACAAGCCTGCGTCAGGTTTAACGTGTGGTTGACGGCGCGGAGCTGGTCCACACGAGTACTCAGTACAGTTTCATCGATCATATCGGCCTGAATACGTCCGGCGCCGGCGCTGGTACAGTTACCATCCCTTCAAGTATTACTGGATTTTTTTATAGCAAGCTGCCTGAAACAGATGTTATAGAAATTCGATGTTCCTATACAATTTACGTTTATTTAGATTTAAGGAATTATTGTCTAATTGCTTTTATGCACCAATCGGTTTAGATAGTTATAAAGTTGTTAAAACACAAGTCCGTGTAATACAGTTTATTGTACAAAAGCCTTGTCTAGCGACTCTGTCCGGCAACAGCAGTATAAATGGTAAGCCTACAGTAACACCACGGAGCACCACGAGTTTTCTGCCGCGGTTCTGAGAAGCCCAGCGCCGGAATTCCAATTAAAAACCAAATAGAACACCATAAACAGCCGAACGAGTATATTGATAGGAAATATTATATATTCGAGCTGTGGACACGCGGAGCAATAAACAGGTGATGTCGATAACGATCTGCCAACAACCAGTGTAACACGACACCCGCCGCCTCAACCACCAGTACTTTGTTATGTGGAACTAACGAGCTCCTGCCGTGGTTGAGATTCCTTTCATGTAAATTAAATTCTTACTGGAGAAAATGTAGTACAAACAGAATAGAGAAAAAATATAGGTCAACAAAATGAATGGCGTCCTCTATGTAATATTTTTTAAATATTCAAAAAAGCTTTTTGTGGTGTCATAATATTGATATTTTGTTTTAGTGAGTAGTAAGGGATTCACCGATACTGGAGCAGGTTCGACGGCCGGTCCGCGGCGCTCCGGCGGCTAATGGCCGACGTTTTCGATTGCTCCAGATTCGGCCCGCGGGACCCGCGAATAAATCCGCGGATTACTTTAATACCTACCGCGAATTAATTTGATACCTACCGCGGATTAATTTCATACCTACCGCGGATTAACTTGATACCTACCGCGGATTCACTTGATACCTACCGCGGATTAATTTGATATCGACCGCGGATTACTTTGATAACACCCGCGAATAAAAATTATATCGTCCGCGGAATCCGTTTCATATCACCCGCGAGGTAGGTATGAACCACGAATTTGTTCATGGTCTACGGTTCCCTTACTTGTACTTTTTCCCTGTTCGTTGTGCTTTTAACTTTCTACTTTCTATCGGCGATCCTTTTTTTTATTTGAAGGATGCAAAGGTCTTTGTCGCGTATTTCTATTAACTCGTGTTTCTACGCAAAAGCCGTTTAAAATTACTTAATAGCTACCCTTTACGCATTACGAGCATTGTTTATGATAGATAAAGCAACATTTTCCCTGTTTCGTTGTGTTATTGACTTTCTACTTTCTATCGGCGACCCTTTTTTATTTGAAGGATGCAAAGGTCTTTGTCTCGTATTTCTATTAACTCGTGTTTCTACTTAAAAGCCGTTTAAAATTACTTAATAGTCGCCCTTTACGCATTACGGGCATTGTTTATTATAGATAAAGCAATCGTTACAATACACCATACCTTTCTCAAATTCTAGGTAAAACCCTTTGGGTCTTCTCATTGTCATAATAATTATGGTTCCCATTATTCACATTACCTGATATTACGTATTCAACGGAACATTTAAGGTGAAAGTCGAAACATGTTGGATCTTGTCTGCAAGGAAACAATACTCCCTCTCCATATAAAAGACCGACTCAAAATCACATGGTATCGTATTCCACTCTGTGCTCTGCTCGAAGTGTGATCTCCAGTTGTGTGTAACAGTGAAGTGATAGTAAAATTATGAAATAGTTAAATAGTGAAAGTGTTATAAAAATGAATGTAAGTACCTTTATATACTTTGATCTAAAAGTGTTGTAACCAGATGTTTCATTAATTGTTTATGCCATGTGTTGTCCACCAGGTTAATACATTTTAGCGATCTTTGATGTCTTATTAATTTATCATTGTTACTAATGTGTACATGTATACTTCGCATACCTTTAAGTATTTATCATACAGTACTTACTTAACCGATAATTAAAACAGTTTCATTTCATTTTGTTACAGTTTTCTGAAAATACTTTCAAAAACTACTATTATGCTGAAGAAATCGACGAACCTAGTGATGAAGAAGGTACACTCGCTTTTAAAGTAAAAAAAGCGATAATAGCAAATAAAAGACCGATCGAATGCAACAGCATTGATGAGTTCTTCGAAAAACCAAAAAAGAAGAAGACAACAACAAGAAAGTCATCCAGTGTTGGTCGATCGACGAGCGGGGGTGTTTCATACATCCGATCAAACAGCGATGACAACAGTTCTGCATCACATCTCATAAAAATTGAGGTGTATGAAGTGAATAAAATAAAAAACATCGCACCGACGGAACATTGGAAACACGCTGATGTGCGAGTTAAATATTACGCGGAAAACAACAGTGACAAGAACTTGCAAAGTGTCAAGGACACTATATACAATATAACCAAACAGTTGGCTAGTAAGGACGATTGTGTGAAATATTTTATAGACACAGACAAATGAACAAAAGTGCCAGTGCGTGTCAATGTTTTAATATCATAACTTTAATCATATGCTTTGTACTACTATTATTGAAATAAGAAACTATTATTGTATTAACTGTACTTAAGAATCTACCTGTTTAAATTTAACTTACATTGTATTGTATTTAAACTTTGTACTCTTTTAAGTTACATACTTAATAGATTAATTTGTTTTTGATTCTAGAACTCTTTGTGAATTGTGTTATTGCTAAGTATTATTGTAAATAGTTATAAGTCTTTTTAGTGTTTTTTCATGCTCATGCTTACGATTGTAAAGTTATTGGGAACATTCATAAATTGTTTGGAAAAAAGTGGATAGCTTAGAATGTAATTACATTGTTTTGGGTAGTATATAAGCGTTGAAATAACTTAAAATATACTGGGACATTCCTTACCATGGATACAAGCTGTGATTTATACAACATGGAACTCGTCGCACTTCTCGAAAACATCGAATCAATGGATCTGATGTCATCGCAATACGACAAAGAACTGTACGAGCTCTGTGATAAAATGGAACAAAGACAAGTTGAAACGTGAGTAAAACATTTTTTATTATTTTAAGACTAGTTGCAACATGTTTTGGGAATCCATGAAGAGGGGATACACTTAAAGTATTTATAATGGTTCGAACATCTTGCACAATCATTCAACTTGTTTCTTCCGTTTATATTTTTAACATTGAAGTGCAACCAAAATGTACCACTCACTTGATATTTCTAGTTTATCTCAGAGTGAGATTGCAAGTTTCGATAAAAAGATAATTTTACATAAATATCATCGTTTCATACGGTTTTGGTATATATTAAATGTTTTGCCAGAATCAATGTTGGGAGATCCTGATATTTCTCCTTATTATACACCATGTAGTGGACATAAAATCTCAAAACAAATTCATTCCGATGAGGATGATATTGATGGTGTATTATCAATGAAAGCATATTGTTTGCAGTGTAAATAACAAATAATGTTAGTATCTATTTAAATAATAGAAACATAGTAGCATATTTATTTCGTGAGATAACATTTTTTTAACAGTTTTCTTATCCATCAGATCTATGCAGAATGGAGAAGGCAGCAGGAAAAGATTAGCGCCAACTGAATTGTTTGAAGAGGATCCATTAAAGAGAAGAAAAAATATTCATCTTGAAGCTCCTTTGACATCTACATCGTCGCTGGATAACATTTTAAATGTAAGTACAGAACAGCATAATGATAAAATTGAATGTCCTGAGTGTCACATATATGTATCAAAAAAATATATGACCAGTCACTATAAGAGCAATAAACATAAAAATAATTTAATTAGAAGAGATAATAATCTACCTAATGTTCAATTCATTGATAGTGCTTTCGGTAATAGAATTATTACATATCGAGTGAAATCTAGTTTAGTTTCTGATACACAGCTTGAATCACCTGAATTATTTTTACAAAATATTAAAAAAATAATCTATACATTACTAGAACGATCTATCTTAGAATATTCTGTTGTAAAAGTTAATTTTATTCTCAATGCGGATTTCACACAAGAAACAAAAAATCTACACAATGTTTTTGATTTTCAAATTTCAAACTATCTTGTTTGTCAAGGTGATGACAAAGATATTATTTTCTCATCTATAATTACCGAAATAACAAACAAAATGACCAATTTCCAAAAAAAAGGTAGTGGATGGAGTTTAGTTAAAATAAATCACTTGGATATGAATGTCAACAAATTTAACCCATTGCGTGGATCTTCATACATAGACCTACCGTTAGATATAAAACATAAGAAAGCTGTAATCAATGTTCAAAATAACGATCACGAATGCTTTCGTTGGGCAGTTTTGTCAGGATTATTTCCAGCTACTCATAGTTCCAATAGGGTATCATCTTATGTAATACACAAAAACAAACTAAAATTTGATAACCTATCGTTTCCTATAAAAATTAATGACATCCATAAGTTTGAAAAATTAAATAGTATAAGTATTAATGTTTTTGGATTACAATATGATTCAATAAGCAAATCAAATAAAGTTGTGGGTCCATTACACTTTACGAAACACCGTAAAAATACTCACTTAAACTTATTGTATATATCTCAAGGTTCTAAAGGTCATTTCTGTTATATTAAAAACCTCTCGAGATTATTATCTAAACAGTTATCGACTTCTGAACATGCAGTTCATATTTGTGATGGGTGTTTATTAAATTTCATGTCATTAGATAATTTAAAACGACACCAAGAAAATGACTGTTTCAATGTGTGCACAAATTTACCATCGGAAAACGATAGAAAAAGAAACTGGTTTAATGAATTAATACCATCAAACCACATTTCATTTAACAACTATGAACGTAAATTAAGAGTTCCATTCGTTGTGTATGCTGACTTTGAAGCATTTTTAAAACCAATAGAGAGTTGTTCTAACAATCCAAATCAATCATCAACTGTTAATATTCAAAAACATGAAACGTATAGTTTTGGGTATTATGTTAAATGTTCTTATGATGATAATCTTTCAGTATATAGGTCTTATACAGGGCAAGATTGTGCGCTAAAATTTATGCAATTCATTTACGCAGATTTAGAAAATATTTGTAAAAAGAATTCTTTTGTCAAATCACCATTACCGTTAACTGAAGAAAATAAAATAAATATCAATCAAAGTGAGTCTTGTTACATTTGTGCTACTAAATTAAACGTGGATAGAACAATATCTTATAATTGGCATACTGGTGCATATGAAGGTGTAGCTCATAGAGTATGCTCTCAGAAATACAAAGCTCCTAATTTTGTGCCAGTGTTTTTACATAATTTAAGTAATTATGACGCTCATTTCATAGTGCATGGTCTTGATTTCGAGAAAGGTGACATTGAACTTATTCCTGAGAACAAGGAAAAATATATTTCTTTTTCTAAAGTTTTACAAATCAATAACAGAGTTATAAAATTACGATTTCTTGATTCTTTTAAATTTATGTCAAGTAGCCTTAACAAATTAGCTCACAACTTATTACTTGAACAATTTCGTGAACTCAAATTAAAATATCCATGTGAAGAAGATTTTAAACGTTTAATAAGAAAAGGTGTTTATCCATACGAATACATGACGACATTTGATTCTTTAAAAATAACTTCTCTTCCCACTCGCGATCAATTTTATAGTTCTTTAAATGATAGTCACATTACAGAAAGTGAATACCATCATGCTCAAGACGTGTGGAATCATTTTAATTGTAAAAACATGGGTGAATATTCAGACCTGTATTTAAAAACAGATGTATTGTTGTTAGCAGATATATTTGAAAACTTTAGGGATGTCTGTCTTAAAACATACGGTTTAGATCCTGCCCACTATTATACAGCACCTGGTTTAAGTTGGGATGCTATGTTAAATTTTACCAAAATAAATTTGGAACTTTTAACAGATATCGACAAGGTTACGTTTATAGCGAATAATATTCGGGGGGGTATATCACAATGCAGCAATAGACATGCAGTGGCAAATAACATGTTTATGTCGGAATACGATTCAGATAAACCATCTTCATTTTTGATGTACTTAGACGCAAATAACCTTTATGGTTGGGCTATGTCCCAATGTCTCCCAACAGGCAAATTTGATTGGGTCGATATAAATACTGATTTTAATATAGCCGATGATGCCAAACATGGTTTAATTTTGGAGGTAGATTTAGAATATTCAAAAAATTTACATGATTTTCATTCAGATTTTCCATTTTGTCCAGAAAACGTATGTTTAGGAAACAGCAAAGACAGGAAACTGATCCCAAATTTAAAAAATAAAAAAAATTACGTCATTCATTATAGAAACCTTAAGCAATGTTTAAAAAATGGTCTCCGATTGGTTAAAGTACATAGAATTTTAAAATTTGAACAATCCGCGTGGTTGAAAAGTTACATAGACTTGAATACTCATATGCGTTCATTAGCCACTTCAGATTTTGAGAAAGATTTTTTTAAACTTATGAATAATTCTGTTTTTGGTAAAACAATGGAAAATGTAAGAAAACGAGTTAATGTCAAATTAATTAATCATTGGTTAAATCGTGGCAAAACTCAAGGTGCTCAATCTTTGATAGCAAGACCAGAATTCCATAGTTTATCTATATTCTCAGAGAGCTTAGTTGCAATACAATTAAATAAAACTAACGTTTTATACAATAAACCAATTTACCTCGGTTTTTGTATTTTAGATATATCTAAAACATTACTATACGATTTCCATTACGATTATATGAAAATGAAATATCAAGATAATATTAAGTTACTATATACTGATACCGATAGCTTAATATATCAAATATTCACGCAAAATTATTATGCTGATATAAAACTTGATTTAGTCAACTACTTTGATACGTCCGACTATCCACCAAATAATCAATATGGTTTACCATTATTGAATAAAAAACGGTTAGGTTTTTTTAAAGACGAAAATAACGGTAAAATTCTTAAAGAGTTTGTAGGTCTTCGCTCTAAAATGTATGCAATGGATGTGCAGAATAAATGTATATGTAAAGCAAAAGGGATTAACAAAAGTGTAACAAAAAAATTTTGTCTTACCGATTATAAATCATGTTTATATGAAAAAAAAACGCAATACAGTGAAATGATAAGATTTAAATCAATTAAACATGCTATATATACACAAAAAATTAATAAAATATCTTTATCACACAATGACACAAAACGTTATTTAATAGAAAATTCAACAGATACTCTTGCATGGGGTCATTATAAAATAAAGGACATTTGATTTTATCAACGATTTCTGTACAACGAAAATATGTATGTTAATGTGTGTGTGTGTTTTAATTGTGGTTTTTAATAACTTAAAGTTCTGTCTTTATTATGTACTATCTTTTTTCTTTATTTTTTTACTATGACAACTGTTTTGTATAATATCATGAAAAATTAGATGTAAATTTTAATGTATGTAGTTAGTTATTTGTTATACCTGATTTAACTTTATTTTATAATAATTTTCTTACTGTAATATTTTTCAAAACAGCTATGAACTGTATGTGATCATTTTTCAAAGTATTTGTGTATGTAATCTTTGTATATAAAACAAAATCAAATATAATACATTCAATCGTAACTTCTAGTTTTATTCATTCCGAAACGCTTTTCGAGTTCACACGTGCATTTAGAAATGTTTCATTTTTATCATCCTTTTACTGCCATAGTTGCAGGTCCAAGTGGATGTGGAAAGTCTAATTTTGTAACAAACTTTATTAAACATATTAATGAGGTGTGCAACACAAATTTTCATCAAATTACTTGGTGTTTTGATGAAATGCAGCCCTTATATAATTTACCAAATGTAAACTATTATCAGGGTATACCAGATTTGAATATGTTTGATGGAAAGGAAGCTAACCTTATTATTATCGATGATCTCATGAGGGAATCTGATGGTCGCATTGTTGACATATTTACAAAAGGTAGTCATCATAGGAACTTGAGTGTATTTTACATTACTCAAAATTTATTTCATCAAGGTAAAGGACAAAGAGACATTTCTTTGAATTCAAACTACATAATTTATTTTAAAAACCCACGTGATAAAACTCAAATACGTTACTTAGCACGACAAGTATCACCAGAAAATAGCAAATTCATAGAAGATGCTTACAGAGATGCTACAAAAGAAGCACATGGCTATTTGATGATAGATCTAAAACAAGACACTTTTGACATGTGTCGAATTAAATCAAAGATATTTCCATCTGATGGTCATTCTACAGTGTACATTCCCACAAAAGAGTTTAAATATGTCAAGAACCAACCAATACCCGTCATTTACAAATGATGGATCGACGCTTAAAGACGCATGAACACTTATTAAATGCTCTTTATAAACTTAAACCAAAACATCAACAAGCTCTTTTAAAAGTCTGTAACGAAAACGAAATTAATTTTATATGTGAATGTATTCATAACGTTTTACAAGGAAATATAAAACTTGAAGAAAAATCAAAGAGTAAACTAAAAAAGTATAAAAATCTACTACGAAAATTGGTACGTAAAAGTACAAATAAAATAAGAAAGAATATTATAGTTCAAAAAGGTGGTGCATTTCTTCCGATTATATTGGGTTCTATTTTGAGTGGATTGATAAGTGGACTAGTTTAAAAATGGAACACGCCAAAAAAATGCTGTTAGTTGATCCAAGCTTAATAGATAAGTTAAATCAAAAAAGAAATGAAAATCCTACCTCTCGTTTAGATAGTGAAATGGAAAAAATACTCGACAGTAATATGGATGATCGAAAAAAGTGTAAATTATACTTACAAATTTTACAAAGATATCTTCACTTTATGGAAGAAGATCGTCGTCCCATTGAACTCCCTATAATAACTTCAAATGACGATAACATTAAACCCACATCTGAAAGCTGGAAATTTTTTAATATAAATAATGATATCAAGAATAAAGATGTAGTTGTCAGTCAGACACTGAGTGATGAAGAGAAGCAACAAGAAAGTTTTACACTCGAAAAAAAAGAACCTTCCTACTCAACAAAACAAATTTTAAATTTAATACCAAAAACATATGTAAAAAAAGGTGAGTTGTTATTGAATTCGGTGTCACTAAATAAAAACAAAATTTATTGGAATGATGCTGGCACAGTGATTGTAGATAATGAAGTGATTCCTAACAGTAACATTATCGATTTAGTAAGCGATACACTGCGACCATTAAAAAACAACGACCCACCTGGTTGGGAAAAATTTGCTAAAGCGTTAAAGGATTTAAAAGTACCTTTAACATATATTGGCAATCCAAAAAGACGTGAGTACATAGCTCGACTTCAAAACGCCATCGAAGAACAACCGCCACAAAACACAGAGGTATATTTGACGCCAACGAGCGAAGATAAACACGCAAATAAAATTAAGAAAAAGATTGATTGGGAAAAATGGACCCCTTATTAGAATTAGATCAAATTTATTATGATGTATCACACCCAGCTGGATATAGCAATATCGACAAATTATCAAAAGCTATGAAAGGTAAAATGAAAAAGGAAGAAGTTAAAAACTGGTTGCAATCCCAATCTACGTATACACTCCACAAACCAGTACATAGAAAATTCCCTCGGAACAAATACGTTCTCTCTAATCTCAATGAACTTTGGCAAGCTGACTTAAGCGACATGCGGACTTATTCTAAAGATAATAAAGGTTTCAACTACATTCTTTGTGTTATTGATGTTTTTAGTAAATATGCATATGCTAGACCCTTGAAAAAGAAAAATTCAGAAACCGTAAAAAAGTGTTTCGACAGTATATTTAATGAAGCTAATACTACACCCACTCACATTCAATCTGATAAAGGCACTGAATTTGTATCGAAAGATGTTCAAAGATACTTTAAAACAAAAAACATAAATTACTATACGACAAATAATCCAGACATCAAAGCAAGCATTGTAGAAAGATTTCAAAGAACGCTAAAAATGAAGATGTGGCGCTATTTTACACACAAGAATACACATAAATATATTGATATTTTGCAGAATTTGATACACTCTTACAATCATAGTTTCCATTCTAGTATTAAAATGTGTCCTTCAGATGTTAATTCTAATAATATAATGACAGTTTGGAGTAATTTATATGAAAAATCTGAAAAATCATCAAAAACTATACTACCTATGTTTCATGTCGGTGACCATGTCAGAATAACTAAATATAAACATGTATTCCAAAAAGGTTATGAATCTAATTGGAGCGATGAAATATTTGTGATTTCTTCTATAATAGAACGTACTCCGTGGCCCGTTTATACTATAAAAGATTTAGATGGTGAGGAGATAGTAGGAACGTTTTATGAACGAGAATTACAAAAGGTCATTTATGACCCCACCATTGAACACAAGATTGATAAAATAATTCGCTCTCGTTACTCTGGCAGCAGACAACAAGTGTTAGTTAAGTGGAAAGGTTATCCAAACAAATTTAATAGTTGGATTTTAGCTTCCAGTTTAAAAAAAATATGATTAAAGATTTTTATTTAACTTTACTTAGCAATAGTTCAATGGAATATTTTCCTGAGAACAAAACATCAATTTTTTCAACAAAATTACCCAAACCCATAATATTGGAAGGAGAATGGTGTGTAGGAATCGTTGAATTCCAATATCCATGCACCATGTTTACTGTTCAAGATCATGAGAATGTTATTTACATAACAAAAATCATGAAAATGCCCAATGAAGACAAACTATCTACAGTTTATTATAAGACCCACATACCTGCCACAAACTATGATAATATTAACCATATTTTATCAGCATTAAATAATATAAGAGAAAAAATCAAATTCCGCTACGATAATATATCTAAATTCGTTTCTGTTTCTGTGTTAGACGAATCAATAAAATCTGTAACATTATCTCCTAAACTAGGCTTACAGTTGGGATTTGAACCAAACAGAAACCTTGTTGAAAAGAATTTAGCTAAATGTCCAGCTAATTTACATTTAGGGTTACCATCTCAACTATTCGTTTACTGTGATATAGTTGAACCTCAAATTGTAGGTGATGTAATGACACCTCTTCTGAGAGTAATACCATTAGATCCTTCAAAATACATCTATGGTGCCAATAAAATGCATGTATTTTCACCTCCTCATTACTTATCGGTAATGCGAAGAGAATTCGATACCATTGAAATAGATATAAGGTCAAGCACCGGACAAAAGATACCATTTCAATTTGGAACGGTGTGTGTTAAACTACATTTTAAAAAATTATAATGCATTTTGAACGCTCCAACATGATATGTCCTTATCAACGCTATTATTCTCATCAGGCTGGTTCAGGTATAGGGGTGGTATATAAAGGGGCGCCTTATCAAAAAGGACATGGAATTGGTAGTTTTCTTGGGGGATTGTTTAGGTCAGTTTTACCATTATTATCTAGCGGTGTTCGAGCTGTTGGTAAAGAGGCATTGAGCGCTGGTGTTGGTCTATTGACAGATATGGTTAGTGCGCGACCAATGGAAGATTCAATAAAAGCACGTCTTAAAGAAGTTGGTTCCAAGTCCAACTTGAAACGCAAGGCTGATGAAAAAATAGATAAAATCAATATGTCTGGATCCGGATATATAACAAAACGAAAACGTCTACCTGGAGTCAGTCCGTCGTTGACCGCGAAAGTGAAAGCTCTAAAAAAATCAAAAATTACTCAAAAACAAATCAAGGACATATTTTCTAACAATTAATCAAAATGTCTTTTTTGAAAATGAAAATGAAAAATGTTTATTTCGTTCCACAATAGGCAAAAAACATTAGGATAAGGTTGGGGCCTCCTAGTAGGCATAAAAAATGCCTGTATCAGGAGATCCCGCTCTCTCATAACAAAAAATACGATACATTGTGTTACCAAAATAAACTAAAACTTAATATATAGTTACATAAACAGAGGTCGTGTGTGTGTGTGTGTGTGTGTGTGTGTGTGTGTGTGTGTGTGTGTGTGCGTGTGTGTGTATGTGCGTGTGTGTGTATGTGCGTTCGTGATACAATATAATATAATATATTATGCTTGTGAATTTGGGTTATTCTAGCATTTATTACATTAGTTATAAGATGACTGAATAAATACTAAAAGCTAGATAAACGCAATTAGAACCCAAAAATGACTAAAGTACTCTTATACTATATCTTCTTTCTTTAACTTTTATACACTATACATTACTCACAAAAGCAAGTACATTTCATACTGCATATTTAGAAATGAGTGCTTCGGCTTCATCATGTGTAATTGTTTTTAACCACTCTGTCAAAGATTTTTTACAATTAGAAAATTGAAGGGGGTAAATTTTTATTATATTGTTTATTTCATTATACAAACGTGCCGAGAGCGAGACAAATTGACGATTAGCAAATACAGATTTACATAGTGTTTGAGGCGCTACATAATAGTTTCTTCTACGGATTAATAGAGATGGATCAAACGTTGTGATTTTATGTAATTTTAATATGGCGAACAAAATATAAAGTTTTCTAACTGAGAGTAAATTACAGCATTTATATAATTCATTAGTGGGGAATCTAAATGGTTTAAAATACATTACTTTAAGGAGACATCTTTGTCCTCTTTCCACTTCCAGGAACTTCGTTTTATTGGCGCTTCCCCAAATAGATATACAATAACTAATAATTGATTGGGCTAGGGCAATATATATTTGGTTCAACAAGGTTTTAGTGGCGATATGCCTTAGCTTTTTGAAGATCGGTATAAGTTTTCTAATCCTACCATTAACATGCTCAATATGCATATGCCATGAAAGGCGTTGATCTAGCAAAATACCTAGATATTTTATGTAAGTTGCCTTCTCTATTTGGGCACAATTACAATGCTCCCAATCTATACAGTTACAAGCGTGTAGCTTTAACTGGAGTTGGGTAGGCGGTTGGGTACTGTTATACTTAGAGAAACATATATATTTAGTTTTCAAAGTATTGAGCGTAAGCAGGTTACTTTGAAGCCATAAATATACCTTTCTCATACCCAATTCAGCTTTATGAAAGACTGAGTCCCAAGAACCATCTTTGAAAACAATAACAGTATCATCAGCGTAGGAAAACACATCACCTCCCTCTATATTAAGATTCAGCAGGTCATTAATATAAACTAAGAATAAAGTAGGTCCTAGAACACTACCTTGAGGTACACCAAAGGTTACCGGTGAATCTCTACTAATATAACGCTCAATTTTAACTCTTTGTGTCCGTCCATGTAGATAGCTTGTCAGTAGTTTCAGAGGCATACCCCTTATTCCGATACATCCAAGCTTATGAATAAGAGTAGGGAGAGAGACAGTATCGAATGCTTTTTTAAGATCTAAGAATACTGCTAGGCATTTTTTTCCCATATCTAGTTCTTTAGTTATTAAAGTAGTGACCGCCAGTACAGCATCTTCGGTAGACTTGCCCTGTCTGAAACCGAATTGCGAGTTCGAAAGAATATTATATTTATTAAGATAATTTACAAGTCGAGTGTTGATTAATTTTTCAATAATTTTAGATATAGCAGGCAAAACGGAAATAGGCCTATAATTATCGGCATTATCTCTCTGACCACTCTTATACACTGGTGTGACTAAAGATTCTTTGAGTTGGGTAGGGAAAACACCTTTCTTGAAACATAGATTTGCAAGCCAAGAAATTGTTGGAACTACTATAGGATTAGCGAGCTTAAGGAACTTAGTGGGGATATTATCGTGTCCAGGGGCGCTATCAGTTTTTAGGTTCATAAGAACACTACGTACTTCATGAGGGTCTGTATCCAAGAGAACAAAAGACGAAAGCTGTGTTTTCAAAGACGGAATCTGAGTACTTTCCAAGGAGCGTAAGGAGTCAGCAAAGAGAATGTCTTCAGCAAGTTTTTTACCTATGCTGGCGAAAAAATCATTAACGTGATTGACGGATTCAATAGGAGATGATTTAGAGTTTAATAGTTCAGTATTTTGGGCTCTATTTGAGCTATGATACGTTATTGACTTTATTGTTTTCCATAAAATTTTGGGGTTTTTAACTGATTCGGCAAGCCTTCCTTTCTCATATTTTCTTTTCAATTTTTTTATTAAATTGTTGCAGAAATTTCGATATCGCCGGAATGTTATTTTAAGAATCTCATTATGGGGATCACGTCGCAGTTTAAGCTGCATTTTATTACGATTTTTTATGCAACGCAAAATACCAGGAGTTATCCACGGTTTTAATATCCGACAACATTTAGGGACTGATTTTACTATTTTACATTCCTCAAGTGAGGTAGATATTTTACTAATAAGCTGGGATATTATGAAACATGGATCATCACTGCAAAGTAAAACATTCACATTTTTAGAGCGTAATTGAACTAATGCCTTTTCATAATCAATGATTTCAATATTTTTTTTTGGATTATAAGTTTTAACATTTTGATTACGTATGTCTAGAAAAACAGTGTAATGATCAGTTATTGAGGTAGTTAAGACAGCAACGAAAGCATTCTGTTTGTTATTGACAAGTTTTATCATGCAATGATCAAGGCAGTTATTTTGTCGAGTCGGTAGTATATGACCAGCTTGTAGGCCATGAGTAGATAGCATGTTGAGGTAACTGTGTCTGTTCACGCGTTCATGCGATGGTTCACCTTCTCTAGGGATAAGATTAATATTTATATCACCCATAATTATAATATTAGCATAATTTTTTATTGTTTGCATATAGTCATTTAGAGAATTTATGAAATTTATTGCGTTACAATTTGATGGTGATCGGTAAATACCAAGTATGACAGTATCTTTAATCTTTATTTGTATGCACGACGCATGAACAAGCACAACCTCATTAAGACCAGTCATTAAATAATTAGCGACATAGACCACCACTCCATCATTTTGGTTAAGATTGTAAGAAGTAGCCAAAGATGAATAGCTGTTTAGGTGAGGAATAGACTTATTTGCCCTCAATCTACACTCCGTTAAAATCATTACATCGACTTTGAAGGGCAACTGTGATAAAGTAATCTGAAAATCGTCAAAATTACTAGATATACTTCTTATATTTTGCGAAATTATGGTGACGTTGCTATTCTCAGAGTTAACATGATTTTTAAGGTCTTCAATATTGCTCGTCATAGAGGTTATCATCTCTCTTTTGTCTATTTCATGAATTGTAGAGAACAAATCAGCCATAATCCAATATTGTAATGAAAAGTGCGGTGAAATCCATAGTAGGTATGATCTTTATGTGAATAACTGTTTGATCATAAATCAGGTTAGTGCTATAAAAGTTTATAAAGATTGAATTATTGGAGTTGATTCTTATTAACGAGTATAGTTTAGGAAGAAGCTTGCGGAATGAGATATTGTTCGCACAAAGTAAATGAACATGATTTGTGTATAATATTTTATATAAATTATAGATATGTATAAGACTTGTACGTGTGAGTGTGTTGTGTAGAGAGTGAGTTATAGTTTGATTAGGAGTAAAAATTGTAATTACTAACATATACATTACAATAAAAATTATATTGGTAGAACAGACATCTGAAAGATATATATTATAAACAAAGGGTAGCAAAAAGTCTAGTCATTTATCCCCTGTGAAGCTACGAATTTGGGCCTCATTATGGATTAAGATAATCGGGGAATTTTCGTCCCGTCTTAAATAGACTTTACCGTATGCTGTCCAACAAAAATTAAATGACTTGGCTTTAACAAGTTCGCGTGCTAGGAAATGCAATCTGGATGCCTTCGCAGTCAAATGTTCTGAGATGAAGATCGGAGTATCCTCAAAAATATGTAGACCCAAATGTTTCGCACACAGTTTTGATTTATGTCTGACATTAAAGTCTTTGCACTTTTTCAATATATTATTTTTAAGCAGGGTTGATGAGGTTTCTACTATAACAGGCGTATTTAAAGTACCAGCTTTCTTCCCGCGTGCTCTGTAAATGTCCTTTATGTAGTCATTGCTTATGGGACACCCGATTTCGTTTGATAAATGAACTAGCATGGTTATTAGATCTTCCTTAGTTTCATTGGGTTTTTTGGGTATATTTTTTATTTCAAAATTCGTTTTCCGGCTATCCTTTAAAAGATCCTCAACCCTCTCCTCTAGAATTGTTACGTATTTTTGATTTTCAACAATTTGGTTCTCCAAGGTAGTAATTTTCTTTTTAAGTTCTTCGTGTTGTTCGGACAAAAAGGCAATAGAACTTTCAATGTTAATATTTATTTGTTGAATATCATTGAGCTTATCAGCATTTTTCTTGAATTCTTGTAAGTGTGTGGACATCATAGACGAAATCATTTGTTTTATTTCTTCTTTAAAATTAGCAAAATCAGTTGTAAAATCACCTTCCCTTCTTCTTTTGACAACTCGACTTGTTACGTTTGTATCATGCACTTGTAATCTCCTCACATCAGTCTCGGACTGTGATTTTTCGTGCGAAACTTCCATTAATACTAGGGGATAATAAATCCGAGTGTGTATTGCAGAAGAGAGTACCTGCGTGCGAGTGACGCAGCCGAGTGGGCGTGGTGTTAAAGCGAGACGGAGTACGTGTACTGTTCACACTTACTACGTTTTATGATGTACTAGGTTAACAGAACATAATCCTGTGCACCGCACCGCGCCCGACGATATACTCCACAGTTTTATGCACTCCTAATTTTTGAGTTTACATAGTCATTCCTGTGAATGTATAAAGTCCGAATTGGATTTGTTTGCATTGCCGTCAACTCAAACTAGCATTGAAAGTGGAATTTGGATCCATTATAAACCAATTTCATCTCTTGCCGATGATGGTCCTATAGAATTTCAAATTCCTGGAGCAGGAGATGACTACATAGATTTATCTCATACGTTACTTCACTTGAAAGCGAAAATAGTAAATCAAGATAACACCAAACTAACCGCATCTACAGTCGTTGCTCCGGTGAATAATTGGTTGCACTCACTCTTCAGTCAACTTGATGTCTACTTAAATCAAAAACTTGTATCACCACCCAATAACACATATGCTTATCGTGCGTATATAGAAAACTTATTGAACTATGCTCCTGCAGCAAAAAAATCTCACCTCACCTGTGGTTTATGGTATGAAGATACAGCTGGAAAAATGGATTCCACCGATGATACTAATAAAGGATTTACTAAGAGGCAAGAATTAGCTAGTGAAAGTAAAGAAATGGAAATGATTGGTCACTTACATGGTGATTTATTCAATCAAGAAAAATTTTTAATCAATGGTGTTGATATATGTGTTAAGTTAATTCGTTCTAGAGAAAATTTCAATCTCATGGCCTCTACAGGTGACCTTAAATTAAAGGTATCTATTACGGATGCATCTTTGATTATTCGTAGAGCACGAATCAATCCCAGCGTGTTACTTGCTCATCAAAAGGTCTTAGCTTCTACCACAGCTAAATACCCCATTACTCGAGCTGAAGTTAAAGTTTTAACAATACCATCAGGTGTTCAAGGAAAAACTCTAGATAACATTTTCTTAGGACAATTACCTAAAAGGTGTATAGTGGGATTTGTAAATAACGCTGCTTTCAATGGAAACCTCACTAAGAACCCATTTAACTTTCAAAATTACGACATCAATACTTTTAGTTTATATATAGACGGTCAACAAATACCATCAAAGGCTTTACAACCCTCATTTGAGAACAAAATTTTTACTTCAGTATATCATACATTGTTTTCTGGAACAGGTATACACTTTCTCAATGAAGGTAATGGGATATCTCGAGAACAATACGCTGAAGGGTATTGTATGTTAGCGTTTGATTTGACACCTGATTTATCAGCAAACTCTGCAAGTCATTGGAATCTTGTAAAGCATGGTAGTGTGAGATTAGAAGTGCGTTTTGAAACAGCTTTATCACAAACTATTAATTGCATTGTTTATGCGGAGTTTGATAATGTTATTGAAATAGATAAAAACCGCAATATTTCAGTAGATTATAGTAGTTAAGAACACAAAATTAACTGTTTAAGATTAGATTAAGCGTGAATAATTTAATTCAGATTTGTTGTTAGATTTAAGTTACCAATAAAACGAATTCACAAAATATTAAGTTCTTTGTTTTACTATAATCCTTGCAACCCCACAACAAGAGTCAACTTGGCTGATAAGTACCATAATAGTGTCTTGTTAACCTTATATAAGACATTACCACTTTATCATTCGACCTGATAAGATTCTGCAGCGATACGGTGAATAAAAATGAATACAATAGAAATACAGAATTACTTAAAGAAAATTGATCCAAGTATTGAATATACTGTATATGCAGCCAATCGTCTACCAATATATGTGGTAACTCCTACATACGTAGTTAGCAACTTAGACTCTGATAACAAACCAGGTTCTCACTGGGTCGCCATACACATAGATAAGAATGGTTTTGGACAGTACTTTGATTCATACGGTCGACCACCTCAAGGATACCACCGAATGTTTTTAGCGAGAAATTCTAGAATGTGGAATTACAATACAAGTCGAATTCAAAATGACTTTACTATAGTTTGTGGAGAGTACTGTTTAATGTATCTGTATTATAAATACTATGGTAAGAGTCTCAAAGATTTTCAAGTATTATTTAGTGATAATACAATATACAATGATGTGTTTTTAAATGGTTTATTTAAATCATGTTTTGAGGTGAATAAATGAAATATGAAAATGAATGAATGATTTTTCTTTATTGAAGATTAATAACCCCATACAATACTTATAATTCTTCCAAACAATTTATGAATGTTCCCAATAACTTTACAATCGTAAGCATGAGCATGAAAAAACACTAAAAAGACTTATAACTATTTACAATAATACTTAGCAATAACACAATTCACAAAGAGTTCTAGAATCAAAAACAAATTAATCTATTAAGTATGTAACTTAAAAGAGTACAAAGTTTAAATACAATACAATGTAAGTTAAATTTAAACAGGTAGATTCTTAAGTACAGTTATTACAATAATAGTTTCTTATTTCAATAATAGTAGTACAAAGCATATGATTAAAGTTATGATATTAAAACATTAACACGCACTGGCACTTTTGTTCATTTGTCTGTGTCTATAAAATATTTCACACAATCTTCCTTACTAGCCAACTGTTTAGTTATATTGTATATAGTGTCCTTAACACTTTGCAAGTTCTTATCACTGTCGGTTTCCGCGTAATATTTGACTCGCACATCAGCGTGTTTCCAATGTTCCGTCGGTGCGATGTTTTTTATTTTATTCACTTCATACACCTCAATTTTTATGAGATGTGATGCAGAACTGTTGTCATCGCTGTTTGATCGGATGTATGAAACACCCCCGCTCGTCGATCGACCAACACTGGATGACTTTCTTGTTGTTGTCTTCTTCTTTTTTGGTTTTTCGAAGAACTCATCAATGCTGTTGCTTTCGATCGGTCTTTTATTTGCTATTATCGCTTTTTTTACTTTAAAAGCGAGTGTACCTTCTTCATCACTAGGTTCGTCGATTTCTTCAGCATAATAGTAGTTTTTGTAAGTATTTTCAGAAAACTGTAACAAAATGAAATGAAACTGTTTTAATTATCGGTTAAGTAAGTACTGTATGATAAATACTTATAGGTATGCGAAGTATACATGTACACATTAGTAACAATGATAAATTAATAAGACATCAAAGATAGCTAAAATGTATTAACCTGGTGGACAACACATGGCATAAACAATTAATGAAACATCTGGTTACAACACTTTTAGATCAAAGTATATAAAGGTACTTACATTCATTTTTATAACACTTTCACTATTTAACTATTTCACAATTTTACTATCACTTCACTGTTACAAACAACTGGAGATCACACTTCGAGCAGAGCACAGAGTGGAATACGATACCATGTGATTTTGAGTCGGTCTTTTATATGGAGAGGGAGTATTGTTTCCTTGCAGACAAGATCCAACATGTTTCGACTTTCACCTTAAATGTTCCGTTGAATACGTAATATCAGGTAATGTGAATAATGGGAACCGTAATTATTATGACAATGAGAAGACCCAAAGGGTTTTACCTAGAATTTGAGAAAGGTATGGTGTATTGTAACGATTGCTTTATCTATAATAAACAATGCCCGTAATGCGTAAAGGGCGACTATTAAGTAATTTTAAACGGCTTTTAAGTAGAAACACGAGTTAATAGAAATACGAGACAAAGACCTTTGCATCCTTCAAATAAAAAAGGGTCGCCGATAGAAAGTAGAAAGTCAATAACACAACGAAACAGGGAAAATGTTGCTTTATCTATCATAAACAATGCTCGTAATGCGTAAAGGGTAACTATTAAGTAATTTTAAACGGCTTTTGCGTAGAAACACGAGTTAATAGAAATACGCGACAAAGACCTTTGCATCCTTCAAATAAAAAAAAGGATCGCCGATAGAAAGTAGAAAGTTAAAAGCACAACGAACAGGGAAAAGGTACAAGCTTAAGGGAACCGTAGACCATGAACAAATTCGTGGTTAATACCTACCTCGCGGGTGATATGAAACGGATTCCGCGGACGATATAATTTTTATTCGTGGGTGTTATCAAAGTAATCCGCGGTCGATATCAAATGAATCCGCGGTAGGTATCAAATTAATCCGCGGTAGGTATCAAGTTAATCCGCGGTAGGTATCAAATTAATCCGCGGTAGGTATCAAATGAATCCGCGGTAGGTATCAAATTAATCCGCGGTAGGTATCAAGTTAATCCGCGGTAGGTATCAAATTAATCCGCGGTAGGTATCAAATTAATTCGCGGTAGGTATTAAAGTAATCCGCGGATTCATTCGCGGGTTCCGCGGGCCGAATCTGGAGCAATCGAAAACGTCGACCATCAGCCGCCGGAGCGCCGCGAGCGGAGCGAGCGGACCGGCCGTCGAACCTGCTCCAGTATCGGTGAATCCCTTACTACTTTAGTGATTTCACTACTCTAGTTTTTAATCTAAGGTGTCAAATATCAATCACACCACTGGCACAATATAAATGACAACATATTTCTAGAATTTACTCATAGTCACGCTGTACAAGTTGTGTTCAACAAGCAAAATATGTGTTGGTAAGGAAATGATGAAGTTTGTGATTTTCAATTTTGAATTTCAAAACTATTATTTAAAAACAGGATTTCAGGAGCTGATAATGAGCCAGCCGCCCAACCGGTTAATCATACTGAAAATAATGCCGCTACAGCGCGACCGTACGTTATGACCATAATTTCTGGATAGCTAAAATACCTATGACGGACTGTCATAGCAATTGATTCCCTTCTGTAATCAAGCCCTGTAGGTTTGAAATGGCTAGTGCAGAGTCTAATGTAAATAGCAGTGAGAGCTTTATTTTTGAGAATCCCGCATTATTAGCTTATGGCGAGTCGCGAGTCGCGACACTGATTATAGCATATGTCTGTACATCCAGTAAATAATGTCGGCATTATCCTGGAGCAAGGCAATTCCTAGATACGGACTACTACTTCCTACTTATCGCATGTAGTACAGTGTTTGCTCTAGGGGAATAAATAATAAAGAGCTGAACTACATCGGTGGAAATGTGAGTGACGGCTTGTGATGGGTGTAGTTCTCCATGTGGGCGGCGGCGGCGGCGCAACTGGGTCAAGTGCCTGCAAACAGGGTTCGCTAACCAAATATTTGGACGCGCAATTATATTGAACAGACTAGACTTGCTGGAGCCTTTGTGTCGACTTGACGTTATTTTTAACGAAGTTGGTCAAAGCTAAAGAATTACTAAAATTGGAATACATGTGTTATTTATTTTCTATAGGATGTCTAGCTGCTGGTGCTATGGCATGGAAGATCCTGGCTTCCATAACTAGATCGGCACAGGTTTGGGTAAGTTGTTCTAATATATCCATGATTGGATCCACCAGCGGAAGTGAATTTAATATCCATCACATCAGAAGGAGCTCGGTACGGCATCAAGGAATGCTTTGATATTTGAAGTTTTGGATAGTGCTACTTCTGTGTAGACAGTCGTCACTTGGCAATCAGACAAGAAACCTACTCGGCATATCAATTTATTGTATATGAAAATAACGAAAACATAACCGTTGTGTTCTATTTTTTCCACATTTACGCGGCACTGCTAAGTTAAAAAAAAAGTAGCGCCTTAATATTCAAGTATGTACAGTATATTCATTGAATCGTTTTGTTTAGAACCTTGAGAATGTGTAAAACACTTTTTTGGGATTCAAAGTTCACGCGGAAATATTAAACAACATGTACTATGGCTGATTTGAATATCAGTGATGAAACTACACTTCTACATCGCTATAATATAAACGAGGGTGTTGAGCAAGTGGACTAGCCTCTAATGTCTCGCCGTGATACGTGCAGTGCTGCGTCATGTAGTCGGGATTTTTTATTCTAAATGGTTTGGTTTCTTTTTATGTGACACACTCATTGATGTATTAAAGAACCCAATACATCAATGGACACACTGTTGTATTTTATATTTAAATATAGTAAATTTCACATTTCACAGAAATCGAACTGTGCAACGTATTTAATTGAGATATTAGCAAAGAGTACAGAGTAAACATAAAGACAAGAATAGTGAGGCACACATAAACTAGTGATGTGACTAAAGTTGCAAATAATAACAATTGGTATGATAGAAAGGTCTCAAATTTATAACTACAACACACACAACCAATAAGTGTCCTAATAATTAATTTTATACTTGATCATATCACAAGACATGAATGTGGATCGACTGTCGGCAAGGTATCCGAAAATACTTAATACCTAAATACTTCGTTTACAAAGTCATCTAAACTGAAATACTACAGAGCTTACACACCATTACTTAGTGATAGACCTAGACAAAGCAGTGCTATGCATCGATCTTTCGTATCCGACCTACCAGCTAGTAAGTATGAGGATTGAGGCGCTACATTCCGTGTTTTGCGCAATGTGTACCGGTCGCGTCGCCGCTAGCCGCCGCCCGAGCCGGCCGCCTCGCTACTCGTATATGGACTGACCCGCGCCCAACAGGTGACTTCCATCAGCATTCCAATACGATGCGTCTACGTACACGTTAATATTAACTATGCAATTAATTTTTAATAATCAAAGAACCTAGAATTGTAAAAGTTTTCATCTAGCCGTCAAAGAAAAGGGCACCAATTTTCTAGAAGGAAACTCAACGACTTTTTTGAATAAATATAGTTAACCCTATACAAAATAAATGTTAAGTCGTGGCTATCAGCTTTGACGAATTTTCCCTACGTATCTCCAAACCAGAAAGTAATTTATCTTGAAGCAGGGAGCGCACTAACGGTTCCTCAACTACATTTCACATATACTTTTATACCTTCATCCTTGAAGACTAGCAAAACCACGAATATATTTACATATTGTTTTTCAAATGCGTCAACGGAACATATCCCTGATCTCGTCATAGGTCATAAGATTCAATTCTTTTTTAAATACACAAATTATAATCGGCACTCCACGAGATCTGGGACACCCATACGAAACTAAGATTCCAACGCAAACCAAACTAGTTCTAGATTATTCTTAATTCGGTAGTTGTTATGCGGTTGTCGTTTGTCGTGCAGTAGGTATGTGTGGTTGCGACAGATTGGAGGAGTCGCGTCGACCCCGGCCACCGATAGGACGTTCTTGAGATATCGCGGTTCCAGAACGCGCACGGTTCAGGGGGCAGAGCTTATCATCTACGTCTTACGCTCAAACTAATCACAACTCTACATTATACATGTAGAGCGCATTCGAGCTCGTCGGCGCGCGGACAGCGAGAGGTCGAGAGCTATCGGGAGCATTCGTTATTTTCCGATTACAATGATTAAGTATAAATATTGGATGCTCTATTTCTGTGCGCGACTGATAACGAGGCGATATGTTTTAAGGGAGCCTCGATAAGGTTCGTTATCGCGTCTTGTTTGTGGAGACGCTCGGGGTCTGAACTGTGCGCCGCTAGGTCGGTACCAGGTAACACCGACTCTCACGTCACGGATTCGGCTAAGTCTACATTTTTACAATGTTTATGTGGGTTAAATGCTATGGTAATTAGAAAAAAAAAATAAAAAAATATTGTCTATACCCTGGTACGGTGTCTTGAAGAAGACCTAATTACAGCGTATTATGTGTACCAAATATTATAATTTCTATCAACGGAAGACATTGTCGCCGACGATGGTCGCTACAATTGTGCTGGTTTGTCTTATTAGATTTTATATACACCGAGTGGCGGGTGATCAGGGAACATGCCACGTTTGCGGGATTAACCGGGTATAGATATATGGAATACTTCAGTAATAATTCTCATACATTTTATTGGGTAAGATTTGAACAAAGGTCCAAACTGGTTTCATAGCCGAAATTCGATGCCAGTATAATGAGGCGATAACATTTTATTATCAGAATATTGTTGTTGTAACTATGCTGCTAACTAATGCCTTCCTAACTAAGTTAACGACTGCTTGTTTGTTATTTTATTTGCATTATTTAACATTTCCCTAACAGGTTACTTGATTTTATAAGCTTTTAAGTTTTTATGCTTACTGGGATTCAATTTCGCCAAATTGAAACTTGACGAGGACTGAGGAAATATTAAATAATTCTAATGTGTTTAAACTACTCAAGATACAGGCTTTCATGCATAGTTTGGGTGCTCTATATAAACTGATTATAATAAAGGAGACCATATAACATTATTTTTTTATTATGTTTATGATAACTTATTATTGACTGCCTCGGTGGCGTAGTTGTATTACGGTAGGACTACAATGCTGATCTCTGGTTCTATCCCCGTGTTGATCAAAATTATATTGGGTTTTTCTAGTCAGCTTCAGCCCGGACTCTGAAATTTGTACCCGATATGGCTATAGGCTCGCACCCTATCACATTATGGGACAGAATACGCAAGGCGAAAAGAGTGTGCTCTAGATGCGCCTCTGCCTATGCTTTCGGGGATAAAAAGCACGACAGTGGTTATGTGTGTGTATTATTAAAATTGTTAATATGAATAATAAGAACGTTTTCACTGTATAGATATAAGAAAAGAAGAAAATGTCCGGTTTAAGATATACTTGGACTAGTAATTACGAGGTATTACGAGACTTGCGGTATTAATAAACCAATCTTACGTTTGAGTAAAATCTCAAGTAGACATTTAGTGTATTGAACTACTAATTTAATAAACTAAGCTGTCATTTGAGAGCTTGTTCTCAGCTGAGTAAGTGCCGTTACATAAACAAAACTTAGCTGTCAAATCCGTCACATATTGTAACTTAAGATGTCATTGGAGTTGATGATAATATAGGTTTATTAAATAGCGACTATCTTATGATGTTGAACTTAACTTAATAGCATCTCAGCCGATACGTCACTTTAGGGCGAAACTGAGTTGCATCTATTAATATTAATTAATTATTGGCATCTCGGATTTACGTGCAGTGTAGTGATATTAAAGGATTTGTTATTCTGGGATTACTCTGTGTCCTGGATGATATAATTGTTTATGAACAAGCGTGGCGCTGACCCAGCCGGCGACCAGTTTCTCCGTAGTGCCATTGAAGTGGACACCATGCATTACCTATACACTTTTTGAATAACCTTTTACGATGAATTAAAAAGCTGCTGCTTTTTTAAGTCAGTTCAAACCATAACAATTAAAGAGAAAATATGGAAATAACGTAGGTAATTATATCAGTAAAAACAATGCTGTAAGAAACACGGTTCGTTCTTTATATAATGTATGAGATAGGTAAGTAGAGAGTCGACTAACTTGCTCGAGCGAGTAATTTTCCAGAGTTAATTCCAGTAGCGGTGGAATACCGCGGTTATAATGATGAGATCTGCGTATCACTCGTATCGAACCGACAATACTCGTCCGACGAGTAGATAACACACCGACGATAAGGCTTGGGTTACACCACTAGCCTCCGGGGCGTAGCATCACTGACACGTGATGTCCCCGGAGTTCTCGTGACTAAGTGCAACAGTCGTTTATTTTTATATACAATAGAATAATTTTCGGTGTCATATTGTCCATAAATTATGCTAGCTACATTGACCTTCGAAGTGGAACAAGTGTTTGTAAACTGCTGCTAAGCGACACAAATAGTATTTATGACGTAGCGGAAAGCCCGGAGTTGTATTGGAAAGCCCGGTTTTTATATAAATACGTACCGAAATAAATGTTTCTGTGATCGAATCGAATATCCTTCGTGGTATACCCACTTCTTATTGCTATGATAGTATGAAGTTATACAAGTATATTACAACAATTTATTTTGTTAGTGCACTGTCCGACGCCGCCCACTTCCCGGTTGGTTGTGTGCCCAAAGCTTAACCGCAGCCAGCGGGCGCGCCGTAAGAACCAGTATGTGAATACATTTTCAAGTTTATGAGAGGTTTTTTCTAACGATCGTCGCGTAAACTTCGGCGTGTCAACAAACCGATAAATTATATGAGTTTCTAACCCTCCCCCTCGCCCTCCCCCTCTCTATCCTCGCACACGGCGCGCCACGCGCCCACTCTCCGCCACATACCCGCGTTGTTTGTTTTACTGCCATTCATCACTAAGATGAATTAATTGATACTTTACGCTTTATTTTGTTGTTTTAACATATTTGTGCTAACTCGTATGGCGGTGATGTGCGGGAATCTTTACTACATTGTTTCAATTGAATGAAACCAAGATGGTAAAACACTTTTTTATGCGTTCTAGATGCCAGTCCTTGTGGGAAGGTACTACCGGGTTGTTTCTTCCTGTCGTCACGCAGCGTTTCGACTATCTGCTATGTAACTACTCACATTGTTGTATTCCAACTTAAAGGATTGAGTAGCTACTTAGGATTACCTAGGCTACCTAGTTACTAGGCATTACAAGACATGGCATCTGATGCCTCAAGCTGATGAGTCCAGTTGTTTTGTTATGCATTCTTTATGTATGGAGACTGTTAATGAGCAAACATTGTTCACCATCAGGCGAGTCACTTGCTTCTGTCGTCTAGTGGTTGAAATAAAAATTATTAAATATGTCGGCTGACGTAATGCGCGACAGCAACAACTAGAACTTTGTAGAATGCAGGCAATGGTAATAGTATAATGCATTCATTACTGTTTGACTGTGGAAGTAAACAATCAAATCCACATAAAACCGCACATACCTATTCTGTCTTCATCTACGAGAGATTTTACAACAGACACACACACACACACATTTAGATCAGTGCGGTTCAAATCCGCGGTTTCTAGCATACGATCAGCTCCAACCGCTGCACCAAGTGGGCTGCAGTTTAAACTAATGCTAAAGGCGCCAACTGGTTTATCACTGGTTTGATTAATTAATCGAGATTTTATATTAGTAGAGTTGGCAACAGCGAGCTGCAGATGTCAAGAGTTGTATGTTACGCATAATTACAGCGCGTACACATGTAGTGAGCTGCGCAGGCGCGGCGGAGGCGAGGCGGCAGGGCTGCCAGGACACAAGCCGGACTTTGTAGAGCTTTTAAACACCCAAATTACGGGTTCCAGATGTTTTACAGTTTCAGGTCGATTCATTTTACTGTTTATCCTGATATGGGGCTAAATGTGGCATTTTTTTTAAATACAAGAAGTCTTAAAATTTTCGTGACAGACACTGTCATCGAAGGGTATAGCTCAATTAGCTGATGGTTGTTTTTAAGAGCGTGCAGCCCTAGCCGGAAAGCCGGCAGCTAGTCCGCGACAAGCAGCGCTTAATGTGCTGTTTATTTATAGGCGATGGTCAATGTGTCACGTTGTTATTCCCGGAGCGATTGTGTCGGATGCCGACGGGATGACGACTGGGGCTCGCCACGCCGCCGCCGCGCCGTCACAGCGCCGCCGACGCGACGTACCACTATTAAATTCATACAGAGCTAGTATTCTTTATGACTTATCTCAACATTTGTCTAAGCTTGTAAATTTCGTTGTATTTTTACAGAAAATACTAGGAAACTAATGTTGCTTAGCAAATTAATTTCAAGCTTTGTCTAAGTTATAGCTGCTTTTTTCTACTTTTTGTAACGCCTCAGCGTATAAGTTGTAATTTGGAGAATCTAAGCAGTACAGCATAGAGAAATATCGCCCAAAATGTTATCACAGACGTATTTAGTCTTTAGGCCGAGCCGCTTTGTATCATTACTAAGGTGAGTACCTCTATAGCGATCCTGTCCACGATGTCAACGTTTCCAATATCGCTGCAAAGTATTTTTACCCCGCAGTACTGATAGCTACACATGTTGTGTACATTGTTTGTTGTTCCCGAGTATAATTAGCCGAGCGCAGACGCAGACGGTGCGATATCGCTCGCACATTGTGGACTCGGCGCGGCCGCGATGGGATGCCCGGAACTGTTTATGCAATACAATGAATATAGATTTCGAGAAGATTTCTAGTATCCCCCGGCTCTTGAATTTTATCACTGACCGGTCCAGTAGCTAGGTGTGCAGGGCCGCACTCGCCGGTTATTCTGGGGCCCACTACCACTTGTCTACTTTCTATTTCAATGTTTAGTTTTTTAAAAGAGTCTTTTAGAATGACCACAAACATCCTATGACTTAATGTTGATTTAAGTTAACAAATTAATGTAATAAAGCAATAATTTAATTACATTATTAATTCACACACACACACACACACACACACACTCACGCCTTTTATCCCCGGAGGGGTAGGCAGAGGCGCAACTAGTGCACCCACTTTTCACCGTGCGTATTCCGACCCATGGTGTGATAGAGGGCGAGCCTATCGCCATTTGGGGCACAAATTCCAGACTCCGGGCTGATACTGAATTCAAAAACCCAATATCACTTTCCCCTACCCGGGAATCGAACCTAAGGCTTTGCAGGCATACCGTAATACAACTACGCGACCAAGGCAGTATTTTATTAATTCAATATGTTGTTAGTTATAGACTATTATTTCATCATCATCATCATCAGCCCTGTATTATATATTGCCCGCTGCTGAGCACATGCCTCCTCCACTACTGAGAGGGGTTAGGCCTTAGTCCACCACGCTGGCCTAGTGCGGGTTGGTAGACTTCACATACCCTCGAAATTCTTATGGAGAATTCTCAGGTATGTAGGTTTCCTCACGATGTTTTCCTTCACCGTTATTTATAAGTGTATAATGGTTAAAGATTAGCTATTAAACTGCAGGTATGTCATGTACTGAGTTAGATATTATATCTACATACATACACGACAGCACCATGTAGTCAGACGATCAGTGATACCGATACGAGATGCAACGCAACAAGAATTTTAATAACATTAGTACAATGTCACCAAGAGAAAAGTTGTTCTGAGTTTTAATGAATGTGATTTATATTTAAGTTTACTTTCAAAATTTAAAAAAAGGATTATACCCAAAATAATACTAGCGCATATAAGCTTAGATGTTAGTAATACATAATTTTGGATTGACAATCTTTATTAAGATCTTCTTATTCAAATTAAAATTACGTTTGACAAAATTTGTATCTAAGTCAATAATACTTAAAGATTTTTTTGTTGTTTTATATTTTGACCCAAGTGTACAAAGGCATAAAATAAATAAACTATTGAAATACTTCAAAACAGACGAAAATTATGAAGCTGTCAAAAATAATAGACCTATACAATTTGGAAGGATATGTTTTGTAATTAGTTTTATAATTTAGCGGTCCATTAGCACAGTATACATATCTATACAGTAGAATATCTTCATAAGAACGGTCGGAACGCGAGTGATACCTACGCGCCTCGAGTTTGGACCACATTAAGTACACTAACAGTCGCGAGTGCGCCGCAGTGACGAACGAACGGTGTGATGGTTTTGTAAGCAGTAAGCGTGCATATTGTGAATATTTGAATTAAATAAGTACAAGTACTTACTTAATATGGCAAAGAGCAATTATATACTATATTTTGCTGTTTTTGGTTGCTTGAATTCTTGTCCATCTTTCCCAAAAGTATATTCAATTAAACTTTTTATCCGAATGCGGATTTTTTATACTATGAAATTTAAGAATAAAGCTTTCCGTATGTCTCAGTCGAGGCGCAAATATTTTTCAGTCTCAAATTTATAAAGTTGTTTTTTTATTAATCTACAAATAAAAAAGCACATGTATTTTAGTTGAACACTTCTTATTTCATTCATAAAGAATTTATTTTTTTAAATTATATCTTTTATAATCTCAAGTATCTTAGATTAAATTAAAATACTGTAGACGGGCAGCCGTATCGCGCGTTTACGTACCGTGCGGCTGTAGGTAATTATATCAAGGACACGGCCGAGTCAGAGTACTTGTAGATAGCTATACTTTGCCATTAGTGTCCCATGGGGCTTCGCGAGTGCGTGCCTGTTACTAGGTAGTTTAAATTAAAATATTTGGTCGAGGAGAGCAGGCGGCCGGGTCAGGGCCGTCCGTGCGAGCTTTGCCTCGATGCCTCGCGCTGTGCCTTGTGTTGTGCATGCGACACACGACCCCCGCGCGTCCCCGCGACACTCTGCCACACTCCGCGCGTCCCCGCCTTGCCTCGCGCCGCACAAACTCGTTATCAATGAATTAATGGATCTACAAATAGTCTTTTCGACATCTAGAGTACGATTAACGCTCCTCGCAAAACATCTGTCCGTTGAGGGAATGTATTGTATGTGAGCCGCAATTGACTTTCTATCGACACGATCGACCTTGACAATCCGTAATGTTGCATTATTGTATTGGGGTATGTGGGCTAGTGTCTCTTGGCACCCAAGACGACTTAATTTGTACCTGTCACTCCAACAATCAAGTCGAGGGAAAACTGATTCGCACTAAAGTGACGCGGCAAGCTAGCGCTTTTCTTTCCTTTTACCACAACTCATATTCATAGGAAAGGCTTTATTGTTTACGCCACAATCCACATTAGCCAATTTAAGGATTAAATAAAACACAATTTTTTTGTACTCATTTGTTTCTTACTTAAGCCTTCATTGATTTGCTACGTCAAAGAAAAGTAAGTATGCGGAAAATGGATACTAGGTAATATTGCTCAGAGATCATTCCAGGCTTCAACTAAGTCTTATTCAAGACAAAAAAGCTTTTAATTTATGAATTAAAGTGTTTCAAATACGTTATGAAGATTATTTTACAAAAAAAAAACCTTTTACATAGGTCATATTTTATTGATATTTTCCTCACATTTATACGTAGATAAGTGGAAGCTTTAGAGATGTGGTTTGAAAACCAATATTATAGAATCGATTAGCATTGGTCGGCGAGTATGCCGCGCGGATAACCGTACACGATTACTTTAGGCGACCGTTAGCCGCCGCACCGCTGCGCCGCGCCGCGCTACACCTGCATACAAGTTGTCTCGTAGTCGTCCCGTGGGAATGCGGGACTCGCGGTTGTGCTTAATGCGATATTCACACTTTCAGTGTTTTCTTTACGCCACGAGCAAGTCACTCGCAAGCACCGCGATCGTCGTTTAACAACATTAGGCCGTCTTTACCAAACGTAATAATGTTTGTTTTAACGAAAAACTGTTAGCAGCGTAGTCGCTGTCTTGCCTACTTAAAATAATATGAGAGATAATAGTTATGTGTAAGAGTTTAGATGTTAAGTTGCATGATGCGCAACAGTTACATTGGTTACAACGGCCTTTACATAGACATTGCTGTTTGATGGCACCAACGGACAAGGTGATAGCCCTCAACTGATTGTCATATACGCAAGATCTAGATTAAATAAATAACAAAATTCATTAACGTTTTTATGCGATGTTGCAAGTTTATGTTTCACAAGTGACACAATATGTTAATACATTCTAATTAATCATAGAACAGTAAGTATTTGAACAATGCACGTAGTAATAGTCCAGGTGAGGTGGAGGGTGACGGGGCGGGGACGGGGGGGGGGGGTCACTTCACCTGCTCGCACACTCTGGTTTCGATCCGTCCAAAACAATTACATATACATACTTTTAAATAGTGCGTCTAGTAATAGAGTTCGCCGCCTACAAATAGCATAATGAGGCAATTAACAGTTTTTTTTTGACGTTTTTTTTCCTACCGTTCGAAAAGTTGGGTTGCGTTTTTCAAGGCTATAAATATGGAGAGGACTATGCTCAGCGTTTAGAGAAACGCCGCAAGTAGAGACTTGATCGAATCAGAAATGAGGAGATCCGTAGAAGAACGAAAGTCACCGACATGGCTCAGCGGATTACCAAGCTAAAGTGGCAGTACTGACGGCAGATGAGGCAAAAAAGTTCTCGAGTGGAGACCACGTACCGACAAGCGCAACGTTGAACGTCCACCGGCAAGGTGGTCAGACGACTTGATAAAAGTCGCGGGAACACTCTGGATGCAGACTGCTTTTGACAGCTCCTTCTGGAGATCTTTAGGGTAGGCCTATTTTCAGCAGTGGACCTCATGTGCCTAATGATGATAATGATAAAGTATAAAAAATTACTCAGCATATCCAGCTACTGTTTCGCAAGGCATCTGCTACTGTGCCCTGTGGTCCGGGGGCATTTAGAGAGTTCCGCCACGGCATCCCCTGCCTGTCGTAAGAGGCGATTAAATGGGGCTTCAAGAGAGTCGCGGGGCGAGCAGCGGGGGGCTGCTTAGTCCAATTTAAGCGACTTCGAGGTGGACGACAATGCGGGTGGTCGGTCTCCCGTTGTCGTAGACGCAAAAGGCGTCCTTTAGAGTTCGGGGGCATCTTAGCCCCCTTGTATAGAGAAGAGCCGCAACGGCACCGCGCAGGGACGGTCCCGTGCAGCTATCTTAGTGCAACAAGATACCCCGGGGCCGTCTCGTATGCGCCGAAGAAGGCCACCGCGGGTTTTGGTTGGTATGCCGGTGTAGGGTGTACATAGTATTAGGGACTCGGTCCAATGCTCGCTCGGATAATGCTATACTCCCGAGTGTCGACATTGGGCCGTAAGACTGTGTGAAACCAACATAACCGTTCCACTCACCCCCCAGTGGTGGTAGCGATAACGCGTTTTTAACCCGCGAAAAAAAAAATGCATCTGCTACTGGTATTTCTTTACCGGAATATCGTATATTTGTTTGCGCTAGTAATACTGACTTTAGTGAATACTAACGCTATTAAATTATAATACCTGGGAATTTCACTCCGTAACGTGTGAGATGAGAGGGGACTACCTCGCCCTAACACTGGCTACTGATACTCTTGTAAGCCAGGATCGGTAGTGGCACTCATTTTATGACAAGCACTAAGCCGTATTTAACCCGTATATTTAAATAGAAAGATAGGGAGAAGTTGGAAATATATGTGAAATGTAAAGTGAACGACATAAAAATAATAAGGAAAAAGGTGTCACACACAGGAAAATATAGAAAAATTAAACTGTTTGTACGTTTAAATATCCCCGGGTATGTTTACGAAGTCGCGTTTTAGTTAATAAACAATGTCGTGGAACGTTCTAGAGTTTGCATCATTTCGGTTGTAGAAGATTGAATGGGTGTCAGTAAGTCGCGGTCAATAGTTCACGTAGATAGCGATACTGATACTAGTAGAATGTACGCGGAGGGACTGCGGCGGCTCATAAAAAATGTAGTTGCTACAGTTTAAATATGCACCTTACCATTAATTTTATTACTATATATCATTTTATTCTACATACATATTTGTCATTTACTATTGCACGCCGAAATTATTTTTTTTTATTTTTTTTTATTTATTTATTTACTTTTCTGCTTTAATAGTTGGTACTCAAATTCATTTTATTACTTACCTATTAGTTGTACTCCTTTGGCCTTTGCGATCTGGATGTCTACTCATTTGCCCATGTTTTTTTGGTGTATGTTTTGCACAGGGCATTCATGATGCTCTTTAGTTTCCGTAGCATTCATGTAATCAAAGAGTATTATTACGGAAAATAATAATGCTCTTTGCTCCTTAGCTCTTTAGTTTCATAATGTTCTTTTGCTTTTACCTTTATTTAACCTTTAGTTTTAGTTTTCCACTATGCCTTGCTGATTTTGGGTAATAGTATTGATAGTTTTGACAATTTTGACGGGTCACAATAAGGAGGAGGGTAGTGTACAATCCTTAATGTACCTATCCGATTATCGATTGTTGTTCACCTAGAACTTAGAATTGATAGTACATATTAATATGCTTTGGAAGTACCTACCTAATACATACCGAAAAAAAAAAAAAAAAAAAAAAGAGCGTGACCTGTCAGGATTGTCATCCAAGGTGTAACAAGGTACATTGTTTGTGGCTTTGGCGCCCGTGACATCACAAAGCGGCCCAACGGAAGACCAGCGCTGGTTTTTATCAGCTTATGCTGAGTTGGGGTCGTTTTTGTAACGAGCAATTTTAATTTTAAGTGTGTAATTGTTATCTTTTAATCTAGCTTGTTACAAATAAATATATTTCTTTCTTTCTTTCTTTCTTTGTTTCGTATACTTTCATTGTTTTATAGATTTACTAGCTTTTGTCCGCGGCTCCGCCCGCGTTAAAAAGTTTTTCCGCGATAAAAGTATCGTTTTATATTTTCTCGGAATAAAAAGTAGCCTATGTGTTAATCCAGGACATGATCTACCCGTGAGCATTATGAGACCTAACATCTAATGTCTCAGGGTGACGAGCGAAGTTCTGTGCGGTGTTGCTACTGTTTATGGGCGGTCGTATCACTTACCATCACAGGAGCGGCATGCTCGTCCGCGTAAAAAGCCTTTCCTTCTACAAAAGTCTCTAAATCATTGTAGCGATCTATAGCGCCACCTGCCGGTGGCGCTAGCGACGTACTCGTCGCTAACGCCATCAAATTACAATCAGATAAAAAAACAAGTATTTCCTAGGGAGCAAATTACCGAGCGATACGATTTACGATTTACGATAGCCTAGTTGGGAATGGAACGGTCTGCCGAGACAATGTCCGGAGGTTCAAAACCCAAGGCACACACCTATGACTTTTCGAAGTTACGTGTGTATTGTTGTTGTATCAATTATCGTTCGCTTTAACGGTGAAGGAAAACATCGTGAGGAAACCTGCATACCTGAGAAGTTCTCTGAATTTCGAAGGTATGTAAAGTCCGCCAACCCGTACTAGGCCAGCGTGGTGGACTAAGGCCTTAACCCCTCTCAGTAGTAGAAGAGGCCCGTGCTCAGCAGTGGGCAGTATATAATACAGGGCTGATTGCATTGCATTGCAAATTACCGAGATTAATAGTAGCATACATGTTAATTCAGGACGTGATATACGGGTGACCCAAATTTTATCCAATTTCGTTCAACAGTTATTGAATTTACTTGTAAAAAATATTCACAAATTATTGCTTTTATAATATTAGTAAGAAGCAAGATAAGATAAAAGTAAAATAATAAGAATTAAGATTTGTAACATAAGTATGATTAGTTTAGCGGTGGAGGCAGGGTAACGTGCAAGTGAGTTACTTTATACTAAATCTTTGCTGTTACGAGACTATCCCGCCCTCACACCCGCCACTGCAACTCCTGTAAGCCAGGAGCGATTTATGACACCGAGCGGTGAAGCTCGGTGAGTCTCTGGGAGCACTAATTAATCTTAACCCGCAACGAAGTCAATCAAATAGAAGGATAGGTAGGAGTTTAAAAAAATCAAAAAATAATCCACTTCCTTCCATAGCACCTCTCCCCTTCATAATGGACGGTTGTCGAATATATTTCATATCCGCCCGGATAGCAACCACCGTATAAGTTGTTAAAACCCGCCATAGTGGCCCACGTAAGTGTTCAAGCAAGCCGGCATAATTGTGTTGACTGACTAGTGATAATCATCGCTCAGTGCGTACGGTACGGTACGGTACCGTACGGTTCGGTGCGGAGGTGGTGTAGTTGTATTATGGTACGACTGTAGTGCTGAGGTCTTAGGTTCGATTCCGCTGACAAGAGATAAAGGCGTGATGTTATGTATGTATGTATGTATAATCGAAAAACAATACGCGCGTTACTCTCTCAGTAGAAGGAGCCTCGTGTCCAGCAGTGGGGCAGTATAATACAGGGCTGATATTATTATATACACACGGAATTACGAAACGTCAGAGGTATGTGCCTTGGGTTTTGAACTTGCGGACATGCATCTCGGCAGACCGTTCCATTCCCAACTAGACTATTGTGCACTTTTCATAAGTAGGTAAGTACTATATGAGAATTGTCCATCTGGAACGAAACGCAATGATAACATGTCGGATTTCTGCTAACCAGTGGTATCACGCAACCTAACCAACTCATACTATAAAATGTCTATAGCGTGATCTTACTATTGTATAAATAAATGGATGGACAAAGTCGCGCTACATTGTAACGTCAGTCACGTGGCGCCGTGGTGAGCGTCTCTTATAATTAGGTTTGATAATTATGAGCATTACTTGGGTGATAAGGCGTCCGGAGACTGACATTATTTATTATCAATAAATCTAGACCAATCAGTGCTCTACATTTTGTTACGAGATATATCTTGTTACCGACCGGATAGTGAGCATCCTGTTTATCATGAAACTCTACAAATTCCACGTCGTCCATTGGACTCCATACTATTAAATGTCTTCTGACGTGAGGACTGGCTAATAACCTAAATTGAGTGTCGGGAGACGCCACATCCCTCTGAGGTCAATCATATTGAACTGCAGAGTTCTTACACTAGGTGCAGCGCTATCAGTATTCAGTACAGGATCATCAGTGACCACAAAAGTGTACACTAGGTGACTAGACTAAACTTTGTACTTTTATACACACACACACGCACACACTCACGCCTTTAATCCCCAAAGGGGTAGGCAGAGGCGCAACTAGTGCACCCACTTTTCGCCATTATTCCGTCCCATGATGTGATAGGGGGCGAGCCTATCGCCATATCGGGCACAAATTCCAGACTCCGGGCTGATACTGAATAGAAAAACTCAATATCACTTTGCCCGACCAGGGGATCGAACCCGAGACCTCGGCATTGCAGTCGTACCGTAATACAACTACGCCACCGAGGCAGTTTTATACGAGCACGGAAAAGTGACCCGTGATGTTAGTGGAATAGAGTTCTGAAAAAGTGCCGGCTGACGAGAGATGAATCCCCCTCAGCATTCGACACTATTGTGCCGATTTATTTGAAACCAGATACACAGTACAGGATAATATACAACAAACAAAAAAGCCACATCATCACTTTATCTCCGAAGGGGTAGGCAGAGATGCAAGTGGGGCACCCACTTTTCGCCACGTGTGTTCCACCCCGTGATGTGATAGATGGCAAGCCCATCGCCGTGTTAGACACAAATGACAGACTCCAGACTGATACTAAACAGAAAACCCAACAGCAACTCTACGCCACCGTTGCGGCCAATACAAAAACCGAGTTTCAATGAATGGAGTAAATTCAACTAAGAAAAGAACACAGTCTATTTCTACTAGGCCGTTAGAAATTCTACGGAATGTAATTTATAACAATATAAAGGGCATATAATTAAAGAAGTTAATCTAGATTATGATAAGTAAAATGTCTATGTATTGTTTGTGTTCGATTGAATTCTGTTTTATGCCTTCTATAAAAAAAACTTTTATATTCTGATGTAATATGTGTAAATATAATATACCTAAAGCTAATGAATTCTTTGTCAGACTATATTCGAATGAGGTTAAATAAAAATGGCATGAAAACTGATAAAAGAACGGAGGCGCAAGAAATAAAATATCACAAATATCATAAAGTCAAAGAACCTGTAATAAGAATCGAACGCAAAGAGCATTATAATACTACGGAAAATCGAACGCGATGAAGTGACGAGGAAGTCTCATTATTTCTTTTTTTTTATAAATCTATAACCGCCAGTATGTTAACTAAATCCGTGCTTACATTAATCAAGTTTGGTATCAGCCGACCTCCGATGTATTGACAACAAGTGGCCATACCTGTTGCTAAGTCGGGCCCATTATGAGCCATTATGCTGATGAGGCGCCGCCCTGCGCCCTATGATGCCCTGGTAACACGCTCCATGACACTCACGTATTTGTTACCTTATAACGTGACATTCACACGAACTATGCGATGAATTAATAGACTAATTTGAATATTCTATGGCTCTGTCGTATACATAATATCACCATACATTATAGTTATTTATAAACTAACTTTGGGAAGCGGCCTCGCCCGCCTCAAATCATTTTCAGAATTAATATATATTTAACTATTTGTAATATTCTATTTTATATTGAAAGTACCGTAAAAATCATTCAGCCGTTTTAGAGACTTGCATGGATAAATAGACAAGCAGACAATAAATTATAACACGCGTTTAGAGTTTGGGTAACATGCGAAGTTAATTGTATATAAAAACCTTCAAATGATAGTCATGGACTGTGACAATTGAATAATAGTTTAGCGGCCGGATACACATTTAAAATGCTTACTTTTGGTGGTTATCTATTTTTTTATAAACTCAGATAGATGAGAATATCTTATCCTTACCTTATCCTATCTATCGGAGAGACAAATTTGATTGCTGTCATTGGTGCGTTTTGTTTTTGCCAAAGATGAACATCGCGCTATTAACCATTGTTATAATAATCTATGCAGTATGCTAGTTAAATTGCTTGACATAAAATTAAATGTTAATATTGAAAAGAATTATAGTTGAAAATAAAAATAAGTACTTGATAACATTTTTTTAAAACATTACACTACTAGTACCTATACAGTTTAAAAATAAAGCGCTTCGGCGGGTGCACTGGCTACGCGCTGGAGTTACGTCAAATTTTTTGATATTGAAACAGCAGTAACAGTTACCGTAACTTCTATTGTCGAGATAGATAGCAAACTCCAGTTAAATGTTAGTAAGTTGTTAAGACCGGTCGTAAAAGGTGTATGATTGGAGTTGCTGCCGTTTATGTACTGTTTATTACCAGCTGAACGACCTGGCCATATCATTAGTTAATTTTCTATAAAGAAAGCTTCTTTCAAATTTCATTTCATTGATGATTGATTGTTGATTTTGAAGTCCTCTGAACTTACTACAGGGTTTATGGTATTTGGTAGATCAATGACTAAAGATTTCGTTTTATGTTGAAGTATTAAGAATCATCGACCGTGGAATCTGGCTAATGTAACAAAATATTTTAACGACTGAACAATAGTGAAGAAATAGCAACACTCGTACGGCAGACAGTTGCGTCGAAGGATGATTTGGACACGTGTAGATTGACAAACTGTTGGCAAACGAGTTCACAGGCCGAGCCACTGAGCGCGGCACGGCGCTAGTGTCGCAGCGCCACCAACCACCAGCCGGCTGTCAATACCATCGAGAGGCGAAGATAATAATGTCAGCGGATAACGCGCGATAACTGCCGCGCACTTTGAACTGTGACTCTGCGGCTGATAGCGTCGTATAGCCCCCCGCCCCCCCTTCCCACTCACCGTACGCCGCACGCCCGCACGGACATCTCATAATTACACATAATTAGCACAGCGCCAAGATCTCACAAAATCTACGAAAATTATCGCTAAAAAGAAACTCACGTGTTCATGCGATGCACACGCGCGCACCGCTAACGGTTTTTTTTGTTAAATTATGCTAATCAGCACCAATTATTGCGATTAATAGACTATCCTACCTTTACACTGTGATCGTTCTATATTACGATGTATTGACAAACGCATTCCCCGTTCTATTACACTAGAATAGTTCTACAATAAACTTTATATTTATGAGTTAATTTTACAACACAATAAAACAGGTTTATATTATAGAACATTATAATTAACAACAAATTGTTTTCAGAGTGGACAGCGCCATCTATGTATTTTACGTAGAAATATGTATTAGCTAAAGACTCTACCGCACTTCTCACTCTACTAAATGGTATTGATGAAATAGTTACTAAACGCGTTGCTAGATGGCGTTAAACACCATATTTTTATAGTACAGCAATAATTAATTTTAAGGTATGGTGAATTATAGCGAGAGCTTGCACAACACTACATAAATTGCGTAAGTTTATTCTTATATCCGGAAGCCAAAATACTCCCCATCATTCCCTATAACTTATCTTTAATGGCGTCCGGACATCCGTGAATCTTTTAGATTTAGGGATGTTTAGATGAGGTCACCAAACATAATTGACCCACAGCGCGTTTACGGATATTGTATATCGTGCAATAAATTCGTATAATATTATGAATAAGTATACTATGGGATAAGAAGGATACAATCGTCAACCGAATTATACTTACAGCTTTTGTATCTAAATAAATAATTTGTAAAAACGCGCTTAAACGTGCTTGTTTACTCCATGTAATTCTGACAGTTCGTAACACACATCATTCGTTCATCGCGTTCATGGAATGTCAATTAATTGGCATACCATTGCGGGCTAACGCAATACGCCGTGTTACGAGCTTACACTGTCATGGAGAATCTTCTTCTTGTGTCGTGTTCCTCAGTACTGAGGGCCGCGACCCCCCTTCTGTATCATTTTCTCTCGAACGAGCTATCTCCATTCGTTTCTGTCACATGCGGTGCGGAGAGCGCTGTGAACTGTAGAGTCAAGAGCGGTGCGGATCTGGTCAGACCAACGTATTGGTCTGCGTCCACGTGGCCTTCTCCCATCTACTTTGCCGGTCACGATGACTTTCACGAGGTTGTCACCGTCTTTTCTTGCAATTTGACAGAAATATTTTAATATTGTGGAGAATGTGATGGAGAATAAGGCCCGTGAAATATATATTTTTTTATCGAAATTCAAAGCAGTATTTACGAGATTAGGGGTCCGTTTCACAAATTCTGAGTAAATGCTACTCGTTACATAAATGTATATTGTATAAGCCAACCAAGTACAAAAGTTAGACGCCAATCGAGCCTCCAAAAAAATGGTAATAAAAAATATACAAACACACGAATTGAGAACCTCCTCCTATTGGAAGTCGGCTAAAAATGAGTACTATCTACATAAGCCGTTTAAGACGATAACTGTCAAGTATACTTTAATTGAAGCTTGTGAAACAGGCCCCTACTTTCATATTACCAATAACTAAAAACTTCAGTTTTGTAATACTTTGTATTACACGTGCAGGTGAGGTCCAATTGTACGGGATTAACAGATTTGCAACAACGGAATAATCCGTTTGTAATACCTATTGTGATTTGGGACTGATGTTGCAGATTAGGGAGTGCAGTGCAATGAGACGTCATACGTGCTAATTAAATGTTTTGGCTGGTGTTACTTTTTTTTACGGGCATATGACGCTTACTTTTAGCTGAATGACCTAAGTTTACCTCGTCACATAGTTAATCTGACTTATAAGTAATTTTAGACAGGTAGCCAATGCATGGAAGAGATATTGGTCTCTCAAAGAAGTGCTAAAAGGTAAACAATATAATATTGCAATGAAAAGGAAAATATACAACACTTGCATATTACCAATATTAACTTACGGGTGCCAGACCTGGGCAAAAACACAGAAACAAAATCAAAAACTGCTTACATGTCAGAGAGGTATGGAGAGGAGTATTCTGGGTTACACAAAAATAGACAGGAAAAGAGCCCAAGATATAAGACACATTACGAAAATTAAAGATGTAATCAAAACCAAAAAACTCAAATGGAGGTGGGTAGGCCACATGATGAGAGAGAGAAAAGTAATAAATGGAAAAAGATATAACAGTATGGACCCCTAGATTCCATACAAAGAGAAAAAGAGGAAGACATAGAAAACGTTGGTCTGATAACATCAAAAACATTGTGGGTCCACTATGGCACAGAACAACTCAAACAAAACCGTTGGTGGACCTAATTAAAATAAATAAATAAATAAAAACAAAAGTAGACTAGAAAGAGCTGGAAGAGGCCTTCGTGTCGCAAAGACACGCCGACGCCCATTAAGTAATATAAACAAGCTCAGTAACTTAGATTGTTAAATTATAATTAACAAGTTTTTGCCCGCGGCTCCGCCCGCGTGAGTGAGTTTTCCCGGGATAAAAGTCCCGCTTTATATTTTCCCGGGATAAAAAGTAGCCTATGTGTTAACCCAGGACATAATCTACCCGTGTGCCAAATTTCATCGAACTCCGTTCAGTAGTTTTTGCATGAAAGAGTAACAAACATCCAGACATCCAGACATCCATATATCCATACTTACAAACTTTCGCGTTTATAATATTAGTAGGATTGTATAGTACAAAATGATCATATTGTAAAAGTTATCTGTTATACTGTAAGATTATTTATTGAATATTATGCTTGCAATAAAGGCTTAATAATAATAAGTAATTTTTAATATAAATATTAAACATTCATTTTTAATATAAATATTAAAATTGTATTACAGTATGACTGCAATGGTCTCGGGTTTGATCCCCGGGTCGGGCAAAGTGATATTGGATTTTAAATTCAGTATCAACCCGGAGTCTAGAATTTGTGCCCGATATGGCGATAGGCTCGCCCCCTATCACATCATGGGGCGGAATACGCACGGCGGAAAGTGGGTGCACTAGTTGCGCCTCTGCCTACCCCTTCAGGGATAAAAGGCGCGTGTGTGTGTGTGTATTATAAATGCGAAAGTTTGTGAAAATGTTTCGATGTTTGTATGTTTGTTAAAAGTAAACGCAGAAACTGTTGAACAGATTTGTATGTAATTTGGCACACGGGTAGATCATGTCCTGGATTACTCTTTATCCCCGCAATTTGCTCTCATGGGAAATAATGGATATTTTTAATCTAATTCTTTAAGTAGATGGCGTTGTCGTCTTACTGTGTTTTAGGGACTTTTGTGGCGGGAAAGGCTTTTTACGCGGGTGAAGCCGCGAACAACAGCTAGTAAGAAAATAAAATACTAAACTCAGAAGATCAAGGTCGATCCTGGCTGGTGTTTTACGATGATATATTTTGGGAGATTACCGTAATTTATAGGAATTGTTGTACAAGAGTAGTTGTACGCGCGACGTCGGTGACGGATGTGGCGCCGTGACACCTCGCCACCTTCGCCCTGCAGCCTGCGTGGAGGCGCAAACACACACATATTGACATTGTTTGATGTTCCTCCACTAACTTAGTTATCACTTACTAACCCATTACGTTACGAGGTTACTTAACAAGGAGCAAACACATTATTTACTTACTTTGAAGGGTTATCGTGTTATTCGCAATATGCCTTCTGTGCATATTTTAATTTCTTGTATAAGTTATTATTTTAGTAAAAATTTTGATATTCCTTTGACCGAAAGATGTTCAATGTTCAGACATCGGTAATATAATCGACCACAAACTAAAGATAAAGAACTATGTCGGCGGTATGAGATGTTGCATGCGAAAAACTCTCCTTGTGTAACTTCAGCTTAATGTGTAGTATAGTGATTAGTGACTCTGTACACAAACAGGCTGGTTTCTACCGCCGTCATTACTTAAGATACTGACAACATTCAAATTGTGCACCCGTATGGGAATTTAAAATGTATTACCTACTAGGTGTTGCTCGCGGCATCGCTCGCGTGAAAAGCAGGGCCGCGTCGACCCAAGGCAGCGCCTGTGTGCGTAATCTATAAAGTGCCTCTGATTTGATTTTTGTCGGCCTTATTACGCGAGGGTGGAAGGGGGGGGGGTGCATAGGAGTGGTTCGCTTAGGGCAACAAGTAGTCTTCATCCGGTACTGGAGACTTGTACCTTTCTTACTTGTGAGAAATATAATTTCAATAATAACGCTGGCATTTCATCCTGATTCCGGCGCCCCTATTGCCTTGGCGCCTGTGTGCCGCACACTCCGCACATAGGGACGGCGCGGCCCTGCTCGCGGCCCTGGTGAAAAGCCTTTCCCGCTACAAATGTCACTAAAACACAGTACGACGCCAGCTCTATTTAAAGAAACAGATTAAAAATATCCCTTATTTCCCATGGGATTAAATTACCGGAATAAAAAGTACCTTATGTGTTAATCCAGGACATGACATACCCGTGCCCCAAATTTCATCCAAATCAGTTTAGTTGTTTTTGCGTTAACAAACATCCAAACATTTTTACAAACTTTCGCATTTATAATATTAGTAAGAAGGAAGATAAAATAAGATAAGAAGTAAAATAAGATTTTGCGAGTACTTTAATAAACTGCTCGAAACGGAATAAACAACTAAATGTGTTCTTTTTGTGTTTCATGCACTGTACTTTATAACTTGAACTGATTTTAAGAAGAGCAACACTAGTGTTTCTTGGCCGTTCAGAAAATGGATATAATTTTTTCGGCCACTCCATTCGACCGCGCCAAATGGAGACGGCCTCGTTCAGTCCTAACCGATCCAGAGGACGATAATATCACTCTGGCCATTTGCAGTAAAAACGAGTTCCTAAAACTCCTACACTCCACACGACCGCAGTTCCATCCTCGCCGCCGAGGACCTCGCCGCGTTCCCCATCGCCCCCCCCCGACTCTCCTTACACGGCCCACGTGCCGACGAAATAAATGTATAGGATTAGGTTAAACACCTACCTTCCCCACTAATCGTTGATGTCTCATCCTCTCCCAGTGACCGTCCTGAGCCGAGGTTCGTAACCCGTTAGTGGGTTGCCCTCAGCATGGTTACTTAAATCAAGGTTGCGAGCACCTAAAGCGTTCACCCGAAAGTCCGGTGTGGCCAGAAAAGCCGACTCGCGTCAGGCTACTGGCCGGTAGGTCCATTAAAAAAAAAGTCTTTCTTCTCTGGTGAGATCTGTTTTACGAACTGGGGCTAGAGTAAATATTGACGGAATCTAAATAATGTATAATATTTTAAGGGGTCGAATAAATTATTTCATTTCAAAACTACATTTTCTGTTTTGTTCGGTGGGGCCTAGCATTGCTTCAGATCATAAGAATAACCCCATGCCTTTTGGATCTCAGTATTAATCAACGATTTTTCTGTCATTAATTCAAGTCCACGTACTTTATTATTTACCCCTTCTTTTTCAATAAAATATTAAATGTATAAATAACAACTTATATAAAAGGGTGTGCCGTGATCATTAAAGCTTGCGCACTCTTCCAACAAACTTTAAAATTGATTAATCATCTGATGCTTTCGTTCTTATAATTAAATCTGGAATTCTACGATTACAATTTCATTGGAGACGTGTTGACAAACAGGCCTTGGAGGCACAGTTGACGAGCGGCAAGGGGTCGTCGAGTAATTAATTTATCGAGTGTCAAACATCGATTTGTAATAAGATATTCCACTCAAGTGGCTTTATTTAATAAAATAATCGTGTATATCAAGTATCATTATACTGTAAGAATCAGAAGCGATTTTGATTTAAATAAAAACAGATCTACCACTGATTTTACAGAAATACTTTCACAAAGATATCACCAATCAACCGACCGGTACGAGAGTCCAATACTCAACTTACTCAACTGCCACTAAGCTTATGACTAAGACCGACTGGGGCCGACTGAGACCGAAAGAGCGTGCATATCGATACGGCACCCTTTTTGACAGCAATCTGTCACTTCTACTACTAGTTTGACATCTCGACTGGTTTTCATAACTGGCCAATACGTTACAAATACCCTCACAAAATGTTTTATCCTAATAATACAATTACTTAGGGAGGTTATTCTCTATGACAAACTGCGTCAATGCTCTGGCGCATCAAAACAAAGGCTCGGTGTGCCCCTAAGGATTTTAGAGTTCAATATGGCCACGTCATGTTATAATTATTTACTTATCAGTATTATTTTGTTTGCGCAATTCCTTTTAGTGTGGAATCTACTTTATCATAGAATATGGACACTGATTTATCCATACGAGATAATATTGTGTTGGTTCTTTGGGGCTTTTAAAATAATTTAAAAAAAATAAGGTGGATCACGCCTCTTAATTTTTAAATGTTTTTTACCTCATAATTCCTTCATTTGCTGACCGATTTACAAAAACTCTTTTTTTATATTTGAAAAGATAAGTGTAGTTTCAAATTGGTTCTATAGAATATTAATGAAAATCAGTTCATCATTTAGTTTTTTAAATTAGAATATCTGGAGTAATATGTCTCTAGATACTGGTGGTAGGTCTCTCGTGTGCGAGCGGCTGCCTGGGTAGGTACCACCGCAATTTGGTTAAATGGTCTAAGACCGCATTGACTATTTCTGCCGTCAAGCAGCAGTGTGCAAGCACTGTTGTGTTTTGGTTTGAAAAACATTGTAGCCAGCATAATTACTTGGCATTATGAGACTTAACTTCTTCTTGAACGCAGTATACTAAACATCAAGAGGGGACAAAAAATTCGTCATACAAAAATAAGAAGCGTTTCAAAAGCCACTGACGCTCTAAAACATGCTCAAAAACTGAAGTGGCGATGGGCTGGGTGTGTAGCGCGAATACAAGACTATAGGTGGACTAAAAGAGTAACGGTGTGGAAAGGTCCAAGAGGTAAGAGACATATAGGAAAACCCCACACGAGATGGCAAGATGATATAGTAAAGGTAGTGGGTTCAAAATGGACACAACTTGCTCAGGACAGAGATGCGTGGTCTCTTTTGGGGGAGGCCTTCACCCAATGAGGGGTTCTTGCGGATAAAAATAAAAATAGTATAAAAAATATTAAAACTATGTTTAAAGTAACTCTGATGATATATTACAAGTATTCTTATAATAATATTGTTAAAAACTACATTTAAACCTAGCTTTTTAAACCAATGCACTTTTTTGTTGCAAAAAATATAAGGCTTTTTATTTTATTTTATTTATTACTAGCATTGCGCGCGACTCCGCCCGCGTGGAAGAGTTTTTCCGGGATAAAGTAGCCTATAGCACTCAGGAGTAATGTAGCTTTCTATTAGTGAAAGAATTTTCAAAATCGGTCCAGTAGTTCCTGAGATTAGCGCGTTCAAACAAACAAACAAACAAACAAACAAACTCTTCAGCTTTATATAATAAATAGTATAGAAGTATAGATGTGACTACAGATACAGATATACAGATTGCGTATTTTGCCTCCCTGTGACTTTTCCAGTCGTGTTATTGCGTTGGGTTCTATTGAGTCTATTTCTTACTACATCAAATGATCACAAATGAAACCTTTTTACAAAACAGCCTTTCAAAAAATCAAAATAATTCAACTAATCATAATATATTACGGTACGACTGCAATGCTGAGGTCTCGGGTTCGATCCCCGGGTAGGGCAAAGTGATGTTGGGTTTTTTAAATTCAGTATCAGCTCGGAGTCTGGAATTTGTGCCCGATATGGCGATAGGCTCGCCCCCTATCACATCATGGGACGGAATACGCACGGCGAAAAGTGGGTGCACTAGTTGCACCTCTGCCTACCCCTTCGGGGATAAAAGGCGTGAGTATGCGTATCATAATATACGAGTAACAAATTTGGAGTCAGTGCCTAATTACAACTGCGAGCTAACATATTTAAATATTATATTAACAAATATACTAAAGCAAAGGTTAATTAATTAAAGTAGGCAACGGCTATTCATCGATTATTCATTCTAGTTGAATGTTCACTTACTATTATATTATAAATGCGAAAATTTGTAAAAGTGTTTCGATGTTTGTTAGATGTAAACTCAGAAACAGCAGAACGGATTTGGATGCAATTTGACACACGGCATCCATGTCCTGGATTGACACATCAGCTTATATTTATCCCGGTAATTTGCTTTGAATTTGGGAACTATAGGGATTGTGAAATAGATAGCGCTGGCGTCGTACAGGTGGCGTTATAAATCACTATAGTGGTTAAGGAACTTTTGTAGCAGAAAAGGCTTTTCACGCGGGTGAAGCCGCGACCAACACCTAGTAAGATGATATAAATTTATAATATCTGTTTTAAGACGTAGCATTTATTAAATTTGGTTAGAAAACAAATGAAGGGCGTTCTACAGAGAGTCGTTATTATATTTCATAAACAACATAAAAAGGACATAAAAAGATATGAATATATTGTCTAAATAACATACGAATTACATATAAAAAGCAAGTAACAGCGGAATTCGTTCCATGGAAATGTTGTATTGCTGCCATTCGTTTTATGATCACGTCGTTGCAAAATTTAAATATTTGCCTTTTACATAAATCATCGCTGGTCCCCGATTCCCTGATATTTTTCACAGTTTACAAATAAATATATATTATAATATACATACGTCCTCAGTAGAGTCAAAATGTTCACTCGAACAAATACCTTCGTACTTTCATATTGTATCTTGGTTCAAACTTCAATATATGTGATATAATTTGAACTACGGTGTAACGTTGCTCAGAACGTTAACGCTCTTCATAAACATTCTATAGTTTTAAATTGAATGATTGGCGTTTACGTAGCTTTAACTACCAATCGAAACCACTGTTGTCTGTATTAATAATAATATTTTTATTTTCAAGTAAAAAGACTCATAATGTTAGTTACAATAGGGCTTACACTAAGTTAGTTTTACAATTACATTTACAATTTGACCTATTTTACATTTCTATTTCGGTGTATTTTCAACCAGAAATTATAATATGGACCTGATAGGTCGTCGGCAATGGTAGCTAGAATTACGTTCTCACTCTTTCTGGTCCGTGCCCAAAAAGACGCAACACACGAGGAACAACAACGACGAGTTCTGACAATAGCATAAAAGTCTGCTACACCAGCCTCTGCGAACATATTTGACGCACTGCAAAATCAAGGAAGATTTAATAATATGCGAAATGCATCGTTATACTGTACCCTTAAGGTATTGTACGAGCGCCTAGTGTATTGCAGCCATAATTGACAAGTATAAAAACTCTGAGAGTACGATCTAAATAATGTTACTTTAACTTCATTAGAGCAACGCGCAAAACGTCGTGCAATCATATTAGAACGCACAGCGAGAGCCCTTCTTTCTCTCTCAATATCACTGTCGTCATGAAGGTTCTCATCTACTACATGACCTAAATATTTGAATTTAATCACAACTTGAACTGGCACACTACCTAGAAATACAGGGAGTATAGACTCCGGACCCCTTCCAGATCTAAATACAAGCACCTCAGTCTTCTTAGCATTATATTTGAGCCCATGTGATTTAGCATAGCGCTCGCATATCGCCAAGAGATGTCTCAAGCCTTTAATCGAAGGGCTGCGTCACACCATATCATCTGCATAACTTATGTTATTGACACATAAGCTACCTATGTGGCAACCGATGCCTGTGCTCCTCAACTCAACAATAAGGTCGTTTACAAATATGTTGAAGAGATCCGGAGATGTAAGTCCTCCTTGGCGAACACCACATTCTAACTTGTAATCATCAGAAATGGCGTCACCCCATCTCACATTGTTAATCTGATTTTCATACCAGAATCCCAAGAGATTCACCAAATCAACAATTTTGTATTGGCTGATAGGTTGTCAGCGTTGTGCCGTTCGCCTGAATCGGAGTCCCCACAGAGTAGTGACTCGTTTGCATACCTCCAGCAAACCGTACAGAGTGTAACGCGGCGCTGCAAATAAAGCTCGCACCACGTACCTAAACCCTAAGATTTTCTTCCTTAGGTTTTGAACCTGCGGACCTTCGTCTAGACAATCTGTTCCATTCCCCACTAGGTTATCGTGCATTCACATGAAACGCAAGATCGCGCGTTAATAATGTATTCATATGTTATGTTGGTTTTCAACTGATTACATTAGTAACAGTTGAAATCAGTGCTTTATTTTAGCGTACATGTTATTATGGCCAGTAACAAGCTTTTCTGGGAGAAAAATGTCCTGATATTTGGAATCACGAAAGGTTAGAAAAACACTAGCTGTGTTCCACATAGCAATCATGAGGCCTCATTAACTCTTTCTAGTGAAAATTTATTTTCGTAGACAGGAGAAAAACATTACATAGACGGTTAGCTACACTGTTTTATGTTTGAAGATTTTTTTCTTTTATTTTGTGATAGCGAATTGACTCCGCCTTAGTCAAGTTATATTTCAACGAATTCAATGAGCTGGACTATATCACAACAATAATAATAAATATTTATTTTGCACAAACATAAAAGTCACAATTCAAATAAAATATATTATATGGTTTTATATAACATTTATATATACTTTATTTGTTAGTGTATACTACTTATTGTATATTCATGGGTCGTCACTTCAAATCTACAAAACCCAGATCCCTAACCATTTGCCTGACTACATATCTGTTTGCTTCAAGTTGAATGCACTGTTGGGTTGTGCCCGCGGCTCGACGACTGCTTTACATAATAATTATTATGATTTTTTCACATCAAGCTACACACTTACTCGGACGAGTTGAAAACGCATCGCAGCAAATTTTAATTGGATTTCTGATGGAAACATGTATTTTAATTATGTTGTACTATTCAATGATTCTATCAGAATAAGTTATTTTCGTACGAGTAAAATTGTTAATATTTTTAATGACACACTAATATTATGTGTATGGGGCCCGAAGTATTGAGTGATTGAGAGTCCCTTTACCAGGAGATTATATTGATGGAGGGGGACGGAGTTAGAAACGTTTTTATTTATCACAATATGTATCTTTGTACCTATTTAGCATTCATATCGCATATTCTATGTCCTAGCTTTTTATTAGATATCTTATCTAACAAAATATTTATATTTACAATATCCGATTTGTGTGCTCAGAAACAATGGAAATATTTGATTTGGCTGATTAAACCGATATACAGCGGTTATGGCACCGGCTCTCAACCTTTAGACCACCCCTAAATGTTCTGGACACTTCTGTGGGACGGTCAACCAATGACTGTGATGCTGAGTTTGATTTCAACTTGTGACTTTAATGTGGTTAGAAAATAATAATATAGAGGGTAAACTTTATTTGCGTGTCGTTTCTTCAATACACCTAAGATTGACAGACTAAGTCTTATACGCATACTCACGCCTTTTATCCCCGAAGGGGTAGGCAGAGGCGCAACTAGTGCACCCACTTTTCGCCAAGCGTATTCCGTCCCATGATGTGATAGGGGGCGAGCCTATCGCCATACCGGGCACAAATTCCAGACTCCGGGCTGATACTGAATAGAAAAATCCAATATCACTTTGCCCGACCCGGGGATCGAACCCGAGACCTCAGCCTTGCAGTCGTACCGTAATACAACTACGCCACCGAGGCAGTCTTATATAGGAAGAATTGTCGTGGGGAGAAGCTACAAAGGTGTTTCGGCCCAAAAACTTCAACCTCAGAAATAATTGCTACGATCCGAAATTGACTTTTATTTATCTACTTCTCTCATTCATTTCATATTATGTTTTTGCCGTCAGCGCGGTTTCGGTTGAGAACCCGGGGCAGCGCCCAACGTGAGGGACAAACACGGGGTCATCACGCGGGGTATAACAATGTTTGGACTGCGTCTCGTGCCATCCTAGTTGGGGTCATTGCCACATTACGCTAAATTACGCTTGCTTTGGCCAGGTCATTATCCTATTTTTTATAGCTGAAAGCCGGGAAAAGGGCATGTACGTCAGCTTATTAACTCAACGATGAGACGGGCAGTTCGCTTTCCAGCGCTTGTAAAAGTCGTTTCCCGTGATAAAATATGCGTGTTTATTTAATTTTACGGACCTTTGAATGGATTTCTCAAGTTCTTGAAATTTATTCCGGTCTCGACTTAAGCCACACTGCTCGAGAATACTCGCCTCGAGAATCTTTTTTTTATTGTTCCTACTTGCTCAATTGTATGTAACAACTAGCCCCTAGCGCGGGGTTGGTTGTAACATACAGTATTTTTTTGTGTAATGAATACCAATTATTTGTTATTTTTTCTACATGAGTTTATACGGGAAGAGTTTTAGTATCAGCCAATGTATGATTAGTGGCAATTACAAAAGTTGATTTCCAAATATATTCGTATTTCTGATATTGTTTAATTGTTACAACGGGCTTCTCGTTCCGCACTGGAATTGCAATTTGCTACATATTTATATGTAAGAGGAAGTAGTCGCAGGGTCAGCGGCGTATAAAAACAAGACAGATTGTCTGCAGCTCGGTAGCAAGAACAAAAATGTTTATGTACTAGCACAGTAGTCGCGACAGCTCTATCTAGATCTCCAGCGCCCGGGGAAGGTTCCGGGGTCGACTGTGTTTTTGAATTAAGCACGGTTACTTCAACACATACAAACTTTGGTTAGAAGCGAGGAGCCAATGTATGATTAAGTCAATATTTAGTCAATCTATGATTTATGCATAGGTAGTAAAAAACGTAATCCTCCTAGCCAGTTTCGGCCACGGCGGCCAAATCAACGGAGATCAGCCAGGTACACAGGAGATATTATAGTGCACAAGTGTGTTCGCAATACACAGGTGCACTCGCTATTCCTTCACTCTCATAGTCCGGTGAGACGGCAATCCGACATGACCGGAGAGAGATCAGGCGCAGGACCAACGGCTTTACGTGCTTTCCGAGACACGAGGGCATCACACCGCCAACTTCCTGACTCCGAGCTGCGACTGAGTAATTTTTAAGATGGAAAAACCCAGTCACAATGTTTTTGGCTCGACCCGGGATTCGAACCCAGGACCTCAGCCCGCAAGTCGTACTCGTAACGCGTACGAAATTCAACTACGCCACCGAGGCAGTCCTAAGGTAGTATTGACAATACAAAGAACTAACAACACTCATACCTTTTATCCCCGAAGGGGTAGGCAGAGGCGCAACTAGTGTATCCACTTTTCGACATGCTTATTCCATCCCTCGATGTGATGCGGGCGAAATGATGGGGGCGAGTCTATCGCCATATCGAGCACAAATTCCAGATTACATGCAGATACTGAGCAGAAAAACTCAATATCACTTTGCCCGACCCGGGAATCGAACCCGAGACATTAGCACTGCAGTCGTACTGTAGTACAACTATGACACCGAGGCAGTAGTATTGACAAATAATAACAAATTTCTTATAAAAAGGACAATCATATTTTTTAAACCATTTGACAGAAAGAAATCAATGATTATGTACAGTCAGCAGCATAAATATCTGTACAAAATCAAAATTTCATATCGCCTATATATGCGTTAATTTAAACTGAAACATTTTTTTCTTCGTCTGAAGTAAAGTAAATCTCTGTTCTTTTATTTTTGTGAAGAGAAAAAAATTATTAGTAAGAACACAAAAGCATGTAAGCAATTTGAAATTTCGAATTTGTTCAGCTACTTATGCTGCTGACTGTACATCCACAGACAGAGATTTTTAAAACTGATTTTTTTTAAGGTAGTCCTGTTATTGGAGCGGATTAGTTATTTACGTTATTGTATGAAGTCTCACTGAAGTTGTCGGACAACCAGAAACCTGTCTCTCATCTTAATATCGATTCCTTTGCGTAGTCACACAGTTATTTATAGTTCTTAGACACCCATTCAGGAAAAGAGTTGATCTTTTACCACGAGGTAAACTTTTACTTATTGCTTGAATCAACCCGTCCCAACCGGGTAAGACCAGCTGTTTGCTTGACGTGTATATTATATTTCTTACCGAGTTGTGACTTAACAAAGCCACTTTGTTATTCATAGTCGCAATTCCCCCGCTGGATTAGTTCAGTTAAGTGTCGCGGAATGGCGGTATAACGATCTATTCTGATAACTCTGCAGCGTCCGGCAAGTAGAGAGCGTGTACTGGCACTTTTTACAGTACAGCTGTCTCTACAAATTGCTGCGATACTCGGGACTGCAAGCAGACTGGACAAAAATATTGACCATAAAACACGCCCCTACAACTGAACAGCTGATGTTCCAGCAAACCTGAAAAAGCGTTAAAATATAATTTATTATCTTTAAAGATATATCATATTTCACGCTTTTTCAGGTTTCTACACCTAGGTGTAGAGTGGCGCTAAACTAAAAATTCGAGACCATCGACTTTTGTTTATTTTATACTAACTTTTGCTCGCAGTTTCGTCCGCATCAAAAGATTTTCGGGGATAAAAACTCCGCTATCTGTTTTCCCGTGATATAAAGTAGTCTACGTCCTTGCTAGGGTCTCAAAATATCTGCACAGCCAGGTCTCAGTTATTCGCTCGGTACTCTCCTATCTTCGTTCCACTCGCTCCTATCGCACTTCAATTTGACATAATCAAATTTCATCGAAATCCGTTCTGTAGTTGAGTTGAGTTTATCGCGTACCTACAGAGGCGTCGGATAACTTTGTTTTATACTATGTAAGGAAGGAAGAATGGAAGTACCTATGGATAAATTAATAACCAGAGTAGCACGAATCAAAACAAATATGTATTTATAGCACAGTAGCCGCATCAGCATATAAATTGTGTTGCTAAGTTTTTATCGCTCGTAGTTAGCTCGTACTGATTTATATGTACGAACTGACATTAAGATACAAGGTAAATATAGTATCTTATTACATTGTTATGTATCATGTATTATGAAGTACATTATTAAAATATGTGCGCAGTTGTTGAGCGAAAATGAAGCTGAGCGTAGACGAGATGATTAACTGAAATGTATTATAATTATGTATGTGTTTATCAACGTATAGTTGGATTTTCAGGGTTTTCGGTATAATTTTTATTTAAATTTGATGGATTCTTCGTATATATGCGATCTTATGAATTATGAAAGAAAATGAAGTGTACCATCATTCACTAAAGCAGTCTGGCGGAAGACTGGACCTCTCTCCTCAATAGAGTAAGCCCAGCACGGAAACAGTATAACGCAGGGCGGATATTATTTGTAAATGCGAATGTTTGATGCCGGTATAATTCCACCCAGTCGAGAGATGGTCAATATATTTAGACTACACTCTGCCATCAAAGCAATGTAATGTAAAATTGGTAAAAAAATCATCATTGGATTGGAAACCTCCGCGGGTCACCGCTGTGTAAAAATAACAGAATTTTAAGGCCGGGCTCCATAATTGATCCCAGAGGAAGCCACTACAGTGAATACTGGTGTCCGATAGACCTCTGACCTTCCTATTGCAAACGACAGAGGTGCCTTTATATTTCAAAATATGGGAACGTATTTATTTAAAGCGGCTGTACTCATGTACATGTACCCAGATTAATGAACTCTAATATTAATTGAAGGTGACCACTTATAATTGACCAGAATTAATCTCGCCTTCGAAGATAATAAAAAAGAAATACTTACGAAAGGTTTCATAGAAACTGAACATACGATCATAAAAAAGTTACATAAATATAAAACAAGCTATAAAATGTCTGAAAATAAAAATAGGCATCCTGAAAAACAATAAAAAAATGCAATAATAACGGCACCGTATTCTATTTGTAATTTTAAAAATAAGTGGCGGAGTGTACGAATTGTTATTGGAGATTAGTTATCAATTCCAGACATCGGGTTCAGGCACAAATTATACACTTCAGTGCATATTAAGTGGTTGCTTATATTGGATAAAAAATATTTTTATAGCAAAGACAGGCAAACAAATAAGTGGGATACGATCTGATCACGGCCACCAATTTAGATCTTATGTAGGGAATTGTTTTAGGAAATAATGGGGTTTGGACCCTTCCAAGGGAAGGACGGAAGGAGAAGGAGGGAAGGGAGGGACTAGGGTATTTTGGCCCTACAGCTCAGTCGCCTTATTTATTCTATAGAGATAATACATAGTATGTCTTTCACATAGAGGCAATATGATAATGTAAGTTTTGTTCCTAGCTTAGGAGCAAGTTATTGCATAAATTGCAATCTTGGTCCTTAAATACTATGATTTATATTTGAAGCTCACAGATAAGCCAGTTTCAACAGACTCTTTTATCTGTAATGCAAGTAAGTTTATTAAAATTGTATTACTAAGGAGCATAATGCAAAAAATATGTTCTTTGTATATGGAATTCGTACAGTTTAGCTTATTCATAGTCAGCTAAGAATAAATCGTATTTTAACAAAAACATCCGAAGAGACTAAACGAATTTACTTAAAATCATATGTATAAAGAGTTTTGATGTTTTAATTTACCCAAAGTGTACTTATTATGATAATAACAATCTACACTGATTAAATGTGTACTGAGCTCATTGATGTATTAAGGGTTTTTTTACATCAATGACTAAGCTTTTTTATAAATAACTAGCTAAAAACACTCGAACACAATTGTAAACTAACATAAAATGTTGATTTTTCTTAACTAACTTGCTAAGTTCAAGCCATAGTTGGCAAAATAACATCGTTATTTTCACGTAGTGTTTCACAGCCAAAACTTTAGTGGATAGTGTGTACCGTAGAGAGAGTTGTGCGGAGTACTGAATACACAATAAATAGTAAAGTTTTAACGATGTCAACAGGGTCCACGAAACTTCCGTCCGCAAGTGCACGGGCGGCGGGACGCATCGGGCTCAGATTGCGCTAATAATATTGTTAGTGAGAGTACAGCGTAGACTGTAGGTACGACGCCGCAAGCCGCCGCGCCCGCAGCGCCCGCCGCGGTCGCCACGCTCACCGCCGCGTGCCACAACACACCACACACAGAACACTTAACAGGATTATTGCTTTTATTTCATTGCACAAAGAGAGAAGTTACAATTACATTGTGTGCTTTGTCCTCTACTCACCACAACGGTCTCATGGTAATCAGTGTTGTAAGATGAGATAAAGTAATCAAAATTAACTTTAGTAGTTCCTCGTTAATGGAATTTATGTTCGATTGGTAGATAGACTCACTATATATCGCGAATAGCTAAGACTTCTTAACTTAACCATGACAGGACTATGTTACATTCCAGCTTATTTCCACAGGTATACATGTCTGAATTTATGTTTAAAATACGCCTTCTCTTACATCCTATGCAACCAGCCAAATAATATAATTAAGTACCATTGGCTACTAGATATTATAAGTGTTTGTGTCATAGGCTTCGTCATTTTAAATTATTTGACGGATTTTGATGCGGTATGAGGAATTTTTAGTTTTTGCCGACACCGTATTATTTAATTAAATCTGAACGGTATCTGATATTGAAAGTAAATTAAATGAATACGTATATTAAATGCATTCGTTTCGTGTAATAAAGTAACTAACAGGCAGACGGCGCGGCGGCAGGAATAAAAATGACTTATATTCATTGCGCCCGTGAGACTCATGAACATATTTTATGTATAAACCGACTTCCTCGCCGAGACATATTTTTAAGGTTTAAAAGAGTAAGACCCCTAGCTAACTACTAAGCCCTACATGTTCCTAGGGCAATAACTATGTTGTCACTGCATTATCCCTTTCTAGCCGGTTTCGGCCACGGCGGCCAATCTCAACGGAGATCAGCCAGATACGCAGGAGATATTATAGTGCACAAGTGTGTGCGCAATACACAGGTGCACTCGCTATTCCTTTACTCTCATAGTCCGGTGAGACGGCAATCCGACATGACCGGAGAGAGATCAGGCGCAGGACCAACGGCTTTACTTGCTTTCCGAGGCACGGGGGTATCACACCGCCAACTTCCTGACTCCGAGCTGCGACTGAGTAATTTTTAAGATGGAAAAACCAGTCACAATGTTTTTGGCTCGACCCAGGATTTGAACCCAGGACCTCAGCGCGCAAATTGTACTCGTAACGCGTACGCAATACAACTACGCCACCGAGGCAGTCACTGCATTATAGTGGAACCGTGAGTGGAACCATGAGTGTTTTTCTGACTTGACATCGCGAAGACCGATGGTTTCGTTTGACAAACGCAAGAACTAACAAAATATATATTATACAGACAGCTTGTTGCTACCATTTATGTCGTAAATCTCATACAAAGGAGCAACAGTCTACGGGTCCTGAGAAACTATTCGCGAAAATTAATTCAATTGTCATTGTTGTGGCCAGTGGCAGCAACAGAGCCAAGCAGTTTACACGTCACAAAACTAATGTCTTAGTGTGGCGTAAGTAGTATTAGCGTTATCACAAAGCTATTGGGTGGCTTTAGAAAGACCGTTAAGGTGCAGTGTGTCCTGCACCTTAACGGTCCTTAACCTAAACTTGTTAGTGGATAACATCGAGAACATTCATATTATCTTCAGTGTAGTGACTGCCTTGGTGGCGTAGTTGTATTACGGTACGGCTGCAATGCCAAGGTCTCGGGTTCGATCCCCGGGTCGGGAAGTGATATTGGGTTTTTCTACTCTATATCAGCCCGGAGTCTGGAATTTGTGCCCGATATGGCGATAAGCTCACCCCGTATCATATCATGGGACGGAATATGCATGGCGAAAAGTGAGTGCACTTGTTGTGCCTCTGCCTATCCCTTCTGGGATAAAAGGCGTGAGTGTATATATGTATGTAGCTACACCTACAAGAAGTTAAACTTTGTCTCTCTATATTTACACAGAATTTCTGTTTCCCTATGTAAATTTTCCAGTTCCATATAATAAGCTTTTATACCTGCAACGTTAGGCAGAGACGCAACGTATGTATTCCACCCATTTTTTTCCGAATAGGTACAAGTCCTATATTGTAATAGGCGCTAAGACTAAAATTTTAGGCACAGGTGTTTTAACGAATTAAGAAAATCAAATAAATAACTAATACTTATGTAGTCCCGGTCATTCAAAATAATATTATGGTTGTACCTTTCAGCTCCAGCCCCGGTAGAGAGGACCTATTCCGTTACTCCACCACTTACTAAAAGCTTAGACTAGGGCTTCGTTCTGCCGTACAGGTACCTTATTTAACACTCTTTGTTTAGGTTATGTTGTGTCGTATCGGATGGTCGACGTCTCGTCACAGAGTTATCTAACTTCGTGTTTAGAATGCCAATGTGTCAACCCGACCCTCCGCCCCCGTGCACGTGCCCCAAAGGTGAGAGCGGACGCACACCTGCTTATTATGTATAGGCTTTGCTTTTGTTAGTATGAGGCTAGATTAATGTTCGCTGTCTCACATCTATGGGAGTATGATTTGAAGATATAAATTTACTTAATAATGATTATTTGCCTGGTTAGTCCAGTGGCAGTGCCATGAACTGAGATGTTCTGAGTTCGATTTCTAGGTCGAGATAAAAAATTGCGAGATTTTTTAAGAGAAGAATACAACTGAGTTAAATACCTAAGATTGTTTCTTTTTTCTTAATGGCGATAAGCTTACTATACATATATTTAATACTATCGAACACACAACAAATGCATTACAAATGGGTGTTTTCAAACTAAAATATGGATGACTCTAGATTCGGTATCAAGACTCATAAGCGGTCATTCAGTATTTTCTTCACAATTTGCTCGATTATGACAACATAAAAAATAGCTATAAAATAAGTGTCGCATATAAATGCATGTCAAGTGAAATCATTACTCCCTTTATGTTGATCCTAAGCCAGGTTTTCCATCATGACGTGTGCTAGCTATGTTCAAAGTATATTGAGTACTTTTACACTGATACCTTGCCGGAGGGTATGCTGAAACACTAACTAAATGTGCAGTACCTACGATACCACGTAGTAGTAAGTACTACGTAATAGACTCTTAGACCATCTACGAAGGATGCGCCATATACATATTGCCGTGAACAAAATAAGTCTCTCACTTGCAATGTATACATAGAAAGTGCAACACACATACCATTTTGTGTCGTCATGAATGCACACATAAATAAATCTTAAACACTTGGCTGTTTTACGCTCACTAATCTGACAAATTCAAAAGTTTTAAAAAACGTTTCTGTTCTTCTTCTTTGTCAAAAAGGAAAGATCATACAAACTGTGTCCTCTATATATTGTCTAAGACTTACTACATAATTAAAAGTTTGTGCTGTGCGACTGTTTATGGCAATAGTTGCGCCATCTGGCACTGCGTTTCGTACCCATACGCATACTCGCGCCTTATATCCCCGAAGGGGTAGGCAGAGGTGCAACTAGTGCACCCACTTTTCACCGTGCGTATTCCGTCCCATGATGTGATAGTGGGCGAGCTTATCGCCATATCGGGCACAAATTCCAGATTCCGGGCTGATACTGAATAGAAAAATCCAATATCACTTTACCCGACCCTGGGATCGAACCCGAGACCTCAGCCTTGCAATCGTACCGTAATACAACTACGCCACCGAGGCACGCGTTTCGTCACTAAGATAAAATATGTACATTTAAATATGTAACACTGAATTTGTTTCTCCGAGTACCGTAGGGCAGGTGCCGCTTCTGGCAAGCTACCAACTGCAATTCTTCTTGTTAACTTAGTGATAATTTTTCCTAATTGCATTTTTGCCAGTATTTATGTAGACCATTCAAATAGCTCGCGCTTAAAGTAATTGTTTAACACGTGCCACCTGGTTAGTTTTGCTTCATTGTGAACATTTATGCGATTCTAAAACAAACGGTTATTACACCTGTGTGTTTTTACAGTAACAGTTAAAATAATATATTGTTAGCATTTAGTTTTACTAAATTAAATGCCAAACATTTTTCTAAAATAATGGTTATTGCCCGGACTGTCCACAAGTTTTTTTGGATCACCTTGGGCTCTAGACTCCAAACCACTACATGCAGGGACATGAAGTTGTTATTATTGAGCGTAACATAGTCTGTAAAATGTATGTTACGCATAATAGTATAATTCATTGTTCCTAGACTCGATGCCCTTTAAATCGTCACAGTTCAAGTTCAATGTTCAATACTAAGGATCGAACCTGCGACCTCACTTGCTTTATTGTAATGCGTCGCCACAATGCAAACAACAAAATCTATTAAATCTACTCTGAATACAATAGATTGAATATCGTTATTCGTTCATTACTATTGTTATATACTGAGTGACCTGACGTAGAGGAATGGAGAGGGGAGGGGCGCGGACGTGAGGAGTGCTTTTACTTTGCACCATCTTAAATAGAAATGTTAATCAGTGCAAAGTTAATCCACCTTTTGCATTATGTTAACTAACTACGCGCGATAAACGATACACTACTGGGATACACATGAGCGGAGCGGATTTAAAAAAATAAATCTGTATATCATTCTTGTCAGGGCTAACATAATGAATGTTGTCGTACACACAACATCGCGTCACTATGATAGAAGTCATTATAAATATTGTTCTATTTTGTAATTGTAGAAATAGAACCCACGGCCTCTCGTTTCCGTAACCAGCTTGTTAACAGTTTCAAAGTATGCTTCTACGTTTGCTATGAGAACTAAGTTTAAAGCTTATATATTATAACACACACACTCACACGCTCCTACTCAAGTACTAAGTGTACCAATAACTGTTCTCCGATGCATCTAATGTAACTTATCTTAGGTACAGCCCCTTTTTTTTTTATCGATGGCTCGACAAAGTGGCTTCACTGCACCTGTGAAGTGAAGCCCAAAATAATGTCGACCGGCAAGAGATAAACATCCCTGAGAATGAGAATGAGAATCTGGTACCTATAACACAAGTTTAATCTTACCTTGGGTACCAGTGTTCAAACAAACACTTCTAAATATATTTGTTATATTTGCATTGTATCAATTACATAATGTTATTTGTAAGTGTATGTACAAAAATGTTTGCCAAATAAAGTTATTATTATTATATAACATTTTTTGTAGGATGCATATCTGTGTTATGTTCAGTGTCTAGTCCCCCCCCCCTTCTCCCTTCTTAGTTCGCTTAATACAGAGAGCTGCCATCATAGCGTTCTAGTGCCGGTTGTTGTAAATTCCTTCACAATTCCCGAAAAGCAGCCCGTCTCCAAATGAAGTTAAACAAAGCAAAAAAGGTAAGGTAGCTCACATATTAAAAACCAAACTTTAAATATACATCTATTCGAAAAAATTGTTTAAATAAATATCGAGTCATGTTAAAACTTAGTATGAAAAAGCTATTCCAATGACCATATTTACAAATCTTGGACGCATTATTATTTGATCGCGTTGCGAGTTAGTGATTTAGCATTTTTTTATAAGGGATCGGCAGTGTCGGCACCTCACAGGTCACCGTCGAGAGATTATTCTCCCTGACCAGTCGACACAATTATGCCGGTCTGTTTAAGCCGGATATGCACAAGCTGATCACGATACGGGACACACTTACGTAGGCCACTATGATACAAGATATATCCTCAAACCAGCAAATGTATATCTATACGCTTTTACAATATTATCTATGGACTAGTCACTTTATACCTTGAACGAAATCGCTAGCTCCATTTCCAATTTTCGGAATAGGGACTTTTTTTTTGGAAATGTGTAATATTATTTTATGTCCTCTCCCTTAACCAATTCAGGTATAACTGGAATAAACTCAAAACAGCAATATTACTTATATTACGGATCTTTTATGCCAAGAGTCCGAGGCAACAACCATTTACTTAATTTTATTGCAGTTAGTCTTAAGGTAGATGACCACATCTACGACGTAGACCGTGCTACGGATGGCTACGCGTAGACGTGCGCTACGTTACTACGTGGTTTCTATCAATTGTTTTCATTCGCTTTTATAGTTGTTATTATTACTTCTCTGAAAAACTTTAAATTACATTTTAATTAACAAGGAGACCTAAGTACTATTCGCTAGCTATATTATTGTGACCTTTTTGACAGGTTCTTCTTTAAATCTTTAGGGGAGGCCTATGTTCAGTAGTGGACTTCAGGTGGCTGATGATGATGATGATCCCCTTTAGATCTTCTAGCCATTGTAACTAATGTGCTACACGAACCCTATAAAACCGATATGTAAAAACGGCAAATGCCGTATAGTAATTCATAATTAAAAGCTATATTAATTATGTTGTTGTGTTGTGTTCTTAAGATTTTATATAGATACAAGTTTCGATAGAAGCCGGCTCGCATACGAGTAGACTAAAATTAGGGATCGGCTACCAGATATTATAGAGGCAGCCTGAGACGTGTTGACGAATCACGTATATGCGTGATGACTAAATGACTCAGCTGAAAAGCTGAGTCATTAGTCAATTCTATTACTTATAGGATTATAATAGCATCTCGTTACACTGGGTCCTGGCGCGGTGCACCTCGACACCTACCAGCCCGCGCAGCTGCCAACCTCCGTTATGAATGTTAATGAACTATTCGCGAGTTAATTAACTTAATGTAGTTTCTTGGCACTACTGCACTCCTTCAAACACGAGGTTATTTAGCTGGACTGTTTAGTATTAAACAAAGTACAAGGTGTCTCGAAAAATACAGATTCTCGCATACTGGATACGACAGAGAAAAATGTAACAATCGATACAGTGTAAATTAATCAGTGGAAATTAAAAAAAAAATTATCAACCTGGCAATTGAAATTGTGTGGTCAGACGTGAGGGTCACTCGTTGGTAGGCCGTACGTGTTCATAAACGCCACCCAAAACTACAAATAACTGCTCAACCCAATCAAAGTAAAATTATTTGTCATGATAATAATATTATTATTATCATGACAAATAATTTTACTTTACATGATACAATTCCGAGCGAGCAGTGATACCGAGCAGACGTGTACAAAGTTTATTTTTCTTTTTTTCACTTAATTAAATTATTGTTACAAATCAGTTTACACCATTCTAAGTCCTTTCTGCAAGTGTTAGTGTCGAGATTTGCCTGCATTTCGTACGTGCGGCACAGGTCGCGGGGAGCAGCGCATCCAGCCGGGGGCCCTCACACCTCACCGCTACGATAAGGGATAGCTGCCATAATTGCTTTCTCTGTCCTTCACAACTCCGGCGCAGTACGGCGTGGATCAGTCTTGATATTGTTTGCTGTTATTCGATGAAAGCAAAATGCCACGCAAACTAATAACAAAGCAAACAGGGGCCATACCCCCTTCACCCCCGACCACCGTCGCTGACCATACAGCCGATTACAACCTGCGAGATTTATTGAGTGCTGATTTCAAAAATATGCTGCAAGATGGCCTGAATGAAATCAATTCAAGCATTAACATACAACGTCGTGAGTTTACTGATCAGATGAATGAATTTAAATCATCTTTAAATTTTTTGGCTGACAAAATAGACAACTTAAATTCGGATTTTAAAACCGTTAAAACAGAATGCAAACAGTTAAGAAATGAGAATGAGACACTCAAGTCTGAGTTGATGAATCTCAAAAACCGTTTGAATCAGATAGATCAATTATCGCGAGCTTCCAATCTCGAAATACACTGTGTTCCAGAACGAAAAACAGAGAATATTGTTAGAATGGTCCAGTGTATTGGTGATACAGTCAATTTTAAAGTCTCTGAGAACGACATTCTATTTTGTTCACGGGTCCAGAAGAGAAATCAAGGAAGTCAACGACCACGCACAATTCTTTTGAAATTGAATACACCCCGCACAAGAGACTCTTTTTTAGCAGCCGTAATAAAATTTAATAAGGATCACCCCGAAGACAGAATCAACTGCAGTCATCTTGGTCTGACAAATGAGACGAAACACCCTATCTTTGTCGCTGAAAATCTGTCGCCAGACCAGAAAACCCTGCATGCCGCAGCGCGCACCCGAGCCAAGGAATTATCCTTCAAATATGTGTGGGTACGCGGCGGTCGCGTATACATGCGTAAGACCGAGGTATCTGAATCAATTTTTGTGCGTAATTTAGAACTGTTGCAAAAGATAACCTAGACTCCAATATCGTATGTGTTTATTGGTGTGCCATTTTATCTTTCTTTTTGTCCCTTATGTTCGTAAGATCTATTCGTTTTCTATACAAAATTCGCAGATATAATTAATATTTATTTTCAAAATACACGGGGTCTTCGAACAAAGACAAGTAATATTTTAATCAACACTTCATGCAGTGATTACGATGTAATAATTTTGTGTGAAACTTGGTTGGATAGTAGTTTTAGCGATAATGAATTGTTTGCAGATAAATACATTGTTTACCGCAGGGATAGGGAAAGTAGCTGCTTTCACAAGGGCAAAGGTGGAGGGGGAGTTCTCATAGCCGTGTCTAAAAAAATGTATTCTAAACGTCTAATGAATTATGAGAGCGATTGTGAGGATCTTTGGGTGGAAATAATTATCAATATAAATAATGAATTTCAAAAATTAATCATATGCGCGGCATATTTGCCTCCCCCGGTGCAAGAAAATATATTGACAGCTTTTATTGATAATGCCAATATAGTCTTAGAAAACTATAATTATAAACTTTTAGTAGGTGATTTCAATTTTAGCAATATAACGTGGTCCGGTAGTATAGATTTTCCACTTACCCCCTCTTCTACACATAATAGTCTATCAACCATGTTTTTAGACTTTATCACATTAAATGATCTTGCTCAATATAATAATGTAGTCAATCATATGCACAAAACACTCGACCTGGTGCTATCCAATCTACCAGTATCGGATCTGACTGTATGTAACTCTCCCCTTAGTAACATAGATTCGTACCACCCACCTATAAATTTCAAATTAAAAGTTGTACCTAAAAAACTTAGCTTACATTATAGCAATGATATTCCTAAATTTAACTTTTATAAAGCTGACTATGAAAAAATTACTATTTTTTTAAGTGAAATAGACTGGTCAAAGGAACTCCCAGATTACCTGTCAGTCGAGGAGATGGTGCACAAGTTTTACAATATAATTAAGGAGTCAGTCAGAAGATTTGTACCAATTTACAAAGCCAAATCTAACAAATACCCATACTGGTTTTCTAAGGAACTTATAAAACTATTACACGAAAAGAACAAATATAGGGTACGCTATAATATATATAAAAATCCTCTTGACAGGCTTTGTTTTGAATCATTGAAAAAACGATGTTCAGTATTAAACCTTACGTGCTACAACCAATATATTTCTATTTTAGAGACAAACATTAAATATAACCCGAAGCTTTTTTGGTCCTTTTTGAAACACAAAAGAAGTAACCGCAGTACGTATCCGTCTGAAATGCACCTAGATGATGCAGTTGCAACGTCAGGTCCAGAGATTTGTGATCTGCTGTCTACTTATTTTGCATCAGTTTATGATCAAAATGTCTCACACTCGACAAATAGTGAATGTCCTTTTAAAACTATCGCGTCAAGTAACACCATTTGTTCCGTATCCTTCACTAGTAGCCAAGTGTTAAAGGCATTAAATAAACTGGACCCTCATAAGAGTGCGGGTGCTGATGGCATCCATCCTCTGTATGTTCGCCGTTGTGCTAAACAAATATGTTGCCCGTTATCCCAAATATATAACGCATCTTTAGCTACAGGCATTTTCCCTCATATTTGGAAAGAAGCATTAGTGGTACCTATTCATAAGGCTGGAAACACTACTTCTGTGACCAATTATAGACCCATCTCCATACTGTCAACTTTCGGTAAATTGTTTGAGTCGCTTATTTGCCCAATTATCTCATGGCATTCTAAACAGATAATCTCTACTTCACAGCACGGTTTTGTCGCGGGCCGGTCCACCGGCACGAATCTCCTAACATTCACCTCAGACTTAGTTGATCTTGTCGACGCCCGTAAAAGCGCGGACGTAGTATACACCGATTTTAGTAAAGCGTTCGACAGGATCAACCACGTCATATTACTCCGTAAATTATCACACTATGGTATTGATGGTAATGTTTTGAAATGGTGTGAATCATACCTTTCCAACCGCACATCAAGGGTGGTTCTAAACGGGTTCACCTCTAAACCCTACTCACCAAAGAGTGGAGTCCCTCAAGGCTCCCATTTGGGCCCTATACTTTTCAACTTATTTATTAATGATCTCCCTCTGATCTTTGAGAACTCCACAGCTTATATGTATGCAGATGACCTAAAGATTATGAGACCTATAAGTAGACCTCAGGATCCATTATTGCTACAGAGTGATCTGAATAGACTTGTGACGTGGTGCAATGATAACGGAATGACTTTAAACGTCGATAAATGTTACCATATACGTTTCTCTAGAAGTAACAATACAATACAGAGTAGTTATAAATTTTTTGACAAAACCATACAATTTGTAGAGGTTATTCGTGATCTGGGTGTACACATGGATCACAGGTTACGTTTTAATGCCCACATCGATAAAATATCTTTAAAAGGTTTCAGAAACCTTGGCTTTGTATTAAGAAATTGTAAAGAATTTAAAAATCCCTCAACAAAGATATTATTATATAATGCATTAGTTAGATCTGGATTGGAATATTGCAGTCAAGTATGGTCGCCTTATTATGAGGTTCACTCTGGTAGATTGGAACGCATTCAAAAGAGGTTTCTTTACCATTTAGCATATAGTACCCATAAGGCTGGTATCTTAACGTCTTATAAAGAACGCTTGAAATATTTCCACATGAATAGCCTAAGGGAACGTCGACATATTCTTGATATTATATTTCTATTTAAGCTAGCGAACGGCAAAATTGATTGTAACCAATTACTTAAGCAACTTATTTACAAGGTGCCATCAAGGATACCTCGTGCATCTAATTTCTCTCTTTTCGCACCCAAAATATTTAGGACCAACTTGGGAAACCAATCTCCTGTAAATAGATTCATGTCGCTTTATAACAAATTGTTCAAACATAAGAACACAATAGATTTATTCTACCAAAAACAAACCACCTTTAAAAAAGAAGTTCTGAACTCATTGTAGTAATTTAGTGCATTCACCTAGTCCCACAGACCTCTATGACTCAGCTATCTTCATTTTTTTTTTCTTTTTTTTTTTCTAAACACCTACCACCAAAAATATTTATAAATAGATAAATAAATTGTTATTCATAACTTCACTTAACATTAGATAAAGCAAAATTTTGTATATGTTGTTATATGTTTAGTTACTTAGTCCATAAGTTTTTGTAACAGGAATTAATACCTACTTTAATCGTCCTGCTCTCGCTTAAAATTTGCAAGCGGTGGCAGCCTGTAAGTAAGACAGCACTGTTGTAAGTGGTTATTGATTCGTGAATACTTTATTACTGTGTATGGTGTATGTCTTGTTGGCTGTCCTATTAAATAAAATAAAATAAAATAAAATAAAATAAAATTATAAAGGCTACAATTCACATGCTATCAATAATTCCGACCCAATCAGCTGTACAATAAAATGCAAAATTGCATGCATAGCTCCGTAGACAATTGAAATTGAGCGATGTTTCGTTATTTCAGTGTATGTTTCTAACTGGCCGAGTTTAGCGTTGATGTATAAAACTTGCTTTAGTTATTGGTCTGAGTATAAAACTACAGAACTATGGACGGTGTGTCGATAACATCTGACGGGGAGAGATAGGAAAATTGGCTAAGCCGGTGTCTATATCGTAGCGATTGCAATAAATTATTATTCTATTCCATATAGATATATTAATGCGGAAAAATAAATTGAGGATTACATTAAACCATTATGGGTACTTACCAATCATCATGTCAAACAAGTCGTGGGTATTTTTTTGTACGGGAACAGTATAACGGCCCCACTGCATCTGATGGTAAATGGAGTAAAGTCCAGCTCAAGTGTCGATCGATGAGAGATTAGTACCCCTCGCCAGAGGACATCTTCGGTACCGTCCTCCATATACCGCAAAGTACCGTAGGTTTCAGCACGCTCACGTAACGCAGAAAAAGTAACAGTAATGTTGCCACTTTAAATAAGTTACCTGTCAGACTGGGGTCTCTTTTTACACAGTAGACTAGTAAATACGCAAGTGGTGCATTGATATTAGGTGAACCCCGCCGTCTACTAAAATCAGCAATAAATATATTTAGAAGAATAATGGACGCGCAACTGGCCTTAGAGGAGAAGTATAGGGATTACTTGAAGGCACGCGGCTGGCCTTGCCTCACTACATGAAATGCAACAACGAACTGTCACTTCCCGTCGGTTTTTTAAAAGACCATGGTACTAATCCTGTGGACTTAGCTAGTTACGCTGAAGACAAAACTAGCTATAGCTCTATTTATCCCCATTAAATGAAGCTACAAATAATACTAAATAATTTAAGTACGTTTTTTTAGCGTCGTGCAGTACCAGTCTGAACTCACCCTTGGAAGGAAAATATCCGCCCCGAGATAATAGGTCTGCCAAATAGAAATATTTATGATTTCTCAAACCAATCAAAAGGGAACACCCGATTGGGTAGTAAAGACGAGTACTGGTATTAATATCCACCAGTATAGTTTATTACAGTGCCAGCGAATCTAGAGAAGGATCTCTTGAAATAGCGGCAGCCAGCTTGTGAACTGTGACATTCTGAGTTCGATTCTTAGCAGGGTAGCAAAAAAACTTATCATAATTGCACAGGATTTTAATTTCTGTCCTACTACACATAAGATCACCCGATGTTACATTATAGGACGGATGCAACTTAGATGCATTCTGCCTCTTCATCCCTACGGTAATATTCAAGCGTGACTCACCTTAATTCTACCCAATACGCTCTGGTTACCATAGTTTGAACTAACCAGAGTGTGAACGCATCTCAATAATTGTAGAAACGTTTTAACACAGCGTCTGTTAGCAAGATAGTTACAGTAATTTGAGCTAATGCACTCCTCGCCGGTGTTACTGAGCGAAATAATTTAACTGAAGATAATTCTGAACCACGGGTACAAAGACAAGGGAAGTGCCACTGAGCAAATTTATTCGTGTATTAGACAAATGTTTTTTAATGAAGATAATAATTTAATTTTCAGACTTATTATGTGTGTCCGAAATAATTAATCAATTATTTAATGGAGTAAAACAAGACATAAGACCCGTGCTGTAGACCAAGAAATAAAAAACCTTCATAAGTCACACAACGTCTGAATTCCATTTTTTTTTCAGTCATATTAATATAATATAAGGCATCGATAAAGTGATAAACATAATTAAAGTTGCTTGATAATGAAAACTGAAATCTTATAAAATATGTTTTTGGTCTAGAAAATATTTTTATACACACACAAACACTCACGCCCTTTATCCCCGAAGCGGTAGGCAGAGGCGCAATTAATGCACCCACTTGATGATGACTTGATGATATGATAGGGGGCGAGCCTATCGCCATATCGGGCACAAATTCCAGACTCCGGCCTAATACTGAATATAAAAAAACCAATATCACTTTGCCCGACCCGGGGATCGAACCCGAGACCTCGGCATTGCAGTCGTACCGTAATACAACTTCGCCACCGAGGCAGTCAAAATATTTTTATTTATTTATATAAAGCAGTAAGTTCACACTTATCAAAGATACTCTAATCATAATATTATCAAATAGGTATGTGAGACGCCAATATTTGTTACCGCTGGGCTCCAAGTGTTGGACCGAAGGTTTCCCATATTTGAACCTGCAGACTGTAGCTCATCAATGCGTCTCCCCAATTGTCGAAATATATACAAATAAAAATACATTCTGTTTTTGATATTATTTTAACGACGTCGCTCTCTTATGAATAATTGATATTATTTATATTGCCTGCAACACGTGGAATATCTTCTCAGGGGATTTACGAAGCACGAACGTTTAACAAATATCATTGAAATATTTGTTTTCTCTGCGAATTTATATTTATTTGAGCAGTAATAATTTTATGTGTTTGTCAACTAATCACGTCATAATGACCCAGTTTTAGTTGAATTTTGGTTCAGATTTTAGATGTGTTTGCGTAAAACTGCCAAACTGGGTGATTCCCTAAGGAGGAATTATAAATTTCTATTTCCTTATAAAATATCACTTTATTTGTCTGGTAGCAGCGTATATACGCTAGACCTACCTGCTCCCTCATATGAGGGACCAGGTAGGTCCAGCAATCAAAAACACTTAGTAAATACTGGATAATCGACCTAATCAATCACATGGAGGTTATTACTCACCCGTGCCTTGAAAACTACACACGCTAATGACTTTATTGAATGAAGAGGATTGGAAAATGGTTAGGAAGAAAATTTTAGGGGTTCAGAGATAGGTACAGATTTGTAGAACTTCACGGCGGTTTTACTTAACGATAATGGAATCACTCCTGTAGAGTAGGCCTGTTCATACTGTAGACAATATGATATCTACAGCATGATTACCCATTGTGAATAATTAACATATTCTATCATCATCTTAACAAGTAAATCTTTTGATAAATATTTTTCAGGAATATTTATTTGTTCTTCACAATTATTATTATCAAAATCCATAGGGCACGGTGTCCGTAAGGTTTGAAACGTTGCACAAAACTTTATGCAAGTAAGAACCGATGAGACGCTGCGATCGCTCAATCTCGTCCCGTCGTTGCTATTGTCGATGAAGCGACGGTCACGCGCTAGAGCCCCCGCACACGACACATCTCTGCATACATTATCCGACTGAGATAAAGGAAAGGATGTTATAGTCTTACTTATTACCCGACTGCGGTTAAACAAAAGCATGGATATGATTTTACAGTATATTTATGTAGAATTATAATTATATGTTCTGATCTGAAAGGTGCGACATCTCTGACCGAAATAAGGGTTGCAGCGATTCGTGTGTTAAAATATGTCCCAGAAACTATTAATTTCTTGCAATAAAAGTCGGCATGGCTTACACGATTTTTTTTATGAACGTAGCTAGTAACTATTCACTTAGCATCAAGTATTACATTTGCTTGTTTGCACTTATTACACAAGAAAACATTAATTTGGATTGAGAAATTATTATTATTTTGCGAAGTAATAATTCAAAATCAAAGTCCTTCATTTACGTTAAAACACTTATCTCTCTCCCTGATTGCTCTCGATTTAACAATAATCTCGAAGTGAGTGGATTGCGTCGATCGGCAAAACAATTGATTAGAAACAATAAGATGGATTTCGGTCTAGAGTCGGAGAGTTTTAAGCTGCAATTCAGATAAATTAAATTAATTAGAACGGCTCAATGATATTTGCTTAAGATTTGAAATTTATTTTAGATTTGTTTGAATTTTATTCACTTGAAACGCATGGGAGGCTCTATTGTTGTAGAAAAATACTTCATCCTTCTAATAATAAAGGAACTCTTGCTCAAATATTTCTTGTATGTTTACAATAACACAGGCAAAATGTCATGTAAAAATATTCGCACGTTATAGATTATTTTATCGTTTTATAATACTAGGAAATGTTTTCACGTTACATTCCGATACATAACATAATACTCAGTATATTTTTTTAAAGAAATGAACATCTGGGCCTCATGGTAAGTGATCGCCGCCGCTTGTAATATATTATACAGAAAAATATAATCCTTCCTAGTCTTTGCTCTCTGAAATAACCGCAAACGAAAACGTTGTTTGATGAAGAAATTTTTTTATAACACCTATGTTAATGAGTTTGCCTTATAAAACAATTTAATATTTTGGTTATGTTTTCTCACGAGTGATAGGTTCTTCGCAGGATAAACATTAGCCCATAACACTCGAGGACAATGTAGCTTTCTATTTGTTAAATTATTTCAAATCGGAACAATAGTTCCAGGGCTTGTTCAAGTAAATAACTAGTTCTGCTTTATAATATTAGCGTAGCATTATGTACTTCGTCCTGAACAAAGCAGTGAACTAAATAAGCTAGTTCATATAATGTCAGGACGGCGGGTGTACCATTCAACTATGCTATTTATTTCAATAAACTGTTTGGCAACACTTTGTAACTCTAGTTTACCTACGAAATCATGGAACATTTAAAATTAATCTGGGTACAGAAGCTTGGTATGAAGTTTGGATACATTGGCGGATTATACTATGGAATACCTAATACAAGGGCAATTCTCTGAACTGCAAAAAAACAGGTTTTTCGTCTGATAACATATGTTTATTGATAATTTTTCATTATTTGTATATTTTATACTGTCCTAATATTAGTTTTCTACTAAGGCCTTTCCATATTTTTTTGTATAATATGATAATTTACTAGTAAAAAAAATTTAAACATGCAAAATCTAATTAATGTGGCGCGTCCAAAAGTCCAAATTACAACTTTAAACCCATAGAAAAAAATAAATACAACCCTTTCATTAATTTAAAGTAGCTGGATCGGTACTTAAACTATATGTCCGTAATTTAATACATACAGTAGGTTAATTAGTAAGAACCAATGGTATTTACAGAAGTTTAAAAAATGTCCAGACGTACATGCATAATTTCTATGGCTCATGCTTTCGCCAACTACCTACAATAACTGTGAATGTGTATCGGCCTACGTGACTCGGCATTCCTTTGATGTCAGTCCTCGCTGTGCTAGCGTGAAGTAAGGACGTCTCTATGTCACGTAATTAGTGAAATACACACGATAATATCGTCGATTCTGGCTTTTGTAAGGTAAGTGGTCTCATTTTTATGGTCGTATTTTATTTCGCTAATATTAATTCAGTATTTTCTATTTGAAATAAGCAAAAATCAAATCAGTTTTAAATATTTTTGTTGTTTTTGTTGCTTGTGAATTCTGTTAAAATCAGCAGTAAAATTAATTTTAGTGCAAATATCTCATTCATCTGGGTCTAATTAATCTGCATTTCTCTGGCGAATTCACTCCATGTGAATGAGATAGGGGACAGGTAAATTAGGGTTTTCACTTTGTAACAGTTGAAATTTTATCTTTTCATGTTATAAGATAATGGGGAAGATAAAAAAGCAGACTAGAGAAGAAAGACTATTGAAGAAACGGTTGGCAGAGAAAAGAAGATATAACCGAATCAAGAATGACGAGAATTTATGGAAAGAAAGGCAAGAGAAAGATCGACTTAGATATATTAGGCGTAAAGAAGATAAAAAACAACTTAGTATTTCAGAAATGTCGCCAAGAGAACAGAGAATGCTAAGAAAAAGATGGAGGCAAAATTTCAAGGCTTACTATTTAAGGAAAAAGGAACAGAAGAAAACGGCTCAGTTGCTAGCAACTAATACTCCCCCTGAAAGCACATACGGATCTGATGTTGAACGTGTTCAAGAACATGCGAATGAAGTTGTCTTGTCGCCATCGCCTTCAATTACATCTGGTGAGAAATATATTCCTAAACGTGGATCACCCATTAATCAAAATAGACAAATTGCATCCTGTTCAAATTCCGCACAGCGTCGTTTGCGTTACAAGAAGGACAAAGAGATCCTCGAACTCAAACAGAAAATAAGCAATTTGAGGAAAATTAATGAGAGTTACCGTAAGCAAATTAAGAGATATTCAAAGCATACTTCGTCCACTATGGTAAAATGGTATAATTCCAGGAAAAATATAGCTCAAAAGTCGAAGGAAATAGTTAAAAGATGTAAGAGTTCATGTGCAACAAGAAAAATATCAGCAACGATCAAAGAAGATATTAAAAACTTTTTAGAAGAGGATAGAAATAGTCGCCTTTGTGCAGGTAAAAAAGAATGTATAGTTAAAAATAAAGTAAAGAAACAAAAGCGATACCTTTCTGATTCTTTAATTAATTTACATAAAAAATATTTGAAGGAGAAGAACATTAATATCAGTTATACAAGCTTTTGTAGATTGAGACCGTTTTGGATATTGATTCCAAATATTAATTCCAGGGAAACTTGTCTTTGTAAGCTACATGTTAATATACATTTAATTATTCAAGCTCTACGGCAAAATAATGTAATGGCTGTGAACAATACCCGTGATTTGTTGGAAAAAACATGCTGTGATCCTTATAACGTAAAGTGTTTACAAAGAAATTGTGATAGTTGTAAGCACAAGTGTTGTAAGCAAAAGTTGTGGTACCATACTTAGAATTTAGTAGTGATCAAGAAATTAGTTATTGGCAGTGGGTAACTAAAATACAAGCTCTAGAAAACACACAAAAAAAGATGCGAGTTACTCATAAAGTAAAAATACGTAAACCACTAATGGATGTCATTAGAGACTTTGACTCACTTCTAGTAGATTTTTATGTACACTGTGGCAATATATCTGCACAATATCAAGCTATCACATATTTAAAGACAAATCTCTCCGAAGGGGAATGCATAGTGCATATTGATTTTAGTGAAAACTACGCCATGAAATGTAATGAAGAGATACAGCCATACCATTTCGGCAGTAGCCGCAAGCAAATTACCTTACACACTGCAGTCATCTATTACAGGAAAGCAAATGGTGATGATCTTAAACATCAATCATTTTGTACTGTTAGTGAGTGTAACCGTCACGATGTTTCAGCAGTATGGGCCCATATTGTTCCTATTCTAGACTACATAGCCGAAAACATTTGCCCAAATCTTCAATGTATCCATTTTATATCTGATTCGCCATCAAGCCAATATCGTAACAAAAAAATTTTTCATGTTATATCTTCACTTCCTCAATATATTAATTCTTTGCGTACTATTACATGGCACTATAGTGAATCAGGACACGGAAAAGGGGCTCCTGATGGGATTGGAGCCACGATAAAGCAAGCTGCCGACAGAGTTGTATCTCGTGGAATGGATATTACTGAGCTTGACGAATTCCTGGAGGCTATTTCTCAGAACGTCCATAGCGTAGTTGTAAGACCAGTATCAGAATACGACGTGTATGAAAAAGATTTGTTATTTCCACAAAAGGTTAATGGTTTCCCTGGATGCATGAAAATGCATCAAATCGTGTGGACATTTGATTCAAATATTATTGCTGTTCGAAAGTTGAGCTGTTGCGAAAATTCTTGTGTTGATGAAACTAGTTTATGTCCTCATGGAAAGCATCTAGGTTTTTATTCACTGCCTCCTAGTTATACTACTGTTGCTGTTGTACCATTAGTGGAATCTACAAAAGAAATTAGCTTCTTAAGAAAAGAAGATTGGCCAAATATTCTGAAAGAAACCACACTTAATGCTTCTGCACCTCAACTGGAACCAAAATCAAATAAAAATTGTGTTAAAATATTGTCTGATATTGTGGTCAAACCTGCTAATATCGCCTTCACAGATAATTCATTGAAATTAGAAGAAGCCAGCCAGAATAAAATTGATAGAAAAGAGAATGCTTTGACAGATGAACCAGAGTCGCAAAATTATAATGATGATACGCTTGAGAATTTAATGAATATTCGTTTTTGGGGAGGCGATTCTGACAGTGATGATCTGAATATTTTTTAATTGTATGAATATTAAAATTTTATTGCCGCCAGAATTTCTAACTGATTATATTAATAATTATTTTTATATTTTTACTTAAAAAAGTTATCTAATAACCTCGAACTGATTAATAATTCCTATTTAATTGTGATGATAAGATTTAATAATACCTTATTTTGTAAAACATATTTAGAAGTGATCATGAGTAAGTATTAAAATAGAAACATAAAAGAATTATAATGCTCAATAAATTAAGCTTCATTTTTATTAATTACAAATTTTAATTTGATTTCATAACGTTATGATAAACTTATTGATTTTGTTAGTTATGTTATTGAACAGAAGGAAAAATGATGTTGAAGTTATGACTACTATAAGCAGGATTACATTTAATGCTAATTTTAAAATTAAAACAAAGACTGAAGTAAGTTATTATAATTAATAATATTAATAATTTGTGATAACTAGTTATAATTTATTGATTAAAGATGATTAAAACATGGCTTTGTACTTATTTTTTCATGGTTTTCTAATTTACATGTACCTTTTTTCTCATTTATTTGTCGTCATCTCATTAAGCTGGTAATAAAAAAAAACAATGAGCTATATCTCCTCACCTAGTGAATCGATTTAAGTGCCTTCACTATCATTATATTTCTTTTAGTAACGTTTTTAATATGAATAAAGCAAATCATGCAAATATAGAAAAAAAAAAATGAACCAGGTAAATTATACCAAAACCTTGCTTTACGGAGAATTGCCCACAATCATATGCAAATATAAATGACTACAAAGATGTAATCTTAGGGAACCATACGTGTACAAAGGGTTTTTTTCGTTTTAATGTAATGACTATTGTAATGTTCCTTGTATTATTATTATTATTATTTTATGGCATTGAATGACGAGACAAGCATGCCGGTCGTCTGATGGTAAGCGATTCGACCACCCATAAACAGTAGCAACACCATCCAGCACCTTGACTTACAAAGTACTGTGTGGCATTCCACTGCGATCGTCATCCTGAGACATAAGATGTTTAGTCTCATTATGTCCAGTAGTTACACTAGCTACAATGTCCTTCAAACCGAAACACAACAGTGCATGCACACTGCTGCCTGGCGGTAGAAATAGACATTGCGGTGGTACCCACCCAGACGGACTCTTACATATGAGAGACCTACCACCAGTGCCAGACCTACCATTATAAAGAAACTACCAACTATAAACTAACGAATGAATTCTTCATCATCAGCCACATGAAGTCTACTGCTGAACATAGGTCGCCCCTAAAGATTTCTAGACGGACCTGTTGAAACGAATGAATTATTTAACAGCAAAATAGATAGACCAAAACCTTTTGCTCAGTAATAGTTATATGATCTTTTACACACTTAGTTTTCAGGACTAACCGATAATATCCAAATTTATATGTAAAGTAACAAAGTTAAAATTAATGTAAACGTCGAATTCTACGGACAGCGGGAGGGTTTCGTGGAAAGACCGTTTTGCTATGATCTGTCTGACGCACCGCTATCCTCCAATTATGAAGCAAGGATTGAACAACTGAGCCCCCCTCCCTTCTCCCCACCGCGCTCCCCTCTCGCAGACGGCTTCACGACACAATGAACATAACGCCAACTTAAGGAAAATATTATGTCTTTGATGTGAACGAATGTGCCATCTATAAAATCTATGGCAGTTAGTCAGTTTGAGAAGTGTTTCTTTCGTAAACATTAATCGTATTACAGAAGTTTCTTGATTTTTAGGGTTCCGTAGTTCGAAAGGAAAAAATAACCCTTATAAGATCACTTTGTTGTCCGTCTGTCTGTTTCTCAAGACCCTTTTTCTCAGGAACGTATAGAGATATCAAGTTGAAATTTCAATCAAATACTAAGGTATGTGGTCCCTTCCAGCTGTGAAAAAATCAAACTTTTAAGTCAACGCGATCAAAAGATAAGACCGTTTTTGTCGCATATTTTGCGATTTCGCAAGAGAATCAAAATCTAGGATACTTCCCTACCTACCGACCTAGAATCATGAAATTTGGCAAAAAGCTAAATCTTACAGCACATATAAAGAAACAAATCTGAAAACCGCAAATATGTACTTTAATAAAAAGAAACGAATATTCAAACCTTAAAAATTTGATTAATTTGTTAACAAATTTTGGCGAACTATTGAGCTTATATACTTAGATACCTTACCTACAAATTTGTCGGAACCCTCGGTACGTGAGTCCAACTCGCACTTGTCCTGTTTTCTTTTAAAAATATTTGTGAGACAATGTGACTACTCCGATATAAATTTACTCGAGTATTTGTTTTCACACTTATTGTATTAGACGTTCAGTGGTAAATCCACGATCAGCTTTGGTTAATTCTGATCTGTCCCATGACGCGTGAGTCATTTATTATCATATCGGAGGTTTTATATATCAATGTATCGGACACAATTTTTATCTCTGTTAAATAAAAACTATTTTCAAATCCATATAATATAAGAAATTGCTTCGCAAAATTCACCAGTTATACAGCTAGCACGGTCACTATAGCAATAAGGAGACAAAGTTATGCAAACAGGCATTATGAAACTTTCTGTAAAGTCAACGTACTTATAATCTTAAAAAAGATTGAAGCAAATATAATTTGAGGCATATTATATAGCTCAAAGTAAACGTAATACAATATAATACAATAGTTCCACGTATTTTATAGTTCATAAGGTATTATTAATATATGCGAGCACGCGTAGTTTACAATGAGGCGAACAAGTTCTCTTCATCCAGCTGTATAAATGAAGATAGACAGCAAGCAAATAAAACAGACGCGTATGAAGGTCGTGATATTTTATAAACAGCGCGATGCCGGCGCCGCGCGGGATTAACGCGCTACGTGACGTGACAAAAGCTCGATGTGACGCGTCACGCCGCGCGGTCTCAACGTGTTTGCGCTTCGTTTTCGCATGTGACGTCCCATGTGGCTCTATTTGACCTTTTCTATTTAAATAAAGAACCGTAATGATTTCTTTTTTAGTATATTTGTGGATTTATTTTCCTGTTTAGAATTCTAAGATACGGTAAATTTCATTATTAAGATTTATTAATTCCGAGATATTGAGTCACTAATGATTCCTAAGAGAAATACTGTATTTGCACACGACGACACCAAAACCACGGGGTGAATATTTTATGAGAGCCGTTTGTAAGTAAAGTGTCTAGTAATCTCCTTGATTGACACAACTATGCTTGCTTACACGAAGCCATAAGATTGCAATGTGTTCAGAGATTTACGGAGTGTTCTATAATCTCACGTAATAGTACCTACTCCTTCAGCGATTAGGTACAACAAATGGACCCATATGGCCAAGCTGTTACCCGACCCGAGATGACAGGGGCATAGCTAGTACTAATGGCATTCCCTGGTAACTCAAGTGTTTTTATGAAAAAAAATAAACATGTCTCCGAGATAATACTGGCAGAATTATGTGACAAAGCATAGCTGTACTCACTTTTGAATAGAATATATGTGGGCTGTCTTGACGGAGCCGGACCACATAAAGCAGATGTGGTCATTTCATGCGCCCAATGACATTTGCGAAGCCTCGAATAATTTTAATTAATTACAAAAAATTCGAACGTCATACAACATTTTATTTTACCTGACTGCAAACCGATTGGTGTAGTGTGCTAATCCTCTAAGCGCTGTGCAATGGCGCGTGGCGCGTGCATCTGTGTCCGATAGGATATTAACGACGCATTGTGCAGCGGAGACGAGCGCTGTCAACAGGCGTCAGCGGTGGTCAGCAGCTGCCATCCGCACGCGCTCGGCTGCGTCTTACACTGGCGGTGGGGACGGGTCGCACTTACAGCGAGGCGGATTACACTGCTAAAAGTGTTGATCACTAGATGACCCTAACTAGAGTCTGATACTTGTCTTAATTGATACTTCTGACGTGCATTTTAAGTGTTAAGGGATCTTCGTACATCCTCATGAAGTCATATAAAACTGACATCTATTCTTTATAACATTAATAATTAAAGAGCTTTCCCTGCCTTAAATGTAAGCCCTTTCAACTCTCAAAGCTTAGACCCGAGCTTTTATAACTATACTAATTTTATATAGAGATAAAGGTTTGTAAGGGGTTCCAGAGAACTACTGAACCGATTTTGAAAATTCTTTCACTAATAGGAAGCTACATTACTCCTGAGTGCTATAGGCTACTTTTTATGCTGAGAAAATATAAAACGGGACTTATATCCCGAAAAAACTTTTTCACGCGGGCGGGGCCGCGGGCAAAATCTAGTAATGTATAAGAGATTCACTAACCCGCCTCAAAAATGTATTAGCATTGATGTTATAATTATCTATACAAGTAATATAAATGTTAATGCCAGTTCTGACGCAGTGCGACCACACGAGCGTCGGAGATTGGATCGTCCCGCACTACACTAATTATCCCGGCTCAGTAGCGTGAAAATAATGCACGCAGAACGAACCTAGTTACGGTGTTAGGTGACCTGGACGGAGCCGCCTCTGCACATTTACCTATACACGGCTTATCACGTCGCTCCATCTGAGCGTCATGTTGATAATTATTAATTTGGACGAGTGGCGAATTTTAATTAATTACTGATTTGTCATTCTAATTGTCATATCAAATAATCTGAGATCCAGAGACATATACTGAAGTTAGGCTAATTATTGGGTAAATATGTTCACTGGTATGGTCTGTGTTACTAAATAATTAACTATACCTTGGAGTAGGTGGTATTATTTTATTAGTAAAGAAATAAACGAAAATATTCTACGTCATTCTTGTATTAAGAACTCATTAACGACCTTAGTAAGTAAAATTACAGACAGAATCACAACATTATAATGTACAGAGAGGTATACGATAATACTTTGTATTATTAACACTAATGAGATCATAACACTTATATTCTGTGACCTGTTATAACTGCGAGCACATCGATGCTCATACATAATACGCCTGCGATTAGATCTGTAATACAGAGTTTAACATTATTTATAGAATATATTAATTTGTAGACTCAAATGGCAAAAATCTAATGATAAGTACATAGCATCCAAATATTATGATGTCAAACGAGATATGTTATAACTTATGAGAACGATTTACTCAGTCGCCAGGATTATTTCGGCTTCGCAAGAGCATGGGTAAAATGTTTTTTCTGGAAGGGTTCAGACTTTAATTGAAAGCTTAATGAAAAGGCACATTTTGTACCTCATAATGTCCTGACAATATGTTTAAAACTCCTGCCACAAGACCTATGAGTTAATAAATTCAGATATCAAATCGGTAGCCAAAATAACCTGGCTTTTGAATACTTGATATCTAATATTTTGTTGTGTGAAATGGTCTCGCCCCGATAGCGTCGCCTTACAGTTCGAATATAGAAGAGCTCCTAATGCCATAAATGTTCTACAACAAATAAACACAAACGAAGCTTTTATTATTAACGTCAGTGACTCCACCGATGGCCCAAGTCATAAGAGGACGTTGTTAACAATTTAATGGTTTAAAGCTAACAAATGCGCAAGTGGGTTGAGCGCCTATTTTGGAGGAAGTTTTGTGCTTTTCGGAAATTTAATAAATAAATGAGGATTTGAAAAATGTTATAGTAAACCGACTGATTGCACAAAACAATAACTGACCTATTATTTTAGATGACTTTTCTATCAAACCGTATTACCGTCCTGGTCCAGCGATAAATTTGGGCTTCTATCTGTTAAAGTTGCGGTACAATTGAGAGAACCTAAGTGGCTCTTCTCGAATAGTCTTACATCTAGAGCCATATTAAGCCTATTTTTTCCGGTGTTCTACACTCGACTTACATAGAATGGTACTGATGGTAAGCAATGAATAATAGTAACGTCTGTTTGGTTTAAAAAATGTGTCACTGCTTATTTCTTTAATATGTAAAATATAATCCGCCACCGCTTTTATATTGTCCTACAACGAGTTCGCGTATCGCCAGGGATAGAAGCCCACCATCTGTTCACAAAGAAACGCAATGCAAATAAATACGACAGCGTATCAATATACATCACGAATCAACTTATAGAAAAGGAAAAGGAAAAGGAAGGAGTGTCTAAACCTTACGTAGGAGTAAGATTAGGACACGGTAGTATAGCTTTTTATTTTTATAAATAAGCAGTCTTGCAGTCAACGCCGGGGGAAACCCGTTAATGGGATACTGGAATCCCCCGGCTTAACGCCTGCAGGGGCTCGAAAAGGATGTGGATAAGGAAGAAGGAAAGAAGGGTGGGGGAAGGGAAAAAGGTTCCGAAGATGGGAGAAGGGGAAATTTGTCTCAGGCTCTTTTAAGCCTCAATACAACCACGAGATAGATATACACACTCCACTGTGTGCCTCGGCCCGCGACAAATGTCCCTCAATGCATGGGCGTCCATTCGGTGTAGAGACCGAGCGCACAAGAATTGCCTCGGGGGGGAGTATAGCTTTAATTAGGTCTACTAGATTTTTTCTCGCGGCTCTATATTTTCCGAGATAAAAATTAGCCTTTGTCCTTCCCAGGGTTTCAAACTATCTCCATACCAAGTTTTATCGTTACAAATCTATGCATGTCATTGTATAGAACTGCATTCGGCAATCTGACACATTACAAAAAAATAATTGTCTCTACTATGGAAAGCATAGCGATATAACAACCTTGTGTAATAGAAATGTAAACGACACTGAAAATCGTATCAAAATCTGCTTTGGGGTTTAGAAACACAGATAGATGCTGCTATCGATTTTGTTTTCAATTATCAATAACTTACACGTCATGTTCACCTTTAACATGATATTTATTTTCTACTGAACCTACTGGAATTGTGGTTATATTTGTGAAAATAATTATGGTTCTTCTAACTAAATGAATTCAATTTATTTATTTTTATTTATTTATTTACACTTTCTATACAACGAGTATAAAGGCGGACTTAATGCCGAAGGCATTTTCTACCAGCCAACCTTCAGGTGGTGCAGAGACAAAACAAGGTAGGTGTACACAATAAGAGAAGGTAGTGGACAAAACATAATAAAGACTAATAATATTTATAAATATAAGTTACAATAATAATAATACTATAAAATAACACAATTACATACCTACTGATAAAATAAAAAAAAGAAATACAACAAAACATAAATATACATAAATATTATATACATACATAAATACATACATATATTAAATATATAATATTAGCTGACCTGTTGAGAAGATTCTGCCAATCTATCAAGGAGCAGTCTTCGAACCCTTGTTTTAAAACCAACCCGCGTAGTGGTAGATCTTATTTCGGAAGGGAGCGCGTTCCACAGGAGAATGGACTGAACGTGGAAAGAAGAGTGGATGAAGTCGGAGGTATGTGGGGGACATTTGAGAAGAAGATTATTTGAGGAGCGAAGATTCTTATTGTGGTTACCACCAAGGTACTGGAAGTTGAGAGATAGATAGGAAGGTTGAGAAGAAGACTTGAGAAGCGAAAATAGTGTGGAGAGTGCACGCCATTTTCGTCGCTAACGAATTGGTAACCACTTCAGTTGAGAGCGATAAATAGACACGTGATCGAATTTGCGAAGATTAATAATGAATCGAATGCAGTTATTGAGAAGACGGTCGAGTTTATTGAGTTGATCTGCATTCAGGTCCAAAAAGCACACATCACCATAGTCGAATAACGGAAGGATTAAGGCTTGCACTAGCATTGTCTTAGTCTATGTTGGGAGGAAATTTTTAAAGCGGTAGAGAGCGCGAAGAGCACCGGTAACTTTCCGACTAACAAAAGTTACCTGAGTCTGCCAGCTCAGGTTGGAGTCGATGTGTATGCCAAGGTTCTTAACAGAGGTGCACCAAGGGATGACGGTTCCGTTAAAAATGACTGCTGGAAAAGTCGTTAGGTCCACTCTGCTCATCATCCTCGAGCTGCCTACATGTTCACTTGTACTTGTTCACCTTATCTATTACCTCGGACAGACAATGGACTCCGCCCTGAGAATAAATCTGCAGGTCATCGGCATAGAGATGATACGCACACTGAAGGTTTTGGGTAATGAGGTTAATAAATATAGAAAATAACAAAGGAGATAATATGCCGCCTTGAGGGACACCGCAACCGATGTCGCTTCAACTAGATGAGGATCCATCAATACGCACCGACTGCTGGCGCCCTTGAAGATAAGATGAGAACCATTCAAGTGCCACAGGAGAAACCAAAAGATGGGAGAGGATCTTAAATTAAACATTGAATTTAACATTTTTCTATTCATTTGAACCATTGAGTAATAATGTTTTGTACATTTATCGGAGATGTTCAGACCATCAAGCACTGCTGATATACAAATGGAAGAAAAATAAACATTGATGTGAATCAGTCGAGACAAATGGAGTGTGAACACTGCGACTTTGGGCTTACGCGTCGCCGACGTGATTATTACTTCTCAGTATTGTGAGACTCACTAAAAACTTGTTTTTTTTAAACATCCTCTTGGCGATATTAATGAGTATACCCGTTTTGGATATGTTTTAATACTGCACGAAGAGTAGACTACGCTGCTTAGCCGGTAAGCGCCACAAATGCCTATAATAAAAAAGACAGTTCAAGAACTTCTCTCGCGTACTCACGCCTTTTGTTCCCGAAGGGGTAGGCAGAGGCGCAACTAGTGCACCTACTTTTCGCCGTGCATATTCCGTCCCATGATGTGATAACGAGACTATCCCGCCCTCACACTAACCACTGCAACTCCTGTAAGCCAAGATCGGTAGTGGTACGCATTTTATGACACCAAGCGTCACCGCTTGGTGTCGGCGAGTCTCTGGGAGCACTAATTAGTCTGTGGGTGACTCATGTCACCACTTACATTATTTTAGTACACACACAAAAATAACACATGGAACATAATACACAAGAAGCTATTTACAAAATTATAATAAAGAAAAAGGAATAAAAAAATTATCAACGTACGGACAAATAAATATATATTAAAATAAAATTTCATATAGATAACCCTCTCAGTAGTAGAGGAGGCCCGTGATTGCGAACCTGATCTTGTTTTTTATAGTAAAACGAGTAGCATTCTATTGTTCGCATCGGTTACCTGCCGCGTCACGTCAATTTCGGTCCATCCTTCGTTGACCGCTGTATGCGTACACGCAGTACAACTGGAGTACAGTCGTAACGCTACCGCTAGACGATACACCTGTGTTGCTTAACGCTAACTAGTAGTATTATTGCTTCGATAAACTGTACCTTCTGTTTTGCGCTATAAACTTTCTATCGCTGTCTTGACTTTCTGCTCTCTTTCCTTCTATCTTATGTGTATGGTGATAATTGTGTAGTGTACTTATTAAAATCTATCGTGGTCTGAACTTGGACTTTTACTTCTCTACTCTTCTTACTTCTGCTATCAACTATACTACACATATACACCCCATCATTCATAAATCACTAATTAATTAGTGTTAGCCCGTAACGAAGTTAATCACGTAGAAAAATAGGGAGGAGTCGCCATATCGGGCATAAATTCTAGACTCCGGGCGGATACTGAATTCTAGAAAATCCAATATCACTATTTCCGACCCGGAGATCGAACCCGAGACCTCAGCATTGCAGTCGTACCGTAATACAACTACGCCACCGAGGCAGTCAATACAAGAACTTCGAATTAGTTTAAGCATTACACGCCACTGCATTGTGCTCGATATTCTATACATCGAAATCAAATGTTACGTATCATAACACTCATTAATTACACTTACTTTATTATCATTTGAAAGGGAAAGCAATATTGTGTACACTGTTCCACAAGATAGAAATCTGAGCAAGAAAAAACTTGAAATAAATTGGGATACTTTTACGAGGGAAGAATCTATACAGAAAGTATTTACGGGTGAAACCATGTAATAATTTGTACAACAATAGGTACAAAGTGTTTTCCATTATGAACTCTATTGTGATGGAAACAATCGACGGCTCGTCCGCCGTAAACCTCATGGCGTATTTTATTTTTCCGCATTATTGGTCGGGGTTCGCGGAATTTATTACTCATTTCACCACGAGGAATGATTGTATTTTATTCACTTGATTATCATTTACGAAAACAATTTTGTTTCAGTGCCTATTGACGAGAAAAATTGAGTTATCTGAAAAGCATGGAAGCGTGGAAACGCGGTGACTTTGATTGTCGCTATCAAAATTTATAGAAACATTGTTAACAAGGTCTAGATGAACGTTAGTGAATAAAGAATCTCGTTACAAATAGGTTAATAGAGCTATATAATCAAATCCTTACATAAAATAAAGTACCCCGCCGCGTCTGTCTGTCTGTCTGAACGGGATCAACTCAAAATCTACAAAATGGATTTAGATGAAATTTGGTATGGAGATAGTTTGAAATCCCGTGAAGGTCATAGGTTACTTCTTATCCCGGAAAATATATACCGGGACTTTTATCCCGGTAAATAATTTTTCGCAAGTGGAACTTCGAGCAAATAAGTATGGAAATTGTTTGAGACCCAGGGTAGGACATAGGCTACTTTTTATCCCAGGAAAGTATATATCGGAACTTTTATTCCAGAAAATGAGGCGCGCTAAAACAGATACTATGGCAGAAAAAAATGAAAGCATATTATGTTCTGCTACCGAAACCAAGCTCGGCCGGTCGCTAGTATATTATATAATTACAGTTTAATCCATACTTCGTTTCAAGAAATTGCCACGTGGAAAGACCATTGGTACCTAATACATCAACTAATTACACTTCAACTTAAACCTATGAATACAGGCATACACACCCTTCTATTCACAAACATTACGTTTACGAGTATTTCTAAAGCCCGTTTGTTACTTCCTTTCATAAAGTCATTTAAGAGTTGGGGACAAAAGGAACAAGGAGCTGAAATACTTTGTTATTGTAAAAATCTTGAAGATATAAAAGTGCTATTCCTTCTATGAAAATTAAATTACACAAACCGTAGCCCCAAAGAGAGCACAAAAGCAAAGCTCGCGACAATCGAGAATGTTCGCAAAGGAATTGGGTCATCGGCGGCCGAGTTTCGCCGCTGACAATTTTTTATGTCGTGTGCAATTAACGAGCAGGGGATTACTACACTTCGGAACGATTCGAAATCGCTGCAGGCCATCACGGACAGATAATAAATACAACGAACATGACAGCCACATTTTTATTATTGAAGTAATTTTATGATTAAAAAGCGGTCATGCCAAACCATAAGTATAAATGGAGCATTTACTCAGTAGTTTCACAACTATTGAGTAAAAGTTTCTCGTCACATAAATGTGTAAGCCGACTAAATACAAAAGCCACACTCTATGTTTTGCTATGCTCACAAATATAATTATAGTAATAAAATGAGAACTATTTAAATTGTTTAATATAACTGATAAATTCATGATAAATAAAATTTACTTGCAACATGTGAAACTGGCCTTGGAAACTTAAACCAAAAGGTACTGATCGATGAGATGATTAGAAGCAATTTTCTAATTCGGAGCACTATTTAAAGAGGTTATTATCGGCTTAAAACAAACAAAACCCCTTAACTTTATACAATAGTTTAAACATGCGTATTCGACAGTGAGTGGGTTCTCTTCTCCATGAAAATCTATTTATCTTTGTACTTATTCTTTCTAAGTTACAATTTGGCTAACAATACTATCTTCTTTTACCTTCGTTCACTCAAAGCGCCTACTCGCCCATTTCTTGATCGATTAAACAAATAAGCAATTAACAGAAGCTCTAGCCAACCTGAGTTAATAGAAGTAACAATACATAAACAAAGCTTCGGTACAATAGTGTGTGGGTCGTTGACCCGCGTTCTGAAACAATCTTTATTACATTAAACAAGTGAATAATTTACCTCGTGTACATCTTTTGTTACCACGGCTTGCTTTACCAGTTTACCTGGCACATTTCACTTTCCCCAAAAACAATATTAATATATATTAGTATTTACAATGACTCTTAGGATAAAAAAAAAAGAAAAAAAAAAGAAAAAAGAAGAAAAAAGAAAAAAGAATGCATAATGAACCTGCATTGAAACTGGTAATAAGCACAGTGAGATTTACATACAGGGAGAGCGGAGACGGGGAGCTGGGAGAAATAACTAATACCTATGGATTATAAATGAAATTGAGTCGAACCATTTGGCAAAAATGTGTACATTAGGACGATACTTGAGACGTCTGTAATTGCTCATTGTAAGGTCAGACTGTCGATTTGAGACCAAATACTGTTCGAGAGGTTATCATATAAGTCAAATAAATGTCTGCTTATACACACCCGTGCAGAGTCCGGGACGTGGCGGCAGTGTGCTCTGTCAGGGCTTCTTGTGTGTTATTCAATAGATGATAAGTGGACTGCCCGGATTGAAATTATAAGGCTCGTCGCCATTATGTGATGGAAATAAGCCCAGTAAAAGGTTTGTGTGCTGGTTGTGTCGTTCAACCACCTTTTCGGGGGTAAAGACGTAAGCGCATATGAACAATAAATACAGAAGCTTTGCTCATGTACGCAGAGGGCATTCATAACACTACGAGAACCGAATAGTAAGCATACTAATTAAAGGATCATAAAAATAACGAAACAGAGTAAACGAAGATAATGGAAATTGTTCGCTGGTTTGCAATGTCTAATGCTGTGGGGAGATTTTTTATGAAGACAATTACTGTTCTTTTACAAGTATATTAATTACTGCTCCCTTGATTACAGAATTTGTATTATATTTCATGTTTATATCTTACTTACTTACTTAAACTCACGCCTTTCTCCCATTGGGGTAGGCAGAGACTATGGAACGCCAAGTGCTACGATCCAAGCATACCTCTTTCAGTTCTTCCACAGTCATCAGTCTCTTCATACATGTTCGTCGGTTACGAGAACTCCTTATTTGACCCTTCCGTAAGAGGTCGTCAATTTGGTCCATGAAGGTACGTCTAGGACGCCCTCGTCCCACACTACCACTTACTTTCGCGACATAAATTTCTTTCGTTACTCTTCTTTGTGTTTATATCCTACATAATATTATGTATTACTTACGTACTACTATTGTGTTACGTATTGAAAGACATTCTGACACGGTCCTGCCACAGCCCGGGCACTGCACGGCTGCGTCAAAGCTTTAAATAAGAACCACTACACGTGCCAAGTGATGTAATGGAATAGTGTTGTGCAAACAACGGTGAGACTGCGTCGATATATCGTCGCGGCTTCAGACTGCCAAGCGCAGGAACGTTCTTACAGAACGATAGCATTAACTGAGATATTTACCTAATTAACTAGTATCGTCTATAGGCGAAACAAGGCTAAGTGTTTGTAAGCTTAGCTTAATGTTTTGTCGATTTACCAAGACTAGGTTACCCACTGGTTGAAATTTGATCGCAATTCATATATTTTTTCTATAGTCCTTCTCTATGAACTTCAATTCTGCCAAATCTCATACTCTTCCGTGTGCGCAATGTGCTTAAAGACCCCTTTTATTTACAAAGTATTCTCCACATATTAATATGCAAGCAATGAGCACGTCGTTCATTAAACAGTTGAAAGACCACGTGGCCACAGGAAATGCACAATTCATGCATTCACGAGTTTTCTGTGTGACAGTGTCACCGGTTGAGGCGACCTATTCATGCCACAGATAAAACTGTCAACAACGTAGGTCTACCAGTTGCAATATATCTCTTAGACCTCTTGAAGAAAAGTATTTTTAATACTGGTGTTACTACCGCACATACTGCAAAAAACATAATGATTCATTCTCAAGTCGGCTAGTGTAGATATAATAATTGGTCGGCTTAAGCCTCGCGACTATTGTGGTCTACAAAACTTCGTGCACATCAAATTTTTACTGCCCTGTACCACCTACACAAATACAGTCACTGTTGTAAGATACAGAAAAGAATAAACATTAATGTAAAATGATACGCTATATTAAAAACAAATTCACCCGCGTGTGTGATGGAAAACTGATGTATACCGAAGGTCTTCAGGAATCAGGTTAAAAGGGTTTTATGCGTTCTCAATGCTCACCCGTACGCGATATGCCTCCGAGCGAGTCGAGTGTCGCTCACTTCAATATTGACATGAATGAAACATCTTATTGAGGCTAGCCGCGTGCGACTGTATTTGTAAGTATCATAGCTGAATCTATTAATGGCAGGGAGACAAAATAACGATTAAACGTTTCGTATGGTGGCGTAACTTATCATCGACCCATCTACTCTGTTGTTGGTCTGAAATACTTTTCTGCTACCAATTCCTTTGTTGCAAGTTGCTGGTCACGACGAACATATTCGGAATAACAATTGCACCTCTACCTTCTCGGTGATAGAGGCGTGACGCTATACATGTAAAGTCTGACACCGAGACAGGAGAGGAAGTGCTTCGCCAAACCAGCCACGTACCTCGAACTTCCAATAGCATCTGTCGCGTGCGATCGTGTAAAGTTAGGGATTATGCAAACGTTGCTTGTAGTTGTCTAGACGAGTCGGGTCGGGCGGACAGTTAGTATTTGTATATTACACGGATAGATGCAACTTCTGTGATTTATCGTCGAACCAAAAGGCAGCTTTCTCTTAGGCCGGTTTTATGTGTGAATACAAATTGTAATATTTCAAAAGATTTTCTAAGTTTCTAATATTCCATGTCAATTTTACTATAATATAACCATATTTTATAAGTACACTTTAAAAAACGTGTGGGAATTGGCTTACCTATGCTGATTGATTGAGCTTCCAGTAATATTACTGACATACTCTACTACAATGTTACCGCCTCGGTCAATCGGGTAAATGCGAGATAGTTCTCCGATACTTTTTGTCGGCCACTGTCCATCTAGACGTATCATAGGCACTGCACGAAGTAATAGGGCGGGGCGGGGAAGTTTAACTTTAATGATTTGTTTGTATTGATGTATGTGAATGGAAATGTTTGCCGAACGAATAGATTTACTGAGGGATCTGTTACAAAGTTTGTTTATAGTTTGCCAAATAGCTAATCGTGTTTGTATACGAGTTCTGTAACTTCGTCTCTTTTGTGAGTGCAAAACTATTTAATATGTTTAGTAGTAGTATTCATCGTGAATAATTCTATATACAATAGTCATGATTATACACACAGTAAATTAAGTATTTTTTAAGTCATAGTTCTAACGTTTCCTATGTGTTTGGGCAAACCGTGACTCATAAAAATAAATCCTACCAAACACGCTAACAATACTACCAAAAACTTTCCACGAAGAAACTCGATTCACCGATAAATACAAAGCAGACGGTTGAAAAAGCATTAGGTAATATTTACAAGTGACATGGCGGCTAGTGTTTACCGTCGCTGGGGCGGGTGATAAGGTGCGTTGCAGGCGATGGTAGTATCGAAGCGGTACAGGCATGCACCCGCGCCCGCGCTCCTTACTGCCCACCCTCTCGTGAGTACACAGGGCGCGGTCGCACCAGGCAAACAGATTGAGAAACGATAGTATTTAAAAGTGGAAAATTAAAAACATAGATAGAAGCTCAGCCTTTAATACCTAAGGACCAAATGGACAACAATCATCCATAGTCAACACTTCGTCCAGCTTATATCCGTCCCATAATTAGTTAGGTCGATCTATCGCTTTATCCATTATCCGGAACAAATTCTAATCTCAACAGGTGCTTACTTATAAACAAAACTTTTTTTTATGTAGAGTCATGGAAATGAGTTTGTTTATTCTACGGCCAAGTTACTGTACAGAGGCGAATTAATATTAAATTGCAAGTATGTTATGTTTTTTTGACAGTATTGATACTTTAATAAAACAATATTACGTGTTATACTAAAGGAAACAGTCATCCGCATATTGCTTGTCTGGTGTAGTCGTAGCCTAGCTCACTTCGTGTAACGCGCCCTTTGATACAGGGAGCGCAGTATAGCGAGTTCAGAATAAATGTTTTGTAAATCGTGTCGCCAGTCGCGTTAAATCGAAATAGAGTGTGTTAACAACTTGTATGACAACACGAACGGATCCCTAGCAACACAATATGGAGTTTGAAATCTATACTATGTATGATATTACTCTTTACTCAAGACATTATACAGATGTTATCATGAGGCGTAATAATTTTTACTGTTAACAAATTCCTTTATAATGATCCACGAAAGTGTTTTCGCATTGTTTGATGATAAAAATTACCAAATTTTCAATTATTTTTTTCTAATTAGTTCAGAATAATACAGAATAATATCTTTCTAGGTATAAATAGATATATGAATTCATACGAATGAAGAAGGGAAGTCATAAGAGATGGACAAGGTAGGTGCATGAAAAGAAATGAAAGAATGCCATGATCGGCAGACAGATATTTATGTGGATAAAAGAACCTACCAGCCGACAAATAAATCAATGCAGAGCCGAAACCGCTTGGTCAAGTAGCATGAAATTTTTCAATAAGGTTCTTTAAATGACTAGCATGAAAATAACTAAGAGGAACTTTGTACAAAACTCAAGGATGTCTTAAGGAATTTTGTCAACTTATTTACTTATAAGCTACATATTTCACCCCCTGTTGCTTTAGGCGACTTTTTGTTCCGGACATGGGCAATAATGAATATGGAGCTGCCAGCAGTCGCTAGTGTTGTTAAAGTAACATTTTAATGTTTGCTTATACGAACGCATAATAAACATTATATATAAAAGAATACTGCCTGATGCCTCGGTGCCGCAGTTATATTACGGTACAACTGCTATGTTGGTCTTGGGTTCAACCTCCGGGTCGGGAAAAGTTATATTGGGTTTTTCTATTCAGTATCAGCTCGGAGTCTGGAATATGTGCCCGATATGGTTATAGGCTCGCCCCCTATCTCGTCATGGGACAGAATACGCACTCCTTTGGGGATAAAAGGCGTGAGTGTGTATGTATATAAAATAGAATAATAAAACATATAATAGGCTGGTAGGTTAGCTAGGCTAGGGCCTGTAGTGTCCTCACCGGTGGGGATCGCGGCGCGTCCCTCCCATTTTTTTTTTAATAAATATGATCTCTTTATTATATCTTCTTTCCTGCCAGTTCGAGCTGCCTTTTTTATTTTTCATAATTGATTAATTTAGTCCCAATAAAAATGACGGTAGTTATTACATAAGTGACCTTTGGTATTAATAATAATTATTATAATCAATTAAATGTATCTTGACTTATCATAAGGGCAACTATGTTCGACTAATGTCCGATTTCTGCAGTACTATTGACGGCAGTTTATCTATCCGTTAGCGCTATTGGTTCGATAACCCATGAAATTGCGTTTCTGAACCACGCACTGCAAGATAAACTCAATTTAAAGTTACTTTAACTTAACTGGCCAATTTTTGCCGTTTATCTGTTCCATAACTATTTGACGTGTCATTTTTCACAACAGTTTCAGTAGTGTTATAAATTCTCAAATTCTAAATAAAACGACATAAAACACTAATTAGCAAACTAGTGCTAGCATGACATAAGACATTTTGTTGAACTGTTTTACGTTTTTTTTTTCATTCGGCAATGATGGCATTCATCAGCCAGAGACAAATAACAAATTACCACAAAATAAAATTAAAATAATGTTTAAGGCGTTGATCTATGTTAAAATAAGTTATTTTTGTATATAAAATAAATATTAGTTACGAATTTTAGTAATAAAATCCATTTTAAAGTCGACTGCTAAAAAAGCCATCTAGTAGCAAAACAAGGAACTGGTTGTCGGCTTCATAGTTATCGAATGTTCAGAAACACAGTGAAAGTCAACCGACGTTTATCTTAAGTTTAACTTTAATGGATCAATAGTTATTAAAAATTTTACTGGGAGATTCAGAAATCGGGCATAAGTGATGAACATATTTTTTTTTAAATATAAACACATAAGGCAGACTTCTGAGTACTCAAAGAGTGGTATAATAACTATCGAGTGATTACAGCGTGACATTAAATTTCGAACAAGTCTAGGCTAACCTAATTTTAATTTAGGAGATAATTAAGTAAGTTTCTCGTCCCACACGGTGAGTCATATATTACACCTAAACTGCAGGCGATGAGTTTGAAAATATTTACTGATATCATATTACTAGGTAAAGAATACGCAGAAAAGAAAAGTTTTCACTTATAATACCACAAGAGCTTCAAAATTATCGGGTATTTCCCGATAGGTTCGTTGCAAACAAATGAAGGAGTTTTCAGGTTAAAAAATCACGAGCGCGAAGCGCGAGTGATTTTTCCTGAAAAACTTGACGACTTTATTTGTTTGCAGGGAACCTTGAGGGAAATGCCAGATAATTTTGAAGCTCGTGTGGTATTCGGGGGATTATTTTTCCGTCCCAAATGTCGGCCAATAGAATTGCACCATGAGATGAAATGAACAGTCAACAAATAAGAATTTCATAATATATAGTAACTACCAGAGAAAATATTCAAAAAAAAATATCAGTATAATACCATGTAGGTTGTACCACGTGACGTCGAATGGTGCAATTCTATTGGTCGATATTTGGGTCGGAAAAATAATCAGTAATAATAGTTTCTAGGAACACTGCCCGCCTCCCTGCAGGGAATATCACATCCCACGAAAGGAACACGATCCTTTTTATTTAATTGAAAATCAATATTGCAGTTCCTTTTATAGTAGGCCAATATTAAAATTATTCCTATAAGGGGATTCAAAGTAATTTTTGGCCTTGTTTGTTTATTGACATTACAAGCAAACCTTTTTTATTAAGGCTAGCGCACATTAGAGGGCCCGCAATGTACCGCATGGTATAACAAAAAATCTCCGGTATCACTTTCGTACATTTTATATGAACTATGGCATACTACAGGCGGGCCGCATCGCAACGCACTGGCAGATCACTTGCTAGGCGTATTTTTGCGGCAATGTTATGCGTTGCGATGCGGCACCCCCTAGTGCGCTTTGGATGAATACAATAAATAACAGTTTAAAAAAACACGCTTTATAGAAAATCCCACTAAATATAGAAAATAATTTATAATAATTTTGGAATAAGAATAGTGTAAATAGGAAAAAAATGTATTTTATTGTAAAAAAGACCCAAGGGCACGCACCTCTGACTTTTCTAAAAAGCTATGTGTGTATTCTTTGTGAATTATCGCTCGCTTTAACGGTGAAGGAAAAAATCGTGAGGAAACCTGCATATCTGAGAAGTTCTCTATAGGCATTTCGAAGGTATGTGAAGTCTGCCAACCCGCACTAGGCCAGCGTGTCGGACTAAGGCCTAAACCCTCCCAGTCGTAGAGGAGGCCCGTGCTCAGCAGTGGGCAGTATATAATACAGAGCTGGTATGGTGGTGGTGGTGGTTGCTATGCGATGCATTGCGGTACCGTCCACCTTAATATGCGCTGGCCTTTTCGGCTAATCGGCTTACAAAGACTACTCGGAAAACTTGTCTGAAAATAGCGAAGCAATTACGTTTCGACGCAAAACCAAATCGACACTCCACAACAAGCTCAAGTTGTTTTCAATAAGTTATCAAAATAATTGGAATTGGATTAGTTCAGAATAACGTTAAGCGTCGAGCGAGAGGCGCGGCGGCGTCGAATTGTTTTCGACAGCCGTCAGCGGAACCTTGGGTTTCCTACGCTGTAATTGTAAGCGTGCCGTGTTTGGGTACACATAAAGTTTATGTACCACTGATGTATCTAGATTTTAGACAGTAGATAGGCTTCTCGGGTTGAAATTAATTATCATGCAATTATTCGGTCGTATGTTCTTACAGATACGCTATTTTTAAGTTTGTGTGCGTGATTTATAAACTGTAACTTCTTTTGTTTAAGCCTAGTCTCTTCAACCCCCGACAAAAAATGGGGTGTTATAAGTTTAGGGTGTGCATCTGTGTATCTGTATGTCTGTCTGTGGCATCGTAGCTCACAAACGAATGGACCGATTTCGATGCGTTTTTTTTTGTTTGAAAGCTGATGTGATCAAAATGATTCTAAACTATAATTTTTGAAGATCTGTTTAGGCGTTTGAACTCCGGACCAGGGAGATGAAAACACTTCTTTAGCGGTCCCCCGACGCGAGGACTCTTGAGTCAAAATATTACTAGGTACTTAAACGACAAAGACACTTTTATTATTGAAGTCATACTTCTTTTGGCGCGTTAGGGAAAAATGATGAGGGTAAATTTTTATGATGTGCGCGCACACCGTCACGAATAACCGACACCCTGAAGTTAGCTATAGTCAACATTTTAGTTTTGAATTTTGAACGTAGAATAAGGCGAAGGATATTGATATTGAATGCCATAAAAGAGTTATACTTGTGTTGGCGCGTTATTCAAAAGATTTTTATCTTGTTACGCCAAAGAAGTATAACTTCTAACGCGTGTATAAGTACACACACACTTTTTTTTTACATTTTATAGGGTTTTTTTGTGTCGCGGGTTATTTAAATTTAAATTTAATGTTTATTAGAATATTTATTTTTCTTTTAGGCGTCAGTTGTACAAATAAAGAGCTTTAAATGAAATGAATACATAAAATATTAAAAGGTTTTGTTTTTCATTTGACTACTACATTGATACACTAACAGCGACTGGGTAAAGTAGATAATTCGCCAACGACTATGCATCTAGACGTTACTAACGCATAACTTACCTAACATTCCGTACAAATAATTATCCTAGTCAAGTACAGAAGCCCGAGGGCTTCGTATTCTTTCAGCACAAATACGCATGAGGAAATATATTGTTTTTATATACTTAGGAAGTATTCAATTGTTTTAGATCGAAAGGTTATATTATATTATGGTTAGTAGTAGTGGGAACAGGTGTAGTGGAACATCACTTTGGTACCAATTCGGAGTTTTATTAAAAGAGGCACATCCCCGAGTAAGAGTTTTCTGAATATCTATATCTAGACATAATAAACCTATTAAAACTAGTAACAAAACTCACAACAAAAAACATTTATATCGTTAAAGTATTTACAATCGCAAGTACTAACAAATGCAATAAATCGACAAGTGCGTGTGGTCGCTAATTCTTATAAAGCTATGGCCACACAATCTTACTGCTACTGGGCGGAGGCGGGCCGTCACATTTTATAAACTGAAATGACTTATTTATTAAATCACTGACAGTACTGGAGTAATAGAGACAGTCGCGTGGGTCTACTTTAAATAATGAATGCTGTTTTTTTATTTGGTAGAGCTCATCCCTTAATAGCTATTCTAAGAACTGAAACAGCAATTATTATAAATATAAATTAGAAAATATTATGTAAAGTCGTCGTAGTAATAAAAGTGAATTATAATTTCCATTATTGAGGTGAAGTTGTGCGTAAACGTGTAAAGAGTAAGTAAATTGTCTATCAACGTATTGAGAGTTCACACACACACACTACCGCCTTTCATTCCCGAAGAGGTTGGCAAAGGCGCAACTAGTACACCCAAATTATTTGAAGTCTCAAAATTTAAATAATTATTAAAAAGTAAAAAAAAACTCAATTTTACTTTCAATGGCTCTGTTTCCGCATTGCTCCTGTATAAATGTGTCTGACCGAGGCTTAATGGTTATTTACAATTTGCCATTAAAATAAATTTGAATAATATCTTCAGTAGTGGAGATATTAATGTCGCGTGTCTATAATTATTCGCTGAGTTACCGCCACCATTCGCGCAGTTAATGTCCGTCCGTGTGTCGTACATTTTGTTTGTATGTATTTACGAGGCGCGAGGCGGGGCAGTCTCGGTGACGTTTATACAGTCACATTTCCCATTTCGTGGGACTATTTTGGCCGGCCATTTGAGACCGTAACTTTTTATAGTGAAGTGTAGTTTGTAATACTATCAACTTTATATAATACTACTAGATTCGTTCGCGGTTCCACCCGCGTGTTAGTTCTTTCCTGGAGTAATATCAGCCATGTCTAATGTGTGGCCTCTTGTTTAAAAGCTAAGCATCACATCGGAAGTTGTGGCTGTTTATACCATTCACGTTTATTCAAATATTATCACAACAAACATCGTAGGAGTAGACTCTTCTTGGAACCATGAGATCTTTGGGCCAGTTCTTAGAAGCTCGTAAGAACTTTATGTAATAATACAGGGCTGGTATTATTATATAAAATGTAATATTTTGTTATAGAGACGACAAGCGAAAATAGTAGTAGTAGTAAATTAATTAATCTAAGGCTAAGGACAGGCTAGCGAGCCAACAGGCTAGCGAGCTCGCAAATTGTTCAAATATGAATGATCGGCGATCCGTGGCGTCGCAAAGCGCGGAGTTTTGAGAAAAACGTCGGTAACTCAATCCGACGCGTCTTTGATCTCGCGCTACGCAGATAAGAATTCCAATTCCTTTCATTAGCTCTAATGGAGGCCGTAAGGAGAGCCACTCTAGGCTAATGAAATTAGGTAAATGTCAGTTTTCGTAGCTGAATTGGATTTAGAGTTCGTTTATGGTCCCTGGGCTTTTTTGCTTACACTCATAATCTTGGTATTAATATATATCTATTTCATGCAATAAATTAGATTTGTGAAGAGTTTTGGAAGTTTGCTTGAAAGAAATATAAGTCGTTAAATAGATTTAGATGAAATTTGGCATAAAAATAGACCAAATCCTTGATTACACAGAAAAGGTGGACAATTAGGCTTTTATTCCAGGGGGCTTTTAAGCTGTTGCGAACAAAATCTAGTACAATATGAATTATTTATTTACTATCTCGGGGAGTTGTTAAAGTAAAAAGTTTCGGCTGAGGCTTTAGAACAAATGATTTATATCCACCGAGTTAGTTGTAGTATAGTTTAAATTACAATACTAAACTTTGAGGTTTAGTAAGAAATACTAAAGGTAAACAGGGCCTCAGAGGCAAAGCGTAGCAAAAGCCATAAACGTTCACCTTATTTCTATTATAATCAACTTATTTATATATTTGGGAGCACTAATAAGTCTTAACCCACAGCGAAATTCATTAAATAGAAGGATAGGGAGCTGGAAATATATTTTTAAACTTTCCTCCACAGTCGATACTGGATACAAAATAATGAACTAAGGCGGTGTTATTATCTCAATTATATAGAGCCATTTATATAATTTGAAAGATAAAATATAGCAAAAAATATACCTTATTGTGTACTCTTCATATGATGAACTCGTCAGCAATATACAATATAATTTCATGCTGTAGGAGTCGCCGCGACACCTAAACCTGAAACAGTAAATATGATCCTAGAGCCTCACGTTCCACTGCAAGTTCATCGACAGTTGTACCACACGAGCTGTCAAAATTCAAAATAATTTCAGTGGACATAATTTTTTCATGAATAAAATGTACTGAAAGTTATTAACATCAGCCACAGACTGCCTGAAATATACAGATAACTAGGAGCGAAAGCCACAATGAAACTTTATTGAACAAAAAGCTTCTCCTCCCTACTTTAATAAATGTATGCATAACTCGGGGCGAAGGATGTCTCTCGGCTTTATGCCTACAACATGGGACGTGTAGACTGCCTTAAAAATTACATCAGCAAAGAATTTATTATTAGAATTTGTATTTGTGTAATATAATCATAATGAATCATAATTATGGTTTATTATATTATGAGTTTATTTACCGTAAATTCATTAAAATCATTATTATATCATGACTTGATGGGAAAATATTGTGTAAGTTTGTTTACACTGCCGGCAAGTTCGATTGAAAATAAGTAAAATCGACCTGCATAGATGCTAATATCACTACGGAGTCCGTAGGCGGAGCGTGCTACGGTCCCGCTACGAGCTACGAGTCATTCATCGGGAATACTGTATAGGTGTAGCTGACTGCTGACGGGACCAAGCGCTACCTAGGACGGTCAGTAAGCGCGCGGCGCTCGCACCAAAAGGACGTGTGCGCTTCGTAGGCGGAGCTCTGCAAACTTTACCGACTCGAGAGCGCATTCGTGCAACGAGTTTGTACTGTGGATGTCTATGTGATTAATTGACTTAGGTATAATCATTAGTGTTTTACTGTTTAAGAAGTAGACCCGCTCTGCAGTGCACAGTAAGTAACTTAAGTTTTGGATAATTATATTTTTTGGCGTTGTAATATGAGCCGAGAGTTATCAGCGCGGGGAGTGATAGCGTTATCTGAACATGTGTAATTAAAAAGTAACCCGGTGTTTGTTCGGTAACGTAATCCGCGTTTATTTTGGTTATCTATCTGCCCAACGAGCCTCGAACGTACGTACCGAGCCACAAAACCATTTTCAACTTATAATAATTCAGTGTAAGCAACTATAGCTTGCGAATTATCAGATGTAACAATATTTCTAACCAAGTGATATCAACGCGCGTTTGAATTTTCTTTCGTATGAAATTAATTTTACCTCGAGCTCATAAGTACTTAAGAACTTTTACTTCATATCTGTTGGCGAGCAGTAGGCTAGATGTAAAATAGTTTCATCTAATAAACACATTTAGATTAAAAAATAAAGATCCATACAAAGTTTAAACGAGACAGTTAACGATTATTTTCTGAAACTTGACTGAAAGTATGTTAAATCTATGTCGATTATATTATATTATATATTGAAGTAATTAACATCTAAATCTATTGCGTACGAGTAGAGATTAGAGTTTAACGTAGACATATTGCCCTGGCTTCAATTCGGCTCCAAATAGAACATTGAATAAAAACAGACTTAGGCCCCGTTTTTTCAAACGTGGTTATCTTTTTCTCCGGGTCTTATTAAGCCGGACGCACAGAGCTGCGAGTGCGCCACGCGTGAGGCGCTGCGAACCACAGTTGAAAAAACCCGGTCTTAAGCTATTTGGCATACAGTGCTTTTTTTTATATCATCATAATGAGCTCGGTGATTCGAAATTCAAATACCGAAAGAATAGATAGGATTATGTATTTAAATATAATTTTGCTAAACAGCTTAAATTCTTTTTTCAATACTTCAGTTTGATACGGGGACGATAACTATATAATAATTTAAAACCTAAACAAAAGACGCAAAAACAAGTTTTAAAGAGCTCAAAGTTAAATGTTCCAAAATAAGTGAAAGTTAGACGCGGCGCAAGTCTAGACACATTTCCAGGAGAGCCTGACCCGTCGCGGTAGGGCTGGCAATTGTTACAATTTTTGGCTTGTTTATGCAAGCTAAATAAACCTCAATTACCCGAAAACCGATTTATGACTGTAAAACAGTCATTTCAAAATCACAATCGAGCGCGACAGCTATTTGCAAGCAGTTTTCTCACGCAGTCCGTAACACATGTTCTTAATATATTCCACATGGGGACATAATATTATGCAATAAACCTTTAATATAAAGTCCCTTTGGTTAATTTGGAAATTAACCCATATTTTATACCATTATAGGAATTCATAAGTTATTTGAACATTTGTTTAGTTTAGATTATAATTTACGAGAAAAGTACGCGGGTAGAGTGACAGATTTTTTTGTTGTAAATTGTATAAGATAAACGTAACCCCGATGTATTAATGTTGAAGTAGTAATCTTATGCTAGTATAGAAAGATATTACCTTCGCTGCATCATGAGGCCGATGAAACTGCTGGCGTGTGCCTTACCTGTAACATTACATTTTTTAGTATCAGGAAGCAATTAGACTGGCCGGCATAATTGGGGCGACCATCGATAATCCGTTTGACTTTTCTCTTATATGGGGCGGCAAATTGACGCCACTGCATCTGATGGTAAATGGAGCGCCCAGACAGAGATAGCAATTATAACGGCCTTTTCGAAAAAATAATAATAAAAGTTATTTTTATTCGACAACCCTATGACGCGCTAATGTGAACCGCACTTTGTTAGCGTAAGTAATATTTCCAGTGCTCAGTGGTTCACGCCCCTTCGGTTGGTTCCCAGAATTCCATTTGTTATGTTATTACTTGCAAGCTGAATATAAAGTAGAGTCCCGATGAATTATTATTGTTATGATAAGATAGCTCGAATGAAGATATTGTGAAAGTGTACGGTCATGAAAGATGTCGTACAGTTCAAATAACAATTATGAGATATTGCAATATTACGAGCGCAGTGTTTTAGAAATGAATAGAGAACTGATATGACGTTGCAGCTTTATTATTGCATTCAAATGAATAAAGGCACAAAAATTACTGCCTTTGTGTCGCAGCTGTATTACGCACGCGGTAAGACTATCGCAGTGAAGTCTCAGGTTCGAATCACGGGTAGGGCAATGTATTGGGTTTTCCTGCTCAGTATCAACTCGGAGTCTGGAATTGGGCGCGTTAATGGTAAAAGACTCGCACTTTGTGACATGGGACGTAACATAGCTGGCGAATAGGGGTGTGTTACACTTCTGCCCTTAAATTAGGAAAAAGGTCTGATGCTGTGTATGTATATAAATATCCTTTCTGGTTCTCATTCGTTTCTCATAGCAACCAAAATGTCTTAGCAGTATCTATATTTATGTGCGATGATGATCACGTAAGCCATTTGATTTACTTGCTCCTATGCTTTAAGAAAGATACCCTCGTCAATCAATATATTTGATTTGATCTAAACTTCAGTAAACCCAATCTCTAATATAATCCATCTTTGTTTGGAACTTAATTACCCGCCCGGTGAGGTATCACAAGCGTAATACAATATTATACACGTAATACTCGTATTAAACCAATCATATAAATAAGCACCATTTGCTCTTTGTGGTGGGACATTTGTAACAGTTACCTTAGGTGTTCATTTGTTTGTTATTATTCTGTTTTGAGTAATATGTATCATTAAATACACTTTAGGCTTTTTACATTGGTTATTTAATTTATTCCTATCAGGCGGTCTCTTGTAGGTGGAGTCTGTTTAGGTAAGTACCAAGTTGTAGTCTTTCTGCCGCCATATGCTTGTCTGCAAGTGCTTTGGTCTCGTTGAAAGGAAATTTTAGCATCCGCGTGTTTAGGCACCTACATTCGGTGTACAAGGATACCGACACTACAATGCTATGAAGTGTTTTATAATTAAAAGTGACGCGTGGTATTGATATTAAAGCTCCCATACCATACCAGCCCTGTATTATATACTGCCCACTGCTAAGCACGGACCTCCTCTACTACTGAGAGGGTTAAGGCCTTAGTCCACCACGCTGGCCTAGTGCGGGTTGGCAGACTTCACATACCTTCGAAATTCAGAGACCTTCTTAGGTATGCAGGTTTCCTCACGATGTTTTCCTTCACCGTTAAAGCGAGTGGTAATTCACAAAGAATACACACGTAACTTTTTAGAAAAGTCAGAGGTGTGTCCCCTTGGGTTTTGAACCTGCGGACATTCGTCTCGGCAGTTCGTTTCATTCCCAACTAAGCTATCACCGATTAAAGCTCAGTGTAAAACTATGACGTGAAAAATAAATAGAATGTATTACAAAGAAATTTCTGTGCGTTATCTTATCATAGTATCCCAGTCATACGAAAAATTTGTGGAATGCATACATTTGATGACATAAAGAACCAACATTAAAAACAAATCATTTCTTTGTTTGTACGCGCAATACGAGCGTATTTAACGTTTTGCCGTAAAGTTGCCTGGCGTCAGGGTTCTCACTTTATGTAAATTACAATCCCTCCAACCCTATGCGCGATTATTTACGATGACAACTTTAGGGTTGTCAAATTATGATAATTTTATGAAAATAAGCATAATGCTTTCATTTTTAGGTGGTATTTTCAGAATTGCAAAGCGTGAGATATTTTTTTTTATTGATATCAGGTCGATTTTCGTTTGAATAGAGTGCGAGAGAGTCCGTTTGACATTTTTATATATAAATCTGTCGCTGAGCCGCAGCAGAAAAGCATTATTGTACTACGATTCAAGGACAGTAGTTACTGGACATTATAAAAGGTACACACGTGACAGAGCTGTCACGTGTATCAATCGTAACACAATACTATATAATATACTGGTGGTAGGTCTCTCATATGTAAGAATCCGTCTGGGTGGATACCACCGCAATGTCTTTTTCTATCGCCAATCAGCAGTTTGCATGCACTGTTGTGTTCCGGTTTGAAGGACATTGTAGCCAGTGTAACTACTGAACATAATGAGACTTAACATCTTATGTCTCAGGATGACGACCGCATTGGAATGCCACACAGTACTTTGTAACTCAAGGTGCTGTATGGTGTTGCTACTGTTTATGGGTCGTATCGCTTACCATCATGCAAACGGCATGCTCGTCTCGTCATTCAATGCCATAAAAAAACGGTGCTTTACATTTAGTTACACTTAGTAAGATAATTTATAGATTAATTTTCAGGGGGTATTACAGGCTCCTTTGGCACTATACGAAAAAGTACCTCACAGGCGGAGTCGCGAACAAAAGCAGGTGTACAATAATCATTCCGAATGACAAGATGCAAGTTGAACCGCAACTTGATACTTCCCGCGCGTCGGACTCCGATGGATCACAACCTAAGTTTAAGCCGTCGACTGAAATTCCGGAATTACAGGCTTAGAGTATTCCATGCCGGAAGTTTTTATTGCAAAAACTTTGATAAAGTTGATCAAGCGGCTTAAGTAAATTAGATTAGAAATTATTCGATTGGACTTTCTACTTCTGTGATTAAATCGGGCTTAAGTTCTGAGTGTTGTTGACAATCCCTTTGTAAGAGAAAGTAATTAGAGTGAGGGGTCATCTGATTACGGTTATCACTACCCTATGGATAGTTTTTATTTGCTCACTTAAAGTTACTACAACGCGTATTTATTTTCGAGGAAAGGACAAGACCAACGTTCCATTCGACTTATACAGACTAATATAATACTAATTCGATTAATATCCATAGTAAGCAGAATATTGACCATAACAATTTAAATTACAACTCGTCACAGTGCTGAACTACATTCATCACCCCAATTAGCGGATAATTAACCTTGATGCCCAGTAACTAGCTACAATGTTCATTAAACCTGAACATAGTATAGAGCATATTCCAGTACAAATAGTAACTACCGCACAACGTGCGTGGTCAGCGGACACGTTCGAATTGCCCCGGACTTGAGCCCAGACATATTGGAGTCCGCCCTGAATGTACCGACCCGCAGCCGAGATCGCTGTACGAGGAAAATCTCCCCAATAAGGGAATTACGTGTCTTTGCACTTTTGGGACGATCGGAAATACTACTTATATTCAGTTTCGTTCATAATGTGTATTTTGATGAATGATAACACTTTTCTTATATTTATTATTGGAATAAATTTAATAATAATTTATGATAGAAATAACATTGGCATAAGCTCTAATACATGTTAAGGCAGTAATTAAACTAATTAGACAAAAATATTGAAAGCAAAATATTTATTCATATCCTTTTAATATTTGACTAAGTTTTAACAAGGAGCAAAATTACTCGAGTTATATCAAAAGGACGTCGATATTCACGAAAATACTCGAATATCTTTAAAAATTTTACCAATTTATTCCAAAATTACCAACTTTCTACGATAATGAGAAAGTAAAACAAAATTCTAATCTAATTTGAACAATTTTCCACCAAAACTCTGATCGAGGTGTTTTGAACTTAAACATTACCGCTCAGTTTAAATTCTTCCTTGTTTACGTTTTGTCAACTTGGGTAAACTAATTTAGTCTCTACTGCTCACAGAATAAGGTCTCGAAAGGACGCCTACTTGTCAATTTCCATCATTTTCCAAGACTTGGTTTCGAAAGTGTTGCTGGCACGTGCCTTTCTACTTTTAGGCTTTGTGCTCGTTGTCTTACTATTTGTATTTACTTGTGTCTTTATACATCGTATTTCCTAAATAAAACCATATTCGGTCGAGATAATGTGTGGTTTTCAATGTTACCGACTTCAGTCACTTGCAATTTACCTATGTCTATTCCTGTTATGTTAGGCATTGTTAGGTTCCAGTTTGTAGAACATCGTAAACGGTACACTTAAGTACTAGGTATGCATAATAAGAATTAACATTAATATGGTGATGAGTGCAAAGCAAAGAGATTCAATACTGTATGTTCTACGGCCTACATGGTGTTGCTATGGTATCTATACTGTCCTTATGCCCACAAGCAGGAAACCACTTGCTCGTATCATTCAGTTGTACCAAAATTTATAAACACCACGTGTCGACCCTAACTCTGGGGGTCGACAATATAAACAGCGAGTTATTTTTTCCGAGCACGGCGCGAAGTGCAAACATCGGTGGTGCGTCGCGCCCGCCCGGCGCCGTCAATTACCGCGCGTTTCAAACACATCAACGCCACTGTCCACAGTGTTTGCATCACCAAGCACTAAGGTTCTGAAAGGGTTCATAATAAAGTTCCTATGATATACTTATTACGTTTGTGTAAGAGTATGTGAAGTCTGCCAGCCCACAGTATACCTACGTGGAGGACTAAGGCCTAAATCCTCTCACCAGTAGAGGAGGCCTGTGTCTAGCAGTGGGATAGTATATAATACAGGGCTGGTAGTATTAAGACGTAAGGCCTTGCAGTAGGCTATTTGTTCGCATCATGAAGGTTCTTCTAGAAAAGCGGCATAAAGTGTCAATGTTGTGTTTAGCACAGTCAGTAGGTTTAATGAGTCAACTTTTATCGTCCTTCCTAAATATATTGTTACTGTTATAGGCAGCAGTTTATCACCTCGTCATCCAATTACAAAAGACACATCCCGTAAATTACAATAAAGTACCATAAGCATAATTTTGTCTTGAAAAGACCTTTCTAATTATTTCAAACCATAATCTCAATGAAATGAAATAAAAAATAAAACACACGTCAAGCCTTTATCCCCAAGGGGTAGACAGAGGTGCAATTATGACACCCACTTTTCGCAAGCTTATTGCCACAAATTTCAGTCTCCAGGCTGATTCATTAGCAGAAAATCCCAGTACCACTTTGCCCGACCATGGATTTGAACCCAGGACCTCAGAGTGATGTCGTACCACGTACTCTAATCACGCCACCGAGGCATTTGATAGTGAAATAATAAATTATTATCTACAATAATTGATCACAAATCTATGGAAACTAGTTTATATCATTTGATCTCAATTAGAATGTGTTCACTCTGTCCCAGTAGTAACGGCGAGCGTCCCTCGTAAACCCCAGTTCCGATGTCATAACTATCAGTTTGGAGTTGCGGTCGGATGGCACTGGTTTCAACACGGCAATTCCGAAATGTTTATAAACTCCGCAATATACACAGATTGGTTTTATAAATCGCAGGAAGGTACTGAGAAATAATGGGCTTTGAGTTCTATTGCCCATTGGGATAGAGTTTTGCTTTTAAGTAGAGATAGGTAGGTCAAACCACTGCCATAGTCTTGTATACATGAGTCCAAAAAATCATATGTGAAGTAGACCTTTGTATTCAAGTAAAGTCCCAAAATATTCCCTATAATTCCTTTGATATTGTGGGTGTTATGCGCGGCAGCTTTTAAGTACGTACTCACGTAAGAACCCACTCGCTTTTTTACCATAAGATATAAAAAGAGTATTATGTCTAAAACGTTTACAATATTCATAATAAATAGATTTTTATCTGCTTTGTTGTCGTTGCGACGATACAGAAAAAAAAGGTTGATTTTTTTTATAGATAAAGACATGACCTTATTTGAAGTCAGAATACAGTACAAACACTCAAAATGATGGCCTTTTAACAGTCCGGCAGTAAAGTTAACATTTATGATGTATGCGTTACAAACAATCGCGCGCAAACCGTCGGGGCGAGTGTTTCCGTGCAGATGTGTAAAATGTTATATTTATGGACAATCGGGGACCGACATAAAGAGCGCACTAAACGAGCCACACTCCCCCATATCACTGGCCAGTGGCGGCTTTGAGGCCCGAATGGGGAATGACCGATTTATTTAGTAAATTACTATATTTACGCTAGTGGCGAATTCAAAATGTCTACAGTAACTGGACAGCCACTAGACACACTATAAAAATACTGGCCAAAATGTTTGTATCTTTATTCAGTTATTTAAAGTCAGGTGATTGCAGAGTTTTCCCCAAGTCGCAGTGTCTGACGGCAACGACATTAATCAATGTTAAAATTTTAAACACATCATGGCCGGTATAAGATGAATTTCGATAATTTTTAAAAATTAATTGATAAGTCAAATTATTGATATAAATATGAAAAGTAATGCTATTTTTGTGAAAAACCGAAGTTTGGTTGTTTTTAGTACACCACTATTTTGTGCAAGGGGCGATTATAGAATTTAGTAAATCGATAATGTGGAAGTGTTTACAGCTCACAGTTGTGGTCACAACTGACTTGAAGATATTGAACGACAAGCTACATCTGATCTATTAGTCAGATGTGTTACCCGAAACCGATCGCCTGTTATTAGACGTCTATTGGCTATATGGTCGCTGCAACGAGTATTTTAATCGAACACTTCTTATTTCATTAACAAACAATTTCATTTTTTAAATAATATCTTTTACAATCTCAAAACTTGACTGCCTCGGTGGCGTAGTTATATTACGGTACGACTGCAATGCTGAGGTCTCGGGTTCGATGGCCGGGTCGGGCAAAAACATATTGGATTTTTCTATTCAGTATCGGCCCGGAGTCTGGAATTTGTTCCCGATATAGCGATAGGCTCGCCCCCTATCACATCATGGGACGGAACACGCACGGCGAAAAGTGGGTGCACTAGTTGCGCCTCTGCCTACCCTTTCGGGGATAAGAAGCCTGAGTGTGTATGTATGTACAATCTCAAATCTATCAAGAAACTCAAGTATCTTAGATTAAATTAAAATACTGTAGACGGGCAGCCCTATGACGTGTTTACGTACCGCGCGGCTGTAGGTAATTATTTCAAAGACACGGCTGAGTGAGAGTACTTTAAGATAGGTTTACTATGCCGTCAGACACTGCGACTTGGGGAACACTCTGCAATGTTAAAATCAATGTTACTGTCAAATTATATTTGCATTTCTTTCTGACTTAAGTGCATTTTACGCTATCTCTACTGCTTAGTTGTTTAGCATTACATGACAAGTGACGCACCCAATAAAAATAGTGTTTCTATGGCTACGTAAAACATAATTATGTCGGCAGGCCCAATCGTAATGCAGGTACCCCGCTTCCTCAAACCTCAAGTAGTTGACAGAATTCATTTGAAAGAAAATATTGGGCATTAGGTGTCTAGGGGCTATATAGTCGCTGACTCGTTGTCTTCTTTGAGTAGTAGATTTAATTAAAATAAAAAAACACCATAGCAAATTTGAGACTGAAAAATATTTGCGCCTCGACTGAGACGTACGAAAAGCTTTATTGTTAAATTTAATAGTATAAAAAATACGCTTTCAGATGAAATTAAATATACTTTTGGGAAACATGGACAAGAATTCAAACAGTAAAATATAATCTATAATTGCTCTTTGCCAGATTAAGTAAGTACTTGTACTTATTTAATTTAAATATTTACAAAATGCACGCTTACTGCTTACAAAACCATCACACCGTTCATTCGTCACTGCGGCGCACTCGAGACTGTTTGTGTACTTAATGTGTATCAAAATCGAGGCGAGAAGGCATCACTCGCGTTCCGACCGTTTTTATGAAGATATTCTACTGTATATATGTATACTGTGCTGACGGCATCAGACGACGTCACACAACGTCACAGCGTGTCAGACAGCGGGGACGACGACTGACGGCGCGCGCGCCTCTGATATGCTCGCCAAGTGCTCGTAAAACTTTATTATGAGAGTAAAGTTCGTTAATGAAAGGCGAGTCGTAAACTGAGCGCTGCCTAAACTCTTAAAAGTATAATTATGCTTTATCGTCCACTAAAATAAAGGGAAACAAGGTTAGCGGCCTAGCTACCTGCTTGTTAACACTTACAATACCTTCCTGCTTAAACGACGTGGGATTAGACTATTAACACAGAACTTAGAACAAAGGTTTTTGTTTACATCCAGTGCACTCGGAGCTATGATAAGTATCGGGTAACCCATATTACCGCACCTTTAGGACGAAAACGACGCAATTCTAAAAAATAAAAAAAATGGTTTATCGTTATAAAATGACTTAAAACTGTCTGACTTAAAAATGTACGTGACAAATAGATTTTATCAGCAAGCATTGAAAGTGACTCTTAACTGTTATGCCTCAGGATAATAAGCGCAGAGGAGTGCCACGCAGTAGGTTGTAATTCAAAGTTATGTACGGTGTTGCTATAATTGATGGGCAGTCGTAACGCTTACCACCAGGCGAAAGTCATGCTTATCTCGTCATTCACGTGTAAAAAAAGCCTTCTAACATCGAATATCTTATCACGCATAACTGAGCTGTATTTTTTTTGTGACTAAATATATTTTTACAAAATATAATTTCATTAATCACCTTAGGTTTGGAGTTAATTATATCTTACTTAATTTTTTTGTCTCACCGTTTGCTTAGAGAAGTGGATATTTATTTGCAATACTTTTCTATCTTTCTATTGGAACTGTTTCGTTGTTGGGTAAAAACAGCTCGGTGTTCTCAAAGACTCGGCGGGCTTTAGTGTTCACTGTCATAAAATGCGTGCTGTCGACTCCGGCTTACAGGAGTTGCGGTGGGAGGCGTGAGGGCGGGATACTCTCGTTTGTTTTTTGTTTGGTTTGCTGAGCGAAAAGGTACTCACTAGGCTAACTTATTTTTTTACTTTTTTATATTAGGTATATTTAATTTTATTAAAGGTATAATTCTTTTAATATAAACAAATTGTTCCACTGCTGTTCCGAAAAATTGAATAATAAAACTTGAAATGTCCTTTGATTCAGAAACTTTTTTGAAGGTACGGAGATATTATTATATTTACCAAAATTTTGTAACGAAAGTTTCAGAGTCAATCATATTTCGTGAAACTATAAAATGAGCATTTTCAGATGTTATTTTTTTATATACACCCAATTATTTTGTTCAGTTCTCGCACGCAAAATACAGAAATATGATATTGTGTTGTGTAAACAAGAAGGGACTTTCAGTTTTACAAAATACAGACCAGAAGCATAACTAAAAAAAAACATTCAATAACTGTAGAAATTGTCTCTCAAACTAATTTAGAATCTTGTTTTAATACTATTATTAGTTTGTCACTATCTAATCAAGTCCAACAGTTTCTTGTATTTAATAAAGTGAGTGTGTACACATCGTCGGCGGTCATAGGGCGCGGGTCACAAACGGGATAGCAAACAGACAACGTGTGACGGTTAATCACGTCCAACCACGTGGGGACGTGTGTCGACGTGCAGGGCTGGCAGGTGCAAAACTTTACTATCTGGTCATGTCTAGACACCGTAAAATATATCCAGAGGTTTTTGGACTTTTCATATACACGGTTGCTGTTTTGCTTATAATAAAATATACGTATAAGCCCGCCTGCTATGCACCTGCCGTATATAAAAACGTAAACTAAATAAAAGAATGTTGACACTGCACTGTGGGCTTAGAATGTGGGCAAAAAACGCAACTCGTAAGACGATGTCGTTTAATTTTTATGTTTGTAATTGATCGAGAGACCAATACGTCAATCACGTGTTAGTCTCCCAACGAATCCTAATGAAAAGAAATGCAGTCGTGTCGTTTAGTTTGCCACATTCTAAGCCCACTGACAATTTTTCAACTAACAGGAAGCTATTTTATACGTAAGTGGTTTTTATTCCAGAGCAGGGACTTTTATGTATGAAGGAGCTAGCAATGTAAATCGCCGATACCGGCACTTGCCTGCCAACCCTATCAGAATATTAGGGACCAATCTTATGGAAGCGACTCGTGGTGGATATATTATATCTCTATACGCAGCTAGGGCTGGTTCATCACTCAGCAGCAGATTAATGGAGCTTGCACGTGCACGCGACGTCTCGGGCGCACGTTTTTGCTTCGAAGAGTTAGCTCAAGGGTGCGGAGTAATTATAATTATTATTTTTAGAGTTCCGTACCGAATTAGCCAATGAAATTCTGCTGCTAAACCTTTGTTCCACTCTGTCAGTTCGAGCATATTAGCCAAAGGAATGGAGAATTAACGTCTAATTTTTATCCGACTGCGAATGAAGGAGGGTTATGTTTTTCTAGTGTATGTACCTATGTATGTATATTTCTTTGGGACGCCCTAGAGCCTATACGGCTTGTCGTATTTTTATGTGAGTGGTGTCAATAGGTTCGTCTTAGTCGTGAGAGTGACACTGAGTACATCAAAATAAAAAAACAAAATTACGGATTTTTGGCGGCAAAAAGTAGTCTAAAAAAAATTATGCTTTCAAAACACATCGAGTGTGGTATCAAAATAAAGAATTTTTAACGTCGATTACGAATAATATATAATTTTTTTTGTTTTCTTTGAGTTTGGAATAGGAAATGCTAATAAATCACATCACACTTCACACTAATAATATAAATGCGAAGTTTGTTACTTCTTCATTTAATACTTGTGTTTGTACATGACGAACATAGAATATTTCATTTTCTCTTAATTTATAATGCATATATAATATAAAATACATAACATATTTTATATATTTATATATGTATACATATATACAAAATAACTTGGAGGTAGTGAGGGTTATGTTCTGTCCGATGCTCGGTCTTTGGCCCCTTCGTGCTAAAGGTGCTTGAAAACTAAAAAGATGGAAATAAAAAAATATATTTTAAAAGAACAAAACACCCGACTGCCTCAATATCTGCCATCTTTATTAAATTCATTGAAGAACTGAAAAGATACAAACAAGATTTTAATTTGAATGTTTTATTTTCTTGTTTTATTGACGCGGTCGGGTTTTTTGTTTTATTTTTTATTTAGATAAACGATCATATTACATAATATGTAGATGTTAATATAATTAAAATATTTTGTTGTATTTGAAGAAATTTTTAGTTTTTTAAGCATGAAAACTAAATATTAACAATCGGTGCCACATTTTGTACGAAGTTTGTGTTGGGCAACAAATTGAAAACGTTAATGCCTTTAATACAGGCTGATCTAATAAAAGCTTGTTAACAAAAATAAATAACATAGTCGCGACTCTGTCTCAACTCCGCCCCTCCCATAACCCTAAAGATTCCCTCCCTTTGACATCGCGTTCCGTTTTCGCGGTGTCATCAATCTCTCGCCACGCCCGTTGATTTCTAGTGCTTTTTGTGCAAGTTATAAATCTTATTACACAGTCCGAGTCGGCGCCGTCTTTTGAATACAAATAGAGACGGTTTCTTTTAACTGAAGAAAACGGATCTCAATTGGATAAGCAATACGATATTTACTTTATGTATACTAAGTATTGCTGTGGTTTCGTCCGCGTGAAATGGCTTGTCTTGATTAAAAGTGCCACAGTGTGCTTGTTCGGGTAATAGCAGCCTCTAGGATAATAGTTTATCTGCGAACCACATTTCATCGAGACCTATTCAGCTATTTTTGCGTTTACTTCTTACACTTAACATCCGAACTTCACAAATACCCCACCACGCATAAATCGCTGAATGATTTTTGATGAAATTTTGACACTTATATAGACAAAGTCCCACATAAAAATATAGGATATTTTATCCCAGAAAGAGCACGATGTAATTTCTATTCCTGGAAATCATCCACACAGGCAGAGCCGTGACTAATTAAAGCTATTTAATTATAACCAGGAGGAGGCTTTGCCAAAAGGCACACTGAGTTGAGAGACATCCTATAATAAATAATCAAAGGATACAGTCATAAAGATTAATCTCACCCAGTTTAACGGGCTAAATAAATAAATAAAATTATAACCACATTGTTACCCATTTGATCATTCCAGATCACACACACACACACACATGTGCGTACATATTTCGGATCAGTGAGCATATTTGTGCTAATGCACTAAATAGCTGTAATTAAGTCAATGGTAATTATAATGAGTTAACTTAACCCGAGCTATGAATTAAATCTCGTTACCTACACTGGTAATTGGCGTTAATATCAGCCGTGTATTAATTTGCCCAGTTACAGTGTGTATGGGGTTTTATATGTTTTGCCCAGGTTTAGTTAATATTGGGCAGGTCTATTATATAATAGTCTATAATACTCTAATATTAGAGTGATATAAAAGAGTGCCTCGGTGGCGTAGTTGTATTGCGTGCGCGATACGATCATCATGTTGTCTGGGGTTTGAATCCCGGCTCGGGCAGTCATATTGTTTCTTTTTTGCTCAGTATCCGTCTGGAGACTGGAAATGTCGTCGGTTAATGGCAATTCGCCTGCCTCCTATTACATGGGACCTAACATCGTTGGCGAAAAGTGGTTGTATTAGAAGAAAAAACAGAAAACGTGGAATCGTTTTAGGTAAAGTGGAATTTTTAATTCAGGAAAGCTTATTCACGCGCTCTTAGCCGCGCGCAACAGGCGTAATCTAAACTGATATTATAAAGCTGACGAGTTTGTTTGGTTGAATGTGCTAATCTCAGGAACTACTGAACCGATTTTGAAAATTATTTCACGAATAGGAAGTTACAAAAAGCGGCGATAGCCTAGTTGGGTGTAGAACGGACCGCCGAGACGAATGTCCGCAGGTTTAAAACCCAAGGGCACACATCGCTGACTTTTCTAAAAAAAATATGTGTGTATTCTTTTATCGCTCGCTTTAACGGTGGAGGAAAACATCGCGAGGAAACCTGCATACCTGAGAAGTTCTCTGAATTTCGAAGGTATGTGAAGTCTGCCAACCCGCACTAGGCCAGCTTGGTGGACTAAGGCCTTAACCCTCTCAGTTGTAGAGGAGGTCCATGCTCAGCAGTGGGCAGTATATAATACAGGGCTGGTATGGTATGGTAAGTTACATTACTCCTGATTGCTATAGGCTACTTTTTATCCTGGGAAAATATTTTTATCCCGGAAAATCTTTTTCACGCGGGCGGAGCCGCGAACATCACCTAGTAATGATATAATAAAGATAATCATTTACAACAAATGCCTAATTTGTATTGTACGAGTAGATTCATAGCACCCACGAGAAAAGTTATAGCACGGCTCGCGGGCCGGAGTGGACGCGACGCAGACTAATGTCCACGGCGCGGTGAGTTTTTACCAACCATTAGGGTTGCCACAAATACGACATATTAATTTATGTTTTACTGTGGTGGTTTAATTTATCCCTGGTGGTAAGATATCACCTTTGTCTTCGTACAATCGAAATACTACTGAAGTTGGAAGTAGATATGTCGTTTGAAGAATGAAATTGGGTTTTTATGGTATTGCACGGTATACAGTTGTTAATTGTTTATTTACAAAAAGGATTTTGGCCACAGCACAATTACCACTACCTTGAAAGATGCATGACGTGTATTTACAAAGGTAGTTCTTATGCGAGAGCCTATTTTGATACATTCTACCGAATTATAAGTATCGTTCTTGTCGCTAAATAGCCGAATAAAAACGTTGCGATCCATTTTGAAGGATATTATAGCTTCTTTAAGTCCGATAGTTACTGGGCATTACGATATCTTAACATGTAATATCTCGGGATAACGAGCGAAGTAGCGTGCAATACAATTATGAGTTACGTTGCTACTGTTTATGGACTTACTTATTCTCTCTCAGCTTTAATATAAATGTTTAAACATCGTATAAAGTTTTATCGTTATACGTAAAAAAAAACATATGAAAATATAAGTCAACGGCAAATCGCTGCAATCCACCGATACAGTCCATACTGTATAGATACATCTGAAACTAAAATAAAACCAAGCAAATAAAATGCAAACCGCCATTTCGCAGTTCCTATCTCGGCTCGTACGTCCAACATCAACAACAATTGTACTCGAACGAAAAATTGGTAAAATGCAATACAGCGTGCCCATTGATGTTTTAAACGCTCATGCTTGAACTCGCGAGGGGCTAAGCAGACTATCTAGTGTATTTCTTCTAAGATCTACATGGTATTTTTTTGTTTGGCCTATCCGTTCCTTGCATCCAAATCTATTCAACAAATTCTGTGTTTAGTTTTAACAAACATTGAAACGTCTTTACAAATTTTCATAGTTCCAATATATGTATATGTAATAGTCGGAACAACATATAATTAGTAGGAAGTAAGATATTATTTAATTGTCTAAAATGTTCTGAATACTAGCAACCCAGAATACGATTACCCAACCACGGCAGTGATGGATGCGATCGATTCGCTATCTCGCGTCGTTAACAGATTCGATTCTGTTGCTAAACAAGTTGTTCATTAACTTGATTGTGAGAAATGCGATGCACGCCGATACAGTGTGCGGCGACCTGTATAAATTCTGGCACGTTAATATATATTATAAACTTATTTTTTGCCGGAAAATAGCATTGCGTTTTTGAGACTGTTTATGAAAGACACACGCTGAAGCAATCCCAAACGAAAACTAGTGTAGGTAATACAAAAAAGTAAAAAAAAAAAATCAAATCAATCAATCAGAAATCCGAATATTTTGATTTACTGCCATTTATTGTTTATATTACTATCCGCACAAAGGTTTATTTGTTCAGCGGTGCCTAATGCTTCAGATCAGTTCAAACAACACTGATTCGCTTGCTATCAATCGCGGTCCATCATCGCACTGCTTTCACGCACACCAACAATGTAACTCCAAACAACTCGTCTTACGTCAACATGTGAACAATCCTCAGTCCAGAAATATATTGTGGTCAGCGGTTACTTGATATACAAAGAGAAATCCGGAATTATGTAAATACCGAAATAATTGGAGTAGGTATTAGACTGGATAGCAACCAATACTATGATTATAAACCATGGTCGCTTTTTCCATGGTTACCTGGAACCTAATTTTCATGAAATATACATTTACCTCTTGTAATACGATACATTTATGCTTAAAATGGCGGCTGTCGATTTCAATCATTCTTATTTCGTTATTTCCGACATATCTACGAAACGACATAAGACAGACTGCCGACTTTCGAAGAACGCGTTTTATAGAAGTATTTATCTTTGCTGTGTGCATTGATGTATTAAAAAACCCGTGTGAGAATAAAAAATAAGTAAGTAATAACATTTCCTACTAACACGTTACAAATGTCAGGGACAGCGTCGATAATATTGCGGTTTGAATCGGTGTTTGTTATAAAACTAACATTATGATATTGTGTTTGTAGAACAAGTTAGGACGGCGGTTCCCGTTCGGGCAACCATTATCTCTATTTTAGATTTTAATTAAGAACAAAGGTATTTATATTACCTACATTTGGTGTCAAGCAAGTAAGTCATCTAATGTTAAGTAATCTCCACCATCTACAATACTTGGAAAATCATGGATGCGTTGTTGCAAAGAAATAATAGGTATTAAGGAAGAGTGTGGGAGTATATTTTTTATTTTTAGTATTGTAATTATTCCTGGACGCTTATGACCACTTACATTAGCGTATCATTCGACACTCTAGATATGAAACTCAGTGATCAGTCATCACCGCGCAGTATAAACAATAGGCCAGCTCACCGCGCCGCGCGGCCATTAGTCCATGTCTAAACAACGCGAGGTGTTGAGAGCGCCGCCGCGCCGGCCGCCAGGGAACACCGACGGACACGGGGCGGCGCGTGATGCGCTCCGGCGCTGACGTGTTGAAGCTCAGATTTATATTGATCTATTTCACTGTCGCTGATAGATATAGGATTTAGGGGTAAATGGAATCGCAAATTTACCATAATAACTTAATAGACTAACAGGATATTTTCTAAAATAAATTTGGAACAAAGGGATAGAACAGTGTTTACTAAAAGTACTGGTGGTAGGTCTCTCGTGAGTAAGAGTCCGTCTGGGTGGGTACCACCTCAATGTCTATTTCCACCGCCAAGCAGCAGTGTACATGCACTGTGGTGTTTCGGTTTGAAGGACATTGTAGCCAGTGTAACTACTGAACATAATGAGACTTAACATCTTATGTCTCACGCGCGCAGTGGAATGTCACACAGTACTTTGTAACTCAAGGTGCTGGATGGAGTTGCTACTGTTTATTCCACAAACTTTCGCATTTATAATATTATAATTAGGATAAGATTTTTAATGCGACTAAAGCACCTGTCAGCTTACTATTATACTGTGCACGTTGAAGTATGTACAGTCAGCCACGTAAGTAGCTGAACCAATTCAAAACTTTAAGTCGCCTATACTCTTTTGTGTTCTTACCAAATTATTATTTTTCTTCGCGAAAATAAAATAAAAGGGATTTGCTTCATTTCAAATAAAGAAAGTAAAAAGTTTCATTAAAACTAAACGCGTATAAGCGATTGGAAATTTTGAATTTGTTCAGCTACTTATGTAGCTGACTGTACATGATACTATTATCGCAGCACACTGTTGAACGGCTATACTAACATGAACAGATAGTTTAAAATATGCTACGATTCCTACGTGGTAGGTTTCGCGTATATTGCGACGATTTTTGTTTTTTCTTAAATTAAAATCTAGTATTTACCGACACTACACAATTCAAATTTAATTATGATTAATTTGCCTTCAAGGAATCCATTTCTTACCGAGAACATTATGTACAAAGTACGTACAAATAGAGTTTAAGATAGTTATTCATAATCATTTAGTGAGTTCTCCCCATCGTCCCCATAGTTTAGGATAATTTGCAGTAGAGTGGGGGGCGAAGTGGCGCGGCTGGCACGGCGCCAGTTCAAGGATCTAGTTGATTATTGTCTCTTAGAGAATTTAACACGTGCCACCATAACGGCGGGTAACACTTAACTTACTTTAACGAGTGTTTTATTCAATGCGGACTGCACAGTTATCTTGAGCTGTATTCTTTTGATTTGTAAACTGAATAAGGAACCTTATCGGTGACTGAAATCAGCAACGTGGAGCACCCTGAGGGACTCAAGCGACCTACCTATGATACTTATTAAGCATAAAAAAATGCCAAATCAATTGTGATTCCGGATCCAGGCCTTCAGTCCTTCATAGTCAGCAAGAAGAAATAACGTTTTTGCAGTATCAAGACTATCCACAAACTAATTACCGTTGAAAAGTAATTTTCTATTAAGTTAATTGGTTCCTCTGGCCCCGACTTGCCATTTAAGTGGCTCTTTGCTTTGTCAGTCGAATTATAATTAGGTCAATCGCATTATTTATATTTTTTGTATGTTTGTAGGTATTACCAGCTGAGAGACTGCCTCGGTGGCGTATTACGGTACGACTGCAATATTGAGGTCTCGGGGTGGTTCTTCGGGTCGGATAAAGTGATACTGGGCTTTTCTATTCAATATCAGCCGGAGTCAAGAATTTGTGCCCGATATGGCGATAGGCTCGACCCCTATCCCACCATAGGACGGAATATGCACGGCGAAAAGCGGGTGCACTAGTTGCGCCTCTGCCTACCAATAAAAGGCTTGACTGCCTCGGTGGCGTAGTTGTATTGCGTACGCGTTGCGAGTACGATTTGCGCGCTGAGGTCTTGGGTTCGGATCCCGGATCGAGCCAAAAAAACATTGTGACTGGGTATTTCCATCTTAAAAATTACTGTCAGTCGCAGCTCGGAGTCAGGAAGTTGGCGGTTTGATACCCCGTGCTTCGGAAAGCACGTAAAGCCGTTGGTCCTGCGCCGGATCTCTCTCCGGTCATGTCGGATTGCCGTCTCACCGGACTACGAGAGTGTAAGAACAGCGAGTGCACCTATGCGATGCGCACACACTTGTGCACTATAATATTTCCTGCGTACCTGGCTGATCTCCGTTGAGATTGGCCGCCGTGGCCGCAATTGGCTAGGAGAATTTATAGAAGGCGTAAGTGTGTATGGAGTGTTGTAGTTATTATTTAAAATAGGACTGATAAATTCCTGGGCTGCAAGTGTACACAGTAAAACATTTTGGCATAATTAACGCGACCATAAAGGAACGCGATATCTTTCTTTGATGATTATTATAATATACTGCATCGTTAAATTATAATTAAATTAGATACGTCTTAGCGTTTTGAAATTTCTACTGGTTGGAGACTACCTAATATTTGTACCCGAGTGGATAGCGACTACCGCAAATACCTTGAACATCTCACCTTAGTACCTCGTTTCAAACTTTATATTGGCAACATTGTTGTTGGGTACCAGTAGTAGCTGCAGTGATGTCTATTTCAGAAATATATACATTTTCGCATAAATAATTACTTTCCAAGTACTTATATTTTAATAAAATAAAGCCTTAGATATGAAATATTTGAACAAATCGTATAAAAGTTCAAGATGATCGTCAAAGATTAAATTCGTGAGAAAGAAGCCTGGTGTTTGGAATAAATAAGGCAAGGTCTTACCAGTATTTATTTTTAAGAACGGTGCGGGATTTTATCTATCTATATATGTATAAATCAGAGCTAGTATCTTCTTAAACTGAAAAGTAAAAGTAACAGCAAATTTGGAGTAAAGTAACAGTAATTTTGACTTTTACAGTCGATGAACAAACTGGCCGTAAGCCAACTTGATACATGTTTCGCTTCATGCAATAACTTTGTCACAGTGTTGCCATGAGTGCGTCTCAAATAGTGCGTAGAAACATAGCTTACAGAATTAAGATAAGCTTACAGAAAATTAAACTAGCAAGGAATATTATATTATAGTATTTCTTTATTTATAATTAACGGGATATGGGATCTACGGGTTCCGGTTCTGTATTCTATATCATAATTTGGATTCCACGCGGCTTTTAAGAGATTAATAAAATTAATACAAGTTACATTATTTAGTAAATTGAGATATCTTTACTACTTATATTTATTCAATGTTAAATTGAGGACCCTGGCTTATATTTTACGAATTATAAGCCATTTTTTGTTTCACGGAAGAATTCACACAGCGTATCATAGAAAATGTAATTGTTTGGTTTTGAGATGTTATTGGCAGAACAGAATATGTTATCTATGCATAATTATATAGCAATTATTTACTTATGTAATGTTTTGACGAAGACAAAAGTGTTCAAAGTAACAAATACCGGCAGAGATAGACCTGTGCAATTTTGTCGACCATCGAGGGACGCATCCACTCGTAGGTACTCCATATTATTGCAGTACCTTATTTATAGAAACATAATATACTTATAAATACATACATGATATAGTATAAGACACATTTAGAAATCCAATCGTTCGCCTTGTTCCTCGATGCCAGACGTCTAGGCAAAAAATAAAAAACGGATTAGCCTAAGTGATTTCGGATACCATTACGCTGCGTGATAAGAGTCCTGCGTCTCAGATTTGTGTGGCGAAGTTTGAGCGAAGGAAGAAATCGGTTACATCCACAAAAAACGTCTTAAGCCGATTTATGGGTCGCAAAAAGACAGTTGCGAAATATATCTTACTAGTTTTATGTTCTTAGTTTCAAGGACGCTGGACGCCCACGTATAAAGGAATACAATTTATGAAAGAACCATAAAAAAATTCCTTTTATTTCATATGATCGAATTAACTGCTAAAATTATCTATAGTAGCTTTTATCGGGACTCCGCCCGCGTGTACATTTTCTTCGCAATATAAACAGGCCTACTGTATGCTTTTGTGGAATAAAGGTAGTGTACATCTAATTCAAGACTTGCTCAATATTGTGCGTTTAAAATTTCACCCAAGTCAATTTATTTATGTATGATTCGAGGTAACAGATATAGATAATATAATGCCTCGGTGGCGTAGTTGCATTACGGTATGACTGCAATGCTGAGGTCTTGGATTCGATTCCCGGGTCGGGCAAAGTGATGTTGGGTTTTTTAAATTCAGTATCAGTCCGGAGTCTGGAATTTGTGCCCGATATGGCGATAGGCTCGCCCCCTATCACATCATGGGACGGAATACGCACGGCAAATTTTTTTTTTTTTTTTTTTGTTATACAGCCTTAAAAAATACATACAACCCTAAATTTTCAACCCTCTACAATCAACAATTACTATTTTTTAATAACGATATTAGTAATTTAATAACTTTTCACGCAAAAACGACTGAACGGATTTTGATGAAATTTGGCACACGGGTAGATTATGTACTTGATTAACACATAGACTACTTTTTATCCCTGGAAAATATAAAGCGGGACTTTTATTCCGGGAACACTAATTCACGCGGGCGGAGCCGCGGGCAAAAGCTAGTATATATATAATATAATGGTAGTGAGCTTTCAAAGTTGTAAAAACGTTGATTTTAATTCATTTATTGCATTTTATAATTTAACTAGCATTGCGCGCGGCTCCGCCCGCGTGGAAAAGTTTTTCCGGGATATAAAGTAGCCTATAGCACTCAGGAGTAATATAGTTTCCTATTAGTGAAATAATTTTCAAAATCGGTCCAGTAGTTCCTGAGATTAGCGCGTTCAAACAAACAAACAAACTCTTCAGATTTATAATATTAGTATAGATTAAAATATTAAATTAATTGAAGAAACAAAACTCAAAATCATAACTATATAGGTAAACAGTGTTAAAAATAACGAGGTGCCATAAATTTTGTATTATATTATGTCTTAATAGTTTACAAAACCACGGTTTTACTCACGTATTCTTGGTCAGATTCGAATTTCAACCGCGACGTAGGCTGGACGTTGCCGACTACTTGGAAACCGATTCTTCAAACCGTACATAAGTCCATGAACAGCCCTATACGAGGAGTCGACACAGTCAGTTCAGTTCACACAAGTGTTCTGCATGCACCGGTAGTGTCTGACGATGATGATCTAGCAGCTGCGACATCTTTGAAACCCACCGAACCACCCCCACTCCACCCTTCGAGCCGTGCTTTACGTTCCGCTAGGCGGGCGGCGGCGCGGGCGCGGGCGGCTGACAGTGATTGAGAGGCCTCCGCGACGCGACGTCCTCTCAGCACTCGCCTATGAAGATGACCTACTTAATAGGTCGAAACTGGTCGGCGATTCTGACCAAGAATACGTGAGTAAAACCGTGGTTTTGTAAACTATTAATGTGATATGGCTCGCGTAAGTTTTAATAATATTATATTATGTCTTTAAAAAAGTTAAACATTTGGTGCCTCGTAATATTTGTTTTAATATTTAATGGTTAACCCTCAAAAATAACATTCAACCCACATCATACTAGCTAATTCCAAACAAACCTAACACTATAATACTCGGTGTTGATCATATTGATCCAAGCTCCGCGATGTTAATCCTCATTCATATGTGCGGACATGGTCCGAGCTCGGACACTGTTGTACTTGCGATCAGAGGCTCAAGGAGTTAAGAGCCTGGCGACATACTGGTCGTTCGAACATATCATTCATAAAATTAATTAATTTATGAAATCAATTGCCTCTCAATTATTTTATTTGGCGACACTTATTGATGCCAAGAAAGTGATAAAACAATGGTTGGTAAATATTAATTTTAACTGCTTACGATATCGGTGTAATAACCACCCAAATACTAAAATGAAAAATTGTGATGATTGTATAGGTATTTACATAGACTACTTAACAAGAAAAGCGGAACTTTCACCTTGGGAAAATTCGTTAAGGCAAGCATAGTCACGAGAAAATACTAGTCAATGAAATCAAAAATCCAAGACACATAACATCACGAAACTAGCGGAGAATATTTGGATAATGTCATAAAATTCATCCATAAGGTTCAATGACTACGCCCTCAATTACATTTGAGTATGCATTTGGCCTCTATTCGAGACGATTTTCCGAGTACGCAGTCACTTTAATAGAGCGAAGCCGGAGGTAATTGCTAGTGGGATAGTAAACAACACATTTGGAATGGTAATTTAACGCATCGCGAGAATTGTTAATGCGAGACAAACATACTTAAAATTCGAATACATTTGCTTGCTTAATTGCTACGTCGCGTCGGTTGCAACTTAGGAATCTATCGCGTATAGAGTTATGAAGAATCTACAACGCAACGCTCGTAGAGCAGTCGTCGGAGGAGACCTTTCGCTGCCAGCCGAGGTGTCCGCCATGGTCGGCGGCTTGAGGTCATGGCGAGCGATGGCCTCCTTCTCTGTGTGCGTCATCTCGCGGAAGGAGAGCCCCGAGCGGGATCGTGAGCAGAACGATCCCGCCCGCAGCCAGAGGAGACGACGGATGCGTCGGGTGGACGACTGACCGGCGCCTCATGCCCTGTGGTCCGAGGGCATCTAGAGAATTCCGCTACGGCATCCCCTGCCTGTCGTAAGAGGCGACTAAATGGGACTTGGAGAAAGTCGCGGGGCGAGCAGTGGGTCTGTGTCTGCTCACTTCAATTTAAGTGACTCCGAGGTGGACTACAATGCGGGTGGTCGGTCTCCCGCTATCGTAGACGCCAAGGGTGTTATTTAGTATTCGGGGGCATCTTAGGCCCCTCGTTTAGAGAGGGGCCGCAATGCGGCATCGCGCAGGGACGGTTCCGAGCAACTATCTTAGTGCAACAAGATACCCGGGGCCGTTCCGCATGCGCCGAAGAAGGCCACCGCGGGTTTTAGTTGGTATGCCGGTGTAGGTTGTACATAGGGTTAGGGACTCGGTCCAATGTTCACTCGGATGATGCTATACTCCCGAGTTTGGGCCGTAAGACCGATGAAACCAACATAACCGCTAACCCCCCGGTGGTGGTAGCGATAACGCGCTTATTCCCAGCGAAAAAAAAGAGTTATGAAGAAAATAAAGCTGTATGATTTTATTATGTGAATATTAACATATTTGCCAAAAACTTTAGGCGAAAAGATTCAAAACTATATTTTTGTACATTACACCAAAAAAACAGCCACAATTTACATGAGCTGTTCAGTGCGGCATTCACTTAGTAATTAATTAATATTTTGCGTTGTCGGTGCCATATCTACGTGGCATCACCGCCGCGGTACAATAATAAATTAATACAATCATTGCAATGTCTCGCATATACGATAATTACGCATACGCATGCTCACGCCTTTTATCCCCGAAGGGGTAGGCAGAGGCGCAACTGGTGCACCCACTTTTCGCCAAGCGTATTCCGTCCCATGGTGTGATAGGGGGCGAGCCTATCGCCATATCGGGCACAAATTCCAGACTCCGGGCTGATACTGAATAGAAAAATCCAATATCACTTTGCCCGACCCGGGAATCGAACCCGAGAACCTCAGCCTTGCAGTCGTACCGTAATACAACTACGCCACCGAGGCAGTCGATACATTATAATTTATACGATAATTATAATTTATTTTACTTATTTTTCACATAAAATATACGGTTGCTTTTATGCTAATGAAAATGTTGTGCTTTATCCTACTAATATTATAAACGCGAAAGTTAGTAAGTATGGATGTATGGATGTTTGTTGGTCTTTCACGCAAAAACTACTGAGCGGATTTCGATGAAATTTGGCACACGGGTAGATTATGTCTTGGATTAATACATAGGCTACTTTTTATCCCGGGAAAATATAAAGCGGGACTTTTATCCCGGGAAAACTCATTCACGCGGGCGGAGCTGCGGGCAAACGCTAGTATACAATATTTGGCAGGGCACCAACGTGTGTACCTTAGTACCGTAATGTTATTAATACGTAATGTGTGTGGTATAATGCGTAAACAGAAGTAAAGCTCTCACATAATTTTGCTGCCAATAATGCCGAATTCCGTGGATAAGTGATCACGTGACACAGCATTTTACAGCCGAACTCGGCCCAAGTTCCGAGTGAACAATGCTACTCAAAGTGCCGCCGGCTCACGGAGCGCGGAGACTTACTTAGCTAAGCCTCCATTGTTCTGCGATCAATTTGTCCAGTCAATACAAACTGATTTGATTAGAAGCACCTAATGTCTTCTAAATCTGTTTTGAAGTGAAATTGAAACAATGCCAGACTTATTGATGTATAATAGTACTTTCTCCACCTGCCGTAATCCCATTCCAATGTCAGGTGGACATTCAAGCATGTTGTTGAAAGGATTTGGCTTACTTTTTCGACCAGCCGCCTGTCTTACATCAACCCTCACCTGAAGTAATCAATCTCGGGAAAATCATTACTAAACCCACGAAAAGATTTGCTGGATCTGAGGATCCAGGACTTCTCGGTCCAAGGTTCATATACTATATCATACGCAAGCTATACTAATACCGAGTATAGACTTGTACGTGTACACCATACTTCATCTTATTAACAATGAAGTATGGTGTACCTATAACTCGGTAATAAGGCAATAAACTATTTATTCAACTGGCCGCTACAGTGTGCCCTAAACTTTACAGTAAATATCTCTATGAGTAAACAGAGCTATCAGCTCATGCTCTCGTGTATTTGTTATTGTTCTCGACTCAATAACAAAGCGTTTGATAACTCTTCTGTTTGTTTGTTGCAGGTAACCAGCCTTGGACCAGGTGAGGTGTTTACTTGTACTACCGTTGCAAATAGGCAAGATATAGTGTATCCTATACGTAATGTTGACTAAGTTGTCGTGCCTTTCGGAAGTCGATGGGTTTATTTTAATATTAATTCCGGTTTATCTTATAGTTTAGTTTTGGAGACTCGAATAAGAGTAGTTTATAATTTTAAAGCACTGTATACTGAGTAGCCAATGGTTTCATTAAACATTACTTAACAAATAATATCTCAAGAGTAAAGCAGACTAGTAGTACCATACATATAGGTTGTAATACTCAAAGTTCTGACTATTGTTGCTTTTTATGACCAGCCCTGGACATCAGTTTCCATCATATGAGTAATTTACGACTCATTTAGTTTGAGTAGTGATCAAACCATTACTAGATTGAAGCTTAAAGCGTTTATCATTAAAAGCTTTTCTGTTTAAACTGATAGCTTTTACAGCGGTGATGTGAGCGGAGCGCTGGCGGCGGCTCTTGAAGCTGTTATCATTGATAACGACACGTGGCTCCTTACCACCTCCATTAGCACACTTCACGTTGTTAGAGGTTTATTGGAAAATTAAGGTTACTTTAAAACAATAAATATAATGTGTTAAAGAAAATGTGAAGTGATGAGACGTAGTCACTATTTTGTTTTGCAAGTTTGTCAGCCACAAATCCAATTACATATATCTTTCTCCTAATCTCTATTTCTTTTCATGAAGCCCATAAACTCAAATTCCTTAGAAAATGTTTAAGAACTGCGTTGGTATAGATATATCACATGACTCACTTATGTTCCTTGTTCTTCACAACCCTAACTTCAATATTATTAAAACTTACGCGAGCCATATCACATTAATAGTTTACAAAACCACGGTTTTACTCACGTATTCTTGGTCAGAATCGCCGACCAGTTTCGACCTATTAAGTAGGTCATCTTCATAGGCGAGTGCTGAGAGGACGTCGCGTCGCGGAGGCCTCTCGATCACTGTCAGCCGCCCGCGCCCGCGCCGCCGCCCGCCTAGCGGAACGTAAAGCACGGCTCGAAGGGTGGAGTGGGGGTGGTTCGGTGGGTTTCAAAGATGTCGCAGCTGCTAGATCATCATCGTCAGACACTACCGGTGCATGCAGAACACTTGTGTGAACTGAACTGACTGTGTCGACTCCTCGTATAGGGCTGTTCATGGACTTATGTACGGTTTGAAGAATCGGTTTCCAAGTAGTCGGCAACGTCCAGCCTACGTCGCGGTTGAAATTCGGGCGTTTATTTATCTCAATGGCTTCCCGTATTTTACGCGGGCCGAAAGACTTTTCACGGGCCAATACTTTGGTCTTATCGAAGCGGATATAATGGGAAACGTCCGAATCCAACGCGTGCTCAGCCACCGCAGAGCCATTCCTGTCCAATTTCTTCAAACACCTAATGTGTTCAGTCAGCCTAGTAGCCACGTTGCGTCCCGTCTCACCTATGTAGCTTTTGCCGCAGTCGCAAGGCACCATATATACGCCAGGCACATTCAGTGGGTCACTGTCCTTAGGAGAGCGCATTAAATTCCTAATCCTTGTCAAGGGCCGGAAAATGGTCTTAATGTTGTACTGCCGGCGTAGCAAATGACCTATTTTGTCTGTGACACCTTTGACAAAGGGTAGAAACGCTAACGCTCTATCCACAGACGTGCGGCGCTCCACTGTTTTCTCACTAGCTCGCAGACTATGTTTCCAACTGTAGCCATTTGACTCCAACACTTGCTTGACGTGCATTAACTCCTCATTTATGTATTGGGGATCACATAAACGCAGGGCTCTATTAATCAAAGTCCGTGGAATAGAAGCCAAATGAGCTGGATGGTGGTGCGAGTCAGCCCTTAGGTATCGGTCTGTGTGTGTGGGTTTACGATAAACCGTATGCGTGAGATTCCCGTCGGGTTTCCGCATAACCAATACGTCAAGGAAAGCTAGAGCGCCATCCTTCTCTTGCTCGATGGTAAAAGAGATTTTTGGGTGTATCTTATTCAAGTGACCAAGGAAGGACATCACACTGTTTTTGTGCAAAATGGCAAACACATCATCCACATATCGCCACCAGAATCTGGGTCTGTCTTCTGCCGTACTGAGCGCTCTTTCTTCAAACCATTCCATGAAAATGTTTGCCACCACTGGAGCTATGGGAGAACCCATCGGTCGGTCGGCGATTCTGACCAAGAATACGTGAGTAAAACCGTGGTTTTGTAAACTATTAACCCTAACTTCCTTTATTGGCTAGATTTTAATTAGCAACGAGGTTGGGCGTGTAATGCAATATAATATTCATATCTTCGGCCTTATAACGAAAATTCAGCCATTTATCTAAATCGTTGATATGATTCCCGAAATCTGTGACGCAATTATGCCATTACATGACGTAATAAATTCTATTCGCAGATAATCGAATGGAGTTGTCAAATACACTAACTCTGTAGGGAAGAATTGAATTTGTTGCGTCGGCAATCTTCGCGTAAGTACTATAGGAAATATTATCACCGTAATACAAAATAATAAAATAAAGTGAGTTAAACATAATATTTCTGTGAAAAAAATGAGAACACTGAACCTATATTAAAAAATCTTTCTTTGTTAGACAGTTACTACTTGTGATTAACATAAATAATATGGGTAAATTTTTTAATTTAATAAATAGAATGTCAATAAAAATTGTTCAATCTAAGAAATGTGATAGGGTGCGGCGTACTGCCGCCGCAGGTAGATAGTTAGAGATAGAAGAGAAGAGAAACTCAGGGTTTTAGGTTCGTGGTACAAGCTTTATTTTTGCACCTCCGCGTTACACTCGGTACGGTTTGCTGGTGGTATGCAAACGAGTCACTGGCCTGCGGAGACTCCGATTCAGGCGAACGGCACGACGCTGATGCACGTGGCTAGCTCCGGCGACAGCTCGCCGGGCAGATGGTAGCACGTGGTCTGCGCAGCGGTGGTGAGGTGGTCGGGGTTAGCACACCCGACTGCGATGGTGGTGGTGAGCACGTGGTCGGGGCCAGCACCCGCGACGATGGTGCACACGTGGCCGGGGTCAGCACCCGCGACGACGATGGTGGTGTGCACGTGGCGGAGTCAGCACTCCGCACCGTGGAGAAGGCGGTCAGCACGTGACTGGGATCGGGAGGCAGCTCTCCCGACGCCAGCGGAGCATGGAGTCAGCACTCCACGCCGTCGAAAAGGTGGTCAACGCCGCACCGTAGAAAAACCTGGAATCAGAATCCCAGCGGGTCGGAATGCAAGCTAGGCTTACATTCCGCGCCAGTGACTCGTGATAGCTCACGAGCCCAGATGCACAGAATACCTGGAAGCGGTTAGTAGTATTGGCACACTCACCCCAGCGGGAACAACGATGTACGTGGCAACACGCAGTTGGTAGTGTTGCTACGGCGAAGAAGATTGTAAGAAAAAGGGCGCGCGTGACATTGCACGCTTATTTATAAGAGCGCCGTTCAGACGTACGTCAAAACTAGTGACAGTTTAACCAGCCAATACGAAACATTAACGGTTTCGATTGGTAGTTAAACTGACGTAAACGATATACCGTTTACAAAGAGAGTTAACGTTCCTAGCAACGTTACAAGGGCCTGTTTTATTCCGCTTTTAACACGTCGGAAAATCGAAAATAGCTGAAGCGGCAAGTCAGTTGCGATCTGTCGTACAATGGCACCACCAGGCGCTAAACTTTACACTTTAATCTTCGTATTTCGATCTGGTGCGTGACCAAGCGACCGGAATACTATTAAATAATTTTCTTATTGTTTCTTTGATTTTATTTATTTATTTGCACTTTATACAACTAATGTACAGGCGGACTTAATGCCGCAAGCATTCTCTACCAGTCAACCTTAAGGTGGTGCAGAGATAATCACGGTAGGTGCATCAAAAGGTATATTAAAAATACAGTGTTCAACTTCATAAATAAGATATATAAACATAAATACACGACACATACGCAAACAATAATACATAATAAGTATAATTAATATAGGTACAGATATAAGGAACAAAAATAAATAAGTATACAAAATACTAGACTTCTGCTCGGGGCTCTGCCCGCGTGAAAAAGTTTTTCCGGGATACAAATATTTTCCCGGGATTAAAAGTAGCCTATAGCACTCAGTAGTGATGTAGCTTCCTATTAGTGAAAGAATTAAAAAAAACGGTACAATTGTTTTTGAGTTTATCCATTACAAACAAACAAACAATCAAATCTTTCCTGTTTATAATATTATATAAAATACATACCAAATAATATATTATAACGTGGTGACACTTACGCTTCATTCAGAATGCTAGCCGTGTGTTAGACGCCCTGATTTCGAGAGGGAGCGAATTCCATAGGAGAACAGATGATTGATGAATTGATGTTTATTGTTCTTTAATAACACTCATTCGAAATACTAGGTACGTAATTCTATAGAATGTTTGGATATGTATCGCTATTTAGCAGCTAGGCAGCATTGTATACACTGTTGAATTCTGGTTTGAAGAATACTGCAATCAGCATAATTACTGGGCAATATGATTTGTGATTGATCTGAGAAGTTCTCTGAATTTCGTAGGTATGTGAAGTCCGCCAACCCGCACTAGGCCAGCGTGGTGGACTAAGGCCTTAAGGGTTGTGAAGGTAAAGTCGATCGCACATTAGTAACAATATCACTCAGATTTTTAATTCTAGGCTGCCGTGCACTGCAAGTCATAGCATTGCGCTCGTCATTTACACATGATGATAAAGTCCTTGATAGCCTAATTCGTAACTCATCTCCCGTATAAACTATAACGTTTGGTTTCACAGGTCTCGAATAGAAATATCTGGCAGAAAAAATCACTAGTAACGTGTAAGATTTATTAGTTACATAGCAATTTATATGTCTAGAACTTTATCAGGAACCGGTGAAACTGGCCCTTAGTCTCATAATGCTCAGAACTTAATTACACTATTCCAAAAACGCCAACGCCATCCATTTAAAAATTCATATGAAAAATGTCCATTCTTTTTCATGGCAGCAACTTACCGGGATAAAAGTTAGCCTATGTGTTAATCCAGGACATGGTCTACCCGTGTGCCAATTTTCATCCTAATCCTTTTAGCTGTTTCTGCGCTTAATTCTAACAAACATACAAACATCTAAACATTTTCATGAACTTTCGCGTTTATTATATTAGTAAGAAGTAAGAAAACATCTAAACAACAGATTCAATCGAAGGAGCCAACGTATTGTAAGTGAGGCGTGGGTGACATGAGCGGACATTGTTCACTCAACTTGTAATTGCACGCGTTTTTCACCAACGCGACGTTACCGCAGATTTATCGCTGTTTTGGTGTAGTTGAGAACTAGTAGCGCAGATGTGCCAAAATCAACGTTATTCCTAAGCTCATTATAATCCTTTAGAGAATTAAAAAACAGGCCTATAAGCACTTAAACATATGATATTGATGGGTTTTATACAACATCTTTGGCGCTTTCCGACTGGGCTGAGAAAACGTACAACGACCGAAAAACTTTGATTATCATTTTCATTTATTACTTATTGTCTTCACTATTAACAGTTTTAACTATTAGCTGCGGCATCACGTTTCACAGCCAAATTTATTTCATAAAAAAATGACCCAATTGAATCAGTTATAATAATATCAAATATTATAAAGTATACAATTTTCGAGTATTTAATGGAGTGCCCCTAACTATAAGCCTTTTTAACATGCTCTCAGTGTACCAGTTTGCATTACTAGAGCACCCTCGACTGTGTACCGCCTATCTCTCGCTATCAAGATAACGTATCTCGAGCTCAGGCGAACAAATGAGATTGCAAACACTTATAATTTAAATGGAATAACTTGGAACAATTACGTGCACTTCGCAGTAGAGCCGAGCAGATTGCGTTCTACAAGATTAACTCTACAGGGCACAGAGGGTGTTGAGATCACTTTTACTTTTCTAGGGTTTAAAGTTGAGATTGTCTCACGCCTAAGTATTAACTAACAAATTTTTGAGGCTACTGACCCGATTTCGATGGAATTCGGTATGGACATAGCTTAAGATCCTGGGAAACTATTTTTCGAAATTTCGGATTTTCGGAAAACTATTTACCCTACCAGCCCTGTACTATATGCTGCCCACTGCTAAGCACGGGCCTCCTCTACAACTGAGAGGGTTTAGGCTTTAATCCACCACGTTGGCCTAGTGCGGGTAGACTTCACACACCTTCGAAATTCAGAGAACTTCTCAGGTATGCAGGTTTCCTCACGATGTTTTCCTTCACCGTTAAAGCGAGCGATAATTCACAAAGAATACACACATAACTTTTTTAGAAAAGACAGAGGTGCGTGCCCTTGGCTTTTGAACCTGCGGACATTCGTCTCGGCAGTCCGTTCTACTCCCAACTATGCTATCGCCGTCAAACTATTTAGCGGAACTTCAATCCCGAAAAACTCATTCAAGCGGGCAAAGACGCGGTCAAATGCTAGTATTTTATAAATTAGTCAACTGTCAGTGTACTTTTGTTATAAAACCAATGGGTGGAACCATTGATGTTTGGGTTTTTTAATATATCAATGGGTGGAACTAAAAAAAAATATTTTGCTTGATATCCAATTCGCGCAGTCAATTTCTTGCACGTTTTCGATTTGAAAATTGAATTATGCCCACAAGGCGATAGGCTCAACACTCGCAGAACAGATATATACTTATTTTGCAACGTAATTTGTTTATGCGGGCATGCCATAGTGACCCACCTCGCTGCACCTGATGGTATGCGGAGTGTGGCCCAGAGAGAACGTCGACTGACGAGAGATGATTACCCCTCGCCAGTCGACACAATTATATCATCATCATCAGCCACATGACGTCCACTGCTAAACATAGGCCTCCCCTAAAGATTTCTAGACGGAACTGTGAAAAGCGGCCTGCATCCAGCGGGTTCCTGTGATCTTTGCCCTAATTGCTGATGTCTAAATCATCTTCCAACGACCGCCCTGAGCCGAGGCTCGTACCCCACTTAGGGCGTGCCCTCAGCGTGGTCGTTTAAATGTAAAGGGTTGGAGCGCCTAAAGCGTTCGCCCGAAAGTCCGGTGTGGTCAGAAAAGCCGACTCGCGTCAGGATACTGACTGTAAAGCAATTCCAAAAAAATATGATCTTTATCAAGTCGTCTATACCGGATATACACCGCTATATTACGTGCACTGTTAACCCCTTTCTTTCAGCCGTGACGGTGCACATCCCTTTTCGTGAAAAAAAAATTTGAGAAAATATAACAAATTTAATTACAGTTTATTATAAACGTAAAATTTCTTTCAGCATCAAACTTTAATCTCTTCCGCGTAATTGTTGCTTGTATCAGATATTAATTTTCCTCGACTCGCGCGTCGAGACGTTACGAAATAATTGGAATTAATTTGTTTATGGATGCCGCTTATCATTGAACAATATCTCACTAATTGCGCCTTAGATTTTCCTTGTTTTTGTACCATAGGATAGTACAGTACTGTACTCTCAAGAAAAATTTCGGTTGTGTGCTGTTGTATTCTGCTTTAAAGGATATTATAGTTATTGTAACTTAATGCATGAAAAGATTGATGAAGGTAGAGGAAGCGAAAGTGGTGTGCCAGAATCAAGCAAAGTGGCAATCCATGGTCTCTGCCTACCCCTATGGGATAGAGGCGTGATACTATGTATGTATATATGTAACTTAACATCCAATATTCCAGATAATTTTCTAACATCATAATCGCACCTAGAACCATTACCACATTACCTTGCAATCAATGAAGCGTACAAAATAATTATACAAAATTGTTTATAATATTACGTTTTAATTACGCCGAGGTCACTAATCACAGTGTAATCGTATACTGTAGAACAGCGCACCTCGTAAGGATACTGTTTATAAGGGTGTGTACGAAATTTCGCGTTAATTGTAACACATAATCGCATCTCAAAGAGCAGCATTATTGTATTATTGAAATTTTATGTTCTACCTCTTCTACTAAGGGTGGAAATGCCTTTCACATAACACCATCGTTTTAGTTGGATTCTAGACTTCACATGCATCAGAATTTCCTACAGCAGCCTCTACTCACATACATACTGTACCTACTATTATATAAAGCAAACTTTATGTTTTACGATGCATAGATTAACCTTTGAAGTCGGTTAATAAAATTATTTTTTAAATAATTGGAACATGCTTGTCCTTAGAAATACAATTAGTGTTTGTAAAATCTTTTACTGAAGCTAAAACCGCATTACACTTGAATACGCGAGTAGAGCAGCGAGTAAAACTACTGTATTAAATATTAATACTTAATCCCCTGGAGTATCCTCGCAGTATATTGTGCTTATTCTCAGTATGTCTTCAAGTCTTTATAAATAAAGAATTGCTTAGTACATTGCTTTCTTTGTAGTTGCCAGCAATAAATATTGGTTGTCAATGCGAAAAAAACCAATATTTAATTATGAATAAAAACGTTATTAAATTGTCTTTGATATAAAACGGTGATACAATTTAATTTCGCTTTTTGTTGTCAATATTTGTAAGGCTAATACAATCAGTGGCACTTTAATAAAATATATTGCAATGTGAAAAAGAATTTATGAAATGGCTGCCGTTTTTGTGTGGAAGCAATCTAGTTATGAATTTATTGTTGGTAACTGCTAACAACTTATTTTATTTTTCGAAGACACATTTTCTACGGGCTTGTCTCGGGTACGTTCAACGGTTCAACATCTCTCTCACAGCAATCTAACAGATATTCTATTGGTTTCTCAATTTGCATAGGACTGTTGATTCCAGTCGAAACCATTCCAGGTAAAGATAGTGATTAACAATTTTGTTTGTTAAATCTTCAAAAGAAGGGTTTTTAAAATAATTTTTTGAGCACTGTATAAACTAAAGAACGTATCCTCTACTATTGGAACGTGTTAAGTCTGACCAACACGCTAGCCTAATGCGGGTTGAGGTCCATCATGGAAACCCCCAGATGCTCTAATTTCCATTTACCGTTAAAGCGTGCAGTTATAATTAATATAAAATACACAGGGAAATCCAAACTTGAAGATCTGAGCCTTGAAAACTCGGCATGATCCATTCCATAAATACAGCTAAACTATTTCTGGTTCTATACACATATTTAGAATATTATAATACTTATTAGATAATGTATTGTAGAGTGGTATATTTGTGGGTGTTTCTTTTCTGAGCTCATCTGAATTGATGCAAAGGTATTTTATAAATAAATTTTCTTTGATCGCAGGAAAAATAAACATAAAAGACTGTATTTTTGGATTCAATAAGCATAGTTTTGTAAATAATCGATATCTAAACCCACGGGAACTATTTAGAACTCCGACTATAATCATGATGAATTCTATCCCGACAAGAAATATAAAATGTATTTTCATATCTCAATAGGTACTTAATCAACGGTTTGTATATGTACAGTGTAGATATCTTTGATATGTTTATTCATTCAAAAAGTTATTACTTAATTAAGAATATATTCTTTGATTTATCATATACCTAGACAGAGATGTGATTTATCTAGATACAAGTATCTGAAATACTGATACAAGATACTAAATACGTATTAAGTATCTTGTATCTAAGATACTTTTTGAATTTTTATTTTGTATCTTGTATTTAGATACAATTTTTTAGTATCTTAGTATTTTATAAATACTTAATTTGCTAAGATACTTTTACTAATTATCTATGCATTTTTTACATTAACGGCTCATTTAAGGCCCATATACACGTTGCAAATTTCTTGCCTGTTGCATACAATTAAATTGAAGCAATATATGACTTGCATGGTTTCAATAATCAACACGTAACATTTTTGATTTGTCTGTGTAAAAAGCACATGCTATTAACTTTATTAAATCAACAGAACCTAATTTTAATACTTTTTACTCATATTTTTTAATAAACACAGTAGCTTCTAAAATCTAAAACGTTAAATATTTGAATTTTTTTATGGCATTGTATGACGGACCACCCAGACGGACTCTTACATATGGGAGACCACCACCGCAATGTCTATTTCTACCGCCAAGCAGTAGTTTGCATGCACTGTTGTGTTTCGGTTTGAAGGACATTGTAGCCAGTGTAACTACGGGACATAATGAGACTTAACATCTTATGTCTCAGGATGACGAGCGCAGTGGAATGCCACTCAGTACTTTGTAAGTCAAGGTGCTGGATGGTGTTGCTACTGTTTATGGGTGGTCGTATCGCTTACCATTAGGCGGACGGCACGCTCGTCTCGTCATTCAAGGCTATAAAAAATTATTTCAAAAGGTATCTTATTTGAAAAAAGTATTTAGAAGATACGTATTTTGTATCTAGTATTTAGATACCATTTTCAAAAGTATCTTGTATCTGGTATCTCAAATCCTTTATTTACAAGTATCTTGTAACTTGTATTTCAGATACTTTTATGAAGTATCTTGAACATCTCTGTACCTAGATAGATTGACGCGCTGCAATGAAACTAAAACAAACAGGCCAACTTTTCTTAAGCTAGTATGCGTGACAGCTGTGTCATACGCTATCGCTGCAACATTCTGCGTATCCTTGTATGCGCGCATAATGATAGTTATTATATGGTTTCTATTTAAACGGGGAGAAAATTATATCCATGAAAAACAACAAAAATTAATCCACTAAAACTCATTTAGTGGGGAACAGTTCACCTCTATTTTTTTCGACGCGTTTGAAACGAGTCTATCTAGGTATATAATTAATCAAAGAACATATTTTATATAATGCATTTTTGAAACACTCTTTGTTTATCGTTAACCCATACAATATGATGTTAATTCAAAAAATCATGTATGGACGGGATAGGCTTGCGACATGTATGATGCCGAGAAATACCACTTTATTAAAACAAGTTAATATAATGTATGAAGTGCCTACAGTTTAATAAATGCTAGGTCCGCTTTCCCTCGGAGCCGAATCCGAGATCACTTTTTGAGTAGTTTCTCGACTCCCCACTTGTGAGTTAATTCCGGCTGGTTAGTGGCTCAATGTCATGTTCATGGGTCGCCTCTTTAGTCGTGGCGTACGTGAACTGTAAATCGTAAAGAGAGTTCTATTCTGTCTTGGTTTGAAATTGCAGGTTACATACTCAAGATTTGTATGTGTATACTTTTGGTGCTTGGCTTGCCACGTAACACATTACGGTTTATACGCTTAACGGAGTGCATTAGGTGCACATCTGCCTAACCGCTAAGGGTTTAAGGAGCGTCTTTATACAGTATTAAACTTTACTCCATGAAACAAAGACAACAATTTTGTTTTTGTTACAAAATATGCACAACGCTGGCCTAGCTGCTTAGAAATCTCTTAGTTACAGTGTAGGGAACCTTAAAACGTATAAAGGTTTTTATGTTTGTTAAAGCAGTAATATAAATAATATATGAGACGTATACCTACGTATCTTTAGGAATAGCTTGGTGACAAATTAGTCAGTTCGTTCGTGTATGACATAGACTTAAATACGAGAGTAATTGGCAAAATTCCGTTACGACTTTGTATTTAGTTCACAACTATTCCCGATAGACTTCAGGCTAAAGTATATCTAATCAAAGCTTTATAATTTACGTTGGCAATAGACGAGTTGCCAGTTCTGAATCGCTTGGGCTTTACATTTGGCACGCCGACAGTGGTTGGTTTGCTACCAATATGTTAGAGATATATCCTTTTTCATAACACAAATTATATGCGGACATTATCGTAAAAAAAATAAATGTTCGCTACCCCAAGACGACCTCATCCTTCTATTAAAAAGATTGCAAAGCTACATACTACGAACGCGCTCGTACGGTAGGTACAAGATGTAAGGGGAGTATTCGTTTGACGGGGATTGACTGGGCTGCAGGCGCGGAGGTCGGCGGCGCGGCGGTCGGCGGCGTTCGGCGGTGCACATTTATGAGCTCCCACAAATGTAATATTACCGGGGTTAAGAGATGAGACGCGGCGGTTTGCGAGATTATAATAAAATGAATCCTGTATTATATACTGTCCCACTGATGAACGCGAGCCTCTACTGCTACTGAGATGGTTTAGGCCTTAGTACACCATGATGGCCTAGAACGGGTTAGCAGACTTCGCATTCATTTGAAATTATTTTACGCTGTTAAAATGACTGATTGTTCATCTACAAAAAATGATTTCATATTACTAACCTAGTGCACCTACGTCCTAAAAGTAAATATTTAAAAGTTTGTTAAGATGTTTGGTTGTTCAGATTTTCTATAACTCTATAAATAAACGTATAAACCAGTTTAAAGCATTCAGAACATATTTGGTATTCTAATAGACAAATTTTTGGATCAACATATTATAGTAGACTACAAAATTCGAAAGGGTTCGCAAGCAAGGAATGGTTTATTTGCTATGGCAGAAACTAATCCAACTGGATTGAAATGCAGCGATGTTTGCGGCGGAGCCCGCGGATGGCAACGATGCTCGTCACGCCACGCGGCGGCGCACGTATCGGCAATTCTCCGTCCTAGTAACACCCGCGGCGTCGCACGTCCCATAGCTGTACCCGAACCAGTGCCCGCCGCGTGCGCCGCGCCGCAGCGATACCCGCCACTGGCGCCGCGGCCGGCACCGCCAGTCTTCACGCTCCGCGTGTTTATAAATGACATCTTATATTGCCATATGTATACTTGTGCGCTGACGCGAGCCGCTGCACGCGCCTCCGTTCTGTAAGAGGAAAAATCGCCCAACGTGTCGTGAGCCTCCACTCCACGCCACACGCGCCTCAAGACGCCCCGCGTCTCCGAAAACGAGGCCTTGCGGAAAAGAACAGATGATGACATTTCCTATCCAAGCAGGAGTAGACAGAAGTGCAACCAGGGCACGCACGTCTGTCGTGTGTTCTGTCCCATGATGTGATTAGGGGGCGAACCTATCTCCGTATCAGGAACAAATTCCAGACTCCGAGCTGATTGATACTAAGGTCCCGTTTTTTCATATCTATCAATTTGTTAAATCTAATGTAATCACCGATTTTGACGTTTCCGCGTATTTTCAGCCCTTGTTAGCTTACAATTGTTATAAAAGCTTGTCAAATATTTGATCACCCAAGAATGAGCAATTAGCAAGATGGCCGCTGATTAAGTCCCGTGCGAACAGCTGTTTTCGGTAATGTCAGTTTTATATTTCTGTACATTTTTTTTATTTGTTGTACAAGGAACCGGTTAAGGTGAAAGACCATGCTGCCAAGTCATAAGTAAATTATTTCTGTACATTTGAGCCACGGTATGACTTTTTTTAAACAGGGCGATGGAATAATATAATTATTATTATAGCCTACATATTATTTTTATAATAATATTACAAAAACTGGGAGTAAGCAAACACTTCTCAAAATATAGTAAATATATACAATTATTATTTTACTCGCCTGTTCTCCTGCTTATTTAAGAAGTTCCGTCTATCTCATGTAATAATCCGTATATCAACTTGTGAATCGCGAAAATATTATTTATCGACATAAGTATAAAGTTTTAGGTTAGATTTCAAGGAATTTCAATTTCATTGAATTAACATTTTTTGTCTGAAGAATAGCATCATTTTAATTACTCTGTATTTGTAATAACATAGTGAGAATATAAATAACTCGCACTTATTTTGTTTTCAATTACAGTGAAAGTAATCAACACCCCATTGTTAATATCTATATAATTCTATTTAATAACAGTCTTAAAGTTCTGAATTATGTGGTGAAAAGAAACACAGTACACTATGCTTGATAATTATTTAATAAAAGATCAAATACATCATATCTACACTTTAATTTTTTTTTAAATGTACATAATACACGGCACTACAATTATTATGTACGGTAGCACGCAAGAGCCCGTAGTATGCCACCCTGAAGCTTGTGGCGTAAACATTCCTTCATGACTCATGTCAATGAATACGGTTTGAAGTCATGTGTTCCCTGTAGTGAATATCTACTACATAATATAATACATTGGATTTTCGTTTCATAATCACGTAACAGTCTACACACTTGTTTCTTCCGATTCTTGTGTACTGAGTTTTAACAAATTTGCCAATGATGTACCTGAAAATGTACTATTTAAAGTACTCATATTAATACTGCACACATCGAAATTAAATTGTGATTGTAGTATTATTACAATCATAATATAATGCGCACGAGCCCGGGTGAATGCTGGCGCATGCCGCTACTGCGAGTTGCGATTCAAAAGTCCAGCGGCCACTTGGCGGAGTTTGTTCAGGCCGCCGAATCCCGCCATGTAACACGAAGGCATTATAATATTTGATAATTACGCACAAACGATACAATATTTTTCATATTTCGTTATTTTATAATAATTATAATTTTATGACTTATGTAATCATAAATTTGTCAAAGATATTTTCTTAAATCACATTTTACGGCTTCGGATACAAGTCCTTTGAGTCAAACATTGACACATATGAAACATCCGCAAAGAAAATATTTTTTCCCCCGCTTTATTATACTGGCATGAAATTAAAAAATGTTTACTTTTGACTATAGTGATAACATTAGTTGAAAAAACGTATTTGACAAATCCTCACCTTACAAATGTTAAATTGAAGAAATGTAACATTGATTTGACAATCGTTGAAAAAACGGAGCCTAAGCTGAAAATCCATTTCCAGTTTCCTCGAAACGATATTCGAACCTGGGATCTCAGTGCGGTGGTCATAGAGCTCCACCGAGACAGTCTGCTAAGTATTACTACACAACCATTTAGAATATTATATAAAAGATAGAATAAAGCATTGAAAAACCTTTGTGGGCACATGTACATTTACATAGTAATCAATAAATTTTTCCTCTTCTTTTTCCTTGACCCGCTTTTCTTTTGTCACTGGCGCCTAATCTTTATCAAATCGGGCGGCGGCTGAACGAAATTCCTTGCTCGGTTACAAATTGCTGGCTTGTTCTGAATAAATTAAATCTCTGTTCCACCTCGGTAGAGACGACTCGCCCCTATTATTGTGCAGACTTGCCACTTTGATAACATAAAACCGACCTAAACTGTTTTGTATTCGCTTCTCTAATCTCTAACAAATGTCACTCAACAAGACAAATTATAACTACTTCGAATTGTCACGGTTCTTAAAGTGTTCAAATAGATTAAGGACTGGGAGTTCCCGGGTTCGTTGTCCAGGTTCGGTAGCCCTTGATGTAGGTTTGTTATACACGATTATTAATTTCCTCTGGGGATGACATAGAAAGTCTGGCGTAAACAATAAACCAAATAACTTCCGCAACTCTTGGCAAAGTATTGTGCCAATCCTACATAAGGACATGATCAAAGTAATTTCGTTTTAAATATCAAAATATTTCCTATTTTTATTTCATACCCACAAAAACACAAAGCCGTACGTTCCATCACCGTACAACGCGGCAAAACTCCAAATTCAATCCACATCACCTCGGAGGTTGGCAATCCACAACAGTACGTTTCTGCCGACATTTTTTACCACGTACTACAAAACTATGGAACCAATTGCAGCCAGTAGAATTTTCGGATAGATACGACCTGGCGACCTTAAAAAAAAGAGCGTATTCCCACCTAAAAGGCAATGCATCTCTATGCCCCCTGGTATTGCAGATGTTCATGGGCGGCGGTGATCACTTACCATCAAGTGAACCCGCGTATGCTCGTTTGCCCCCTATATCATAAAAAAGAACGGGTTGCACTCCGGGAATGCCGGCAGAAGTGAAAACTTGAACATTAACGTTGTTCATTTGTGAATATTTTGGAATGGTTAGGGAATAATTTCGCACGAATTGCTTTATTTATCAGTATAAAAGTACTAGCATTTATGTGGTTAAATATAATATTTATTTATTGCGCTATTGTACACAAAACTGACAATTTCACAATGTCTTTATAAATCAAAATTTGAAAAACGAATGTTACGCTTTTTTGTACTCGTGCCGTAGCAACGCTGGGGAAATAAATAAAAATGTAATCGTTAAAGAATTATAGCTTCTACGCGTTGTATTTAAGGTTCATATTAGTAAGCGATGGTAAAACCTCCTGCGCATTCGATCGAAGTCACGTGATTCTGACGCGAGTTTAACATTTTATAGCCATCCCAAAAGTGCTCAAAGCTTAAAAAGTTTTCACTTCAAAAAAACAAAAGTTTAAATATAGGTTACTTGAACGTCACTTTTACTGCTCTAGGAGTTCTGATTTATTTATATTGGAACATGCGGCAACTAGTACAAAAGATAAACATCGTAATTAGATACACAGCACTATCCCTTTCAGTAGATAGTTGTTCACGGCCTCCATTATATTCTAAATCCTAACCACATATTTGCTTTGAATACGATTGTTACCTAATTCCATTAGTGCAGTATATCTGTGAGACAAGTATCCGACGCCCACTTATACTTCAGTACCTTCACTATACTCTGTTAGCTATTCTCGTTCAATGACTCGATGTATTTTGAAAATAGCTTCTATAACATAAAATATAAATTACATACACACATACAAAGCATCGCGCCTTTTTCCCTTTACAGGTGTAGGCAGATGTGTAACACATCCACATTTCGCCAGCTATGTCAGTCCCATGTAATAGGGGGTGGGGGAATTTCCAATTACAGGGCATATTTCAAGACTCCTGGCTGATACTGATTACTGAGTAGAAAAACCTAATTTCACTTTGCCCGACTCGGGAGCTCAGAGCGGTAACCCCGCACGCAATACAACTAAGCCACCGAATCAAGATAACTGAACTAGCAAATAACATAACTATTGTTGCCCCCTGAATGATTCAATTTAAAAAATTTATCTAAATATGAAAACAAGAATGTTACAAGGTTTATAATTTCTATGCTTATCAATAAACATTGATGAATCAATGAATTTAGTTACAAGTAGATTTATTTTTTACATAGATGCGAGTATATAACATAAACGTTATTTTTCCAAACATATTACATTAATATAATTCAAAGAGTTTTCCATATCTTAGAGCAGATTCTTAGAACCAATATCTTAACGCAAATTGATCATTTGATCCGATCACAAAGGGATATCAAATTGAATTGAGTATAGTAGGATAACTATTGAATTATGTCTGGGAACAGCAAGAGTGGGCGTTTACAAAAAAACTAAAAAAAATTATATTGTTTTTCTTTCTTGGTGATACTTTTAGAGAACAACCTTCTCTAAACAACAAACAACAATCTTGTTTTGCATGGTCTATTATATTATACAAGTGTCTAGGTACTAAAGCTTTGTCTATTTCCGATGCATGCACTATGTACCGTTGTGTTTTTATGAGAGACATTGTAGTCAGTATAATTACTAGGTTAAATGAAGCATGAAGCTTACAATTTCATATCTCTGAATAGGAAGTTTTAAGCCATGCAGTAATTATTGTAAAAGTAGTGGGTGAGGTGTTGCTTATGGGCAGGTGTGGCGCTTACCGGATGAACAATATATTTTATACAAAATGTGCACAAGGTACACCCGTAACCACTTTTACCCCTAGAGCACATAATAAGATAACTATGATATAACTTAATATTGGACAATACCAACAACGAACATCTTAAAACGCTTTTTAACTTAATCAATGTTTTAACTCTTTGCAAAAGCAAACAAAAAATATTTGATTTTTCTTATAAAATCGAACTTTCATGATTCACCAGTACGGGTAACTCTTAGATGCAATATTGCGCACAACTTCAAAATAATCATGCATTTCATTAGTCGATTAACATACAAATCGGGTACATTGCTCCTACATTCCTTTAACAGCAGCGATTCTCATTCCGTGCATTGTCAATTCGTCCTCAGCCAGATCCGTTCGAACTTGTTCATGGCATACTGAGGATGTTTACTTCACAAACTAGGCACGGATGCAAGGCGGTGCGATAGGTGCAATTGAGTCATGGAAGAATAATTTATTTTGTTTGACATAGGAATAACTTACACTTTTTGAACTGAATATGTTAAAGACTGAATATTACCCACTTTTATGCGTGATCGAATAAAATTCTTGCGCTTTCCTCTCGCTTTACATATCAAATATAGACTACATGCGTCTCGCGTGACCGAACAAAATCTTACCACTAGTCGAAGGTCTGAATCTGCGCCTGCCCTAAATTTACAAAAAGATAGCATTCCCATTGTATGAGGTTTATATTCTATTTACCATTAGTTTCATTACTTCTGCTGACTTCTTTTTGATGGAACTTTACTCGTTAAATAGATCCGATGTAAAGTCAACACAGAGTGTCGCCGCCTCTATACTTTGGTACGCACTTTTAACGTTAAAAAGGAACATCGCAATTTTCAGTCATAAGTGTTCTCCGTAATTATGTAAAGTCTACCAAAACGCATTAGGGAAGCGTGAGGGACGATTTAACCCCTTTTACCAGAGGTCCGAGCCCTGAGGGAAAGAACATTGTATGGCGCTAATATTATTGTTAAAAATAATCTCGCATGTAACATAAGCTACAATACTCTCTGGTTTTATTTCACCTTCACAGTTCCAAAGCACATTTCATTTTAAAGTGCAGCGCACATTCAGCGTTATTAAAAAGTAATTTGGTGCGAGTATTATTCCCGTTGTACCGTAAGACGTAAGTACGTGAGATGGTTTTTAATTACTGAAACAATGGCCGCGTAGTCGACCGCAGCTGCCGGCAAGGTGCTCGCCACAAATCCTACGTTGTATTTCTATAACTTTCTAGATTATTTTTAATTTACAGGATGAAAATTGTCTTCTTGGACTTCAGATTAAAATAATATAAGTGAAATTAAATATTAAACAAGAATAAAATTAGGATGAATTCGACTACTAGGAAAACTCGTACAATGAGATGCGGTTATGAACAAGGACGCAACTTCCCAACCTAATGAAATGTCATGCCGAGGAAAATAATCAGAGCGATGGAAGGGATAATTGTGATCATTAGCATCGTTAAGGTCAATGACCATTTATTTAAACGAAATAAGTAGTTTTCGTCATATTGAAACATCTACCAGATACCTACTTAATTCATTGGTCTTTTATTTTATACGGGCAAATTGACTCTTGCTCTAGTAATTAATGATAGAGTACGGCCGACGAGAGATGTACCCCTCACAAGTCGACACAATTATGCCGGCCTATTTGAAAGCAGATATAAACAGGCTGATCCCGGAACGCGACACATTTCCGTGGGCGGCTATAGCGGGTTTTACACATTGTGTACCGCGGTTGCTATCCGAGTGGATACAAATATCCAATCATCATCAAAAATCTTCTTTATCAACCAACAGAATCGTTGTAAAACTCAACTTTTGTTAGTTAATTTACTACATGAAGCAATACAGCTCATAGCGTTCACGATCGGGAATCCAACCCTGATAGCTGATAATTATGTTAACTACTTGCAATACTTTGCATGATATCGACGCCAGGTTTTTTTTTTATTTGTAGAAGACGAAGATAAACGGACATGAATCACATGATGGTATGCATGTTTACATTACCGCGGACCATAAACATCTATAATGCTACATAATATTTTCCGGGTTTATATTTGCCGTCTGTCTACTAAAAGAAACCTATTGACGTGCTTTAGAAACCGAATACATAACATTACCAATAATGATGCTATCGCAACTGATAGTCTTGCTTAAAGTAAAGCATATTTTGAACTTACTAAACTACTTTGTATTGTTATTTTTCGGCCATTATAGCGATCTGTCCATAAGTTTTAATGCGTATGAAGTTAAAAGCGTGTAATGCGATGCAGTTTCATAAGTTTACTAGGGATGGGGCAATGTACAGTTATCAAAATATCGAAACGATACCATCGATATTTCTATTGCACAGTAGTATAGCATAGCTATTTAAAAGCAAATTCACAAATTTTGACGAGACGAACAAGCCGCTCTTTTAATGGCAATCTTAAATGCACTTTTACTGATTATCCCGTAAAGTTAAATATAATTAATTCCAGGAATTATAAAAACATCTTGTTCGATAGAGTACACATTTCTCCACATTCATTTTTTAAAAATCATTCGATTTTAGTTCATCTAATGCTGTTATATATTATATTCTAATGAAGAGGTAGACTTGACGCTGCGCTATTTCTAATAGCGCAGATGTAGAAGCAGACGTCGCACATAGAGTCAGTGTTGCCTGGCAGAAATGGCGATCTTTAACTGGAGTGCTATGTGACCCTAAAATGCCTATTCGTACAAAAGGCAAAATGGCGGTAGATGCTGTACGGAGCAGAATGCTGGACGGTTAAAGACTTCATACGGCGGAAATAAAGATGTTACGATGGTCGGGAGGGGTAACAAAGGATCCGAAATGAATATATCCGCGGTAGCTTCAAGGTAGCCCCTGCGTCCGAGAAACTTATGGAGAGACGCCTGAGGTGGTTTGGTCACGTTATGCGCAGAGACCATAATCACGTCGTCAAAAAAGCGATGAGCCTTCCAGAGAACAAAAGAGGGCGAGGGCGACCTCCCTCTACCTGGTGGACCAGTATGATCAAAACCCTAAGTAAAAATGAAATTCCCGAACTGACAACCCAGGACAGAACAGCTTGGCGCAGGTATATTAGGAGAGCCGACCCCACATAAAGTGGGAATGAGCAAAGAAGAAGAAGAGGTAGAGCACGCAATCTATAGATTCGAAATTGTCCCAATTGAACTCCGAATAAATGAAAAATAGTAGCTGTTTTTTTACCGTACTGGTTAAAAACGTCAACTCTTTCACATGACACATAAATATTAAGATTGTGTATGTTTGCTTCTTTTTGTTTTAAAGTAATCTTAGAGTTTAATTTTCTGAGTAAATGCTACTCGTCACATCTATACTTCCTTACATATCATAAAACAAAGTCCCCCAGCCGCGTCTGTCTGTCTTTCTGTCTGAACGCGATAAACTCAAAAACTACCGAACGGATTTTGATGAAATTTTGGTATGGAGATAATTTGCAACTCAAGGAAGGTTTTGGGCTACTTTTTATACTGGAAAAATACAAATCTCGACTTTTATCCCGGAAAACTTTTTCACGCGTGCGGAGCTGTCACGGCCAAACCTCTGAACCTATTTCGATAAAATTTGATGTGGAGATCGTTTGAAATCCCGGGAAAATATAAACCGGGACTTTTATCCCGAAAAAAAGGTTTCTCTCATTTGAAACTGCGAACCATTTGTTATGGAGATAGTTTGAGGCCCTGGGAAGGACAAAACCTGCTTTTTATCCTGGAAAAATATAAACCGGATCTTTTATCCGGAAAAATCGTTTCACGGGATGGAACTGTAAGCAAATAAGTATAGAGATATTTCGGGACCCTAGGGAAAGGTATAGGCTGCTTTTCATCCCGGAACAACAAACCGAATTTTTTTTCGGCTAATACTTTTTCGCGAGTGGCACCACGAGAAAATAAGTATGGAGATAATTTGAGACCCAGGGAAGAAAATAGACTGCTTTTTATGCCGGCAAAGTATATTTTATTTTATTTTATTTTCATTTATTCGGAAAACTTACAGCTAGCTCATACAATAATGATGCAAAATAAAATTAAGAAGGCCATTTACAAGTTTTCACAAGTAAGATACTAATTATAATATTATACGTAACTAATGTGATTAGTTAAATGAGTTCAGTTCACAAAATGCCTTGATTACCTTTTAGAAAAAACAAATTAATCTAAAAACCAAAAAACCTGTCGCTCAACAGGCGTTTAACATGCTTAGGAGTTGTGTTAAATAAGTCTAAATCTACATCGGTATCGTTCTTATCAAAACCTGCAACTACGTCGTTGAAATATCTGCTTGCCCTTAAGATATATGAATTCTGCCTGTAGTTCGTCCTCACCGTTTGCACATATAAGAGACTAGGTTTACGAAATAAAGCTGTATTTGTGCGTAAGCCAATCATTTCTAAGAGCTCCGCACAGTCAACAGTTCCGTTCGCTACATTCATTAGATAGCATAAGTCCGCTATATCCCTACGTTCTTTAAGCGGCAAGAAATGAAATTTCTTACACCTCTCATTATAATTGGTAAGATATATTTTCGCTCTAAACTGTAAATGCCTTAAAAAACGTTCCTGGATTCTCTCAATCCTAGAAATGTAGTTAATGTATCGCGGATTCCACACTTGTGAGGCATACTCCAAATGACTTCTAACAAATGCACAGTAAAGTATTTTAAAGGTTTTAATGTTGGTAAACTCGGATGATAATCTAAGTACAAAACCCAGGGCTTGCGAAGCCTTTTTAATGATGTTGTCCACATGTTGATCAAATAGTAGCTTCTTATCAAATGTCACGCCTAGGTCACGAATAGAATTAACCCTAGATAAAATTGTATTGTTGATGGTGTAGCAGAAATTGATTACATTTATTTTACGCGTGTAGGAGGATACATAGCACTTGGAGACATTCAGACTCAATTTATTATTAATACAGTAAGTTTCAAATCTGTCTAGGTCACTTTGCAAACATAATGCATCATCCATGTTACGGATGACGTGGAGAATCTTCATATCATCCGCGTAAAGAAGTATTTTCGAGTGTTTGAAGGATACGTGGACATCATTGATGAATATGAGGAAAAGAAGAGGGCCCAACAACGACCCTTGAGGTACTCCCGAAGGAATACTCATGGGCGATGAGGTATAGCCATTAAGAACTACAGTCTGGCATCTGTTGCGAACGTATGAAGAGAACCAACGATATAAATTCCCTCTGATTCCAATAAGTTTCAGTTTATTTAGCAATATCGAGTGATCAATTCGGTCGAAACACTTGGTGTAATCAGTATAGATTATGTCAACTTGCGAGAATTCCGACATACGATGTGAAATAAACTCACTGCAAAGAAGTAAATTAGAAGTGGTGGATTTGCCCCTGGTAAAACCATGTTGAAAAGGGTTGATGTCATGCTTTATAGCAGAATAGAGTTGTGTGTAAATGACTTTTTCAAAAACTTTTGCAAAAAGACACAGTTTAGAGATAGGTCTGTAGTTTTCAATTTTGTTTTTGGGTCCTTTCTTGTGAATTGGAGTGATGTATGCATGTTTCCAAACACCTGGCACTATGCCTTCCGTAATGGATCGACGATATAGGATAGACAAAGGCAAGGTCAAACTTCTTGCACATTTTACAATGAGAACTGGGGGGATGCCATCAGGCCCCGCGGACTTATTAAGATTGAGGGTCTTAAGTTGGTTGAAGACTTCATTGTTTGAAACTTCCACATTACTTATGTCGGCAATAGACGATTCCGGCATGTCAATAAGTCTGTGTACATCAGAGGGGGTGTCACTGAGAAATGTGGAGTGAAAATATTCACCAAACATATTAACGATCTCTTCGCCCTGATCTGAGGAAATATTACCGTAGTGGAACACTGCAGGATAAGAGTGAGATTGCCTTTTTATCTTAACGTAGGACCAAAAGGCACGCGGATTGGTTTTAATGTTATTTTCAATATTTTCTATATATGAGGTATAGCACTCAGTTTCCAATACTTTCGCGCGTTCTCTTAGAATTAAAAAAGAATCGTAATCACTTTTATTTCGATAGATTTTAAATTTACGGTGAAATTTAAACTTTTCTTTTAAAATTTTAATTAAAGGTTTACTGTACCATATCGGATATTTAGTGGAGGGTATAACCGTCTTCAATGGGATATATAAGTTACACAATTCACATAGACTACTGTACATAAAAGAGACCGCATCTTCAAAAGATTTACTGTATAATTCGGCGTTCCAATCGATAGCATCAAGGCTAGAACAGATTGATTCGTAATCACCATCGCGATAAATAAATTTTTTATATGATAGTGGTTTTAATGTATGGAACTTAGCAAAATTGGCCTCACAGACGATTGATTTATGTTGGGGGTCTTCTTTTACTAACGGAAAATCACAACATTTAATTGAGATATAGCGGAACTTTTATCTCGGAAAAATATATAGAGGGAATTTTATCCTGGGAAAGTATATAGCGGGACTTTCAACCCAGAAAATGAAGCGCGCTAAAATAGATACTACGACAGAAAAAAATTATAGCATATTATTTTCTTTTACCGAAGCGAAGCTGGGACAGGTCGCTAGTAATATTAACATTATAAAGCTGAAGAGTTTGTTTGAAGGCGCTAATCGTAGGAACTACTAAACAGATTTTGAAAATTCTTTTACTAATAGGAAGCTACATTACTCCTGAGTGCTATAGGCTACTTTTTAGCCCGGGAAAATATCTTTATCCCGGAAAAAGTATAAGCCGACCAAATATATAAGTGAAACTCTTACCTATGTTCCCAAATAAATGGTATTAAAATGAGTACTATCTACATTAGCAGTTCAATGCGATAACAGTCAAATAAAATTTACTTGATACTTGACAAACAGGCCCTCAGTACTTCTCGCTTTATTCAGAATACTTTCGATGTATCGATGTTGTACTTCCTTAATGCGGCGCATCTCTAATCGTTATCAAGTTGGCGGCAAATAGAGCGGAGCGCGTCGTCATGGCAACGCGGTAGCCACACGCAGCGCCGTGTTACACCGCCAAACAAAATCAATATGAAGCTGGACACCATGAGGTAGCTCTTACTTGCCCTTTTTTGTTAAGGCCGAAATACAACTTGTTGATAACTACAATTCAGTCATAATATATCGCCCAACGAGAGAAGGTGCCTTTATTGACGGTAGACTGAAGGCAGAAATATAAGGATGTATTTTACTGAAATTACATCGTATATTTACGGAAGCCAATTCGCCTGAATAAACCCGTGGCGGATTTTTCTCTATGAGACCGGAGCCTGCTATTAAAATTCTTACTATTAAAAAAATACACACCCACACACGAAAGAATAATGATGGATTTTGAGGAGGTCTCGTCGGGTACAATTGGCGCACCCGCTGTACGCATTGTATGATTCGAAAAGGGTTATCTTTAATTTATCGGAATCTCAATTATATCAATTGTGTTTATGAGACCAAAAACGTCCATAAAATATTATATTTGCGAACTAGGAATCTTACATAAATTAATGCACTTCGCAGTTTTCAGAGCCTAAACACCGCCTTCGGATCAATGCCTAATACAATTTGTCAGGTTAGATCCAAACAAAAGTACCCGTCTAGTCCATTTATCCAGACAAATCCCGAATGATACCAGACTTATTCCCGCGGGAGCACCACCTTCCTAGCTAATGCTAATTTATTAGATTTGCCTGGACCGCTGCGCCGAGCATTTTTCTCAATAGATTTTGTGAATTACTGTGATGTATATACGAAAAGTAAAATGAGAATTCTGTTTACGTCATTGTTTCATAGAAAAAATATATTAGACCCTATATTTTTATACATTTAGAGTTTCATAGACGTACAAATACAGGGTAATTTTGACATTGCGTTACTAAATCAAACCATTTACCTACTTATCTGCTTAAAAATAACACTTTTCATTATGTTATTTTAACCAAAGAAGTAAAATAAAAAGGTGTAACTTTAAAAAAGAAAAGTGTCTTTAACTTTACACAGCCTTATGCCACTACTTCTACTCTTAGAGGATTCGTCGCGGCAACATTACACTTTCAGTCAGAACATTATTCACGCACACGCCATATTCACACTAAACTACAAAATGATAAAAAAAATCAGGAAACTAAAATTGAGATTTTTGGTGAAAATATCAGTTTTCCATGGATGATTTTTGGCATAGTGGTAGCAAAGGCAAAAACGAGTATGTGATTTCGTTTATTAACGCAATGTCTGTATATTTATCATATATTTTTTATTCATCTTTTTAACAATGACGTAGATACTCACAACCTATAATAATAACATTATTTTCTTATATGTAAATACACATAAAAATCTGGTCTTTTAAAACCAAAACAAAAAAAGGGTTCGGAATCATTTGTTAAATTCAATATTCAAATTCAGACCTTCATTAGAATCCCCACCTCCCGCTTCGTTTACCACATGGAAAAACACTCGTATAATTAATGATATCGAATTATAGTGTTTAGTCTGGCAACGAGATCTCCGGCGACGGCTGTATTCATATTTCGCTTAAGCCGAAATTGACACCGAGAGGCGATTTACAAATTTAATTGGAATCAGCGAGACCTCGTAATTGCGTCACCCTAACTAGTCTAGTGCTAAAAACCAGAAGCTTCGTCAAACATTATTTATATCTACGTTTACTGTTAGTTTAATTAAAAATAATTCCTTGATTTTTCTTGCGGCTGCTTCTTCTTCTTCAGCCTTTTGAAGTCCACTGCTGAACATAGGCCTCCCCCAAAGATTTCCAGACCAACCTGTCAGAAGCGGCTGCGGCTGCGTGAAATCGTATATGTAAATAAAATCCTTTTCCGAGTCAGTAGAAGAATTAATCTTAATGCTGGACCTAGGCAATCAATCTCCGTGCAAAATTGTTTATTGTAAATCCATGGAGCGGTTTTTGCGTTTACTTCTAACAAACATCCAAAGATACTCAAACTTTTACGTTTTTGATATTAATAAAATAGTAGAAAGTATAAGGTAGGTTATAGGATGTACTCGGATGTAATCGGATGACTACACATGTAGGTTTCTCGCTTATATCCCGTTTCGAACAGGCCGGCATACTTGTGTCAACTGGCGTGGGATAATGTGTCGTCGATCGATACACTTTCTTGACTCCACTTCACTTACCAGTAGGCGCATTAGTTATATTTTTATTTAAATAGTATTTTTATAAGACTGTTTTAAGCCGTCATGAACCTAAGCTTTCATAAAATTATGAGTCTGATTTACTTCAAGTTTATTTTCCACTTTTAAATAATAGGGCGTTCTTACAATATTTTTTTTACTATTCATTTATTATTGGTAAGTTAAAATTTAAGATGGTTTTGAACAAACAAAATCTAATAAAATGTACAAGTGTTTTACTCGCGACAGCCCGTTTTCTATGTAGAGTACAGCTCCAATCATCAGAGACACGAAGACAGAGACAATGGGGGGGGGGGGAGGAGCGTTTGGAAGGGCAAGGTTAAGCCAATTAAAACTTTCAACAGCCGACATTACGTGTTTTATTTCATTTTACCAGCGGGAACGGTGCGAGGCCTGGGAGGAGGGTCGGTGGCTAAATGACTTTAATTTGAATTTGTGTGAAGCTACGATTGAAGGTAATCTTTAGAGATGTTGTGACTTGTGACCAGTAAATATTGTAAGACTACGATCCATAACTGATAGTATATCAATAAACGGAACGGACTGTGACTGTCACTGGTTCAATCTTCTCCTAATGCACGATTTTAACATTTCGAGCGTGTATTTTGAAGTAGCTCCCTTAAAAGTAGTAAGTAGCGTTGCCTCAAATTCTATTTTAGTAAATTTTTAGGTGCGTGTGTTTTCATCAGTCGCCATAATTTTCTGTAGATTTATTGATGGGTACATCAGGAAAAATAATTTCATAGCTAACCTAACAACATCTTATAATGACCATATCAACATTAAAAATCTTTTATGTTTAAAAAAAAATAGTTTGATGGCCATCGCATGAAAACACAACGTATCTCACAAGTAATACATATAATATTAAATAAGATTGTTTAGTGTCTGTATAGTATCTGTCCCCAAGGTTTGGAAATCTGCGTTTATTACCCCTGTTCACAAAAAAAGGGCTAAAAATAAGGGTCTCTAATTATAGGCCGATATCTAAAGTCTGTATAATTGCCAAAGTATTTGAAAGGGTTGTATATTAGGGTGGGTCACTTTTGTATGGAGAAAAAAAAAGTTATTCTATTGACTTGTAATAGCAATAAAAACGTGTCTTGTGGTTATATGAACTATTTCAGAAACAATTATAATAATCGGATACTATTTTCTGCCTCCGGATATAACTTGAAATTTTGAAATATTTAAAAAAATCTTGATACTGATAACTATTTTAACTGCTTATTATTTTAACTAAAGGTGGATGTAATTAATAAAAAAGATAAGTAACTATACTGTATTTTAATTAATTATACAGTTATACAGGCATAAGTGAATAGGATTTAATTTAGGATAGGAGAAGTTTCCACTGACCTCCCAAAAACAAAAAAACGCAAAAAATCATCTTTTTTGTCACCTCCTCAAACAATGAGAGATTACAGCTCTTCGGTCGAGATTTGCTTTGGGAGAGGTGGTTCTGTAACATGATACTGCCAGTTTATAAGATCGCAGTAAACTCTTGCATCCATGGTTTACGACTGGAACCTGAAACAGCCTAATTTTTTAAGATTTTTCAAAATTTTCACTCAAAATACGACGCAAAACCAACTCTTTTATATATTTTTCAGAGTCTGAAATCCCAGTGCAACCAGTAGATTTTCAGGAGAGGTGAAATAACTGTTGCGTTGTATTACCGATATTTGAGCACTTGTAAGAAAAAATATTAACTAAAATTTTGCTGGAAACGAGTATAGAAGTGTTTAGAAGACCTAAACTTTTTTTAGTTATGTTAGGGTGAGAACTTAAAATATTTTAGAATTTGAGGTGATAAGTTTTAAGTATTTGCTGCAGTATTACATGTGAAATCATTGCTATTGATGTCTTCTTTCATTATGCTATCTATTTTTAGGATGACAATAAAATTTGGTTCCTTTATCCCATTTTTGGCTTATTTCATTTCAATTTTCGTCCACTCTTAGCACTTCAATACATCTAACATCTTCGTGTAAGTCAGAGGCATAATATTATCTTTCAAGTTACTTGTATTACCAAATACAGTAAATTTAAAAGCTTTTCGAATACAATTAAAAAAATGAAAGTAACACAACTTTGTTCCAGCTAATTGCAACGCAACTAAACGACTAAAAGATCACTTTGCGATTAATGAAATATTTACATCTAACAAGGGCATTTTGCAAAGGAAAAAAGAAGATATGCTGACGTGACTGCCAACCTTCACTAGTTGGAGAGGCACTACAAGAAGAAGAAGACACTGACTATAGCGAGGCTTTTGACCGAGTTGACCACAATATCTTGTTGGACAAGCTAAACTACATAGGAATACATGGAGACCTGCTTAGGTGTTCTCAACAACTATATGTCCAGATGGATTAATAAATTATAGTTAAATAATGAAATTGACTGCCCTGATCTACTAGCTAAAATATATTTAAATGTCCCATGTAAATCAATTCGTTTCAATCCGCCTTTACGCATACCCAACGCGTCTTCAAATTACAGGCAAAATAGCTTTATTGTGCGTGCAAGTGCAAACTTGAATAAAATATGTAAGCAGCACGATCTTGATCCCTTAACAACTAGTGTGTCCTTGGCAAGAAGGTGCATAAGCCTTAACTTCTTTTTAGGAATTTGTATAGGTAGAATCTCTCTCTTCCTTTTAATATGTTATTTGTTTCTTTGTTTCTTGAGTATTTATATTGCAAATTGTCTCGTATGCTGTAGTACCTACTTGTTTGCTCACTCTTCACTACAATATTTCTACAAGTGAAGGCTTGTTATTGGCTTTCAGTCAACCATCCTAGTGTTTTTAAGGTTTATATAGCTGTAAGTCTTCCACATCTAAAATAAATAAATTAAATATATAAATAAATGAATAATTAAATAAAAAATCAAGTACTTTATTTATCACGTAGGCGAACATAGTTGCACTTATAATAAGTCAAGATACATTCAATTAATTATAATAATTATTTTTAATGCAAAAGGTCACTTATATAACTATAGTCATTTTTATTGGGAGTAAAATCAATTATGAAAAATAAACAAAAAGAAGCCAGCTCGGGCTGGCAGAAAAGGGCATATAAAAAAGAGATTTAATAATTTTTATTAAAAAATAATGGGGCGAACGCGTTGCGATCCTTTCCATTACTTTTTGTTGTATACAAATTCAGATTAGTTACATAAGCTAATGCACGCATATCACCGTTGACATGGGATAAAATTCAATTGAAGGGATTTAATTCCTGGACAGGCATGTACAAATACTAAATACTCGATATAATAAAATAAAAAAATACGGTGTACAAGGTACGGTTAGAAGGTTCACCAACTGGAGGAGGATAGCCAAGGATCGTCGCGCATGGCAGTCAATTGTAGATGAGGCCAAGACCCACAAAGGGTTGTAGCGCCGAAGAAAGAAAGAAAGAAGGTGTACAAGGTGAATTTGCGAACATTTACAAAAATATTATTTGTTGTTTTGCTTTTCCTAATTTCCATATTTTTGGATCAATAAAATTAAACTTATAAAGCCAAGCGCAACAAAATATCGATCGGTCGTCTACTAACTTATTAACTACTACTATCTGATAATCTTATAGTACCTAATGCTGTTGGCTGTACAGTGCAATGTTAATTGAAATTTCTAGGTAGTGATTGTTTGTTAGTAGCCGTGCATTTTGCAATCAGGCGATCTCTTCTCATAATTTAGTCATATAAAACATGGATGAAATCCATTAATATCGTCAGATATTAATAAATTATGATGAGCAATAAAAATCAGAACTATTTAATTACAGCAGAAAATTACGGTAAATTATAAAGATACTAAATTATGATTGTTATAATAATTAATTTTCGTGGAAAAAACTTAAGTTTGTATAATAGATATTTTTTTAAGGTATTTAGGCACCGTGACTATCGTTTTCGTGGCAAATTGTGCGTGACGTCGGCGCCGGCGTGCTGCCGATGTGTTCACGGTAATTACGTGATTAGCGGAATTTGTTTTTTCAATAAAGAAGGTTATTTATATTTTTTATGCAGTGATGAATGAAATGACGAAGAAATATTTCTAGGCGGAGAATTTGTTGCATCATTGGTCTAATGGCTAAGAACCTTGGTTGTGATTTATTTATTTAAGGTCAGCCAATAGTTGTTTAGACATCTCGTAACAAACTTAAATCATGTGGTTCCATTAATATGTGCAGCAACCACTTAAAGGCTAACACAGCATGAACAACTAACGGTTATAATATATAATATAAATTATAACAAAATTAAAATGTTTTTATAAAATTAATAACAAAACTAAAACAGGGTTAAAAGATAATTTACATAAAAACAATAAGAAATAAATTAACAGTTGCAAATATAAGAATTAAATAATTGAGGATTGAGCGAGACACACACAAAACTAAAATTCCATTTCTTCAGTAATTTAGGCAGTGGTCATCTTGTTTTCGTTCGTACGTTGTAATTCGTGTTTCTTCCATTACGCAGAGAATTTTAATTAAACTCATATGAGTTCTACCTCCGGTGCGTCTGGTTGCACAGGGTGAGCTGTCGTGTGAGTTCGTCGACTACATACTATACCTACGCAATGACCGTATTTTGCGGCTTAAATTAGGTTAGGTTGGGTTATGATTACACACACTCACACACACGCACTCACGCCCGTTATCCCCGAAGGGGTAGGCAGAGGTGCAACTAGTACCATTCACATCGTTTAATTCTATTAGGTTAAGGGAGATTTTCTGCCAATCGAAGCTTTTAGGCCTACAATATATTTGGACTATTTGTAGACAGGACAGCTTTTCCACTTATAAAAAAGGAACTTATCTGATACTAGCTTTTGCTCGCGGCTCCGCCCGCGTGTAAAAGTTTTTCCGGGATAAAAGTCCCGCTTTATATTTTCCCGGAACAAAAAGTAGCCTATGTCCTTTCTCAGGCTCTAGACTGTCTGTGTAACAAGTTTCATTTAAATCGGTTCAGTAGTTTTGGCCTGAAAACACGACAGACAGAGTTACTTTCGCATTTACATATAATATTAGTAAGGACAGCTGTGAAACCTGGGGCTAAAATCCTTAATTGAGGCATGTATTTTGTAAACCGCATTTTTCGGGGTACTGAGTATTGTAGGTAATTAAATCACATGAGTTAATAAACATAACTAAAGTCTTTAAACTTATTGAATACATACTTAAGATATTTATTTATTTATTTACACTTCATACATGGAGTCAAGGCGGACTTAATGCCATAGGCATTCTCTACCAGTCAACCTAAAGTGGTGCAGAAATACAATAAGGCAGGTGCGTAAATGATAGGGTATTAAGTAAGGAATAAAATGTCTTCAAAGTATACATACTAATGAATAAACCTATGAATTTAAAAAAAAAAAAAAACAATACAACAAAATACTTATAAATATTCGTATAAATAGAAAATATATAACACACACATAAATATTATACAATATATACTAATTAAATGATAATAATCACGCCAATTTTGCTGACAGTAGTTCTCGAACCTTCTGTTTGAACACATAACGATTTGTAGATGTTCTTATTCCCAGGGAATGCACTCCGCATTCCAGAGTAGGACACTTTGGACAGAAAAAAGAAGAATGAGCGAAGTCAGAGGTGTGAGAGGAACAAAGTAGTAAAAGATTATATGAAGACGTATGACGGCATGATCATATTTACGAAGGTTAAAGACGAATCAAATGAGGTTATTGAGAAGTCGGTCTAATTTGTTGGAAAGATCTGCATTCAGGTCAAAATAGCACACATCAGCATAGTCGATAATAGGGAGGATAAGGGATTGCACCAGCATTGTCTTGGTTTTGACCGGGAGGAAGTTCTTCAGACGATAAAGAGCAGACAGGGTACCGGATATAGATATTTCTATATTACTTAAACTTACAAGCTATATATAGCTATATATAGTAAATATAATAGAGACTTACAAAAAGGACTACAATTAACTACTCCATCATAATATTATATTTATTGTCGCTGGATATATAATTAAAATTATAAAATGTTGTATTCCAATAAATGTGGCAATTAAGAACGGATTCCACATGCTGTGGTTTCCTAGATTCCCCTATTAAGCTAACAGACCTTTGGTAACATTGCTGAGATTTCCGACGCGGTGTCCCGGTGGTGGTATCACAACTCAAAATTAAGCTAGACTTCCACTGAAACTGTGCGATGATTGAGTAATCTATTTGATCTAACTTTAAAATTAGAACTCCCATATTGTAGATAGCTTTCGTACTCAACCACCTGGTTTTAGAATTGCTGAATCCATGTTGTAAATAATATTTGCCTGCGTTATGAATAGACCTGCTTGTGTTACAGAAAACTAATAGGAATTTAAAGTTTGCTGTTGCGTTTCATATGTTCCCTTTCCGTTAGAGTCAGTAGCGTATTCATGTTTCTTCCGTTATTTTAGATATTTTTAGGTGAAGTGGATCGCTTAACTTTAATGACCATGCTTTAAAAAACTCTACCACCGAGTCTTGTAAATTCTAGAGGATATCGAAATTTAAGTGACAAGGTGACGACCGTATTGCAGCACCAGTAAAATTTTATTATACTGTACAATATATGGATGCTTTTTATTTCCCGCGAAGACTCCCTCTTGCTTCCAAATACTCGCGCAGTATCAGTGGAGAGCAAGCCTAACTACTGAGACCTCTGGGAGGACTTTACGTACCGGAAAGATATGGAGCATGGTAAACACGCTCCGAGCCACGCTCTTTGATTTTAAGCTTCGAATGCGATTTGCAATACAAGTGTATATGATTGCATACATAAAGTTTTTTTGTAATATTTTAATCCTTGACGTAAGCTGAAGATTTATTTATTTGTACATATATTGTATGAATAATTTAAATACATTTATAATTTATAAAATCTACTATCTTTACGGTTTGTTGAAGCTTCTCTCTAATACCTATATCATCAGGTAAATAACCTGCTTGTCCTATGAAAATTACAAATAACTCCCACACATTTCCCCTCTCTGGCATTACACTTTATATGTCATTAAAGAAAATAACCATATAATAATAAATTAGAAGAAATACGATCTCGTAATACAAAGATAAATTAGAGATAATTCAAAGTATTTTATTTATTTATTTTAAGCCCACGAATAAACGCCCATAGCCCACTTAATCAGAAAACATAATGTAAGGCTTGACATGGTATAAGAAGCCCTTTGGTAGCTGGTTATCATGCGTGGGACGTTACAATCTATCATAGAGGAGATTCCCTCTAGTAACATTCACAAATGTTAAAGGTTCTCTCTCGTACTCCTGTTACACGCCTACGCACCTTTGTGAGTGCTCTTTTTGAATATTTTTGGATCCATTGAAAATTTATTATTCATAACTGGTGGTAGATCTCTCATATGTAAGAGTCCGTCTGGGTGGGTACCACCGCAATGTCTATTTCTACCGTCAAGCAGCAGTGTGTATGCACTGTTGTATTTCGGTTTGAAGGACATTGTAGCCAGTGTAACTACTGGACATAATGAGACTTAACATCTTATGTCTCAGGATGACGAGCGCAGTGGAATGTCACACAGTACTTTGTATATCAAGGTGCTGGATGGTTTTGCTACTGTTTATGGGTGGTCGTATCGCTTACCATCAGGCGAACGGCATACTCGTTTCATCATTCAATGCAATAAAACAAATCATTTGGAGTGTTGAACTATCTCATTTTATAATATCAGTGTTTTCGTGTTAGGTCCCTCGTACAAGAGACTTTGTCTAACTACGTACACCCCTGTACTTATTTTGATTATATCATAAAGGAATCGACTTATAATTTCGGTATTACTATGTCATAAAAAATCTAGGTTAACAGCTTTATTATTGCGTTACGTGTGATCAGGTTGCCGGGAAACTAAATATAACGCTCCATTCATAAGTGACTCAGATGTTCTACCGCTCAGACGCTTTCTTACCTATACTGACCGAGAGATCGCTGATCCAGTCTGAGCCACCAGGGCATACATATTACAACCTCTCGTAGTTCAAAGTTGTAGTGTAGTCATGAAATAACTTATTTCTAGCAATAATTTATTTTATGCCTGTTTCAGAAGTGACAAGTAAATTTTATTTGACAAGTGTCGTATTAAACCGCTAATGTAGACAATACTACAGTACATTTTATGAGCATTTATTTGAAATCATTGATCAAATTCTGGATTTTGTATGTGGTAGGCTAAATACATTTATATGACGAGTAGCATTCACTCAGAACTTGTGAAAAAGGCCCTAAAAATAGTAAATTATCAGAAAACTTGAAGAAGAAGAAAAATATGAACCATTACCTGGGATTTCGCCATAAAAAAACATTGAAGAGTTTTAACCCCAATTAGACTAGCATCGGGCATAGTAGACAAAAAGCCTTATCCCTCTTTTTAACGGGGTACATTAGTAAATAACAAAACCCTGATATTATCGTCGGTACATTCAATTCTACAAGTGAACGCAATAAGCATTTAAATGTGGGATTGGTTCAAAACGGCAAAGTGGCAACAAAGCGGCAGTTATCCGTGGCGGTGTTTGCGCGCGGCAACGTGGCGTGAGTTACTGGTGACTCGCGCGCGTAGTACAGCCGAGTAAATATCGCCGCGGAAACTATCCGCGTATGTAAACAAGTTCTTTATTAAGCACTCGTTGTTTTATTATTATTAAAAGCTTTACCGTTGTTCGCGTCTCATAAAAAACAGATTTGAAACCACAGTTTCCTGATGTATTTCGTATGGAATCTCCGTCCGAATACCTATTGGTTTACTTTAAAATCAGGTTTCGACCTAGAAATATAGAACTTGACAGTTTTAAAGGCAATGTGATTCAATCACTAAGGCAAGCTAATATAAAATTCATATTGTTTATACACAATTATTAATTAATTATCATTTAAACTTTACATTATACTCCATCTCCTTTAGTAGAGCAATTTTTAAATTAACCAAGTTCTCTACATCAGTGAATTCTCCATTCATAATCTAAAATTTAACCGCCTGACATCTATTACACGACGTGTGAGAATGAGTACAAATAAGTTGGCATTTAGAACTCTACGCACGCGCGTTCTGACAAAGAGAGTATGGGTCTATGTTTTTTGAACGAACCGTAAGATGCGTGGGAGCGTCTAACAAAAACCAAAATTTGGGGGGATTGGAGCATTCCAGAAAAAAATAATATCTTTACATTATTTCTCTGTTCCAAACTTGGGAGAGTAAGATAATCAGTTGATTTGTTGAACTCCACCCACGCGAGATAGAGAAAATGACTCTTTCGGCATTGCACTGCGCTCGTCATCCTGAGACATAAGATGTTAAGTGTCGTTATGTCCAGTAGTTACACTTGCTACAATGTCCTTCAAATCGAAACACAACAGTGCATGCACACTGCCGGTTGGCGACAGAAATAGACATTGCGGTAGTACCCACCCAGACGAACTCTCACGTATGAGAGACCTACCCCCAGTAAGTATGTAAGTATGCCGCGTTCCGGGATCAGCCTGTGTATATCCGGTTCAAACGGGCCGGTATAATTGTGTCGACTGACGAGAGATAATCATCGCTCGTCAGTCGACACTCTATCTTGACCTCTCTCCGTTTACCATTAGATGCAGTTCAGGGTCACTTAGCCGAGTCCATATAAAAATAATGAAAAATATCTTATTCATATAATAAAAATGAACTAATATTTAGAACTCTAACATTTACTACTACTCTCTTTTTATCATTTTACTTTACTTTTAGAACAAAGCGTAGGAAGGATAGAATAATATGAACGGATAATTATAATGAATATAGCATTCAGGGAATTGCCAAAATAATCTCTAAAATAATTCTGTATTTTATCCAACATTTACTACAAAAATAAATCATAAGAAGTAGGTACACAAATTTAATCAATTCGCATTTCAGGAACTCTATCCAGTACAGCAAAGGACAGCAAGCCAGACTTACTAAAAGTACATTCTTATTTGAAACCTTAACTTCGGTGTATTACTAAAAAAAGTTCATATCACAATATTCTTTTAATTTTAATACTACTAAGCAGTTCTATTAGAGAGTAAAAAGAAGTTGGCATCCAGAACTTTACCTACATGTTAAAAAAGAATGGCCAGTTCTACTACCTCATTATTTTATTATGTGTGGGAAGGTCCTTAAAACGGAATTTCAGGAAGTAAAGATATAAATAAAGGTCATCTCTAAATTAATTCGTCATTCACAATTTTAAAGTAATCCACATAAACAAGTCGACATTTCGTGAACGCTACCTACGCGATAAAAGGAGAATAAGGGAGTCGCTTCGTTCCTATTTCATCGAAACCTCAACGCGCGGGATGTGGTTTTTTAAACCAAAACTTCGGAGAATTGAGAGAATGAAGTAACTTTATTTTGATGTGATATTTGTTGGTCGTCTGTTAGGAGAAAAAATCCTCACTCTTCATTACTTTTGTTCTATAAGCACCATGTATTATTTATTATGCAGACATCCGTCGTCATATTCGTCTTCTCTACGCTCCTACGTACCTTTCAAATCCACAGCATTATATAATGCCTTTCATTTTAAAGTCTTACACCAATAAAATATTCTACAATAAAACTTTTCTGAGTAGTCCCTAATATATACAATAATATGATAATTAACTAAGATGTCACGAGCACGCAGAACTTAAGTAAATCATTAAAATGACTAAAGCAAACGTTCATTTAAAGTAAAAATAAATTGCATAGGTCTCAGGCTGTGTAATCGTCAAATAAAATAACATGTTATTATTTTTTTTATATTTTACTATATTGTCCCCGGCATTGCTTAAAGTATATGGGTGGCCGGTGCCGCTTACCATCAAGTAGACCGCATGCTCGACCGTAAGCAATGGCTTACTTAGGCAATAAAAAAAACTAACAATGGGTATATTGTACTTTTTTAACAATATTTGTTAAATAATGTGCAATATTTTATGACATTGGTGTACCAAAATAAATAAGATCAAAATGTATTAAAGTCACAAGTTCTAAATTCGCGACTGAATGCGAAACATACTGAGTACATCTCCATTAGTCGTCTAATAGGGTAAATTAACGAATAACATTGTGAAACAGGACTTAAACCATTGTAATATTTAAGGTGCAATTAAAGTTGTAATAAGTCGTTTATTCCAAAATAACTGTCTCGGTGGCGTAGTTGTATTACGGTACGACTGCAGTGCTGCGGTCTCGGGTTCGATCCCCGGGTCGGGCAGTGATATTGGGTTTTTCTACTCAGTTATCAGTCTGGAGTCTGCAATTTGTGCCCGAAATGGCGATAGGTTCGCCCCCTACCACCATCATGGGACAGAATACGCAAGGCGAAAAGTGGGGGCACTAGTTGTGATTCTGCCTACCCCTTCGGGGATAAAAGGCGTGAGTGTGTATGTATTCCATAATAAAGCATTGATATTTTAACCAATAGTAGATGCCCCCTATTTGTTCTTGATTTTTTTTTTTTAAATATCTCAGTAATAAAATTTGCTTTTAATCCTTTCTATAGTACAATAGTATGGCTAACATTATAATTACATAGTAGCTTAGCTTTAAATAAAGTTCCGGAAGAGCCTCAGCCATTGCCACTTGTCTAGATCCCAACTGGTCACTTTATAAGGTTCACAATAAATTATGGTAATGAAGTTAAATTATTTTAGGACAGCACTGTCAAACTTACAGCCATAGAAAGTTGTAAACTATTAGGCCAGTGAAACTTTGGGCGGTTAAAAAGAATTATGAGCAATTAACAACCCATGAAAACATCGGGCCTCCCCTGGGGCGCAAGTTATGTGTGCCGGGGAGACCTCCCCGCGGCTAGTAGAACTTCAGTCGAAATATTGTGCGTTCCAATCCGTTTTACTTGGTACGTAGTTTCTATATTTGGGATCTGTTATAGGTAGAGTGTAGGCATCTCATTGATTTAGGTACAGTGTACCAGGCTGTGAACCGTGAGATTCCCTACTCGATTCCCCGAGCAGCTAGAAATCTGGTAAGTTACTTAATTCTAAAAGTAATATTTAGGTTGCTCGAAATTTGATTATTTATAATTATTATAATTCAAAATGTCTGACACTGCATCACACCGCGCATAGTCGGAGTGAGGTCGGAGCTTTATCGAAACCTCGGATTTCGACAGTTCAGCTTGACGTCCATAATCCTTTCGCAAACCATTATCTAATTTAATTAATCGTGGCTCTTGGACAAATCAAGCCGTTTCATTTCTCTGGAAGTGTGCCCAAAATACATTTTGTATTCCACTGGATAGTTACAAAGGGTGACTGCTGTCCATTACAATCCATAATAGCAGAAATCATTAATGTTCTTGCGTCCGTCATATTTAATTCGTGCTTAAATTTTACAATAGCGTACGTACTACGGCTAGAGAACCACCCACCATCATAGTATATCTAGTCACTCAGTTATATTTTTTTTTTAAAGGATACCATTATTTCTTTGATAGGTGCTTGACCGTTCATATTAATGTAGTATATATGGGCAGGTTAGCCAATCATCAAGAAAGGGTACACCTACACGTACTGAGTTATATAGGTACAAATCAGAAATAGACTGTTATTTATTTGTAAGATACACGAAGAGATTAATGGTCATAATATAAGTAACTGACCGTAGTTTTACGACTAATTTAGTTAGTTTATTAGCTATTCGAAATATATTGCTTATTTGTTTCTATTTATAACTGTTTATATGAGTTTTACAACTACATACATTATTCCAATCAAATAAGAAGATTAAGAGCTGAGACTTCCCACACCCCTATAGTCGGGGACATTCAGGGAGACCCTGAACTACTACTGAACCGATTTCGATTTTTTTTTCACTAATAGGAAGCTACATTACTCCTGAGTGCTGTAGGCTAGTTTTTATCCCGAGAAAATATCGCAGAGCCGCGAGCAATACTAGTAAGGTATAAAAACTGAATACGCATACTCACGCCTTTTATACCCGAAGGGGTGGCCAGAGGCGCAACTAATGCACCCACTTTTCGCCGTGCGTATTCCGTCCCATGATGTGATAGGGGGCAGCCTATCACCATATCGGGCACAAATTCCAGACTCCGAGCTGATACTGATTAGAAAAATCCAATATCACTTTGCCCGACCCGGGGATCGAACCCGAGAACTCAGCATTGTAGTCGTACCGTAATACAACTACGCCACCGAGGCAGTCTAAATTTTACTTACAAGTATATTTTGCCTCTTTAATATCCCTAAAGTTTGTGCCTTGTTAGATTTTGAGGCCCAGCACCCATACAAAAAGCGGACATCTCCTTTATTACACGTCACTATTGACAATAATCTACAGCAATTAGCTCTTTCAACGAAGTTATGAATTAATACGAAACTTGATGAGCGGACAAACGGCCATCAACGCGCTGGTACTAAGGCGTGTAAAATTATAATTATACTTTATTAATATTTATTTTATTCGGATCTTACTTTTTTATTTTACATTCATCTATGGTTCGAGTGACTTATTGCAAAGTGTTATTTTTAAGAAGATAAGTATGCGGGTTCATTAATTAAGGCAATGCCAATATGACGTTGTACAGTATAATGGGATTTTTAGCTAAACAACTATAGCCGCCAACAAGGTATGAATGTAGATGACATTGTTCTACTCCAACCGTCACTTACCCGTGATCTTAAAAAAGATTTTTCAATGAACAATCTCTCAGTTCACAACCACTTGATAATTATTTGAAAACATTTTAATGAACATTTGACTAATATTAATTATCTAAGTTCAAAACTTTTAAATTAATTAAAAGTTCCACATCTTGCCGAGTTGCCGTCACGGACTTTTCTAAATATAAAAGCATTTTATTTAAATGTAAATCATGGAAAGTCCTCGTCTATATAATGTCATGCATGATTAATCGCATGCATGGTAAAGTTATGCAGTAAATATTGTTGAATACGGTTGGAATTCTTCTTACAGCAAAATTACACTTATTGACAGTAAGTTATTGTATGATGGATGCGGCGTGTGGCGTAGTCTGAGGTATGGGGTCTTCAAGAGAATAACTTACGTGTCAAGAGATGTTCTTTACTAGGCGATTCACAATTTAAGAAGGCCTAAATGACCGTTACAAGCTATTTTTATATTGTTATAAATTCAGTATTGCCATCAAGAAAATATTATAATAAAACATTAAGCTCTATGATTTTTCGGTGTACTTGAAAATTATATAAATCTGGCTAAAGTAGTATTTAAAACTTAAGATAAATCAATAACTATCATATCCTATTAATTATGGCATAATACAAAGAAATAAAAGAAGCGGCGATAGCCTAGTTGGGAGTAGAACGGTCTGCCGAGACGAATGTCCGCAGGTTCAAAACCCAAGGGCACACACCTCTGACTTTTCTAAAAAGTTATGTGTGTATTCTTTGTGAATTATCGCTCGCTTTAACGGTGAAGGAAAACATCGTGAGGAAACCTGCATACCTGAGAAGTTCTCTAAATTTCGAAGGTATGTGCAGTCTGCCAACCCGCACTAGGCCAGCGTGGTGGACTAAGGCCTAAAAACCCTCTAAGTTGTAGAGGAAGCCCGTGCTCAGCAGTGGGCAGTATATAATACAGGGCTGGTATGATGATGACAAAGAAATAAACAAAATCTATAGTACAGTGGTCAAGTTATGCATTACAATTGCTTTGCTATTATGTTTATAGTAGCTAGAATCTTGTGAATCTTGAACACCTCTGCTCAAAAGTCGGCATTCTAATCCTATGGTGTAGTATTATATAATATGTTCAACGTTAGTGCTTAGCAAAGACATTCAACACTATAACATCTTTGAACTCTTTGCTGCTTAGTGAATATGCACCGTGGAGATCACTATATGCTGATATAAAAAAATACTGAAAAATACGTTTTAGACAGAGCTAACCTACAAAGCATGTTACCTATGAAGTCAAGGATCTTTTTTTTTGCCCCCGCCCTGAGTCTCGAGCCAGCTTAGGCCACCAATGATCTCAGGTAATCCTGACCATATTTGCTATAACGTTAGCCCTGTTCTTGACAGATACCACCAGAGGATGTTTGAGACAGGAACGTGGTTTAAGTATGAGAGTATCGGGAACGCCACAACGTGTCTAGACTGATTTAATTATGAGATATCGATATGCGCCGCCGTTACTGATATTGTTTGTCTTCAAATTGGTTTGTTTATACAAGCTTATAATTTAAGCGAACAATTTTGTTTAGACATCTTTCAAGTTGCGTTGCAAATTGTTTTTTTTTTTGTTGTTTATTTAGTTTGCTAGTGGAAGTGATTACCGGACACACATTGAAAATACTGCTGTGGTAGCTCGCACTTCAAAATTAAGCGGTTTATAGCAGAACAACATAGTTTTGTCATCATCATAACTTTACAAAATTATTTGTATTACATTGCACACTACAGTTAAAAATATTTTAATTATACACGTATTTCTTCGCTTCCCATGAAATTATATTCGCAGATACGCTCTGAATGAACAATAACGCACGCTCCGAAAGTTACACAAATTATATATTTTATTCAATAAGGGATCGTTTAACTACTTGGTTAACTAACTTGCTCGGGTTAACTCTATTATGTGACACGAAAAAATTACCCAGTAGACGGGAAAATTGATACAAAGTTTGATTTATTTATAACCTTTTTGACCGAATAACAAGAATGAGTACTTCTGAGTAGGTACATTTCCGTCTATGTGTGTTTAATACTGAGTTATGTCGGCACTGTTGTATTTCGGTTTAGGGAACAAAATAGTCTGTACAATTACTAGGCATTATGAAAGTTGGGCTCGCCCCCTATCACATCATGGGACGGAATACGCACAGCGAAAAGTGGGTGCACAAGCTGCGCCTCTGCCTACGCCTTCGGGGTAAAAAGGCGTGAGTGTGAATGTATATATGTACGTATGAAATTTAACACCTAATTTTTGAGAACGACGAAGACGGTATAATGATAGTAAGTAGTGGTGTTGCCGCTGTTTTAAAAAAAAGCTAGTGTTTACTAACGGGTCATATCCGAGCATTTCTTCTTTCGCTTTTTTGAAAAGGACTGAGTCACTTTCCTGGAATATTTTTAAATGATGCTAGAAGCCGGAACATAATCAATCCGCCATTTTATAAAAGTATGTAGTTTACCCATTGATGTATTAAAAATACATCAATGAATTTACCACTGAAATTAGTTCAGAAAATTACTTTTATTACACATTAACATCAATTTGATGTTTACAAATATACTGATCCTAATCCCCTTGGTGTAGCAGTAAAAAGGGTAAACATCGCACTGGTTACGCGCACATTCAGACCACTAGAAGAGCTGTTAAGCAAACACCAGTTACAGCATTACGTACAGCGCAGACGACCGCGAAATCGGACATATTATAAATGTAGACTACACACAAACTGCTGTAGTATTTACATCAAAATATGTGGATGCAACTACCACCCATGGCTTGCCTTTTATTTTTAATATTAAAGAATAAGTTGCGAGTTTAATATTAGGCAATGTGAATTCTAATTAATTGATGCGTGCTTCAAAATCTAAATTCTCACACAATTTCAGTTCCCGTTTTAGAAATTAAACCTAGTATCCACACTGTTTAACAGTCTGAGTTAGTCAATATTTATTTTGCGTAGTAGGTTATCGATGCTAAAAAATGTTCGCTGACAAAAACTGTCTCCTGCGTCCGACGTTATCTTTACGACCGAGATGTTATAGGCTAAGGACTGAATGAGAAGGCTTCCACGCGCCAACCTGTTGACTCAATTTCCATTAGGAAAATATTGTTTTAGCGATTTACGTCATTGTAAAGTTTTATTTTTGTATTATTAAATGCTTCTCGTGGCGCTACCCACGTGAATTTCATACTTCCGTCCAAGTAAGATGGTGTGTTTGGTAACGATTCTTTGAATGGAAGGCCTTGCGTCTATGAAATTGTATTGCCATAATTTATATTTCCTCTATTTAATTTTACAGCTATATTCATCTTTAGACTTTTCCTCAAATATGCAATGCAATGAAATCAGCCCCGTATAATATACTTGCCCACTACTGAGCACGGGCCTCCTCTACTATTGAGAGGGGTTAGTCCTTAGTCCACCACGCTGGCCTAGTGCGGGTTGGCAGACTTCACATACCCTCGAAATTCTTATGGAGAATTCTCAGCTATACAGGTCTCCTCACCATGTTTTCCTTCACCGTTAAAGCAAACGATAATTGATAAACAATACACACGTAACATCGAAAAGTCAGAGGTGTGTGCCTTGTGTTTGGATCCTGCGGACATTGTCTCGGCAGACCGTTGCATTCCCAACTAGACTATCGTCCACTACATAAAGTCATATTAGTAAGATAAGTAAAAAAAGTCAAAAATGAGCTGATAAAAGTAAAAGGTAAGATTGAAAACGAAGTCAAATTGTTTCTAATCCATACTTGAATAAGAGCGTTGCAATTACCCAGTAAGGAAATCGAGGAAGAAGAAAAACAAACAACGAAACAAACATCTCCTACAAAAAAAATTACAATCTCTACCTCTACTAGCGCTTAAAACCAAATGTTTGTTTAATAATTTTATATGTGCTGTATAATCAAACCCAAAGCAATCCATGGTAATTACATTAGTAGTCAGATATCAATCAGGAATCTATTGCTCTACTTCCCGCCGCACTTAGCGACATTCCGATCTGGTCGGATTAGCCTCCTCACCGGATTATTGAGGGATAATAACCAGCTTTATCGCCTGGCGGAGGGTCGAATCACATTAACCTGCGTTCCAAGCATTCTAGGCTCTACGTAGAGTGTGGTAGAGTAGATATTCGCTAAGTAAGGAACTACTGTGAAGTATTTTGCTGATCAAGTTATGCGCATGTGTTTAAGAAGTGTACTGTGATATGAAATTGATAAGATTTAATGGCGTCCGGGTGTTTTTTGTGATTTTATACATTTGAATGACTAGTCGAAGAGGTTGGGATGAAAGAAAATATCGTAAGAAAATCTCTAAGTAAGTTTGACTCTAAATTTAGTAAGAAATATACAACACACACATCACGCCTTTATCACAGAAGAGGTAGGCAGAGTTACGCCACATTGGAGCATGAAAATACCTCTGTGCCCATCTGGATAGCAACCACTGTACACTTAGTGAAAAGTATAGTATTTATAGTAGTTGGTTCACATAAGTCCGTACTCCGTATATACTAACAGTGTATTTACTAACAGGCCAATATATTATGAAATCGAAGCTCAACGCTTATTACAAGCCCAGCAATCGAACAGTTAAATAAATCGCTAATTTGAAACATTTTTTTTTCGCTATAAAGAATTTCAGTGTATAGAAACAATTTCGATATTAATTGCGAGAGTAATGAGTGTGGCGCCAAATTGGACACGTATTAAAAATTGTATTGTATCCTAATTTGTTCCGACCGCCGCGCCGAGTTGTCGACCCTGAATCGTAATATTCACTATGTATTTTTATACATATAAGTTTATGTATTGGGTGTAGGTATATGGGGTTCTATACTTTTTTTGTTCCAGTCGTTGACTGAATTATGGAGTTTTTTGATATGTTTTATTTATTGATTGTTGACTGCCTCGATGGCGTAGTTGTATTGCGTGCCTAGTACGACCACTTCTCTGAGGTCCCGAATTCGAATCCTCGGTCGGGCAGTGATGTTGGGGTTTTTACTCAATATCAGCCCTGATTGTGGAATTTGTTCTCGATATGGCGATAGGTTCGCCCCCCTGTCACATCATGGGACGGAACACACTTGGGGAAAAGTGAGTGCTCTAGTTGCATCTCTGCCTACACTTTCCGGGATAAGAGCTTGATGTGGGCTTCTTTTGTATCGAGTGTATTCTGTAGAAGGATCAAAACATTGTCGATTGATGATAGCTACTGAGGCCCTTGACAATCGCCAGAATTATGCTGGCTTCTTTCACTTAATGTACACTACCTGAAACCAGAACACTTCATTGGAAGGAGCCGCTACGGAAAAATTTTCACCATAAAATAGCTGTCGCTATACAGTGGAGTTCGATGTATTTTCGATACTCTCTGACCAGCATCTTTGAGACTCAGGTGTTTGCATGTAGACTTTCTTGATAAAAAACCGGGTCTTTGTGCCCACTGTTGTGTTTTTTTAAGAATACAGATGACTTATTCATGTCTTAGCGTAGTGCAGTGTTGTGCCATACTATGTTATTTAAAGTCCTTAGTAGTATTGGTACTGTTTGTGCACAAGTTACCCCCAGAGAAGCGACACATCTCAGTCATCTCATAATTCAGTTTTAATACAACTCGGCAGTGAACTGTAAACATATATCACCTTCACTAGACGTTTCGCATTGTATCCACCAATAACGCGGCTCGTTAAACGCGTCCGCGTAGATCGAATACCAGCGATATCTGCACACGTAAGTACTAATGTTCTGGCACCATCGCTTCACTGCGCCCCGCCAACTGCACAGGGTTGCCAGGAAAGGCCTAAAAGCGTTTCCACATTATCCGGTCCAATATCGAGTATCGGATCTGACATCGATATACTGGCGGATCGGATATCGTCTATCGGCGTCCGATACCGATATCGGATCGGATAATGTGGGAATAACACTAGAACAATTGTTCTACTAGGACTCTAACGCGAAGATTTCTAAAGGGAAAATGTTTTAAATAATTTGGTTTCGAAAACAGTGTTGGTCTAGTTAAAAGACTGAACTTGGAAAAACGCACTCTTGCGTTTTATGTTCTGTCTCTCTAATTGGAGCACAACAGTACACTACTTATAGATAGCAGAAATAAATAATTTTGTCGATGATGATAAGGGAAACACATGGTCATCATCATCATCAGCTACATATTGTCCACTGCTGAACATAGGCCTCCCCCTAAAGATTTCCAGACGGACCTGTTGAAAACGGCCTGCATCCAGCGTGACCCTGCAACTCAAAGGAGACACACTAAATATTAATACAAGGTTTAAAAATATTACTTTTAAAAGCCTTTACTTTTCTCTCGCCTACTATCATTATACTTCGTGTACCACTAATTTGTTTTGACAGAACATTTCTAATTCGCAATAAAATTCTCCGGAGTATTTGTGCTCTAGGAATACTAAGAAACACTAACAAAATAATTCATACTTAAATAGCTTCTAAACTTAAGTTATTCTAATAACATTTATATAATTTGTGTCGTTACTGTAAATTGGCTTCTTAATATTCTTAGAACAGCCCTCGCCCCTCACTATGGCCTATTTATAGGCATATTTTTGTAATTGCTCGAATGCCTCGGTGGCGTAGTTGTATTACGGTACGACTGCAATGCTGGGGTCTCGGGTTCGATCCCCAGGTCGGGCAAAGTGATATTGGGTTTTTCTATTCAGTATCAGCCCGGAGTTTGGCATTTGTGCCCGATATGGCAATAGGCTCGCCCCCTATCACATCGTGGGACGGAATAAGAATGGCGAAAAGTAGGTGCATTAAGTTGCGCCTCTGCCTACCCCTTCGGGGATAAAAGGCGTTAGTTTAAAAAAATATATTGTAATTTTGTTTTGATATAGATACCTACCTAATTATATTTATTTAAGATAGATTACGTAGGTGTAGAGTGGTTTCCATTTCACAGAACAAAGATAAGGTGGTTTCCCGCGCTGAATGGTTCTATCTTCGTCTAGGATAAACTATAGATTAAAAAAACATAATCCTCCTAGCCAGTTTCGACCACGGCGGCCAATCTCAAAAGAGATCAGCCAGGTACGCAGGAGATATTATAGTGCACAAGTGTGTGCGCAATACACAAGTGCACTCGCTATTCCTTCACTCTCATAGTCTGGTGAGACGGCAATCCGACATGATCGGGGAGAGATCCGGCGCAGGACCAACGTCTATACGTGCTTTCCGAGGCACGGGGGTATCACACCGCCAACTTCCTGACTCCGAGCTGCGACTGAGTAATTTTTAAGATGGAAAAACCCAGTGACAATGTTTTTGGCTAGACCCGGGATTCGTACCCAGGACCTCAGCGAGCAAATCCTACTCGTAACGCGTACACAATACAACTACGCCACCGAGGCAGTCAAACTATAGATTAAAGGTACTTTTAACTATATTATTGACTTCACAAACTTAAATAATGTAAATATAAATCTTCTATAAATATATAAATATCAATTTTATTCAGCATTACTAACCACTAAATACTGAAGTGATAAATGTAACGAAACCGAACTATACGAAAGTGGTACTGAAGACCAATTTATTGAATAATCAGGACATATTCACGTGAGATCAGCCCTACCGCCGGGCTGGGAGCCAACTGGCCAGTTAATTTGCAGCCCGCCCGACGCAATTCATGCTGGGCTTATTGTGTCCACTTTTATTGCTCTGCGGAAGCTGGTCCTCAAGTACTTCAACCGCTATTGTTTTAGTCTCCAGCACTATTTTTAACTACACGGATCAAACAGCGAAATTGGATGGCGACGCGATGTTCTATTAATTAGTTCTGTTTATTTTTCGAATAGAGTTAATTATGTGTCATTGCACGGATATTTTTGTAGATTAAATTAATGGTTATGCAAAGTGAATGTAAGGCACTGGAAAGTTTAATTTAGCCCATGAAATAATAGGTTTGGCATACCTATTAGGGATATAAACTAAATAAAAACAAAGATTATGAAAAAAAAAAACACACAGATTTCGACCAGAAAGAGACTTTCTGGTCGAAATCTGTGAATGTTGATCTGTGAATCTTGTTTCTTTCTTTTTATTGATAGTAGCTCGCCTAATTCCCAGTTATATTGCGGTTTGAAAGGCTGGTTAGCCAGTGTAATAACTGGGTATAATCTTACTTAATAGGTATGTATCTGAGGTACCCATGTGATCTCAGGGTGTGTCAATTATTGGGCTGCGACTTAATATATGTTTAGTCATGACTTTGTAATTTACGGCTGGTTGTTGTAAATACCAGTCGAAAGATATATTCGTCACGACGTCCATTAATACAACAATATTCTATAGCAACCTCTGTCTGTATAAACATATATTCAATTTGTGTTGTGTTCGTAGGATCTCGTTAAATTACTACCGCTCTCTCGATCCTACTATCCTTTTCGTTTCTTTTTATTTGTCTTCGATGCGTGACTGAGTGCTCAGACCTTGAGGACAACCTCAACTCTCGTCAAATTACAATAATGTGAGCATTCATTATTTTTTCCTGAAACGCCTTCATAGAAGTACACGGTAAGTAGTAAATATTGTGTACTATAATATGAAAATATGGCATCAACTAAAGATATATAACATCCCTCTATCTATGGTCTACTCGAGTGAACAGGCAAATTATGATCCAATACGTGAGGATGCAAATCATAGCTGCCTATTTATTTAATGATAAGGCGTAATCGTAAATAGGTTCAATACTATTTGTTAGGCTTGTCGCAGGATTTGTTAAGTGCTAGCAAATAAGGCCTAACCCCTCTCAGTAGTAGAGGAGGCCCGTGCTCAGCAGTGGGCAGTATTTAATACAGGGCTGGTATTATTATTATTATTTAGCAAATGATATCAATTTCCAGTCTTCTCAAATGTTTAAGTCACAATTACAGTTCATAACATTCATCATATTATCACAAAAAGACCAACCGTTTTCAATTAGGGACGTCATTAATATTAAACAATACGTTACCAGTCGGCCTATTCCAATTTAATTTGATAAGCAATGTTTACGAGCCAAATTATTTTCGCATCAAAGTATAGACTGAATAAAAGAATATTCACATATAATACCACAAGAGCTTCAAAATTATCGGGTATTTTCCGATAGGTTCGTTGCAAACAAATGAAGGAGTTTTCAGGTTAAAAAATCACGAGCGCGAAGCGCGAGTGATTTTTCCTGAAAAACGACTTTATTTGTTTGCAGGGAACCTTGAGGGAAATGCCAGATAATTTTGAAGCTCGTGTGGTATTCGGGGGATTATTTTTCCGTCCCAAATGTCGGCCAATAGAATTGCACCATGAGATGAAATGAACAGTCAACAAAAAATTGTTTCATAATGTATAGTAACGACCAGAGAAAATATTCAAAAAAAATTGTCAGTATAATACCATGTAGGTTGTGCCACGTGACGTCGAATGGTGCAATTCTATTGGTCGATATTTGGGTCGGAAAAATAATCACTGGTGTTTCTAATATTGGTACATTTTAGATACATTTAGTTTTGTTCGTTTATGTGTAAGTTCCATCATTACTAAAGTTTTTTTTTTCTAGATATTAGGTGTGTTTGAATGAGTGCAATATTACTACCTAACCTGGAGATCGAACCAGCGAACTCGGCACTTTCGTACCATGTAGTAAAACCGATCAAAATAAACTTCATTACAAGATTGGCGTGGTTGAAAAAAACAGCCCAGTAAATGCGTAATGAATACTATTTCGGGGGCGAGTGGAGGTGATCAGTAAGTCAATTAAAGGGCTCCTAACTCTTTGAGCTCAAAATTCGGTCCTTACCTCATTACGAAATTTGATCTTGAACTACGCGCGGCCGTGGGACAACGCGATGAATATTTAAGACAATTTTAGTGGCATAAAGTGTAAAAAGATTATGTAAATATTTAAGCCTTTTTAAAGGGCTGGTATTTTTTAAATACATTACTAGATAGGTTTCTCGTATGCGCGTCTGTCTAGATACGGACCTAAGCCTCTGTCAAACAGCGTGGCTTACAAACAGGCCGGCATAATTCTGTCAACTGGCGAGGAATAATCATCTCTTGTAGGGCGAAATTCTATATAGACCCCACTCTACTTTCTATCAGGTGCAGTGGGATCATAAAAAAAAAACTAGTAGCCTCTACAAACCAACCTACTACCAACTGAATCACATGTCGACGAATCTAAACGCGTCAAGAAGGCATTATCCTGCAAAAAATCCAATATTCCAGAAAGTCCCAAGACGTTTAATTTAAACAAACAATTTAACGCGCCGACGACTGCGGGTTCAATTGTGTATAGAGAAAATAAAGAGTTCGTATTTAACCGCCGCTGTTTCTTATAATTAAATTAATTAAAGTAACTTGACACATCACTCCAATGTATTCGCCACGCATTTATCCCAGAAGAGTTAGGCAGAATGCATACATGATTCTTGACTTAATTTTCTTAACGTCAAATTACTACTATTACGCATAAGCATACTCACGCCTTTTATCCCCGAAGGGGTACGCAGAGGCGCAACCAGTGCACCCACCTTTCGCCGTGCACACTCCGTCCCACGATATGATAGGGGGCGAGCCCATTGTCATATCGGGCACAAATTCCAGACTGCGGGCTGATACTGATTAGAAAAACCCAATATCACTTTGCCCGACCCGTGGATTGAACCCGAGACCTCAGCATTGCACTCGTACCGTAATACAACTACGCCACCGAGGCAGTCTACTATTAAACTACTACTAGGTACTATTAAAATGAAGTTAGTAACATGTGACTGTTGGGTATATTTATCATTTAGCCCGGAACCTGGAAATCTAGCCCCAAACCTCACGGGTTTCATCCCAAGTACACCACTAGACCAACGAGACGACATATAAGCTTGAAACTGCGACTTTCGAACGTTGTTTTAAGCCAGTTGAATCCCTCAGAAAGATGTTGCGGGCGATCCACTGTATTAAATTCAGTTACCTCTTGAACAACTACATAGTGGTAGTAATATATTCTGAGTATGAATTCAGCGAGTTATTTACATATTTAAATAGAATAACTTAGTGAAGTCTAGACTAGATATTAATAAAAATACTAAATTTACAAGTCGTGTGAATGTAAACAAACTATCAGATTTACTCCTGAAGTCTGGTGAGTATGAAAGAATACTACATACACCCTTTGATAGCAATCCATAAAACGCTACACAATTTTTTTCTCTTGAGTTACGGTACCAACAAATTATAGTAAAAAAATCAGAACCCAAATATCATAATATTGCAACGAAAAGGCTGTTTGTTCTTTGTTTAAAAATTAACAATTAATTAATCACAAAACTAGGCTCCAAAAGATCGGCAAATCTTTTAAGGGTTACTGTATACACTTTTATAATAAAGTTCCCACTGCGATCCAGTCCTTAAATATGAGTAAACTCCAGGCAACTATTAAGCGAAAGTTGTGCAATAAAGCTTATTACCAAATTTCGTAATACCTAGATGATAAAATGCCTGGGAATAAGTTTTTGATTTTTTTTTTGTGTATGATTTCCTTTGGAATCATTGTCATTCGATCCAGTAAATTATATATGCGTATATATTTTTTTTCCGTAGTAATATAATATAAATAATTGTAAACGGCTTGGGTATGACATACACTAACTGTCTGTGCCTGCGGCGGCCTCATGTGCCGGGTCGGCCACTTCCCTGCAACATGGTTGAGGAGGCCGATGGCTGGCACATGCGTCATACTCGTGAACGGGTGTTGCTTGTGTAGACTGGTCTGCCCATTTCAATGTTCATGTCCAAGAACTAATGATTAATAATACCTATATTGGACAAGTATAGATTATCTAATTATTTCGTGATTACTGAGAGGCCTGTACACTCGGATGGGAATTGAGAATTTATTATTATGCAAGTAAATATATGAACTGCTCTAAACAAAAACAAAAATCTGTACATATTTCTTTTTGTTTAATACATTGTACGTAATTTATACCTTCGAACTGATTTTGAAAAGAGCCACCCTAGAGTTTCCTGCCCGTTCTTCTCTGGTGGAAACTGTTTTCCGAACTAATGGTAGAGTAAAAATTTACTGAATCCAAGTAATGTGTAACATTTTATGGATTCGAATAAATGATTTCATTTCAACAAAATGTTTTTGTTTTTTTTTTTATAACCAGAGTACCACGAAAATGATGTCATGATTTTTTTTGTGCATTTATGTACGAGACTATCATAATATTTACACCCTCACTCGCACCTTATAGCCCCGAAGGGGTAGGCAGAGGCGCAACTAGTGCACCCACTTTTCGCCGTATGCATGATGTGATAGAGGGCGAGCCTATCGCCATGTCGGGCACAAATTCAAATCATAGTACACATGTAGAATCGTAAATTTGTTTTTGACGCTTGTAGCGCAAATTGAATTCGCTTGGAGCGTCAGGCTCGTGGCCTGGCCATAACAGTTTTTTTTTTTCTTAATTTGTTTTTTTAACGATTCCACATTTATTTGTTTTTGAAAGTACTACATTGAATCCAAAACCTAGGTTTCATAGTATTAACTACGTCGAAGAGACCAAAACACCTCAGGCGCCGCATTGAGTCCTCTATTGTTTTGATCTCGGAGGGCGCTGTTCATAAGTTTCCCTTCGCCTCTGTTTACACTCCACACACGCGCGCTGTTATCTCGATGCCCGTAAGCGGCTGCTATAATGTACATAGCTACATCCTGTACAGATAACTGTTTACTTACGGAATTACTTAAACAGATTACTGTAAGCGCGGCTTTGTTTAAAGCCGTGGTGGTGGTGTATAATCGCGCTTATGGAGACGAGTAACTCATGATAGGCCTGAATAATTCTAACGGCCATAGAATTTACATATGGCTTCTTTCGGCGGTCACTATTATACTGGACCGCCTTATTGGATGTGCACGGATTAATCTCGGAACACAAATCATCGAAAGCGATTAGTTCAAGTTTCCATCACGAGAACATTGATTGCTGTCAAATGTGATAACTATCTCTTAAATCAAATTACTATAATAGAATATGACGAAATTGTACGCTCTACTGAGTTGAGATGATTTTGCCATTTGTGCGTAAAAATCACTGAAACACGCATCGCTGAAACTTGCCAGAATTAATTAAGTACATGGCACCTACTCCAAATATACGTGTATATAGTAAAATTATTTTTTGTTTTGTAGTGGTACTGGAGTGGGTTTTATTTACATAGTGGGACAAGGGCCGGGAGCCGCGCCACTTGACTCACTCCGCTTATAATGGTGTATTGAAATGCCAACGATACTTGAGACAAAATGTTAGACCAATCTGCATTGTTGATGTTTTTATAGTAGAAACGTCGAGCGTGTAGGTCACATAACTGTGGTCGTAATAATACCAAAGAAAGACGAATGGGACCATGTGACTGTTTTTTGGCATTCACCTTAATGAATTAACAGCAAACTTAGTGAGAAACAATGACAACAATTTAGCCAAGGTCCATTCAAAACTGTCCGCAGCTGTACTCTATTAACTAACTATTGGGATACTCATTGCATAGTTTTTATTTGTGACTAAAAAAACATATGTTCTTGTTTCAGATAATTGCTATAATCAGCGGGTCTACATTTGTACCAATTGTCATCGATATAATCCGGTAAGCAATAATTTTATTACGTCTTGAAGGAAAATACTAGGTCCTTGCATATGAAATTGGCGTTTTGTATGGGAGGAATACAAATTCGTTTTTTTTTTGCAAAATATAATTCATTAGGTAATCAAAGTATGCACCATTGTTATCTATACACTTTTGCCATCTCATAGGTAGTTCATTGATCACTTTATTAAAAAAAAACATGAGGGCGAGAATCAATGAACTCTCTGCAGGCGGTTTGGACTGCCACATTGGAGTTGAATTTTTTTTCTTGTAATTCGGATAAGATTACGGAAAAAACTGGTAATCTGTAGAAGCAAGGTCCAGGAAGTACGGTGTATGACGCAGACATTCAAATTGCAGCTCCTGTAGTTTAGCGGCCGTCTGTTGTGCAGTTTGTGGTCTAGCGGTGTCATGAAGCAGCAGTGGCCTAGAGCGATTGAACAGCCTCGGTTGTTTAGCAGCTAGTTCCTCCATCATGGTTTGCAGTTGCGACAATAGATATCAGCCGTAATCGTTTGGGCAGATTTTAGAAAGCTGTAGTGAACGACACCGGCACTAGTCCACCAAACACTCACAAGTAATTTGTTTTGAGCCAATTTTCGCTTGGGGCAGGATTTGGCTGGTTCTCCAGGATTCAGCCATTGCGACGAGCGCTTCCGATTATCGTACAGGATCCACTTGTTATCACAGGTAATGATTCGATTTAAAATCCCTTAATTATTATGTCAGTTGAGCAATGTAACACAGCATTCGACGCGTGTTTGCTGGTTTGACCGACCGTTCAAGCTTTTATACTTTCCCGATTTGCTTCAAGTGGATTAAAACAGTTATATCACTCACACCGAAGCCTGCAGCTAACTCTGAAGTGGTTTGCGATAGATCCGCTTCCACAATAGCCTTTAATTCCTCATTATCCACTTTGGTCTCCGGCCGTCCACAGGGCTTGTTCTGAAGGTCGAAATTTCAGAACGAAAACGTTGGAACCAAAAACTTACCGTGTTTTCTTTTGCGACACCAGTGCCATACATATCGTTAATCCTTCGAGCTGTTTCTGCAGCACTGGTGCCACGGTGTAAAATCTGGCCAAACGATTGCGGCATATCTATTATCAGCAACTGCAAACCACGATGGAGGAACTAGCTGTTAGTTCCTAAATATATTCGTTCGTAGGCAATAAGCCCGCCCATTATTCTATGGGACCTAACATAACTGGCAAAATGTGGTTATGGTACACCTCTGCTTACCCCCTGAAAAGGGAAAAAGGCGCGGTTCTATGTATGTCAACATTTCATTCGGACACAATGTCATATTAGACATTAAAATAAATATTAAAATAAATCTAACAGCTCAAATAATAGGACCCTTTAAAATTTTATCCGTGGTGCTTTACATCTGGCTTTTCCAGTTGTAAAAGTCTCAATAATTAAGGTTATAATACCTTTTTAGTTTATTATTTTGTCTCCCGCTTTGCTATGGAGGGAAGTGGAAAATATATTTCTAACTCCTCCCTATTCTTCTATTTGATTAACTTCGTTGCGGGTTAAGACTAATTAGTGTTCCCAGAGACTCGCCGAGCTTCACCGCTCGGGGTCATAAAATGCGTGCCACTGCCGATCTTGGCTTACAGGAGTTGCAGTGGCGGGTGTGAGGGCGGGATAGTCTCGTAGACATTAAAATCTTTTTCTTAAGAATTCTCCTACAGTTACTATCAGCTGCAATAACATTTCCGCGTCGAGATAAAGGCCTACGTAATAACGTCACATAGAACCACTAACAATGTTCTTGGCAACCGTCAGCACATAAATAAATACTTCATTGTTATTCAAAGTGCTCCCGTGTAAGAAATGGAGCGATTTGCAATACGTTTTTAAGAGGTCAATACAGTAGTTTTGCGCCAAACAAATTTTTAACTTGTTATTTATTTGTTACGCTTCATTTTCCATTGGAGTATCTCCTGTTTATTTTAAACGCGTGTTAGTATTTACTGTGACGTAATATTATCTCTTACGATCATTTAGACAAGTAATTCCGTGTGAAGGTGTTTACAATTCTTTCCATCACCTATCATTCGCCAATTTATAGGTGATGGAAAGGATTGTAAACAGTACGCTACACTCTACAGTACTCGATAATAAATATTACATAGCGAGTTATAGAAATATATCTGTCTAATGATTAATACCTATCTTTCTTCTTCCTAGTCGTTTCCTCATTACTGAGGGTCGTGACCACCATGCGTGTGGCTCTCCTGTACACCTCGCACCACCTCCCTCCAGGCATTCCTATTCTGTGCCATTCGTAGGCAAGCCTGGGCACTGGATCCTGTAGACGCCTTTACTGTGTCTATCCACCGGGATGGCGCTCTTCCTCTACCTCTCTTCCCCTCCACGTGGCCAACCATTATAAGTTTTTCCAGGCTGTCCTCCTGCCTAGCCACATGGCCAAAGAAACGAAGTACGCGTTGAGTAGTAATGGTGGAGAGACGTGTCTTAATCTTTAGCTGGTTCAGGATTGATTCGTTTGAGCGGCGAGCTGTCCACTTGATACCCAGCATTTTCCGCCAGCACCACATTTCGAACGCGTCAATCCTTTCCCTTGTTCTTGCCTTCAGTGTCCACGTTTCAGAGGCATATAAAAAGATGGAAAAGATTAGAGTCCGCATCAAGTTAACTTTGGTCTTCAAACTAATCCCGCGGTTGTTCCATATCTTCTCCAACCTCTTGACCGCCGCTTTTGCCATCTGACCTCGTCGCACCACTTCTTTCTCGCAGTCGCCGTTGGAGCGTATCAAAGAGCCCAAGTAATTGAAATCCTCGACTGTATCCAAATCTCGGAGTTCAAACGTGCGAGGATTGGTGTTGTACCTATCTACGAACATCAATTTAGTCTTGCCTCTGTTAATCTTCAGGCCGTACTCTAAGCTGATTTTCTCCAAGGCTTTCAACATCTCCGCTAACTCCTCCTCGTTCGACCCCACCAGAGTAGTATCGTCGGCGAAGCGTAGGTTACTTATGCGATTACCTCCTATCTTTACTCCGCCTTTCCAGTTCTCAAGTACTCTACGCATAATATGTTCCCCAACAAGATTAAAAAGTACTGGGGAGAGTACACAACCCTGGCGGACTCCTCGTCTTGGTTTAAAAGGCTCAGAGACGGTGTTCTCTAACCTTACTTTTGACTGCCCATCAAAGTATAAGCTCTGAACCAGAAATGTTAGGTGCTCGGGTATACCCATCTCGTCCATAACACGTAGCATTTGAGACCAGTTAATGCAGTCGAAAGCTTTCGCGTAATCAATGAAGCATAATGCTAAGGGTGTGTTGTATTCTCGGCTTTTTTCAATTAACTGTCTCATGTTGAATATTTGCTCGCGTGTACCCCGATTTCTAACGAAACCGGCTTGTTCTCTGGCTATGAGTCTGTCGCTGAAGTAGGTTAGTCTGTCCTTAATAATATACAGGAGGATTTTGCTCGCATGTGATATCATCGAGATGGTTCTGTAGTTCTCGCATTTACGAGTCGACCCCTTTTTGTGCAGTGGTACCACACTAGACTCTGTCCAATCTTCTGGCCATTGGCCAGTGCGCCAGACCTTGAGGCATATGGTATGGATCAGTTTGGTACCGTAGGTTCCTATTTGTTTTAATACCTGCGCTGTTATCCCGTCGTTGCCAGATGCCTTTTGTTTCAGTTTTTGGATCGCATGCTCCACTTCACGAAGGAGGATATCCGGTTCTCTGCTCTTGTAGTCCATGCGCTCGTTTTCTTCTTCGGAAGTGTCACTGTTATACAGGCTTTCGCAGTACGATCTCCATCGCTCTAGTACTAGTGTCTTATCTACAATAGGAATCCCTTCTTCATCTTCCACTGTCCAACTTCTTGGTTTACATTCCCTAGCTAGAACCTTTACTTTCTGGAACATATCTCGAGTGTGAGCTTTTTCGGCGTTTTCCTGAATCTCCCTGCATACTGCGTCTAAGTAGGTGCTTCTGTCTCTCCTACAAAGGTTCTGCACCTTATTATGCAACATTGAGTAACGTTGGCGCTCCTCGTCTGCAGTTACCCCACTCTCCTTAAGGGCTCTTCTCTCCAAAACAGCCGACCAGGCTTCCTCACTCATCCACTCGGCTCTCGGAAGTTCTTCTCTTTGGCCGTTTCGTACTTGTCGAACTGTTGAAGATAGAGTTGTTTTGAGTTTTTCCCAAGTTGCATTGGCTGACTCGAAGTGGTCAACTTCGATATTTTCGAGTGGCCGCTTTACTTCCTCTCTAAATATTGTTAATTGAGGCCCAGACAAAGATACCGTAGTCTTAATGGTCTTATTTCTAGGGGCTTTAAGACGAACTTTAAGTGTGGCTGCCAGCAATTGGTGGTCACTTCCACAGTCTGCCCCTGGCCTCGTCTTTGTATTTAAGATAGAGGACCGCCATCGTTTCCCTATAAGAACGAAGTCTATCTGGTTCTTATGCTTCCCGTTTGGAGAGCGCCAAGTCCACAGCCTCCGCAGGTGCTGTTGGAACCAGGTGTTCATTATGGTGGTCCCTTGTTCCGCACAGAAGTCTAACAACATTTGTCCGCGCTCGTTCCTCAATCCCAGACCAAATCTTCCTACGACGCTCCTGAGATCATCATCCAGAGTAGTATCTCCAACCTTTGCATTGAAGTCTCCAAACACTACCGTGACCTCTTTGCTCGGTATCTTCTGATAAACGTCTCTAAGGGAATCATAGAAAGCTGTGATATCTTCAACGGATGAGTCTAGCGTTGGCGCATACACCTGAATGATGTTGATTGGGCATGGATGTGCTGAAATCCTGAGTTTTACTATTCTGTCGCTTATCGTGTCATATCCCATCACTTTTCCTGCCACTGACTTAGATATTAGAAAGCCAACTCCACTGAAAACGTTGTCCGGTGTACCCGCATTGATTTGGAGGTTTCCAGTCGGGGATGAGAAATGACCACTTTCCCTTAGATGCGACTCACTGATTCCCAGAATGTCAATTCCATATCTCTCCATCTCACTCTCTATGATTTCTATTTTCCCGGCTTTTAGAAGACCTCTTACAGAATACCTATCTAAATGAACCTAAATGTACCTACTCTATTTTATGATTTTATCTATTGTTATATTTGTTGCCAATACAGCACCGCTCAGTAGCAGTGTACAAATATTATTGTGTTTTGCCACTAAAGAAGATTACAATACTCTTCTTATACGTATTAAAAAAAACCTAAATACGTGTCTGCCCTTTGAGAATCCGCTTAAATCTCTGATAATACATTTTAAAATAACCTTTTTAAAAAGATTTCGTGAATTATCCCGATCAGTAAAAGCAATTTTCACCTTTGAGGCAAGTGTAAAAAGATTTATGTTCCTTTCACACCGAGACCATCACCTTGTTCAAATAACTGAAGCGGGTTTACAGGTCTGACTACAGGAATTATTGGAATTCAAACAAAATAATTACAAAAACGTTTTTTTTACTTTCATAAGCTCACAATTTATCATTAAATGTGTAAGCAGAGAGGTACAAGAGAACGCTTCGTTGAATTTATTTTCATCCAATGATGCGGAGGCGATTGCTTTGTCATAGGAATTCGAGACTCAAGTAACGCACGTGTGTTTCGTGGGGTTCCTCATTGACTTAACAAACGAAAGGATGAAAGTAATGATCACTAACTCACCCATGTGTAAAATGAATGTCGTAATGTTATCCCCACCCTATATATAATACTCAAATTATCTTAATACATCATATAAAATCTCAAACATGGTCCATTCGAAATTGTTACAGTTTGTGATTTGTAAAAGCCATATATTACAAATTACAGCGTACCGTTTTTTCGAACCTTGGAACCCGGCCACTTTAAAACCAATAGGCCTGTTTGGCACACAGACATGTCCTGAGATTAGCCTAGTGAGTTGTGCCAATATTTTTTTGTTCAAAAGCCGTATTCAATTCCTTCGGAATTTATATTGGCAAAATAACTAATAGCCATTACTTAGCATGCATTCGAAATTCAAATGACGAAAAAAGAATGTATAACTGTAACGTATGCCAAAGACTAGCCCACGGCCCCCCCTCCTTAATGATATAATTTTATTGGAATATGGCTTATATTGTTAACACTCTCTTGTTCAACACAGACATGAATGGCAGATTCAGTGGTGCGTTGCGTACAGCCAGATCGCCGAGGGCACAATATGTATCCTCAGTCTCCCCTTACAGCCGTAATAATTGGTATACATATTATGCTCACAATATAAATTATACGATTTCGATGAAAGGTAAATGAACATAATACATAAATGATAATACAGAAATGAACATAATAATAGATTATAATCTTAATCATAAGGAAAACATGAACGTGTCCTCGGAGACCCGACCTAACTGTACAATAAGAATATGAAAAAAATATCGTCATGTTAAGAACAGGACGCAATAGAAACTACATTAAAATAATAAAACATGTGTGCCACACTAGCATTAGGGAGGGAACGTTGCGGCTGTTCATTCGTATTTATGGCGGCTATTATAACCCTCGGAATCGTAAAAAGCCACCGGCGGCGCGCGCGGCGTAGCATTGCAGTTGCCAAAAACATCCTGAACTTTAATTACATGTATACTGCATAGACCCGTGTAATAATTCCGCCTATTGAGATAGGTTCAAGCCAGTCTAGATTTACGGAATATTTACTAGTATTAGTTTTGCATCGTAGAACGGTATTCCGTATTCTTTCTTATAAATTAATGTAGAGACTAACAGGTTGCTAGTATGATACAAAGAGCAGTAGTAACGCCACCCACAAGTCAGAACGTTATAATAATAATAACTTTTATACTGCTGGATACGGGCCTCCTCTGTTACTGAGAGGATTTATGCCTTAAGTATCTATGCCTGGGCTGAGGGTTTTTTTTGGGATAACAAACAATTATATAATACGACTTTGATTGTTAACAGTAATATAGGTAACTTAATAATTACATAACCAACACCATTCCATTGAGTAATAATTAAATGAGGCAGGCGTTACATATTTTTTAAATTAATATAGGGAGAGATTAGAGAATTCATAGGTACTCAGAGCGTTAGATCACAAAATACCACTAGGCACTGCGTTACGCACGTTTGTTAAGACTATAATTCAGAAATATGAAATAAAATCGTTTTCATATTAAATTATCAAAGAAAATGTTGTTTACACTCTTCTGACTCCTTTAGCTGCCACTAACATGGCGACGTGTTTGTTTGCATTCTAATATATTCGCAGTGTCGTGGATATCTAATATCATACGAATGTAAATAATATAAATAATGCATGCTGTATTTACTACTTCAGTGAATTTTTAGACAAAATTCATGTGCACGTTTTTAAATTCCAATATATAAGAATGGTGTTTACGTCCTTCCATGGGAAAAACAAAATATAGTTAACTAAGCATCTAAGTACTGTTTATGAACTAATGCACTTGGATGAGAACATTCACAACAGTCCAGGTGGTTGAAGTTCAGTGTGCTGTCAGGAACAAAGTAAATACTGGCCTTTTTATAATATGTACGATTATGCATGTTCAGAGCGCGGCGCTTCCAGGTCTATGGTATGAAAAGTAATTTTTGCATTGCGGGCAATTGAGGCCATTGCGTATCATTGTCTATGACCTACGTTACCCGTGGCTGCCTTAGGCGGGTGAGACGGACCGGGCTTCCACCCGGGCGCGCGATCTTTTTTTTACAAGATGGCCAAATGTAATTAACCTCGGCGGCATAGTTGTATTACGGTACGCCTTCAATACAGAGGTCTCGGGTTTGATCCCCGGGTCGGGCAAAGTGATATTGGGTTTTTCTAATCACTATCAGCCCGGAGTCTGGGATTTGTGCCCGATATGGCGATAGGGTCGCCCCCTATCAAATCATGGGACAAGATACGCACGGTGAAAAGTGTGTGCACTAGTTGCGCCTCTGCCTACCCCTTCGGCCCTCCTACTAATAATATTATAAACGCGAAAGTTTGTAAGTATGGATGTCTGGATGTCTGGAGGTCTGGATGTATGGATGTTTGTTACTCTTTCACGCAAAAAATACTGAACGGATTTCGATGAAATTTGGCACACGGGTAGATTATGTCCTGGATTAACACATAAACTACTTTTTATCCCGGGAAAATATAAAGCGGGATTTTTATCCCGGGAAAACTCATTCACGCGGGCGGAGTCGCGGGCAAAAACTAGTAAAATAATACAGCAGCATGTTAAAAACGCGGCGCCTCTATTATAATATTATTTATAGTTTACAAGGCACGTACAAGTTCATTTGAGAAAATATCAGAATTTGAAATTGTTTAGGCTTCACGTGTAGACGCAAGTCCATCAAGCGAGACGTTTATGAATCATATTTTTATGTTGAAGCGCAAATATTTATGTTTTCAGCGAATTTTCGAAACACCACGTGCTGGAAGTTTCATACAATTTACATAGAAGTGTCTCTTACGATTATAAATTATGTAGTTATTAAAGTGCTTTTGAATTATGAAAAACATAATATCACCAACAAAATCCGTTTTTATAATAATCAAAGTACTAGCCTTCTATTACATTGACTGTAATATCCTACAAACTTCGGATCTGCTAAAACAGCTTCGCACTGCAACTGAGTCGAAATAGACGAACAAGTTGTACCTGCAGACTCTATACTAGAAGTATTATAATATGTACCCGACCAAACCGCTATACACCGCGGTAGTATAATACTTACCTCAAGTAGCTTTTCATTTAAGCGTCTTAGCTTCTTGTTTTCTTTTATCGGAAAATTCTTTGAGACAAATATTGTACAGGAGGATGATAATAATATAATCGGACGAGCTACGACCCTTTGACATTTTATTTCACATTAATATGAGACGCAATACATTTAGATATAAATACGCAAATGACTGCCTTGATGGCGTAGTTGTATTACGGTACGACTGCAATCCCGAGGTTTCAGGTTCGATCGCCGGGTCGGGCAGAGTGATATTGGATTTTTCTATTTAGTATCCGCTCGGAGTCTGGTATTTGTGCCCGATATGACGGATAGGCTCGCCCCCTATCACATCATGGGACGGAATACGCACGGCGAAAAGTAGGTGCACTTAGGTGCGCCTCTGCCTACCCCTTCATGGATAAAAAAAGGCGTGAGTGTGTGTAAATATAAATACACAGGAAGACATAGAAAACTAAGAGATAGATGGGTAAGGAAACTTGACTGGTTGGGGAGCGCCGTACACGTGGTGAAATACGGGCCACAATCGCTCTGACGGACACATCGCGTACCGAGCTCTGTCGGCATAATCCAAGCATTTGTTGAGGCGTCTTTCATCGGTTTGTATTTGTCTTCGACTGCGCTGCACGTTCTACCAAGTGTAGTGTAGTGGCATAAGTTAGCTGTAACCACTATTGACTGTGTTTAATAAAAAAGAAATAAATACTCGGACAAAAACGACAGCATCTGCAAATTCACAGACCTACAAAAATGAGCTCAAGTAGTACATTTGTTTTTAATACATCCTAGCCAAAAGTCGAGCTCATCTGATATGTGTGGTTGGATATTTAGAATATATTAGGGAACATGTGGCATAAATAACAAACAGCGTTGATTGTTGAATAAGTCGGCGGTTGCCGTATGAAAATAGATGACAGATGAACAGACGTACCTACTGTAAATTAAGTATAACGCACACTTCTTGGCCCAAAACTAGATCTTTCAAGTAATGTAATAGGAATGATATAAGTATAGTTATGACTGTACCTTGACTTAAATGCAGCCTTTTATGTGTGAACAACTTTACTGTGAGATTACAAATGTATTCTGTTGGCGATAAATCACATGCCTCTGATGCATTTTTCACAAAGGGTTTTTTTTTTTTTTATAGCATAGAATGACGAGACGAGCATGCCGTTCGCCTGATGGTAAGCGATACGACCACCCATAAACAGTAGCAACACCATCCAGCAACTTGTCTTACAAAGTACTGTGTGGCATTCCACTGCGCTCGTCATCCTGAGACATAAGATGTTAAGTCCAATTATGTCCAGTAGTTATACTGGCTACAATGTCCTTCAAACCGAAACACAACAGTGCATGCACTGTTGCTTGGCGGTAGAAATAGACATTGCGGTGGTACCCAACCAGACGGCCTCTTACATAATGAGAGACCTACCACCAGTTTTTAGATAATAAGCGCCATAACGCGCAGTGATTTGCTTTAATACATTAAACTGGAATACAAAAGATTTCATACGCTGTTGACGGTATAAATCGACAGACAGTTTTCGCTTACTATATCTAAGTATTAGGGGTATACCTTGAACTTAGATTAATAACGACTTCTTGAAGATTTCAGATCAAATTATTACATGATTCCTGAGATAGTTATGCACTCGTGTTGGAATTTAAAATTTATTACCTATTTTGCGAGTATATAAATGAACTGCTCTAAACAAAAGTAAACAAATACTGAATTGTATATTTTTTTTTCTCTACATAATGCATTGTATTTTATACCTTGATCTGATTTTGAAAAGAGCAACACTAGAGTTCCTTGCCCGATCTTATCTAGTGAGAACTGCTTTCCGAACTGGTGGTAGAGTTAATATTGACGGAATCTAAATAATGTATAACATTTTATGGGTTCGAATAAATTATTTCATTTCATTTCAGTAGAAAGTTCCTACATAATCAGATAATATACAAAATGTGCAGCATGCAACTGGGCGGAAGTGGCATGACATTCAATATGATACGGCGCGGCGCTTGCGTGAAAAGGCGAAAAGTCTGCGCGAACCTTTATTCCGACATAGCGGCGCGGTGATGTTTTCCACGTAAATTTCACGCGTCGCCGAATCATATAATTGCGCAGAAACTCCGCTCTGATTGCGAATACGCAATTATATTGTGTTGATTGTGTTGGAAAATAATGAATGAAGCATCGAGATGACTGATTGATTCCGCGTCCTCTTTAATTAAATGTGGGAATGTGATGTTTGTAGTTTTTACCCGACTGCGAAAGAAGGAGGGTTATGTTTTTCGAGTGTATGTATGTATGTATGTTTGTATATTTCTTTGGCACGCCCTACAGCCTAAACGGCTTGTTGTATTTTTATGTGAGTGGTAATCAATAGATTCATCTTAGTCGTGAGAGTGACACTGGGTACATCAAAATAAAAAAATAAACAAAATTAAGGATTTTTGGCGGCCAAAAGGGATCTTGAAAAAAAATTTTTTTCAAAATACATCGAGTGTGGTATCAAAATAAAGATTTTTTGACGGTGATTACGATTATATATATAAATATATATATATATATATATATATATATATATATATATATATATATATATATATATAACTTATATGTTTTATTGGAGTTTGGAATGGGAAATGCTAATAAAGGTGCTTGAGAACTAAAAAGATCATCTGCATGCTGCTGCATGCATAACAAGAAGCATCTGCTCACTACCTATATCACCAACCAAATTATGAGAAGTGCGCGTGTTCTGCCTCCGACAGCGTTTGTGAACACTGTCAACTAAGATTATTCAAAACCAAAATGAAATATTCAAATTAAAATCTTGTTTCTATCTTTTCAGTTCTTCAATGAATTTAATAAAGATGGCAGATATTGACGCAGTCGGGTTTTTTGTTTTTCTTAAATATTTCTTTTTGTCTATATACTGTATATTTGCTGGAAGCATAAGCCGTACTTTCGTCTTACATTTCGATACTTGTTATATTGAATGTTCATGTTTGTTGCGAATTCGGTATTTTTAACGAATCTTAAAGTATTTGTTTAATATCATACGCCAGCAAACGATTAATTGGGTCACCTGATAAATTTATTGATATTGTGCACATAAGCACTCACAACCCTCAAGTATGTACTATGGGGTTGGAATATCCTTGATGGATAAAAACCCAGAAATAAATAAAGATAAAAAAATCTCAAGTGATTCTCAGAGGGACTGTGGATGCCTGTCCGACAGCAAGGAATACCACAGTGAGACAATGGTACCGTTCAAGCTGTCACTCTACATGATCATAAGTGAAGTAGCGTACAGATAGAAACATATAAAGTATCGATTGTCAAGAGACAATTTTCCCTAGTCACTCGACACAATAATGCCAGCTTGTTCGAAACTGAATAGACGAAAGACATTGTAGCCGAAACTCTCTATAGCCTGACTACCATTTCGACATAAGATCCAAGACACCTACTACTCGGTGACCATCATCCGTCGATCTGTTTTGTTCAACATCAATTTCACAAAGTATTTGCTACATTCCGTTCTTCCTACATCGTATAGATATGTATCGGGCGTTTGTTCGTTTGCATTGTACGCAAATAGCTGCGACGTCAGCTAATGTTTGACCTTACGTCGCGTCACGCGCGCCTCGTGCTATAACAAACTACCTCTTATCCCGTTATTTTTTATCAATTATCGTTCGCTTTAACGGTGAAGGAGTACATCATGAGCAAACCTACATACCGGAAAATTCTCCAAAAATATTTGATAATCTATAAATATTTTGTAAAAATATTAACTCTGCCTGCACTAGGTGAGCGTTGATGGACTAATGCCTAAACCCTCTTAGTAGAGTAGGACCGTGCTCAGCAGTGGGCAGTATATAATACAGAGCTGGTATTCTTATTACGTAAACACTTAGATTAGTCTTTTTTTTAGTTTTGGAAACGTCATCTACATTGAATTTCACGGTACTGCAATGGAAAGCGCTCGTCACTTTGAGACATTAGATGTTTAGTTCAAAATATCTAAGGGACGGTGACTTTTAACTTTCGTCTGTATTTATTTGCAATAATCTAACGGTGAAGACTGTGCTTATGCTTATTTTCGCTTCAAGAGATAAGATCTAAATCTCTTAGTATACTACTCAGATAACCATTTCGAAAGTGATTTCTCCCAACTAACCTTTAACCTGAGTGGTTCCAAAGGATTAATCCCTTTGAAGCGTAAAGGAGATCTGTTACTGTAGAATTTGTTTAATTTATATATTCAACAAAACAGAAGCAAGGCTGGGGAAAATCAAAGCTATAACAAATTAACGAGGCAGTTAGCACGAAATTCGTTGTATGTACTCGTTACTAAGGTTGGCATACATGGAACATTTGAGAGTCGTTGAATATGATGAGCAGCTTGTCTCGGATGGAAAGATATGAGTGAATATGAAATGACATTTCAAGATTAGGACGGAATTAGTTGTTATGCCTTTTATAATATTAACTAATAATATAAAGCTCTCGCGGCTTAGTGCGTGCAATATTATATCACAGATTCAAGTAATCACTTAAAAATAATACGGGTTTCTATCAGTGAAAGTATTTACAGAATCGATAAGTAGTTCGGAGCTTGAAGATTAGCTCCTACATCCTCAAAACTGTATCTCTTTGTAATAATTAATAAAATAATTCTTTCATTTTAAAATTGGATTACGAATTATTTTGATGTTTCTTACTCAAAGTTATCAAGTTAAATGCCTATTCTCAGAAAATTCGACTCATTTAGCACACAATGTTTGTAACTTCGGAAACTGATTAATAAATTTATAGGTTTTCATGGTTTTTGTGTCGGAGATCTCAAACTTCCCTGCGAGCCTTAAGGTTTGTTAATTTACAGGAATCCTGATCAAACGAAACCTTAATGTCTTGCGGGGAAATTAGCTTTACCTTTGAAAATTTTGATGTCAAAGTCCGGATTGATTCAAACTATCCTTAAACGTTATTTATTTCCAGAGAATCATTACTTGTTTGTTCACAATTTCAGTACTAAAACACGCAACAATTTGTTGATATACCTACTAACCACTTTATTAATCTTTGGCTTCTACCAATTCCAATTCAATCCAATTCAATTCAATTCAATAAGATAATTAAAAAAACAGTTCCACTAAAACGCGCTCGTAGTAAAAAATATCCATCCTGGTACACTCACGACCTTATACGTTTATACAAAGAGAAATACAAATATCATCTTAGGATAAAAAAATATAACAATCCTTTAGACCGATTGTCATTCGACATTTTACGTGGAAGATGCAATAGACTTCAAATCACCTGTTATAATGATTACGTCAGTTCTATTGAGTATGCTGTATTTAAAAATTCAAAATTATTTTGGTCTTTTATTAAAAATAAGCGAAAAAACTGTAGTGCCTATCCAGCTAAAATGGTATATAAAGAAAAAATTGCATCCGTCGGGTATGATATCTGCAATCTATTTGCTGAAAACTTCTCAGGTATATAATACCTCAACTAACAACAATAGTTGTTCAGTAGATTTAATTTGTAACTCAACTTCATCAACTCTTTGCACAATTTCCTTAAGTTACGACGAAGTGAACAAGGCTCTGAAGTCGCTGGACGCAACAAAAGGTGCCGGTTGTGACAACATACCTCCAATTTTTATTAAAAGCTGTGCGAACTCATTAACACAACCTCTACTATCAATCTTTAATAGATCTCTTGCAGAAGGAATTTTCCCCGATGCGTGGAAGGAAGCTCTTGTAGTTCCAATTTTCAAGTCCGGTGATAGGCAGACAATTTCAAACTATCGACCAATTTCAATTTTAATAATATTTGGTAAAGTCTTTGAAAAACTAGTTTCAAGTAAATTAACCTGGCATCTCAAACAATACATGTCCGACTACCAGCATGGATTTATTAAATCGAGGTCGACCACAACCAATCTTACGTGCTATAGTTCAGCTTTATCGGAGTCCGTAGATAAGGGTATCCCTGTAGATGCCGTATATACGGACTTCAGTAAGGCATTTGACAAAGTAGACCATACTATTCTACTCAGTAAACTTTCTGGACTCGGCATAGGTGGTAAAATATTGCAATGGTTCACGTCATACCTAAGTAACAGGTTCTCAAGAGTTGTAGTTAACGGTTATGCCTCTAATTCTTTCCGGGCCACGTCTGGCGTTCCGCAAGGGTCACATTTGGGACCAGTTCTTTTTAATGCTTTCATTAATGATATCACATCCTGTTTTAAATACACTAGATATTATTTATATGCCGATGATGTTAAGTAAATGAAACCGATTAAATCAAATTTGGATGCTAGCCACTTACAAGACGATCTAAATAGGATGACCAACTGGTGCAATAATAATAGAATGTCTCTAAACGTTAGTAAATGCTATTACATCCAGTTTACGCGCAATAAAATTATTAACTCTAATAAGTACTACATTGATGGTCAGGAAATTACACAGGTAGACACAATTCGCGATCTCGGTATTTTGATTGATGCCAAATTAAAATTCGATACACACATTTTAAACATTACTTCTAAGGCATTTAAAACTCTTGGATTTGTTATACGCAATAGTAAAGAATTTAAAGAACCTATGACAAAGATATTACTTTACAATACTCTCGTGCTTCCTATCTTAGAATATGCCAGTGTAGTGTGGAACCCCCACTATGACGTCTACATAAAACGCTTGGAGAGTGTTCAAAGACGATTTTTATATCATCTATCTTATAGTGATCAGTTGGCTAAAGAAATATCTCATTACTCAGACCGCCTAAACTACTACAATATAAGTACTTTAGCCGCACGAAGAAGGATGATCGATCTAGTATTTTTGCAAAAGATTTTTAACGGTAAATTGGACTGCAGTGAGCTTGTAAGTGCCTTGAGTATTAACGCCCCAACTCGAATCCCACGAAAAAGCGTATATAACCTTCTCAATGTTCCCTCATCTAAAACAAATTTAGGTCATTTCGCTGCTGTGCCAAGGCTCTGTAGGCAGTATAACGCTCTTGCAAAGACGCATGATCTAGACATCACGGACATTTCTAAGTATAGGAAACAAGTCCTGCAATTATTATGTTCTTCAAATAAAATAAAATAAAATAAATTAAAATAAAATAAATTAGAATAAGTTATAATTGATCACATTCACTAGCACATATTATCACGTAAGATGTTATTATGTTTTGTTATTTCTTATTATGATATATTGTTTTTTGCCTGTTTTAAGATTCTTGCAAAAGTTTTATTGTATTCATTTATTGTAATCTTCATAATTATTTTCATAAATTTTTAATAATATTTATAACAAATATCCATTTTTAGCCATTGTACTGGTACTCAAATTTGCATGCTGTGGTCTCTTATAATTGAAGAAGCACGTCACACTGTAAATTGTGAAAATGCTACATCATTGTTTTTATAATATGTCGTGTATTCTTCGTTGAAGGTCCTTAAATAAATAAATAAATAAATAAATAAATAAATAAATCCAATGTGTAGTCGGCGTGGCACATTTTCAAACATGTTGCAGAAAGTATTTACTTATATATACGACTCCCTACTTGACGTCAACTTACACTGGGATACATACCCTCTTAAAAGGCTTTATTATTCAATGTTTCTTATAACTGATCGCTATCTACACTAATATTATAAAGAGGAAAGATTTGTATGTTTGTAACGAATAAATCCAAAAACTATGGGACCGATTTCAAATAACTTCACCATCAAAATGGTACATTATCCTACTAATATTACAAGCGCGAAATTTTGTAAGTATGAAGTTTGTCCATACATCCATACTTACAAACTTTTGCGAACGTTACTTTTCGAAAGTAAAAAACATCCATATGTTTGTTACTTTTTCACGCAAAAACCAATTAACGGATTTCGATGAAATTTGGCACACAGGTAGATTATATCCTGGATTAACACATATGCTACTTTTTATCCCAGGAAAATATAAAGCGGAACTTTTATCCCGAGAAAACTTTAAACGCGGGCGGAGCCGCGGGCCAAAGCTAGACCATGAATAACAGGGCAAACTTTTTATCCCGGGAAAATATAAAGCGGGAATTTTATCTGGAAAAAACTATTACATACGGGCGGAGCCGCGAGCAAAAGCTAGTGTTAAATAATTGGAGAGTCAAAAAGACAACAAATTCAGTAAAACGCAGATTAAAAATGTATATTATTGAGCACCATATAAAACAGCGCTTTTTACTTTTATACAAATGAAATAACCGGGCTAAAGAATCGACAAGTTAATTTCATAATCATATTAAAAGTAACAGAATTCGTTACCTTGATGAACGGGATCAATAATGTCTTCGGAGACAAGTTCCACGTGATATTTCAAGACAAGACGTCGTTGTGATTTTAATAAAATTTGCCTATTCCTATTCTAAACTATTCTAAGGTCTGTAAGCTTGATTTTGAATTGTATTACCAGGGTCGCCCGCGAAGGCGAAATTTATTTCTTACCTTAATTTTCTCATCGATTTAACATGGTATTAACAATAACAGACTTGTTTTTTTCCTTCTACATTTCATTCTGGTCAAAAATACCGATAGCTAGGGAAGACTTTTGTTGTCTCACGGTACTATAGAACCGCGCAATGCTTGGTAATTCCAGGCCATCTTTGCAAGTACTACGTCTCGTATGCAAGATACCGTCCGGGTAGGGGCCACTATTGCGTCTATTTATTTATTTAGTTTATCTATTTATCATTTTACAGGGTGCATGCACTGTTGTGTTTCGGTTTGAAGGACATTGTAGCCAGTATAACTACTGGACAGGATGACGAGCGCAGTGGAATGCCAGTCAGTACTTTGTAAGTCAAGGTGCTGGATGGTGTTGCTACTGTTTATGGGTGGTCGTATCGCTTACCATCATGCGGACGGCATGCTCGTCTCGTCATTCAATGCAATAAAAAATAAATAAAAAAAAAAACCTCAGATTTAAATTAGTTACTATGGATCATGAGACTAATTCAATGTCTGGGATAAACGCAGTGTTTTGCAATTCCATAACTTGTGTGGTGTTGTTACTGTTTACACACAATCGATAAGGTTACCATTGGTCGAACGCCTTGCTAGTTTTATAAGTATACATTTATTTTTATTTTCTTGCCTCTACCAGACAGCTTCACCCATCATTCAATTATAGTAACACACATTCTGCACAACTCCATTTAATCAAAACATACCGCATTTCTTCAGCAGTACGCCCTCCACAATATGAACATGGTTTTTGTAAATACAGACATGTTTTACGTGTCACCTGTATTCTGAGAATATGTTAAGATTAAGATCCATCAGACAGCCTTCTCGTCACTAAGAGTGTATAAAATATTATTTATAATGAAACTTACTTTCAGATAATGTGCGTTTGTTTTTAAATCTACGTGAACAGACTGCTCTGTTATTATGTCTTCGGATTGCGAGGCTCAAACAACCGAGGATCCCAACTTCCATTTCTAAAAGGCTGTAATAAATTCACGATTTCTGTATAATTTTGGGTTTTTATCGGATGAAATAAAAAACTAAGTATGGTGTCGATGAGATGTTGTCGTATTTCGGTTTAAAGAATATTATAGACAGGGTAATTACTGGTTATTATTTTACTGGTTCCAAAAACTTACATCTAATACAGATATGAATATTATAATAAGTGAAGTCCTATATAAAGATTATAATTATGATACTTCACTTTATAAGTCTCAAGGCCATGGAGTACATTGCAGTGTAATTTTGTACTTGTATTCCAAAGTACTGAAACTATTTTTACGGGTATCGGTACTTCAATACAGCAACTAAACTTACAAGCTAATATAATCCGCAAATACTAATAATTAATTTATTTGCAGCTAACAGATTAACTGAAACAAACAACTAACGAGTGTACATATTTGAACAAGTTGATTGGCAACAGTAGAAAAATAAACGACAGTTTGGGCAATGGGCTTGCATTTAAAGTTTAAACGGCAATGCGTTTTATTTACCTTGGACTGATTTTGCCAGAGTGAAATGCAGTTTATATAATAAATAACTACCTATATAGTTTTATTTTAAAATTCAGACAAAGGTAGTTGACGTCAGCAGACGTAGCAGCGCTATGCAAATATTACCGACTAAATTGCATAGCACTGCACTGCACTACTGCTACCCCTACTTTATATATAGTAAATTATAAAGACTCATTTCAGGAAAATGGAAATGTAGAATAATTAGTTATAACGTATTTGGTCGTAAGAGCATAGCACCGACAATAAGAACAAGCGCGTGTAAGGTAATGGATATTACAGCTATTTTATGATTAATCTAGCTATAGAATTTCTACTCGCCAGCATTAAACACGCGTTCCATTGGAACTCAGGTCGCTCATGTCATAAATTGCAAAGAGAGGCTGACACTAATTTAATTTTAATACGATTTTAAAAGGCAACACGTGTAATCATTAATTATAACCTCTCAGCCGAGGCGCGATAAACAAAAACATGTATAAACGAATTATAATTACTTACGCCCAGTTTCTGAATGGCTGATCAACGAAAAAAATAAATAATATGCGGTCAAATCTCTTGTCAAGTGCCGTTTGAGTTGCTAAAAGTAAAATTAATTACTTTGATTTGATCACTGTGTCAGTTGACAGAGTTGTTAAAGTTGATCACAGAATCGCATGTTAAACGTTATATTAAGTTTCTAGAACGCTTGTTACACCATGATCATAGATTAAACTGATGTCAAATGCTTCATCAACTAATTGGTGCTCATCAGCGAATTTACTGTTAAAAGAAGGTAAGTTCATGAACTTACCTTTGAAAATTGACATTTTTTGAAGTTAGGGTTTTGAAGATATTACTAAAGGTTTTTTTTACATTCCTTTAGTGTGTATACTAAAGGTATTTGTGACTAAATTTATTCAGGCTAAAGCTCTACACATTTGTTTATTCATTCCATAAGGAATCAGCTAAGGTTAAAGTCTATGCTGCCATAAATTATTAGATGTAGACAATAAACTTATTATAAGGGTTGGGCTGAGGTGCAATAAGCACACTATCTAACTTTAAAAAAAACGTTAGTTTTAGACGAATGATATGACGCTAGTCTAATATAATAATAAAAAATTTAGGTATATTATGAAACGATTTAAATATGACTGGTCAACACAGAATAGAAAAGATAATCACAATTTATAAAGGTATTTAACAATACAAACCAAACTTAACATGTCAATTATTTATTATTATTTCAGTACTTTTCTTACTTAAAAACATTTAGCTACTTCTATGAACTGTTTTTAGCGAAAAAAACGGGCAATCTAGCAACTTTTTTTTAGGCGGGAAAAATCGGGCAACCTAGCTACTTTTTACTATTCATCTAGCTACTTGATGGCGGTACCAGTTGGCAACACTGCTTATTGGCACCTTTTGACAGTTGAGAATGAACCAATGAACGATTAACTCAACAAAGTAATGAACGCGGCCCTAACGAAATAGAATGTTGATGGCAAATCAAATTGATCATAGATTAGTACATTTTTCTCTGAATAATGTTTCAGAAACCTAAATTGATTTGACAGCGCTGTTAAATTGACAAATGTGTTAGTTGAATAAAACTTTGATCAGCCTTTCAGAAACCGGGGGTTAGTCACGCAAATTGTTAAATTAAAAACAGAATGGTAAGCAAGGATAAAGTTGAACGCAAAAGACGGCGTCTTGTCGGTGACGCCAGCGGATGACTGTAATGCTGATATTGCCGCTGCGTTTAGCAAACAAATAACCTTATTAAATATTAGCTTTTGCATGCGGTTTCGCTCGCGTGAAAATCTTTCTTATAATAAATAACCTACTCTGTGCACTTTTTGAAATTAATTCACAAATTTTGCATATATAATTAAGCCACTATTTAAAATTGCTCTACAAAAAAGTTATACGAATCTCAATGATTTTATTACGTTGCTCTATATTTCGTATTATTGTTACACAGATATACAAAAAATATTTTATTTTAGATGAAAAAAGGAGAACAATGAATGTAATGTTTCAAAATGTATCGGTTAATCAACGGAGGTCTGCGTACGTCGTAATTTGCTTAATTTAATCGCTCTAAACCCGATAATTAAGGATTTGTCTGCGAAGCTAAAATACTAGTCGCCTACTGGTAATTAATAACTAGACTTGCTAATGAATGCAAAATTTGTAGCCAAAAATTATTAGAATAGAAATAACTGCTTATACATTTGACAATCGCATTGCTTATAAGTCGCTTGGAATTAGAGCCTTCCTGGGCTCTAATACCCAAAAGCTTTATGTAACTTGCTTGAAAAAGTGTGTACTGCCACGCCGGCCCACACATCCTCTTTAAACCAGTGTTGCATATAGAAAAATATTCGTTTATTAACATAGTATGTAATGAGATTAATAGGTCGGCGGTGAGCGGACGCTTTCCCCAACGTTTACTGACGAATATTGATGAGATTTTCTTGCTGATGCGTGTATTTGGGGAATAGCTTTCCAGACGTGTTACTATTTTTGGCCATCGTCTATGAAGACTGCAATCAGCGTTATTGTTGCTGCATCAAGATTTTGTAATTTATTCGGTTTATTTGAAAGTGTAAAATACAACGTGTTTACTTATGCCCATGAATCCATATTTTTGTATTGTTGGCTTTGGAGATTAGGTGCAGGAGGCTTTTTGCTCTAATAAAATGCAACATACTGCTTTTCTTGGTCGAAATGCAATAAACTTAACTACTGCGTAGTTCTATCACTTACAGAAAGGATTTTATTGTACTGAAAAGTCTTTTTGTCAATAATGAGACTAGCAATACATTATGGTTCTATAAGTTTAAACACCATTCTCACCCAGATCTTTAAATGAACATGTGCATAAAACACTATACTTCCCTTGCCACTTTGAGACACTACATTTCAAATCTATAATAGCCCTTTAAACCAAAAATCAACGAAAATGAGCGACGATGGCCTAGTTGGGAATGGAACGGTCTGCCGAGACAATGTCCGGAGGTTAAAAACCCAAGGCACACACCTCTGACTTTTCGAAGTTACATGAGTATTGTTTATCAATTATCGTTCGCTTTACGGTGAAGGAAAACATCATGAGGAAACCTACATACCTGAGAATTCTCCATAAGAATCTCGAAGGTATGTGAAGTCTGCCAACCCGCACTAGGCCAGCGTGGTGGACTAAGGCCTAAACCCTCTCAGTAGTAGAGGAGGCCCGTGCTCAGCAGTGGGCAGTTTATAACACAGGGCTGAATGCATTGCATTGCATAAATCAAAAATCAATTCTTGTACATGTACATACATACACACTCACGCCTTTTATGCCCGAAGGGGTAGGCAGAGGCGCGACTAATGCACCTACTTTTCGCCGCGCATATTACCATCCCGTGATGTGCTACGGGACAAGCCTATCGTCATATCGGGCACAAATTCTAGACTCCGGGCTGATACTGAATAGAAAAATCTAATATAATTTGCCCGATCCGGGGAGCGAAGCCGTGACCTCAGCATTGCAGTCGTACCGTAATACAACTGCGCCTCAGAGGCGGCAGTCTCATCATCAGTCTTGTACATGTGTAGGTATATTTTATATAGGTAGCTCCAACATAAAAGAACAGAAAAGCAGTACTTATTTCTGTTCTATTCCTTCTATTAGTACGTAGCCTTACAGACTTTCGTATAACATTACATTTCTGTTTAAATTTACCCCACCATCTCAATGGTTTAATCAGCGCTCATATAATATTCACTGCGGGGCCGATCCATTGTAGCTCAGTATTTACACAAGTGAATATCCTTGTTGACGACAAAATATGCATAATTAAACAGGCGTATGTACAGCAATTCGAAAACTAGCGTATAATCACTCATACATAAATAATATGCAGTTAATATTCATGAAGTACCCGTTGTTGCGCCTTTTCCTTCAAATGGAAGGCCAGGATTTAACGGGAAGGAATGGCTATGTGTCAACTATTCCTCTAACTAGATATTTATGAGCGGTAGTGATAAGTAAAAGTAAGTATTTGTGGTTGTGCATTAATTAATGAAAATAAGGATACAGCAGGAATATTCCAAGGAGGGCAGGAATATTCTAATTTAGTCTCGACTATCTGAGACGTACCGTAATGAAAGCCGAGCCTATCACAAGTACAAATTCCGCGAAATTTAAGTTAGAACATAAAACTCACACATTGATTTCTCAGGATGATTGGCTGACACATTATTTCTCTTGGGTATTGAGCTGAGGACCGCACCTGTTCGCTATCCCCATAACAATACATTAGAGAGAACATTAGTTATATTTTCAATATACGTTACTAGACGAAATCAGCAATTCTTCATAATCACGCATTTGTAACAATTTTTCGTTTTGCGTCAGTCCGAGTTATCAACCATTTAGCCACAAATCATTTAAACTATTGCAATCAATCAAATAGCTCCATTACGTAGTGTAAACTGTGAACACGCGTGGATGTAATTCTGGCGACTCTCGAGGGAAGCATCGCCTCGCCTCGATACTATATTTGGACTGTATGATCCGGAGTACAATTATCTTAACTAAAATGTTTACAGCTGTGTTGAGACTCTGGTTTCCAAGCTAATGCGCATTCCAATATTTTTATAGGAATCAATAGAAAGTATCCAAATGAACAGGTGTGTACCTAATAGTAAGTGATCGCCATCCTGAAGACCTTGCCGATTTATAAGGAGGAATGGTAAATCATCGCCCACTAGCCTATAGCTCTGACAGAAAATATCAGTAGCTTTCAAAACATTGTTTCTTTAACATAACAGTTTGTCACACCGCTGTCAGACCAAAAATTAATGAATACTTGTTCCATGTCACGTAATAGTCACAGAGAGTCAAACGGCTATTGCCAGGATTATACATGCGTATTTGTAAAGGGGTTATCTGTTGTGGCGACGTGTCCGATTTACGGTGGGACAGTAATTAACGTCGCGACGGATAGGCGTCAGACGTCAAGACGTTGGACACTTTGAGCGGTGATCCATACAGGGACCAATATATACCCCATACCAGCCCTGTATTATATACTGCCCACTACTAAGCACGGGCCTCCTCTACAACTGAGAGGGTTTAGGCCTTAGTCCACCACGCTGGCCTAGTGCGGGTTAGCAGACTTCACATACCTTCGAAATTCTTATTTTATTTTATTTGGGATAACGAACAATTATGTAATAAAGCTAAGACAGATAACAATAGTATAAGTAACTTAAATAATTACATAACCAACACCATTATCCACTGAGTAATTTCTTAGAAAGTGGTACAGAGTAAAAAAGAGCAGTTATAAATTTGTTACGCAAGGAAAAATAAGAGAATAGTCACATGAAATTTACATCATATTGAGTGTCTGAATAGCCCATGTTTGAATTTATGCATTGTTCTACGGTAACAGCAAATAATAAGGAAAGCAAGCTTTTCCGTGAGAAACGGCAGTAAAATTGATTAAGAAATGATTCAGTAGGTGGATCTAATTTAAACATCCAAATACTTCTAAAAATTACGATGATATTGATTTTATAGAGAACTTCTCAGGTATGCAGGTTTACTCACGATGTTTCTTGTGATGTTTGACCAATATATAAGCGATGTGAACTATTAAATACAAATTATTTTTGTCTGCAATATTAGTAAATAGTAAACTACCTGAGATATATCCAGACGGACTTTCGTATACCCGTTAATATTATTTCTTTTTTAATGTAGTGATATATTACATTTTTCGTTACACGTGCAAATATTAACTTCTAAGTTTGAAGTACATTTTAAAAAACGCTATGACTAGGTATTATATGACTTATTGTATAAAACTTCAAGATGAAGAGCGGACTTCGGTACAGCCTTATAATATAAATTTCATGTATCCCTATTGTTTAAAGATTTTCGTAGAACTTACCAAAGGCAAGAAATGTGGACCACTCGTCATGCAGGTAATACGGGATGCTGCTAGCGAGTGACACAATAACGCTAGTATACGTAGGACGAATGGTATCAGTTTGGATAAAAAGATCCTATGTACCTTACTAATCAACCGATGAGGCTATAAAATTCGTAATAAAGAATCATTTAGATCCATAAATATAACTCTAAGTGCAAGTAACTGGGCCATTAAATACTAATAATCTAAACACATTGTAACTGGCACGCGTCGCTATAAAGCCGTGCATTCACTGGCAAGAAATGACGCGCAACACGTGATGCTCAAAATGCCAGCATAAGACAATACTAGTTTACTGTATGATTTTGTACTCGTATGCACACACTCTTCTTAAACAAATTACCGCATCTTGTACCCGACTATGGCTGTACAAACGCGCCATAGTAGCTCATTTATATCCCATAAAGCAGGCCGGCATTATAATGTAGTTGACAACTACAAAGTCCCTTGTTGATTAATCCTTACTAATATTATAAATGCGAAAGTAACTCTGTCTGCCGCGCTTTTACGCCAAAACTACTGAACCGATTTAAATGAAATTTGGTACACAGATAATTCAAAACATTCATCTGTTGCTACTACAGATTCCTTGCTTCGTAACCTCGTGTTGTGGACTCGTTGTCAATAATCACTTCGCCGTAAGTTTTAGTGGATACACAGTGTTACAATAGATAGCGTAAACTTACGCGCGTAAATCGTCGTACGTAGCACTTACGCAGATTTATTGTGATATAAATGATGGTACAAAACAATCACGGTTTTATTAGTAATGATTTTGGACGTTGATGGATTGCGGGGCGGGCACAGCTGGCGTGGCGGCGAATCGGGCTTGTGATTGAAATTGCTGGTTAAGTTCCCGATTAATTTCAAAAACATATCAATCAATTGACAATTGCATTTGCAGGAGTATTTGGCCCGACAAAAGGCAATACCAAAAAATAGAATGAATTACACGATATTGGCCTTTGCGCTGGATATGCCGATGCTTGCCAAGTGTAGCATAAAGCATATTATGTTTGAACTTCGAAACGTCGGTTCACAAGCTACTTTGCCAATATTTCGATTATTTACAAATGTCGAAGATGTACATAATGAGTAACTACTGGACATAATGAGACTTAACATCTTATGTCTCAGGAATCAGGATGACGAGCGCAGTGGAAGACCACACGGTACTTTGTAACGCAAGGTACTGGACGGTGTTGCCACTGTTTGTGGGTGGTCGTATCGCTTACCATCAGGCGAACGGCATCCTCGTCTCGTCATTAAATGCAATAAAAAAAAAGATGTAACGTCTCCCGAATGTCGATATCATGCTATAATATTATATTAACCAACAGATCGGTATCACATAAAAAAACTTAGACCTTTATTTCACCGCGCTAGTCTAATGCGGGCTTAGACTTTAAATGGGTAGTACCTACTTTAGAAAAACAGGAAACTTAAAATGTTCTAAAATATCCATGAGAAAACTGATTGTAGTTTAGATGAGATTGTAAAGGGTAACATGAGATTATAAAGCTTTTAAGCTGTATCGTAGCGATTAAAGTGTAAGTCCTGAGATATATGTCTCCCACAGACATACGGCGTAATACTTAATTTCTTTGTATAATTGTAGAAGTTAGCAACTTAGTATTTTAAAGTGGTTTATAATTTATAGTACTCAGGATACTAAAACGGGTTTGCTGCTAAAACTGCGAACATGTGAACACCTGGTTTTCCCGAAAAGAACTATACAGTCAACTTACTATTTTCTCTTTTTAAATATTGTTCGTGTGACCAGACAATATGCTTTTCGTGTTCTGAATTGTACTATGAAAATATCGAATAGATTTGTTTCAATGCATTTAAACCCTTTCGCAGAATTTTATTTGTCGATTGGTATTGTCCACATTCCAATAAACAGAATGATAAATGGATTTTATGAAAATAAACTGAGAGAGAGAATCATTAATGAAATGACACGTAATGAGATGTTTATATGAAAAAAAATATGAAAGAAAAACAGAACAAGAGAATTGCACCTGTCAAAAGTGACGGGCATAATAAACAATATCAAAATAATTAAGTAAGTACAGCGTAATGAGAAACCTAATAATGCACAAGTCTTGTATCTTGTATGTGTTCTTGTTGTATAAAAGACACACAATAAATAATAAAAGTAAACTACCAGAAAAAAATTATAAAGTACTCTATGTATCTGTACTATGAAAATTAAAATAAAATGCTAGAAAAATCATCTAGTTCGCACTATTCACCATAATACCAAGTGGGCACACAAAAATGAAAATATGTGTACAATTTGCGAAAATTATGTGCGAACACATCTCTATTTATTTAAATGTCCATACGATGGGAAATACATGAAAGTAAACTGTCGAATGATTTTAAAAACAAGTCATACTCGTATACAGGATTATTTCGTTCTTGTAAGATCACGCCTGTCCCGCAGGGGTAGAAACAGCAAATCCATCTCACTTTTGTGGAGTTTTTTTATGACTCATAATGATAAGGGACTGCTCCAGCTTGGTTGGGCAGCGTTTGGAAAACTAAGCAAGTTCTTCTCGTCCAAAATACCTCAGTGCCTGAAGACAAAAGTCTTCAATCAATGTGTGTTACCAATGATGACATATGGCATGGTGAGACGTGGCCTCTGACTATGGGCCGCTTAAGACGGCTCACGGTCACTCAGCGAGCTATGGAGAGGGCTATGCTAGGTGTTTCTCTACGCGATCGAATCAGAAATGAGGAGATCCGTAGAAGAACGAAAGTTACTGACATAGCCCAGCGAATTAGCAAGCTGAAGTGGCAGTGGGCAGGGCACGTAGTTCGAAGAACTGACAGCAGATGGGGCAAAAAGGTTCTCGAGTGGAGGTCACGTACTAGCAAGCGCAGCGTAGGCCGTCCACCTGCAAGGTGGACAGACGACTTGATAAAGGTCGCAGGAACAAGCTGGATGCGGGCCACTTTTGACAGATCCGTCTGGAAATCTTTAGGGACTATTACCATAAAAAAATCGAATACCAACCACCTAACTACTTTAATCAGATTATAATTCCCCGCTGCCCTATTTAAAGTGTTATAATTTAAGTGCCATTTATTTTTAAGATAACTTAACCACTTATATCTATCAAAAACTTGAATAATTGCCAAAAACGCCATTAACTTGCACAATTAACTGGTATGAAAAGGCTTTACCTTTAATTAACTGTCACCGGAGGCAGGTCACCACGCGACGGTAATGGTTCCAATCCATTACTTGCATTATTTTACAGCCCTTATTCGCTTACCGCACGTATTTGTTAAATTATGTGACACGATTGCAAGTAATTATCGATAAACTTAATCCTACTACTATTATAAACGCGAAAGTTTGTAAGTATGGATGTATGGATGTTTGTTACTCTTTATATACTCTCTAATAAAGATAGGAACGGCAGGGACCTTTAAATTTTTTCATTTCATTTTTATATTTTCGCGTAGAATGTAAAGGATATTGCTAGTATAATTACTGAGCATTTTAAAACTTAGCATTTGCTATTTAAGGCAAACGAGGGCAAAGAAATACCATGTATTAGTTGCTTAATAAAAGTTCAGAATGACAGCACATATTTATAGGCTAACATGTCGCTTACCACACAAACATTGAATTTCGTTAATTCATTCATCATTCCGTCTCTTTATTCAGTTGTATAAGTGTCAAAAATGTTTTATCTGCTAAATAAACTAGCAAAAAGGCAATAACTCTGAATAGGAAAGATCTGCGGTAGAAGACGTCAAGCGTTTCGGAAGGGCGGCTCGGAGGATCAAATCCTAATATATGTTTAATGTATCGGAATCGACGTAATGTTAGACAGAACTAGGACAACATCTAAGGGAATAAAAATTCTCAAGGATGCTAGTTTGGGTAAATTGATTCCTATTTACTTTTTTCTCGTTATACGCAACAGCTTATATTACTATAAAAATATTTCTGCACTTATAATAAAAATAGTCGAACCATATCTCTATCTCTCTTGAACACCTGCAATGTAATAATGGTGACGTCACTCATCTATCTAACATAATATATAAATCCTATTGTATAATCTACTGCGTCGACTGTTTGAAAGACGACAACTTGTATATTTAGGGTATGTAATGAAAATATAAGCGAAAAAAAAAGTTAATAAATTAATTGAAAGACATTGGAATTGATAGTTCATATACAATATTTAAAAATATATAATCAGTCTCCGGCGATCTCATCATAAACATCCTGACCAATACTTATAAAATATCGTATGCATAGCTCCATAACTAAACCTTGCTATAATAAACGGACGCTAATCAATTACAAATAAGACTAGTGCGTTGTAAATCTGGCAACAAACCTGTGGATCACAGGTCGCAATGTTTACATTCGTACAACTTTAAAATATTACACCGAGATATTTTAAAATCCACATCCATCGAACGCTTTCAACAGCTCGTTTGTCGATTGCAAACAATAAGAGCGCGATGTATCGCGTGTGTAGTGTAAACATGGCGTAAATCACGCGTGTTTTGTGTTAAGAAGCGAGCTCGCCATCGATCACTGCCGAACAAACATTAATTAATAATGAAATTAAACACCGGCTATATTTTAGGAAGACACGTGACTGCATGTGTCCAGGTCTATTGTAGACGAGAGTTCGCCTGGATAGACCACTTATTCTATTACTTCTATTCCAGTCTTTAAGTGTGAATGTGCAAGCATCACAATGGTTTTAGTTTAGTTGAATTCTATGGACAGGCGGGCCAATAAGTTTATGTTTTTTAGTCATTAATGATTTGAGCAAGGTGCTCATCTGGTGTTAATAAACATAGTAGCAACACCACTCAGAACTGTGTTAGAATCCGTCATGGTGGCCCACTAAAGTGTGTCGCGCTCCGGTATTTACCTGTGTATAAAAATACAAATACTCTTTATTGTAACCATTTTGAAATAGAAAAACAAGTAAAAATTATACAGTTTCCTTAAATTTATGGTGTACAATGAGCGGCCTTATCGCTACAAGCGATCTCTTCCAGGTAACCTTTGTATGAAAAGAATCTAAAATCATTTTACAACAAGAATAAGAAACAATCAAAAAGATAATACGAAATACATCCTAATCTATACTAATATTATAAAGCTGAAGAGTTTGTTTGAACGCGCTAATCTCAGGAACTACTTAACCGATTTTTATTTTTTTATTTTATTTATTTTAGGAAAACTTACAACTAACATTTAAAATAATAAAAGATGTAAACAAAGTAAGGTCAATTACAAGTTTCCACAATTAAATCCGGTATAAATAAAAACAAATGCATAGCCGGCGATCTAACCAACATAAAATTTTAGATGCCTGAGTATTTAACTAAAAATTACGCACGCCAAAAAATACGTTGCACATAGTTTTTTTAAAATTTAGTGCAGTTAGTGTTAAAAACATCAACATCAACGTCAGAGGAAACATTATTGAACGATCTGCACGCTCTAATTAAGTAAGTGTTCTGCCGATAGACTGAGTTAACGACTGGAACATGCAAGAGATTGGGTTTTCTAACTATAGTATGAGGTGTTCGCAGCCCAATCTTACTCAATAATTCAGGGCAGTCGACTCTAGAATTGACGATATTGAAAAGATATGCTAGGTCAGCTATCCGCCTACGCTCATGCAATGGAAGAATATGAAAGGTCTTATCGGGTAAAATAGTCCTTGTAGTAATTTCCTGAACGATATTGTAAATATCTTAGGAACTTCCTTTGTACTTTTTCGATTTGATTAATGTATACATTATATTTTGGATTCCACACTTGCGAAGCATATTCGAGGTGGCTGCGGACAAATGAACAATAGAGAATTTTGAAAGTTTTGATGTCATTAAATTCGGAGCATAATCTCAGAATAAAACCAAGTGCCTTTGAGGCTTTATTAACAATATACTGTATGTGGGCATCAAACAATAGCTTTGAATCGAAGGTAATTCCGAGATCTCTTATGGTGTTTACACGGGATATTACGGTATTTGACAAGTTATAATTGTGGAGAAATGGAATATGCCTCCGTGTATAAGAACACACATAACATTTGCTAGGATTGAGATCTAGCTTGTTGATGCGACAATAATTTTCAAATCTATCAAGGTCATCCTGGAGGCAAAGGGAATCTGCGGCTGAAGTAATTAGGCAAAGAATTTTCATATCGTCCGCATATAAAAGTATTTTAGAATAAATAAAACAACTAGATATATCATTAATAAAGATGATGAACAGCAGCGGCCCCAGCAGGGACCCCTGCGGAACTCCCGAGGGTATATACGATGCTCTAGAAAAAAAGCCATTCAAAACAACAGTTTGACACCTATTCTCAACGTATGATGAAAACCATCTATAAAGGTTACCTCTTATTCCCAGAGAAAGTAGTTTGTGCAGTAGAATTTTTTGATCAATACGGTCAAATGCCTTGCTATAATCCGTGTATATAACGTCCACCTGACCGCATTGAGACATGTGGTATGTTAAAAAATCACTGCATAGTAACAAATTTGATGTGGTAGAACGCCCTTTTAGAAATCCATGTTGATGATAGCCAAAACTGTGTTTGAGAGCATTGTATAGTTGCTGATAAACAATTTTCTCCAAAATTTTTACAAACAAACAAAGCTTCGAAATCGGCCTATAATTTTCAACGCAATTTTTTGCTCCTTTTTTATGAATAGGTGTGATAAAGGCAGATTTCCATATGTTGGGCACCAAGCCAAGATTAAGGGACTTGCGATATAATATTGTAAGAGGAACAGAGAGACCTTTAGCACATTTAATGATAAAAGATGAAGGAATACCGTCAGGGCCCGCCGATTTATTAGAATCAATAAATTTTAACAGTCTAAAGACTTCGTGTTCTCGTACTTCAACAGAATGTAAATCTACACACACATCGTTGTGGTCCTTGGTAGATACAGAATTGTCGGCATCAGAATACGAAAGAAAATTTGAGTGAAAATAATCACCAAACAAATTACAAATTTCCACTCCATCCTCCGAGATGCGTTCTCTGTATTTAATAACAGATGGGTAACAATGAGACTGCTTCTTAGATTTGACAAAGGTCCAGAATGCTTTAGGGTTCTTACGAATATTGTATTCGATATGTGAGATATATTTGACGAACATCTCTTTTTCGAGAATCTTAGCTCTCTCACGTAATAAGATAAAGGAATGTTGATCGAAGATATTGCCATATTTTTTATATTTCGTGAGGTATTTTGATTTTTCTTTAATAATTTTGATTAGAGGGCTTTTATACCAAAGAGGATATTTATATTTAGGAGTAATAATTTTGGTTGGAATATAAGTATCACGTAGTCTGTAAAGAATATCATAGAATAAAGTTATTGAATCCTCCAAGGCCAACATACTAAATTCCTGCAGCCAGTTAATTTTATCTAATTCAGCACAAATTGCATCAAAATCTGCCAAATTATATAAGAACTTCACACGAGGGTGTTCAGTTAGAGTATGTAGTTGAACAAAATCTACCACAGCGCAAAGTGCCTTGTGGTGCGGGTCTTCAGGAACGAGTGGGTCAATACAGTTTGTAACATTTGTGTCATTGTTACATAATATTAAATCCAAGATTCTATTATTACAGTTAGTGTAAGAATTGTATTGGAGCAAATTACACGCACTAAGGTTGTCAAAGAAGTCAATCTGAACATGACCGTGAATGTTTTCAGGACGCAGAGAATGGCAGTTATCTATCGAAGCCCAATCTATATGAGGCACATTGAAGTCACCAAACACTACAAATTTGTCTGCAGGATGTTTTAAGACAATATTCATTAAATTCTCGGAGAAGTTGGTCAATTGAGCAGACATGGAATAGCCGAGGTTTTCAGGGCAAATATAGGCAACACAAAGGTGCATTTTATATGTCACTCTTGGATTTTTGTGACGAAGGGTTAGCGTAACCCATAAATCCTCAGCAGACGAGTACCAGTCGCTACGAAGTTCTGCCGGGAGGTCACGCCTAACAGCAATTAGGACTCCACCACCCCTAGATTGGTTTGTTTGACGGTAATCCCGGTCACGTCTCCATGTAATATAACGGTTATCGAACAACTCACTATCTTCAAAACCATCCGCAAGCCATGTCTCAGTCAAGCATATTACATCAAAATAATTAGATAATATATTATTATAAAATACGTTTGTTTTCGTCCGCAGCCCACGGACATTCTGATAATAAACGTTAACAGGCATAGCTAATTAAATCATAGCAAGGATTAAATACGATAATACAAAAAATCAACGGTAGCAGAAAATAAAAAATGTGTCCGTTAAATATCAAAAGTGGAACAGCCATGCAAGCCGAATCCTTAATGAAGAGACAATAAGAATTAAAATGGTAATTACAATACAAAGCGGGGTGATCGACCCAAAGCGGCGATAGAACAATAGGATTAAGAGCGCGCAAAAAACCGAAGCAAAAAATACCTGTGTTTCCCAAACTGTATAAGGCGTAGATGTTATAGTTAAGCAGAACATAAAAAAAACAATTAAACATCACAATAAGCGGATAAACTTGGTTAAATCTTCTTCTGTTTTTATGGTCACTATAGGAGAAGCAGATTTTTTCCGTATAAGTATTCTGCACCCCTTTACCCATACATAATGCAAAACCCTGCTCCTTGGCTGCTGATTTCGTTTTGTTCAATAACAACTTATTGTCCAATGTAAGATGGTCGTTCACAAATATCCTTGAATCTCCTTGAAGTCCAATATTAGAGGGTGCTATAATTTTGTGCTTCTTGGCAGCAGCTACAAAATTATCCTTTACATAACGGTTGTGAACAGAACATATTATGGTTTTACTACGATTGTTACCCCGCATCGGTACTCTCGCTATGTAGTTGATCTGCTCCTTGGGAATGTTGAATTTGACTAGTGCGCCAATTCTAGACATTATTTCAAATAGATCTTCCGACTTTGCTTCAGGTACCCCCTTAATCTCAATATTGTTCATACGCGATCTCTGCTCACATTCACGCTGAAAATTATCAAACTCTTTAAATCTTGTCCGTAAAGACGACATCTCGTTCTCCATTTTCTTCAAACCTTCCATCTCACGTTCAACTTTCGAGGTTTTAGTTGATAGCAGATCCAAAGAATTGTATGCATGTTCAATGGAAGATTTCATGCCTTCTAAATCGGTCCTGACAGATAACAATTCAGTCTTCATTGATTTCAAATCGGCTAATTCGGACTGGATCGCCTTTATATTTTCTATTATGGTAGTATTGAGGCCATTTGAGCTGATAACTGTTTGAGTTGAGACAGAATATCATCAAGATCACTGGTTGAGAGACACTTGGACGATGAACGAGGACTTGCAGCCGCCGAAGTCTTGCATGCGCCGCACTTCCAGGTTAATTTTCTGTCTCCAAGTTTGCGCCATCCACTTTCTGTGATACCGGCACAAGGAAAATCAAACCGAAGTTGACATATAGAGCAATGGACTCCGTCCCTAAATTCGACTCCACAGCGACTACACGAGAACATCATGAATTTGAAATTAAATTTGCTAGTGCACAAAGTTTGAGAACCGTAGGTGTTTTGCGGATACCGTAGCTACGTAAGTATGTACGTGCGTTCGGTCAGCTGACTGCCGAGTGACTGAAAATTTTGAAAATTCTTTCACTAATAGGAAGCTACATTACTCCTGAGTGCTATAGGCTACTTTTTATCCCGGAAAACTTTTCCACGCGGGCGGAGCCGCGCGCAATGCTATAGTAACATAATATATAATAGTATTACAATATACTAATATATATAATTAACTAGCTGACCCGGCAAACGTTGTTTTGCCATATAAATTCTTTTTAGAGATTATTTTAGTAGAAAAAAATGAATAATTAAACAGTTACCGACCGGGGTTAAAAGTTATTAAATTACTAATATCACTATTAAAAAATAGGGGATGATGGAAGAAGGTAGAAAATTTAGGGATGTATGTATTTTTAATGCCACATCATAAAAAAAACTGTACGCAAAATGTTTTTTTTTTTGGTCGGGCCTCCCTTATCTCTTAGGGGGAAGAAAAATAGATAACAAACTATTCTCAGACCTACCAAGTGTGAATATAAAATTTCATCAAAAACGGTTCAGCCGTTTTGGAGGAGTATGGTAACAAATACAGTGACACGAAATTTTTATAGATATAGAAGAAGATTAATAAATACAGTGATATTTTACACTATGTCATGGAGAGATAGTATTTCTTTTTTTAAAAAACTGCACATCTCCGAAACTTCGTAGTGGATTTCGATGAAATTTGGCACACGGGTAGATCATATCCTGGATTAACACATAGGCTACTTTTTATCCCGGGAAAATATAAAGCGGGACTTTTATCCCGGAAAATCTTTTTCACGTAGGCGAAGCCGCGAGCAAAAGCTAGTTCTTAAATATAGCTAAGGATTTTGCTTGTCTTATCGCTAGCAGCAAGGCATTTATAAAGTCGGACAACTTGTACAGTGTAAGATCTGTCATAAAAGTTAAAGGTATGAGTAGGTATTTTAAGAAGAAGAGTGTTTATGCAGTTCAAACAAGCCGGCATGGTTGTCTCGATTGGAGAGGAGTGATCATCTCTCGTCAGTCGACACTCTCTCTGGACTTCAATCCATATACCATCAGGTGCACGGGGTCGCGTTGCCGCGCCGTGCCCGTATATAAAGAAAATCATTTAGAACTGAATTAACAGAGCACTGCCAGTGCCTGGCACTGTTGTATTAAAAATGTATTTTGTTTGGCAACAATTCCAACCGGTTTACGGTAACCATTCACACGGCAAACATTCCAACAGGTCGTTGTTTTCTCACCATCGTTATCATAAAACTGAATGTGTGTAAAGTTTCCTAGTTTAGATCCACAGCGAACTCTATCTACTACAATAGATACTTAGAACAAATAGCGGGGTTATGACCTAAATACTAACTCTAAAAGTTGTCCGATTTGTGGTAAAATATTATAAAAATTATGGTATTTTTCCACATTAGCGCAGAAACAAAGAAAAGCAGTCATCGTGCTGCGTGCTGCTCAAGATATTGTTCAAGTACATAATGCTTAGTAATTGCACCGTTGTTTAGTCTTCCAGCAGAAATTACTAAAGTGCTGTTAGCCAGCGAGACAGAAACCTATTTACGTGAAACCTGCTTATTGTGTTATATCATTTGCATAGGTGGTCGCGATTACTTTACTAACATGTATGCATTATAACAATACTTAACAAAAAAAATGGATTACTCGCCAAATCTAAGCCACGTTGAAAACAACGACTTTCGTCCAATCACCAAAGTTAAGCAAAGTCGGAGGTGGTCAGTACATGGATGGGTCACCGCCTGGGAACACCGCGTGATTTTGCCTTTTTGCATTTTTGGTTCAGTGATTATTTAACATGAAAAATTTAATATGCGTAATAGCAAACTGCATACTCGTGAGTCGTGGCTCATGCGGGTAAAATAATATACGCACTAAATTAAAATTATCCTTTTACACACTCTCAAAATAATAACAAAGAGAAACATGAAAACGAACAATTTTAACAAGCAGAACAATATAAAATGTAATTAAAGAGGGCAAAAATTTTTGCTCACAGATATTAGAAAGCAGCTTTCGTCATGCAGCCTCCACGTACATTTACAAATTTTATATAAAAATGTAATCAGATAGAAAATAAATCAACCTGTTTCGATTCCAACCGATACAACTTATTGCTTAAAGATCCATAGACTATGGGACCATTTGAGGTTTGATTACTATTTATGTAAAGAATAGCTAAAAACTATAGGTAAAACTAGACATTCAACTATAAGTTATAATTGGCTAAAAACTTTTGACAAACAGGTCTTCCCGAACCTGTGTAGCTGCGTACCAAACATTGATGCTCTAATTATACCCCCAGATATTATTGGAAAATTAGTTTTGCTGTTTACGGATGTTTACACAATGGAATATAATCCATTGTCCTAAACACGCGCCATCTGTGCAAATAATATTTGCGTTTATAGATGAGGTAAACAAATCACTGGAATATATCATTAAGCTACTATTGTTTTGTTGCAAAATGATTCAATAAGGGTTGTGAGAAAACTCCTTCGAAAAGCAAGCTATTTTTATTTCTTGCGATGTTAACTACGGCCTACTGTCGGAACGAGTGAATGGTTTTGTTGGATTTCCACCTAGCTTTAACGTTCTCTAGAACGGGCGACCGCTGGATCGAGTCCCTAATATGTTACGCATTAGAGACGGCAAGAGGTATTTACACGCGCCATTGTAATCAATACGCGGTAATCCGCAACCATACCAATCCGTGCCGCCTTGAGAGTTGCGACTCGACTGCTGACTCAAAACTCTATAATAATTATTATTTTTACCATATTTAAAACGTAATTAAATTTCCTACTTCTCCCATGCGATATTGTGCGAATCAATCATTAATTTACATTAAGTTTTCTCTTTCATTAGTCGGATCTTAATATTCACAAAGAAATAGCAGTTGAGATATATTAAGTCGCTATTTAAATATTTCTGTAATTATTCCTTAATTTGTAAATGTTTTCTTTATTCTTACTTTTTTTATGATATAGGGGGCAAACGAGCATACGGTTCACCTGATGTTCAGTGATCGCCGCCCATGAACATCTGCAATACCAGGGGGCACAGAGATGCGTTGCCGGCCTTTTAGGTGGGAATACGCTCTTTTTTTGAAGGTCGCCAGGTCGTAACTATCCAGAAATGCTGCTGGCGGCATTTGGTTCCATAGTTTACTAGTACGTGGCAAAAAATGACGGCTAAAACGTACAGAGGTGGATTGCCAACCTCCGAGGTGATGTGGATGGAATTTGGAGTTCTGCCGCGATGTACGGTGATGGAACTCAGCAGCAGGGATAAGCCCGAACAATTCTTCAGAGCACTCCCCGTGGTAAATGCGATAGAGAATGCAGAGCGATGCTACATCTCTACGCAAAGCCAAAGGATCAAGTCGATCGGAAAGAATACGGTCGTCGACGATACGAGCTGTCCGGCGTTGAATACGGTCAAGAGGGAGAAGCTGGTACTGGGGAGCCCCTGCCCAAAGATGGGAACAATATTCCATGTGGGGCCGAACCTGCGCCTTATAAAGTTGCAGACGATGGCCCGACGTGAAATATCGCCTAGATCTGTTGAGCACACCAAGCATCTTTGATGCCAATTTGGCCTTACCCTCAAGGTGACCGCGGAACTGAACGTCACTCGATATGTCGACACCAAGAATTCCGATACTGGCTGTGGCAGTGAGTGTCTTGGAATTGAGGCGAAACGACAAATGGCGTCCTTTTTGCGGTAAACGCACCAACTTGTGTCTTGATACTTGTACTTTTGATAGCTTCGGCTCTCAAATGAGCAACTAAGTCACTTGATGTAAAGTGATCTATTTTGCCTATTGGCATCCTTAACATCAAAAGAATCATGGAAGCGCTTCCGACCTTAAAGAAAATTAATAGGGCTTAGAGTACTCTAAATAGGAATTTTATAATTATGGATCTCACAAACATTCATTGTCCATGTTTCGAACTTGTCGCCCCTTGTTACTCAGTTAACGTATTGCACGATGGCCGTCAATCCATGTGTCACGTCATGCATGTATAATTTACCGTACATAACACATCCTACTGCCTGTCAGTCTATCCATCTCTCTAGACACGTTTTACGATCTATCATCAAAATATTATGAAACAACAGTTAAATTGTACGTCCAGTCCGTAAATTAAAACAGAATGGCCAGGCAGTTCGAGTTCGTAACTGAAAAATTCAAATTTTAAATTTGTTACACTGGACCGCTAAACGAGATCTAAATTATTTGGTAGAGTAATTAAATACGTAACATGCCTTGACGGAGGCCCAAATATGTTTACTTTTAAATATGGACTTTTGTTTCAATGTAGGACATTTTTTGTGTATTGTGTATTGCTTTTGCTTACAGCTTCACCCGCGTGAAAGAGTTATTTCGGGATAAAAGTTCCGCTGTACATACATTGGACAAAAAGTAGCTTTAAACCTTCCCAGAGTCTCAAACTATATCCATACCAAATTTCATCTAAATCGTTCGGTAGTCTTTGAGTTTATTTTTAATTCAGAATTTCACATGAGATTGTGTGGACCTTTGTCCTTTTAGATAATGAGAATTCTAATCGTCAATTGTATTGTCGTATTTATTCTTTCATTCTATTGCAAAAAGGTCCGCGTTTGTGCTAAATTCATAGCTAGATTGTAAGTCTTGCGATTTATCCAATATTTTAATAAGCAATCAGTTGAAATTACGATGTGAAAGGCAGTATCGTTTTATTTTGATTATTTTAAATGAATACTTCACAAACTGCTGCGAGAAAAATAATACGCATACTCACGCCTTTTATCCCCGGAGGGGTAGGCAGAGGCGCAACTAGTACACCCACTTTTCGCCGTGCGTATTCCGTCCCATGATGTGATAGGGGGCGAGCCTATCGCCATATCGGGCACAATTACCAGACTCCGAACTGACACTGATTAGAAAAATCCAATATCCCTTTGCCCGACCAGGGGATCGAAAACGAGACCGCAGCATTGCAGTCGTACCGTAATATAACTACGCCACCGAGGCAGTCAATCGAGAAAAATAATTCTTTCTTTCACATACTGGAAACAATTTTTTTTTTATTGCATTGAATGACGAGACGAGCATGCCGTTCGCCTGATGGTAAGTGATACGACCAAACACTAGCACTAGCACTAAACAGTAGCAACACCATCCAGCACCTTGACTTACAAAGTACTGTGTGGCATTCCACTGCGCTCGTCATCCTGAGACATAAGATGTTAAGTCTCATTATGTCCAGTAGTTATACTGGCTACAATGTCCTTCAAACCGAAACACAACAGTGCATGCACACTGTTGCTTGGCGGTAGAAATAGACATTGCGGTGGTACCCACCCAGACGGACTCTTGCATAATGAGAGACCTACCACCAGTAAAAAATGATCCCATAAGGGTTTAGATTTATTTATGAAATACGAAACTCTAAAAGGAACTCGCCGACCTAATCTTGACTACCCCACAAAGCAATTTCATCTCATATACATTTACATCTCATACCAAAACAGGGATAACGGGACGCTCATTTCTCTGGAAAAACAGACCAATGATTTATGGGTAGCCGATTTTGTATTCACACAACGATGAATCAAATTATGGAAATAAATGACATAAGTCTTCGGTGGTTAATCATCTGAGGCTACGAAAATATTTTAAAGGACGTCAACTATTCATATTGGCGAGCACGCTAAATTACAGATTATCAGTAAAAAAATGTTTTTTTTATTGCTTTGAATGTCGAGACGAGCATGCCGTTCGCCTGATGGTAAGCGATACGACCTGTTTATGGGTATAAACAGTAGCAACACCATCCAGCACCTTGAGTTACAAAGTATTGTGTGGCATTCCACTGCGCTCGTCATCCTGAGACATAAGATTTACAGTCTCATTATGTCCAGTAGTTACACTGGCTACAATGTCCTTCAAACCGAAACACAATAGTGCATGCACACTGCTGCTTGGCGGTAGAAATAGACATTGTGGTTGTACTCACCCAGACGGCCTCTTACATATGAGAGATTTACTACAGTGTACGGATATAAATGGGGTAAATATAAACATAGAAACAATTATTTTGTTTTTATAACTAAAACATACCCAGCATCCTTAAGATGAATTTATAGGCATCTAAACGTCACTATTTCGGTTTTTTACCCCCTTTTTGATATTTCATTACGCCCTTACCCCATAACGACTTACCCCATCAACAAAAAAGTTTTCGCAGCAACCCTGGATGTACAATTCATATCATTTAGGCAGGATACTCTGATGTGTGGTAATTGGCGGAACATGTCACGTGCGCTCATTATATCCCATGTCGGGTGCGGCGCGTATAGTAGCCATTACCGACTCGTTCAGTAATACACATTTGTGTGAGTTGAGGGCATGTTTAAAAAGTTATGATGTATTTTACATATTTTTTTAACAGTTATTTATACGTTTTTACGCTATTGAAGAGCATAGCGTGTTCTTTACTCGATGGTAAGCAGTAAAGCTCTACGCCTATGGACATAAGCTATCGACAATATTGAATTAACAAGTAGAATTTGAAACTACCTAGCAACAGCAGATATGTCTCATAATAACCAGTACCCACACTGGCTACAATATCTCTAAAACCAAAATACAACAGTGAAGGACGTCGAGGTTTGGTCACACGTTTAGGCTTTCGCATAATACACTCTACACTAAGCAGTAAAAAGAGCTTAGATTGATAAATGAAATTTGTTGAAATTAGCACAATTCTGCAAACCAATCCTACTACCGAGCTACCGATAACGAAGAAACTTATGAAAACCAAAACAATAGATCAAAGTTATTACCCCATAAGGATTAAGTCACCAAGACCCTTAAAATACTGTTCAATTCAGGCAGATATTTTGATGTCTAACTATAAATGAAAACTCACGGACATTCAATAAAGCCATTGCGTGTTTCGGTGATGTTTTCTATCAGACAGAGTCAAAGACAGGCGGCCGCACGCGAAGCCAACAATTGGGGTAATCTGGAACGTGGACAAAGGGGCGGCGGTGAAAGGGCCAGACACGGTGTATTGCCTCGGGATAGATTCTCCTATATTATGAAGCTACTGGTAAACTATGTCAACGGGTGAATACGGATGAAGAGATAAATACTAACAACAATATTTATATTGAATCAATAGGGAAGTGACTTAGTTTGTAGAGAGTAATTGATGAAACCTAGAACTACCAAGCCTATTTCTGTTTGTTTATAATTATCCCATTTCAGAGCTGCATTGTCCCTGAATAAAGTAAGCTAAGTACTATTTATAGTGATTTAATAATTTTCAGGAAAGGACTTACGTAACGGATCGTTACTACAATATTCATTTTGGTTCAAACAATTTTAACAAACAAAGATTAACTGAAAACTCGTAAAATGCGCGCGGAAAATCCCATTGAAAACAAAGAGTTCGTGAAATGTGCATGGTTGGAGGTCGAGTGGGTTCCGATAAATATTTCAATTTCCCGCCGGCGTGGCCGTCAGGCACGCTGGGGGACGGGAAGGGCGTACCCCTAGTCAAACGTACTTTCAACCATTTAACCGCAGAATTTCAGCGTTTTATGCGAATTGTTTGGGACAAACATATTCGTACGTTTGTTCTATTGATGTCGGAACTAAACATTTTTGTTTGGGCATCGTTTTTTTAACACGCTTTTATTAGCTTCATACGTATGTAGTATATGTATGAGGGTATGTAACGGAAACTTTGAACATGATTTTGACCCCCTTCAAAACGTCGGATTAAATCCAAATTTGGCATACTTATCAAGGACGGATGACAGTTCAATATTTTAAACTAAAAACACGCTTTTATAGAAAATCCAACTAAAAAATGAAGAAAGAATAGTTTATTTATTTTTAGAGACATCTGTTGGACCATAATAGAATCTATATAATATATAAAGCTGAAGAGTTTGTTTGTTTGTTTGAACGCGCTAATCTCAGGAACTACTAGACCGATTTTGAAAATTCTTTCACTAATAGGAAGCTACATTACTCCTGAGTGCTATAGGCTACTTTTTATCCCGGAAAAACTTTTTCACGCGGGCGGAGTCGCGCGCAAATGCTAGTTATAAATAAACTGGCTACTCTTATGGGTAAAAAAAATCTTACTTATCACAAGATGGCGCTTTCGTTTATTTTTTAGTGATATCTGTTAGACAATAAAACGCTTTTTTTACAATAAAATACATTTGTTTCATTTTTCTATCCAGTATTAGGCCGGAGTCTGGAATTTGTGCTCAATATGACGATACGCTCGAACCCTATCACATCATGGGACGGAATACGCGCGGCAGAAAGTAGGTGCATTAATTGCGCCTCTGCCTACCCCTTCGGGGATAAAAGGCGTGAGTGTATATATTAAAACAGGGTGTTCATTTTTTTTTTATGGCATTGAATGTCGAGACGACCACGCCGTTCGCCTGATGGTAAGCGATACGACCGCCCATAAACAGTAGTAACACCATACAGCGACTTGAGTTGCAAAGTATTGTGTGGCATTCCACTGCGCTCGTCATCCTGAGACATAAGATGTTAAGTCTCATTATGTCCTGTAGTTATTAACATAATTTGCAAATTGGAGCTCTCAAGTCAGGTCTCTTGTGTGTTTTTGCCGAAACAGACACCGGGAGAATGATAAGTACTAAATAAATAAATAAATTACCAAAACATTGCTCTATTATTATTTAAGAATATGAAATGAAGCATATTTTTGATATAATAGTTATCATAGACATGAAACCAATCTATACATGTAATAAAGCAGTAGAACCGCTGTGTCTGTACATTTAAAGAAATATGATAAAAAAGCAATGGGGTTACTAAAGAAGAGTAATGGAACACAAATCAGCCATTTTAGTAATTCTTTTCTGTATGCCTGTCTGTTTTTCCGTCTGTTTGTTACTGCACATCTCCAAAAGTACCGAACGGATTTCGATGAAATTTGGCACACGGGTAAATCATGTCCTGGATTAACACATAGGCTACTTTTTATACCGGGAAAATATAAAGCGGGACTTTTGATCCCGAAAAAACTTTTTCGGAGCCGCGACCAAAAGCTAAACTGTGCATCATATTTGAACGACAAAAACCTTACAACCAGACATCTTTCTGTGAAAGCCCTCATAACAAATGAATAAAAACACGATATATTAAACATTTCTATTCTCTGATATCGGTAAATATCGCATTAGAAATATACCTTTGATTGCCTCGGTGGCGCAGTCATATTAAAGTACGACTGCAGTGCTGAGGTCTTGGGTTCGATCGTAGATTTAGTTCGGTGTGTGTGTATATGTATGTGTGAATAACATTTTAAGCCCATAATAGAAATCATAATATTCTAATATCAATATATTATACCACGTTACTAAGCAAACTGTTATCCTAATATTGTTCTACAAATGTAAGCTTACTTAATTAACTCCTGAGTATTAACATCACGTGCTGTGAATGGGTTCAAGATCCAAAAGAGGTATACAACATGTATTTACATACATGCATACTTATATAGGTATATTGTAGACTTGTGTTAATCGTATGTTATATTACTTGTGATGTTCAGTCGCATAATTCTCGGTAAATACTGGCAACAATCTTCAAACCTAAATAGTGCATACATAGTGTTTGAAGGCAGAATTAAGTATAGCAGTAATACCTACTATTACTCTATTTATATCAATTTTCCATTGTAAACACCGACTAATTCGATGATAACACAGCAGCGGACATTATTAGATTATGCTTTAGTCCTAATAATCTATTCAGGGACTGTGCAGACCGGATAACTTTTATTTCCCAAACAATCCCTAGTTGTGCTTATACATAACTATGTATCCGTGTTACTTACTATGGTATTGACTGTTGCATCCGATCGATGGAACAATCTGAAACAATTGCAAATATCGTCCCATCCGCTTCCGAACTCTAAGACTTGAAACTTTGCCACGCCGTATAAAAAAAAATACTGATGGTCATAAATGATTGAAATATTCACAGGATTTCACTGTGTCAAGAATTCAATTTAAAAAAAGTAGCCACGTCTGCGCCGAGACTACCGACACCTGCTATTGTCCGCTGCATGCAAATCGTGTTTATTGGCAATACGCAGTAGTAACATTACCAATGCATAGCCGAATACCAGTTTAGTAATGCAATTATGATGTTGTTTTGCACGTACGAATACCTACAAACAAAGTGAATTGAATCATTTAAATCGAATATAACACTTATTGAAACATGCAATACTAATTTATCTGAATAAACTAAGCTACTAAATCTAATTTTCCAGGCAAGCAGAATTGTAGGTGAGTAGTAGTTAGGGAGCATATATTATCGACGAGCACTTAGTCTCGTTTTTTTTTTATAATTAAGAGTGTTTTCCAAATTTTAATCAAATAATACATTAATATCCTATCTTAGGAAACGAATCCAGATCCTCTCGTACTGCACGAGTGTGATGCGACTAGTCTAATGAAAAAAGTAATAAAAATATTAAAAATAAGAATATAATGTTGTTAAATAATAATATGATCGACCCAGCACGACGCTTTTATTTTTATAATTTTATCGTAGCTTCATATAGTTTTCTACATGAAAAATGCATGAGCAATAATTTGGGTGATGCTTGTGGTGTTCCCAACTACCCATTCACAGCTACCTCGTTTAAAATACGACAGTGTGGACCGCTATCGGCATCAGAATAACCCATTTGTTCCCAATTGGTGCAATGCGCAGCGGCGGTTATCTCATTTTAATTACATTTTATGCAGCAAAAACTAAAAAAAACTCGTGTGGAAGCCTTTTGTGGTAATGACTACGTTTACCCCTATCCTATGCAGCAATTTTATATTCGATTGGTAACGAGAAAGTGCGCACGATGGCTTAATCTAATTTTTAAAATTAGAAATCGTTTCACAGAATTTTCTTTTTGAAAAACCCTCATACATTAAAGTTTATAATCCTTTATTGTGACAACCAATTCTTGTATATAAATACATATTTGTCATAGTTTTATAGATACATATACATTATCTATTTGGGTAAGGTATATGCCAACTTTGCATGCTTAGGTAAATACTTACCTAGTTATTTAGGTAAGTAATCCGTGAGGGAAAAATCGTTTAAACATTTTAAATTATTGTAGTTAAGTCATTGAGAAACTTTCGCTAACACAACACTTAAATTAGGCAGTTTTTTTGTCGTGGGGATTTAAACCCGCGACTTCTTGTATAACAACACGATTTTCATACCAGAAATAATATCTTACGGCGTAAAACAATATTATCATTATTCATACTATGCTACTATATCATAGCGACCTACTTGTTTTGTAGATACAAAAGGCCATTGTCTCTCACAGCGGGATATAAATATTAAAGAAAAAATAAACACTGACCTTATCTCTGAAGTCCACTTCATTTTTGATATGCAAAAAAGAATCTTAGATTAAAATTATTATTTACTACTGTTTAATATAAGTTTTATTATTTTAGTTATGAATAAATTATGTACAAGTTTTTGGTTCAATAGGCTATAAGCTGTATTGTCTGCACCTCAGAAGAGCCAGCTCAACAGTACCACTGCTTCACAGAACATCAACTTGAAGCAAAATCATTGCTGTTGTATTACCGTCACGCAGAATGCCAAAGACTCATCAGACTCATGCTCGTTTGCCCCCTATATCATAAAAAAAACAACGGGTTGCACTCCGGGAGTGCCGGCAGAAGTGAAAACTTGAACATTAACGTTGTGTATTTTTGAATATTTTGGAATGGTTTGGGAATAATTTCGCACGAATTGCTTTATTTATCAGTATAAAAGTACTAGCATTTATGTGGTTAAATACAATATTTATTTATTGCGCTATCGTCCAGGATCGAGTGTCGCCATCTAGCAGTATTATTGGGCGTCATCTGCTAAATGTCGATACCTCTGCACTTCGATGTCCGATGGATGCGTGTCGGGTCATCTAGTTGACTACTTAATGTAGTAGTTCCCAGCCAATATTGATAGGTGGCGGTGTTGTTAATTATGCCGCCACAGATAAATGTCAGAAATGCAATGGTCATCACAACCAAAGTAGAATAAATTAAAATTGTACTCGTGCCGTGCCAACGCTGGGGAAATAGCTTCTACGTAATGTATTTAAGGTTCATATTAAATTAGTGAGGGATGGTTTTAATGGCGTTAATAAATAAAAATGCACTCGTCAAGAATTATAGCTTCTAGGCATTGTATTTAAGGTTCATATTAGTAAGGGATGGTTTTAATGGCGTTAATAAATAAAATTGCACTCGTTTTAAGAATTATAGCTTCTACGCACTGTATTTAAGGTTATTTATTTGGTCACGTGATCCTTACGCGAGTATGCGAGTTTAACATTTTATACCCATCCCAAGAAAAGTGCTCAACGCCGCTAAATAAGTTTTCACTTTAAAAAGACTTTTAATTATAAGCCCCGATTATTTTATCTCTTTACTGGCTTAATACACTCAAATCGTTATTATATTTACTCTGTTACCTTAACATACAATAATAATGTTACTTCAAAAGTCAGAAAACAATTCTTCCTACAAAGGCACGCTAATCCCATAAGAGTGGTACAACAAAGGAAATCAACGTACGTCGGGCTGTTTAATCCAAACCCTTGTTTGATCACAATAAGACTGTACACGCTAGGAAATTAAATTCGCTTCCATAAACGTAACATTCAAGTGATCTTTGAAAATTAGACCCGCAATATCAAGTTAATTATTTGGTTTAATAACATTACAAAACGATATAGTCTTCGGTTCTAATTTGGAAAGGGAAGACGCTTGTTTATGCGTCCTTTCAGGGAAATAGTAATATTCTATCGGAGGAGAATTTTTTGTACAAATACAATTTTACACGTGCACCTAAAATAAAACTACAAAGTTGTTCAAGGCATTGCTCGTAATCAAGACATTAAGCATCTGTTCCACGCAAATATAAGAGGACTAAATACATAAGACACGTTGTCAACAGTAGGTAATATTAAATGAATGGTTATGAAATGAGTACTATCTTCTTTCTTCTTTCAATATTTACTTGAAAATTGTGAGTCTCATAAAGCAAAGTAATCACAATGTCTGTGTAGGTCTGAATTTCTAACAATTACCAGTTTATTATTATTTCCACGGAGAAGAAGTTCTTTAGAGCGTGAGCTCTTTGTAAATAGATAATAGCTTAAGACGAGATTATAGAGAGAGCCTTAACTTGCGCAAATAAGGCCTCGTCATAGGATTAATGTTATTTCATCTCTCTTTTAAATATTTAAATCAGAAAGCTCATTTCCCGCCCGCTTACTGGAAACTCTTTGTATTTACCCATATAAAGAGCTTTATAAATCAAAAACCTACTTTTCACTTGTAAAATATAAAAATACGGACATTCCGCTTCCATATTTTATAAGAAATAGCAACTGAGATCTATGAAATACGAAAAGAAAAGGTGAAGCTGACCAAAAGGAATACATTTTTAAACGATTTGAAAAGTATGAAGCAAGAAAATAGTTATACACACGCACTCACGCCCTTTATCCCCGAAAGGGTAGGCAGAGGCGCAACTGTTGCACCCACTTTTCACCGTGCGTATTCCGTTCCATGATGTGAAAGGAGGCGCGAGCCTATCGCCATATCAGGTACAAATTCCAGACTCAGGTCTGATACTGAGTAGAAAACCCAATATCACTTTGGCCAACCCGGGGATCGAGCCAGAGACCTCAGCGTTGCAGTCGTACCGTAACACAACTAGACCACCGAGCCAGGCAGAAAATAGTCATATTTGTTTGATATCGTTTTTTCGACTTATTTTTCTAAACTTTTATTTTCTTATAAGATAAAATCATTTATTGATCAAGTAGGCTCATAAAAAAGCGCGTATGACAAGTCATGACAAGGTAGAGACAATAACAAAGGTACATATACCAATGAAATAATTTAAAGTACGTACATTAAATAATGAACAACCAGCACAGGCTGATAGGTACAGGGGACACGGCTATTGGGGACGGAAATGGGGGTAGGGAAGGAGAAATGGAGCTGATATAAAAAAAAGGGAAGGAGTATCTTTACATTACGAGGAAAGGAAACGTCACGGTCCTCGCCGGCGAGGATAAAAAGGTCCTAGCCTGGCTAACCTACCAGCCTTTCACTAGCTACCTAAGCGATCTTTATAATTCGAGCTTTATAATGCACCTATTGTTATTTATGTGGGTGTACGTCTCCAGACGATGCTACTTATCTTAAGGCGAACATTTGTTTGCGTGCATTCGTGTATAAAAAAACAGCAACACTACCCAGACTTTAAAATATACAGTCCTACATGACACCGCAACGTGCTCATCTTCATTGTTATGTCGTCTCAAATTGCTCTGACACTATCTCATAGCTACAATATCTTTCAAACCGAAGCATGCTATATTCTATTTAAGATTACCCCTTTCAACAATGTTAAATCCGTAGTCTGTATATCAATTTACGCCGAATAATTTATGTCCTAACTCTACCATACTGTTAAGCAATGACATAAATTAAGATACAATGTCCTTAAACCCGGATCACATAATTTTAGCATAGACAGAAGAACAATTACCAAATACCCTTAGCATCAATCCGCGGCTATATATCATTGTTACCCCTAAATAATTTATGTGCCAATTTTCGATACAGTTGGCATCAGGAGTGTAGGCCACTGCGGGACTGTTAGTATAACCCCCTGGTAATTCTGTACATCGACGGTCAGTAATGCCGACGTTAATGAACCGGCCGAGACCGCGTCCGGTAATACCCCACCGCTGCGTCGTGTAAGTGTATTAGTGTCAAAGTGCTAAGATTATGTAACATACACGGGATGAATTATGCTGTGGAACTGATTTATGGAAATAGACTGTGTTCTAATTGCTGGACATCGTATCTTACATCTTGTAACGGTGTAGAGTCGCTTCGCCGTGTCAGATTAAATATATTAGGTAAATACGAAGGGATTGTATTCAAAGATTAGGTAGGCAACGGTTTGGCTGTGCCTCTGGCATTGCTCAAATCCATGGGCGGTGGATACGGCTTACCAGCAAGCTGACCGCATGCTCTTTTGCCTACTAAGGCAATAAAATAAATAAAAAAAGATGTTATGAAAAACTAAAAATGTTAATGCAAATATTGGCTTAAAATCATTTGAAGCGATTTTTGTTGTTAATTAATAGACTTACAATTAAAAATCAACAAATATATTCCAGAACTAATTAATGTTTGTGTGCATGTAATTAATAACGCCGCGCGGTTAAAATCTATTATAGCTCTAATTTGTATATTATGGATACCAACGATATTTAAACTTGAATACATACTATGCCAATAATTAATCATGTTTTTAACCCCCGACAAAAAAGACGGGTGTGATAAGTTTAGGGTGTATATCTGTATGTCTGTCTGTGGCATCGTAGCTCTCAAATGAATGGGCCAATTTTGACGCGGTTTTTTTTTGTTTGAAAGCTGACGTGATCGCGATGGTTCATAGCTACAATTTATGAAGATCTGTTCAGGCGTTACAATATTTTTAAACATGAGAAGATGCTGCAGCATCAAATAGTCTGCGGGATACCTAACTCCTTAGCAACTTATAGCAGATATAGCGTGTTTAGGCTCATAAGGATGGTCTCATACAGTAGATGTTAGATAGTTGATTATTAAGGCCCCATGATGGAGACTAAAGTAATTTAAAAAGTTGGAAATAAAAATTAAATTAAACTTAAAATAACCCCTGACACAAAAACTCTCTAAAAAGTAAAATAATAAAAGTGTCTTTGTCGTTTAAGTACCTGGTAATATTTTGACCCAAGCGTCCTCACGTCGGGGGACCGAACTCCGGACCAGGGACATGAACATACTTCTTTAGCGGTCCCCCGACGCGACGACACTTGGGTCAAAATATTACTAGGTACTTAAACGACAAAGACACTTTTATTATTTTACTTTTTAGAGAGTTTTTGTGTCAGGGGTTATTTTAATTTTAATTTTTTTTTTAATGCGTTAATCCCTTCCGAGTCATGTGATGTTCTTATATTTATACTTATGTATTTCTTACATAAGATTATGAATTAATCATCCCTTCAAATATCTACTACATACAAAAAAATCCAGGTAAAAGATTATTATTTTTAAAACTCGAAATTAAAATAAAATCACTTGTGCTCTACGACTTTCAACCACAATGCTTAGTGCATTTAAGTCTACATAAATTCTAGAAATAAAGAGACTGTTTTTAAACACTAACTTGAATTAACACGTCGGAATAAACTCCTGAAAGCTTTTATAATTATCACGCTGGAAGTGTCAGCGTGTTCCGGGCCGGGTTGAGCGGGCATTGTTCGGAGTGACACGTTAACGCCACTTCGGTTACATTGCTCAGTATATTGCATTAAGTGAGGTACTGAAGCGTACACGGCGAGCGTTGTAATGCGACTAATGGGCATTATCGTTAGCTACGATGGGATAATAAAGGGCGACTACGTGCACAATTAACGTGTCAACTGCAACAAGTAAGTAAACTGGTTGCGGTTTCAGTGAATGAGATTCAAATTCCAGTTGAATGTGTATAATTCAGTAGCATGCAGCCGTGGGCTCCTATATGTGACTGAGAACAAATATTATGAAACTGATATTGTATTGTTAGCACTTAAATATTTTTTGGAGTATTTGTGATATCAAACTAGTAGTGGAAGTGACAGTTGGGTGTATAAAATGGGTACCGTATCGATGTGCAGGCCCATTCGCGCTCTTTCGGCCTCAGTCTTGGCTCAGTCGTAGTCTCTTATATCTTTGTGAAAGTATTTCTGTTAAATATTTTGCTGTAAAATCAGTGGTACATATTTTTTTTATTTAAATCAAAATCGCTTCAGTTTCTAACAGTATAATATTGTAAGGTAGAGCCCTGCTGTAACCATTTTCATTAGTACGATTGGGTCGGCTCGAGCGAGGTATCCTAGGAGTGGTATAACAGGGCTATATAGTCGCTGGTGTGAAGTAACTTAGATTTTGTCCTTCGTATGACTAACGAACGACCCTTAGCTATAAAAATAAACATTTTATACTATTCTTATTTAATAGCATATGACCTTGTGATTTTCCCTTTTTATAATATAGAAGAGAATTGCCGAGTATATAACGTGTTAAAACTGAAGTTCGTTGATTCATATTATTAGCATACCTTGTATATGAAGCATGAGACCAAGCAACTAAATCTGAGAGGTTTACGGTGCGAAAAAAAAAAAAGAGTGTGCTTTAGACCACACGATCACACTCTGATACAATATATATACACTCGTAACTCCCTCTATTTCTATCTTCACTAACTTATATCTCCCTCTCAACTTCCGTTCGCCTCGCCCGATCACACTTTTCGTAACGCTCTCGTCACGCATTCACCAGCTTACTCTCCAAGTCAAGCGTGCGTAAAGAAGTTTTACTCCAAAAAGCTGCAATTGCCCAGATTTGAATTTGTGTTCTTTCGCATCGTGATGATGTGCTTATAATGGTTTTTGTGAAGAGCAAGAAATAGTGGCGTCTCTACCTACCTGTGTTACATAAGTATCTGCACAAATTCAAAATTTCAAATCCCCTATATCCGTAAGTGAACCGTCAGTTACGAATCATATTTGCAGTTTTCGGACAACATTCCATTAGTAAATTGGATACTAGATTGTCGATTTAAAACAAATAAACAAACAAAGTGCATCGTTAAGGCGTTTCTGTAGCGAATTAATTAATACTACGAGTGTATGCTAATTTAATTACTAAATTAAATTAAGAGGTTCTAACTTTCGACAACTATCTGGTAATTAATTGCTCCTAAGTGAATACTATGCGCTGTTGATTTACACTTGTTTATTAAGGCTAAAATAGAATTGTAGTTTGAAGATTTTGATTTAACTAAATATTTCTTGCAGCGCCGGTCGCGTTAAAGTCCTTTCAAGAAAAACTTACGGTATACTTTTCCATGATGATATCGCTGCTTTAATTTGATAACGACAGATCTCAAAAATGTACTTTTTTCAGGATAGCCATTTAAATAAAACAAGAAATAAAATTGTTTATATCTCTTATTTTAATATTGAAAATTGTTTAAATGAACATATTATCTATCAAATTTCTATTATTAATGAGGTACTTAGCTCTTTTAGTACAAATACAAAAAATAAATTTGTATAAAACAACATGCTTCAGACATACGTCAAATAGTTTGTGTTTTAATTGTTTTCAACATTGGCATAAACTAAAATATGACCTTTAATTAGACAAAATCCAAGTAAACAAAACACAACTAGGACATCAAAACTTTTTAAATATCGTCACAACACGAAAAAGGACATAATCTAAGAAAATATTTCACAAATAACTACGAACTATTTCGTTTTGTGACTATATCCTAAAGAAAATGCGAGTGTCACCTTGCGAAAACTCAAAGCAACTGGCGTTGTGTCGATGTACCAACACAATGGCGGACAATTTCGACCAATCAGATAACGTCATTCAATCACGCCACCTAGCCAAATGTACACATAGCTATATGAGTTTTATTCACATTATGTTATAGTTTAGTTTGCATCGAATAATAACATTATCCAAAAAATTACACATTTTGTGATGTGCCACTATCGAATTAAAGCAGCGATGTGTGAATCCAGGAGTTGGTCTGTGTAGGTCGCAAATTTAATTCAAATCAAATAAAAAGTCACTACTTTTTGGAGGTACCTATGACTAATCTGTTTGACGCTTGCTGTGAGAGCCCCAATTTCTTTTTGACTCGACTGTATTTGTATTTATTATATTGTATGGAACGAAAGAAACCAAAAAGACTTCTAAGCAAACAATGTAACGGCTCATAAATAAAACAATGTACTGTGAGTGCACTGAATTTAAAACGTATTACACGATAGCGGAGTGCTCAAACATTTGTACCATCATCGCAATATAAGCTACGACACATAATACACTCAGAGACTGTTGGGACACCAATTCGGGTTATTTATAGGATTTCTAAAAGCGTTATGAACGTTACAATATGTAACACTTCCTTTGTTGTTAAGAGTTAGGAAAGAAGGTACGAAAATAAGCAGGTGGGTCAGTAATTAGGTAGTGATAGCAATTAGCAAGTGATTATTGCTGGTATCAATTTTTTTTTTACAAAAAATCGTCGTCGCCATATGGTAATAATTTGTTGCGACTCAAAATTACGTAGGTATACTTACATTAGTTTAAGAACTTAGTTCTTAAGGTTAAATAGAAAATGTTATTATTTTTTGCTTTTCAGTTATTTCGGCGGTTAAATTTTTTTGTTCATAAGATTTTATTTTATATTTTTTGTGGCTATAAACTACATGCTCAATTTCTATAATACATAACAACATTAAAATCTGTGAGTAAACAATAAATCACCCCTTTTTTCCCACCCCTAGGGTAGATTTTTTTCCAAATTTACATGGGACCAATTTCGAGGTAAAGGGTATCCTTTCCAATAAAAAAAAATTTATTAAAATCGGGCTACTCTGTAAAAAGTTATGCGTGGTCAAACATAACAAATATACACGTCGACTTGATAACCTCCTCCGTTTTTATTTTTCGTCGGTTAAATAGTGGAGGCGATCTGAAGGTAAGAGTAGGGAATATAGATAGAGGTCACTTGACTTCATGCAGAGAGTTTTCTTTTTTTGTTATTGCAGTTAAATGACGAGACAAATATGTCGTTCGCCTGATGGTAAGCGATACGATAAACAGTACAGTACAGCAACACCTCACATAATTGAATTACAAAGTACTGCGTGAAACTCCACTGCGCTCGTCACCTTGAAAAATAAGATATTAGGTCTTATAATGCCCAGTAATTAAACTGACTACATGTCCTTCAAACCGGAACACTGAACAAACAATGTAGACGACACACAGCCTCTTTGCTTGCATTTTTTTTTAAATCCAATTAATGTCACATTGTAAAATATTGAAAAATTATGTACAAAGTAAAATTTTGGAGTCCGTTTTGAGCGTATCTACAAATAGTTTTATTTTCATTGGGGCAGAGCCCTAACTCATATCCGTCTTTAACAATGGGCATTAGGAATAGACATTGCGGTGGTACCTACCCAGACGGCTTCTTGCATACGAGAGACCTACCGCCAGTAAAGTTGAGTCGATAAAGTTCTCTACTCCTTAACCCGCTTGTGGTACTTTATTTACATTGAATGTAGTTATAAACATAGTATGTTGATATAATTTATAAGTTCCGATACATTCTGCCAGATGGCCTGCATAAACAAATCTTTGTAAATTTATAGCATTAATAAATTCATAAATAAAATTAATGTTAATCAATAACTTCTTATTACAATATAAATGAAAAACCCATTTATGACATAAACCATTGTAATTCAATAACAGCTTTTATAAAAATAATATATTACTGTTAGACCTCCAGCGATGAATCTATTTCTATTTTAATTACTCAAAAGACTTTATTATTCTAAGTGGTGCGCAAAAAGCTCCATTTGTTTTACATCTTAAAATATTTGTAAAGTAGCAAAAACCTAATGCATCTTTTGTATTGTGACACTAATTAATGATTAATATTGATTGAAGTCACTTAAGTAACCTTCATTAGAACTAATCTACTTCACTCAATTTATTTAGTAACTGTGATTATGCTGAAAAATTTTGAGTCCGGAAGTTCTATCTTGGATTGCAGATGACCGCAGACTTGCTACGAGAGTTGATATTAGACAAAAAAACAACATTGGTGTATGAATACACAGGTGGAATATATTTTGTGTTGAAAAACAACACAAAAAAAAACTATATAAATACTTAAATTATTTGCAAAATCACTTAATACTATTACGCCCTCTTTTCTCAGTAGAAATCCGAGCTAGCAAAAGGGTAGATCCATTATACAGCACTGATGTAATTATACAGTGTTATTTAACGTTAATAAATCAGTAGACATTTTTAAGTTAATTATTAAACAATTTATTTATCAAAAGGCCTACAAAAGTAATTAATATTTAAGTATAACTAATTAAATTAATAATTTTAGCTTTAAAATATGCCAACATATTCTTGAAATATGTATCAAGCCTCAGGAATGCTGCAGTGCTCTTTTTAGTACGGGGTTAATAGTCCATAGGTTAAACACAATAAAAATCTATAAATAGTTATCACAAGGTAATTGAGTGCCATTAAAACAGTGTAACTCAATTAAATTATTCTTTACAAATGAATTAAAGCTGGGAAAGCTTTTAACGGCTTCAAATGATGCAATTAGCGCATACAAAATTGACTTCAGCAGTAAAACTTCTGCATTAAATTATTTTCAAATGTCGACCTCGCTGCCCGCGACTGTTATTTTAACGATTTTTATAGACCAAACTTCGGTTTTCGGTTTAAATTTTCTTTAATAAAATGTTATCTATTCATAATAGTTTAACCTCAGTTGAGGGAATTAAAGTTCCAGAGCAATAATAATATTTAATATGCCAGTCGTAACCAAAACATAACTTGCAGTTTAGTTGGGAATTTAAGGTCGAGATTTTACGAAGTTTTAACTTACCTAACAGTTCAGTTAAATGTAGACAGTTTGTAAGCAAAATATTATGAGAACTGCGCAGTCAACTACAAATAGGTATTTACCAAATACAATAATTATGCAATATAAAAGGTTCTGTATGCTTATATACCATTGTATATTTTCTAGTAACTCATCAATCTTATTATATCAAAAAAATAATGGTCAATATAAATATTTGTTGGGTAAAGTATTCAATAAAAAATATCTTCTATCATATCCGTACGGCCTAGAAAGTTATGGAACTATCTCGAACAAAGGCGGTCAAACAACAATACCCTATTTTTCCGAGATGATTCTCATTTGTCAACAAAAGATAATGGATTAGGGGTAGACGATACGTGCCCACTTACCCCCTGTACTGGGCTTTATAAAATATTGACGATATTAGTTAAATAATAAATTAGGCAATATTTATATTAAAATATCAATGCTTGTTATAGACTTATTTTACAGTTATTATTTTGAGATCTAAGAAATACCAATAGGTTTTTCCAATGCGAGTATTTAATGAATGTTGGTTGTATCATCTAGTTGATAGAATAGTCTGGTTCCCTGTTATACGACTATTGGCGTTATCTCGCGGTGCCACCTCTGCGAAAGTTTTTTCTAAAATAAAGCCTCACTGTGCACTTTTATGAATAAAAAGTAAAATAATAAAAGTGTGTTTGTCGTTTAAGTACCTAGTAATATTTTGACCCAAACTTCGTCGCGTCGGGGGACCGCTAAAGAAGTATTTTCGTCTCCCTGGTCCGGAATTCGGTCCCCCGACGTGAGGACGCTTGGCTCAAAATATTACTAGGTACTTAAACGACAAAGACACTTTTATTATTTTACTTTTTAGAGATTTTTGTGTCGGGGGTTATTTTAATTTTTATTTCATATTTTTTCAATTACTTTATTCTGCATCATGTGACCTTGATAATCAACTATCTAACACCTACTCGATGAGACCATCCTTATGAGCCCAAACAAGCTATATATGCTATAAGTTGCTAAGAAGTTTGGTATCCCGCAGATTACTTGATACTGCAGCATCAGCTCATGTTTAAAAATATTGCCGAAGTCACAGTACACCAAATTGAAATTCAATCGGGCTTTTTAAATTGGAAAAGGGCTGATAATCTTCAAACTCCTGAACAGATCTTCATAAATTATAGCTAAGAACCATCGCAATCATATCAACTTTCAAGCAAAAAAACCGCGTCGAAATTGGTCCATTCGTTTGAGAGCTACGATGCCACAGACAGACATACAGATACACACCCTAAACTTATAACACCCCACTTTTTTGTCGGGGGTTAAAAAATAGTAAAACTTAGAAAAATAGTAAATTAATAACAGTAACAAAAGTCTTCAATCAATGTGTGTTACTAGTGATGACAAACGGCACTAAGACGTGGCCTCTGACTATGGGCCGCCTAAGACGGCTTACGGTCACTCAGCGAGGTATAGCGAGGGCTATGCTATGTGTTTCTTTACGCGACCGAATCAGAAATGAGGAGATCCGTAGAAGAACGAAAGTCACTGACATAGTGATTCCTTATGTTTACGCGAATGTTAGACATTGAAATTAAACTATTATAACGGATTTTATCGCGGTTTTTTATTAAATTTTTCTCCCGACGTTTCGAAGGCTTTGCAGCACTTCGTGGTCACGGGGCGGACTGAGGTGTTGGTGGTCCGAAAAGTTAGTGTTACAAATCTACCTTCAATTTACAATTATACAATTTAAAGATGTTAGTCATTGTTTGCGGTCCGGTCTACGCAGTAAGAGCTCACAATGTCTTGAGGTCTGGCAGCAGGTCTTTTGGGGCCCGATTTAATTAGATGTATGACCGGGTCCCAGGCTTGTGCAAGTTTCCAACCATCTTCTCTATTGAAATTAGGATGTTTTTTGATCTCAATAGCCTCGCGGATCATCCTAGGCAGGAATCGGTGTTCTTTGGCAAGGATTTGTGGCTTGTCGAATCTAAGGTAATGGTTGGAGCCTTCTTCTGAGTGTTCAGCTACTGCAGACTTCGTAGAGCGTCGGTGTTTAACATCAGCTATATGTTCTTTTACGCGGGTCCCTATATGTCTTTTTGTTTGTCCAATATAAGAGAGGCCACAGTCGCAATCTATCTTGTATACGCCCGGTTCTTGTAGAGGTATATGGCACTTGACAGGTGGTAAAAATTGACTAATCTTCTTAGGCGGCTTAAAATAAGTTTTTATGGAAGCGCGCTTCAGGATGTAGCCAATCTTGTCAGTGACTCCTCTTACATAAGGTAATACAACTGGGACACGATCAACTGTGGCTGGTTTCACTCACTGACATAGCCCAGCGGATTAACAAGATGGGGCAAAAAAGTTCTCGAGTGGAGACCACGTACTGGCAAGCGCAGCGTCGGCCGTTCGCCTGCAAGGTGGACAGAGGACTTGATAAAGGTCGCAGAAACACACTGGATGCAGGCCGCTTTTGACAGGTCAGTCTGGAAATCTTTAGGGGAGGCCTATGTTCAGCAGTGGACGTCATGTGGCTGATGATGATGATGATGATGAATTTCTCTTATTTACAATACATTGCTATTTCTTTTCAATTACTAAACATATTAGTTACCTCTTTCTTAGGCCTATTTGTATGCCATACACGCGAAACCGTAGGCCGGTTTATGTGTTCTAATAAAAATCCAAACATCTTTACAATTTATAAGACGCTCTCCTGATGATACCTACGGTATAAAAGCGCCTTAACACGACCGTTGGTATGAAAAGGCGATACACCGTGACTCCCATTCATGATCGTTTTGCAGTGTCAAGTAGCATCGTTTGCAACGCACGTGCTACGAGACTCGCTATAGAGATGTTCAGGAAACTACAGCATAGCTACAACCAGTATTGTAACTTGAGGACTTATAAATAAGGTTAATTTTCAAAGCGTTTTTTCAGAGTGGAATCAGTGTCACATTTCATGTTGAAAGAAGGCATTTATGGTTGCTGAGCCACAAGTAAACGTCAACATTAAATCACTCAAAATAAAAGATGCGTAAGCGTATCAACGAAAGAAAAATATTTTTGTAAACTCATCATCAATTGTTTCTGTTTTAGTGAACAAATTGAAAGCCTTTCCAGAAGGTTTGCGCCGTAATAAAACAATTCGTTTACAAGGACACTTAATTTATTTTCTATTTAACTGACTTCCAAAAAAGGAAGAGTTTCTCAATTTGTGTGTTTGTGTTATGCTTAGATTTACTACAGTGTACTATGAATTGTTATATATTATTGGTAGTTTTTAAACTTTACGTCTTTATACCTTAACTATTCTTCGGATTCGAATCCTAGACAGATCAATCAAGGACATGTCCAAAAACGGGCTAACATTTTAACCAAGATACTTTACATATTTGGATAGTACTCCCAAAAACTAGAGCTTCGCAATAAATCATATAATTTTAAAGACCTCCGATTTTTAGATTTATGTAACATTATTTTGCTTGAAAACTACGCTTAAAATTAACTTTTTTAAAAAGTTCGTTATAAATGGAGGGATCTAAAAATATTTTTTTAATGGATCCATTATTATTATGGGGGCAAAAATATGGATTAACTATTGTTAATCCATATTTTTGCCCCTTTAATATCTCATAAAGTTTGGATTTTGTTAGATTTTGAGGCTCAGCACCCATACAAAAAGCTGGCATACATACATACTCACGCCTTTTTATCCCCGAAGGGGTACGCAGAGGCGCAACTAGTGCACCCACTTTTCGTCGTGAGTATTCCGTCCCATGATGTGATAGGGGGCGAGCCTATAGCTATAGGTATCGGGCACAAATTCCAGACTCCGAGCTAATACTGTAGGTATAGAAAAATCGATGTGTTGAACGAGTTTACAGACATCATGGTCACGGGGCGCTCTACGAAACGTCGAGAGAAAATATAAATAAAAAATTTGCGATAAAATTTGTAAAATAGTTTTTTTTCAATTTCTAATATTCGCGTAAATATAAGAAATCATCAATAACATTACGGTAGTTCTTATACCCATCGAGTGTCTGTGTCTCGAGCGCTAAAACCACCTCTGCCTTGATTGTTCATAAGTTTAATACATAAGCTCAGTGTATAGCAATGTTATAAATAAACAACGACGACGACGAATGATGACGAGCGCAGTGGAATGCCACACAGTACTTTGTAAGACAAGTTGCTGGATGGTGTTGCTACTGTTTATGGGTGGTCGTATCGCTTACCATCAGGCGAATGGCATGCTCGTCTCGTCATTCTATGCTATAAAAAAAAAAAAAAAAAAAAAAAAAATTTAATTAATTTTATGTGATTTGTAAGTGAGATAACGGTGGCATCAGTACGACTACCGGCAGCTGCAATGAATACGTGATGCGGCGTGCGATTTATCACGGAAACTTCGGAGCCGTCTCCATTCATCACTAGTTCCTTTCATTTCTGTCTGAAAAGCGCCGCGGTTACACTCACCCGTGCAGGGGACGTTGATACACTGACGGGCTTGTAGCTTCGGTGACAAAGATGTATGGTTTAATAGATAATGAGGCTCCGTGAAAAATATGTTATAGTATCTGCATATAAATCTTTGAACGTGTAGAAACACGACTCGTTTTTTTAGAGAATTATCGAATTTTTAGGAGTAATCATTTTTAATACTGTTTTCTAAGTTTGGTATTTTGTTTTATTGAAACCAGAACCCAAAAGTTTCAAGTACCATACCACATAAATACTCTATTGAGGGAAGGAAAAGCTTATGTAACGAAACAGTATTTACAATAAAGGTTTTGTTTGACCTGTCAGTTACACCGAATACAATAGAAACAATCGAAAAGCGGACAGCCTTATTTTTTCCTTAACTGAATATGATGTAGATAAATGATGTGACTTTTAGTAAATTTGCATACTTTAATACATTTGGATAGTCTTAAAATTAAACTGTATAATACATGTAGAACAAAGGTATCAGTACTCAGTAGTATTGCTACAACTTACAAAAGCCGTTACTAACAAGCTTCTCGTCATTTGGTTACATAGAATTAGCCACAAGTAAAACAGTATGCTCAGGATCATATTATGGGCTTTTTTTTTATGGCATTGAATGTCGAGACGAGCATGCCGAACGGCATGATCGTCTGATGGTAAGCGATACGACCTATTTATGGGTATAAACAGTAGCAACACCATCCAGCACTTTGAGTTACAAAGTATTGTGTGGCATTCCACTGCGCTCGTCATCCTGTGACATAAGATGTTTTTTTTTTTCGGTAGGCGATCCTGCAGTCAACACCGAGGGAAACCTGCGAATGGGATACTGGAGTCCCCCGGCTTGACGACTGCAGGGGCCTGGGAAGGAAGCGGAAAAGGATGATGGAAGGAAAGGTGGGGAGTGGAGAAAGGTTCTCAGGATGGGCGGAAAGGAAAAGGGTGCCAGGAAATGTTCGCGGGCCCTTTTAGGCCTCAATGGCCGTGTTATGCAACCAAGAGGTATACACACTGACTGTGTGCCTCGGCCCGCGACTAATGTTCCCCCGCGCATGGGCGTGCATTGGGTGTGAAGACCCAAAGCACAAGAATTGCCTCGGGGGGCTGACATAAGATGTTAAGTCTCACTATGTCCTGTAGTTACACTGGCTACAATGTCCTTCAAACCGAAACACAACAGTGCATGCACACTGCTGCTTGGCGGTAGAAATAGATATTACGGTGGTACCCACCCAGATGGACTCTTACATATGAGAGACCTACCACCAGTAACTTACGTAATGGACTGAGATTTGATTTGTGTCCAAAATGTTCAACTCTACCGGACGGATACTTCACGATTATGTGTGAACGAACTTCAACTCGTATTTCTGCAAGAGCAACGATATTGTGAACTTTGCCATATGAATGTGATGCAGTCATTATGATGTTTTATTGCGCGAACTGTGTTTAATTTCATTTATATTGCTGCGGAAATTGTTTCACAATATATCTTATATTATATTATATTATATGGCGGTGATGCATGAAAATAAATACAACATTGCCCGGTTATTTCATGTTGAAGCTCTATAATTATTTTGTCTAACGAAACATCACACATGCATAAATGCATATGAAAAAAAAAGTTCATTTGGACGTTTAGATTTTAAATGTGAGGAAGTTTGTTAGCCATACACATAGAGACCGCTGGACCATAATACATTACTTCACAGTTCACTTTATTTTTAAAAGCTAAAGTAAAATATGTCCGGAGTCTGGAATTTGTGCCCGATATGATTTGTTTATAATTATTTAATATTTACAACTCATAATGTAAGCGTCCGATCACGGCCACCGTGCCGGGCGTAATAAATAAATTTTATCGGAGGCTTGCTAGCGTTCGCACGTCACTTAAGGTGAACACTGAAAACCAGCGTTGTGCTGCGGTCCGCACCGTGGCACAGCATCATGCTGAGTGTTAACCTACCTGTCGCGGCCTTGACATGCAGTCTAATAGATTTAAGTTCGTTTTATTTTTAATTTTTATAGTTGTTTATATTATTATTATTATTTCTTTCCAAATGTTTGTACGTATGCATGTCTGTCCGTGACAAATAAATTACTTTTCTTTCTTTCTTTCTTTATATGGCGATAGGCTCACCCCCTTTCACATCATGGGACGGAATACGCACGGCGAAAAGTGGTTGCTTTAGTTGCGCCTCTGCCTACCCCTTCGGAGTTGAAGGGCGTGAGTGTGTGTGTGTGTGTGCGTGTGTGTGTGTGTTACATGTGTGTGTGTGTCTGTAAAGTAAAATATAAAAAAAAAACCTCTCAAATTGAAAGAAAAAATGCTGAGAGGTTATTTTCCAATAAGTTCTGTCAAATGAGACAAGTGTCACCGTCGAATAGCATGTGATGCACTGCGGGGCTTATTGAAACTTTACAAGACACGTACAACTTGCATTCAATCTTATCTCACACTCATAAAGTCCTTTATCCACCGTGTCTACATCACAAAGCAAATTGAGTATCATTGGAAAGAGATCTCTTATGTTGTAAGGATACAGTCGCTTATCGATTGTTTATCCTCCGGACTCGCAGAAAAATAGCTAGATTTGAAACAAGACAGATTAAACATAGCCCGATAAGATCTACTGTAACGTCTGGGATGTTTTTTTGATAGTTCGTCGACTTTTCCAAGAGATCAAGCGATGAGCTTTTTGTCCCAAACAATCCAACTTCGTTCCTCACGTATTTTCACTTCTCCGAAGCGCTTCTAAAGTTACTAAGTGCTTAGTCTGAGTGCAGTTTGAATTCTGAAACGTTTACTTGACATTGTTTATGTTACCATAGTTTGTTATGACTCGATTGAGGATATTGAAATACAATTTGTATTAACTGACGCTTGATCTCGAGTGTTAGGTAAAGTAGCAACTGGTGATCTTTAGTTCGCCCAGCTTGCGTTCTATATTGTTAGAAGCACGCCACCTTATTGGGTACAAATTCAAATACTAGGGCACAGTGATCATTCAAATCAGAAAACCACAGTAGTTGCGTTAGATCTACTTGGAAAACTGCCACTACAAATACAGCGTTAAAATCTTAACACGCTTTGGCTTTGTCGTACTCGGGTAAAAATACGGAAAATAAAGACAATATTTCTGTTCAGCGGGCGAATGGTTTTACTCGACCCGTTATTCAATCAAATAAAAATAAAACCTCGTAAGACTAATAAAAAATAAATGTGTTTTAACAACGAAAATGATCAAAAACTTGTATAACTACCGAAGCGAGAGATATTCGCATCGTTTGTGAGCGGGCTTACGATATAATTGGGTTCACGCGGGGTAATCCGACCGAGCCTGCAGTTCACTGCAGGTAAGCCTATAATGTTTTACCAAACTTTATTGTACTATTTTCATATAAAGAGCAACGAGGACCCATCTAATTCCAAGCACCACTCACACTGATGGCACTTCCGATAAATCAAACAAGCTTGACAAAACATCACATGGCATAAATATTTACTTTCCATCAAAACTGTAGAAAATATACAACACATTAAAGGTTTTTCATCAAATTGTTGTAAAAACTAATATATTCGAAGTATAACAAGTATTCGTTAATGTATGGCAACTTCATAATGTTTCGAATTTATAACACATGCTTCGTAAACATGCAATCCTAACATTAAATTGATATTTTCCACGACCCATACAATAAGTTCAGACAAAAACTGTTGAAATATTTTGGTTCTTCTGCCTCCAATTCTTGATTTCTTTTCTTTTCTTGCTCGTTTATTAAGTTTATCACATTTTGTTTTTTGTTAAATTCTAGCTTTAGATGTAATCATAATAGCTGTATAAATTAACTGTTAACGCACTACATATTTTAATGAATGCTGTGTACTCCTTTAAGTTGGTTGTGCATCAGAATATGACCATTGTTATAAATCACCTGTGTAAACTTAATGTACAATCTGCTGGAGAACCTTATAAATAAATAAATAAATTAAAGGGACTTTGCATTATTGTATTCTTGGTGCGGTAAAACGGAAGATGGATTATAATTGTAGGTATAGTATATATAACCAGACATGATATATCTGCGGAAAATTTAACTTTTAAACCGTGAATACGAAAAATAAAAAAGCTTTTAATTTTATGACTTAATTCTTAATTTTTATTTTGAAAGTGTTTTTTTGCATACGAATATATTTTGCAGTCGATTCGCTTCATGCGAAATATACTCTATGTTTTTTTTACAAGCTTTTATTTAATTATTTGTTCATTTGCTTAACTTATAGTTCCTAATGACTGAACTAGTAGCGAAAAAAAGCAGTAAACGAGAACTGTCTTAATGAATAAATTAAAACATTTCACATAAAACATTTTTTTACTTCTAATTTTATTCATGCAACCACAAAGAACTGCCATATCTTTTAGAGATCATAAAAAATATATAAAAACCAAGTGCTGTCGTGATTCCGTGAGATTTGATGAAACTGGAGCGCGATGGAATCCGAATGTCACGAGACTTGGTACCGAGTACTCTTAACATGCATTTCAAGTGTTTTAAACTAGTAGTTGCTCGAGGAACCGCCCAATAAACTGGATGAACGTTTAAATAATATTTTTTAATTTGACCTCCGCATAATATGACGTAATGCAAGCTCTAATAAGGAAATGGATCTATTTTCCTGGATAAAAAGCTTACATGATACAATATTACGGTATTTGTAATTTTATCAGTAAAAACTTTACTAGTCTATGTATTAGTCTCACTTTTTAATGTTATATGAATAATTGTACTGTTTGTTTTCCAAATGTAATAAAATAAATAAAAATAAAATAAATGATATTTCATAGATGGACCTGTTTCTTTTTATTTTTGTAGTAGGTAATCGGTGGATTCTTCAAAGATTAAGGGTTACTTTTTGAATTGTATTCTAGCAAAATGCAATAAATTATACCTCACAGTAAAACTTCGGAAACGTTAAATTGAGTCTACATACTGTATTGTGATTAATAGTAGGGTAATACAAGTGGATTTCCAATATACAAACAGATATACAAATTTTGTTTGCATAGATAATAAATGCAGTTGAATATGTCGGATTTAACAATAAAAACTGCATAGCAAACGGGACGATGCCAAGTTTCCATGCAAATGGGGTGGGTTGGAGATATAACAATGATGAGAAGTAGATAGAATAATCGAGAATAGATTTCATGTATCCCAAGAATAGTGATATTGTTTTTTTCTGCTCAGTATCAGACCGGAGTCTGGAATTTGTGCCCGATATAGCGATAGGCTCGCCCTCAATTACAGCATGGCAAGGGACCCATAAGGCGAAAAGTGGGTGTCCTGCTTGCACCTCAGCCTACCTTTTCAAGGTTAAAGGCGTGATGTGTTTTGTGTTAAGAATTATATGGATGTTATGGTTATTATGAATGCGATGCCGCAATTTACAGAAATAAGGAGAAAGACAGAAGCATCTTGAGAGCATATGTTTGATAAATTGAATACTATGGGAGGTCTCTCGTATTCAAAAGTCAGTTTGGATAGATTTTTGGATAGCAGAGCGTAAAGTAACTAAACAGGCCGGCATAACTGTTGACCGCCTAGGGATGTTTGTATCTTTTACAGTCGACATTTTAATTTAGGAACACTAGGTGCAGTAAAGTGACTGTGCCATGCTAAACGTAAAACAGAATTATATAGCCTAGCGCCAAACAGCAATAAACAAGCATAAACGATGACTATCACAATTTTCAAAAACAATGCATTATCTAATTGTGAACATTCAACATTCCAAAAGATCCCTCACGCGATTCAAGGAATATAATTCTGAAAGTAGTTCGTGTAAACTGGCGATGGTACTCTAAACATTAGCGCATGCGCAATAAAACCATTGCCAAACAGACGCGGACAATGTAATCTTTTGTTTGTAATGAAATGCAAACAGATCACGATGGTACATTGTGTATACTCACATATTCCTGGTGTTTGTAACAAAGTCATTTTATACTACTGATGAGAGGAGAGTCAAGATTGCCATACAGGAGATGTCCGTTTTTTGTATGGGTGCTTGGCCTCAAAATCTAACCAGACTCAAACTTTATGGATATTAAAGGGTCAAAAATATGGAAATTGGATCCATTAAAAAAAAATTTTAGACCCCTTCGTTTAAAACTCACTTTTTTAAAAACGTTCATTTTAAGTGTAGTTTTAAGGAAAATAAAATTAAAATAAATCTCAAAAGACGACCTTAAAATTATACGATTTATTGCAAAGCCTTAGTTTTTGGGAGTTCTATCCAAATATATATAAAGTATATTAGTTAGAATTTGTAGCCCGGTTTTGGCGCCTGCATTAAAAGCAACTGCCATGCCGCTACAAAAGTAAACTCCAATGTGGGAGCATAGATAAGACAGTGACCTTTGTATTTTTTCACCCAGTTATTACAATATTTATGATGTCCTTCAAATAAGACTAGTTCAAGACTGCACACTTGTAACAAAAAAAGACCACCTACAATTATACCCAACATATTAAAAATCCACCTAGTAGTAACTATGTACGCTTCCTATACTCTTAAAAAGAACATAAAGGTTTGTTGGAGGAATTCGAGGAAAGTGGTCCAATACGTTAGATTCGGTACAGGCAATACGATATCCCCGGGGACCGGACGGTACTTGAGCTACCTCAATTAAATGGCCACGTGACTTGTAACGTAATAAAGAAATTACTAAAAAATATAATTAATATCCTCTACTGAAATAGTTCATACAGTACCGATTAAAAATTGTTCTTGATATGTCTGATAACGTAATTAAGTCTCTGTTTTTTTATATGTACTGTCAAAGGCTATAGTTTTTTATTTGTTCAACTGTACATTTTAATACTAGTTCCTGAGAGATTCGCTTTTGTAATTGTCAGAGCAGCTCTATATCCTATCCCTATTCTGTTGGTTACGAGGTAACACAATAAAATCCGACATTAGGAGTTTACAATTCGCGGAATCCAAAATAAGGTGAAAGCCAGTACATATAATTAAAGATAGCGTTTCGTTTATAGGTGTTCACGCGTGCCCCAACTCCTAGGACGTTGTGCCAAATACGACACGTGCCCTTTTAGATTTATGTGATGTTTACTGCGACATGCGAATTTTCACCTAACGGCAATTCCACGCTCTTCAATTTAGGAAAAATATAGAGACGTATGCTATAAATATTATTGGTAAATTGAAATATTTATTTGCGAAGATGTTGTCCAATTCGAGTCACAAATTTAGGTATGAAATATAATATTCTCTGCAGTAAAATGGTATTCATAAAGGGCGTGTGGTGTGTTTTATTTTTTTCATAACAAATAATGTTATTTTTGTTTCAATAACGTCTATTAACTGTGTCATTAAACGCAGCAAGTGGTCAATTGAACAACAGTTGTTTAGTGAAGCTCATTCATGAGTTAGAATCTTTTAGGTATATTAAGGCATGATACATTTTATATATTATTATCCATTATAAACAAACAAACAATCAAATATTTCCTCTTTATAATATTAGTATAGATACATTTAATGCATCATGCTTAGTTCAATTTCAGGCAACAATATAATGGAAAGGCGTGATCTCTTAACAGACTATCAGCAATATACTATGCTAATCAAATCATTTAAGCTATTGAAACCATTTATTTTACTACACGCGCATAAAAAAATAACAACAGCATTTATAAAAAGGCACACAGTTAACAATGTATAATGAATTTGTTGCAAATATGTGTGGTAGAAGGGTTATCAGCTCAGTATACATTGTTAAATAGCACAGATTTTCAGCTGTACCCCGCTTTTATCATGGCACAAATCTTTATAATCGTGCAGCCAGAGGCAGCATAAAAAAGAAAAAGTATTTGGGAAACAGAACAAGAGGAACATTGATAGATAGATATAAGTATTGCAGATAATAACACACAGAACACGCACACGACAATAAGACAAAACAATATTTTCGATTAAAAACTCACATAAAGTACCTACTGGGTTACTACTTTTGGTCGGTGGGTTCTGGACGTTTAAACATTCTCTCCGAAGATGTCCTTCCAGACAATACAGAGACATATTTTTGCAAAGAGGCGGAGGAAGATCATTCCAGATCTTAATACAAAAAAACCCACGTTATTCGGAGAGAGAAGCTTTATCTTTATTAGTGAAGGATTTTTTAGAATCTCTTCGGTAGTTTTAATGATTAAACTTATATAAACATAGCCACAAACTTTACCTCTATAACATTACTGAAGATAAAAGAGGCCATTAATATGAATTCAAATCTCGCCCTTAGAACCCTTTTTGGCACTGACTCACGAAAACGCAATCTTTTCTCGTTTAGATTCTAATAATTTTGGGGTCCCTAATCAGCCTGATTTACAGTTTCTGCCGGGTTGCGGTTACCTTATCTCACAATCAACGTGCCTTCTTACATTTAACTCTGTTGAAAATCGTAAAAATGATTTATTAGTCCTTAGCCAAAAGGGTTTCAAGATATTTTAATTATGAATTAGCGAACTAAAAAAATAATTAAGCTGATCGTAAAAAATAATAACAGGTATCTATCCCTGAAGGATATAGTATAGGCGCTGTATGCTCTTTTCCTACTATAATTGGTATCTCAAGGGAGACAAATACGTAATCTCATAAATAAAATCTAAAATTCTAATTTCTTTTTCATTGTTTCCTTCGGAAATTATATATCATGGTATCAGATATTGCTAGATAAAACAATCAATCAATCATTTATTCACTTGGGATACATAGGTGGTTACAATGTTAAAATTATGCTAAGTGCTCTATGATCAGCCTCATATTGGCATACAAGCGTGGCTTTAAATACTTTAACTATAAAATTAAACAGTAAGCCAAACGGAATTAAAATAAATAATATTGATATGTCAAAAATTAGATTTTACCTCTGAGGATTTTACTTATAATTATTAGATTGCTAACATGTCAAATTATTGTACCCATATATTACAGAAATTAGAAATTCCTTATAATATAATACAAAATAAAATCAATAATTTTAATTGCATACATTCCAAATAATATAAAAATTATTATTATCATTTTGTAGGAATTAGTAGTTCCTTTTAATTCATTGAGTACGCGACACTTATAAGGTTTTCTCGAAATGCCTTCAGGTATACAGAGATAAGTTTCATATACTTTCGCAAAACAGTATCAAAAGTACCTATACCCAATATTACACGAGGTAGGAACCAATTTGGTAATCGATGTAGACGTTCACAGCTGACTACTCATGTAAATTCAATCTATAAATTCCATCGTAGGAATACCAAAAATATTCCCAAAGTAAAATATGAGATTTTTTTCTGTCTCTCGCAGTCTGAAAGCGAACATCAAAGTAATACGCACTTGGTCTATAGAATTTGGAGAGTTTTCGAATATAATGTTTTTAAAAAGAATGAAAGTGGTGACATTAAAGTTATTGTCTACGTCCTCTGAACCTGCTAGGCCGTGCTGGTTGTTCAATAATATATTCCAGGATCGAAAAATCAAACTGTAAACAAATATGTATGTCTAATACTTTTAAAAAGTATTAAGTATTTTAACAAAACTACAGATGTTATCCTACTAATATTATAAACGCGAAAGTTTGTAAAAATGTATGGATGTATGTTTGTCACTCTTTCACGCAAAAACTACTGAACGGATTTCGATGAAATTATTCACACGGGTAGATCACGTCTTGGATTAACACATAGGTTTCTTTTTATCCCGGGAAAATATAAAGCGGGACTTTTATCCCGGAAAAAGTTTTTAACGAGAGCGGAGCCGCGGGCAAAAGCCAGTTATAATATATTTGACAAATAAGATATTCTTAGTAAATTTTCCTATCTCTAATATAGTACAGATAAGTCTTACAATAAGGTAGTTTCCTATGTTTGATTTTGTGAAGTATTTTATATGTAAAAGAAAAAAATGCGAAAAAGATTTTTTTCTGTGAAATCAGCATCAAAATTGGTTGAAAAATAAAGCAGTTATTCATATTTGAAATATTGTTGTGAGCAAAAGTGGGGACGTGGAGAGGATATCGCGCTATCTCTTTCGCACGCACGCAGCGTTATGACCGGCGACTCTCGGTGACGTTACAATGTAAATTTAATGATATTTGACATATACCCCCTCCACAAAAATGTCAAGGCTTTATAACTTACTAATTATTGCCCTAATTATTTTTCCGTTAGATTTTGGATGGCATACATTTTAGATAAATGTATTACAAAAAAAAGTTATCAACTACCCTATTATATTAATGATTATTGTAAATAAGAATTATTAATGAACGGTACCCCATTTGATAGAATCAAACTGCTAGGCGGGTGAGACCGTTTCCTGTCATTGTTTCCCAGCAACGCTATTAAACGGGTGATCCTAAATCGATTTCCGCAATAGGCAATCGTATTAATATCAGTTGCGAGTGGAATTTGTACCCGATACGCTCTCGAACACACCCATACACTCACGCCTTTTATCCCCGAAGGGGCAGGCAGAGTCGCAACTAGTGCACCCACTTTTCGGCGTGCATATTTCGTCCCATAATGTGATAGGGGGCGAGCCTATCGCCATATCACTCTCATAAGGGAAAATAATAAGCTTTAGCCGAGGCATTCATAGGTTTTCATCTCTAACAACCAAGAATCAAAGCTGAAATCGTCTGTTATTTTATGTTTGAAACTAGGTCATGCTCGCAGCTCCGCCCGCGTGATAAAGTTTTCCGGGATAAAAAGTAGCTTATAGCACTCAGGAGTAATGTAGCTTCCTATTAGTGAAAGAATTTTCAAAATCAGTTCAGTAGTTTCTGAGATTGTCAACCAAACATACAAACAAACTCTTTAGCTTTATAATATTAGTATAGATAGGGTGCTTTACTGAAATAATATTGATGTTTATAACTGCGTTTAAAATTTTACCAATTTAAAGTTAGTATAATTTCACGGTGTTAATATAACATTATTTGCAGAAGTACAAACAAGTAAGAAGTGGTACAAATGAGGTACTCCTGGTAAACACAAACAATACACGAGTTTCACTTTGTTACACAAACTCGATTTGTTTATTAGACTTTTGTTTGTTCCGTATATGATAATTTACATGAAATATATCTGATAAAATTGGAGTGTTTGTGGAAAATGGCTTTTACGTAGATTTATATTCGTATACAGATGCGGTAAAGGTTTCACTGCACCTGGTGGTGAGCGGAGTGGGTCCAGATACAATGTCGTCTGACGAGAGATGACTACACATGGCCAATCTACACTCATGCTAACCTGTTTGACCCGCATATACACAGGCTGATCCCAGTACGCGACACACTTACGTGGTCACTCTCCGGGTACATACAGAATATACCAACAACCTATTTATAATATACACTGTCAAACTAGCAAGTGGATCACCCAGGTTCACCTGATGTTAGAGATCACAATGCCAGAGCAATCATAAACACTACCAACCTTAAAGGAAAGAAATATGAGTCACCACAATTTTACTGAGCGCTACCACTTTTACTACACCCACTCTGTTCGACGATTGAACCAACTTTCCTTCACAGTAATTTCACTGCACGTCTATTTGAATACTGACATAAGGTTCTTGATTAGCCTATCTATATGCATCTATCCCATTGATGAGCCCAACTTTATTCACTGATGTATTTGAAAGCTTTTCTGAAGACTAGCGTGAATGAAACACCGCAATTTTCGTTTTCTAAGAGTTTACAGCTCACAACACGCGCGATACTTACCTTCCGAAAATGGAGATTTATAGGTACATACATTTATGATAATTTGTTTTTTTTTAATACTATGTTTATGTAATCGTTTTATTTTTTTATTTCAACGAGTCTCAGTCGGCAAATAGCCTCAGAAATAAACAGTAATTAATGATTACCAGAACATGCATTTATGCACATAAATTATGCGTCGTACATATTTATACAGTACGTAGTTAATTATAAATAGCTTGATACCACATAATATTATTGAGAATAATAAATATGCTACGTATTTCGTATAAACTGACTCGTAATGTAAAACTTGTCTCTGGAAATTGGCATCTCAAATTCAATTCGCCTTTCACTAACTTTATATCTTTTGGGTAAATAAATAGGTACGGTTTGACTTTAATTTTCTTTTGTTACATTCTCAGATATTCATTTTCTAAAGCAATAAACTTAATAAACTTCGTATCTTACTTTTAATTGAATCACAACTTGTTAGCATGCACTTGTATTACTTAAACAAGTCGACAGTTATCATTAAAGGACTAGGAGGGTTGTAACTAGTGTAACCACGTTTTTTTTATAACATAACATTCAAACATACATAGTCGAGTTAGAATATGGAAGAAAATAATAACCGGGCATTACTAGACTCGCTGTGCCGATTGCAAACCTATTGTATACACTATACAGTGGCGTGCCTAGTGTTTTGGATGAGGGCAAGCCAAAGCAGACTTAAAAAAAATTCGCACCTCCGATACATATAAAATGTGCAACTATAAGAAAGAAAAGCAATATCTAAAAATAAAAATGACTACCCGTACCGGGATTCGAACCAGGGCCTTAAAACAATGTTCGAACCGTGTACGCAATACAACTACGCCATCGAGTCGACTGGTTATCTTTTCGAAATTAGGTACCTTTATTTAAAAACGATTTTGACCCATCGCGACTTCTAAACGAAGTTCTTGTAAAGATTAACTATTTACATAGATTTTATCTGTATCAAGTAATTTAAAAAAAAGTAAAAACACTACAATCATCATTATTACTGTCGACGCACAAGTTTTGTTTAGAAATTTTCAAATTTCGTCACAGCTACTGTATCTATTTAATTGGACGAGATAATCAGGTTACAATTCGCTGTTTACCGAAATTATGAAATGAAATGAATGCATTTAACATATGTTTTTGTGAATTGGAATTACTTTTGATAACACTGATTAATTATATCATTTTACTAGCCAGATCTATGTACCTACCTATTCCAAACACTTGTTTTGTTCGAGAAAAATATGAAACACCAACAATACAACTTAATACGTAGTCGTATAACGTATTAGAGCATCCAATAAGACAATAAGTTTTGTTGTATACTGATCTAAATACCTTTTATGATTCTTCAGACACATTTCGCGCCATTCGCCAGCTCGTTAAAAGTTGTTTTTTCCATCATAACCTAACAAATTTAACTTATTCTCGCCGATAAAAACTTTCACTCACTTTAAACTATTACAAGAAATATATTCACTCATCTTTATTGTGCTTAAAAGTTTAAAATAACTCAAAAACCACTTAATAAACACAAATACTTCACAATGTAGATCGCCGGCACAATCAAAACAAATAACTGATGTTGCCTAGTTGGAATCAAAATTACACCACAAAATTAATGCTAAAATTGTGAGAAAAACTTATCGATAAATAAAATTATAGTACAATACCTTAAATAATTATAATCAGATATGTAATTTTCATTATGTTATCACTAAAATCTTTACATATTCATGATAAATAAAAATACACATTAAAATAAGCAAATTAATGCAACCATATTAGAGGTAATTCGTTTAATTGGCAACCCTGTATTTTATACAGTATCTATGAATGCATTAAGCCTGGATTATTTTCTAGTACTGATTGCTATAGAAACTTACTATAGCTATACGTATGTAGTATCAGTTTATCCATTAGTGTGAATGAGAAAAATATGGCGGCGAAAAGCCAGGTAAAACCCAACGAGAGAGAGAGTGATAAGTATATTTTGTGCGCATCTAGCTGTTTTGTATTAAATATGAAATGAGTGTACGGCGCGGATGTGGTTGTGTGTGTGTAGGTGTAGTGGTGTGTCTTTAGGTGCGCTCGAGGCGAACCGGTTCAGCGAACCGTAGCGCGGGAATTTTTAAATTTTAAAGAAAATTATTTCGAAGCGTTTTGTTACCGTAAAATGTTGGTTATTGTTTCATATTCGATTTTGAGTACTTAGGTAAATAATTTTAGGGCAAGCCAGGCTTTTCGGCTTCTATGAAAGGACCGCCACTGACACTATATATAGATTGCGGTCAGCTCACAAATATAAAAAATATCTCAGCTAAGCTAAGTTAGTTTTCGGCCAGCGCGGCGTACCAGAACATTACATTATATGCTAACGAGCGTTCCGCGCAGTGTACTAACAACAAATCCTTAACTATACTAATACTATAAAGAGGTAAAGTTTGCGAGTTTATTTGTAGGTTTGTAGGGAACTGGAACTGCTGAACCGAGTTTGAAAATTCTTTCACAAATAAATAGCTACTTAACTCCTGATGCTATAGGGTACTCTTATCCGGGGAAAATATAAATCGGGACTTTCATCCAGGAAAACCTTATTCACGTGGGCGGAGCCGCGGGCAAAAGCTAGTCCTTACGTAGTATAAAGGAAAGTCGCCCGCCGAGAAAATTCTTTCACGCGAGTGAAACCGCAACCATAAACTAGTGTTTTATAATTCAAAGATTTAGTACTAGTAACAGTCTTATAGGTTGCTCGTTAAATCATTAAGATGCACAAAACAAACACCGCTCTAAATCAAAACACCATTAGTCGGATATAAACAAACAGATCAGGAACGCAATTACTCCCAAAACTAGCTCCCAATTTAGATTGATCAAACGACTATGTACACCTTTGCGTATTAACATCTGAAGACGTTTGTACTTCCTAGACGGTTGCTTTGCAAGTTTCAAAATGGGTGGTAGCTTGATTGCCGGAGATCTGAGGGAACATGTACATACATAACGTTTAAATAAGCTGACGATGAACTTTAAATGGTACGCGTCACGAACACGCGTTTTATTTTCACTAGCGTAGATTCTATCTTTTTTATATATTCTATAAAGGTATTTATGGTAATAAAAAACCTTTTTTGGAAATTGGAACTAAGTGATAAATACGAGTGATGATGCGTATATCGCAAACGTGTTGTATCAGGTAGAAGACGTCTAATGCATCGAACTAAACTCCACGTTCCTTCCTTTAGATTTGTTAAATGTAAAGCCACGTGGTAGTTAGTTTTGTCTGCATAAGGAATGAACCGACTCGATCAAGAAGCTACCACTGTTTTACAGACGACCGGCGTGAAGTTATTAAACGACTTCAAAACAGCAAGTTTTGTATTCGACCCATATGTATTGTTTGTATATCCTTGGTTTTTTAAAACCTACTGATCCGATTTGCATGTGGTGTTCGTTATACGGTGTTGCTGTTCTATTATATGATTATGCGGAAGGACGATATTGTGTTACAGCAAAACATAGGACTTGTGTTCTATTCAGGTGCCCCAATTCCTCATTTGAATCTCCCCCATACCCTTAAAGTCGTGTCTATTCGTGACTGAAAATTACGTGGGTTACCGAATCCTGATTACTTTCGCAAAATTGTACCAAAACGGAATCAAAACAAATGGATGTCAGCGAGTCACGCCATTATAACATAACACCGTTAATTATCTTCAAATATTGATATTGAAATAAATATGTCGCAGACAGCGGCGGCCGATATAGTTACACGTGGGCATATTTAATAAAAGTCACAAATGAATTATCTCTTCAACTCACTATTTATTGATTGTTGGTCAATTACTGCGTAATCAAGTGTTCACAGAGTACAATACCACGTCAGGATTAATTATTAACTCCACTTATTATGACACTTTGGTAATTGAGACAATTACTTAATCAATATCAAATATACTTGATTAAGTAATTGCACGCAAGCAAGATTTTACTGCACGTACTGAACGAGCGTCTAAAGCCGTACTTAAGCAAAGAAATTGCCCCTGAACAGGCTGGTTTTGTTAAGGGAAAGGGAACCCGAGAGCAAATTTTGACAGTTCGACAAATTATAGAGAAGGCCAGAGAATTCAACAAGCCCGTCTACATATGCTTTGTGGACTTCTCTAAGGCTTTCGACTCTGTCAAGTGGCCCAAACTCTGGGAAACGCTGACGGCAATGGGTGTTCCAAAACACCTGGTACACCTCCTGCGAAGACTGTATGAGAATGGCACAGCCTCAGTACGCACAGAGGACGTTCAATCCAGTCACTTCCACCCCAGCGCCGGAGTCCGTCAGGGATGTATTGTTTCTCCACTATTGTTCAATGTGTACACAGAGCTCATAATGAGGATTATACTCGAAGACTGGACAGATGGCATCTCGATCGGTGGCTTGAAGATCTCCAACCTGCGATATTGTTACATGTATGACCCGATGGTGTGTATGGTGTAGCAGAAGTGGGTGGAATAAAACGGTACACAGACTTTAAATTCATATATTGTGTTCACTTACTTGCTATTTAAGTGTACTTAATACCAATCACAAAGTACCGGGTTCCGGCTAATAAATTAGGGTCGGAGAGCGGGACGTGAGCCTACTGGAGAGCTGTTCTTTTATCACTTTGTTACTTGTGTTGTATTTAAAACAATAATTTAATTAGGATAAGGGCGCCACTGACATAAATAGGGTGTCAGACCCAAAATAAGAAATTTACATACTTTTGTCTAATTTCCATAAAAATACCATTGAGAGGGTGTCCTGGGTCCTCCAATACAGGTCAGGAATCACAGAGGCTTCATCCAACTAGGGAAATTAGCCTCCTCTCTGATGATGCAGGCAGTTTTAAGTCTACCCGCGATAGACGAAATGAACGGAAATGTATGTTCTAAAAAGAAACAACCCCCTGAGGAAAAACCCCCTGGAACAAGGACAGTGCTCCAGATTAGTACACAATACTTTAATATTAACAACAGTTATAGTGGTCGCGCTAAGCTAGTAATAAAAAACATACCGGGAAGGAATAGAGAACCCGCAAGGTCGGCAGGCCGGCGAGTGTTCTCCTGTCAACTTCCGCGGAGGATTCCTGATATGTTCACCCTATAACGAAGAACGTGAATGGATAAAAACGTGGTCTAACGGCACAAACCGGCGAATTGAAATGACAACCACTACTCACGTGCACTAGAACAAAACGCTCCTTGCCATCATCGGGTCATCGACACGTATAGGACGGCAAAGCGGCTCCAGCTGATCACGGCGAACACTCCGCGGGGTCCTTGACCAAGCCTTCGTAATTTATGGGCACATACGAGCCGACGACGAAATTACGTGCTCACACGCTTGGTGCTCCCACGCAAGAGGCCGAGGGGAGGTCGTTCACCGGTAGGGTTGCAATCCGATTCAGAGATGAACAAAAATTTATATAACCGAAATTAGAATACGACCACTCACAATTCTCAAAATTACGCATCAAATAAAACGATTTTTATTACAAATACTGCACACGCAGACATAATTTTATTACGGGTGTAGCATTTATTATTGCATAAAAATAAAACGAGCGGTTAGAAAACTGGCAACACTACGCGCACTCGTCTAACACACGATTTGTAGGCCACGGTACAAAAAACATACAGCCTTCAATCAGTTAAAGTTTTACTAAAATAATTAGGGTATGGGGTTTGAAAATTTTTATGTTACAGTACCCCCCAACCCAAGGAAATTTTGCGAGCAAAATTTAACGCTGGTCCCCAGCTCTCCACAATCTAAACCAAAACAACAATTCAATAATTAATAAATATTGTACAATAAATCACATGCAACTATCTTCACTGGGACGTTGGCGGCGCAGCGAGACGGATATCCACGTCGGGCTGCACGTCCAACGAGCACAGGATAACTAAAAGACTGAGCTCGAAGACTCAAGAATCCTGTAACGAACGGCTGTGAAAAGACACCCTCATTCGAACAGAAACTTACACACAACACGAAAAACCGAACCCACGACAATATTTAAATGTCAGTCCAATACTTAATTTTAACAGCAAGGACTGCATAAACATGTAAACGACATCAACGTCGAAGAGACATTGGCGACGCAGCAACGCAACAAGAGCATCAAACTGCGCGTCAAACGCTCATAAAAAATGGTTTATTATTCCAAAACCAAAAACAGAAGCAATGGCTCCTGAAAACAACACATGTCAGTCTATTGCTTAATAGCAGCAAAGACTGTACACCCACAAAACACAACAGACGACTTTATCGTCACTGAGACATTGGCGGCACAGCGTAACTACAATAGTGTTGAGCTGTGCGTCCAACCGCTACAGAAAAAGGTGATCCACGACATGTCAGTCAATTGCTCAACTACGAGAGCAAGACTACAGGCGGGAGCAAACAACCACTTCGCTATAACGAATAAACCTGCCAGAGCCAAAACAAAAGTCTTCCAGAGAATATCTCCTACCTGGTATTCGGTAGTCACCCGACCTCTACTGTATGTCCGGACTCTCTTGATGTGGGATGCTAATCGGACTTCAGGATTATGAGATCCCTCACACAAGACAGTCATCACACTGCCGGTGAATTGCGTTTTATTATCCGCAATCACTGTACGTGGGATGCCAGCATGCTCGAGAAACACATCATCCTTAACACGCTGAGCATTACTATCATTCACAGTCCGTTGAGGTGAGAGCGACAAGACATATTTGGAGAGACAATAAGCCACGCTCAAAATAAATTCAAGTCCTGCACGAGAAAGCGCCAAAGGGCTTAACGAATTTATATTATTGGACTCAAGGGCTTGCGACCGCACCCTTGAGTTACCCTTCAAACTAAAAGGTGGTTTCTGCAAATTCTTATGCGCAGAACACACATTACAAAGTTTTACAAAATTTACTACGTCCTGGTACATACCTGGCCAAAAATAATGCAACGACAAACGTTTATAAGTTTCAAAAACACTTAAGTGCGCTGGTACATTACAATGACAGGACCTCAACAAGCGTGAGCGTTGGTCGGATGGAATTACCTCCTTCCATTCGAAATCACCAGGACGACGAAATTTAATTTTACAATATCTAAATAATTTACCATTTACAATAGAATAATTTGGACGAGAAGTTGGAAATCGTTTATATTTTTCGAACAGTTTATTGTACCAATGACACTTGTGAACTTCTGACACAGGAACAGTACGAATCGATGCGACTGACACCTGTTTCTTGGACTCATGATGAACTATTTTAGAATCATAACGTAAATTTGTACTAAAATCTTTGAATAAATTAGGAGCTACATCAAAGGCTTTCCAAAAATCGACCCCTAATATTAACGATGTAGTTACGTCTGGTATTACATAAAATTTAATAACCCGAGTCAAGTCTCGAACCTTGACCGGTAAGGACAAACAACCAAGAATCTTTGCCTGGGAATCATTAGCGGTGGCGATGTGCGTAAAATCAGCACAACCTTCCAAAGAACTCCCCCAAGATAAAAACAAGTCAGACAATTCCGAATCCACTATCGATATAGATGAGCCTGAATCTAATAAACCGCTAAAAGACTTCCCATAAACTTCTACTGAAATATGAGGACGTTCATCTGCTTGGCTACTATTATTTCGTACCATGGAAACGCTCGGAGAAACAAGAGTGTTAAGTTTCTTTACGTTAACACTTTCGCTATTAGCTACATCGACGATGTTCTTGACAACACCACGTCGAGAACCATTGTGATCTCTATTCTTTCCAGAGCACTGCGGACAATTACGAGTAGTGAAACCTTTCTTGCCACAACGGAAACATTTTAAAGGTCTCTTTGAACAACAACCACTTAAATTGTGAGTGTTGACTTTGCAACGTGGACAAAAAAGATTTGGTGTAGTAACTTCTACTCGTGGTCTGGAATCACACTGGTAGCATAAATCTTTTGCCAGAGAATGGGACGATGGTTTGGGTGGTTCAACAAATGAAGCGGCGCGCTGCCAACTGTCTTCTAGAATACGACACAGTTTTTTAAGTTGTGGTAGGCTAGATACAGTGTGAAGTGAAAGAGGGACAGAATATTTAGGCTGGATGTTATTGAAAATTATGTCAAATTTATCGCCATCGGAAAGCGGAGTGCTAAGTCTACCAAAATAATTTTGCATTACTCCTATGTAAGTCGAGATTCTTTCCGATCGACCCTGTGTTCGATTTCGGATCTCTTTGAGGAGGCGACGATCGTAATCGTACGGCACAAACTCCTCCAATAGGGCAGATTTTAATTCCTCCCAAGAACAAACCTCATCCCGTATACCCCTATACCACTGTAGGGCTTCACCCTCGAACAATTCCACGGCGCTAGCAAAACGATTCGCAACCGAAATAGTACGTGCGTCACAAAGCTCCTCAAGACGCTGCAGGAAAACTTTCACACAAGACTTGCCGTCAAATTTTAAATTTAAAGAGCTTACCATCTGGCTCTTATGGCGAAAACTCGGAACAGACGAATTAGACTCCAAAGCTGGAACACCTGCTACCGGAGCGCTGGCCCCAGGAATCCTGCACTGGACCGAACTCGACTGGAATGTTGCAAACATGTTGTCCAATTTAATTAAAGCTTTATTGAGACGGATAGAGCAATCTTTGTGCAGATCGATCTCGGACTCCCCAGGTACTATACGGGACAACCGGTGGAACAGATGATGCGCCAAAGCTTGTAACCGATTTAGTGATTTTAAGGTTAATGGACGAACAGTTGAAAAAATTGACCGAGACAGCTCTTCCAGTTTACAATTAATTTTATCTAATTCTTCCTGAATATTGCCCTCAAAAGTATCAATAATATCAGATGGTAAATCCTTAACCAATTTCTTAATTTGGAGTCTTAAATTTTTTAAGTCATCAACGGGTACAGCATTCCGGATATTCACTTCATAAGTCAACTCATCCTTATGCAAAAGGTTGAAATGTATTGGACGTTCCTCCATCATTTTACAAAAATTATAGTTAAATTTACCAAACAATAATCAATATATGGCTAACTATGAAAGCAAGTAGCCAGCAACAGAAAAAAATTAAGTTACTATATTTTTTTTTTGTTGAGGGTACTTTAGGAAAAAGTTGTAACACTAAAAACTTCCAATAAGAATTTACAACATAAATTTGGATCTTATTAATACAATTATTTAAGTAAATTAAACAGTTCTGTTTGACTGTACTAAAATGCAAAGTCTAAATTGTTAAAAACCAACAAGACAATAATTAATAACTATGGCCGGACACAATAAAATAAATTCATTAACACTTGTTTCCAATACACCAATATAGTTATTTAATTAAATAATTAATTGTCCCTTGAATTTAAATTGAAATTAAACATACAATTCTTGACCTCTAGTTACTAAATTAAATTAAATTTTAATTTTATAGTTACACTTGTATCAATTTCCAATAACATTCCAATAAAATAAACTTCCAACAATTTCCAATAAGAAAATAACAAGTAACAATTGTACCAAAGTGATAAAATTATTTGTCACAGCTAAGCGACATGACAAATGCTTCCAGTATAAAAGCGCCACAGTTGGGCGACCACTGTTACATGTATGACCCGATGGTGTGTATGGTGTAGCAGAAGTGGGTGGAATAAAACGGTACACAGACTTTAAATTCATATATTGTGTTCACTTACTTGCTATTTAAGTGTACTTAATACCAATCACAAAGTACCGGGTTCCGGCTAATAAATTAGGGTCGGAGAGCGGGACGTGAGCCTACTGGAGAGCTGTTCTTTTATCACTTTGTTACTTGTGTTGTATTTAAAACAATAATTTAATTAGGATAAGGGCGCCACTGACATAAATAGGGTGTCAGACCCAAAATAAGAAATTTACATACTTTTGTCTAATTTCCATAAAAATACCATTGAGAGGGTGTCCTGGGTCCTCCAATACAGGTCAGGAATCACAGAGGCTTCATCCAACTAGGGAAATTAGCCTCCTCTCTGATGATGCAGGCAGTTTTAAGTCTACCCGCGATAGACGAAATGAACGGAAATGTATGTTCTAAAAAGAAACAACCCCCTGAGGAAAAACCCCCTGGAACAAGGACAGTGCTCCAGATTAGTACACAATACTTTAATATTAACAACAGTTATAGTGGTCGCGCTAAGCTAGTAATAAAAAACATACCGGGAAGGAATAGAGAACCCGCAAGGTCGGCAGGCCGGCGAGTGTTCTCCTGTCAACTTCCGCGGAGGATTCCTGATATGTTCACCCTATAACGAAGAACGTGAATGGATAAAAACGTGGTCTAACGGCACAAACCGGCGAATTGAAATGACAACCACTACTCACGTGCACTAGAACAAAACGCTCCTTGCCATCATCGGGTCATCGACACGTATAGGACGGCAAAGCGGCTCCAGCTGATCACGGCGAACACTCCGCGGGGTCCTTGACCAAGCCTTCGTAATTTATGGGCACATACGAGCCGACGACGAAATTACGTGCTCACACGCTTGGTGCTCCCACGCAAGAGGCCGAGGGGAGGTCGTTCACCGGTAGGGTTGCAATCCGATTCAGAGATGAACAAAAATTTATATAACCGAAATTAGAATACGACCACTCACAATTCTCAAAATTACGCATCAAATAAAACGATTTTTATTACAAATACTGCACACGCAGACATAATTTTATTACGGGTGTAGCATTTATTATTGCATAAAAATAAAACGAGCGGTTAGAAAACTGGCAACACTACGCGCACTCGTCTAACACACGATTTGTAGGCCACGGTACAAAAAACATACAGCCTTCAATCAGTTAAAGTTTTACTAAAATAATTAGGGTATGGGGTTTGAAAATTTTTATGTTACAATATGCAGACGACACCACTTTGTTCGCCACCAGTACCCAGCACATGGAAGAACTTCTCGACAAGATGGAACGCGTTAGCCTTGAGTTCGGACTTAAGATAAACCGGAACAAAACAAAAATGATGATTGTCGACCGCATGAATAACAATTCGTCAGAAACTACACAAATTGCTAATTGTGATGTGGTGCAATCATACATTTATCTGGGAGCCTTGATTACGAACAACGGTGGATGTATCGACGAAGTGAAGAGGCGTATGGCAATCTCTAGGTCTGCGATGGACAAGTTGAGAAAAATATGGAGGAATCGCAACATATATAGAGCCACAAAAATCCGGCTAGTTCAAACACTTGTATTCCCCATATTCTTCTACGCCGCAGAAACGTGGACCTTGCGAGAAGTTGAGAAGAAGAAGATAGACGCCCTAGAGATGTGGTGCTGGAGGAGAATGCTCGGAGTATCGTGGACTGAATTCCGTACCAACGAGTCTATACTTCGAGAACTCGGCATCAAGCAGCGTTTATCATCTTTGGTACAGTCTCGTATCCTCACCTTTTTTGGTCACGTATGCCGCCGAGGGGAGGTGTCTATTGAGCGACTTGTGGTCCAGGGAAGGGTTGAGGGTACCAGGCCACGAGGAAGAGCGCCTATGAGGTGGACTGACCAGATAAAAGCGGCAGTAAATGGCTCATCATCACTACTTCAATGCACGAGGAAGGCGGTCACCAGAGAAGAGTGGCGGCGTGTTGTGAAGCTTGCCACCAACACCTGAAGTGATGACCACGACCACTCTGTCAAGAGTGATACCGACAAAGAAGAAGAATCAAATATACTCGACTTATTTAGTATCCACCTGAACATGATCTCAATCTTAAACCCGAATTAACATAGTAACCGCTTAACTATGCACTGACCGATATGAAAGCCACCATAGTTACTACTTAGTATCGAACTGCACTGCCGAGACAATGTCCGCTGGTTCAAACCCAAGGCACGCACCTCTGACTTTTCTAAGTTATGTGTGTATTGTTGATCAATTATCGTTCGCTTTAACGGTGAAGGAAAAAATCGTGAGGAAACCTACATACCTGAGAATTCTCCATAAGAATTTCGAGGGTATGTGAAGTCTGCCAACCCGCACCAGGCCAGCGTGGTGGACTAAGGCCTGACCCCACTCTGTAGCAGTGGAGGCCCGTGCTCAGCAGTGGGCAGTATATAATACAGGGCAGATTGCATTGCATTGCAAACTATAAAATGCTAAAAAAAAAGTAATACCGAGATTTTTTGTGAAAATATTCGTTATTCACGGATGATTTTAGCTAATGGCATAATGCTAGCAGAGGTAAAGACGAGTATGTGGTTTCTTCTAAATGCAATGTAAAAATGACCCGGTATAAGTTTGTCAAGCACTGCTGTTTCTTACAAAGCCTTATTTAGACGGACCAATCGTTGCCCAGAAATAATGGTATGCAATTATTGCTGTCAATATTAGATTCAATATCTGTCAAGACTCGCATGTGCAACATAGGCAAGAATTGTCTCGTCATTGTGCATGTTCAGACGGTAATCAATAATTGCCTACGATAACTGCTAGCAATGATACATCCGTCTAATGAAGCTTTAGGATCAAAATGTTACATGATTTCAAGTGATGATTAAGTTTCCGTATGTATTCCGTAAATTTATGTCGATACATATAACATTACTCTATGTAAATAATAAAAGTGAGAGACAGACTCTATACATATTCAGAAGGGTACAAAATACATCTAGACTCTTCTGCCATCACAAAATCCCACCTTATATAAAAGGTATACACGGCCCATTTCTAAATATAGTCCTTAAATAAATAGCTAATTTTAAAGCAAATTAAGAGTCCTACCCAAAGCGATGTGCGTGGTAGTGTGTGCGCGTTATGATTATTTTTATGCGATATTCGTGTAGTTCTCGCGCGTATTAGTCTAGACGACTTTAACGCACTCCAGCCTCAATGTTATATTCGTAATTTCTATCCTGGCACGGTAAAGTAACTATAAACCCAGTGTAAGTACATTATAGTCGAAATTACATTGTCTCGACGGATGGTCTGCAGTACTGCTGAAATAGTATATTAAATATGGTGTGATAGAAGTACTTGAATGCTTTGTAGCTCAAAGCACTTCGTCACGTGTACTGCTATATAGTGCTGGCTTTTGGTCACGTTATGTATGAGGCTAAACGTCCGTCATCTATTTTAATGTACAGTCAGCAGCATAAGTAGCTGAACAAATTCAAAATATCAAATTGCCTTTTTTCTTTTGTGTTCTTACTAATCATTTTTTTCTCTTCACGAAAATATAATAAAAGAGATTTACTTTACTTCAAACTAAGACAAAAATGTTTCAGTTTAACTTAACGCGTATATAGGCGATTTAAAATTTTGATTTTGTTCAGATACTTATGCTGCTGACTGTACACACAGAACAATGTTGAAGATGTTGTTTGAGCGCGCTTATCTCCGCAACAACTATTCCGATTCAAAAAGAAACACTGATAGTAAGCATGTAGCTAACCCTACAACCATTTAATTTGCTTCCGGAACAAACTTTTAAACTAGCAAAGCAGCGGAATGAAACTAGTCATTAATCAAACGAAACACGCGGTATTTTAAGCTGTATATAATTAAACCCTCGCTCCTCTACACGTGCGAATTTTCCGTTCATGAGCGAGGACAATAACCTATTTCAGCTGACATTTTAAAGCCATTGTTTCTCGGAGCTTCACGTGAGATGTATTACTGAGGCCTTTATTTGATTGAGATTTATTTGTTTAGGGGTCTGTAGTGGTATTTAAGGGTCTGTAATAGCTAGATTACATGGATCTTTAGTACACGGGCAAACATCTATCAAGGGTCGGCAGAGACCCATTAACCAAAATTATCTACACTATACTACGGTTATTTTACGAAGCGCTCTGACAGCTGCGAAACAATCCATTCTTCGCAAGAACTGTTTTATTCGTCAATATGCAATAAATTATATTCTATGAGGCAACCAACTTAAAAAAACAATAGTAATCGTCTTTCTTAATTACAATACTATACACTTAAAATTAAAAATTCCATTTTGGTTTAGAGTAATGAAATAATATTCTTAAATATATTGAAAAACTATGGGTGATATGAGAACGGAACGTAAATGTCTTAGAGCTGGATCATTATTGATTAACCGTTTTGATTATGAAGATACCATATTAATATTATTAAAACTTACGCGAGCCATATCAAATTAATAGTTTACTAACCACGGTTTTACTCACGAATTCTTGGTCAGAATCGCCGACCAGTTTCGACCTATTAAGTAGGTCATCTTCATAGGCGAGTGCTGAGAGGACGTCGCGTCGCGGAGGCCTCTCGATCACTGTCAGCCGCCCGCGCCCGCGCCGCCGCCCGCCTAGCGGAACGTAAAGCACGGCTCGAAGGGTGGAGTGGGGGTGGTTCGGTGGGTTCCAAAGATGTCGTAGCTGCTAGATCATCATCGTCAGACACTACCGGTGCATGCAGAACACTTGTGTGAACTGAACTGACTGTGTCGACTCCTCGTATAGGGCTGTTCATGGACTTATGTACGGTTTGAAGAATCGGTTTCCAAGTAGTCGGCAACGTCCAGCCTACGTCGCGGTTGAAATTCGGGCGTTTATTTATCTCAATGGCTTCCCGTATTTTACGCGGGCCGAAAGACTTTTCACGGGCCAATACTTTACAACCCCACCGCTCGTGTGACTTCTGGTTTAGACAGAGTATTACGTTCATTTCCGGATGACACATTAAGAAAATGTCTACGTCCGCAAAATCCCACCGCTCCAAAAATCTATGGTTTACCCAAAATCCACAAACCCAACTGGCCCCTGAGACCTATAGTCAGCCAGATAGACTCGCCTACTTACAAGACTTCCACGTATATGTCTGATATACTTCAACCTCTGACGGGAAAAACAGCGAGTTACATAAAGGATTCGACGCACTTTATCCAACAGCTAGATAATGTACGGCTAGCCGATGAAGAATTAATGGTGAGTTTCGACGTTACTTCGTTGTTTACAAATGTACCGGTGGAGGACACTTTTCATATAATAGAAGGCTTCATTGAGAATGCAGGCTTACCTACCGTGTATATGTGTATCATAGAGTACTGTCTGAAGAGCGGTTTCTTCGTTTGGCGGGGCGAGTACTACGTGCAGTTGGATGGAGTAGCGATGGGTTCTCCCATAGCTCCAGTGGTGGCAAACATTTTCATGGAATGGTTTGAGGAAAGAGCGCTCAGTACGGCAGAAGACAGACCCAGATTCTGGTGGCGATATGTGGATGATGTGTTTGCCATTTTGCACAAAAACAGTGTGATGTCCTTCCTTGGTCACTTGAATAAGATACACCCAAAAATCTCTTTTACCATCGAGCAAGAGAAGGATGGCGCTCTAGCTTTCCTTGACGTATTGGTTATGCGGAAACCCGACGGGAATCTCACGCATACGGTTTATCGTAAACCCACACACACAGACCGATACCTAAGGGCTGACTCGCACCACCATCCAGCTCATTTGGCTTCTATTCCACGGACTTTGATTAATAGAGCCCTGCGTTTATGTGATCCCCAATACATAAATGAGGAGTTAATGCACGTCAAGCAAGTGTTGGAGTCAAATGGCTACAGTTGGAAACATAGTCTGCGAGCTAGTGAAAAAACAGTGGAGCGCCGCACGTCTGTGGATAGAGCGTTAGCGTTTCTACCCTTTGTCAAAGGTGTCACAGACAAAATAGGTCATTTGCTACGCCGGCAGTACAACATTAAGACCATTTTCCGGCCCTTAACAAAGATTAGGAATTTAATGCGCTCTCCTAAGGACAGTGACCCACTGAATGTGCCTGGTGTATATATGGTACCTTGCGACTGCGGCAAAAGCTACATAGGTGAGACGGGACGCAATGTGGCTACTAGGCTGACTGAACACATTAGGTGTTTGAAGAAATTGGACAGGAATGGCTCTGCGGTCGCTGAGCACGCGTTGGATTCGGACGTTTCCCATTATATCCGCTTCGATAAGACCAAAGTATTGGCCCGTGAAAAGTCTTTCGGCCCGCGTAAAATACGGGAAGCCATTGAGATAAATAAACGCCCGAATTTCAACCGCGACGTAGGCTGGACGTTGCCGACTACTTGGAAACCGATTCTTCAAACCGTACATAAGTCCATGAACAGCCCTATACGAGGAGTCGACACAGTCAGTTCAGTTCACACAAGTGTTCTGCATGCACCGGTAGTGTCTGACGATGATGATCTAGCAGCTACGACATCTTTGGAACCCACCGAACCACCCCCTGACAGTGATCGAGAGGCCTCCGCGACGCGACGTCCTCTCAGCACTCGCCTATGAAGATGACCTACTTAATAGGTCGAAACTGGTCGGCGATTCTGACCAAGAATACGTGAGTAAAACCGTGGTTAGTAAACTATTAATACCATATTAATATAGTATGTTCATTTGAAATATAAAATAAATTATGGATAAATGTAACATGGTTAAATCAATATATTGAGCGTATATCACCTACTTTCAAAACATCAAATAGATTTAATTATAGTCATATTTTCTATTGATTCTGCATAAAAATCGGTTTAATTTGCGATCGATTATAATTTCCATGTCTATTAACATTTGAATTGTTACCTGTCAGAGCTCTTCGTAAAGTAACCGGACTATAATCTATACTAATACTACACAGAAGTATTGTGAGTATGTTTGTAGAAAGTAATTTCTGGAACTACTCAACCGATTTCGATGAAATTTTGTATGGACATAGTGTGAGATCCTGGAAAGGACATAGGCAAGGGCATAGGCATACTTTTTATCCCGGGTAAATATAAATCAGGACTTTTATCCCGGGTAACTTTTTCACGCGGGTTTAGCCGCGAGCCAAAGCTAATATTTCATAAGTAGACGCGCAAATCGATGGCTGATAAATACGCTATGACTTGTTACAACCTTCTCTTTTCATATTATTATGACGTGTATGAATTGTGTAAATATATAAATAAACCAATCTATTTTTTATTGTTACAGATCCCAGCACAAGAGGCTCAGCAAACAATAGTTTAAACACAATGTAAGTAAGTAAGTACTCGATGACGTGCGCAACGCAGGGCAAGGTCGCTGGATGATAACTCATTCGAGTTCCGCGCGAGCTACAAACGCCGAGAATAATCGCCTACAATCCATCATTCCTTTTGTATGAAATTTGAGCAGGTTATATTCTTGATTCTAAAAACTTATATTTAATTCTATTAATTATCGGTCTATCGGAAGGTTGATTGAAAATTTATTCTAGAAACCAATAATAGGTTAGATGTAGATATTTTTAGACGACGCCTTTTAGTGATAGTAGTGATTTTAGTCGGAAGGGATGTTGTATTTGGGCTCAATATCGCATATTCACCTATTTTCTCGCTTATGACATCATGTGCTAAAAAAAACTATTGTCAGCATAAGTTACACTTTAGCCTAGTGTCTACCTCCTCAATACAAACTCTTATCTTCCTTTCCTAACTATTCATCCTACATGATGGTGCGGTCAGCCTTCTTCACCTTTCTCTTCCACTTCACCGTCGATATCTATGATTTCGTCGTTGAAAACATTGCATGCTACGATGTCGCGTTGTAAATCATTTGTTTGTATAGTTGTCCAAGCTCTTGTGTAATGTAATTCCACCAACGTACTGTGTAACTAGAATCAAAACATTCACATCCCGAGTATAGATGTAGTACGTAGGTACGTATATCTGGTTTAATAAGATAAGGAAATAGATTAGGTCTTCATAAAAATATGGGTTGATCATAAATCCAGGCCTAAAATCGAAGGACTCGATAAAGTTTTGAAGATCGTAAAATTATATGAGGAAATGAAGTTTATAGCTCCGGGTTACTTAGATTTGCAAAACATATTCACCCTGACACTGAATTTGGATCTTCTGTGATGTGTCTTACTAGATACGTATTATGCACTCCGCATCACTAACAGCTGGTGAAGATCTCGGACCGTGACTTGTCTGAATGAACCAATACCTAAGATGCTTTTAGTTTACTATGAATGATGGTACCTAATTAGTTCGGCACCAAATATGTTAGATTGTTACCTATCAGCTTAGTATTGTTGATTTCGAATAAGGTACCCTGTTACAACGAAATTAAAGCCATCCATATAGAAAAAGAATAAGGAACTATAGTTTGTGAGTTGGCATGTAGGATATAATCTTCGAACCTACGGATTAAATAGGTAGGTACTGAAACATGCTCTCACTAGTATAGAGATTCACTGTGCTTAATTTCTATCATGATTCCTGATAAACCCTCGAGCGAAACAAAGTTTAGATTTTGTGAAATACAACGCTAATTAGCTTAACGAGCTCCGATACAACATTAACGATAAAATTTATATGATTATAACGAAATTAATACGTGATCTCATCTGCAGGTTGGAGAGGAAAAACCAGAGCAAAATATAGCCGTCGGCTAGCAGTATTTAAATGACTACTTATCATATTATATCTAGACATTACGTTATATAGGAACATGCAGCGTTTATAAGTTTATGTATGTATATATCATAGGTGTGTATGGAGAACGCAATAAGTATAGTCTTAATAAAACAATTCAAAATTTTACCCCAAATTTCATCTCAAATAATAAATGCCGCGGCAATTGACTAGTCAGACGTTAAACCGAGATAAAATTCCAAATGAAAACACGTGGCCGAAACCTGAGACGCCTCCCTCCCATCAGCGATACGGACACAGCAATGTCAGTCGCAGCTAGTACACTATTCATTCAACACAACGTTGTTTTTGTTCGCAGGTAAATTCGTCTGTGCAGCCAATTTTTCTGTTCGTGATGGAGCTCGAAGACGTCGAGATGTACGGCCACGGCAACTTTAGCTACGATGACAACGGCACCTACAATGGAACCCTCGAGAACTGCCCTAACATCAACCTGCCCATCGTTTACGTGGTCACTCAAGTCTTGTACGCGTTGGTCTGCGTCGTCGGCCTTCTCGGCAACACGCTGGTCATCTATGTGGTGCTGCGCTACTCCAAGATGCAAACCGTCACCAACATGTACATCGTGAACCTGGCCATCGCAGACGAATGCTTTCTGATCGGCATCCCGTTCCTCATAGTAACCATGTCGCTCCGCTCGTGGCCATTTGGACGGTTTATGTGCAAAGCCTACATGATATCTACAGGCATCAACCAGTTTACAAGCAGCATATTCCTTTGCATCATGAGCGCTGACAGATACATCGCGGTCTGCCATCCGATAGCCGCGCCTCGTCTTCGAACCCCATTCGTGTCGCGTATCGTTTCCGCCGCCGCCTGGACCGCCTCCGCTCTGGTGATGACCCCAATTTTTATGTACACGACGCTGATACCAACCGACAATGGTCTGTCCTGCAACATCGTGTGGCCTAAACGAGACTTCAACAAGGGTCAGACCTCATTCACCCTGTACTCCTTCGCCCTGGGTTTTGCCGCACCGCTAACTCTAATATTCGTCTTTTACTGTTTAGTCATACGGAAACTGAAGACTGTGGGACCAAAGAACAAGTCTAAAGAGAAGAAACGTTCACACAGGAAAGTCACAAAGCTGGTGCTGACTGTGATAGCTGTCTATGTGTTGTGCTGGCTACCGTACTGGGCGTTCCAAGTTGCGCTGATTTATTCGCCTCCCACGGAGTGTGCGAGCAGAATTACCATTACGGTATTCCTCGTGGCCGCCTGCTTCAGCTACAGCAACTCCGCCATGAATCCGATTCTGTACGCTTTCTTATCTGACAACTTCAAGAAGAGTTTCTTGAAAGCGTGCACCTGCGCAGCCGGCAAGGATGTTAATGCCACTTTGCACGTGGAGAACAGCGTCATACCGAGAAAACGGGGCGGAGGAGCGGCGCGTGCGCAAGCCAGAGCGATCGAGTCGCGAGGCGGCCTGTCAGTGGCAGTGGGAGTATCACGGTCAGAGGCCTCGACGGCACTGACGTCGCGGTCGGTGGCGGCCAGCGAGGTACTGCCGCTGGAGGCGCGGCCCCCGACCCTGGCGCCCCTGATAGCGCCCAACGGCCTCTCGCACTCGCGGCTCTGAGTGCGGGCCTCGCGCCGCCGTCGCGAGCCCTCCTGTGCAGCCCTTGAGGAGGACACGCTTATCGTGTCCATAGACTAAGTGATGGACAGTGCACCGTCGCCGCGGCAGATCGAAAGGTGCGAGCCCTGCCTTTCAAACTACTGCCGCCCGCGACACTTTTGTACTGATTGTGTTTAGTGTGTGTGTGACGGTGAAATGCGTCCTGGTGTTACATTATAAGGTTAAATTTTGTACAAATTAGCGGGAGTCGACTCGGTATAGGGTTGTAACAATGAATTTACTATGGTGTAAAGTGTTTTATCGCTTAGCGAACGTAAGGATCAAAGTTTGTATACCAATATGCTAAGTTAGATTTGTATGGAAGTATGTACATATCGTGTAAATATTCACATTGTCATGTCAGGTATAATAAAGTTATGTTCGTCAATTGTGTTGTTTTATTCAGTGGTACTTTTGAGATCCGTTGGTCTGAGGGCCGCTTTAGCACATATTATGATTAGGCTTTATTCTCTGATGATGATTACATTTAACGACGACTTTTTGGAACATGCCTGCAGACAATGTCCACAGACGTTATATTAACATTCTAGATTATGATATCTACTCTATACAATAAATTATATTCATAAAGGTATCAAACAATACAATATGTTTTGCATTATTAAATCCTAGAGATTCCAGTAAATGAGGTATACGCTTCCACTTACAATGATAAAGAAAATACAAACGAATGACGATAATACCAATTCCAAGTGCAGTTCCATTCTGCGCTGTATAATAAAGTCAGAGCATTTACCGAGAAGCGACTTGCTCCTTCCGACATTATACAAGCACTTGTTCAATATTCTATTAAAATGTCTGTATACAAAATGCTGGAATATTAAAATCGCATTTCACAGGAAATGGGCCATAAATAACAAGATCCACGGGTTCTCATTGCGAACATAAATCAACGAGAAAGCACTCGTCTAAAAATACTCAGCTATTCGCCGACTCGTCGAAACTGATCGAGACGTTTAATAAAATAGTGTACAAATACTGATGCGTATTATGTTTGTAATACAACATAGATATTACAGTGGTGACATGTTCCAGCAACTCATAAATACATCTTGTTAATTATGTAGGTATTTTTATGGTAATACTAGCCTTGCCCGCGGCTCCACCCGCGTTAAAAAGTTTTTCCGAGATAGAAGTCCCGCTTTATATTTGCCCGGGATAAAAAGTAGCCTATGTGTTAATCCAGGACATGATCTACCCGTGTGCCAAATTTCATCGAAATCCGTTCAGTACTTTTTGAGTGAAAGAGTAACAAACATACATCCATACATACATTCTTACAAACTTTCGCGTTTATAATATTAGTAGGATTGAAATGCAAAAAAGTAGACAAAGTTTACAAAACATATAAAATAAGATGTGTACTCACAAGTCACATATACAGTATACTGGTACATTATTTTTAAATAATAGTAAGTGAGCCTAAGTTTAGGGTTCCTATCTTTTTGTATCTATCTGACCTGCTCTTAAATTGTTATCACACTCGAAGCTTTTAATTCCCAAAATATTTCTAAGGAGATGAATAAAACAGTAATAGAGTTCAGCGAGTATCTATTAACACTGTTACTCTTGGGACGTGATCAGGTGTAAACGGTGAATAGGCTACTCCACCTTTCGACCTAATCGGCAGAATTTATAGAACACCACACATATTGTTTACATTTCGAGAGCCAAATGGGTTTTACTGGAGTCATATAGCGAAAGATAAGCAAACAGGTGTTAATTTAACTGATTTATATAGTTATAACAGCATTTGAACATCCATATTCTAAAAATTATTTTGGGTGCATTACTGGTCTTGGGCAGGAATATGAATTAGAAAATAGAGGATTTATTATACCTTCGGAACATTCACTGACTGTAAAATAATACGGCCACTGCACATCGGTTCTACTGAAACAGTGGTACTACTTCGGAAGGAGTTGTTTAATCTTCAAACAAAACTATTTCCACCAACAACCCTCGCTCTATCAAGGTCATACCAAAATAGGCCCTATTTCGAAATTTCTCTGAAAGAAGACACTCGAGACGCTAATAAACGTTCAAAAGGATTTCGTTATCGCAGCTATTTTTAATTTTCAATTTTGGAAGCCATTTTCCGAGGCTATCGTTAATTTCGTCTATTTGTACTCCTATTGCTTCACTCTACCTTTTATGTAACCCTGGTAATTCCACTTCAAATAAACTATATACATGAAAATTTGATTGTTACTTATGAGTAAACTGGCTTTTATAATGAAGAGAGCCTCGAGACATAAGCTATGTTTAGTAATTATAACTTTGCTAATAAACGTTAATTGGTTTCTTATCTTTTTTATGAAACTGAAAATAGTAACAAGCAGTTTGGTAGCTCATAAACTATTGCAGGACCTAAGACTTGAATTACAATAGTTTTTTATTTAAATTGAAAGTACTATTTTGTATCACACCTAGCTCGTCCTGAGGCACGATCAGTTTTTATCCTGGAACGTGAAAGTACCTCCGCAAAATAACTTGGTAAGTACAAAGTATAAAGTGGTCCGAATATAATAAACAATAATAATATATATACATACATACATACACACTCACGCCTTTTATCCCCGAAGGGGTAGGCAGAGGCGCAACTAGTGCACCCACTTTTCGCCGTGCGTATTCCGTCCCATGATGTGATAGTGATGATAGTGAGCCTATCGCCATATCGGGCACAAATCCCAGACTCCGGGCTGATATTGAATTTAAAACTCAATATCACTTTGCCCGACCCGGGAATCGAACCCAAGACCTCAGCATTGCAGTCCTACTGTAATACAACTACGCTACCGAGGCAGTCAATCATAATAAATAATGACAGCCATTAATTCTTATAGTCTCAGTACTTTCATACCTTAAACTTATGAACTTATGAAATCAACCGGATAAAGAGTGATACATACAGAGAGACTTCTAATTCAGATTAATCCTGCGATAACCTGATATTTAACAACCTTAGTTTATAACTTAAAACCCTCGTAAACCAAACCAAAAGTTTCACATTAATTTGGTTACTAATTTTATAGTCGTACCTACTTCAAAGGTCAAGTAGTAAAAGTTTTACATTAGGCACCTTTTATGACATTCTTGAAAATGACACGCAGTAGTTGCCCCGGTGGTGGACACCTCATAAAAATGTCCCGGATGTGTTTTATAGAAACTTCTCGAACGTTCCCCCGGTTTTACGACGGCTGAACTGGGGGAAAGTTTTTATCGCCGCATTTTATGTGCCAAATATTTATTGTATTTCTATTATGTACTACTATTTATAAATGCCGCGTGGGAGGAGAGTTTGACATTCTGTTTTCAATAAAGCTTTGTAGACAGCCATGCGGGACCGAGAGGGGAGCTGAGCGTCGCGGCGCGGTGTCAAGAACTAAAATGATCCCATGACATTATGTAGTTATGTACTATAGGGAACGTGCACGTCGTAAGCTCAAATAAATTTGAATTATGAATATTGTAAATAAGAAAAAAAATATTTTATTGTATATATTGGATTTTCTATAAAGCGTGTTTTTTAGTTTTTTTATACTATTATTTTTTTTTAGTTCTCTTCTACTATATATACTATAGTTTAATTATAATTCTACTATAGTCCAACAGATGTCACTAAAAATAAGTAAACTATTATTTATTCATTTTTTAGTTGGATTTTCTATAAAAGCTTGTTTTTATTTTATAATATTGAATTGTCATTGGTCCTTGTAAAAGTATGCCAAATTTCAATTTAATCCGACGTTTTGAAGGGGGTCACAATAATGATCAAAGTTTCCGTTACATACATACGAAGAATCAGAATCAGAATATTTTATTTGCATTGAATGTAGGTACAGACATAGGATGGTAATATAACTCATAAATTCCGATACATTCTGCCAGATGGCGTGCAAAAATTAAGCTTAGTAAGACTTTACAAAAACCAATACTATTTATTATAATCTAAATTAAATAACTTATTACATAAATAAACTTTCGCAGATTATTAACTTTTTTTGATATAGTCCCATTTCAATATTATAATATTTGTATAAGTACAACTAAGTTACAATTAACATTAAATAAAATTATCACTCAAAAAATCTTTTACAGAGTAATTCCACTTATGCAATAGTAATGCTAATAATTTCTTTTTAAAGATACTTGTAGGCTGGTCTTTTATGTTATTCGGTATTTAATTGAATATAATTGGTCCCATGGACAAAATGCTTTTTCTTAACAATGCTGTTTTAAAGTTAGTAGTATGCAATAAGTTTTTGTATTGTGATCTTATGTATTGTGGGCGCATTCTCATATCAGCGGCTGATGTAAATAAGTGAAGATTCGTTTTAACAAATATTGCAACTTCTAATATATACAGCGATAGCTAATAAAAACGTGTTAAAAATTCGTTGGCTTACGTTCATAACATCTGAGTTTAATAAAACACTAGTAGGACCATATTTATTAGTACGAAAAACCAAGATCAATTAGAATTTACACACTATTAAAAAACAAGAGGAGCTCACAATATTACGATGCCGGGCTTTGTATTTTTATGTGTTTTGTTGTGGCAATTACTGTCAAGCAAGCGACTGTGGCCGAGCGACTTGCTGGTCTTGTGATTAAGTTGTAGAAAAACATAAAGCCAGACGCACTGAAGGAATAATAAAATCCAGTTACGTAGCAGCGATAAAAGATTGGGATCGTTCTGGAGCTACTGTGATGGAAATATGGCATGCCTGGAACATACAGAGTGATGCTGCCAATAGTCTCAAGAATTGTTAAAGTTGTGTTCTTAAAATAATGTCTGAATGATAGTATTGTCCGACAACTTATGAAAAAAAAATTGCGATGTACTTTTGTCTGTTCATTTATCAACAGAACAGTAATAAAGAATTTCTACCACTATGCCTGGAAACTGTCAACTATTGATGAAGAATTTTCATGTAATTAATAATAATGGTGTGCTGGTACTAAGACTTATGCGTGGAAGTGAATGCTTGTTTTGGCAGAAGATGCAGGAAACTAGAGTAAATGCAATGCAAATGCACTCCTTAAGGAGTATATTATGTGGAGTCACTATTGCTTATCGCATGCGGAATAGTATGATAAGAGAGCGATGTAAGTTGAAGGATGATGTGGTGACTAATAATAAAAGAATTATGCTTAGATAGTTTGGGCACGTGGAGAGGATGGATGAAAGATGAGTCCCGAATGGTATTTATCGAGCGAATCATAATAGTACGGATGGAAGGGGTCGCCCGAAGAAACATACATAGATCAAATAAATTATGTCCGAAAAGGGCAGGTCAGGAGTACCCTTAACGGTACCCGATAAGGGCTTGAGCGTGTATGAATTGTGAGTATTTATTTTATCTTCATACAAAAACTGAATTAAATTCAGGTAATAAGTAGACACTCCGTTCGACTGCCTCTGTAGCGTAATTTAATTACGGCACGACAGCAATGCTGAGGTCTCGATATCATCCCGGTGTTTGGAATTTGTATACGATATGGCGATAGGCTCGCCCCTTGTCACATCATGGGACGGAACATACACGGCGAAACGTGGGTGAACCAGTTACGCCTCTGCTTACCCCTTCGGGGATAAAAGCCGTGAGTGTGTGTGTGTAATAAGTAAACACAACATTTATCTATTCTGACGCGGCACGAAGTTCGCCAGGTCAAAGAAGTATATTATAAGAAACACTCTCTACTCAGATTAAACGTCACAGAGAATAGATTTCTCAAACAAAACCTTAGCCCAATTTATTGCAAGTCTAAAAATCATATGACATATGGCCAACATTTGGTCCAACAGTCTGTACATTGTAGGGATGACATGTAAAAACAAGTCATCAATCATGGAGACGGGTGACATTACGATGAATACGCAAAAACCTGCCAAATACAAGAAGAAATTAAGCTCAGAATTCCGTAATTACAAAGACAATTGATTTTATACCACCATGCGCGAAAATAGATCACAAAGCCTTGTTTTCTCTGACATTTTTAAAACTAAATAATAAATAGAGTATAATTATCTTCAGGCTATGGTATGCACTACGCCAGCAAAAACATCTAAAATTTTCAATCACAAAGTTTTTCATGGCCAAATGTACATATGAATTACAGCCCGAAACGTAATTACAAAGATACTCCATAATCTTTTCTCTGAGACTTAGTTACTATGGTTTCAAGCAACCGATTATATTTCAGCCAAAACTGACTGCACCATGGCTTTCCCACTTACAACCTCTCGTGTCAACTCGCTAGACACTTAACTGCATTCAATTTAGGCAAAACTTGAACGCAGTCTTATATAGTAGTGGCTGATGGGAGTACACGCCAAGTGGTATAACTTTAAATTGTTTAAAGATTACACTTTGGTTTTAAGTTTATAATATGGAAAACAATACTAGTTTACGCAACGGTATTAACGTTGATTTGATACACAGTTCTTTTAAAGTTTTGATAAGTCTCAATTCTCGAATTTTGTTCTTTAACAACATATAATTATGAGTTACGTTAGTCTGTGGGTGATAGGTGGTTTTATGCCTCGGTCTGGGAAGGTCAAGCACGCATTAAGAATAGAATGTATAGTCAGTGTTACGCAACATTTGATGTATCAAAGTGAGTTCAATGAACTTTTCTATAACTCCGAGACTAAAATTCTTAAAACTGACTGACAGACACGTCTAGCTTAAACCACTGGCTCTAGAAGCCAGAAATTTTGCACATAAATTCTTTACTTAGCGGATTTTTGAAAATTCGTTCTCTAAGAGAGCTTAGAATGAGCAGACGGCTAGTAGAAAATAAATTAATAAAGCACTACACAAACGATGGTATTAAGACGGCATTTGATTTTCATACGGTTTACTATAATCAGTGAAAGTCTATGTCCGATTTTATGTAAACCTAACGCTGTCAGCAGCATCTCGTTTCGATGTTCTCGTCTACAAAAATCCTTGTCATGTTTTGTAAGGGACATCTGCATACCGAATGTCCTACTTTCAGACTTTTGTATAAGCACATCGTCGAAACCTTTTAGCACAAAGATTTACTGTTTCACAAAGAACCTCGTAACTTTCCTTTTCAATAGAAGCAGTTCCAAATTGGCAACAAAATATATTGCGACAGTCGATACCCAAATCAGCATTTCACAAAAAAGGTCAATCCACTTGATGCCACACAAAGCGGTACATGGATTACACGCGCCGGCACCAGATTACAACCCACATACCGTACGTATGCCGGACCTTTGCATATCAATGATCGTATTTGCACACAAATGTACGTGCATGGCCTGTCTCCAGACGTCTCATCAAAAATTTCATATCTGACTCGAATTTCGATATCGTAGTATAAAGTCGCTGGAGTAGTTCTCGATTGGTTTTAAAGAACTGGCATTTTATTTATGAGTCACTTTTTAGTAAATTGAAACTAACATAAAAAATATGATAATAATATTTTATTTAACTTGATAGTCAGATAATGCAGCTGAAGAAAGCCCTTACTACTTCTGTACTTCGGTCTTGTTACAATGCTCAGCATAAATGTTCGAAATACACGTAACTTCAAAAACAGCCGACATCTATCAAAGTCTTACTTAATTTTGAAGTATGATTTTAAAAAAGAATAGATATAATGTTAAACCTAACTTGGAATGTCTAAACCCGTCTTCAACATTAGCATTCATAAGGAACAAAGGATTTAGTATTAAAGTACATACATATTTTAGCTTGACCCGCTTCAACACCGAAGTTTACAAATTGAAAAAACCAGGCCGTTTGTCAAAAAAATTGGAAGGCATGAATAAAAAATCCTGGAAGGAAACCCGAGGGCTCCGTCCTCTCTAAATTAGGCAGTCATTCATCAAACTAGGTACTTAGACTAGACTTTAGAGGACGTTAAAAACTGGAATAAAGGGACTGAAACAAAGAGGGCTCGGGAAACCGGGTGAACGCAAACATAATATAAAAAGTCCTTCCTGAATAATTGCTGCGTTACTGAAACAGTATATTTTAACCAAAAAATATGAAGCCCGTTGCGATTTTTTTGTGTTCTAAAGACTTAATCTTGCTAATATTATAAACGCTTTGCGAAAATGTTTGTTAGAAGTAAACGAAAAAACAGAACGTGTTTGGCTTAATATAGCATAAACGCAGACCATATAATTAATAGACTATTCTTCCCAAAAGATAAAGAACTAGTTAGAGCTATAACTGGCAACTCTCCCTTTGGTTGTCCAATCGCATTTCCGTTTCACGCTGAAACTAGCCAACTCAAATACTGAACAACTTGTAACCTGCTGCCAGACCTCAAGACATTATGAGCTCTTACTGCGTAGACCGGACCAAAAACAATGACTAACATCTTAAAATTGTATAATTGTAAATTGAAGGTTGATTTGTAACACTAACTTTTCGGACCACCTACACCTCAGTCCGCCCCGTGACCACGAAGTGCTGCAAAGCCTTCGAAACGTATAGAGAAAAATAAAATAAAAAACTGCGATAAAATCCGTTTCAATAGTTTAATTTCAATGTCTAACATTCGCGTAAACGTAAGGAATCATTGGATAAAATATACCTGAGATGCTAAGGATTGGAATAAGGCTCATCCCCATTACATTACGAGACAGAAATTTATTATTTTGGCGAGAAGTGGGTGTGGTATTTGTGTCTGCCTAACCCTTTTGCCTTAAAATACGTTAGTTAATAACACTCAAATGTTTTTAAGATTCTGAATAAAAAGGGGACGATGATAAAAATAAAGTTCCATACCCGCTAATATAGTGTATTTAATGATAAAAAATCGTACTTAAGAAATCTGCACATCTATATAGAATTAAGGCCTCTTACCTCAATTATAACATTCTACATTTCAGAACTGAGAGAATCTTGTCTTTTTTTTTTGCTTAGTAGGCAAACGAGCAAGCGGTCTGCCAAATGGTAAGCAGCATCCGCCGCCCATGGACTAAAGCTGTCTACACTGTTGTCATAAAGAATTAGTTAGACAGCTGTAAAAGTTAAATAAATAAATCAATATCGAATATAAACATTCCCATTTTTCGTCAAACTGGAATCGAACTAATGAAGCATGAAATTTTGAGCATGTTTGCAAGAACATGAAACGTTCATCATTTTATAGGGAAGTAGATACGTACTTTATCATGTAACAAAGGGGAGTTCTTGAAGCTTGAACATTGATGTATACATAGATATTAGGTAATGTAATTCGTCTCACCGGACTATGAGAGTGAAGGAATAGTGAGTGCACTTGTGTATTGCGCACACACTTGTGCACTATAATATTTCCTGCGCACCTGGCTGATCTCCGTTGAGATTGGCCGCCGTGGCCGAAATCGGCTAGGAAGGGATTATTATTAATGATAAATCGGTTCTCTTGCGCCATGTATCAAATATGAGAGAATGCTCAGTATATTTTGTACTTGACTATAACTTCTTGATCAAGGATAGATAAAATCAGTTATAAGACTATATTTTGTATAAAAGAATTGTTCAATAATTTGTTATGTTTACGCGAATGTTAGACATTGAAATATATTTTTTTTGTGGATATATAAAAGAATTGTTATTGTTTAATACAGTCAAATACAAAATTGCTGAACGCATGGAAAACTTCAAATCACCGAAATACGTTTAAAATTAAAACCTTTTCTTTTCCAAAATAAAGAAAACATTGTTGTTTCTTTTTCTTGATTCAGTAGAGAAAAAAAGTTGACAAGGACATAATACTATTCATTTGGTTCACTGTACCGCGGCATATTCTATTTCGGACATAATGTAGTAGAGTGCGACAAAGCTCAGTGAACTGCGCATCACTAGTTGCATTTCTGCTTACCCCATGGGGATACTAACGTCAGCTTGTATGCATGTTAATACGAATAGATCTCCATGATCTACGAGTTGGTTTCAATGATCTATTGAAAATCAGCGTGTTGTGCGTACATATGTGGGTGGTAATCAGAAAATGTTGCGAAGATTCAAATTACTGCAACACAATGTGATGTATCGTTTGCATAAAACTAACAACATTCTTATTATTTTTCATTAGCCACATTACATGAAAGTGGAAGAAACGAAAGTGTCTGAATCGAGTAAAATTGACAAACATAATCTGTTCTTACCCCTATATATATATTGTATATATATATATTATATACACCCTCATTGATATATTATTCGAGTAGTTAAATTGTAAGCCGTGATGTTCCGGCTTCATACTTGAGTCCGAACTCGGGCAAAAAATTATATTTCATGGTTCGAAAAATCTTAAGTTGTCTGAGATCGGAATTCATGCCTTGAATAGCAATAAACTATAACATCGAAGTGTAGGCGCACTAGTTACACGCCTACCTACCCGCTTGGAAAATTTACCTAAATTATAATTTATTGGGTAGGTCTAACGCTGTTCCTACTTCTATAGCTGCTTTTGGAAATATATTGAATAAGTATAATATAATCATATCAAAAGAACCAGCTTTACGAAGTTATAAATAATATTTCCCTGAACTTATCAGAACCGCTTTAGGCGTTATCCAAGTTTCTTGGTATATTATTGTCTAAAAATCTAATCATTCGCTGACGGCCAATAAAAAAATCGATCAAAGGCTTTATTTCGGAGATGGTACAGTTGAGTGTTACTCCTTTTTGTGTGAAAGTTGTATATAGAAATCGACGGTAGATGAATATCGCAGCTAACAAACACTTTTAAACTCAAATCATAATTTATAGGCTGAAAGGTTACTTTTACAATAAGCATGTGATGAAGCTACCGGTGCTTCGGTCCGTAGGTCGGTAAAAGTCAAATTAGGAAAAACTTAAGAAGAAGCACCAGCTGAGTCGAATTTCTTTTTCCCACAATCATACAAAGTATTATATGACGTCCCCAGATCTGCTCCCCACCAAACCTAGGACCTACAAGTCATATATGCTGTCAATGGAAACTATTTTTGTATATGCGAAAAATCTAAAACAATCCAAACAACTGAATCCTCGAAACTAGTTGTTTATTCTAAACAGCAGTGTGTATGAATGTGTTCGCAGCAGACATAGGCTATATGCGTTGATAGACCTACCGCTGCGGTCCGATACAGCTGGATTAGACGACACCTCCCTCCGCCTCCCCAGCCCCCTACACTCCCCTACGCAATCTTGTTGCAATACTAACCGCATAATTCCAATAGCTACGCCATTTTGAAGTTGGAAAGGATGCGTATGCAAAGTTGATTAAATTTTGGAATTTCGTTTTGTGAAAATGAGTGGGAAGAAAACTGCTGCGCCTCCTACACTACACTAGAATATAGTTATATGCAAGGCACACTAGTACTGGGAGGTCAAAATTAAATATTTATTTTATTTATTTTATTTTATTAGGACATCCAGTGGTAATTACAATAAAACTTTTTTTTTTTTTTTTTTTTTTTTTTTTTTTTTTTTTTTTTTTATTGCTTTGAATGACGAGACGAGCATGCCGTTCGCCTGATGGTAAGCGATACGACCACCCATAAACAGTAGCAACACCATCCAGCACCTTGACTGACAAAATACTGAGTGGCATTCCACTGCGCTCGTCATCCTGAGACATAAGATGTTAAGTCTCATTATGTCCAGTAGCTATACTGGCTACAATATCCTTCAAACCGAAACACAACAGTGCATGCACACTGTTGCTTGGCGGTAGAAATAGACATTGCGGTGGTACCCACCCAGACGGCCTCTTACATAATGAGAGACCTACCACCAGTAACCACCACCACCAAAACTTATAACTAAATAAACATTCAGATAAAACACGTGTGTTAAAGGCATTACCTTCAGGCGTCACAGCATGCACTGAATGGAACTACTTATTTAATAAATAATATAGTAAATACTTAACAAATAGGAAAAAACATCAAAGTATGCAACAATAACAATAAAAAGTGTGAAAGGGATCAATGATTTTTATCATCATTTATAACTTTTAAAACCTGAGTCCGAAAAGTTGCCAATGAGTTGCTGAATACATCTATAGACTGGCCGAGAGAATTGTAAGTTCGAGACAATCTGGCTATAACCGAATTATATTTGAGATTAGTTCTAGCTAGTGGTGGACACAACAGACAGACAGGCTGCCTCGGCAGGCGGCTGGGTACGCGTATTTTTATGGCTCCCAATAACGGTGGGCAATCAATATAATTCCGTAAAGTTTTGTACAAAAATGACATGTCTAGAAGTTTCCTTCTATCATGCAAACTAATCATTTTGAAATATTTTAATCTGTCGGTATATGAATTAAGTTTTATGTGTGACTTACTGTGATAAAACGCGAGAAATAATCGAAATATCACCTTTTAGGAACCTTCCTCACTGGATGTACAGCAGTTGACCCCCAAAACTATAATGCCGCGGAGTGAATCACTATAGTATAGTATAGTAGGTTTTACACCATCCACACTAATAATATAAAAAAATGTATTTTTGTATGTTTTTAAAGAATAAACTCAAAAACAACTTGAACGATTTTAAAAATTCTTAAAAAATCATCAATTTAAAGCTACATTATCAGCGAATAACATAGGCTACTGTTTTATCCCGGGAAAATATAAAGCGGGACTTTTATCCCGGAAAAACTCAATAACGCGGGCGGAGACGCGAGTAAAAGTCTAGTGTGTCAATAAATCGCGAACTATTACTTCTTCAAGCTTGATTTTAGGCGAAAAGACTATTCACGTATCGTTTACAAATTCTAAGTACGGTTATTTTACACAATATTTCTTATTTCAAAATAAAACTCAAAATGTCGAGGACCGACGCTGTTGAAAACACCAAATCAAGCCCAACATCTCACGGTTCCCAACTCAAACATATTTGGACGAGACTTGAAGAAATTGCTAAAAACATAATCAAAATTCACTCCAGCTGATTTTTCGATCGAGGCCAACCACAAAACTTTCAGATACCGCGCTGATAGAAATAATATTTGTAACGAACACATCGCGAACTAGTTCCAAAACTAATTAACCATACATTCCCGTTGTTTACACAAACGTGCGTGAAGTAGGCCGCGCGGGCGACACACAGGCATAAATATGTCAATTACGGAGTAAAGTATATTTATATTACTGACACGCCTAATGATTATAATTTAAGCCAGCTTGGTGAATTGAAGGCCAAATTCTTGTATGAGAAACTAAATCTTTGCCCAATGTGCATACATCCTACTTATTAGACAAACTGTACTTAGGTACTATATGAAAACAATAGGCAAAGATGAATTTAAAGCATGGTAACATTTGACTGCCTCGGTGGCGTAGTTGTATTACGGTATGACTGCAATGCTGAGGTTTCGGGTTCGATCCCCGGGTCGGGCAAAGTGATATTGGGTTTTAAATTCAGTATCAGCCCGGAGTCTGGTATTTGTGCCCGATATGGCGATAGGCTCGCCCCCTATCACATCATGGGACGGAATACGCACGGCGAAAAGTGGGTGCACTAGTTGCGCCTCTGCCTACCCCTTCGGGTATAACGGGCGTGAGTGTGTGTTTGTGTGTGTGTAACATTTGCCGAAAAACAGACATAAAAGATCAGACACCGAAATCAATAATTGCACATTGCATTTATCCCAACAAAACGCCTTCAATAAGTACAATCAAGAAAGTATTCAATTCAGTGGCGCTGCACGTCTCTCCCGGACTAATGGAGATTGGTGGGTTAAGGGTTGGTATTATAACAAAAAGTTTTAATTGATTTAATTCCCCATCGGCCTCGGTCGATAGTCGCGACCGTTCCGACTTCCAGCTGACTCGGCTATTCTCGGCACTGCTCGATATTTAGAACTTCATCTAGGAATTCATCATCTAGTTGTGCGCGGGCGCTCGTTATCGTAAGACGCGTCGATCTATTGTACGATCCCAAACCGGTTCAAGCGCTTCACTTCGTACGACCGTGCGCTTATTCATTATGTTAAACCGCCTACTCCCTACCTAGGAATGAGTAGTGACGAGAACGTTGATTTTTTGCGTCCCGTGAATATGGTGGAGAATGATATAATAACCCAATTCAACGAGAGTGAGATGACAAGAGATTATATTCAAAATATAGTACAGACAAGTAATATGGAAGACAGCGGGGAAACTGAGCATGGGAGGCCTACTAAAAGAAACCGAGAGATAAATTCGTAGGAAATTTGGACTACAGTAGCGCGAAAGGCAAAACGATTTGGACGAGCAGGAATACAAAACGAGATGACGAGAATACCAGAAGATAAAATAGAGGTGTGTGTTACATGTGTAGAAAAACTAACTAAACAATTCGGGTTAGCAAAACTGTTAAAGTCTGAAGGTATACAGCATGTTATACGAGTTAAGTATATAAATGCTTACAAAGCACTAATTCAATTTAACAACGAAGATAGCGCCGACTTGCTATTGTAGTCCAAAATATTTAATCAAAACTGTTACAAATGTCAAAAAACTCTCGAAATAAGTCAGTCATATGGAGTTATAAAAGATGTTGACATGGATTTAACTGAAGAGGATATAATGCAAGGGTTACATTTATCGATAGGGTTACATAATGGAGAATTACTTACACGAATAACGAGTATGGGTATTCCACAAGGAGATCCCCTGTCTCCTCTATTATTCAATTTCGCTACTACAAATATCGGTAATGATTTGAGGAATGTTTTCATTTCTCAATACGGAGAGGATTTTATAATTTATACTAGTAAAAATAATATCCATGAAGCTACAACCAATATTCAAGATGCTTTATATACTTTCAATAATACGATAGAAAATATTAGTTTACAGATTGCACAGAACAAAACCAAAGTATGTGTCTTTACTAGAGGACATTCCAGAAACAATTATAGTCGTAATATCAAACTTAATATGAATAATTACCATATTCAACAAGTAGAGAGTGTTAAGTACCTTGGCCTTTGGTTAGATAGGAGACTAAAATGGGGTCGTCACATAAACGAGTTACGAGAAAAAACACTCAAGTTTCTTAATATTTTTAAAACCTGGCTCGAAATGGGGCTTCCATCCAAATCATCTTAGACGTCTATATATTTCGATTATATGGAGTAGATTGGATTACTGTTGCTATTTGTATGATAATAGTAAAAAAAGCCATCTATATAAAATAGATAAAGTCCAAAACCAGGCAATGAGAGTCATAGGTGGATTTATTAAAAGCACTCCTATCCACGTGATGGAGAGTGAGTTGTGTCTTCAACCACTAGCCATTCGTAGAAGATTTCTAGCCTCTAAGTTCTATCTTAGGTCTAGATCCATTAAAAATAACACAACAGTCAAAGTTGTTGACGACCTTAGCCAATTATGCCAAAATCCATATTGGAGAAATATAAAATTGCCACTGTTAATAGATATACATATTCCTATGCATATGGTAATTATATAATACAATCAAATGTTATTCTACCAACTTTTTCTTTAAGCCACTGGGTCAGTTATTTTGATATATCAAATTTAATCAGAGTTAATATTAACGATAATATAGAAAATAAGAAAAATATCAGCTCAGTAAGATTGCGTCAAGCCTGTGTGGAGTACCTAAACAAAAAATACAGTTCATACTGTAAGCTGTACACTGATGGGTCAAAGGATAAAGATAGATGTGGAGTTGCTTTTTACGACCCGCAGACGGATATTAGCATGCAGTTAAATATTTGTGTCAACATTTCTATAATGCATTGTGAACTCATTGCAATATCTGAAGCGTTGTCGTATGGTGCATCTTTGGACAGTAATAAACTAATAATTTTATCGGATTCCAAAAGTGCCCTTTTACATTTGGCTCGGTTACCCTCGGGAATTCGAGGGTCTTCGATAGCCTACAGTATCCTAGACTCGATTTGTCAGCTTCGTGTGTTGAATAAGGAGCAGCGTGCAGTGCGTGCAGCGGGGCAGGGAAATCTGTTATGCTATCCCTTGAAAGGGCGCAGCGTGCAGTTTTAAAGGTCATGCTGCGCAAAGATTTTAGATTTTCCACGGATATTTTGTATCAAGAAGCAGGCCTTTTAAGAGTTCGTCAATTATATATTCATAAAGCTTGTATTTCAACACACAAATCTATAATTAACTCTGACGAATATAGGGTATTGTTAAGTAAAAGGGTTTTCAACCTAGTCCTTCCAATAGTGCGATCTAACTTCGCAAAAAGGTTCCAATTTTATGCATACCGCTCAATATACAACAAGGTTGCGAAATTATGTCCGTTCAAAGACTGCTCAATGTTTGAGTGTTCCAAAAAACTCACGAGTTGGTTAAAAGGTATTAACTATGATGTTACTGAGTCTATCGTGTAAGCCTTTGCAATTATGGATTTATTTTTTGATCTGAAAAGTCTATCGTCAGTTTTACTTATGTAATTATTTATTAATTATGATTATGTAGTTCTTTTTTTTTTATTTATTTTTTGTAAATTTAACTAAAGATTCTCAATATTATGTAACTCGAATGTTGGTTTCCCAAGATACAGGCCTCGCCTAGTTTGGGAACCCCTGGTAATTTTTGTATTTAATATTTTGATTCTTGTGATATTATGTATTTTTTGTGTAATTTTTAAATCTTTGTAAGTCTAAAATTTTTAATAAATTTTTTTTTTTTTTTAATCCTTCAATGGATACCGTCTCATGTTGGTATTATTGGTAACGAGAAGGCAGACCGATTAGCGAAACAAGCCATAAGCGACGGCATTCCTTATAATTGTCTCCAAACTCACAATGAGATATTGAGTGAAGTTAAAATCAGTTGCAAACTAATATGGAATGAATACTTTGACGAACGCTCACGTACAAAAGGGATTTGGTACGAAACTATTCAAAATCTGCCCCCTCGTTATCCGTGGTTTGAAGGTCAACCAATGAAAAGGAAAGATGTAATATGTTTCTAATAAGTCAATATCTTTAAGCAACAGTTTCTTTATCTTATATAGTTCTATTGATATCTTCATTTGAAAGAGATGTACCGAGGTTGCAAAGAGCAGCGTGTGTGGAGTCGATGCTGGTTTAATAAAACGATTTTACTATATTTCCTGCGTTTCACTGCCCGAGCATGCTGATGTTGCAAATCGTAATTCTAGAATACGACTCTACGAACACGGTAAGGTATGTACGGTGGAGCCTCAACAATGATACTTTCAGGGACGATAGTTTTGCTCATTTTAGAATGCAGCGATCAAACTCTATGTGGTTTAGACTCCAAGCAAAGATACTTTTAAGAATCAGTAAACAGCAATTTTGATTTTCAGGAATGATGAGGAATTATCGAAAATTATATTTCTGCATTTCATTATCTCATATAGTTAAATGTAAGTAAAATTTAGGAAGACCACAATCTACATGTTGAATTAATTTTAATATACCTATAGTAGGGACAAACTAATATGGCCGGTATGACATGACACGGTTTTGAATTTTTGGGTAGACGTTCTCACAGAGTTATCGCGTCGGGAAAAAATTGAATTGTCATACCGGCCAGCTTAGTTTGTCCGAACTATAATAATATTTTCAAGTTAATGAACTATGGGTCCCGTCGCCGCTACTCCGGCTTCGCTATGGAACTACTCGAAGATGTTTAATAAAATGTCTTAATAGTTTATCGTGACTCCACTCCTACCCTGCTATTGGCTAATTCGTGAACGTAGTCTAAACCCTGTCATGAAAATATAAGTATTTTAATGTTTCAGAATCGGGATACAGCAAAAATGCTGTACCTATTAGGATTACATGATACTATCCTTAAATGGAGCACCAAATCGCGAGTAAGCTTAGAAACAATTGCTATCACACGTTTTCAATCACGGTTTTCAATACACCGTATGAACACAGCAATCACAGTTATGTGGTCGTAAATTCGCTGCCTATAATAAAAAAAAATAAGTAACAGACTACATGCTGTAGTTGTAGTTAATAGTAAGATGAAGTGAGTAGCAAAAACTTAATTCCTATATATAATAATAAAGATAAAATATGGCAATCGATTAATTTTTTATTGGGAAATTGCCCGAGTACGGCAAACAATACCCACTCCACTTTTCCATATTTCAGAAGCACTTATTTAGCGCACCAATAAAACTTTGGGCCCCAGCCAACCCATCATACTGAGATGAAATGGTTTGAATTGAATTTGGCTGACTGTGAAAACCACATTCTGACAGATTTACGAGAATGCAAATCGTCGTAAACAATCTGAGGATGCCAATTTTGCACTAGTTCTACATAAACTCATGCATCTTTAAGGAGGTAGGCTAGGGAAAAACTACTAAAATCCAAAAAAATATTGAACTTTTAATAAGAATTAATAGGAAATTATTAAAACACAAACAATGTAACCTTTCCAATTCATGATTTTATGTTTATATGTTAATTAAATATTATTCTTTTGCAGTCGGTGTTTAATTTAAATAGAACATTGTTGTTGTATGTTAGTTTTACTTAGCTTAGCTGGCAATTATATTTATATATGTATATTATAAAACCTCTCACCCTTTGGATTCGGTTAATAAAGACGACCATAAATAAATAGATGTTGTAATGAGAACAAAATATTAAGTAACGTTTATTTATCGAGGCGAAAATATGTTGTCGTATTTGTAGTTCGTCTCTTCTATTCTACAATTCATAACAAGACAAGGACGCCCGGGTGATGATCATTAACACCCACAAACAACAAACACCACAACAATTTTATTACACAGCATGCATGGCACGATATCGTCATCTGATATATTGTAAGTTAAATATCATAATACCCAGTCAACTAAGTAATTACACTAGCTACAATGTCCTTCAGATCTATACATTGTCACAGGCGACATTCATGAAGATGAAGATTACATGAAGATATTATCTAGCGATACGATAATACGCTCCACACCGCTTTATGTTGCTATCACAATCTCAATTTGAGACCGTGATTAAAACACTTGCCCAACTTTATCACAATTATACCTCTCTACAAAATGTCGACAGTCGACATTACTTCTGTCGCTAATTTTAATACACTTTTAGTTATGACCATACACGAAGGGTACGGTAACCGTACAAAGGTACGAAGGCTATTCTTTTAGATTCATGGAAGGGTACACAAGCAACAAATGTACCTCATCACCATGACGTGATACAGGACAATCCACTAATTCCATTCTTGGATTTCTTGGTAAACTCAAACGTGTAATAAAATCGAAGTCCTCAAAAAATATTGCTTAACAAGTTGATAAGTATGTATGTAATCTGTTTGTGTAAAAAAACAGCTAAAAGTTTTGGACATCTTATATCTGGCCTTCATTTATATGTTAATAAGGGAAGCATAAAACTAAAATAGCCTTATTGCTAATAAAACGGTTGATGGATGTTCCAGTTACGTTAAATTGAATTTTCTTGAATGCTATACCTGTATCGCAGAAGCAACAAAATGAACAATAAAGGTTTACGCACGCAGCCGTTCAGGGTGAGGACGGGGACAGGACCGTGGGTTAAAAGTGTTAAAACCAAATTAAAAAAGAACCGGACAAGTGCGAGTTGGACTCGCGTGCCGAGGGTTCCGATAAACTTGTAGATAAGGTATCTAAGTATATAAGGTCAATAGTTCGCCAAAACATTTGTGAATTCCCTTTTTTGTGTTTAAAGTACATAAGTACAATTGAATTGAATTGAATATTTATGGTTATCAGATTTTTTCCTTTACATGTGCTGTAAGACTTGCTTCTTGCCAAATTTCATGATTCTAGGTCAACGGGAAATTCCCTGTAGGTTTGATTCCCTTGCGTAATCGCAAAATATGCGCTATAAACGGTCATATCTTTTTATCGCGTTGACTTAAAAGTTTGATTTTTTCACAACTGAAAGAGACCGTAGACTTGAGTATTTATAATTTCAACTTGATATCTTTACGCGTTCCTGATAAAAAGGGTCTTGACAGACATACAGATAACCAGACAAAAATTGATCCTATAAGGGTGCCGGTTTTTTTCTTCTGAGGTACGGAACCTTATAATGGCTCGCTCCGGGTACGACCCAGAGCCAGCACGGCTAGGTGTGACTAGACTTGGTGTTTGAGGCCAAGGCTCGCTAACGCCAGCCGTCCCTGTTCATTTCTTATGCACCCGCTGTTTAATATCTTACAGCTTACAATTTCTCTCGTATAATAACTATCAGATATTCATTAGATAGTTAATTCTAGTCTAAAGTACGACTTCGCTGTATTAGTGGCAACGTTCTTGTTGAGTATGGAACAGGTGAGGTAGTTAGGTCGACCCAGTATCAATTAAAAGCTTAAAAAGAAAGAAAGAAAGAAAGAAAAAATGTTTTATTGATGGGACAACAAAAAATATACAAATTTAAACATAAAAAGCAAAATACAGCACAACATTGTACCAACAATAGGAACCCTCATTCAGCTCGTTACTACAGTACGGTCTAACCAATACTGTAGCGCTGATTTTCGATGAGGGACCCAGGTGACATACGGATACTAAGTCGATCAGTACGGATCTATGTACTGATCTGTATGTGTAAAAGAAGAGTAATTTAAAAAAAAACTAATAATAACATGACAGGAGACCCTCGAAATGAGCGAGTCGAGTTTGTTTACACGTCAATTGAAAACAGCGGCTGACTAATGCTGAAGAGATTGGAGTACCCATTGGTAAATTGGATAGATTTTCTATCTTTCGTTTGGAGTTCGTTTGTTGTACTTCGTTAGAGGCAGAGTTTTTGATATATGATTATTACAGTACGCAAAGTGAAAAACTCGTCAAGTAAAACGTGGCAACGTAATGGTAATCCTACCATAGTTTTTGGGCATTTTATTTGAAATTCTTATATAGGTATAGATACCTTGATATTAGACTAACAAGTTCCAAGTTCAGTGTAGTCAATTCACTTTTTAAGGTGAAAGGTTAAAGTGCCAATATAAATTTTACTGTCGAAATATTCGTACGTTTTTTTCAGCTATCACGTGCATTAGAGTGACAGCGTTTGTCCACAGCCGTCGTCCCCGAAAACGAGATGATGCTTAACTAGCGACAAATCTTTACCTTCTTACATAATATTATAATATACAAAGTCCCCGCCGCATCTGTCTGAACGCGACAAACTTAAAAACTACCGAACGGTTTTCGATGAAATTTGTTATGGAGATAGTTTGGTATAAGATCACTGGTAAGGATATAGGCTACTTTTATCCCGGGAAAATGTAATATATAGCGGGACTTTTTCCCAGGAGAACTATTACACGCGGGCGAAACCGCGAGCAAAAGCTAGTACATTACTATAATGCTTCCATGACCACCACACTTTCATTTTCTCGGCTACCAATTTTGACAGTAGATTGTAATCACCTCACGAATTCGACGGAGCTATTATACGGGAAGTACAAAGATCTTGTCCACCAAAACTGAGATTAACGGCACCAATAAATACTGAAGTAAGACAGAACCACGAAGGTAAGATACGTTTATTTCCGAAATCGCACCGACCTTCAAGGTTCCGAAATATTCTCGTGTCAGTGACGACGGCGGTGGACAAACGCTCTAAAAACCACTGTAGGTAGTGCTGGTTTTTTAGTTTTATTGCCGAAGCGAACGCTCCCGACGTTCCAGGGGCGTCCGGGGGCCGGCCCTATAACTCACCACTAATTCTGGCAATAGTTTTGCTTTCACTGAATAAAGGGGTTTGCATCTGAACCACTACCACGAGTTTCAAAATAAATTTCTCTCAAGACTACAAAGGGTTCAAACCAATCATCTCACCTCACGTACCTCTGCCTATCCCTTTGGGAAAACAGGCGTGACTTTATATAGAAATATAATAAAATGTACTCGCTGAGCATTTCATGTCGATTAAAAACACCTCGCACTTCACAGAATAAAATTCATTTTGCAATGCCCAATAATGTAGTGAAATGTGTGCTGCACACCAATATTACTTTACATAACAGCATAAAATATAATCTTGAAATTAAAATATACCCGATATATTAATACGATGAGTAACTTTTTTCCCCTTATTTTTAAAACATCTTATTTTCATAACTATATTAATAGAATCAATACCAATACGGAAGTACTTCCAAACCTTTTTTTCTTTTTTAATTCGTCATATTTATTGGAACTGCAATTTATTCTATGATAAAATCGACGGTATTTACCGAATCTCAAATAATGTGTATACTTACAGATAGTACAGGAACCGCTCTGCCTCGGTGGCGTATTTGTATTACGGTACGACTGCAATGCTGAGGTCTCGGGTTCGATCCCCGGGTATCAGTATCAGTCTGTATGGTCTGTACAGCCCGGACTCTGGAATATGTGCCCGATATGGCAATAGGCTCGCCCCCTATCACATTATGGGACGGAATACGCACGGCGAAAAGTGGGTGCATTAGTTGCACCTCTGCCTACCCCTTCGGGGAAAAAAGGCGTGTGTGTGTGTGTATACAGGAACCGTTGGTAACGCTAGCCGTCTAACCCCGCAGACAAGGGTAGCGTAGACACCTGAGTAAGGCGCGCAGCCAGACGACGCAGATTAATAACACGGATACAGCTCGAGTTATAAGTTTTTTAACCTCTTTCTCTGCACATGGAACAACGCCTCGTCACATTGACGCGCAACGTGTTGCACTACTACTGAATGTTGCACAAAAATGGTACGTTTCAACCCCGTAAGCGAGAAAATATGATGTGAATTCGATTTACTGAATTGGATTTCGAACACAGTAAATATTTGTGTATTTTGAAATCGAGAAACAAACCTAACTATTCACGGATTGTAAAAATATAAATAAACTCAAAAAATCACACGATAAGATCGAAAAATCAATTGAGGCTACTTTGATCTCTATCTACCCCATCACAGCCTAAGGCTATAACTCGACTGTACAATTGATGTCAAACAGACAATAGTAACGCCTCGGAACTTAAAATTATAAATGCGCGTATTTCAGCCTTAGGAGAGAGGTTCTTCAATCTATACTAATAGTATAAAGCTGAATAGTTTGTTTGATTGTTTGTTTGTTTGGTTGAACGCGCTAATCTCAAGAACTACTGAACCGATTTTGAAAATTCTTTCACTAATAGGAAGCAACATTACTCCTGAGTGCTTGCTATAGGCTACTTTTTATCCCGGGAAAATATTTTTATCCCGGAAAACTTTTTCACACGGGCAGAGCCGCGAGCAATACTAGTGTTGAATAATGTACGAGGAAAAATATTCTGAGTACGAATTCAAGAAGATTGCGGGAAGGACCGCTTACTATTACGATTTGATAGGGACTATAAAAAACCGATTATTTTAATTCTGACTCCTGACTTTTCTTCCTCAATCAGACGACATTGACATATTGGAGAATGTAAGCCGATATATTTTAGTGACCATCAAGGGAAGCAACGACTCTCCTTGGTCGAATGTACTATATTTTCCGGGTTTTAGGAGGAAAATTTATTTGCAATTCGAAACTCAAAAATTCTAATCTGTTGCTCTCTGTTTGCAAGTAATTCCTTTAGTAATAGGTCACCTTTAGTGGAAACTACTAAAGTAGCGTCGATTTATATAGAAAACTAAATGTTTGGTTTGGAGCGTTTTAGTAGTCAAAATGTGCGGTTATTTGTTAACAACCTGAGATGAATTTCACGTCGTCACTTTTAAATACAGATGTGGATTTGAACATAGGTGGGGGGTCACTGCCCACACATGTTATAATATACTATAAGATATATCATTATAGAAAGTCTAGTAATAATTTCTTATTACTTAATTATAATAATACCAGCCCTATATTATATACTGCTCATTGATAAGCAAGGGCCTCCTCTACTACTGAGGGGACTTTAGGCCTAGTTATTAGTCACCTATTGAATTTCATATTCCTACTGTGCTAGTAGCCTTACCAAAAAATGGTTTATTTCTATATATAAAATCCCACCAAAATATTTTCATGTAAAATGTTGCCAAGACCGTAAGACGAGATCATAATATGGCTCGCACTGTCAAAAACTTATCAGATCTCATGTAGAGCCAAGCTTCTAACTCTTCAAGCCCTAACTTCACAAAATCTAAACCTTAGACAAAATATGTGGCTTGGCCTTTTCGCCACCGTCACATGAGCGTAAGGTACAAAAAATATTCACTGTTCGTTACTTTTCTGTTTTAAAATAGTTCTTGTAGTAACGAAACGGCTAATACTAGCATACATACCAAATATCAGCTTTCTGGAGTTCTGGAAGTACCCTTAGAATTTTGATGATCATTAGTGATTGAGTGAATCAGTTAAGAAATCGGAGTTTTTTAGATATTAATAAAATCTAAAGTATAGGGGCTATGTAATTGAAACTTTATGTTTAATAAGTCTACTATTGACATCATATCCCGAGAATTTTGTTTATCTGGTATAATCCAAATCCAAGTTATGAGGGTTCAAAAAAACGACGAAGCGCTTCAAGAAAAGGTAGGTAGTGCCCTTGCGTTTCGCTCGGCTCGTCTTGGCGGGGCACTACCGTGCCATCCGATAATGAAAGCTATGTCAATGCCTAAAATTACCACTTAACGCACCCTTAATTTATAGACAGCAATATTATTTTGACCCCCAAATATTGCACTCAGTCCATTCATTACCGACCCTTAGCTCTTATTTATCGCTTGTCGTCACGCTGGTCCAACACGTATGTCACGGTGAATAATTGTGGGCGCTGGCCCACCGCAGCTCCCGACGGGATTACGCGAGATTACCCGACGAGATTCGCCCACAGATTTGCATACGTTTGCGATATATTCGGCCTTCTGTCGGGACCATTTTTGCGTTATTTATTTTCGCTTGTATGAGAGTTCATAAACGCTTTGAACTTATGCATATTCATGTCGATAACTAACTATTATCCTTTTTTATTGAGGGTGGATACAGAAGATTAAAGGGCTGAGTTTTGTTTTGTTATTTATAAAGTGAAAGTTTGTAAGGATGTTTGGATGTTTATTGGTGATCACTCATACAACATTGAATACATTTGGATGAACTTTGGTACACAGATAGAGCATGTCATGGATTGACACATGGGCTTTTATTTTTCCTCTTTAAACACACGGTTCCAAAGTCCCTTTTATTTCAAGAAAATACGCCTATTCAGATTGAGTCTTTAGTGACTTAATGCAGCAGAAAATCATTAAATGGCGTCCACCACTCTTTCAACAGTCGATCTATAATTATAAAAGAGATTTACAATTCTTCGCGAGTCGAGAGGAATCGAAGCACATCCCTGGAGTGGAGCGAGCCCAGATCAATCTAACATGAATCACTCTTAAGTAAGGTTGCCGAGATATTTTAACTATCGTTATCTAAAAATGGAAAACCTAAAGGTACAACTGACACTGTATTTTTTTAGTAATGAGTTTTGAAATAAAAATCCCAACACAATATAACTAATGCCTACACTACTATCACGTACAATACATCCACACACTCAACCCTCACTAAAGGGTCTGTACAGTATTATAAAGGAAACCATTGAAACAAAACGTTTCTAGACAGTAACAACTGCACACTACTGAACCCTAGTACAATGTTTATTGTGTGTGCATTGGAAAAGGATTTCGATTGAAAAGCAGTCTGAAGGGTGTAAACAGACCTTTAGTGATGTATGACGTCGGAAGGTTGTGAACGGACGTTGCCCTCCGATTTGCATGTGTTAAATGTACAGTTTAGTAAAAATGAACGAAAGTTTGAACAGATTTATTTGTTGACTCTTGAATCTTACAATACTTTTTAAAATGTGAAAGTTTGTATAAATGTTTGGATGTTTGTTAAAAGTAGACGCAAACACCATTAAACGGATTCGAGTGAAGTTTGGCACACAAATAGACCAAGGTTGTTTAATGGTCCTATATACATATTTAAAGGCTGTTTATTATCTCCAAAAACTCTAGTTTAATTTATTCCGGCAAAGGTTTTTCATCTAAGCAGAGCCACGTGCACAAGTCAGTATATTTAATAAGAAGGTATTACGACGTCCTTCGCATGGACGCCAGCAGACCCTCCGCCTATTTATAAAGAGGTAGCAATCTCACCAAATGTATGAATAAATGAAATGCGTTTGGGCCGTGTTTGCGCTCGTCCATCAAAACGTCTTTCGTGATCGATGGCCGTTTGTGGGCGAGCGCCACCTCGTATTACTGGCTTAATATAATAGAATATGCCATTCAACTATATGCTATATCTATTAATACAAACGGCATATACAATGTTTAGTAGTTTTCCTCAACGTTCAACAAATTATGCCGGCCGTCTTAATGAATCTTCATACGCTAACCGTGGAAAGCGATTTTCAACTCTAGTCAAGTACAAAATATATTCTGTACGTTTCATGCTATATACGTCCACGATAACATGGTTGAAAGATAGACTCCCATAAACACCGAAGAAAGTCCTAAACTAAAAACAAAAGCAATCCAAAAGTTAAAAACGAGTCTATACTAATATTATAAAGCTGAAGAGTTTGTTTGTTTATTTAGTTGAATGCGCTAATCTCAGGAACTATAGAACCTATTTTGAAAATTATTTTACTAATAGTAAGCTACATTACTCCTGAGTTCTATAGGCTACTTTTTATCCCGGAAAAACTGTTTCACGCGGGTGAGCCGCGAGTATCACCTAGTATCAAATAAAATAACATGCTATACTGTATTTACAAATCGATTTGCAATCAAATTTTACAGCTGTATAAATCGGTACATTGGTATAAAATTTTAAGAGCCCGGATATCCGGTAGCCGGTTCGAACATTCACCTCTATTACCGTATTATAATGCACTCAAGTTGAAGTGAAGTAATAGGGTACTTCACCTGAACAAAGGCGTCGCGCCGCTCCGTTTTCCAAGAAATAACCGGATAAAACCGCATTCAACTGGTTTCAACCGTGTAAATCAGGTTTGAACTGGATACAAAGATTATGTAAATGTAGATCTGTGAAGGCTTGGGCATCGTTTTGTACACACTTTGGTTTACATTTTTGCAATTGATTTGATATTCCTTCCACTATGGGATTTCAGGTTTGTTTGTTTTATTTATAGGTCTTACGAGGGGACGAATGATAGCTACAGTATTCATCCACTTAATAGAATAATGTCAGCTTACAAAATACTTAACTGCTTTTAAGCGTCGCCAGAATTATGGCGGCCTGACGTTTATACGTTATGAACAGAAATAAATGTTTATTTTAAAGTTATTGATGACAAAAACTGTTTCATCCAATTCACGTAAAATGTTTAATATAGATTTCAATAATCTTTGCCCCGACTGTGATGTAGGGTTTGAGTTGCACTCGCAAAGTTTAAAAGCGTAACAGGAAGTACAGCGGCACAATGAAATCGCGCCTCAACTACTTGGATATGTGGACTGACTGTTAGCCACGTGTGCTGCATGTGTGGGTGTGCGAGGGGACACGAGTGGGTTTCGCTAGTTATATTATGCACTATCTTTTTTTCGCGGCTGTACCCTTGCAATATTTCCATGATAATCATATAGCTATAAGAAAAACTCCTTTGCCATAAAAACGACGGTTGCTTAGTTGGAAATGCAATGGTCTGCTAAAATAAAAGTCCGCCGGTTCAAAACCTTTCGAAGTTACATGGTTTAAGAATAGGGTATTTGACTACTTTTTTAAAATACAATTGTCAAAATGTATGCAATCAAAAGTCAAGCACAAAAAGTTTTTTTAAAATTGGCTCAATAATAAGCAAGTTATACAGCTTTGAAATTTGGTGGAAGGGGTAGTTGCCAAATAACAGTAATTTCAGACTGTGACGTGACCGAGCGTCACCGACCATAGCGGTACGTGCGTGTGAAAGAGATAGCACGATATCCCCACCACGCCCCCACTTTTGCTCACAACAATATTTCAAATATGAAATAAACTACTTTATTTTTAAACCAATTTTGATGCTGATTTCACTGAAAAATTTCTTTTTCGTTTTATTTGCTGTTACATACAAAATAATCTACAAAATCAAACATAGGAAACTACCCTATTTAACCCATATAGTAGTAGAGGAGACTCGTACTCGGTGATAGGATAGTACATAGATTTATATGGTTGGTATTATTACCACAAATTCCTTTAGCTATATAAAACATCGATAAATGTTGTAGTTCGATTGCGTTTCATAATACGAACAGTTGAACTACACATTTCAGGACCTCTACGGGGAGATATCAGCTTTTTAAATTCAGTGAAGGGGTTTGCAATGCAATGCAATGCAATCAGCCCTGTATTATATACTGCCCCCTGCTGAACACGGGCCTCCTCTACTACAGGGAGGGGTTAGGCCTTAGTCCACCACGCAGGCCTAGTGCGAGTTGGCAGACTTCACATACCCTCGAAATTCTTATGGAGAATTCTCAAGTATGTAGGTTTCCTCACGATGTTTTCCTTCACCTTTAGAGCGAACGATAATTGATAAACAATACACACGTTAATTCGAAAATTCAGTGTCAGCTTTGGGTTCTGAACCTGCGGACATTGTCTCGGTAGACCGTTCCATTCCCAACTAGGCTATCGTCCACTTAAGGGTGTAACGTTGCTAGGAACGTTAACTCTCTTCGTAAACGGGTTATCGTTTGTGTCAGTTTAACTACCACTCGAAACCGTTAATGTTTCGTATTGGCTGGTTAAACTGTCACTAGTTTTGACGTATGTCTGAACGGCGCTCGTATAAATAAGCGTGCAATGTCACGCGCGCCCTTTTTCTTATAATCTTCTTCGCCGTAGCAACACTACCAACTAACTGCGTGTTGCCACGTATATCGTTGTTCCCGCTGGGGTGAGTGTGCCAACGACTACTAACCGCTTCCAGGTATTCTGTGCATCTGGGCTCGTGAGCTATCACGAGTCACTGGCGCGGAATGTAAGCCTAGCTTGCATTCCGACCCGCTGGGATTCTGATTCCAGGTTTTTTCTACGGTGCGGCGTTGACCGCAGTTTCTTTTCTACGGTACGACGTGGAGTGCTGACTCCATGCTCCGCTGGCGTCGGGTGTGCTGATTCCCGATCCCAGCCACGTGCACACCACCATCGTCGTCGCGGGTGCTGACCCCGGCCACGTGTGCACCGTCGTCGCGGGTGCTGGCCCCGGCCACGTGCTCACCACCACCATCATCGTTGGGTGCTAACCCCGACCACCTCACCACCGCTGCGCAGACCACGTGGCGCTACCATCTGCCCGGCGAGCTGCCGCCGGAGCTAGCCACGTGCATCAGCGCCGTGCCGTTCGCCTGAATCGGAGTCTCCGCAGGCCAGTGACTCGTTTGCATACCACCAGCAAACCGTACCGAGTGTAACGCGGAGGTGCAAAATAAAGCTCGTACCACGAACCTAAAACCCTGAGTTTCTCTTCTATCTATCACTATCTACCTGCGGCGGAGCACGCCGCAAGGGGTTTATTTACTACGAACTAGCACAATACCCAGAATAACAACTGTACACCGCATTAAGAATTTAACAGTGACTCAGTAACTAGATGTTACCTAGTTTTCAGCTTTGTAATACGAGCACTAGGTAATAGGTATTGTAATAAAGAAGTTCTACTAGTGCTATTGGTTTTTCCAATAGTTGTATAATTAACATAGTTCCTTCTCAGTTCTTGTCTGGTGACACCCTTTGAGTGTGTAACGTATACGATTTCCAGTGTAAACAACAAATAAATTGTGAGGTTTCAGATTTTATGGACCATCATTTTAAGAAATATTATGTTAGTGTAATTTTCAAATTTATTATAATTGGTCTGTTTTCGCGATTAATCCGGGGATATGGATTAAGAGTATTGATATGTGCTCAACTGAAATAGATCAAAACGACACTGAAGAGCGCAATTGTAGGATTTTTCTTTGATGTCCCATTGTATATAATAAATCAGATGGTATACAAATATTTCTGTAGGCGCAGCTCCGAAACGTCACTCGACGCGAACTAACAATAATTTTGCTATCGAGGTCACTTTTTTATAGAAATAGTGGGGGAACAATACTGTATAGGTAACAAATATTGGACGAGGATTAATATTTCGATAGGACCACCACTAGGAATGGTGAAAATGCCACCTGGTTTCGAAGAGTTGCATACCGAGATCAATCGGTTTATCCACTATGATTAAAGAAACATCAATCTATGCTTTGACTAGAATAGAACGAGTTTCATAACACAATTTTTGTAATAATTTGGCTCAAACACGGGGAATATTCCCGAACATTTTAATTCTTCTGCGGCCGTCCTAATTAAATTAAATTCGTTATTAAAACAAAGCTAGCCCTAAGCCTGCAAACACAAACAGTATACAAAGTTCTTGCAAATTACAAAAAGCATCACGCTAGTTACACATATAGGTTAATTGTGATTTATGACGTCTCTATAATTTGTACTACACACGGAATCTTATTGAAAATTATAATAAAAATTTAATAAAGAGTAATGGAAGTTATTCATTACCTACTTTAAGTTAATGTGTTTATTATGTTCTAGCTAAGTAGTTACTACACGACGAGATTTCGATTTCCTTTGTATAATCACATTTGAGGGAGAACTTTCTATCATAAATTGGTTGTGCCTGCGGGTACGTTATAAAGGCGGTTTTGGTACAAAATTGTATGCTTCTAAAACCAACATTTAAAGCCCTGTTACGGATAAAGTGGACGCCATTTTTGAAAAAGTGAAGCAAAATCGACATATCAGTAGTTACAACATAGCTGAAGAATTGAGAATTGACCACAAAACAGTCTTGATTCATTGGAAAAAAGCTGGGTACACAAAAAAGCTCTATATTTGGGTGCCACACGAGCTCACTGAAAGAAACCTAATGAGCCGTATACTCATTTGCGATTCTTTATTGAGATGTAATGAAACCGAATTGTTTTTGAAGAGATTGATAACTGGTCATGAAAAGTGGATCACGTACGAAAAAGGTCGTGGTCAAAGGACGGTCAGGCTTCACAGACTGTTGCAAAACCTTGGTTAACTCGCAATAAGGTGACGCTGTGTACATGATGGGGTTGGGAAGGCATTGTTAATTATTTTAAAAAAAAATACATAATATTTTTTTTTGTTCATTATAAGCTTTTACCGCCGGGCAGAACCATTGATTCAGATCTCTACTGCCAACAACTAATGAGATTAAAGCAAGAAGTTGAGAGAAAGCGGCCGGAATTGATCAATAGAAAGTGTGTGATCTTTCATCACGATAACGCTAGACTACACACATCTTTAGCCACTCACCAAAAATTAAGAGAGTTTAGCTGGGAGGTGTCAATGCATCCACCATATAGCCCTGACCTTGCACCTTCAGACTTTCATCTGTTTCGGTCTCTTCAGAATTCTTCAGGCAGTTTCAATTTAACATGAAGAGAGGACTGCCAAAACTACTTGTTGCGTTTCTTAGATCAGAAGTCCCAAAATTTCTACAGCAACGGGATTATGGCACTAACTACAAGATGACAGAAAGTCATCGAACAAAATCCCACCTATATTCTGAAATTAAATATAAATAAACTTTGAAAAAAGAAATCGAGTTTTCGTTTAAAAATGCGAAGAAACTTTTTCCCCAACCTAATCTATACTAATATATAAAGCTGAAGAGTTTGTTTGTTTGTTTGTTTGAACGCGCTAATCTCAGGAACTACTGGACCGATTTTGAAAATTCTTTCCCTAATAGGAAGCTACATTAGTCCTGAGTGCTATAGGCTACTTTTTATCCCGGAAAAACTTTTCCACGCGGGCGGAGCCGCGTGCAATGCTAGTATATCATAAAACTATTCTAACATTGCGCCGAATGTACTTAATCGAATTGTAAAGCGAGCCACGTACGGACGGACATGACCGGACACTGAGTGTAGCCACACGTGGCCGTGCAGGTTCCGGGAACCGTTTATGGTTTTAATAAGGGTCTTGAATTACATCAAAAGCGGTTTTGATCGCTTTTTATGTAAATTCCCTTTATTCTAATTGAATCTAATTTTAAATTTATAAATAACCTAGAAACCATATCTAATTAGATTAAACGTAAGTAAATATATATAAGTAACAAATCGATTCACATTTCTTTCCATTTTCTTTCAACAATCATAATGTTATAGTTACTGCATCGATATTTATTGACAATAAAATACCCCGCTTTTGCACGGAGCCTGCACGCTGCGGTCTGCATGGGTACAGTTCTAAAGGGGTTGGGGGTTGAGCCTCTTTCCACTGGCTCAATGCACTCTCATGCAACAATATTAAGTAGAATAGCATCACGCACGCGAGCTAACAAAACAGCACAGTAGAACTGTATCCAGTAATATTAGTGCGATACAGAGCATTCCATAATATTAATAATTTAAAAGCGGCGACAGCCTAGTTGGGAGTGGAACGGACTGCCGAGACGAATGTGCGCAGGTTCAAAACCCAAGGGCAAGCACCCCTGACATTTCTAAAAAAAAGTTATGTGTTTATTCTTTGTGAATTATCCCTCGCTTTAACGGTGAAGGAAAACATCGTGAGGAAACCAGCATACCTATGAAGATATCTATAATAATTTCGAAGGTATGTGAAGTCTGCCAACCCGCACTAGGCCAGCGTGGTGGACTAAGGACTAACCCCTCGCAATAGTAGAGGACACCCGTGCTCAGCAGTGGGCAGTATAAAATACAGGGCTGGAATGGTGGGTGGTATGGTAACATATATGGGAATATATTTTTAGAAAAATATATTCTTTGATTTCTTTCTTATCTATAACTTTGATATTTTGATTGACCCTTTGAGAAGATTTCAATTAGGTATAAGTAAGTTTATTATTAAAAATAAAATAGAAAGCTTTTATTAAGTATATTAATTGAAAATGTAATTATCTAGTAGGATTTTAACAATATAAAATCGATTTAGATTTACCATACCATATTTAAAAAGCAATTATTTTTTGATAATTGTTATCAGGCGATAAGAGAGCCAATAAATGGATTTTAAATGCAAAAAACTGCGAGACGAGCAGGTTGCTCGTTCGATAATAATTTATACGCCTGTGTGTATACTGCTAAAGTTTGAAAACCTTAAAAAAGGACGCTTTTCATATCTCACAATTTGCCACAGAGTTAAACCAAGTCCTGAATTATTAACCGCCGCGTCGTTTTCAATATTCAATCCTAATTGTTTTTTTATCCATCAAGAAATTGGACCAATCAGCACAAAGTTTTATAAAATATATTTTGACTTATTTTGATTGGCTTTTATTCGGGATCGGATCGAAGATTAGGATTAGAAAGAAAGAAAAACATTTATGATTACGATCGTTTATTTAAAACGGCCGTAAATAGGTTACTTTTATCTTAGGAAATAGTTTAAGAATACGAATTTTGCTACTACTGCTGCAATATCTACTATGACACTACAAAGTACATTGCAGGAAACTGCATTTATTAAACACTACTTAATTGAAATTAAAAAAAACTCCCTCCAAGCGGGTCCCGCCTGAATAACGCCGGTGTCTTTGCTTTGCATAGTCTATACGCCACGCATAATTCTATTAGCGTATGCAGACAAGGCTTCGCTTTAATGAAAAATTCCGTACCGAAAGTCGTAAAGAACACTCTAGACTGTTTTTAAACGTGCTATGAATTTTGTGGCGTGAATTCGTTAGGGGATCTTTTTTATCCTGTATCGCTGTATACAATTATGCTGTTGGTAAGTACCGTGTAGACTTGTAGGTGGACAAACTGGAGACTGATTAATGCCCGATTTCTGAATCTCCTCGTTAAACTTTCAACAACTATTGATCCATTAAAGTTAAACTTAATATAAACGTCGGTTGACTTTCACTGTGTTTCTGAACATATAATGAAGCATTCGATAACTATGAAGCCGACAACCAGTTCCTTATTTTGCTACTAGATGGCTCTTTTTTAGCAGTTGACTTTAAAATGGATTTTATTCCAAGAATTCGTAACTAATAATTATTGTATATACAATAATAACTTATTTTAACATAGATCAACGCCTAAACATTATTTTAATTTTATTTTGTGGTCATTTGTTATTTGTCTCTGGCTGATGCATGACATCATTGCCGAATTAAAAAAAAAGTCAAACAATTCAACAAAATGTCTTATGTCATGTTAGCACTAGTTTGCTAATTTGTGTTTTATGTCGTTTTATTTAGAATTTGAGAATTTATAACACTACTGAAACTGTTGTGATTGGCCGTATCAATTATGTTCCTCTATATTGTAAATAATATCTAACAAGTTGCCGTCGTTTGTGACAAAATGACACGTCAAATAGTTATGGAACAGATAAACGGCAAAAATTGGCCAGTTAAGTTAAAGTAAGTTTAAGCTGAGTTTATCTTGCAGTGCGTGGTTCAGAAACGCAATTTCATGGGTTATCGAACCAATAGCGCTAACGGATAGATAAACTGCCGTCAATAGTACTTCAGAAACCGGCCATAAAGCGTCTATAACAGGAAAGCTACATACCTGCGAGTTCTACATAAGACTTTCGAAAGTTTGTCAAGTCTGCTAACCCGCACTAGTACCGCGTGATGGTAATAGGGGTTCGTGCCCAGCAGTGGATCATTATATAAAGGGCTGCTATTACATTAATATTATATTAGATGTGAGATATAATCCATAATAACACATACCGGAGTTGGGTTAAGACGTATAACTAATCCATTGGGAAATTTCTGGAAATCTTACTACTAACATTAATTAACCACTACATGGTATTAGAAAATTACCCCAGACCAACTCCACGACCCTTACATCTCAACTAATTACTTATTCTATACTAGACTTGAACGCGGCTCTGATCGCGTAACACCTTTTTTAGATTAACTGTACGATAATGTAATCTGAATAATGTTAATTTTGTGAAGATGTCTGGATATTTCTCAGAAGTTAATAGACATCGCTAAACAGATTTGGATCAAATTTGGCACAGATATATAATAATACACTTTTAATCCCGGAATACGTTGTTTTTTTTTAATGCCGGGGAAGATTTTCTACGCGGGAGGAGTCGCGATCAACACCTAATGTATAATAATGAAATGTTATTGTTAATTAAACCTAAATTACTATCAACACAAATTTTTGGGGAATTAAAATATACACTAAATATTGTCACACTACTTAAGCCCAGGTGGGTGGTAAATTAAGCATATTGAAACGAATAAGAACATATGAAAACGGATAAGTGAAACATTTCTTCGAAGTATAAGAAGATAGTGAACGAATTAGGAACCTCATCGCCAATTTATACATGAGGTCCGTAGTTAGCGTGTGTTTACCAAAGAAACTTACGAGACTTAAAACGATATGAACTATTATACCGACGGTTGTGAGGGTACCTAATTGACTTAAACGTTTTTTAATATAATAAGTTATCATATTTAGAATCGGTATACTTTTCCACGAGTGTGTGTTGATAGTATTTTTTTCTGGTAAGACAAAAACTTTATTCAAATGGGTACACATAAATGCACTTACGGTTCACTGGGCTAATGTCCGTCCCATAATAGCTTATCGCTATATCGAGCACAATTTCTTCATGTCTTTTTTGGTAAGTAACGCAATAAAAACTGCCCTATATCTCGAGACGGTAAGCAGTAACAATATTTTGAGTCCGATCAATACGCTTATCAGTCCTTCCGCCTCTCAATTTGTGAGGGAACGCGGAAAACCCATACAATTGCACTGTTTTCAACTCCCAAAACAAAAAGCAAATAAGGTTGATTTTAGTACTAGCTGTGTTAAAAGTTAATTTGAATAATTTTAGTCATGATAACAAACTGTATGAATAAAGGTATTCATTCGCCAGGATTTTTATATTTTTACGATCTACATTTTTAGCCAGAAATAGGGACACCCTGTAGACATTTTTACTGGTGGTAAGTCTCTCATGTAAGAGCCCGTCTGGATGGGTACCACCGCAATTTCTATTTCTACCGCCAAGCAGCAGTGTGCATGCACTGTTGTGTTTCGGTTTGAAGGACATTGTAGCCAGTGTAACTACTGGACATAATGAGACCTAACACCTTATGTCTCAGGATGACGAGCGCAGTGGAATGCCACACAGTACTTTGTAACTCAAGGTGCTGGATGGTGTTGGTATTGTTTATGGGTGGTCGTATCGCTTACCATCAGGCGAACGGCATGCATTCAAGGCAATAAAAAAAGTATGAATAGGCGTGCTTGACTAAGGTACTTTTTGTCTATAAAAATAATTAATGTTATATCTTTTGAAAAATATAAAAACTCACAAAACAAAGTACTTTTTATCGACTTTAATATTATAACTAATTCTTCTTCTTCTTCAGTCTTTAGAAGTCCACTGCTGAACACAGGCCTCCCCCAAAGATTTCCAGACCAACCTGTCAGAAGCGTCCTGCATCCAGCGGGTTCCTGCGACCTTTACAAGGTCGCTTGCCAGTACGGAAGGACTTCCTTATAACTAATTGGACTTACTTTATTTAAAAAGCAAAAGACGCCGAAGGGTAACATAATAAATTTCAGAGTATAAATCGCTGAAGGAAATAAAAAGGTCTCAATATGAGCATTGATATATGACGTAATAAAAACAAAATGGCCGAGGGTTGTCCATCCGACGCACCTCCACTATGTAGAATCTAATAAGTGAAGTCAATTGATGAATATTTTCGCGAACGCCTGGGTCACCACTTTTGGAATCCTTAAGTGTAGGTGTGTTCAATAAAAGTCTGATTATATAAAATTAAACCAGCAAATATACTATAACATTTATTACTAAACGACTCTACATTGTGCCGGGCGTAACTACACTCATTTAACAGCGCTAAACAAACCTGCATATAAAAATGCAACTATGCAATTATCAATGCGTGTGCCGCTACATAGCAAAATACGTGATATGCCGAGCCTTGTGATAAAAACCAACAGTGTTTTTGTACACGCTTGGGAAGCGTTCCGTGACTACATGCAGTAATTCCGGTGGGAGCGTATCAGGCATATTTTGTAAATTTGTATCCTCACATTATGAAAAAACTGAACAGTGATACGTTCTGACGAGGCATGCCCCGGGGTAGACATACCTCCAAGAAGGCAGCATATTTTCCGGGTCTATTACAAAACGAAAAGTCTCTTATTCCATAATGTATTTGAACTCCAACGTACATACCACCAAGTCCAGTAAACCCAAATTACCGCACAAAAATTTACCATTGCTCCATGTCTCTAAAGCATGACCAAATTGCACGTGAAAGAGCAAATATAAGGGCACAATCTCTTCGTGTAAACAAGCGAAAAGCGCCCATAAAGGCCATCTGTCAAGCACAAAGGCCGACGCCCGACACACTGACCTTTACTAATTTCATAAAATCCGTAGCGGAGCGAGGCGAGGCTCATATTGGCAAATATGGCGCGCTGTCACCAATCTCGGACGGTTTATCAACACTGTGTTTTTTAGGTCGGAATTGTAGCTCGATGGGCGTCATGTTGAACATACAAATTACAAGAATATATTAATATACATAAGAAAAAAATGTGGTAAATACAAGTCCAAAAAAATATGTACACTATGAATAGAGCTCTTCAAAATGTCTCTCAGAAGACTCGTATTTTCAATATTATCAGATACTCGAATAACTTTAGACTATTCCTTATAACAAATATTTTGAAGGACAGCTGAGAATAATTCCTCGGCAATTTGGCTGTATGTGTTCGATTTAAAGCCTTAAATAAAAACACAAAATATTTATATTAGCTTGCGCTATTTGAGAGTAAGATAAACGTCCAGAAACAAGCAACCCTCATCAGTCAAACCGCAATAACGAACAAAACTAAAAGGTGGTCCCTTGATCTCTTTACGATCCCGCGCGGTATTAAGGGTTGAAACGAATGGTATTATAAAACGGTCGAGCGGTGTCGATTTTTTATATATAAACCGTAAAACAATGATTGGATCACCGTCGTCTATTTACAGTACAATTCTACCAATATTCTAAATGAGCACGCCACGCATGAACCGCGGCATAGATTTTCATGTAAACAGAATAACTATGGCCTGGATTAACATAAAATATACTTTATATATACACACTCTCGCGCCGTTATCCCCAAAGGAGTAGGCAGAGTCACAACTAGTACACCCGCTTTTCGCCGTATTTCGTCACATAATGTGATAGGGGACGGGCCTATCGGCACAAATTCCCAGATCCAGGGTGATAATGAGCAGAAAAACCTTATATCCCTTTGCCCGACCCGGGATTCGAACCCAGGACTTCAGAGCGGTGTCCTTCAGCGCACTCAATAAAACGTCGCCACCGATGCAGTCTATAGCCAAAATTTTGATGCTGGAAAATGTACTTTTAATTCGGTTAAAGACTTTCACTCAAGCGTTTACCTGTGTATTGCAGGCTTTGTCAAATCCATTCGAGGATTTCGGAACGTGAGAATAAAGTAAAACAAAAATGTGACATCAGACATAGTTCTATTTTACTTCGTCAGAGAGGTCACATCTCCCAACAGCTGTATCTGCGGTTGCCAAGTTGCTGGGAGACATATTTGTTTTTCATTTCAGTATGATTTGTGTGGCGACGACTATAACCTTGTGCAAACTGCCACGTTTATTCAGTAAATTGTTCTATCTCGCTGTCAATTTTGTTTGGCATTTGAGATTCTGTTACTACGAGCATTGTTTACGAAACAAAACTGTTTAGAATTGTATCAAGTTTTTTGATGAACGGATTGAGTCTTCAAGGTTATATTGTGGTAAAATATGATCATATTAATAATGTGACCATAAACACTCGCAATACCAGAAAAATCATGGATGGGCTTATTGGCTAGGAATAACGATAAAGAATAGGGCTCCAGTAATCTCATTTTATATTCTTTTTAATACACTCAAGGCAAAGTAACCTCACTGCACGTGATGGTAAGTTGAGCGGAGTCCAGAAAGAGTGTCGACTGACGAGAGATTTTTATCCCTTGCCAGTCAAGACGATTATGCCGTTCGTTGTTCTTGTTCGAAACCAGGTATATATTTACGTGAACCACTATGGTGGTTCACGCACCTTGTGTAACGTGGTTGCTATCCAGGCAGATGCAGGTGTCCTACCTCCAGCATGTGAATTACAACAGCAAGCTTACTTCACTGGTTTTCTTTGAGTCAGTGGTACTACGAAGCTGGCCTATGTATCTTGCAAACTTTGTTAAAACAGCCCTTTACATACTTGGATAGTGTAAACAGCAGAGTTAACATTAGAGGCGCAAATGGGAGGGCGAATTGCGGGTCACGGCGGATGTCGGCTATTAAGGGCTTTCATGTCACCCCAGAGGGCGCAGTGACCTCTGAAGGTCATGCTAGCTCATCGTGTCAACTGTAAGTAAACCTTAAACAATAGGGTAGAAAATGGTTTATATTGTACCCATTAATGATAACACTAATTATTGAAAAATGATAGTTACAGTTAAATTATGTGAAACTAGCTTTTGCCCGAGGAACCGCCCGCGTTAAAAAGTTTTTCCGGGATAAAAGTCCCGCTTTATATTTTCCCGGGATAAAAAGTAGCCTATGTTCTTTTTCAGGCTCTAGACTATCTGTGTACCAAATTTTATTTAAATCGGTTCAGTAGTTTTGGCGTGAAAGTGCGACAGACAGAAAGAGTTACTTTCGCATTTATAATATGAGTAACGATATGCGACTTTCATTGTATTCTAATAATAAATTAGTGATGTATTTAAACGTAAATAAATATACAAAAGAACAGTGTACTCTTCTCTACAGTAGAGAACCTAAACTGTTTTTTTTTTCTATGAAACTATCGAGTACAAAAAAGCCAAAAAGTGTGAAACAGCTAACGTGCGGCCAATATTTTTACTTTACTAGCATGCGGATTGACACTTACAGAAAAGAGTCAAGTAATGGCCCCCCATTCGCTTTGTTTCTACAAAGTGGTTAAATTTGTGACGATACTTCGCGGCTATGTGTACGATAATAAGTCGTGTTGCAGTGATAAAAGCCGAAAATATCAAGTTAAACAAAATAGCAACTGTCGGTTAACCAAACACGATGTACGCAAAAATTGGCGAATAAATAGCAATTTCGCAACGTAATTGGTGAGGCGACATTGGCGGGTAAACGATTTTTATTTATCCTCTGTTTTCTATAAAGCTGTATACTAGATTTTTACAGCCACTGAAAAGTTTTGTAACAGCTGAATATATTCTCAATTCATTTTATTAAATGCTGGGATGAAATAGATAAAGCGCAGGAGAGATGAAATGATTTTATAATGTACTAGCTTTTACCCGCGGCTCCACCCGCGTCAAGAAGTTTTTCCGGGATAAAAGTCCCGCTTTATATTTTCCCGGGATAAAAAGTTAATATTATATAATAAGATTGTTAATCCAGGACATGATCTACCCGTGTGCCAACTTTTATCGTAATCCGTTCAGTAATTTTTGCGTGAAAGAGTAACGAACATACATTCATACATCCATACATTGTTACAAACTTTCGCGTTTATAACATTAGTAGGATTAAACTTTCAATATGCGAACATTAATATACTTGCCATAGTACCTACATAGTACATAGAAAAATTAGGTCTTATAGTTTATAGTCGAAGTAACAAGAACAAGCCACTGTGTCTATATATAACCTAGATCAAAAGGGTTATTATAATGTATAGCAGCGACCATACAGCCTCATTTATAGAGAAACATAAGAAGAAAAAAGCAAAATAGTTTTGTATTTAAGATTTTAATAAAGGAGATTTCAACTTAAAATGAACATCCGAAGTGAGCGTTTATTAGCTTTATTGGCTTTTCCAAAAATAGGTCACTCGGGCTAGTCTACGTCTTTTTAAATACCTACTTCATAAAATCTCTATGTATACTCTAAAGCTACGATTCCGCAGGACGCGGCAGACGGCAGACGGCAGCGGCAGACGGCCGACGGCAAATGCTGTCGGACTTCACTTGCCGTCGTATAGATTCCGAAGCCGACAGCAAATGCTGTCGGACGTCACTTGCTGTCGTATAAAAAGTCCTGGAAAAAAGTTCCGCTACACATTTTCCCGCGATAAAAAGTAGTCGAAAACCTTCCCACAGGGTCTGTAACTATCTTCCCACCAAATTTCATCGAAATCCGCTCAGTAGTTTTTCGAGTTTTTCCCCCTTAGGGGTTGAATTTCGCCATTTCGTTTCTGAGATTTCGTGATGAGTGAGTTAGTGAACTTTCGCTTTTATATATATAGATAGACTTGAAGAAGGCTCTTATAAAACTTTGATAAACACAGCCAATTGAAAATAATAAAAAAATCGCTTTCTTCGTCTGTCAACACGTCCATAATGTAAAACTGCAACGGCAGTCCTGTGTTTGTTCGGGAGTGCCGTCTGCCGCTACGCGTCAAAACAAGTGACGTCGTGCCGCGCGTCATTTGCCGTCGTGTGCGGATACGGTCTCATACAACTTCATAGTGCATAGTAGTGCCGTCTGCCGTCGCGGCACATGCTGTTGCCGTCTGCCGCTGCCGTCTGCCGTCTGCCGCGTTCTGCGGAATCACAGCTTTAGCTATTAAACGGTATTATCTCAAATCAATCTAGCTGTTTGTTTACTAAAATTTTATGTTATAAAGATTTTGCCATGATTCTTTTTTGTTAGTAAGCGTTTGTAAACTTTAAGAAAGTCCAAACGCCTTCTCTTATCTACACCTTAATCCTTTGGTCTTCCCGAAGCGTATCCCCAACTGAATTATTAATTAATTGTAAGTTATGAATCTGTTTTCTCTTGTTTATTTTATGGCCTATCACAAGTGCCTTCACACGAGACTAGTATTTTTTTATGCAGTGCTTTCAGGATCCTTCTGATATCTATATGTTATGGGCGTTGATCATTTAATTTCTGGTGACAATTGCTCATTAGTATACCCTCAGTAAATCTTCTATTTATGATTCACTCATAATGTTTCAAAATTAATAAATATTACTACGATCCGAGATAAACACACTGCTTTTATTCTGAAGGTTCTAGATAATGCGAAAGATTATAAAGATTATTCTTATCTATAAAACTAGACTAAGCCAGCGAACCATTGTTATTCGCAGAAATCCTAGCAGTAAAGGACCTTCGGCTGAATTGAAAATAAGTAATCCCAAAGCGGTATTGTGTATACCTATTGCCATAGCTTATTTATATAAGTGGTAGGTATAGCTATTGTGACTGTGACTTCTGTAATATTAGTCAAATAAAATAAATTTCGGGACCCGCGTAAAATAATATATCGGATGTGTAACTCTGGTCTCATTTCCCGCAACTTTCTTCTCTATGAAGATTTTCTTCTTCTTCTTCAGTATATGTAAGTTCCACTGGTGAACATAGGCCTCCCCTAAAGATTTCCAGACCAATCTGTTAGAAGCGACCTGCATCCAGCAGGTTCCTGTAACCTTTACAAGGTCATCTGTCCACCTTGTACGCGGACGTCCCATGCTGCGCTTGCAGTACGTGGTCTCCACTCGAAAACTTTGTTATTTTCTACTTCTTCTTTTCTACGATAACTTTAAATTCAAAAAAATATCATTAGTTATTACGTTTTCAAAACCCGGAACCCTGCCCATTACGATGGTGGCCGCGAGATCAAGTTTGGAAATTTAATATAAGTTTCCCGTGTCACCGAGATGAAGGCATAAATTCCGGTGGGCTAGCGGCTTGTTGGTATTCATTCCGGGACTCGAACATGCCGCCATGATGCGAATTTGACAGATAGCTGTTGTCTGACTAGGGGGTCACAATAATGCATGGTTAATTAGATGATAAAATATATTTAATTATTTATGTGCGCGCGGCAGTGCTCGTGAACTAATTTTACTTAAATAACGTTTAACTGCTTATTAGTTGTAGTTAAGGCTTGACATCAAGCCAATGGCCTTGAGGAATCGGGCGGAGCTAGCAATCTCTTCCCGCGCTTCACCGCGCCCCCGCACCAAAAGATCGCAATGCGCTGACCGCGTGTCATTCACGGGCCGCTTACGCTAGTGACACTGAGTAGAAAATTTACAGAGTAGTAAAAGTATTATAATCAATTATCTTTTATGTTTACTAGCTGCGTCCCGCAGCTGTACCCGCGATTTTGCAGTTTTTTAAATTTAATTAGTAGTTCATGCACATATATATTAAAGTTTAATTATTATGAGATAAATCTAAAATACTTTATGCTTATCTACGATTCACTATTTTGTTACGATATGATACCTACTTATTCAAAGAACAAAATACGAAAAGGGACAGCAGCAGCAGTGGTTTTGTGTATAGATATAAAATTAATAAAGGTACAAGTTTTACGCAGTTTTATTCAAGCTAAGTTATTTAATTATTCTTTTTTTTTCTTTTTATTGCATTAAATGAAGAGACGAGCATGCCGTTCGCCTGATGGTAAGCGACACAACCACCCATAAACAGTAACAACACCATCCAGCACTTTGAGTTACAAAGTACTGTGTGGCATTCCACTGCGCTCGTCATCCTGAGACATAAGATGTTAAGTCTCACTATGTCCAGTAGTCACACTGGCTACAATGTCCTTCAAACATAAACACAACAGTGCATGCACACTACACCGCGGTGGTACGCACACAGACGGAATCTTACACATGAGAGACTTACCACCAGTAAAATTAATAATATTAATAATAATAGAGCCATACTCACAGATAGAACTATACATTACAATAGACCAGATATAATATTAATTGTCAAAACACAAAAACCAGCTTACGTTATAGACATAGTCCACAATAGCTGAAAAACTTTCTAAATACGTAGAACTCAAAGACGAAGTTATACGAATGTGGCGTCTTAAAAAAGCATTAATAGTTCCAATAGTTTTATCAACCACAGGCGTGATCCCTACACAGCTCCAAAACTCTCTACAGACACTCCACCTCCCAAAATTCACTTACATCAGCCTTCAAAAAGCAGTCTTCCTCAACACTTGTCGCATTGTAAGAAAATTCCTTCAAATAGACCATGACTAAGTCTCCTTTTCCTTCACAATACTTTATCTCCTAAATCTTGCTGCAGACTTGGCTTAGGCCCATCCGCATCCAGCAACCCGGCCTATGAGCCGAGATTCAGTAGTGATACAAAAAATAATAATAAGAATTATAAATACTAAGTACTGGTGGTAGGTCTCTCATTATGTAAGAGGCCGTCTGGGTGGGTACCACCGCAATGTCTATTTCTACCGCCAAGCAAGAGTGTGCATGCACTGTTGTGTTTCGGTTTGAAGGACATTGTAGCCAGTATAACTACTGGACATAATGAGACTTGAATGGGTAGTCGTATCGCTTACCATCAGGCGAACGGCATGCTCGTCTCGTCGTTCTAAGCTATAAAAAAAATGTATTTAGACATATTAAAATTCACCAGAATTTAACTTTTTTTAAAACAATATTTTTCTTCCTTTGGACGTTTGAACATTTTCATCGCTTGTTATTATTTTTTCACTTTCCTTTTTTTCTCTATTTCTCTCTTTACGTCAAGTTTATTGTTCTCATTGCTTTTATTCTCTTCTTATTCTTTATTATATTTTCTTTTTTTTTAATATTCCTTTTTGGCTTTATCTTCCATAGTCATTACTATGTACGACGGATTTCTAATAGCCATTTTTCTCGGGTGCCTCGTATACAATCCATATAAAATCGAGTTAGTTTGTTTTCCATCAGATTTTCCAAAAGCTGTCGACTTTTTCAATTATTTCTATTTTCATAGGTGTTCTTTCACTCAACCATAGTCCAAATAGATATTTGTTTTTTTTCTGTAATGTGCAGCTGGCCCTGTATTTGAAAATACCAATTATGATTTATTTAAAGAAATTCTTGTGGCAATATTATTTTTAAGTATGACGATGTGATTTTGCCGAAGAGGAGAAAACTTACATTTAAAGCACCTTTGTCGTAGTCTACTTATCTATTAACATTTATATAATTTTCCTCTTTATTTAAATTATTTGAATGATTGATTACTTGATCTATAATTGATAAAAAATATTATAAAACATACGAACAAATATACATAAAAATGCCCAAAAACAAAGGCTATGTTCGGTACCTACACACTTTTGCGTAGTTCGACTCTGTGACAATTATCTACTCTGTGACACCAGTGCGTACAAAGTAGCGCTAGATATAAAAATGTAATTGAGCAGGTCATCAGCTTATGACTTTAGAAGTAACTATGTGAGGAACTGCTGTATGTTTTCATTTTTTTTATAGCGTATAAAACTGCGTTTGACCAATGATCTATCTATAAATAGGTAATCTTACAAAATATAAAATATAGTGCTTACTTGCTTATATTGTTGCCTCTACGTTTGAATATTTTTTGAGACCACTTTTCTGTCGCCTCTGTCTACTCCCCATTTCGACTAACACTAATTGTAATTTTTTTTAATACCACTTATATATAATAATAATTATTATATACTAACCAAGTACCTACTACCTATATGTACATAAGTTATTAAGACTCACTAACTCACACTATCACAATACTATTATACACTAAAGCTGCCAAAATTTAAATATTCGCGCTGTAATACTTACAAAAATAAATTGATGTGCCGAGCTAACGCAAAGCGACATAGGTCCATCTAGCAACACGGCTCGCCCCGCACTGACTTTTTGGGCGAACGCGGGGATGCCATTGATTGAGTTCTTAGTAATATTCATTTTTTATTTATTATAAACGAAATATAACATATTTTAGTAAAGTAACAAAATAGTGTCATTGAAAATAATATTATTGATAAGTAAATAAATTTTTGTGCTGTTTTTTTATAAATTGAAGGATTAACATGGTTTTAACCGTCAAAGTAAGATGAGCTTTGCTATTTTTTTTCACACAATCTAAGATTGAGAGAAAAAAAATAAAAAAATAAAATCACTTCTCATAACCCAAAGATACAGACGTTTTTTTTTTTAAAGAGTTTGCTCTATAAATATTGTCAAAAAGTGGTTTCAATTGCGCGCGTTTTCGGCATTTTTTGGGAATAGCAGCCTTAATTAAAAATTCCAAGTTTCTTATAATGAGAAATAACTTCTCGTGTTGACATTTTGTTTATTTTAGGGCCCACGTATGAAAAAAACACAATCATAGTTATAGCCAAGGTTCTGGTTTATTATACATATATGTATAATCTATCAACTCGCCTAGACTAAAAAGAGCGCAATATGAAAAGTCTATGCACTCAACTTAACTCCATTTCGTGCTCTCCACTAATAATTTCTTTTAACAGGCTTATGTACCTAGTTTATACTGTTTTCAATCACCCAAATAGACAACAACCTACGCCTCACGGACACACGGGCGGCGCGTGCGTCAAGCAGTGCGCGCGTGCGGCGACAACGCGACAAGACGCCGTAATGCGTTATCACTCTCTGACCCATTTCCGCGGACGCACAATAAGAACCGCGGATGAGTTATGGACTGCCCGCGCCCTGGCAGGGTGCGACATACTGCCAGATAGAATGGGAAATATTTAAAAATTCGGTGGAAATATTTCACATGAAGTTCTAGTTCCGTCGATTGGCAGAATATTAGGTTTTCTGGGTGGAGGTCATTCTGGCAATCTCTTGGATGCAAAGGGCGGTCTGTGTTAGTGAGAAGACTTTCTATTTCGCCGGTTATATTTTAAGGCATCTACAATTAAATCTCTCTCGGGAATAAGGATCCTTACGACCAACTTATTTCTCTATCACCTGTGAATGCTAATCTCAAGCTCCGTGTGTCTCCAAACACAAGTCGTTACAGGCTCCCCTCGAGGTCGTTGACCCGCAGCGGATCCACCGCCCGCGACTAGTTTCAAACAAGTATAAAAATATCTTTATTGCTAATGGGTAAATAATGCAGCGAAGACCGAGAACATTAGCAGGTACTTGAACTTGGATAGCTGGGTCGATAATATTTAATCTACAGCTTTAGTAGGCAGCTTCGACCGAGGTAATCCTACTAATCACTATCTCATAGAATGACCACGTCAAGGTACAACGTGCGTTTCACACAGTATGGAAAATATCCCAAACCCAAATAAACTGCCGTTCTTTCCCCTAATTCTTTTTCGCTTCTCTTGAGACCAGCACGGCATCCACGATTCATTTGCTATTTTGGGTTTACGAGCCGTGAAGCTATCTCATAAAATATCAGAAAACGACTTAAAAGCGAGTGGAGCTGAGAGCATAAGCTAGTATTATGTAAATAAAACCCAGCAAAATAAATCAAGTGTGCTTCCTTACCCCATTGCGACCGGAACGGGAAATTTCCGTTGAAAATCGCGGATATGTTGGGAACACGTGACGCAAGGCAAAACCGATGATTGATGATATCCAAGGAATAAAAGATAGGAGAAGTGACACTAAAGCCTTCGGTTTCGTAGGGGAACGGCGAACATCATATAGCTATTATATTCAAATTTGTCTTGAACATTCCAAATACAAAGCTTTAAATTAATTTATTTATTCGCATAGGGCGAGTCTATCGTCCAATATGGCGATAGGTTCGCGCTAGGAGGCGGCACGGCATGGGTTGGAACACATACTGCGAAAACTTGGTGCCCTAGTTGCACCTCTGCTTAACCCTTCAATCCGGCATTTTTGGAAGTTCTGCTCATAATTATTAGAATATGGGAGGCGTACGTAACCTTTATCACGCATTATACCAGCGCGACTGACGAAAGGTCAAACGAGCTGAAATTTAAGAGGACTCCTGGGACTCCAACTGGAACAATTAAACATAGGGCTCATATTATTAATATCATTAGTAGGTGCTAAATCTCTCGAAACCCAGAGCCCGGTTGAGCAGTTACCACCTTAATATTTCTTTCTGCCGCAAAGTATCAGGTTTAATGGACATCTTTTTTAAAGGCTAATAATATATCACTGGCCACTGGCGATTGAAGAGGGCAAGGCAATGCCATGCAGCTTGCAATTCAAAATTCGGATGATGTTCTTTCCTTTAATGGGCAGTTATCTCACTTACCATCAGTTGAGCGGCTTGTTCGTTTCGTCATTAATCATATAAAAAATGCCATAAGGTCAGGAGATCGGAAGATTCTTACAAAAGGTCTGAAAATGTGCAAATCACGCGAGTTTATCAGCCGCTGTGGTGGACGGCTCCATTGTCCTGGACGCGGAACAATGCCGGAAGCAATCAGCGAGGCGACACCTGCAGACCTGAACACAATGGAGGAAGCGACTAGGAAGATATTAACGTTCTTAACTAGATGTTACCGCTGTCTACAACACTCCTTAGATGGAGTTTACTTTTACAGACTTTTTATCGCTTTTAACATGAGTTTGTTCAAGAAAGTTCGACTTTATATTATTGCTATTTAAAAATTAGGTTATTTGAACCGGATAAGCGTGCTCATGTGATGGTGGGGTCAAAAATGTTAGTTTTGCTACGATCAATAAGAATGTCGAAGGTCTAATTATAATTTCCCTCTCCTTCCCAAGTACTCATTCCTCCTCAAGGCTAACATACGGTTACCAAAATCAAGCAGCTGGTTAGCTCATTATTCAATCATAAACAAAATATCTTCGAGCCTAAGTATTATTTTGGAAGTCATAAATTCCAGCTAAAAATCGTACGTGCGTAGTATCACTACATACATACATACATAGTATCACGCCTCTATCCCATAGGGGTAGGCAGAGACCATGGATTGCCACTTTGCTCGATTCTGGCACACCACTTTCGCTTCCTCTACCTTCATCAATCTTTTCAGGCATTCCCGCTGGTTCAGGGTACTTTTGACCACTACATATAATAAAATAAAGTCCACCCGCCACGTCTGTCTGTTTGTCTGAACGCGATAAACTCAAAAACTACAAAACGGACAGCGATGAAATTTGGTATGTAAATAGTTGCAGACCCTGGAAAGGACATAATAGGCTACTTTATATTTCAAGAAATATATAGCGGGCCTTTAATCCTGGAAAAACTAAATCACGCGGGCGATGCCGCGCCGCGAGCAAATGCTATCTGGAATATGTTGAACTTTCCATAAGTGGCGTACTCGGGTCCCTGTGGTTCTAAGTTTGTGGTAGAGCCACGTTTTTACCCTCAAGAGCTGTTTAACTATTTGCCTAACTCGTCTAGGCACAGGCACGCCGCTGTTTTCAAAGTAGTCAAGTTTTTCCTAAGTCAATTTATGCCTATTAATATTTGAAGCACTCTTTTTGTGAAGGATTGTGTCGGTGCTGTGTTTGCCATCTATAAAGACGTAAAATTTGTGAGTTTGTTTATACCTGTATAACCAAACAATTTCTTCTTTCTTTATTTCTTTTCTTAAAAAAAAAACAATTTCTTTTTTTTTATGATATAGGGGGCTGTAGGGACACACACACTTGCGCAACTATGTAAGTGCACGTACGTAGTTGTGCGGGAACGCTGTGTCACACCATGCCTCCCATATATAAGCGATGTACGCCTTAGTTTATTCAGTACGTCTGACAAATTATTACTGTTACCATCTAAGTACTCCGCTGTATATACCTACGTACTCTGAAGTCTTCAATATAAACCTTTACAAGTGCCATCTCTGGAGTTTTACTTACTACAAGCTAGAGCTCACACTTCCATACACATAAGCTCTCAAATAATCATACGGTTCATCTGATGGTAAGGCACAATAATTAAAGGCTACAATGTTACTGAGTAACAGTAGTTATATATTTTATTTGATGTTTTTTCGCGAGCAACACTAGGTTTTTTAATATATCTAGCCTAATTTAGGATGAAGCGGACCAAGACAAAGGACGACCTCAGAATTATTGCGACCCAACTTCCACTACCTTTGACCCACTTTTATTCAAAAATATCTAGCTCAAATACCAACTAGATTTCGAACCGACTATTCCAAATTTAGATTTTCGCGCTAGCCCGAATTCAATTACAGTTCGCACTTATTAATTTATGAGGGCAAATAGGTCCGTCAGTTAATGAGGTCCGAGTGGATGAGAAGTGGGGAAGGGGTTCGTATTTGCATAGTTCTGACGTGAGACTTATGTGCGGTATTGGCAGCGGGCGGTCGATCACGGACGCGGCCTCCACGGTATTTTCAATATCGTTTTCAATGGGATCGCTTGCTGATTTTGGTGTGTGTAATTTTGTATGTAGTCCTTAGTATGAGTGAAGTTTTGTTTTATTCTACCGCCAAGCAGAGTACTGTTTATTTTGTAAGGAATTTTAGTCATTTTAATTATCCATCCTTCCTTCTTTCCTTACATAATATTATAAAGAAAATGGCCGCCGTCTCTGTACACGATAAATTTAAAAACTACCGAACGGATTTCGATGAAATTTGTTATGGTTAGAGACCCTGTTTGATCTGGGAAGGTTGCGGGCTACTTTTTATCCCGGGAAAATATAAAGCGGGACTTTTATCCCGGAAAAACTTGTTCACGCGAGCGAAGCCGCGCTCAAAAGCTATTGGATATAAAGGGAATAAATATACTCAAAAAGTTATGTGAAGATTTATAACACAAAATTTCACATCATACGCGTTGAAGTGACTGGTAATTGCTAAAGCTAATTATAAATTAATCAATCAAAAATTGATTCAAGCTACTAAAGATTACATCTTCGTGAATATTTAACATTAGAAATTCTTGGCTCTCTTTGAATATATCATATCTACTTGAAATTATTATAAAGCGAAAATAGTATTTTTAGAGATTTTCTTTTACAGTAATTAAGTAATCTGTTTGATGCTAATCTTCATTTTAAGTTTCATTAAATTTTATATTTAATTTACGAAACTAAGCGGGCCAATTAGAGACGAGAAATTTTGTAATACAAACACAGACACCCTCCTAAGATAGGAACTTGTATGTAAAGCATGGCTATATGCGACTGTAGTCACAAAATGTACAAAAATTAACTCGGCTAAGCGGGGTTAACTTTACTTCTACCCTTCGAAGAACATCTTTTCATTGCGTTGCGGGTTAAAGACTTTAAGACTCGTCAAGCATCACTCGGTGTCAGTGCGTGTTGTGGCTTACAGGAGGTACAGTGGGGGCGGGATTGTGGCCCCCAGCACCCGTACAATTAGGTCAATCCGCAGCGGCAAGGGGCGCGCACGTTTTGTTAGTAGGTGAGTGACACTTTATCACACCACGTCCTCGAAAACAAATCAAAGTTTTTTCGTTACTGTGTTTTGAAATACGTGTTTAAGTATTATGTCCCGCTGCTGGGCCTTCATTTTGTACTCGTGTGACTCGCTTGTTTATGGTTTCTTCATATTACTTCATTTATAACTATTAATATGTTTACTGGAATATTTTTAATAAAAAGGTAATTTAACATACATCGAAAGCTATTTAGAACAAATTTAAAGACTACTATTTGGCACGAATAGTAGTCTTTAAATTTGTTCACTTGGCACGAATTGTGATGTTTAAGAAGTTACATTTCCAAGTATAGAACGGTGCTAACTAGTTTGTAATTGGAAGTTATAGCGGACACAATATTTCCGACACTCTCGTATTAACAAGAACATAATTGAGTTACAGTGGTAGTAACTATCAGCCAAGACGTTGCTGACACAACAGTAACAACATTACATAATTACAATCGATTACGTCATAACCCGCCTCTGGCAAGTTTAACTCGATTACAACTATTATTATTAACTTCAACACAATAGAACGTCTCACGTAATGATGGGTAAGTCAATAGAACTTAAATGGAACTTGCAAGCATTTGTGTCAATCTATATTATAAAAGTTGTAGATATTGTTCTTTTATTTGTTTTGTGGAACGCACTAATCACACTAGAGCATGTAACGTAGTTATGCCCCTTAATTTCGTAACATAGTCTGGCATATCGTCGGCGTACAGGGAAACTAAATAACTCGGATTTTGACGATTTTAGGTTTTGTCCATTTTTATATAACACCACATATTTTAGCCTCACGCCCATCTTTATACCGTTTAGGATATAAAGAATTGAGAAAATTTTCAAAAGGGCATTACGTTCAAATAAAAATATAATTTTGGCAAAACTACGTATCTCGATATTTTTTTTAATGCAATGTAAAGTTTGGTTTATTAAAGCATAATAAATAAGGTAACTAGACCCACAAAATATATAATAACCGCCAGTAAAATTATCTCTCATATTATTATGAATGCTTAAAAATACAATTTAAAAATAGTTAGTCGCGATTTTCTCAAAAGTATTAAGTTTGAGTTATTTAGTTCTCCCTCTACGCCGACGATATACCGCGAGGTTCTGAGGTTCATTACCAGATTGGAAAATTATTTCTGAGAGTTGTTCAAGATTAGAATGCCCAATGTAGCATTAGGCTCGCCTCCTATCACATCATGCAACATATCTGTATAAGCCGAGCGATGTATGGGTGCATTAGTTATGCTTCTGCTTAACTTACCAGGATTGAAGAAGTGATCTTATCGTATATTAAATTATTCCGTTTGGTCGTCCATATTAAAATATCTTTATATTTTATGAAACTTCGACTAAGTAACGTAAAAACGTAGTAATAATATGCAAAATCTAGTATTAGGCCTCAAACGACTTATAGATTCACAGATAGATTATATATTACAAGTTCCAATAATTCCAAATAAGTATGTATTTTTATATCAACATTTACAAATGAGTCGCAAATAATTGAACACTTCAAAGCTACGTTTAGTTTACTTAGAAACGTCATAATGTGCTTTACACTACCTATCAGGTATTATATTATGTAAGGAAATAAAAACACTAGTTAAAATATCGTTGCGATATATGGTCACTTAATTATTACATACATAACAATTTAATTTGTTAAACACTTCTGGCTGGTACAAACTTGTTAGTTATTATGTACAATTTCAGCATGCAGTACGTATGACTGTAAAGATTGAGGGCAGAGGCCTCTCAAAGTCACAGAGAATGTGGCGAAGTATTAAAACACAACATACCTTCGAAATTCAGAAACTTCTCGGGTATGAAGGTTTCCTCACGATGTTTTTCCTTCACCGTTAAAGCGAGCGATAATTCACAAAGAATACACACAGAACTTTTTAGAAAAGTCAGCGGTGTGTGCCTTAGGGTTTTGAACCCGCGGACATTAGTGTGAACTACCTACATATAAAAATCCATTTTATTTCAAATAATATGCGGCGACTCTTTGTAGAAACCCATAATGAAACAACTTACATTATCAAACTAAACTGTTGGGCGTATTTATGTCTCCTGTCAAACAGCGGGGTGTCAAAGACCCTTTATTCGCAATAAAAGCCGCTTTATGCAGGTAAAGACGACGGCCATTCGCGATCCAATTATCTGATACGACAACGAATAGCCAAAAACACCCGCACACTTATAGTCTAATTCAACGACTCGTGTTTTTAAAATGCATTTTAGGGTTAGTTCATTGATATATAAAAAACCTTTGGGTTGTTGAGAAGCTGATTGTGTTTCTTGATACACAATCTTGGGTAGCTATCGAAATGTACTAGCTATTTTATTTGCAGACATCATGGTGACTTATTCAATATATTTTTTTATGTTTTAGTTTTCCTCGTGACCCAATTCGATATGAAGAATAGACATCAATCGTCACCCAGAAAGGATGTGCAGACTTTTTTAAGCCGGTTAATAAACATAGGTATGGGTAGGGTTGCCAGGTCGTCAAATCTAATAGCCGGACAGACCAGCCACTTTGGCCGGACATTTGGGTAAAAAGGCCGGACGCCCTAAATTATTAAGGATTTTGTGTCTGAGTATAAATATGATTTTTTAGCTCCCAAGTGTATTTCCATGGCCGTTTAATTTTACGCATTTTACAGCCTCTCTAAAGTCACTGGCCAAATGTAAAAAGCCTAGCAAAAGCCGGACAAGCCGTAGTTTGGCCGGACATGCATTCAAAAAGCCTAATTATGCCCGGCTTTATGCGGACGCCTGGCAACCCTAGGTATGGGGCATTCCGCGTGAAGCGGGCACACAAAAGATGTTAATGTTTCAGATTTAAGTCATATTTGACTATGTTATACGTGTATGTGTATGTGTCCTCGATCCAGATTCAAAATATTTTTAAATTATAAAGTCTGGTTTACGAGTTAAAGAACTTTGAAGTTTTGATTGACCGGCTAGTATGCGCCACTTCGAAACCCATTATCATGTTTTTAAGATACAATAAATAAATAAAGTAGTGAAATGTATACTTCATTTAATGAGCTTTTTAACCGCATAATTGTAAATTGAAAAATATTTTTTTGAAAAGAAGTATGTATTTTTATATTTCAGACTTGAATTTCACAGAGTCAGCAGGTATAGATGTTTATATTTTTTTCTAAAACAATAGCTACTATTGTGTAGATCTTTGATTAATTATATACCTAGATAGACACTGAACGTTTTAAACGCGTCGAAAAAAATGGAGGCGAACTGTTCCCCACTAAATGACTTCGAGTAAAATATTTTTTGTTGTTCTTCATGGATATAATTCTCTCCCCGTTTTAATAGAAACCATTTAATAACTGGTATCATTATGTGCGCACACAAGGATACGCAGAATGATGCGGCGATAGCGTATGACACAGCTGTCACGCATACTAGCTTAAGAAAAGTTAGCCTGTGGGCTTAGAATGTGACAAAAAAACACGTCACGTCTCCGTTTCGTTTTATTGGGATTGGTTAAGAGACTAACACGTGACTGACGTATTGGTCTCTCGATCAATCACAAACATCAAAATTAGACGACATCGTTTTAAGAGTTGCGTCTTCGTGTCACATTCTAAGCCCACTGTTTGTTTTAGTTTCATTGCAGCGCGTCACTCCATCTAGGTATATTATTAATCAAAGGTGTCGATAATCCTTGCCAAGTTTCATAATGGGCTTGGAAGTCGTTTAGGAGTTAAGGCTGCTATTCCCAAAAAATGCCGAAAACGCGCGCAATTGAAACCACTTTTTGACAATATTTATAGAGCAAACTCTTTAAAAAAAATACGTCTGTATCTTTAGGTTATGAGAAGTGATTTTATTTTTTTATTTTTTTTCTCTCAATCTTAGATTGTGTGAAAAAAAATAGCAAACCTCCTCTTACTTTGACGGTTAAAACCATGTTAATCCTTCAATTTATAAAAAATCAGCACAAAAATTTATTTACTTATCAATAATATTATTTTCAATGACACTATTTTGTTACTTTACTAAAATATGTTATATTTCGTTTATAATAAATAAAAAATTAATATTACTAAGAACTCAATCAATGGCATCCCCGCGTTCGCCCAAAAAGTCAGTGCGGGGCGAGCCGTGTTGCTAGATGGACCTATGTCGCTTTGCGTTAGCTCGGCACATCAATTTATTTTTGTAAGTATTACAGCGCGAATATTTAAATTTTGGCAGCTTTAGTGTATAATAGTATTGTGATAGTGTGAGTTAGTGAGTCTTAATAACTTATGTACATATAGGTAGTAGGTACTTGGTTAGTATATAATAATTATTATTATATATAAGTGGTATTAAAAAAAATGACAATTAGTGTTAGTCGAAATGGGGAGTAGACAGAGGCGACAGAAAAGTGGTCTCAAAAAATATTCAAACGTAGAGGCAACAATATAAGCAAGTAAGCACTATATTTTATATTTTGTAAGATTACCTATTTATAGATAGATCATTGGTCAAACGCAGTTTTATACGCTATAAAAAAAATGAAAACATACAGCAGTTCCTCACATAGTTACTTCTAAAGTCATAAGTTGATGACCTGCTCAATTACATTTTTATATCTAGCGCTACTTTGTACGCACTGGTGTCACAGAGTAGATAATTGTCACAGAGTCGAACTACGCAAAAGTGTGTAGGTACCGAACATAGCCTTTGTTTTTGGGCATTTTTATGTATATTTGTTCGTATGTTTTATAATATTTTTTATCAATTATAGATCAAGTAATCAATCATTCAAATAATTTAAATAAAGAGGAAAATTATATAAATGTTAATAGATAAGTAGACTACGACAAAGGTGCTTTAAATGTAAGTTTTCTCCTCTTCAGCAAAATCACATCGTCATACTTAAAAATAATATTGCCACAAGAATTTCTTTAAATAAATCATAATTGGTATTTTCAAATACAGGGCCAGCTGCACATTACAGAAAAAAAACAAATGTCTATTTGGTCTATGGTTGAGTGAAAGAACACCTATGAAAATAGAAATAATTGAAAAAGTCGACAGCTTTTGGAAAATCTGATGGAAAACAAACTAACTCGATTTTATATGGATTGTATACGAGGCACCCGAGAAAAATGGATATTAGAAATCCGTCGTACATAGTAATGACTATGGAAGATAAAGCCAAAAAGGAATATTAAAAAAAAAGAAAATATAATAAAGAATAAGAAGAGAATAAAAGCAATGAGAACAATAAACTTGACGTAAAGAGAGAAATAGAGAAAAAAAGGAAAGTGAAAAAATAATAACAAGCGATGAAAATGTTCAAACGTCCAAAGGAAGAAACATATTGTTTTAAAAAAAGTTAAATTCTGGTGAATTTTAATATGTCTAAATACATTTTTTTTATAGCTTAGAACGACGAGACGAGCATGCCGTTCGCCTGATGGTAAGCGATACGACTACCCATTCAAGTCTCATTATGTCCAGTAGTTATACTGGCTACAATGTCCTTCAAACCGAAACACAACAGTGCATGCACACTCTTGCTTGGCGGTAGAAATAGACATTGCGGTGGTACCCACCCAGACGGCCTCTTACATAACGAGAGAGACCTACCACCAGTACTTAGTATTTATAATTCTTATTATTATTTTTTGTATCACTACTGAATCTCGGCTCATAGGCCGGGTTGCTGGATGCGGATGGGCCTAAGCCAAGTCTGCAGCAAGATTTAGGAGATAAAGTATTGTGAAGGAAAAGGAGACTTAGTCATGGTCTATTTGAAGGAATTTTCTTACAATGCGGCAAGTGTTGAGGAAGACTGCTTTTTGAAGGCTGATGTAAGTGAATTTTGGGAGGTGGAGTGTCTGTAGAGAGTTTTGGAGCTGTGTAGGGATCACGCCTGTGGTTGATAAAACTATTGGAACTATTAATGCTTTTTTAAGACGCCACATTCGTATAACTTCGTCTTTGAGTTCTACGTATTTAGAAAGTTTTTCAGCTATTGTGGACTATGTCTATAACGTAAGCTGTTTTTTGTGTTTTGATAATAAATATTATATCTGGTCTATTGTAATGTTCTATCTGTGAGTATGGCTCTATTATTATTAATATTATTAATTTTACTGGTGGTAAGTCTCTCATGTGTAAGATTCCGTCTGTGTGCGTACCACCGCGGTGTAGTGTGCATGCACTGTTGTGTTTCGGTTTGAAGGACATTGTAGCCAGTGTGACTACTGGACTTAATGAGATTTAACATCTTATGTCTCAGGATGACGATCGCAGTGGAATGCCACACAGTACTTTGTAACTCAAAGTGCTGGATGGTGTTGTTACTGTTTATGGGTGGTTGTGTCGCTTACCATCAGGCGAACGGCATGCTCGTCTCTTCATTTAATGCAATAAAAAGAAAAAAAAGGATAATTAAATAACTTAGCTTGAATAAAACTGCGTAAAACTTGTACCTTTATTAATTTTATATCTATACACAAAACCACTGCTGCTGCTGTCCCTTTTCGTATTTTGTTCTTTGAATAAGTAGGTATCATATCGTAACAAAATAGTGAATCGTAGATAAGCATAAAATATTTTAGATTTATCTCATAATAATTAAACTTTAAAATATATGTGCATGAACTACTAATTAAATTTAAAAAACTGCAAAATCGCGGGTACAGCTGCGGGACGCAGCTAGTAAACATAAAAGATAATTGATTATAATACTTTTACTACTCTGTAAATTTTCTACTCAGTGTCACTAGCGTAAGCGGCCCGTGAATGACACGCGGTCGGCCGCTGGCGGCCGCGCATTGCGATCTTTTGGTGCGGGGGCGCGGTGAAGCGCGGGAAGAGATTGCTAGCTCCGCCCGATTCCTCAAGGCCATTGGCTTGATGTCAAGCCTTAAACCGGTTACAGTACCGATGCGCGGCGGCCGCCAGAAAGGCCAACCAGTAAAAACTTTCAATCAAACAAAATACATTACATCAGTGATTTCTATAATTTTTTGCATTGCTCCAAGGATTCAATTACATCTGAATACATAGATTCATACACAGCATCACGCCTTTTCCACTCTTCAAGGATACGCAGATGTGTAACACACCTACATTTCGAAAACTGTAAGGTTTAGGATTAGCACATACTCTTTATCCCGGTAATTTGCTCCCATGGGAAATAATTGATATTTTTAATTTGATTCTTTAAGATGGCGCTGGCGTCGTACGATTATTTAGGGACTTTTGTAGCGGGACGTTTCAAGTGGACGATAGCCTAGTTGGGAATGGAACGGTCTGCCGAGACAATGTCCGCAGGTTCAAAACCCAAGGCACACACCTCTGACTTTTCGAAGTTACGTGTGTATTGTTTATCAATTATCGTTCGCTTTAACGGTGAAGGAAAACATCGTGAGGAAACCTACATACTTGAGAATTCTCCATAAGAATTTCGAGGGTATGTGAAGTCTGCCAACCCGCACTAGGCCAGAGTGGTGGACTAAGGCCTAGCCCCTCTCAGTAGTAGAGGAGGCCCGTGCTCAGCAGTGGGCAGTATAGGGCTGATTGCATTGCATTGCATTGCATTGTAGCGGGAATAGCTTTTCACGCGGGCGAAGCCGCGAGAAATACCTAGTACAAAATGTATCAAGCACCGACCATGAAAGAAGCTGTTCAACAAACAAAACTGAAGAACGAAAACAAACGAAAACTTAGCACAACTTTTGCGAACAAGCGCTTAAAATCTATACATAAATCGTTAACCCAATAGCCGAGGGTCTGTTTGTATCGAATTCCGGCGGGTCGAAAGTACCTGGGGACAAATATTCGTGCCTCGGAGGCCCCTACTCAGATATTTTGGCCCGTTTGCTGTAAAACTATTTCAAAGCTGATCCGGCCTTTTTCATTCGCATTTCACTTCCTTGAAAGACAAGTTTACAAATGATTTTATTTCTTGAATTCGAATTTGATTACGGACCTAAGATCTTAACATCATCAGTTTTGTTGTTTTTAGTGACTTTTATTAAGTGCCCGTTATGACGTTCTTAACTTCTCATCTTCTTCATTATATGTTATGTTGTTTGATACATGTGATGGGTTGTGTAATTCAGGAGCTGCCATATTCCAGTTTGAAGAACTTTGTGGTGATATTGTATCATAATATAGTTTTAACCTAAACTCAATACAATACAAGTTGTCCTGCACTTCTTCAGATCACGTAACTTAGGGTCATACAATAGTTCAATCGTCAAACTCTTAGTCTAGATGAAAGCTAATTGGACTATTCGGTGTAGGAAGTTGAACTTAAATGTATTTCGGAAGTTAGTTTGAACGTACCTGGATTGCGGAGGCGAACTTAATTTAGCTCTTATTGGAGCTTGTATGAGCACCTCTTGATAAGATTGCAGTTGAGATTTATTATAACTTCATTGCTAAACATAATCACACATAAATAATCTGACGCCTTATATATCTCCTTCGTGAGTTCCCCCTATCATCCGTCCATTCCTAAAGTCCAAGCAAAACTTTTTCAATTTTAGTCACTACGTTCTCTTACACTCCACACAAATCATCACAACAGTATTCCGCATTCTAACGTGTTTATCCTATGGAATTAGTTGCAGATTGCAATTCAGCATCAATAAATGTGCGTGCATACATTTTACCTATCAGCATATTATTGTGTTTCACTGTTGTTATTAGCAATAATTTACATGCAATCAATTGACATTCGCTTCGCGCGTACTCAAATCTAACTTTAGTTTGGACAAACTAAGTAGGCCGGTATGACAATTTATTGACACTTCACGGAATACTATGTATATGAAACATAAAAAAACGGTTGCACCAAATAACCGATTCTGTAATATTATCGATTTTTTATTCAAGTAGTTTATTATCGTATGTAAATAGAGTTAGATTATATTATTAACTCTTACACATTAAAATCTGGAGTTTATTTATTGCAGTAATAAGTTATTATTAGTCGTTCATTCTGATTTTCTGATAAAATTTCACGATCATCCTTTCATGACTTAAATTTGTATAACATTTATTAAATAGGTGGTAAAATAACAATTATAACGCTACGGTTTAAATTATTTACTTTGGAGATCTTCGTGTTCTTTCTTTAAGTATGAAATGTGTTATTATTTTTAAATATCTAACGCATTGTTCAAAACTGTTTGTAAAATCCACTTTAAACATAATTTTTAAATAAACAACAATGTTTTTATTTACATCCTAAGTTTCGATTTTTTTCAGTAATCGGTCACGTTTGGCTGCCAAGCGATTTAAAACTTTCCCATCACTACGCTCATAAACGGCAGTATACAACATTGTAAAAGCGTCGCTTTGATATAAGAGTCAAGATTATGTTCTATATTTCAGTATATTTTTACAATATTGATTCAAATATGTTACATAAGTATGATACTCTTTGTTATAATGTATGGAGAACATCATAAGTATTTGCAATTATGTAGTAGACTTTAAAAAAAATTGTTACACGTTCTCACAAAGTTATCGCGTCGCGAAAATATTGAATTGTCATACCGGCCAGCTTAGATTGTCACAACTATAATTTATATTCAGTTATGATTAAGCTAGTTCTCATTTATCCTTATTAGATATTCATAAATAAACGTTTATTAGCAAATTATTATAATTCCTTTACTTTACAGTTTTAGTGATTTCACAGATGATGCAGGCCTTCACGTAAACAATCTTAAAGATGTTCATGCGTCTACATTTGAATTAATTACTCCACAAATAAATACAGTTATGTGGTGGTATCTCATCACTTAACGTGTATTGTTTAAAATTTCAGACCCAGTCTTATCAAGATAAAAAGGGAGACTTTAAGAAGGTGAAGTGAAGAAAACCTCGGTCAAAAAGTCGAATGTTATTTTTCCATTTATTATGTTCCGTTCGGTTGTTTAATATACTGTACTTCCCCTGTTTGCCGTTAACTTTAGTACAATAAATCAACAAATTTACGAGTCTTGTTTTGTTCATAAAATAAACTAGATATCATAATTTTTGTCTTTGTTTTGCTTCACAAAGGCGTATTTTAGGGTTACTGTAGTGTCCTTTTCAATGAAAGTGCTTGCGCTTGTATATTGTCTCCTTTCATTAAACGAGTAAAGTTAAAGTAGTTTTTTTTTTATGATTCAAAATCAAACTTGAGTCTTTCACGATTTTTGCATGATGTGACCATGGCTTGAAATAACATAATACGGAAATAATGACTGGTAATGTTACAATAACTTCTGAGGTGCTAACCGAAGCAAAGACGCACTGTATTTTTCTTATCTGCCTAATAGATTCAATACCCAACTAAAGGAAGCCTATCGAAGAAAGTATTAAGAGATTTGTGATTCATTATACCGTATGATACTCCTATAGTGACGGGATAGACGGTAATACCGAAAAAGTACACTAAGCATTAGTAAGGGCAACGAAAAAGCACCTCTACATTTGGTATTTGAAGGAAAATAAGTTTTCCTATTTTTCTTTGTTATTGCAACTTGGTCTTTTTTTAGATGACGGAAATTAAGTGAATCGCTATCACACTAAAAATAATTATTGGAGCATTGGGAATAGTGGAGGGAAAGGAGTCTGAACCTCCATATGTTATGAAAAAAAAAATTGTGAGCCGTCACGGGACGCCTGGCAGATGTGAAACATCGAAATTATTTTGTAAAATTAATATGCATATAAGAACAGATTACGACACGGAGACTGCCGCGGTAAAGCTATTGCATAGCATTTTTTATCACAAATTTTGATTGACTAAACACAAATTCGATCTTACGCTTACCACATAAAGTAGATTTTTAAACGCGAGCAACGCACGTTTAGTCTTGTTATTGATAAATGTCAGTAACCAAAGTAGAATAAATCAAAATTTGAAAAAAGAATGTTACGTTCGATTCTTTTGTACTCGTGCCGTATCAACGCTGGGGAAATAGCTTCTACGCAATGTACTTAAGGTTCATATTAGATTAGTAAGAAATGGTTTTAATGACTTTAATAAATAAAAATATACTCGTTTCAAGAATAGCATAAAATACCATCATATAGCGATATCAAGAAAAGATAAAATACCATCATATAGCGTGGCGACGCGTCGCCACGGCATGCGTCGCCACGCCAGAAATCGGTTTTACGTGCGGCTATAGATGTTTCACATCAATAATCTAATTTGATGGCTAATCTAATAAGAACAGACAATTATTTATCTTGATCGTCGCATTGCTAGAATGGTATTGCTGTCATAAAGGTTTACAAATTGTTGAAAACGTGTAGTACTAAACACCTCCAATATTTACTTATGTAAACCTAATACCATTGTTATTCCAGCTTAGACTGTCAGCTTAGTGTCACAGCCGGGAACGCTATGTACAAATGTTATACACGCAGCCGTCTTAATAATACGATACCTCGTGTTCCGCCAGTCTGAACTCTGATGAAGGAAGACACATCACATATATCCCGAAAGTTTGTGATTGTTATTTAATATTTTTTAAAAGTTAACGCAGTAAACTTATTATTATTATTAACAATATTATTAATAACCTGCAAGGTGGACGGACGACTTGATAAAGGTCGCAGGAACACGCTGGATGCGGGCCGCTTTTGACAGATCCGTCTGTAAATCTTCTGGGGAGGCCTATGTTCAGCAGTGGACGTCATGTGGCTAATGATGATGATGATGAACGCAGTGATCTAACAAAGATCTAGATGAAAGTGTACACAGATTCACCAAGTCTTGCATAAAGCACATGAGCTACTATTTATGTTTTTTTTTTTTTTTATTGCATAGAATGACGAGACGAGCATGCCGTTCGCCTGATGGTAAGCGATACGACCACTCATAAACAGTAGCAATACCATCCAGCACTGACTTACAAAGTACTGTGTGGCATTCCATTGCGCTCGTCATCCTGAGACATAAGATGTTAAGTCTTATTATGTCCTGTAGTTACACTTGCTACAATGTCCTTCAAACCGAAACACAACAGTGCATGCACACTGCTGCTTGGCGGTAGAAATAGACATTGCGGTGGTACCCACCCAGACGGACTCTTACATATGAGAGCCCTACCACCAGTAATGATATCTCAAGCTACATCTAGAGTGCGGATGAATAAATAGTGAAATAATATTAAAATTAAATATATTATAAGTAGTACTTCCGAATAATAGTCCCAGAGATTTAAGTCCTAAGCAGTCAAGTACTTTATATTGCTCGTCTTTTATCACCGCCGGTGAGTGGTCAGCAGAAGCTAAATAATACGAATCCAATGATTATTTCCGGGCCCTCGTTAGCAATAATGAGGCCTTTATCTCGCAGGGGTGTCACAAGATACCGAACCCTCCTGTATACCTCTCCTGTGTACCTCTGTATGTATTATCTTACCTAGCTTATAAGAATTAAAATATTGTATGTTTCCCAAATAATAAATAAATAAATAAAAAATAAATAAACCCAGAATCAACCTACTTTCGCAAAAACCTGCCATAAGGTTTTATAATTTCAAAAATTTCCGGTTACTTAATTGATTAAATCCTTACATATATTATAGAACAAAGTCCCCCGTCGCGTCTATCCATCTGAACGCGATAAAATCAAAAACTACCGAACGGATTTCGATGAAATTCGGAAAGGAGATGGTTTTAGGTCCTGCGATGGACATACACTACCTTGTATCTCAGGAAAATATACAGCAGGACTTTTAACCCGGAATAACTCCTTCACGCGGCCGAAGTCACGAGCAAAAAAGCAAAAATCAGTACATAAAATAGCTGTGTGCCGTATAGGAATTTACTCCGTTAGGAGGTAAATTTCCAAAAACTCTTTCTTAGTACTCATCTACGTATGATTAAGGGCTCGTGTTATCTTTTAGAGCCAGAAGCTTAATCTGTGCTTTGTCTGTCAGCATTAACAAATTCATTATGTGGAACAAGGTTTGGCTTGTTCTGTTCAATCTGTAATGATTAAAATTGTTTATAGTGTTTTCGTATAAAATTGTATTAACAGACATTTATGTAGCTAAGCTACAAAAAAAAATTAAAAATACCAGCAGTTTTGAGATAAAAGTTTTATTTATGAGTAAGAGACTTGAGAAATTTAAGCATGCTAGGTAATATAAACTTTAGCAAGATTTATAATATTTTAATGGAACTAATAGAAAATAACACCCGCTTACTTGCACCTGCTAAGATTTGCCAGACTATTACTGAAGGATGAGACGCGCAACTCATCAAACGCATAGATCTATAAACTGTAAGACTACAAATACTGAATGCAATTTAATATTGCAAATTAGTTCCCTGGGAAAGGCAGCTTACCTTTTGGCTTTGTATTAGCTACGCCCAAGCTGACTAAGAAATACTTTGTTCTTACACATAATTACAAACAGCCAAAAAAAAAATTACACTGCCAGCCCTGCACAAGAAAAGGAACAAAAAAACAGTGGCGGACCATTACCGGCGCGCAAACGAACCGTGCTAATACAGCCCTTTGAATGTTAATACACACCAACTTCTGCCAGTGGTCAGCGGGTTGCGGTCTTCTTACTATGACAACGAGTTTCTGAAAAGTCTGAGAGAGTCTAAGAGAGTCGAGTACAATGCTTTTATGCAATAAAATTATGGGATTAACGTGTTGGATGATTAACGTTGATAAACACAAAGACCTCCCTTAAACAAAAGGTATACTGGCATGTAAGTATTAATAAATTTAACTAGTTAAGATGAAAAATAATCACATTGTATTAATTATAACATTTCTAGCCGCTATAAAATTACCCTCGCTTCACAAATTGTTAAAAAAGAGATAAGAAACGTTATCAAACATCCGATGATACGTGTCCCATAAACCTTTTAAAGATTTTAAGTAAATCCCTAACCAAACTGCACTCCAATTTTAGCTATAATTGCAATATACAAGGAATTTTAAATAACCACAGATATTTCATAAAAAATCCTATTCTTTAACCCACACGTTACAGGATTACCGCAAATTTCGTCGTCGGACACAAAGTAATGGTGTCGGGGAGCACTGTGAAAAAGTTCACCGCTTTTTACGGACCCGCGAACAGTAATAAACTCGGTCAAGCTGAAAACCTAATATTGGATCTGGTTGTGTTTGCCGCACTTTATCTTACTTCTGTTGACGTCCTCTCCACGGTTTAGCCTAAGTTTGGTGATAATAAGGTGGATTCCTTTATGTACTTTCACGCTTGACGTCGAGCTGGCCAGTTCTAAACTAAGCCACATTTTGCATTTGTGAAAGTAGATTATAGCAACACTAAAGCCTTAGTTAGATCGATCAGTCATTGCTATCAAAAATCGCAATTATTGCTTACAAAAGTTACTCCGTCTGAACATGCGCAATGACCAGGCAATTCTCGCCAGCATTGTCATACAGTACAAGTATTTTGTCATATTCAATTTCAATAGACGATTATTGCAAACAATAATTGAACCGTCTAATGAGGCTTAAATTGATGTGGGCAAGTGACAGGTGGGAGAAATTAGTATCCGAAGTCTGCTACATAGGTCACGATTGTTGGATTTGCTATCATCACAGTTTAATATTGTTTAGTGTTGCAAGAAAACTTCTAATATAAATCCAGCGACGGTTTATATTAGTCTTGCAACACTAAACAGTTTCCCAAACTTAATACAATTTCCACACTAGAAGTGAAACAACTTCCATATCAAGTCGGTTGGAAGTTAACTGGTGCAGTTTTGAGTCACTGAGCCCACTCACAACAACTGCAGTTACTTATACTTTCATTACTGTGCGAAGTTTCTTGGACTGTGATAAATTTTCCTAAAGCGCACTTTATGTTGTAGTCAAAATTTATCTAATTATATTTTCTTGTAAGTACATTGTAATGCACCAATCCACGTGTGAAAAGTATTATGTCTTATGCTGCAGTAAGTACGTCACAATAAATTGCAAAATAGGAGACAACGGATCTTGAAGACAGCTAGGCGTCAGAAAGAGACGCAGCAACGGTACTTAGCCACTCACATACAAGAGACTTTCCACCAATCAATTATAGCTTAGACACATAATCTATTAAAAATATATATGCGTCCTGTTTCGGGAATAAAATTGCCTCGTCTGTGCAGTCTATAAAGAGCACATAATGTTCCGAAGGTGACACGCGCTGAATCTCTATCGTGCCGAATAAAATTATAATCTATTACCATAAACATTAGAGTGTGCCGCGTATTTTTATTGCGTTAGATATGCTTTAGTGTCCATAACGCGACTGAATCGTCCCGCGGACGTGGAAGGAATTCATGGAATAAAGAAAAATACCTGGAAGGTACTTCTTCTTCTTCTCTTAGGTTAATGGCTCCACCGTTACAGCGGTGATTTTGCCAATGTCTTCATGTAGATAGTGGTCCTCAAAAGTAAAAAAGCATAACTTCAGATTGGACTATTTCCTATCAGGATCAAAAAACAATATCCGGCCTGAAGTGTCCCATGAAAAGTTATACTCAGATTATGAAAATTAATGATATATATCTTTTAAATCTATAAGTTGATAAATTAAGCAGAATAATTATAGCAAAAGCATAATATATTAATAGCAAAAATAAAGGAGTCAAAAATTATTGATGTTCTTTTGGATAGGAGGTTTTAACTACAGAGACTATAACGGCCATAGATAAAAATTAAAATAATTCTAAGTTACCGGAACCGGATTTAGTGGAAGGTGACTCATGTTAAATGAAGGCATGTGAAATTGTTTGATAAAAGGACAGGATTAGTGACAAAAGTATTAAATGTTTATTTTCCACACGACGGGAAACATCTAAATTCTTGAAATTGAAAATGACAGAAAGAGGGAATTCTAAGGAACCTATTGAGAGAAAGCTAGATGGATTTATTAGTTAATAAGCATCGATCCGCAAGAGGGAATAGTGAAAAATAGAGGGTAAGTGATATGTTTAAATTTATACCTCGGAAATCTTAAAGAAACAGGTTATTCTTTTCGATAAATTTGGCCAAATGCTTTACATGATTAGAAAAAACTGTTGTCAACAGAACCTTGACATTCACAGGTCTGGGGAAGTCGGCAGGGAGGACTTCATGCATGGAGTAAGGGACTTTGGGACAATTGAAAAATAGGTGTTCTAAGGAACCTTCATCCAAACCACATTCGCATAGAGAATTGTCTCGGACTCTAATCTTAGCGAGGAATACTGGGGAACAGACGTGACCCAGGCGTAAACGGATAATTGTTGAGGTAATTTTTTTGTTTATCTTTCGGTATTTAAAAAACCATGGCTTTGAGGGGATAGAAGGTTGAATGGAGCCATAGAAAGAACCTTTGGATAATTTTGAGATCTGCCATTGGGTGTTCCAAATAGACTGTAAATCTGTTTTTGTCCTACTTAATAAGTCACGAGCAAAGCATAAATTATAGGATTCTACACCAGAGGAAATAGCCAAACGAGCACATTGGTCCACAGTTTCATTCCCTGGTATACCTGTGTGACTAGGAATCCATGATAAAACTACTTCTAATCCAGAAGAATGGCAATGAAATAGTTTCTCTTTAATTTTCAGAGATAGGTAGAAAGGATGTTTATGGAAGGAGGCTTTTAGGATGTCTTGCAGAAGACTCTTGGTAGGTAATAGACCTGGAAGGTAACTGTAGAAAATAGTTGTTAAAATTCAGAGAATTTATTTTATTCACGACTGCATTGTTTTGGTTAATAAGTCCAAAGGATTTAGAAGAAGGTATAGGTAAGCTGGCTTTTCTGCATTACGTTCCCCATTCCTCGAAATAAAAATAAAAAAAAATTCAACTCCGGTTGGTCTCGGCCTGACATTTAAACCCTATACCTTACAGTTTACAGCCCAGTACGTCTACACTTAACCAATAAGATGCGAGAAGTACAGTAAACGAATAGAACGACGCATGCATGACAAGCTCTATTCCCTAAGTCATTGCTCCAAACAACTCTGTACGTTGCTAAAACTGCACAAAGCGTGTATCATCCACTGAAGCATCCTAAAGCGCATTCAGAGGGCCCAGCCTCCCGTGTTACTCCGATGTACCTGCATTCACAGCCACAACGAGCTATTCATATCTGGAATGAGATCGCCATGTAGTATTGTTCTACAGAAGTGTTCAATTAGTATTTACAGTATCTTCAAACTTGTGCGTTACTGCTAGGGTAGCCAACATACCGTACACCCAGTATTCTGCATTGTGTTATAATTTTAGATGTAAAACAACGAAAAGTCTGGGTTTAATCGCTAAAGCCCAAAAAAAAAGAACGACCACTGAATACACAACCTTAATTCTTCTGGCAACAATGCCAGTAAATTGAGTGCCATAATTTCCCAAAGCAATATCGTAATGATGTAACAAAACTCTTTCTTCTTCTGAAATTATCTCAAATTAGTTGACATTAAACCCTCTGCAAAAAATTGGACGTGAATATTGATTCAAAATTGTAATAAAAGTAAAATTGTTATGAGATATCCCCATCTGCGATAAATTCGTTTTAAAATAAAATACAAATTCCAGTTAATTATACGCCCATGACACTTTATAAAAAACAAACGTTGGCGATAACACTAACTTCTTATAAACATAAAAGCTGATGCTGTGTTTGTGCCATTTAAAAAAATAACGAGACGTCGTCGGTAGTGATAAATTTAAGAAAATAGCAACTTGAAACCGACCTCAGCGATGAAACTATAGTGTATTCCCTAGCTGTGTACTAGAAAGAAGTTTTTTTTGTAAAGTGTAAATGTAAACAAATTGGTAATTAGGTAGAAGTACCTATTAGTAATTCGCCATTCAGACTAAGATAATCTCAGCTATGTAATTATGATATTATACTGTACCCAATATTACAAAGAATCAGAATAAGACAATATGAATTAAAAGACATCATATTTGATCAACGGATGCATAATAATTTTACACTTACACTGTAAAGCATGCCCCAAATAAAATTACAAGCTCAAAATGTTTTACTATACAAAAACATTTTTTATGATTGAAAAACACACACACCCACGCATTTTAGCCCCTAAGGGGTTGGCAGAGGCACAACTAGTGCACCCACTTTTCACCGCGCGTATTCCATCCCATGATGTGATAGGGGGCGAGCCTATCACCATATCGGGCACAAATTGAAGACTCCAGGCTGATACTAAATAGAAAAATCCAATACCACCTTGGCCAACCCGGGGATCGAACCCGAGACCCCAGCGTTCCAGTCGTACCATCATACAACTACGCCACCGAGGCAGTCGGAGAGAGACAATATGATTGAAAGAATATGTTCATAATGGCTTTGTCAAAAACTACTTGGCTCCATGTAAGTAGAAAATATACATAACAATTCCATGATTGGCTATCACACCTTTTTACTTGAAATATAATTGCCCAATAATGTTCTTTTAAGTTTTAACATATTAATGTTTCCATATCTGCCCCTCTGTCATAGAAATAGTTAAGATCATGACTAGTCAAATGTGAAGAAGATTTATTGTGTCTGCCATATTGGAATTCTATTGCTCGTGGAATATGGAAATGATTTGAGACTTGCTTTGGTTATTGGATCGTGCGATAAGTTGAGAGAAATCTCTATTTTATTATTACCAATTGATAGGCTGAGGAAAGTCTTATAAGACATAAATAAAACGTGTTCCACGATACGTCTGTGTCCTTTAAACGAAAAAATTGTTACAGAATTTTATCAATTTTTCAATACAGAACTGAAAAATACTATAACCGCACGTGAAGAACGATAGAGGGAAAAGTGCTCACAAGAAAAAAACAAAGCTGCTACAGACAGAAAGCTCAGTCAATGGCTACGGTGCGGGAATACCGAACGTATAATACACGTTTCCGAGTTTCACAATTTATCAGATGACAATATGTAGGTACCTAAGGTTAAATCCCATTAGCAATTTCGATGTGTTAAACTAGTATTAGATTTTTTATCTATCTGTATGCTGAGGTGAGGAATTTGTTCGTATCGGTAAACGACACTAATAATTTTAGAAAATATGTAATAACATCACCAATAACCTCGAATCTATACTTCATATTATAAAGCTGAAGAGTTTATTTGTTTGTTGGTTGAACGCACTAATCTCAGGAACTACTGAACCAATTTTGAAAATTATTTCACTAATAGGAAGCTACATTACTACTGAGTGCTATAGGCTACTTTTATCCCGGGAAAACAATTTTATCCCGAAAATAATTTTTCACGCGGGCGGAGCCGCGAACAGAAGTCTAGTTAATTATAATTTACAAATCTTTCCTCTTTATAATATTAGTATAGATAATTCACCCTTAAGTATTGGCTTGAACAACAAAGCAAATATCAACTGATTGACTATGTCCCGGTAAGAGTGATTAATTTAATATTATTAATAATTGCCGGTTATTATAAATAATAAATACATTCATTTACCGTAACAACAGTACCCACAAATTCGTAATTCATTTTTCCACAATGCGTAAACGTATGAGGTAAGTCGGTCACCGTATCGTAAATAAATAAAGGTATACAGCTATTAGTAATTCTGTTCGTTCATTAGTTCGTTCCCATGTCGGATAATGACTTGGTTCCTGCGAGTAATAGAGTGGAACGACAAATATTTACTTAGATAGAAATATGTTTATCGGAAATGATAGGTGCAGACAGTGTGCGTTTGTCTCTAAATTAAGTCGCTATTCGCGTATCCCTGTGGGATAAGTACTTATAAACGTATTGTTAATTAGAACTTGTAATCGAATGCGTACACGAATTTATGGCTTAAATCATTGATGTATAGGTTTTTTTACATATCAATGGCTTACCTACTTTACTATTACTTACTTTACCTGACTACATGAACCTGACTGCCTCGGTTGATGAATTGCGTACGCGGTACGAATACGGGTCGGGCCAAACTCAGTCACAGCTCGGAGTCAGGAAGTTGGCGGTGTGATATCCCTGTGCCTCGGAAAGCACGTAAAGCCGTTGATTCAGCACTGGACCTCTCTCCGGTCATGTTGGATTGCCGTCTCACCGGACTATGAGAGTGAAGGAATCGAGAGTGCACCTGTGTATTGCGCACACACTTCTCCTGGGAACATCGCTGATCTCCGTTGAGTTTGGCCGCCGTGGCTTACTTTAGCTATTACTTTTTATTCATGACTTTACCGTGTGGTATTCGGTATGTTTTTTTTTTTAAATCTAACTGATGTCCTTATTTGGACTTCTAGCTAACTCTGTACCAAATTAAATTAAAATTGATTTATTAGCTTAACCGTTAAAATTTAAAAGAAAGAATAAAATACATTCGTATTTATAATATGGCGTTTCTGTTTCAATAACGTGATATCTTGAAATTTTAAATTTTAGTGGAATGTTTTTGACCTTCCAAAAACTAATAATTTTATTTATTTACTATTAGGTACATGCGTAAAATATACCACATTTTTTGGAAAAAAATAGCGTACACGGTAATTTTAATTATGAAATAAAAAAATGTTTTGTGATTTTTTTTTATTGCATTGAATGACGAGACAAGCTTGCCGTTCGCCTGATGGGAAACGATACGACCACCCATAAACAGTAGCAACACCATCCAGCACCTTGATTTACAAAGTACTGTGTGGCACTCCACTGCGCTCGTCATCCTGAGATATAAGGTGTTAAGTCTCACTATGTCCTGTAGTTACACTAGCTACAATGTCCTTCAAACCGAAACACAATAGTGCATGCACACTGCTGCTTGGCGGTAGAAATAAACATTGCGGTGGTACCCACCCAGACGGACTCTCACATATGAGAGACCTACCACCAATAAATTTTGTCGGACTTTTACATTATTGACGCGAAAGAGGAGATAGATATTATTAGAATTGATTGTAAGTAATTAGGGTCGAATGGTGAGCACTTTTAGCCCTGTTGTAAATGCATGGGTTTGTATGGTAAGTACCTACTTATAACCCTATTACAGCTTAGGGACGAATGGGAATCCCAGCTGTAAGCAAATTTACCACATTAAGTTTGCAAACAGTAACACAAAGGCTCGAAGGCTACCCGGACGTGTTTGGTTTGAGCAATCAAATTGATATGGTAACGGCCAATAATTTGAGAGGAGTTGTGTCCCGCAGTTGGATGTTCGAAGCCTGTATCTTGCTTGTTCAGTTTGCAGGCTGTTTGGCACGACGCTGTCCAAATGGCTGCGGTTTTGGCAAATGTTACAATATTGCTTCGAAATGAAAATTCTTTTGTTAATACTGGGAGGGTACATTAATGTTCTACCCAACTAGGTACTTCACATCGTGAAAATCCATTAAACTTGCTCGTAGCGACGAAGTTCCGGGGTCACACTGTGTTCGTATTTTTTTTTATTTATATAAAAAAAATATTATAGTTGAACCGGCCAAGTATATAAAAACAAACGACGTACCTACGATTGAATTTCTTTGCCTTTGGATATTCCCACATGCACTACTTGTTTTTATTGAAACACTACAAATAACAAACTATAACAAATTTGCACTGAAACACTTACGTGGATGTTCGAGCAATGAGGTGCCTGGGTCCTATTTCATCACAAAAAAATCTACTACTAAGGTCATATTAAACGTAATTTTAAAAACATAAACACACATGAAAACAACACAAAACGTAATAAATGATCAGTACCATACTGTCGCGACGTTTATTAGCCGCTTATCTTAAGTTATGCCGTTGGCAACACCGCCAAGTCGCTGGGCTACATTATCTATGTACGAATGGGCCAGGCCGCCCGTACATGCTATTTCATACGTATTGCATAATTCTAAATAATATTTACACTGAATTTTAAGTGGGCATTACGTCAATGCGTATGACTGCCGCCAAGCGACGTGTGTTGTGATGTGTTAATGTTTAGTTGAGTTCTTATGTTTACGCGAATGTTAGAAATTGAAATGAAAATGTCCACCCCGTGACCACAAAGCTGAGTGCTGCAAAGCCTTTGAAACGTCGGGAGAAAGTATAGTTAAAACCGCGATAAAATCTGCAGAATAGTTTTATTTCAATGTTGTGCTGTGTTAATTAGTGGCACATAACAACCAGTGTCATGCTAGGCATTATTAACAACAAATTAGAATACGCCTCGCAAGTTTGGAACCCAAATTATAACATTTATATTGACAGAATTGAGCGCGTTCAAAAACGTTTTCTACGTTTCATTCAGTTTAAGCTTAAAGTTCATAAAATGTATTCAACAGACTATATAGATCAATGTAAACAGTTTCACTTTCTGCCTCTATACGAGCGCAGGCGAGTGGCCGATTTAGTGTACCTATTTAAAATTTTAAACAGGGCCATTAATTGTCCAGAGTTGCTTGGTAATTTTGGACTAATAACCCGACCTATAGTGTTACGTAAACCAACCCTTCTGTACACACCTCCTGTAAGTACCACGTCCAGGCACAACTGCTTCACGATTTGTGAAACTCTACAGTGACTGTGATTTAGACTTGTTCGCTACCAGTGTCTCTCAGCTAAAGAAAAACCTTGCAAATATCTTTTTCTTAACTTTTGTATTGACCGTGTTGAATTTGCTCCAGTGCTTTTTTTTGTGCATATAATTTATCTTTTTTTTTATTTATATGTATAATATTAGCTTAACCGACCCTTACCTTTTACATATTAGTCTACTTGCAAAAACTTGTAAATGGCCTTCTTTTACTTATTTTGTATTCATATTGTACACGCTAGCTGTAAGTTTTCCGAAAAAATAAAAAATAAAATAAATCTAATTTCTCAGGAGGACCACCGCAGTCCAGTGCGATGAAGAGCCACAGAACATAAAATGTATGGCTATAGATTGAATAACTTGCTTATATGAAAAATTGGCGGAAATTTCATTCTAGTTTCACTTCACGTAATCTATTGTTTTATAAAGAGGTACACGGCTACGTAATTTCTTAATGTTTCGCCGGCGCAGCTCGAAACTCCAGTTGTGTTCTGTTGTCATATAATTAGATCTGGAACGAGTTTACATTTCAACTGCTAATAGCACCGCAGTCTTATATTTTTAACTACAATTGCGTTAGGAAACCTGTTTTTTTTTAAATATTAAACTGAATATGTAGTATTATATCTCTTGCCAAATGATAAGTGAAATAAGTAGCAACAATAACCAAAACTTTGTGTTACAAAACTTACAACATATAGCACAGCGCTGTATCTACTACAATTCCTAAGAACGTAGGTATTGAAGTTTTTTAAATCTTTTCGGCGTCCTGTTTTCTTTCCTTTTTCCCTATTTGGATTTTCTATTATGGAAATTTAATAACGCTTAAATGTCATTTCAAATTGACAGCTTCTGCGAGAGATTTTTTCACTTATTAATGTGTCAAACTTTACAAATGAAAAGCGGTTAAATTGTCGTTTTTCTAATGGAGTTTTCTTTAGGAAAAGATTTATTTTATAGCCTATTTGAATTATTTTGATTTGTATTCATACATTATATCAGACAAATCCCTGCGGGGAAGGCTTTAGAAATCTATTTTCATTAATTTCTTGATAACTACCTGTCGATTTAGAATAGCCACATTATGGATTGCTTATTCTAAACTAATTATAGTAATATGTTCGGTGGTCGCTGTGCAATCGCGTACAAAATATATCTGGAGTGTCTTCCTATAACTAATGGATCGAAACTTCATCATCAGTGAAATGAAGTTCACTAAAGATTTCCAGACAGACCTGACGAAAGCGGCCTGCGCCGAGCATATTCCACTGATTTATCAACTTATCGATACACTTTAAATACGAAAACTTAGCTAACATTAAATAAAGTAGTTGCATCTCCATCTGCCCCCTGGAAATAAAGTCTTAAATAAAGATCATCATGGTATCATTAATGGCGAAGGAATGTGTGTGATCATGGCGAAACGTACCTAACTGAAATTTTTTCGTAAAGAATTTCGAGGATATATGAAGTCTGCTAACCCGCACTGATCCAGGGTGGCGGACTAAATAAATAAGACTTAAACCCTCAGAAGTGGGGGAGGCCCGTGCTCAGTAGTGGGCAGTATATAATACAGGCCTGGTAATATTTTACTATTCTTTTAAAGAACATCACGTGTTCCAAATAACAGCTTATGCACTATTATCCCTATACCTAATCCTAGAGCACTTGTCTATTGCTTATGGTCTTAACTCCATACGAACTAATAAAACCTGTATTATTGGCGACAGTAAACCCTGGGGTGAGCTCCAGAGCATTTTAATGCACCATAACCGCAGACGTCTTTACGATGACTTGCCACCAAATGGAATATGAATTTATGAACACAAACGGGTAATGTGGTGTCGGGTTTATAGACAAGCTTGTCCAGTTTGTTTATGGGTACAACCGTGGAGGAAATTAGGTCATCCAAGACACGGTGTAGTATGTTATTTAGTGTTATTGACTAAGCCGTTGTTGTTTCATCCGTGGTCAAGTAAAGTTAACGGTCTTTTTACACTGGACGAGCGCGCAGCAGAATTCACATGCAATTTACCAGTGTGATAAGAGCCTTAACTTTACCCCTCCGCGGATGAAACAACCTGGGTTTAGTGGAAGAGTCAAGCTGTGCAGTATGCATGAGCCTGGAACCAAGAGTAAGCATGCTATTGAAAAACCTTCGTGAAAGTGTAGCTCTACACTACTAGGACTACCACTACTCTACTAGGACTTGGATTCCGAAGACACGCTTAATTATTTGGGTACTGACCGTAGCGTAATTTGTTACATGAAATTTTCGTAGTTAGGTATAGTGGTTCTCAAGTCGGATAACAAATAGGGTACACGTCAACAATTTCCTAACTCACCACTTTTTTCCATTAACCTTTGATCATTCGCGTGGTAACCGGGGACCATGACGTCTCCTGTCAATTAAGCGGAAATCGTTTTTACGCACCTACGCATAGGGTTCCAGTACCAATGCAGTGGAATTAAATTTGTGTTTAGTCTCGGCTGATAGCCAATCAGCGGTCCCACTACCCATAATACGCCGCGTGATTCATTTACGTGGCCATCAAAGCTGACCGCAGCAGCGCAGTAAACGTGTTAGCGTCCAGTGCCAGGGGTGGATCTGGGTACCTAGATTGGTCCTGTTGGCCAGTACGCCTCAGTTAAAGCCAGTCAGGGGGCACTTAGTGATGTCATTCGTTGACGTCCACAAAGATAACCTAATTTTTTGTGAGCAATCATGTGACCCCTATTATTGAATTATTATTTCAAAATCAAAACCTCTTATACATATAAATACAAAAATATACTTTGGTCATAAAAAAAGTATTCTCTATTTCCAATTTAAAAAAACCTCCAGTGTTATCGCTTGATAAGAACTTATCTCCATCCCTAAATTCGTTCCTGTGACGATGCTTTTCATGTCCGCGTAGTATGGATGAGATTTAATTGCTTCTGTTTGAGATCCGTAAATAACGAAAAAAATTAAGGTTAAAAACCAAGTAAAAACTAACCCAGCTGAGTGCACTCGAGGCAAAAAGCAAATATAGAAAACATTGCGAGAAAAATATTTGATTATTTTTGCTGGTGAGAGGCTGGGGCCGTAGCCAAGATGCTTTTCGACTATCGTTAACTCCAAAGTTATGTTTGGGAATGACATCTCATCTCATTCATATCCAAGCGATAAAATTATGGTTAGGATAATATGTCATCCCTATATTTCGTTATTTCTGTAAGCGCTAGCGATTGTATGAAGGGATCTTTTTTTAATAATACTGAATGACGAGACGAGCACGCCGCTCGCCTGATATCAGAGGCAAGTAAATACCATCTAAAACTTCTCACTGCGGCTAGGTATATTCTATTCGGCATAGTCCGACACTGGTTAGTTCTGTAGTATGCAATAACAATTTAAAGTTTAGTTCCCTGAGACCACAGCTCGCGTCAGGGAAATTTCATGCTGAATATCTAATCCTATACACCTAGTCGATTGTATCTAATTTGAAGTGTATGTTTATATTATTTAACAAAGTCAATAATTTCTACAATGGACATGTCCAAAAACGGCCTTAAAATTCTAACCAAGATACTTTATGTACATTTGGATAGTACTCCCAAAAACTTGCAATAAATCGTATACTTTTAAAGTCCACTGATGTTGAGAATTATGTAATTTTGTTTTGCTTAAAAACTACACTTAATATGAACGTTTTTAAAAATGTTACTTATAAGGAGGGATCTAAAAATATTTTTTAATGGATCCAATTTCCATATTTTTGCCCCTTTAATATACCTACATAAAATTTGAGCTTGATCAAATATTGAGAGCCAGGACCCATAAGTAGTAGGGGATTCACCGATACTGGAGCAGGTTCGACGGCCGGTCCGCGGCGCTCCGGCGGCTGGTCGCCGACGTTTTCGATTGCTCCAGATTCGGCCCGCGGCGCCCGCGAATTAATCCGCGGATTAATTTGATACCTACCGCGGATTAATTTGATACCTACCGCGGATTAACTTGATACCTACCGCGGATTAACTTGATACCTACCGCGGATTAATTTGATATCGACCGCGGATTATTTTGATAACACCCGCGAATAAAATTTATATCGTCCGCGGAATCCATTTCATATCACCCGCGAGGTAGGTATGAACCACGAATTTGTTCATGGTCTACGGTTCCCTTAAGCTTGTAAATTTTCCCTGTTCGTTGTGCTTTTAACTTTCTACTTTCTATCGGCGATCCTTTTTTTATTTGAAGGATGCAAAGGTCTTTGTCGCGTATTTCTATTAACTCGTGTTTCTACGCAAAAGCCGTTTAAAATTACTTAATAGTTACCCTTTACGCATTACGCATTACGAGCATTGTTTATGATAGATAAAGCAACATTTTCCCTGTTTCGTTGTGTTATTGACTTTCTACTTTCTATCGGCGACCCTTTTTTATTTGAAGGATGCAAAGGTCTTTGTCTCGTATTTCTATTAACTCGTGTTTCTACTTAAAAGCCGTTTAAAATTACTTAATAGTCGCCCTTTACGCATTACGGGCATTGTTTATTATAGATAAAGCAATCGTTACAATACACCATACCTTTCTCAAATTCTAAGTAAAACCCTTTGGGTCTTCTCATTGTCATAATAATTACGGTTCCCATTATTCACATTACCTGATATTACGTATTCAACGGAACATTTAAGGTGAAAGTCGAAACATGTTGGATCTTGTCTGCAAGGAAACAATACTCCCTCTCCATATAAAAGACCGACTCAAAATCACATGGTATCGTATTCCACTCTGTGCTCTGCTCGAAGTGTGATCTCCAGTTGTTTGTAACAGTGAAGTGATAGTAAAATTGTGAAATAGTTAAATAGTGAAAGTGTTATAAAAATGAATGTAAGTACCTTTATATACTTTGATCTAAAAGTGTTGTAACCAGATGTTTCATTAATTGTTTATGCCATGTGTTGTCCACCAGGTTAATACATTTTAGCTATCTTTGATGTCTTATTAATTTATCATTATTACTAATGTGTACATGTATACTTCGCATACCTATAAGTATTTATCATACAGTACTTACTTAACCGATAGTTAAAACAGTTTTATTTTATTTTGTTACAGTTTTCTGAAAATACTTTCAAAAATTATTATTATGCTGAAGAAATCGACGAACCTAGTGATGAAGAAGGTACACTCGCCTTTAAAGTAAAAAAAGCGATAGCAGCCAATAAAAGATCGGTGGAAAGCAACAACATTGATGAGTTCTTTGAAAAACCCAAAAAAAAGAAGACAACTACAAAAAAGTCATCCAGTGTTGGTCGATCGACGAGCGGTGGTATTTCATACATCCGATCAAACAGCGATGACAGTAGTTCTGCATCACATCTCATAAAAGTTGAGGTGTATGATGTGAATAAAATAAAAAACATCGCACCGACGGAACATTGGAAACACGCTGATGTGCGAGTTAAATATTACGCGGAAAACGACAGTGATAAGAACTTGCAAAGTATCAAGGACACTATATACAATATCACTAAACAGTTGGCTAGTAAGGACGATTGTGTGAAATATTTTATAGATACCGACAAGTGATAAAAGTGCCAGTGCGTTACAATGTTTTATAACTGTCAAACTATTATTTTAATAACTATACTTAAGTATCTATCTGTTTTATTTTAATTTACATTGTATTGTATTTAAACTTTGTACTCTTTTAAGTTACATACTTAATAGATTAATTTGTTTTTGATTGTAGAACTCTTGTGTTATTGCTAAGTATTAATGTAAATAGTTATAAGTCTTTTTAGTGTCTTTTCATGCTCATGCTTACGATTGTAAAGTTATTGGGAACATTCATAAATTGTTTGGAAAAAAGTGGATAGCTTCAAATATAATCACATGGTTTTGGGTAGTATATGACACCGAAATCACTTTTGAAACTGCGCAAAATAAGACATTCGTCACAATGGATACAAGCTGTGATTTATACAACATGAAACTCGTCGCACTTCTCGAAAACATCGAATCAATGGATCTGATGTCATCGCAATACGACAAAGAACTGTACGAGCTCTGTGATAAAATGGAACAAACACAAGTTGAAACGTGAGTAAAATATTTTCTATTATGTTAAGACTAGTTGCAACATGTTTTGGGAATCCATGAAGAGGGGATACATTTCAAGTATTTATAATGGTTCGGACATCTTGCACGATCATTCAACTTGTTTCTTCCGTTTATATTTTTAACTTTGGAGTGCAACCAAAATGTACCAATCACTTGATATTTCTAGTTTATCTCAGAGTGAGATTGCGAGTTTCGATAAAAAGATAATTTTACATAAATATCATCGTTTCATACGATTTTGGTATATATTAAATGTTTTACCAGAATCAATGTTGGGAGATCCTGATATTTCTCCTTATTATACACCATGTAGTGGACATAAAACCTCAAAACAAACTCATTCCGATGAGGATGATATTGATGGTGTATTATCAATGAAAGCATATTGTTTGCAGTGTAAATAACAAAAAATGTTAGTATCTATTTAAATAATAGAAACATAGTAGCATATTGATTTCGTGAGATGACATTGTTTTAACTGTTTTCTTATCCATCAGATCTATGCAGAATGGAGAAGGCAACAGGAAAAGATTAGCGCCAACTGAATTGTTTGAAGAGGTTCCTTTAAAGAAAAGGAAAAATATTCGTCTTGGAGCTCCTTCGACATCTACATCGTCGCTGGATAACATTTTAAATGTAAGTACAGAACAGCATAATGATAAAATTGAATGTCCTGAGTGTCACATACATGTGTCAAAAAAATATATGACCAGTCACTATAAGAGCAATAAACATAAAAATAATTTAATTAGAAGAGATAACAATCTACTTAATGTTCAATTCATTGATAGTGCTTTCGGTAATAGAATTATTACATATCGAGTGAAATCTAATTTAGTTTCTGATACACAGCTTGAATCACCTGAATTATTTTTACAAAATATTAAAAACATAATTTATACATTACTAGAACGATCTATCTTAGAATATTCTGTTGTAAAAGTTAATTTTATTCTCAATGCGGATTTCACACAAGAAACAAAAAATCTACACAATATTTTTGATTTTCAAATTTCAAACTATCTTGTTTGTCAAGGTGATGACAAAGATATTACTTTCTCATCTATAATTACCGAAATAACAAACAAAATGACAAATTTCCAAAAAAAGGGTAGTGGATGGAGTTTAGATAAAATAAATCACTTGGATATGAATGTTAACAAATTTAACCCATTGCGTGGATCTTCATACATAGACCTACCGTTAGATATAAAACATAAGAAAGCTGTAATCAATGTTCAAAATAACGATCACGAATGTTTTCGTTGGGCAGTTTTGTCAGGATTATTTCCAGCTACTCATAGTTCCAATAGGGTATCATCTTATATAATACACAAAAACAAACTAAAATTTGATAACCTATCGTTTCCTATAAAAATTAATGACATCCATAAATTTGAAAAATTGAATAGTCTCAGTATTAATGTTTTTGGATTACAATATGATTCAATAAGCAAATCAAATAAAGTTGTGGGTCCATTACACTTTACGAAGCACCGTAAAACTACTCACTTAAACTTATTGTATATATCTCAAGGTTCTAAAGGTCATTACTGTTTTATTAAAAACCTCTCGAGATTATTATCTAAACAGTTATCGACTTCTGAACATGCAGTTCATATTTGTGATGGCTGTTTATTAAATTTCACATCATTTGATAATTTAAAACGACACCAAGAAAATGATTGTTTCAATGTGTGCACAAATTTACCATCAGAAAACGATAGAAAAAGAAACTGGTTTAATGAATTAATACCATCAAACCAAATTTCATTTAACAACTATGAACGTAAATTAAGAGTTCCATTCGTTGTGTATGCTGACTTTGAAGCATTTTTAAAACCAATAGAGAATTGTTCTAACAATCCAAATCAATCATCAACTGTTAATATCCAAAAACATGAAACGTATAGTTTTGGGTATTATGTTAAATGTTCTTACGATGATAATCTTTCAGTGTATAGGTCTTATACAGGGCAAGATTGTGCGCAAAAATTTATGCAATTCATTTACGCAGATTTAGAAAATATTTGTAACAAAAATTCTTTTATCAAATCACCATTACCGTTAACTGAAGAAAATAAAATAAATATCAGTCAAAGTGAGTCGTGTTACATTTGTGTTACTAAATTAAACGAGGATAGCACAATATCTTATAATTGGCATACTGGTGCATATGAAGGTGTAGCTCATAGAGTATGCTCTCAAAAATACAAAGCTCCTAATTTTGTGCCAGTGTTTTTACATAATTTAAGTAATTATGACGCTCATTTCATAGTGCATGGTCTTGATTTCGAGAAAGGTGACATTGAACTTATTCCTGAGAATAAGGAAAAATATATTTCTTTTTCTAAAGTTTTACAAATCAATAACAGAGTTATAAAATTACGATTTCTTGATTCTTTTAAATTTATGTCAAGTGGCCTTAACAAATTAGCTCAGAACTTATTACCTGAACAATTTCGTGAACTCAAATTAAAATATCCATGTGAAGAAGATTTTAAACGTTTAATAAGAAAAGGTGTTTATCCATACGAATACATGACGACATTTGATTGTTTAAAAATAACTTCTCTTCCCACTCGCGATCAATTTTATAGTTCTTTAAATGATAGTCACATTACAGAAAGTGAATACCATCATGCTCAAGACGTGTGGAATCATTTTAATTGTAAAAACATGGGTGAATATTCAGACCTGTATTTAAAAACAGATGTATTGTTGTTAGCAGATATATTTGAAAACTTTAGGGATGTGTGTCTTAAAACATACGGCTTAGATCCTGCCCACTATTATACAGCACCTGGTTTAAGTTGGGATGCTATGTTAAATTTTACCAAAATAAATTTGGAACTTTTAACAGATATCGATAAGGTTACGTTTATAGCGAATAATATTCGGGGTGGTATATCACAATGCAGTAATAGACATGCAGTGGCAAATAACATGTTTATGTCGGAATACGATTCAGATAAACCATCTTCATTTTTGATGTACTTAGACGCAAATAACCTTTATGGTTGGGCTATGTCCCAATGTCTCCCGACAGGCAAATTTGAATGGGTCGATATAAATACAGATTTTAATATAGCCGATGATGCCGAACATGGTTTTATGTTAGAAGTAGATTTAGAATATTCAAAAACTTTACATGATTTTCATTCAGATTTTCCATTTTGTCCCGAAAACGTATGTTTAGGAAACAGCAAAGACAGGAAACTGATCCCAAATTTAAAAGATAAAAAAAATTACGTCATTCATTATAGAAACCTCAAACAATGTTTAAAAAATGGCCTCCGATTGACTAAAGTACATAGAATTTTAAAATTTGAACAATCCGCATGGTTGAAAAGTTATATAGACTTGAACACTCATATGCGTTCACTAGCTACTTCAGATTTTGAGAAAGATTTTTTTAAACTTATGAATAATTCTGTTTTTGGTAAAACAATGGAAAATGTAAGAAAACGAGTTAATGTCAAATTAATCAATCATTGGTTAAATCGTGGCAAAACTCAAGGTGCTCAATCTTTGATAGCAAGACCAGAATTCCATAGTTTATCTATATTTTCAGAAAGTTTAGTAGCAATACAATTAAATAAAACTAAAGTTTTATATAATAAACCAATTTACCTCGGTTTTTGTATTTTAGATATATCTAAAACATTACTATACGATTTCCATTACGATTATATGAAAATGAAATATCAAGATAATATTAAATTACTATATACTGATACCGATAGTTTAATATATCAAATATTTACGCAAAATTATTATGCTGACATAAAACTTGATTTAGTCAACTACTTTGATACGTCCGACTATCCACCAAATAATCAATATGGTTTACCATTATTGAATAAAAAACGGTTAGGTTTTTTTAAAGACGAAAATAACGGTAAAATTCTTAAAGAATTTGTAGGTCTTCGCTCTAAAATGTATGCAATGGATGTGCAGAATAAATGTATATGTAAAGCAAAAGGGATTAACAAAAGTGTAACAAAAAAATTTAGTCTTACTGATTATAAATCATGTTTATATGAAAAAAAAACGCAATACAGTGAAATGATAAGATTTAAATCAATTAAACATGCTATATATACACAAAAAATTAATAAGATATCTTTATCACACAATGACACAAAACGTTATTTAATAGAAAATTCAACTGATACTCTTGCATGGGGTCATTATAAAATAAAGGACATTTGATTTTATCTACGATTTCTGTACAACGAAAATATGTATATTAATGTGTGTTTTAATTGTGGTTTTAAGTAACTTAAAGTTCTGCCGTATTATGTACTATTTTTTTTTAATTGTTTTACTATGTTTTGTATAATATCATGAAAAATTAGATGTAAATTTGAATGTATGTAGTTAGTTATTTGTTATACCTGATTTAACTTTATTTTATAATCACTTTATTACTGTAATATTTTTCTAAACAGCTATGAATTGTATGATGTATGTAAATGATCATTTTTCAAATTATTTGTATATGTAATCTTTGTACGTAAAACAAAATCAAATATAATACACTCAATCGTAACTTCTTGTTTTATTCATTCCGAAACCTTTTCGAGTTCACACGTGCATTTAAAAAATGTTTCATTTTTATCATCCTTTTACTGCCATAGTTGCAGGTCCAAGTGGATGTGGAAAGTCTAATTTTGTAACAAACTTTATTAATCATATTAATGAGGTGTGCAACACCAATTTTCATCAAATTACTTGGTGTTTTGATGAAATGCAGCCCTTATATAATTTACCAAATGTAAACTATTATCAGGGTATACCAGATTTGAATATGTTTGATGGAAAGGAAGCTAACCTTATTATTATCGATGATCTCATGAGGGAATCTGATGGTCGCATTGTTGACATATTTACCAAAGGTAGTCATCATAGGAACTTGAGTGTATTTTACATCACTCAAAATTTATTTCATCAAGGTAAAGGACAAAGAGACATTTCTTTGAATTCAAACTACATAATTTATTTTAAAAACCCACGTGATAAAACTCAAATACGTTACTTAGCGCGACAAGTATCGCCAGAAAATAGCAAATTCATAGAAGATGCTTACAGAGATGCTACAAAAGAAGCACATGGCTATTTGATGATAGATCTAAAACAAGACACTTTTGACATGTGTCGAATTAAATCAAAAATATTTCCATCTGATGGTCATTCTACAGTGTACATTCCCACAAAAGAGTTTAAATATGCCAAGAACCAACCAATACCCGTCATTTACAAATGATGGATCGACGCTTAAAGACGCATGAACACTTATTAAATGCTCTTTATAAACTTAAACCAAAACATCAACAAGCTCTTTTAAAAGTCTGTAACGAAAACGAAATTAATTTTATTTGTGAATGTATTCATAACGTTTTACAAGGAAATATAAAACTTGAAGAAAAATCAAAGAGTAAACTAAAAAAGTACAAAAATTTACTACGAAAATTGGTACGTAAGAGTACAAATAAAATAAGAAAGAATATAATAGTTCAAAAAGGTGGTGCATTTCTTCCGATTATATTGGGTTCTATTTTGAGTGGATTGATAATTGGACTAGTTTAAAAATGGAACACGCCAAAAAAATGCTGTTAGTTGATCCAAGCTTAATAGATAAGTTAAATCAAAAAAGAAATGAAAATCCTACCTCTCGTTTAGATAGTGAAATGGAAAAAATACTCAACAGTAATATGGATGATCGAAAAAAGTGTAAATTATACTTACAAATTTTACAAAGATATCTCCACTTTATGGAAGAAGATCGTCGTCCCATCGAACTCCCTATAATAACTTCAAATGTCGACAACAATAAACCCACATCTGAAAGCTGGAAATTTCTTAATATAAATAATGATATCAAGAATAAAGATGTAGTTGCCAGTCAGACACTGAGTGATGAAGAGAAGCAACAAGAAAGTTTTACACTCGAAAAAAAACCTTCCTACTCAACAAAACAAATTTTAAATTTAATACCAAAAACATATGTAAAAAAAGGTGAGTTGTTATTGAATTCGGTGTCACTAAATAAAAACAAAATTTATTGGAATGATGCTGGCACAGTGATTGTAGATAATGAAGTGATTCCTAACAGTAACATTATCGATTTAGTAAGCGATACACTGCGACCATTAAAAAACAACGACCCACCTGGTTGGGAAAAATTTGCTAAAGCGTTAAAGGATTTAAAAGTACCTTTAACATATATTGGCAATCCAAAAAGACGTGAGTACATAGCTCGACTTCAAAACGCCATCGAAGAACAACCGCCACAAAACACAGAGGTATATTTGACGCCAACGAGCGAAGATAAACACGCAAATAAAATTAAGAAAAAGATTGATTGGGAAAAATGGACCCCTTATTAGAATTAGATCAAATTTATTATGATGTATCACACCCAGCTGGATATAGCAATATCGACAAATTATCAAAAGCTATGAAAGGTAAAATGAAAAAGGAAGAAGTTAAAAACTGGTTGCAATCCCAATCTACGTATACACTCCACAAACCAGTACATAGAAAATTCCCTCGGAACAAATACGTTCTCTCTAATCTCAATGAACTTTGGCAAGCTGACTTAAGCGACATGCGGACTTATTCTAAAGATAATAAAGGTTTCAACTACATTCTTTGTGTTATTGATGTTTTTAGTAAATATGCATATGCTAGACCCTTGAAAAAGAAAAATTCAGAAACCATAAAAAAATGTTTCGACAGTATATTTAATGAAGCTAATACTACACCCACTCACATTCAATCTGATAAAGGCACTGAATTTGTATCGAAAGATGTTCAAAGATATTTTAAAACAAAAAACATAAATTACTATACAACAAATAATCCAGACATCAAAGCAAGCATTGTAGAAAGATTTCAAAGAACGCTAAAAATGAAGATGTGGCGCTATTTTACACACAAGAATACACATAAATATATTGATATTTTGCAGAATTTGATACACTATTACAATCACAGTTTTCATTCTAGTATTAAAATGTGTCCTTCAGATGTTAATTCTAATAATATAATGACAGTTTGGAGTAATTTATATGAAAAATCTGAAAAATCATCAAAAACTATACTACCTATGTTTCATGTCGGTGACCATGTGAGAATAACCAAATATAAACATGTATTCCAAAAAGGTTATGAATCTAATTGGAGCGATGAAATATTTGTGATTTCTTCTATAATAGAACGTACTCCGTGGCCCGTTTATACTATTAAAGATTTAGATGGTGAAGAGATAGTAGGAACCTTTTATGAACGAGAATTACAAAAGGTAATTTATGACCCCACCATTGAACACAAGATTGATAAAATAATTCGCTCTCGTTACTCTGGCAGCAGACAGCAAGTGTTAGTTAAGTGGAAAGGTTATCCAAACAAATTTAATAGTTGGATTTTAGCTTCCAGTTTAAAAAAAATATGATTAAAGATTTTTATTTAACTTTACTTAGCAATAGTTCAATGGAATATTTTCCTGAGAACAAAACATCAATTTTTTCAACAAAATTACCCAAACTCATAATATTGGAAGGAGAATGGTGTGTAGGAATCGTTGAATTCCAATATCCATGCACCATGTTTACTGTTCAAGATCATGAGAATGTTATTTACATAACAAAAATCATGAAAATGCCCAATGAAGACAAACTATCTACAGTTTATTATAAGACTCACATACCTGCCACTAACTATGATAATATTAATCATATTTTATCAGCATTAAATAATATCAGAGAAAAAATCAAATTCCGCTACGACAATATATCCAAATTTGTTTCTGTTTCTGTGTTAGACGAATCAATAAAATCTGTAACATTATCTCCTAAACTAGGCTTACAGTTGGGATTTGAACCAAACAGAAACCTTGTTGAAAAGAATTTAGCTAAATGTCCAGCTAATTTACATTTAGGGTTGCCTTCTCAACTATTCGTTTACTGTGATATAGTTGAACCTCAAATTGTAGGTGATGTAATGACACCTCTTCTAAGAGTAATACCATTAGATCCTTCAAAATACATCTATGGTGCCAATAAAATGCATGTATTTTCACCTCCACATTACTTATCGGTAATGCGAAGAGAATTCGATACCATCGAAATAGATATAAGGTCAAGCACCGGACAAAAGATACCATTTCAGTTTGGAACGGTGTGTGTTAAACTACATTTTAAAAAATTATAATGCATTTTGAACGCTCCAACATGATATGTCCCTATCAACGCTATTATTCTCATCAGGCTGGTTCAGGTATAGGGGTGGTATACAAAGGGGCGCCTTATCAAAAAGGACATGGAATTGGTAGTTTTCTTGGGGGATTGTTTCGGTCAGTTTTACCATTACTATCTAGTGGTGTTCGAGCTGTTGGTAAAGAGGCATTGAGTGCTGGTGTTGGCCTATTGACAGATATGGTTAGTGCGCGACCAATGGAAGATTCAATAAAAGCACGTCTTAAAGAAGTTGGTTCCAACTTGAAACGCAAGGCCGATGAAAAAATAGATAAAATCAATATGTCTGGATCTGGATATATAACAAAACGAAAACGTCTACCCGGAGTCAGTCCGTCGTTGACCGCGAAAGTGAAAGCTCTAAAAAAATCAAAAATTACTCCAAAACAAATCAAAGATATATTTTCTAACAATTAATCACAATGTCTTTTTTACACAGTCATTCCTGTGAATGTATTAAGTCCGAATTGGATTTGTTTGCATTGCCATCAACTCAAACTAGCATTGAAAGTGGAATTTGGATCCATTATAAACCAATTTCGTCTCTTGCCGATGATGGTCCTATAGAATTTCAAATTCCTGGAGCAGGAGATGACTACATAGATTTATCTCATACGTTACTTCACTTGAAAGCGAAAATAGTAAATCAAGATAACACCAAACTAACCGCATCTACAGTCGTTGCTCCGGTGAATAATTGGTTGCACACACTTTTCAGCCAACTTGATGTCTACTTAAATCAAAAACTTGTATCACCACCCAATAACACATATGCTTATCGTGCGTATATAGAAAACTTATTGAACTATGCTCCTGCAGCAAAAAAGTCTCACCTCACCTGTGGTTTATGGTATGAAGATACAGCTGGAAAAATGGATTCCGCCGATGATACTAATAAAGGATTTACTAAGAGGCAAGAATTAGCTAGTGAAAGTAAAGAAATGGAAATGATTGGTCACTTACATGGTGATTTATTTAATCAAGAAAAATTTTTAATCAATGGTGTTGATATATGTGTTAAGTTAGTTCGTTCTAGGGAAAATTTCAATCTCATGGCCTCTACAGGTGACCTTAAATTAAAGGTATCTATTACGGATGCATCTTTGATTATTCGTAGAGCACGAATCAATCCCAGTGTTTTACTTGCTCATCAAAAGGTCTTAGCTTCTACCACAGCTAAATACCCCATTACTCGAGCTGAAGTTAAAGTTTTAACAATACCATCAGGTGTTCAAGGAAAAACTCTAGATAACATTTTCTTAGGGCAATTACCTAAAAGGTGTATAGTGGGATTTGTAAATAACGCTGCTTTCAATGGAAACCTCACCAAGAACCCATTTAACTTTCAAAATTATGACATTAATACATTTAGTTTATATATAGACGGCCAACAAATACCATCAAAGGCTTTACAACCCTCATTTGAGAACAAAATTTTTACTTCAGTATATCATACATTGTTTTCGGGAACAGGTATACACTTTCTCAATGAAGGTAATGGGATATCCCGAGAACAATACGCTGAAGGGTATTGTATGTTAGCGTTTGATTTGACACCTGATTTATCAGCAAACTCTGCAAGTCATTGGAATCTTGTAAAGCATGGTAGTGTGAGATTAGAAGTGCGTTTTGAAACAGCTTTATCACAAACTATTAATTGCGTTGTTTATGCGGAGTTTGATAATGTTATTGAAATAGATAAAAACCGCAATATTTCAGTAGATTATAGTAGTTAAGAACACAAAATTAACTATTTAAGATTAGATTAAGCGTGAATAATTTTAATAGAGATCTGTTTGTTAGATTTAAGTTACCAATAAAATGAATTTACAAAACTTTAAGTTCTTTGTATACTATAATCCTTGCAACCCCACACCAAGAGTCAACTTGCCTGATAAGTGCCATAATAGTGTCTTGTTAACCTTATATATGACATTACCATTTTATCATTCGACCTGATAAGATTCTGCAGCAATACGGTGAATAAAAATGAATGCAATAGAAATACAGAACTACTTAAAGAAAATTGATCCATGTATTGAATATAATGTATATGCAGCCAATCGTCTGCCAATATATGTGGTAACTCCTACATACGTAGTTAGCAACTTAGACCCCGATAACAAACCAGGTTCTCACTGGGTCGCCATACACATAGATAAGAATGGTTTTGGACAGTACTTTGATTCATACGGTCGACCACCTCAAGGATACCACCGAATGTTTTTAGCGAGAAATTCTAGAATGTGGAATTACAATACAAGTCGAATTCAAAATGACTTTACTATAGTTTGTGGAGAGTACTGTTTAATGTATCTGTATTATAAATACTATGGTAAGAGTCTCAAAGATTTTCAAGTATTATTTAGTGATAATACAATATGCAATGATGTGTTTTTAAATGGTTTATTTAAATCATGTTTTGAGGTGAATAAATGAAATATGAAAATGAATGAATGATGTTTCTTTATTGAAGATTAATAACCCTATACAATAGTTATAATTCTTCCAAACAATTTATGAATGTTCCCAATAACTTTACAATCGTAAGCATGAGCATGAAAAGACACTAAAAAGACTTATAACTATTTACATTAATACTTAGCAATAACACAAGAGTTCTACAATCAAAAACAAATTAATCTATTAAGTATGTAACTTAAAAGAGTACAAAGTTTAAATACAATACAATGTAAATTAAAATAAAACAGATAGATACTTAAGTATAGTTATTAAAATAATAGTTTGACAGTTATAAAACATTGTAACGCACTGGCACTTTTATCACTTGTCGGTATCTATAAAATATTTCACACAATCGTCCTTACTAGCCAACTGTTTAGTGATATTGTATATAGTGTCCTTGATACTTTGCAAGTTCTTATCACTGTCGTTTTCCGCGTAATATTTAACTCGCACATCAGCGTGTTTCCAATGTTCCGTCGGTGCGATGTTTTTTATTTTATTCACATCATACACCTCAACTTTTATGAGATGTGATGCAGAACTACTGTCATCGCTGTTTGATCGGATGTATGAAATACCACCGCTCGTCGATCGACCAACACTGGATGACTTTTTTGTAGTTGTCTTCTTTTTTTTGGGTTTTTCAAAGAACTCATCAATGTTGTTGCTTTCCACCGATCTTTTATTGGCTGCTATCGCTTTTTTTACTTTAAAGGCGAGTGTACCTTCTTCATCACTAGGTTCGTCGATTTCTTCAGCATAATAATAATTTTTGAAAGTATTTTCAGAAAACTGTAACAAAATAAAATAAAACTGTTTTAACTATCGGTTAAGTAAGTACTGTATGATAAATACTTATAGGTATGCGAAGTATACATGTACACATTAGTAATAATGATAAATTAATAAGACATCAAAGATAGCTAAAATGTATTAACCTGGTGGACAACACATGGCATAAACAATTAATGAAACATCTGGTTACAACACTTTTAGATCAAAGTATATAAAGGTACTTACATTCATTTTTATAACACTTTCACTATTTAACTATTTCACAATTTTACTATCACTTCACTGTTACAAACAACTGGAGATCACACTTCGAGCAGAGCACAGAGTGGAATACGATACCATGTGATTTTGAGTCGGTCTTTTATATGGAGAGGGAGTATTGTTTCCTTGCAGACAAGATCCAACATGTTTCGACTTTCACCTTAAATGTTCCGTTGAATACGTAATATCAGGTAATGTGAATAATGGGAACCGTAATTATTATGACAATGAGAAGACCCAAAGGGTTTTACTTAGAATTTGAGAAAGGTATGGTGTATTGTAACGATTGCTTTATCTATAATAAACAATGCCCGTAATGCGTAAAGGGCGACTATTAAGTAATTTTAAACGGCTTTTAAGTAGAAACACGAGTTAATAGAAATACGAGACAAAGACCTTTGCATCCTTCAAATAAAAAAGGGTCGCCGATAGAAAGTAGAAAGTCAATAACACAACGAAACAGGGAAAATGTTGCTTTATCTATCATAAACAATGCTCGTAATGCGTAATGCGTAAAGGGTAACTATTAAGTAATTTTAAACGGCTTTTGCGTAGAAACACGAGTTAATAGAAATACGCGACAAAGACCTTTGCATCCTTCAAATAAAAAAAGGATCGCCGATAGAAAGTAGAAAGTTAAAAGCACAACGAACAGGGAAAATTTACAAGCTTAAGGGAACCGTAGACCATGAACAAATTCGTGGTTCATACCTACCTCGCGGGTGATATGAAATGGATTCCGCGGACGATATAAATTTTATTCGCGGGTGTTATCAAAATAATCCGCGGTCGATATCAAATTAATCCGCGGTAGGTATCAAGTTAATCCGCGGTAGGTATCAAGTTAATCCGCGGTAGGTATCAAATTAATCCGCGGTAGGTATCAAATTAATCCGCGGATTAATTCGCGGGCGCCGCGGGCCGAATCTGGAGCAATCGAAAACGTCGGCGACCAGCCGCCGGAGCGCCGCGGACCGGCCGTCGAACCTGCTCCAGTATCGGTGAATCCCCTACTACTCCCATACAGAAAACAGACATCTCCTTTACAGCTCAACTGTGATCATATGACCAGAAAAGTGATGGAAAGCAACTTCTTTATTTTGTGATTCCTTTCTTAAAGACTGCAACTTTTTTTTTTTTTTTTTACTACCGATAGGCTTGCGTATGACCACTATCTCACCTAATGGTAAGTGATGATGAGGTCTACGATGGAGCACGCTTGCCTAGAAGATACCTATTCACTCGTGACTTAAAACTTATTCATAGGCCCCTGGAATTATAGCAACACCAACGATGAACGAATGTAAATTATAAAGTCCATGGTACTCAGCACATTTTTGCACTTGAATAATAACAAACTTTCTTTATTTTTTAATACATCAAAAATCTATTTCGCAAAAAACGTTTCAATATAAATGCTTTTAAGAAAATTCCTATCTTTACAATATCGAACGAAATCAAAGTATACGAGACACAATACATTCCATTGAGAACGTTTCATTTCACGCAGAATATTATTTACAGACGATTGTAAATTGGCGAAAGCGAAATCGTAATAAACGTATGCGTTCGGAAGTCTCGTTTAATAACTCAAAATTGTCTCCATTGCCTACCCTGGAGTCCCGGGAGACTACGCTGGGATGGGGCGTCGTATTTTATAGGCAATTTGGTTCATTTTATGATGGTCATTACGATCGGATTTCAGGTCAACCGCCGAAACCGCTTGGGTTCTCATACATTGATCTCGTTCGTAATTAAGTGCTTTACGCTGTCAAGGTATGAAGTTATGATAACATTTATTATTTTAGAGTATGGCTGGTTAATTAAGAAGCAAGTCCCTCGTATGTTCAGGTCCGTCTATTCGTCTGTATACATACTACAGACCACTATATATATGATGCCGTCAAACTACGCAAGCTCTGTGATATTCTGGTTTGAGTCATTGTAGCCAGTACAGTTAGGTACTCAAGGATGACCAGCACAGTGTGATGCAGTTGCAGTACTTTGTATTTCATCAAGATCTGTAAAAATATACTTCATAATTTCGGCGCAATTATATTTTGCTCAAATCGAAAAACTCACTATTTCTTTTAGTTTCCTTTCCTGGTAATCGAAATTATTCACAGCCAAGCACTACAAATAGATAGACTAACAAGGCTATCAGCTGATACTATGCTAAAGTATTACGGTATACTCTCGTTATTCTATGTGGGAGCATTTGTTTAAACGCAACCGTTTTATCTGCAGTTTCCGAGCGAACGCACATTGACTGGTCAGGACTTGCCATGTGCTGGATAAACGATACAATATTTTAGACACTATTATATAACCATGGGGATAGGTAAAACCTTTGAGAAACTAAAATATAATAGAAAGCTCTGTATTGTCATTATCCGTGGCGTAGTTATATTGCAAACGCGGTATGACACCGCTCTGAGGGTCCGGGTTTGAATCTCGCGTCGGGCAATGTGGTATTGTGGTTTCCTGTTCCGTAGATGAGGCGATAGGCTCGCTTTTATAAATAATAAATATAACCTAGTTGTATATAAATATTATAATAGGTATTGTAATAGTAATATTTAAATATTTTGATAATTTGCGAAAGTTTATTTATGTAATAACAAATTATTTAATTTAGATAATAATAAGAAACTATTGATTTTTGCAAATTGATCAATGGTTCCGTTACCTTATTATCAATTTACTAAGCTTAATTTTTGCACGCCATCTGGCAGAATGTATCGGAACTTATGAATTACATTAACATCCTATGTTTGTACTACCTACATTCAATGCAAATAAAATATTCTGATTTTGATTCTGAAGGGTGTGAATTTTGTCTTGTAGGGCCATCAGTCCAGTGACTCATATGCTTTCTTCGTAGATCTCCAGGGGCTTTTCTTTTTAGCCTGATAAACTTGGTGTCACTTTTATCAAATTAATCGCTATAGGGAACGTGCACGTCGTAAGCATTGCCATCTAGTGGGGCAATTTGACTCATTTTCAGCCTATCGATACTTGGCATTGACGTAAAATATTCATTAAAAAGGATGAAAAATAACATTTAATTTGGTGATAATGTATCGCTGTGTATCTCGATGCTCCAAAACATAAAAATAAACAAATCAAATGATGTGAAATTATATAATGTTCCCAAGAATAGCACCTAAGTACTTACATTCCCTGGTTATGTGAAAATCGACAAAAATAATAAAAGCTGTATAAAACATACATAATTATGAGTTCCAAAACCATTTAGAAATGTTTCGTTACGTAATTTATAAAAATAAATATGTTTTGAAGATAATATTCAATACAAAAAAATCTTTAATTAAGGGAACATAACCTCCTAATTTTGCTTAAATAACTAGCTCCCATCTAAAAAAAAGCATATTCTGGACACATTGGGTATCAATAACATTCGGCCGGAACACATATTTTATCATTTTTGTCATATTAAAATAATATATAAATAAATTATTATGCTAGTTTTAGATTCTTTTTTTATCCACCTGTGGCTCTTGTGTCGATTTTGTGCTGCCCTCTATAGTTCGCGCCCGCTCCCTATATGTTCGGATGTTTGTGTAACCTGCACCTATAGCGCGTTATTACGTGTTTGATCTATTTTAATCTTAAATACAGTTCGTTCCAAAAGAAATTAGAAATCTGAATATAAATGTATTTAAAAAAAGATTTAAAAAATAGTTAACTGATAAACTTTATTACAGTGTAGATGACTTTTTGAACGTCAAAAATTTATAATCATTGCGTGATTTTTAATATCGTAACTAAGCTACATTTTATACATTCAATTTCCATTTATTTATGTTATGTTATGTTTTTATTTTGCTATTTATGATTGAATTATATAATTGACTTGTTGTAACTCATTACTATGAATATTTGTACGCCTACTATGGCAAAACATGCTTGTTCTAAAATTATTTATACCATCTATTTGCATTCTTAATGTATAATGACTTACGCATGTTTGTCAAATAAATATATCTTATCTTAGTCACTAATCATTATGTATTCTATAATATCATCTATGTACATGCTTATAGTTTTATACTGAAAATCGATTGCTGTAAAACTTTTGAAAGGTACGTTGGTGTGAAAGCAGGCAATTTCCGGTCTCAACTGCATCAACTAATTAGAAACCTTTTCAGGAAGGTATTACCGCGACAGATCGCGAGGCTAACTCCACACTAATCCCATAGGTCCATTAGTTCCGGGATTCAACCCGACGAATAAAACGTGATGTGTGTACTGACTACTGATCCGGTTTTGTGGTGTTGATTACCGTGGGATTCATTCGGGTTGGTTTAAAAACTTCATCCTGTACATCCGAAGTAGGTATTGTAACTAGTGTACTTTAGTATCGCCGAGCTATTTTGCGATCTATATGCAGGGGTATGGGCATATTGCCATTATGAGTAATTTCTTTAAAAATAAAATATCATATTATGTTTTAGTCGCCTTTAAGATTTGTATAGCTCACGGTTCACAGCCAAGCACTGCCAACAATGTGGTGATTACAAGTATATCTCGTTACTAAAAATACGTAAATTTCACCGCATTCACCAACGACTCTCACATTCCTCATGAATGTAATGAAGTACTCGTTAGCTAACACATTCGTGAACTCCTAAATAAGTTAAAACATTTACGTTTCATCCAAGCTGTTGGTTTGTACGTAGCCGTGTGAAGTCTGTCGATATACACTGTTGTATGTAATGTGAATGCCATAGACAACCTTGTTTACAGTAAGAATTCGCTTGGATTTCCATAGAAAAGACGTGAAAATATAACTTTGTTCTTGCTTTTTTTTGGACTAAACTTTTTGTTCCCATTTCAATTCTCGACATTTCCTTTACCTTTAGCATTGTGTTTATTAAACATGAATTATTTATTTATATATTTATTAGCATTTTATACAACTAATATACAGGCGGACTTAATGCCGTAAGCATTCTCTACCAGTCAACCTTAAGTGGTGCAGAGATAATCATGGTAGGTGCATCAAAGGGTATATTAAAAATACAGTATTTAACTTCATAAATACATATACTTCCAAAAGTTCTAAATTTAAACACTATTTTTAATCACAGATGTCCATCAACATAAAATGGAATAAGAATGAGGTCCATCCACGCCATAGGCCCCAATGACCACGATCTAATTGGAGAACGTTGCTGACCCCATCCACCAGGTGAGTTGCAATGTGGCGGGAGCTCCGCATGCAACTTTGTTAGCCTCGGACCACAGAGTGGGGACGGAAGGGCGACAGTGGATGCAACGGAAAGTCCTGGAGACAACCGAATTACCCACCGCGTTGAACGTTCAGCTAGAAATTCGTGAAGCGAATTCTATGTATATTTAAAGTAAGTAATAATTTGTAAAGCTGTGTTCTTCCGAATAAACTTGCGTATAATGGGAATTAACTAAACTACATTTGCAATCCACTAAAACAAATAAGGAAATGTGTGAAACGATCGCTGCAGTTCATTGTACATGGTTTTATATTTAATTTTGTGGGTAGACAAAGTGAATAATTATGTGATTAATATCGGTTATCAATACCCAAACTGAATAATAAATTAATTTATGTTCTCTAAAGAGGCGAAATATTAATAAGAAAAGGGAAAGATATATCTGCTAATAGCTGTACGGTCTACGCCTAAAGCAATGCTTAGCAATCCTTAGCAATCAATTCGCGGTTTACTATGAGAGTGCGGTTGAGCCGGCACATATCATTTATTATGTACACAACTATACACAATTAACTTTACGGTATTTGTTGTTCTAAGGTGAAAGTATTGTACATACGGCTTATATCTAATATTCACCAGTACACTAATTATGCTATGTTTAGGCAACGTTTCCAGCATGTTCATGATTCAACATGACTCTAGGTTTTCAACGTACACTTTGATGCTGATTTCTTTTGTGATAAAGAAAGAATTAGTCGCAAATTAATATGGTTGGACGTTTAATAAACCACACCATATTCTTGCTCTACTAGGGCTAGAATATTTCTTGTGAATGTCAAAAATAAACGTTTGTTTTAATAGTTATGGAGATCTTAGTTTATGTTCGGAAATATTATGCATTTAGTCTTGGTTTATCGTTTTTGTGATTACCAAAAAAAATACTATACAAATAAAATTAAAGAAAAAGCAGAACGAAGTAAAAATCCATCAAATTTTCGGATGACAAAATTGCATCACTAAACAACTAAGAGATGGCATTGTCTCGATATAATGCAACTTGATATTGCAATGATAATAGCAAAGCAGTCGTGGCCGAGTGGTTAAGGCGTCTGACTCGAAATCAGATTCCCTCTGGGCGGGTAGGTTCGAATCCTACCGGCTGCGGATATTTTTTGTATTATTACATATCAAATCTTAAAATACTTTACTGAATAAGAGTGATGATCTTGTAATATTGTAGTACAATTTTCCCGGTGGTAGGTCTCTCATATGTAAGAGTCTGTCTGGGTGGGTACCACCGCAATGTCTATTTCTACCACCAAGCAGCAATGTGCATGCACTGTTGTGTTTCGGTATAAAGGACATTGTAGCCAGTGTAACTACTGGACATAATGAGATTTAATATCTTATGTCTCAGGATGACGAGCGCAGTGGAATGCCACATGGTACTTAGTAACTCAAGGTGCTGGATGGTATTGTTACTGTTTATGGGTGGTCGTATCGCTTACCGTCAGACGAACGGCATGCTCGTCTCGTCATTCAATGCAATAAAAAAATAACAATGCATAGTATATGAAAACACACAAGTCCTAGATTCTGAATTATTCAGGATTAAAATTCGTATCAGATCTATTGATAGAATCTGTATCCTATGACGGAAATTCGTGGGGTAGACCGAAACTATCCCAATCTAATTTCATATCAAACTGCTTAGCATAATGTCTCTATGTCTATGTATACTCTAGCTTGTAGGTGCTGCTAATAGGTAGTAGGTGTTTACAATAGATGGCGTTATTTGCAATTTCATTTCATTGTCTATTCATGACTCTTCGCTATGAAATGCAAAAATATTAATAAATGCAGAGCTACTGATTTATTAATAAACAGCAAGAAGAACTAAGCGAATACACACAAACGACTGTTGCTAGAAGTTACACCATTGCCCGGGCATTGCGCCTTATTCAGAAACTTTTCCTAGGATTAAAATATTTTTTCTGTTACTACTGTAACAAAGTCTTGAGTTATTTTATGACTGGCTGGATATCTGACATCCTTGAGTAAAGTTCAACGTTGAATTAAAAAGCATAAACTTAGAGAGCATAAAGTATGACGCGACAAGAAAAAGGTTATTAAATATAGTATTGGCTACGGCTCTACGCGCGTGAAAAAGTTTTTCCAGGATAAAAATATTTTCCCGCGACAAAAAGTAGCCGATAGCACTCAAGAGCGGGTAGCTTCCAATTAGTGAATGAATTTAAAAAATCGCTTCAATAGTTCCTAAGATTAGCGCGTTCAACCAAACAAACTCTTCAGCTTTATAATATTAGTATAGATAAGTACAGATGATACAACCATCTACCTAGATGGCTGTATAATACACGGTGGGCTCACCATTCTAACAGGAAATAACTTGTAATTTGAACCCTGAATTGCCTACACCATCAACGGTTAAGAGGGATGCGGCCTAATTTCAGTAAATCTTAAAAATCCATCTTAAAAACTACTCAGTCGCAGCTCGGAGTCAGGAAGTTGTCGGTGTGATAGCCCCGTGCCTCGGAAAGCACGTAAAGCCGTTGGTCCTGCGCCTGATCTCTCTCCGGTCATGTCAGATTGCCGTCTCACCGGACTATGAGTATGAAGGAATAGCGAGTGCACTTGTGTATTGCGCACACACTTGTGCACTATAATATCTCCTGCGTACCTGGCTGATCTCCGTTGAGATTGGTCGCCGTGGCCGAAATCGGCTAGGAAGGGATACATTATACAAGCTCTTTTAAAAAAAAGCGCAGTTTATTTTATATCGAATTATAATTCGTCCTCCAAATGAGTTTATTTGGATCAAGTGTATGGTAGTAAATAGATAGTTTTGTTAATAGATTAGAGAAACTGATCTACAGGGTTGAGATACTTACAGAAAACTAATGTGAAATAGAATATTTGCTATAGCAATACCGGGGCCTGATTAGCAATGCACACATTTAGTTTGACAGTCCGGTCCAGAAAGGGTAGCTTTCACTTACGATCAGCAGGCCGAACTGCTTATTCAGCTAACGTTTATATCCGGTTCAACAGGCTAGCATAATTGTGTCGACTGGTGAGCAGTAGTCATCTGTATCTCTCGACAGTCGACTCTCTATCCAGACTCCCCCCCGCTTACGGTCAGGTGCAGTAGGGTCTTTGCCGTACCGTTATGAATAGAACCTGTTATAAAAAATATTATATGCTAACGTTGTCTAAATAAGACCCAATTTTAACAGTATGTTGCCTTGTGTAGGTATTCTAACTAGAACACTCAACATAATATATTTTTTAAGTTTATTTCAAACTTAGCTTTGTTCTTTCCACGGCGTAGTTTTCGTTTGTTATTTGAATGTAAAAGTTTACAAAAGTTATTAAAGTTGTGTAAATTTTCTCAAGTATTCATACTTTTAACTAATAAAAGCAAAATATTGTTTGGATATGCACAACGAATACAACTAAAGAGTAACGTAAATTAAACTCCGCAAAAATATTTGTTTTATGAGTTTATAAACTGAACATACAGTCATAAGATACGTACAAAGGGAAATTCGGTTGCGTTTCAAAATACATAATTTCTTCCCGTTATATATTATATATATGTACATCTACATACATTAATGTGATAAAAGATTTTCCCACGTTTATTTTTTTTGTTATTTGCATATAAAAGGCGTAACACAGAATTCAGTCGAACCCAATTAGTAACTACTTATTCAACTTATTGACTGCCTCGGTGGCGTAGTTGTATTGCGTACGCGTTACGAGTACAATTTGCGCGCTGAGGTCCTGGGTTCGAATCCTGGGTCGGGCCAAAAACATTGTGACTGGGTTTTTCCATCTTAAAAATTACTCAGTCGCAGCTCGGAGTCAGGAAGTTGGCGGTGTGATACCCCCGTGCCTCGGAAAGCACGTAAAGCCGTTGGTCCTGCGCCTGATCTCTCTCCGGTCATGTCGGATTGCCGTCTCACCGGACTATGAGAGTGAAGGAATAGCGAGTGCATCCTGTGTATTGCGCACACACTTGTGCACTATAATATCTCCTGCGTATCTGGCTGATCTCTGTTGAGATTGGCCGCCGTGGCCGAAATCGGCTAGAAAGGGTATATATATATTAAAACTATTGAATTTATAACTAATTATTTTATTTGACGCACAACCACCGATTTGTATTCAAGAATACAACTAATGCGCTCGCGATCCACCGAAAAACTTCCGAACAAATCCCAACCGGTCGAAATGCAATGCAATCAGCCCTGTATTATACATTGCCCACTGCTGAGCACGGGCCTCCTCTACTACTGAGAGGGGTTAGTGCGGGTGGGCAGACTTCACATACCCTCGAAATTCTTATGGAGAATTCTCAGGTATGTAGGTTTCCTCACAATATTTTCCTTCACCGTAAAAGCGAACGATAATTGATAAACAATACACACGTAACTTCGAAAAGTCAGAGGTGTGTGTCTTGGGTTTTGAACCTCCGGATATTGTCTCGGCAGACCGTTCCATACCCAACTAGGCTATCGTCCACGTTAACCGGTCGATACCTGTACATTAATTAATAACTTAATCAATATGGATCGCAAATACTTCCAAATAGATTGCCCGACTGGGACTCAGTCTGCGGTTTCACAATATGCTGCAATATTAATACGCGATCAGTCTCGCATATTCGACCCTTACTTTTGGGTTCCAATCTGAAGGTCATGATATTCTATTAAATAATCATTTTAAACTTTGATGTCTAATAAATCAGATGAGTCATGCCTTAAAACTACTTTCTAATTCGAAATTATGGGAGGTTTTTCTGTTAATTCGACCTAAATTTTGACAGTTAATATCTGTATACTTGCTACCTACTCGGTAGGTTTTGCATGCCGCGTGCGCTACCTTATTTGGAGACGACCGCCTTAGGCGAGCTAGATAACTATATATCGCATCGTTTAATTGCATATAAAAACATTAAATAATTGTAGCATAAATCTGAAACTGCAGGTAGCTTGTGCAACCCTGGAATAGCGTGCTAGCGTCCATAATCGAAAAAAAGCAGCGCGAAGGTAAACGAGTTGCGGCAACTAAAAACTTCTTACCGAGTTTACAAATGAAAAAAGTTGCCACCGTCGAGTGCACTCGTTCATGATTTTTAATAAGGTGCGGAACGGCGCCGTATTTATGGAATAAAGGTCGAAAACGGGGCGTCGAGTCGCCTAACTTAAGTCGACTTTTATAAATAAAACTATTTTACGAATTTTATCGCGGTTTTTTAATTTATATTTTCTCCCGACGTTTCGAAGGCTTTGCAGCCTTCATGGTCACGGGGCGGACTGAGGTGTTGGTTGTCCGAAAATTAAAAGTTACAATATCTACCTACATTTAACATAAAAGATTTTTAAAATTATTAGCTGTTGACGGTCCGATCTACGCAGAATGAATAACGTCGGGAGAAAATATAAATTAAAAAACCGCGATAAAATCCGTAAAATAGTTTTATTTAAATGTCTAACATTCGCGTAAACATAAGAAATCATTCGACTTTTATAAAGTCACGGTATACTATTAATTGTAGTTACAAACTTATTCATCTGTATTATTTCACTGATCAAAGGCGAGCTGTCACCCGCCAAGTGTGCCTAAGGCGAGTTGTAAATATTTCGAAATTCTTATGAACAACTCCGAGGTTGAAATTTGCATCGTCTTACGTCGGCATTACTAACCAATTCAGTCAAATGACGAATCTATAGAAACCAATCAAAAACCTATTGTATCCTAAAATAGCATACAGGTTGAGCACATTGTCCGGCGAGTGTAACCCCGCGCCTTGTTTTACGCTCGTAATATTGGCTCAAAACCACTGTTATCGGTGCGTTTGTTGACTATCGATGCGTATCGGCCACACGGCTATTAATGTTATTTACGTGACAGTCTATATACACGAGCCATTTGATTAGGGACTACCGCTATGTGCATTTCGGCCAAGCAGAGTGTTAATACTACATATCTATACCTACTAATAATATAAAGAGGAAATATTTGTATGTAAGTATGTTTGTAACGAATAAGTACTGGTGGTAGGTCTCTTATTATGTAAGAGGCCGTCTGGGTGGGTACCACCACAATGTCTATTTCTACCGCCAAGCAACAGTGTGCATGCACTGTTGTGTTTCGGTTTGAAGGACATTGTAGCCAGTATAACTACTGGACATAATGAGACTTAACATCTTATGTCTCAGGATGACGAGCGCAGTGGAATGCCACTCAGTACTTTGTAACTCAAGGTGCTGGATGGTGTTGCTACTGTTTATGGGTGGTCGTATCGCTTACCATCAGGCGAACGGCATGCTCGTCTCGTCATTCAATGCAATAAAAAAAAAAAAAAAAAAACGAATAAACTCAAAAACTACTGAACGGATTTCGATGAAATTTGGCACACAGCTAGATCATGTCCTGGATTGACACATAGGCTACTTTTTATCCCGGGAAAATAGGTTTATCCCGGGAAAAACTTTTTCACGCGGGCGAAGCCGCGAGCATAAGTATAGTAATTTATATTCAGGATTGAAAGAATTAAATTGGTGCAACTATTGAAAACTAAGACATAATATCTGCAGTCTTATTTATGGTGGCGAGTGCAGTGCAGCCGACTATTATTTGGCGCATCGTCTCATAATTCAGTTATAGAAAAACATTCCTACCAACACTGTCCGTTATGTTGAAATGACATTATGTAGTTAAAATTACATTATGTTGATATAGAGTTTATTCGTTAATGAGTGTGTTTATAAGAGTTCTCTTTGGAACTACTGACGCAACTCTGAAAGTATTTTTACCATTAGAAAAAGTTACATATATTTTGATTTAATCGCTCTTATTCTGTAAAAGGTCCCAAACACGGGCATGGCTACAAAGAAAAGTTAGTGTATAAATGGCCAGCACGGATACTCTCCTCACCTAACTAGATGATCAAATTACTGCAACATAGTTATTAGTGCTGTAGTCATTACGCGAAACAAAAGAAGCAACTAAATATACAGTAAAAACCGAGTCTGTTTTATAATAAATGCAATCTTGTTGAGCAATTAAAACTTTTTTTAAATGACGTGGGTGGCAATTAGCTCGAGAAAAATTGCCAATGTGTGTCACGGACGGTAACGCTACACCGAGCTTGAGAATAGGGTAGTTAGATGAAGTAAATTTTTGTTTTTATAACAAGTTTCTGCACGAGACTTTTTGTAGCGGTGACTACGCTAGATCTGATAGTAAGCACAATTTCGCGCGAATACAATGTATAATGACTGGCTCGGTGGCGTAAGTGTACTACAGTACGACTGCAATGGGTGAGGTCTCGGGTTCGATCCCCGGGTCGGGAAAAGTAATATTGGGTTTTTCTAATCAGTATCAGCCTGGAGTTTGGAATTTGTGCCGGATATGGCGATAGGCTCGCCCTCCATCACATCATGGTATGGAATATGCATGGCGAAAAGTGTGTGTGTGTGTGTGTATAATGTATAATTATGTTTACTTTTAAGTTTTAACTAGGATTTGCCTTACGATTTATTATTTTTTAAATCTTTCCGGAAATATGTGTCATAGAGTATAGACCGACAAGCAACATAATTATATTATTTCCCTAAGACAATAGTAAAACTAGGATATAAGAACATTTTTTTTAATATCGCTGTTCAGAATAGAGCATAATTTTTTTTTTCTTTTTTATATTTCCCAGCGTGGCTTTTAAGTAATCAATGAATTTTTACATTATATAATTCTTATTATTATCTAATAGTTTATATTTTCTTTGTTAAATTAACGCTTAATTTTATTATCGTAACTAAACTCCATGTTAACAATAACAAATTTAATGAATAACTCGAGAGTTCGTAGCGCGCGTAGCTTTCGTAGACGATGCTACGCGCCGAGCATTCGGTCGAAGTTAACTCCGGGACAATTAACAAAACAAAGGGGATATATCCTTTCGATAGTTGATTAACAAACAACAAAATATCAATTTAATTTACGCCTATAATCCAAAATATATTTTATATGATTCTCCATAATAATCATAGAACTGCGAATGTTTGAGATCCGAAAAATAATGTTAATAAAATTCTGTAAGGCTTTCGTGTATCTTTGTGGGAAGGCGAAATTTTGTAATTGTAGGATATATTTATTAACTGTCATTTTGTAGAATAACATCCGATTACCTACTCTTTTGAATTAACTGAACCGAATACTCGAAGGACTTAATTTCCTTTGTAATAACACGTTACACGGCACACAATTACTTCCGAATAAATACAAATTCGTTTGTGAAATTGTACAAGGAAACCAAACAGTTGTTTATATAGTTTTAAACAATTGTTAATTGTTTTCGTTGTGAACGAACTCGCCTTTGCTATTGTTGCAAAAGAAACTACAAATTTTATAATTTTAGTAAATAATTGTTCTTGTTACATTTAATATTTTAATATCGTTTTAGTTTGTGTTTAGTTAATAACTAAAGAACTTCGAAAATATTTATGTAAGAAATTTGAAAGTTTACTGATGATGATACATTTGAAGATTTATTTTTTTGCAATAAATCTAATGCCGCTTCTTGCAGGCCACAATTGACAAGCAATTGTTGCTTAGCCGCTTGTGTTGTGCAATGTTGCGAAAAGTTGATTTGTGGTAGGTCTCTCGTATGCGAGGGGCCATCATGTTAAGTACCGCTGCAATGTCTATTTTTAGCGCCAAGCAGCAGTGTGCATGCACTGTTGTGTACCGGTTTGAAGGACATTGTAGACAGCATTTTTTTTTTTGAATGGACTTTACGGCCAATAGCTTAATAGCCTGACGCGAGTTGGCTTTTCTGGCCACACCGGACTTTCGGGTGAACGCTTTAGGCGCTCGCAACCCTTGATTTAAGTAACCATGTTGAGGGCAACCCACTAACGGGTTACGAACCTCGGCTCAGGACGGTCACTGGGAGAGGATGAGACATCAACAATTAGTGGGGAAGTTTGGTGTTTAACCTAACCCTATCCATTTATTTCGTCGGCACGCGGGCCGGAACTGTTAGGAGGATCGGGGGGGCGACGGGGAACTCGGCGAGGACGGAACTGCTGTCGTGTGGAATGGAGTGTATATTGACGCTTTGCGGACTAACGTATTTGGGTGATTAACCGCCCGGTCGAAGTAGCGTTTGCTGGTCATTTGCATGAAATGCCTGATGGTCGGCATGTTGGTATCCTCGTGGAGGTTGCGATTGCGAACGCACCACGGGGCACCAAGAGCGTGTCGAAGAAAAATGTTTTGCAATACCTACATACGCTTAAGACGCAGGCGGTATATGGGCGAACACGAGCCACGCGTATGTCATGATCGGTCTAATACACGTGGTAAAGATCCTAATCTTGTTGCGGATGGACATTTTGCTTTTCCTATTTATTAGCCAATGCGTAATTACTGGACATTATGAGAATTAATATCCTATATGTCAGGCTGACTAGCGCAATGGAGTGTCACGCAGTACTTAGTAATTCAAAGTTATGTGCGGCGTTGCTACTCTTTATGGGCGGTCGTATCGCTCATTATTAGGCGAACGGCTTGCTCGTCTTGTCATATAAATGCATACCATACCATACCATACCATACCAGCCCTGTATTATATACTGCCCACTGCTGAGCACGGGCCTCCTATACTACTGAGAGGGGTTAGGCCTTAGTCCACCACGCTGGCCTAGTGCGGCTTGGCAGACTTGACATACCCTCGAAATTCTTATGGAGACTTCTCAGGTATGTAGGTTTCCTCACAATATTTTCCTTCACCGTTAAAGCGAACGATAATTGATAAACAATACACACAAAACTTCGAAATAATCAGAGGTGTGTGCCTTGGGTTTTGACCTCCGGACATTGTCTCGGCAGACCGTTCCATTCCCAACTAGCCTATCGTCCACTTAAAGAAATGCATAAAACAACGTCATTAATATTGTTTGGCCACATAGGCAATGACGAGTGTTATGTACCATACTTGTAACGATAAGAGAGGCATGTAAAGTTAAAACTTATTTGAAATCAAATTGTTCCTAAGTCCTTTGCAAGTACTGTTGATATTTTCTTACTATCACAATAACTTAAAGAGATGGGGAACGAAACCAGATGCAAAACCTTTGTTTATTCAGGTTGCAAGATTACATTAATATTTGAATGAATTGTATAATTCCAATAAGGTAACTTTTATTTCTTTCAATTCGCGTTCGTACTGCATATTCATATATCGATGCAGTGTCGTACCTTGTTAGACAATTCCTTCCTCGATGCAAACCAATTGCACTTGACTTACTGGTTGATCAGTTCACACAGTAATGTGTATCATCCTCAAATATTTCAAATCTAAGTAATAATAGAATCGGGTATCTAAAATATTGTCGTTATTAATAAATATGAAATTTGTATTTAGGTATATGACGGTAGATGGGGCAAAAAGGTTCTCAAGTGGAGGACACGTACTGGCAAGCGCAGCGTCGGCCGTCCACCTGCAATGTGGACAGACGACTTGATAAAGGTCGCAGGAATACGCTGGATGCGGGCCGCTTTTGACAGGTCCGTCTGGAAATCTTTAGGGGAGGCCTATGTTCAGCAGTGGACGTCATGTGGCTGATGATGATGATGATATTACTGTTACGTATAAAAAACAAGCATATCTCATCAAAACATCAGTATAAACCGATAGTAAAACTATCCAAGACGTCTGACAATTTAGTAAGTAGTCGTGGAATGAGATGCAAAGCGCGGTCCGCAGTAAATCACCAGCGGGCCGTAAACTCGACGGTATCGTAAACGCGGTGTCTCGCTACTAACGGACCGTTACAGCGTTTGTCCATCGCCGCTGTCAGAAAACACGTCGAAAAATAGCATATACTTTAGGCTCGCACTTCACATTATGGGACGGAACACACGTGGCGAAAACTGGATGCAACTCTGCGTACCCCTTCGGGGATAAAGACGTCAAGTGAATTGTTTGATATACTTCAGTCTCGGTGGCTGCAAAATTCGACATTATATTCAGAGTTTGTTCGCTTGGAATCCATTTATATACAAACTGACATTTCAGTAAAAAGAAGAAAACATACAAAGAAAAACATACCAGGCGGCACTACTACATTGGCCACCACGGATTTCTACAGCTGTGTGTATATTGTATACCCGTCAACTAAGGGCAATCACCTCCGCTGCCAAATTGTGGAGACCTGCGCTACCAGTAAATCGGCCCAATATCATGACGAACCGAAATGGTGCCAATACAAACATAAGTTGTCGCCTACATCAGATATTGGCCGATATACGCATTTTGAAACAAGACTGGATAACCTATGTCGATCGCGGTGGACAGTGGACACAATTTCGTTTGGCGATGATGGTGACAGTGGCCAAAGTCTCTAAGGCGCGGCGGACCTTTCAACTATTATTGACACACCCTTAAACGTAAGAATTGACAAATAAATACGTAAAAACCGAGTTTATTCCAATGTTGTCGTATAAATGTCCTCAACAGCGTGCAAGCAGCACCGCCTTCGAAGTAGTTTTGGTCGCACAACTCATCGTGTGACAAAACGATCACAGTACGATACTGCATTACAGAAATGCCGCCTCAGGCCCCACACCCGGGAAACGCACGCTCGTGCCACAGGCTATCCTGTGACACGAGCGTGCGTAAACAGTTATTTATTGCCGTAAATACACACATACACATCACGACTTTTCCTTTATTTTTCACATTTCGCAAGGTATGTTAGGCCCGATGTAATAGGGAGGCGAGCCTATTGCCATTTACCGGGCACATTTTCAGACTCCGGGCTAATACTGAATAGAAAAACCCAAAAACACTGCTCGACCCGGGAATCGAACCCGAGACTCAGCACTGCAGTCATACCGTAGTACAACTACGCCGCCGAGGCAGCCGTAAATTAAAGGACAATATTTTCAGATATTGTATAAGTAAAAAAGTAGTTATAGATAGGACAACAATAAATAATTACAAATCTAATGAGTTGTAACACCACTGGGTCCTCAACTGCGTCTACATTTATTCGAAAGTCATAAACAAAGATCAGGGCTCCGCGGCGGAAGTCGGATTGCATGATTTACCCAGATATTCGGTTTTGTGCGACGGATCAAACTCGGAGTTAAATCAGTTTGTTGAGTTAGTACGCACTTCTGAACTGTAATCAATAGGATTAACTGAATAAATGTCATGAACGAAGCGGTAATTCCATGAATATCAATTGTAGGCTATTTATAATGAATTTAGCACCGAATTGTCGATGTTATGAGCGATGTTTGTTTCACAAAGTGGAAAATTTATTTAATTATATTGAACTGCAGCTGAATAACGAAATATGACACTGAACTGCTATTTTAATAGCACGTAATACGTTACTATCAGTAAAAAATAGGTATATAAAGGGTTTTTTAATACATCAATGATATAAATATACTTTTTACTATGAGACACATTGTTACCGCTATTTTGACAAGGTGTGTATGCATAGTCTCTGATAGGCTTTAATAAATGCAGAAAATATAATAAGCGATCATAAAATACCACGGGGTCGGATTCGCCGCATCGGTCCAGTTAGATTACTTAGTATAAACAAAGCAAAAACTAAAGTCACGACACTTGGCTTGACGTTATCCTTACCTCTGCTCCTGCCCTCGTTTCCTCTCATGGTCAATATCCCGCCCCTGGCTTCTCTCACCACGACCTCATCTATATATGTTACACCCTTAAACCTCCCAAGCCCCCGCCTAAGGTATTGTACTTGCGTTGTTTTGGTCGAATGGATATGAACAAGCTTGACAAGGACGCTGCTAACCTAAATTGGGACGAACTGTCAAGTGCCACTTCAGTTGATGAGAAAGTTAGCATTTTTAATGACAAAATCATTTATCTTTATGACGTACATGCCCCCATTAAGAAAATTAAAGCGAAGCGTCCTCCTGCGCCGTGGCTGACACGAGGGGTCAGAATGGCGATGAGGCGAAGGGACCGGGCTTTCCGTCAGTACAGAAGGGACCGCTCAGAGGCGAACTGGTGCCTTTTCAAAGCTGCTAGGAATCGGTGTAATCAGATGGTACGTAATGCTAAACGCCGTCATATTCTCAGCAACGTATCTTCGTCGTCTCCCGCCAGTATCTGGAGATTCCTTGGGACTCTAGGTATTGGCAAAGATAAAAATCTAGATCTCCGTGGGGCGACCATTGGTTTGGATGATATTAATCGCCATTTCTCAACCACTGTTTTGATTGATCTTCGAACCAAGCATCGCACCATGGATTTCTTAGCCGGTCTCCCCAAGCTTGAAATAGACCCTTTCCAGTTTTCTCCAGTGTCGCAGGCTGAGGTTAAAAAGGTTATCCTTTCAATTAAATCTAATGCGATTGGCTGTGACAACATCAGTCGTCGTATGTTAATACCTATATTAGACCACCTTCTCCCAACCATTTCACACATTATTAATGTCTCCCTCAGTACAGGTATCTTTCCTTCATTATGGCGGAAAGCTATTGTTATTCCCCTTCCTAAGATCCCTAACCCCTCGCTAGCTAAAGATTTCCGTCCAATATCCATTCTTCCTTTCCTTTCCAAAGTGCTGGAGGCCTGTGCTCATAAGCAACTGTCTCAATATCTGCACTTGAACAACCTTTTGTGTCCACTGCAGTCTGGCTTTAGACCTGGCCACAGCACTGTTACCGCGCTCCTTAAAGTGACTGACGATATTAGGGCCGGCATGGAGGAAACCAAAGTCACAGTTCTGGCTTTGGTCGACTTCTCTAACGCCTTTGGTACCGTCAGTCACGACATCCTTCTAGCTATCCTCTCCCACCTTTTGATCTCTCCCTCGGCATTGGATTGGTTCTCGACTTACCTTCAGGGGCGCCAGCAGTCGGTGCGCATTGGCGACTCTTCGTCGGGTTGGTGTGATATTGGCTCTGGGGTCCCTCAAGGCGGCATACTTTCTCCATTATTGTTTTCTATCTTTATTAACCTCATTACTCATAACCTTCAATGTGCGTACCATCTGTATGCTGATGACCTGCAAATATACTCTCAGGATGGAGTGGATTGTATATCCGCAGCTGTAGATAGGGTGAACAGGGACCTCGAATCTATTAAAGGCTGGTCTGATAGTTTTGGCCTATCAGTTAATCCTCAAAAATGTCAGGCCATCATTGTAGGCAGCTCAAGAATGATCAGTAAGTTGGACCCAACGAATATTCCTCCCGTAATTTTTAATGGCACCATCATTCCTTGGAGCTCTTGCGTTAAAGATCTCGGTCTACATATCGACTCCACCCTGAGCTGGAGGCCCCAGGTAACCTCTGTCTGTCAGAGAGTCACTGGTACTCTCCGCGCTCTGTACCGCCTGAAGAATTTTCTTCCGCCTAAGACCAAGACAATGCTAGTACAAACCTTAATCCTCCCTGTTATTGACTATGGTGATGTGTGCTATTTTGATCTGAATGCAGATCAACTCAATAAACTGGACCGACTTCTTAATAACTGCATTCGATTCGTGTTTAATCTTCGTAAATATGACCACATTTCCTCTTATCGTTTGCAATTAAAATGGCTACCTATTCGTCAACGCCACTCTTTGCGTGCACTTACCACCCTTTTCTCTCTGCTTATGTCTCCTACCCCTCCTACATATTTATCTTCAAACTTCCAATATCTTTGTGGTAGCCATAATAGAAACCTTCGCTCATCTAATAATCATCTTCTCACATGTCCCCCTCATAGCTCTGACTTCACTCATTCCTCTTTCGCTATCCAATCTATTCTCCTATGGAATTCGCTCCCTCTCGAAATCAGGGCGTCTAACACACGGCTAGCGTTCAAAGTGAGAGTTCGGCAACTACTTTTGAATGAAGCGCAAGAGTCACCACTTTAATTATAATATATTATATATTATATGGTATATATTTTTTATACTTATTATGTATTATTGTTTGTGTATGTGTCTTGTATTTGTGTTTATATGTCTTATTTATGACGTTAAACACTGTATTTTTAATATACCGTTTGATGCACCTACCATGATTATCTCTGCACCACCTTAAGGTTGACTGGTAGAGAATGCCTACGGCATTAAGTCCGCCTGTACATTAGTTGTATAAAGTGCAAATAAATAAATAAATAAATAAAGTTCAAACTGGCATCCATACAAAAGGCTACAAATATTCAGTTCATCGCATGTCGTTGGCATTTAAATTTAAAAATGAATTATTTTGCAAAGTAAGTATGCGAGAGTTGGTTGCTTGTTCCATGAAGTGGTGGATCCAGTAGTCGATTGAGGTCAATCGTTTTAGCCCGCGTTTAGGCCCTAGATACGAGCTGTAAATGTCCCCAGATTACGGGAAACCTATATTTAAAAAAATACTTTGTGAAACATCACATCTTATTGGTTTTCTACTTGCCAAAATCAAACACGGTTTGAGTCGGGCTCAAAAAACAAGTTGACATAATATTATGAGCTAATTAACACGATTCTTTTTCGAAAAGTGCCAGCCAGGCACGGTAGGCGACGGGCTTGCTTGATGCTCGCTATCACATCATAATAGTGGCTGCAATATTTAGTATTTGTAAATTTGTCTATCCCCTTGGAGATAAACTCATGAGTTTCATAGATATCGTAAAACTAAATTGACGTCTAGACTAAAATGTCGACTTTAATCAAACAATTGCTGAAAACGCATTTCCAAACAATGAAATCAGTAAAACATTTACTGCCGTAATAACCCAGGGCCCTGTTGGTGTGGGGATGCAAATATAAGGTTGTGCTAACGCCAATAAAACGCGTGTGCTGGCGTTTATCATTATTATCGCGCGTTATGGCCCCACGTAAAGCGCGGGGCGACCACGAGGTAGGGACGTCCGGACAATCGGAAACGAATAGTCAGATTATGGAAATTAAAAGAGTTTGTTTATATTGTTGAATTGTATTAAAGACTGAATGAAGTATGGGATTATGTGAAGGTGTATTGAAAATCAAGTGCATCCGTTAAGGCGTATTTCTTATTAAAAATATATTTCAGATTATGCCGTATTAGACAAATCTATTCTCGTTCAATTCACTCAATTTATTTGAAACCAACCAATTATAAGAAGCGTTCTTATCCCTCAAATTTCGGACATGTGGTTACACAAATTTGTCTTCCTGTACTTTTCCACCGCTATGGAATTTATTGAGCAAGCAACAAAGACGCTCGCGAGTGCCGGCTGATCCGGGATTAGGGCCGTTTTACGCGGCGCGTTAAATTTTCATTTAAACGCGTTCGAATGTTACACGGCGGCAGTAAACGCGTTACTGCTAGTAAATCCGTGTCACTCGTTCGGTAATGGTGTCGTGTTAAACTGTTTAGCTGCCGGCACCGATACCGGTGCTACGGTTCCGGAACTTTTTACTGTTATGTGCACCGTTTTATGTACATGATATACGACTTATGGCCGAGATGATGTTTTTGAGTATTAAGATTCGTCTGTTTTAGGACTTTGAGTTACCTTTTGTATAAACATCTTTAACACTAATATAAAGTGCAGTTGGTATGGGGTAATCTCAGTAACTAGGTACTGATATAAGTAAATTCTATTTGGATTTGTTTGCTTTTGTTCTGGAAAATGATACCAATTGAGATAATAATATAATCTGTTATGACTATTCTGTGTTCTGTAGTTGACGAATGGATAAAACAGTAACACTGGATAACATAATATTTTCAATTACACCGGTTACACAAACATACTTTCTCCCTAAGCGAGGGTAACTTATTCACCTCCTATTTGCATAAATAATGCTAACCCTGAACATTCTTTTATCACATACAACCCCAAGGTCTCTGGAGTCACGTACAAGCTACCCAATAAGGGTTAGTTGCAGCGAGTTGCATTATACACGAGTTGTGCTACGACTAACTCCTACTTGCAATGTGCACCTATTGCCACGACGGGTAAAGAGATGTGGCGCTGTCGACAAAATTACATATTAAATAAGAAAAATATTGGTTTTGGTGGTAACGTCTGTCGCGCAGGGGAAGTTCACGCACGAAGATTGACAGATAATATAACTTTTTATGTCTGCATTGAAACTAGCCAACGATCCTTCCCATACCAATGCTGATGAGCCTATCACTGACCAGATGGTAAGCGTAACGTTTGACTATCAACAGTAGCAACACCACTCGGAACATGCATGACACTGGACTGTAGTCGTCACTGGGTTGTCCCAGTACTTATAACGCTTCACTGTAATTTAAACTGGTTCACTACAAATTGGTGGCAGAACTATACGATCTTCAGAAGCAACGTTAATTTTAACCCCAAATATTATTTGAACATTTATATCCTCATCGTTTATTATATTTTTTATTTTGCTACATTTGAAAGGGATGTCGACAAAGTCCCGACTCTATTTCATGTGCAGAAGGTGTGATCAAATATGAAATTTTATCCGTGCATCTGATTACTCGCTGGTAGTTTCAATTAATGTTAAATAAGTTTTATTAACTGCTGTTTGCCAGTTTTATAAGGCTATTTCAAATAATTTCATTACCTAGCATAAGGCAGAAGTGAAGCGCCAATTTACTTTAAACATCGTTTAATAATTGTGAGGTGCAACATAAGCTCATTTCTTTCTTTAATTTGTGAAAATATCTTGTACGCCTTAATGCGTGGTTACATAATACTTATGTGAATGTGTGACATTGAAATAAAAGTACTAAACAGATATTGGACGTTCATGCTAACGCCCCGTAACTATGAAGCCTGCAAAATCTTTAAAACGACGGGATTAAAATCATTAAATTAAAAAAACGCATAGTTACATCTGCATATAGTAAAATATATGCATAAACTGTCTTTCCTTTATTATAGTAAATAAAAGAGCATGCTCGGAATGTAGATAATAAAAGCATTTCTAATGTTCATCGCTAGGGGCGTATTTATTCAATATTCAAAGCAGTCCGTTAGTGATTATTTTTGTTTGTATAAAACAGATGACATTAAAATGAATTATGGAAAACATTAGCAAAAAAAATGGAATCGGAGTAGGAGAATAAGGAGATAAATTATAAGTATTTTCAGATACCTACGTAATATATTATGTATATCACGTAGGTATAGCATTAAAACGACTCGAATTTTGATGCAGCTTTCGAAAATACGTTATTCGAAACTCCAGTGAATATAGGCTTAAAAAATCCAATGAGGTCAATCAAGAAAATAAAATTCCAGGTGAACGGAGCTTGAAAAGCAAGTAATGAATACCGGGCCAGTTCATTACCGGCAAACGGTAATTGCAATTTTCATGAGCGTTCTCGTTGAACTGATGTCACCGGTGGGTGAGAAGCCGAATGTAAAAACAGAATCCCCATTAATTAATTTAACAAGATTACAACTCTTTACAATATATTCGTATTCAGTATGCTAATTACGGAAGAGATGCTACTACGTCTTTTATGTTAGGACATCCGAATAAATAGCGAGACGCCGCCTCAGATACGAATGTTCATGCCAAATATCATCATTCATAGTCGTTTGCAGTATTTTTACAAGAAAAACTTTAGACAATATGTTAAGGATGCGGTCTGGATGATCTTTTCTTTTTGCCAAAGAATAAGCAAATACTCATGCACACATTTATACAAACTGTTGTAGTGTGCGTCACACAAGCTCATAACAACACAAAACGATACCTATAAGTGTAGTAAGTACCCTAGTAAGTGTGTTACACTTTCTATGAAGTGGTTGCATTAAAGTGACAGATTTTTTTGTTCACGGCAATTAATGTATTATGGCACGGCCTTTTAGATGGTCTAAGCACGGTAATATTATATATCTGCGTACCGTGGTCTAAGAGAATAACAAATAATCATTAGAAACAACGGCTTTTCTTAGGGAAGCGGGCAGACAATAATAAATCGAAAGCTATAAATCTCATAGCCGCGTTACGTACGTCAATACAGGTGGGATTAACCACACGTCCAGACGGTAGGATGTTTGTTCTGGAGTCTAGACTCAGCCGCGCAGATGCCGTGTCCAAGTGTAGTTTTAATTAACTTTCGAATGCCGATGTTTGTTGTTTTTAATGGGTATTTTAGTCTGGCGTTATGTTTAGTTTGAATTACTATAGTATCTAGCCTTCTTCCTTCTTTAGGGGTAGGCAGATATTATGCACCACTTCAGTTTGCCAACAATTTTAGGTCCCATGTAATAAGTGGCAAGCCCTAAATTTCGGCCAAATATCTAGCAACATTATATCACTTTATGAGACCCGGAGATCAAACGACCGAAACAGCTGAATGGATTTGTATGAAATTTAGCACACATATGTATTATGTTGACCTGTAACATAATATTATAGGATATTTTCTTACTGAGAAAATGTTTTCTGAGAAATTTAAAATACAAGAAGTCTTGACACTTAAGCAATACCTATTATCATACACTTTCTACCAGCAAAACAGCGTACCAATTCTCAATGAATCAGCAACGAGTCAAAACAATCCGCTCCTCTTAATTTTTTTGCCACCTCATAAAAACTACGCCAGGTTAATGCCGGCATAATTTTCGTCAGTTTGAGAGTCTCATCTTATCACGCAAACATTTCTAACATCTCTGTATTCAGATCGCATTCGAGCTGTTTATCTTTTTGTTAATCTCACCCTTTGCGCAAGAAAAAACAGCGAATTTACATTTTCTGCGTATTTCCCCATATTCCTATAGGTTACGTAAACAATAAGTGGAAATAGACTTTGATAAACAAATAACTTTTAATGGTGAGAATAGGAAAATGGCAGGATATGTTTGTTCACCGTTAAACTTTTTATATGTGGATGACTTGAGAATCGGTCCCTAGCCTGGTGGTGAGCTCGCCTGTGTCTAAATCTGTGATCGAGATTCGTCATAAGCCACATAAAGTCCATCGCTGAACATAGGCCTCCCCTAAAAATCCCACCTCAAAAGAGGCCTGCATCCAGCGTGTTCTTGCGGCCTTTATGAAGTTGTCCGTCCACTTTATAGGTGGACGGACGCTGCGTTTTCTGGTACGTGGTCTCCACTCGAGAACTTTCTTGCCCCATCTGCTTTTGATCGAGATTAGTGTATGAATAAATGAATTCTGCGTATTATAAGAAAATCTAAAGTTTCATGGTATTGAGCGAATTTTAATCATGCAGAGCTCATTCAAAGTGAATAGTTATGTTGCTCTTATTTATGATTTAAATTCCAAACGCATAACTGAATGAATACCACGCTAATAATTCGTTAATTTGATCATACATACCGCATTTATGCCAGCTGACACGCAACACAGCCGCGCGTCATCGCGATGATATGCCGATACATTTGCATTTCACCGATCACTCGCGCTAGTAAAGCCTTGATCAAACGTACCGAATCGTCGCGATGCGAATGCGTTACGAGTAAGCTGTGTGCTTAGAATGTGGCAAAACAACGCACCTCGTAAGTCGATGTCGTTTAATTTTGATGTTGTGATTGATCGAGAGACCCATACGTTAGTCACGTATTCTCTCAACCAATCCCAATAGAACGAAACGGAGCCGAGTCGTGTTTTCTTTCACATTCTAAGGGTGCTGGATACAAGGTAGACAGGGTACTTTCTCTCAGATATAATGCAGGGACTATATCGTGCCACAAAAAAAAGTAAGGCATAGGCTGTTCTACAGCTATGCAGTCTTATTACCTGGGCAATGTATTATATTTTTGCCGGCACACGTTTTAAATGCTTTAAAAAGTAAACCTATTCGCTACGTACGTTCTCATTACTGGGCATGTCTCTCCTCGTCCACAATAGAGAATATTTAGGTTTACGTAGTAAAATGTACTTGTAAATACAAAAATGCCCTCGTATTGCTGGTAGAAGACCTAATACTATTATACTTTATTAAAAAAGTCCTCAGTCCGGTGAAACAAGGACCGCAACTACAGTCGATGTGCAGATATTTTACAACGCATTTATATTCAAAACACAAAAAAAATCGCAGCGAACGGATTGGCGACGTGCGGCCGACGCTTTAGAGTTTACTGAATTATCGCTGCATGGGTTGAATTCACATTAATGTTATCTAAATTTAATTAATGTTAATTTTATGACGCAGTTCTTTGTGTTAACGTCATTAATAATTTGGGACGAGTCATTTGCTGTTTATTGACTTCAGTATTTTGACCTTATAATGTTATAAGTTATGCATTTTAATACGTACATGGAAAATATAATTTATTTTTTTCACACAACACACTCACGCCTTTTTCCCAGAACTTGAACTTGAGACTTGCGTCTCTGCCTACCCCTTCTGCCTCCTCCTATACACCTACTTTTCACCGTGTGTATTCGGTCTCATGATTTGATGTGTTCATAATGATTTCTTATGTTTACACGAATGTTAGACAATGAAATTAAACTAGGTTTACGGATTTTATCACGTTATGTTATTTTATTTTACTTCCAACGTTTCAAAGGCTTTGCAGCACTTCGTGGTCACTGGGCGGACCCCCGGAGTCCGTAAAACTAGTTTAATTGGTGTGTTTTTTTTTTCACGCCCTCTTATCTGACGGTTACTCGCTGACAGTCTTTATCTATACCTCAAAATGTAATATTAACTGCCATTTATAGCACAATCTACAAAGAGGGTGGTGAGTGGTATACCCTATCGATGCGAGTAACAAACAACTGTTTAGATCGAGTAAACTGTTATTTCCGCACGGATCGTTAATTTATATAAAGTCTAAGGCCTGATATAGCGATACCTTACCTAATTCCAATAGGCATAGTATGTTTAGTATCCGTGGGCGTCCGACTGCTATATTGGCAGACAGCAGATGTCAAAGGCATCGCGTGCCCATTTATTTTCCATTTTCCGCTCGCTGCCTCCACTGAAGCGCTGGGACGTACTGGCTTTTAATTGGACCTATATTAATGTATGCTATTTGTGTACTGACATAGCGGTCGTATCATTAGTCTAGTAGTGCATTAGGCCATGGAGCTCTGGGTATGATTATCTTCGCTAGCAACAACAATCAGTGTTTTTTAATTGTATACAAAGCACTTATGTTACCAAATATTAAATTTGTGCCAAATATTACGTTAAACTCAAACTCAAAATTTTATTTATTCAAATAGTCTTGTATAAGCTCATTGAATCGTCAAAAATCTACCACCGCTTCGGAACGTGTTATCGCTGTGAAGAAGAAGCGGCGCAAGAAACTCCCTCAGCAACACGGTCTGTCAAAATGATATATATTTTTTCAAAATGTCATAGTCCCTCATATTTTTTTAAAACAGGTAAGTTTCTCCCTTATCAAATTATGGGATGGATAATAAGCTAGGTTGCGGGCGCACTCGTTGTGTTTCTGATTACCCAATTATTGCTTTCGCATACACCATCAAGGATAAAAAATCTTGTATAAGATTTTGTATATCTTATAATATTATTTTCATTTTGGCTTAATTACCTTTATAACTTATAACAATATACTTTATCGCTATACAAACTTCTAGTATTATAATAATGAGTTTTTAAATGTCTAAGGTTATGCGAAGAGTACTAATACCTTTGATCATTATTTCGCTGATGTGTGCTTAATTATTAAACTAAAATTCGTTGTCAGAATCAAGCAAGCTTAGTGCTTACCAACAGTGGCATGTTCAAAGCAAAGCTATAATATAATTCTACGCAATCTAGTTGTAATCTATACCAATATTATAAAGAGGAAAGATTTGTATGTAAGTATGTTTGTAACGAATAAACTCAAAAACTACTGAACGGATTTCGATGAAATTTGGCACATGGGTAGATCATGTCCTGGATTAACACAAAGGCTACTTTTTATCCCGGGAAAATATTTTTATCGAGCAGAAGTCTAGTAGTGTATAAGGATAAGGATGAAATGTGGCGACTGGCGAGTTACGATCATTACGAGTTGTATCTAACTAAATATGGACATGTAATTTATTTAAGGTGTTTGGATGATATGCTCGAATATCTCATAAAAAAATAAAGACTAAATAAATCATGAAAATAGCAAGATTGCCGATATTTGAGAGTTGAATTGAAATGAAAAAAAAAATTACGTGACAAAGTTAAAAACAGTGCCTCTCGTCCACCATTATGGTAAAGGTTAATTTACTTCTCCACGCCACGTTTTAATGTGCCTACTTCATGTATAAACAGTTAGGTTTGTTGACAAACAGCTAATGTGTTGATCAGGGTACGACATGAAAATAGCTCGGCACACAGCGCGGCGATGGAATGAACGTTGTCCATACACATAGAAAGTGGACAGTACGTTCTAATCTTTCAGGTGAATGACGGCAGTATATTATGCAGTAATGACGGCATGAAGCTGTTTTCTATTGGCCGTATTAGTACACCAATCTCACCTTTGAGTAGAACCTTAACTAAACATTTAAGGTATTAATCTATTTAAACAAAAAATGATCTGTCATTTGAACTCCCGTTTTCAGGCGAATGTAACTCATATGCTGTGACTGAAGTTGTTGATCTATGTTTATTATAGAGCTACGATTTTAAGATGCTGTTTTTAACGTACAGCGTCTTTGCTGATATCGCATTCCAGAGCGAAACTGAGTTGCATCTACTATTACGGCGCGGCCATTGATATATCAAAAAACCCGCGGCCCTACAATTCTGATAGGGCCAAGTGACAGTTTTACAAGAGCAGATGATGTCAATACATGCACTTTCGTCACTACAAATGTACAGTATTGGTCACACCTTTACTCTGTGTCTATAGTGGTCCATTCTTTAATAGTATTGTGTGTTTATAACATTGTCGTCCCACCAGACAACTGTCACCGGTGACCGGACGTTCATTAGGAGAACGCTAGCAAAGAATGCGCTGGGTAATGGAGTACGCTGGTTAGGTGTGAGGAGGGATGTGTGATAGTTTACTTACGTCCCCAATACTATAAATGTTAAAAATGACATTCTTCCTTTTAATTGTTTATACAAATGACTGAAGAGAGAAAGAAGCCACTAGATGGCAACTTCAAACCATAAACAGTTACAACATCACCCGACCTGAATATAGTTTATATAACAGATTAATACCAGTTGTTTAATAATTGTAACTTTAGATTGAACACTTGACTGAAGATAGTTTCTTCTACTACTACAGGGCAGCTAGAACTTAGTAATCCATCATTCCTTTTAAAATCTTTTCATCTATTCCATCACATTAACACGCAAGAATAATTCTGTTTTTATACTCGTTGAAATGCATTTCAACTTATTTTTATAACAATGGGTCGCTTGAAACGCATTAAGGGAACAGGAGCGAGGTGTCGGAAGCAGCCGACCGTCGAAGGAAAGAGGATTATCAGACGCCAGCCTGGGCAACTAAGCTTTAAACGTTCCCAAATATTATTGTGGAACTAAAATAAGTAGCCTAACCTAAATACCCGTCTGTCTGAAACCGTAGACTGCAAGATGTATCTCGGAAGCTACATAATTGGGTACTCTTCAAAGAGTGGGACTGGTACCATCCTTTTGTCTGTATCACCCACAAAACCACTGTTATGGTGCAGTTTGAAGAAAAACCGAAAGTATCGACGTCCAGACGTTTTAGACGCAGGTTGTGAGGCAATAGTTTAATAAATCCGTCCTATTAATTGTGGGCCTATCACCATATCAGACACGACCTTTAACCCAGTTGAACTTGTTTTTATATGATTTACTAATAATCTAAGGGACAATTTTTTTCAATTGAACAATCTCAAACAAAATACTTTCGTCTGCGTCTAATTCGCTACGCCCACAGAGTCCCATATTAAATTAAGGAGCCATAAAACATTTCCATTGTTTTGGAAATGTCGTTTTTATACCGTAGCGTATTCATAAAGAAACCTCAAAAAAATTAATATGGAAGTTGAATGAAGCCCTCGTGAGCTCCTAATTTGGCTGGAATTGGTTTTTTACGATTCAATTGAATATATTTTAGTGTCGTGCGATAGTAAAGAGCTCATGTACTAAATGTATTGAAATGTAGGCATTAAGAAGAAAATACCTGCGGCGACCCTTTAGCAAAAAGTAGGCAAACACGCTGCTGATAATAAGTGATCGTCCGTCTGTGGCGTCTGTAAAGTTAGCTAATTCCTTACGCGTGTTAGTACCTTGTAAAAATACCTTTACAGATAACAATCAGCAACCCATGCCATTTGGCAACATTCCTACGATCAAAAAGGAGATAAATCAGCCGCTGGGAATCGAGAGGCATTTGAGGCAAATATACGATGTTATTCAATATCGTCGTAATTTTATTTACTTAAGGCGCTATGCCTAGTCAAAATAGGCTTAATTGAACAGTTTTTTAGCCAAATCAGTACATTTTAGAGCAGCCAAAAAAATATATGTTAATCTTGGTCATATTTATGAGGGAACCTCTGAATTCAAAACACGTTTTCGTTAAATTTTCTCGATAGAAAAAAATCATAAAGTTACCCTTAATATTAAAATTGTAGCAATTATAACTCTATTATTTATAAACAAATCTTGATAAAATTAATAACAGTGGTGTATTTTATAATAATAAAGGGAACTATTGTTTTTATTTTTCGATTGAAATACAATATTTGTAAAGATTCATAAATTATTAAATAACTCGAACGAGTTGAATCAAACAAAGCGTCATGGCGGCGTTCGTGAGCTTCTCTTTCATTATTTTCTACGCGGAGTGACAGTGACCGCTGAGGCGCGCTGCTTGATGGACCTATGTCATTTTGTTCCGCATGCCGCTGAGACATCATTTTCGTATTTCGCATTTCTATTTCTTGTTGAAAGCTGTTTTTATTTTATATTGTTATTAGTTTTTTTCCTAGGTTAGGTTATTTTTGTTCGGTTGCGGTCCTAGGGATAAGTTGCGTAAATAAATATTTGGTTTTTCTAAATTGTGCTGTAAGATGACATTATAAAAATATGGGCACAAAAAAAACAAACGGAGGGCAATAAAGAGATCTTATTCTATGAAACAAAAACACTTGTTGGAATTTGTAAAGTAAGTACCTACCTTGTTGTGTAAACCTAATTTAGTTTGTATAAATTATTTATAGATAGATAATTTTATTACATAAGCTCATAGTTCAATTGGTCTAAAGGTCTTGTGCAACAGAATTGTCTACGCATGAGTGATATACCCGAGTTCAAAACCTGCAACATATCTTTATACTTTTTGATGATTTTCTTATTTTACTTTTTTTAAATAATTATTATTTTACTTTTGTAGATTTTTTTTATTTACGTAAATCTATTGTTTTTTATTTTTTGTTATAGTAAAAAGAAACGGTTGGCGTGCAATCCAGATGAACCTTCGGATAAAACTTTTCATGAGTAAGCATATACATGGTGTTACGGAATATTATGGTAATTATTATTGAGAAAGAAGGTTTTACTACGGCTCCAACACTAAAATCGCGATACAAAATCGGCGTCTCTTTTTTTCACGAAGAAAGTGATCTACGATTACGGCGTCCTGGAATGTCCTGGCACTAGCTGTGACCAGTGTGTCATCGGCGTATCTGATAGATTCTAAAAAAGGCTTAATTAAAAAAAAGCTTTTTTTATTGCCATTTGCAAATTACTCAAAATGACCAATTGTTGAAATTTCTCGTTTTCTCAAAAAAATCACATGAAATAAAAATGTATGATATAATCATGTATTTCAATTTAAAAACTTATTAGTTTAAATTTTAGATTACAAAATAACTCTGAACACGAATACCCTGGGACATTACTTTCAATTGCAACAGCTGAAACTTCAGGAGCCAATCAAAAATCTAATTATGATGAGTAAGTATCAACAGATGGGCGAAGGTCGTCACACAATGGGAGCTGACGGATAGCCGCGATACTCCGCGATCGACTCTCCCAAAGAGGTGGCGAACTTCGCAACTTCCAGCCCAATTGTTCTGAATCAATAACACTTATTGTAGATAGCTGTCCACATGGGCGTATATAGAGGGGGTGTGGGGGGTTAACCCAACGCAAAAACAAAATATAACTATATAATATAATATAACTGAGGAATATAACTTGCCACTTTGCTTAGCGTTTGTGGACTATGAGAAGGCTTTTGATTCGATCGAGACCTGGGCTGTGCTGCAGTCCCTCCAGCGGTGCCACATAGACTATCGGTACATTGAAGTGCTGAGACGCTTGTACAATAACGCCACCATGTCGGTCCGAGTACAAGACCAGAGCACGAAGCCTATTCCACTACACAGAGGCGTGAGACAGGGAGATGTTATTTCTCCGAAACTGTTCACTGACGCTGGAAGATACCTTCAAGCTCTTGGATTGGAAAGGATTTGGCATCAACATTAATGGCGAGTACATGACTCACCTTCGATTTGCCGACGACATTGTTGTCTTGGCAGAATCGCTGGAGGACCTCAGCACTATGCTCAATGACCTCAACCGAGTTTCTCAACTGGTGGGCCTTAAAATGAACATGGACAAGACCAAAATCTTGTCTAATGTTCATGTTGCGCATATGCCAATTACTGTTGGGAGCTCAACTCTCGAAGTTGTCGACGAATATGTCTATCTAGGGCAAGTCGTCCAGTTAGGCAGGTCCAACTTTGAGAGAGAGGTCAATCGTCGAATCCAGCTTGGCTGGGCAGCATTCGGGAAACTAGGCAAGGTATTCTCGTCCAAAATACCGCAGTGCCTAAAGACAAAAGTCTTTAACCAATGTGTGTTACCAGTGATGACATACGGCTCTGAAACGTGGCCTCTGACTATGGGCCGCCTAAGACGGCTCACGGTCACTCAGCGAGCTATGGAGAGGGCTATGCTAGGTGTTTCTCTACGCGATCGAATCAGAAATGAGGAGATCCGCAGAAGAACGAAAGTCACTGACATAGCCCAGCGGATTAGCAAGCTGAAGTGGCAGTGGGCAGGGCACATAGTTCGAAGAACTGACGGCAGATGGGACAAAAAAGTTCTCGAGTGGAGACCACGTACTGGCAAGCGCAGCGTCGGCCGTCCACCTGCAAGGTGGACAAACGACTTGATAAAGGTCGCAGGAACACGCTGGATGCAGGCCGCTTTTGACAGGTCCGTCTGGAAATCTTTGGGGGAGGCCTATGTTCAGCAGTGGACGTCATGTGGCTGATGATGATGATGATGAAAATTTTGGTGACGGGGGGGGGGGGGGGATTATACACGTGAAATTTTGGCACAAGAACCCGCGCTACGCCATTTACATTTTAGTATCCTCGAACCCCCCCTATGTGAAAGCTATAGCTACGCCCGTGGCTGTCCACCCACTTGTACGTCCGTGTATTGTATTCGTACACACCGCGTAATTGCCATGATTTGGAATTATTTTGTTGTTGTATGTTTATAATAAAACTAGTATCGCTCGCGGCTCCGCCCGCGTGAAAATGTTTTTCCGGGATAAAAATATTTTCCCGGGATAAAAAGTAGCCTATAGCACTCAGGAGTAATGTAGCTTCCTATTAGTGAAAGAATTTTCAAAATCGGTCCAGTAGTTCCTGAGATTAGCGCGTTCAAACAAACAAACAAACTCTTCAGCTTTATATATTAGTATAGGTAAATAACACTTTTTTTTTAATTTATTACAGAGATATCAATGACGATGTGCTATTTGTTGAACCGTCAAACAAAGAAGATAATACATACCCAGTTCATGGTCGAAGAGTCGTTGATATAATGCATTTCATCCAGCAGCTGCAAACTATATCCGGCCATAGTTCTTTATTCCATTGTAATTTCTCACAAATGTCCCTTATAGGAATCATCATTAGTAGTCACAACAAGTGACGAGAACAAAGAAAACGTTCCTTGTTGTAGTAGAAGCCTAAATTTTCAAGAATTGTGACAAGTAATTTTTCTTTCCTCAATTTATATACTTACTAGCGGCCTACCCTGGTAGCAAAGCATCATCACTACATAGTATAAAACAAACTCGCTTCCCGTCTGTCTGTCCCTATGTATGCTTAGATCTTTAAACTACGCAACGGATTCTGAAGCAGTTTTTTTTAATAAATAGATTGATTCAAGAGGAAGGTTTATATGTATGATTCAAGAGGAAGGTTTATATGTATAATACATGCATAATATCGTAGAAAATTATAAGTAACTTTTTTAAAAATGTCATTTGCTCGCGGTTTTACTCGCGAGAAACGATTTTCCGGGATAAAAGTACCGGTTTATATTTTTCCGGGACAAGAAGTAGCCTAGTTTATTCCCAGGACCTTAAATCATCTCCCCCCAAATTTCATCGAAATCGGTTCAGTGGATTGGCCGTGACGGCCCCACTCGCAAGAAAAAAAATCCGGGATATAATTCCCGGTTTAGGTTTTTCCTGGATAAAAGTAGCCTTTGTCTTCCTCTGGATCTCAAACTATCTCCATACTTCTTTTCTTGCGGTTCGAAATCGGTCTAGTAGTTTTTGAGTTTATTCGTTACAAACTTACAAAAATACAAATCTTTCCTCTTTATAACATTAGTATAGATTTAGATTTAGCTCAGTAGGTATGCATAAATACATCAGTATCCTTTCTGTTCATACATCTATCGATCACTTTTTTATTGGTCACTACAATGACCTCCTTTGGTAGTATGTATTAATACACTCTTTTGAAACACACTGTATATTATTTTTCTCCGGAATCAACCGTCAAGCTTGGTTGACATTTTTATTTTTTTGGTCTTTATTCTGAAGAAAAATATATCTATAGGAATTAGGAATAAAATGACTCGTTTTTATTAATTTTCACAATTATGACAATTTTCCGTTTTGAGAATAGGCTATTTCTAGAATTGAGAATTTTACATCTAAGCGAATTGTTACAAAATTTCTCGATAACCTTTTCTAGAAAATAAAAATATAAAAATAGGTAAATAAATATAGGTAATTATCGGTATAATAAAATAAATAAGATAAATAAAAAATAAAAAGTATGTGAGACGCGATCCTAGTGGCTGTCGCATTAGCGCGCTTTAAAGACGATCAGCAGCGCACTGCGCCAAACGTACATTAATTTAGAGATGCGAAATTATGTTTCTAGACTAAAATGCCCGTTGCGCGTCTGTCAAATGCGCGCGGTGTACCTACAATAGACGGTCCCCCGCAATCTTCCACTTCATCTGCTTCACCCCCTCAAATACATGAAAGTCGTCTATTCACAGCGCCGAGAAAAGTGGTGCCGTGATTTCAACTTTGCTTACCCCTCCAGTGATAAAGGCGGTAAGTCTGTATATTTGCTTTTTTTTATTATTTACTAGCTTTTACTCGCAACTATGCCCGCGTGAATAAGTTTTTCCGGGATAAAAGTCCCGCTTTTATTTTTCCGGGATAAAAAGTAGTCTATGTGTAATCCAGGACATGATATACCCGTGTGCCAAATTTCATCGAAATCCGTTCAGTAATTTTGGAGATGTGCAGTAACAAACAAACAGAAAAACAAAGAGACAGACAGACACACAAAAATCGCTGATATATGTTCTATTACTCTTCTTTAGTCACCCCCTTTCTTTTTTATCACATTTCTTTGAAATGAAATGAAATGAAATGAGTTGACTAACTGACGAAAGAATGGCCACAGGAATTGTAAATGCATTGTTGAAATTAAAGAAAGATTCGGTTTTGTGAATATTTATGTCTCAAATACAAATATACCTATTGCTTGACCTGAGAACCGAATCCACGTTCTCCCGGATCACATAAAACTAACAAGGCGATGGGTATTTTTTTAACTATTAATAAAATCACAATAGACATCACAGACAAACGAAAGTTTAACTTTAGTTCTAGCGGCAGATATTAAAACAATCCTTTTGATTGCCATTATGATTAGGTTTTATTGAGTCTGTCTGAGACCTAGCCCTTGAGATAACAAAAACAAACATTAGATGAAGTTTAGAGGTCCCGCGGGAGCATCCATGTCTCCGGTTTGTTACCCAAATAAAGCCGAGTCAGTAACCTATGGAAAAAGTTTTTTTTTTAAATAAAATATATAAAATAAAATACTTTATTCATCACGTAGGCGAACATAGTTGCACTTATGATAAGTGAAGTTTACATTGGATACATAAATGAAACAATATAGGATTATAGTGGTAGGTAGACGTGTGGTAAACCTCGACCTCACACGAATTGTTTATAAAAAGCAGATCTAGAATCCGTTTTTTTTTCGCGGAGAAAGTGCGTTACCACTACCGCCCCGCCTTCGTGGGGGGCGACTGAGCGGTTATGTTGGGTTCACCATGCCTTACGACCCGGCGTTGAGCCGCCCGGAAAGATGGAAAACGTCGGGCGACCGTCGGGCCGAGTCCCTAACCTATGTACAACTTACGGCATACCAACTAAAACTCTGCGGTGGCCATCTTCGGCACATTAGGGACGGCTGCGGGCTTCCTCGGAGTAATGTCTAAGTTGTCGTCCTCAACCGCCCCTGCGCGGTGCCGCCTGGTGCGGCCCGTCTCCTGTTGTTGGGGGGGCTCAGAAGCCCCCGCGCACCGAAGGACGCTCTCGGCGTCAACGGCAGCGTGAGGCCTACCTGCCACGCTGCCGTCCATCACGGGGATCGCAACAATGTGCTAAATAAACACAAAACTAAAGACGGACAGCCCCCTGCCGCCCGCCCGCGACCCCCGGTGGCCCCTATTAGTCGCCTTTTACGGCAGGCAGGGGATACCGTGGTAGAATTCTCTAAACACCCCCAATCCACAAGGCGGGAGACGCCAGTCAGTTGTCCACCCGGCGCCTCCTTCGCCTCCTCTGGCGGCGGGAGTGATCTTCGCGGTCCCGATACCTCTCGGCACTCTTCTTCTGCGAGAGGACCACCTCGCTGAAGTGGGCCACCGCACGCCAGGCCTCTCGACTGCCGACCATGGAAGCGACCACGGCTGGCAGCGAGAGGTCTCTTCTGACGACTGCTCTGAGAGCGCTGCGCTCCTCGTCCCAGGCTGGACAAAACTCCAACGTATGCTGGGCCGTATCCAGCGGGCAGTTGTCACAATGGTGACACACGGCCGACACCTCTGTGCCTACAATTCGACACAGATACTCACCGAAGCAACCATGCCCGGTGTCAATCGAAACGTAGCCGGGCCGTGGCGCCAGTCCAGCCACTTGGCAAAGACCGGGCGCACTGCCGCTACGGCCCTGAGCCCCGTTGATGGGGCCTCCAGCCTGAGACGCAACTCCTCCACGGTGGCTCGCCGTGGAGGAGTCCTCGAGTCGCGTGGTCCTTCAGGGCCGGACGCTGCCCGCGACTGAACGCCTCCTCCCGCCAATAAAAGGCATCGGACAGGGATTTGGCGTCCAGATCCCAAGGCAGGAATCCGGCCAACATGCAAGCCACCTCGTACGAAAAGTTGCAAGACCTTAGTTTAACCTCCTATCTGTTTTATTTGTAAGTCATTTAAAAAACAAGGCCTCCTTATTGATTTCCAATAACTAAGCGATAAATCCAGATGCCAACGATCTAAATGAACATCTAGACAATAATATCGCAAACCACTCAAGTTTTGATGAAAGAAATGGCGGTCGTGGATCCCGTCACTTCCGAGTAATTTAGCCTCGACCCGGGGTACTTCCACAAACGTTTTTAATGGGACGATGTGATTTAAAAACTCATATTTATCATGCGTCTGTCTGTGAATCCGTTTGACAACTACCGGAATACAGCGATTAATTTAATACGTAACTATATAGGTATTTTTATACTGTTGCTATAAAAGACAAATGTTAATACGGCTATTAATTTATATTCATTATTTTTTTATTTACCCAGTCATAAAAGTGGGGCAATTTATCAGAGTTGATATTGTATTTTATATTAAAAAAAAGGTACCTTTATCTAAAAAAAATTGGAGTAAGTAGTACAATTCAATGTAATATTTACCTATATCCATTTTGTGTGTTTACTGTTGCCTGATTTTAACCGATCTGCCTTACTGGATACATCGGCTGAGCCCGAAACGTGACATTGCAGATTTATAAAGATATACGGTGATTGTTCTCTCGTCGAGTACAAAATCTGTCTACTAATGCTTTAATAATAAAAAACCTCCTACTTTGATTTTAAGCTGCTTTGTTTCTTAAGTAGCCTATCGGAACGGAGTTAAACCCTTTATTATAGACCATTACATATCAATTTTAAATCATCTTTTACTTCTAAACTTGGGATTACTTGAAAAACAACCATTTATAAATATCGTAAAAAGTTCAAAAAAGCACTCCGTCGTCAAGTTAATATAACAAAATTAACAAATTACCTCGTCCGAGATGGTAATTATCTCGTTAAGGGCCCGAGATTATATTATCCATTGACGGCAAAATTATAGCGAGAAAGATTATGAAGCCGCGAAAACTTGTAAAAGAAACTTAAGAAGTTAAGAGACAAGTTAGTGATTCGAGTTTACTGCTGTGAATAAAATTTAAGATCTATTTGCATACACATTACACAGTGTAATTTCTATATATTTTAAAATTAATGCAGAGCCTACATAGGAGCTCTCGACTAATAAAAACAGATGGAGGGGTACCGTTTCCTTACTATATTAAAAATACTTTAAATTCCAGAAACATATTACGTAGCACTTTATTATGCACTAGACTTATGCTCGCGGCTCCGTCCGCGTGAATTAGTTTTATGGGGACTGGGGAGTTTTTCGGGATAAAAGACCCGCTTTATATTTTCCCGGGATAAAAAGTAGCTTATGTTACTCGCTAATAATGTAGCTTTATATTGGTGAAAGAAATTTTAAAATTGGTCGAGTAGTTTTTGAGTTTATCCGTTACAAACAAACAAACAAAAAATCGAATCTTTCGTCTTTATAATATAGATTATATACCTTGCACAATAAATTGAACAATATTATAGTAGTCATTAACATATATAAATTTCGATGCAAACAGAATTGTTGGTACAGACAGTATTTAGTAATATATAGGTTAATACTAAGGTAAATACTAAAGTTTGAGTGGTATTTATTACAATAATTAAGCACATTAAGTGATATCAAGAACTCATATGTGAATTTTATAAAACTTCTAACTCAATGTACGATAACCCATAAATTAAAATAGAAACAAATTTGTCACCATCTCTTTACCAACAAAAGAACCATAATGATCACCAACCAAAGCACATAAATATTTTTCCGACCAAAATGTTTGTTTAAGATTAACGACCCGCGATATCAAGCTACTATTCCTTCTAAATGTAAACGCACAGCTAGTTTTAATTTACGACCGAGTAAAATACTGGTTGTACGAAATAGAGCAGCGTATTTTGGGGGCAAAAACTAAAAAATCCAACACACTCCGCGCTCATAATTCACAACGGCCGTACCTATTTTTCCTTCCATAAAATAGTTTGGCAATTGCCTGGACACATGGCTGAGTGGAATGGAACGCACCATCCGCCATTTTGTTGGAATTGCTGTCTAATTGACATGTAATTTTTAACCGACTTCCAAAAGGAGGAGGTTATCAATTCGTGTGTTTGTTTTTTTTTTATGTATGTACACTGATTTCTTTGAATATTGGGAGCGTATTTCCTTGATTCCTTCTTTATTTAGTAAATAAGGGTCGTGAAGTGGTCCCATTTCAATATATTATCTTGGTATAGGATTCATAATTTTATGGAACAGACTGAGTAGACCTGAATCATATGAGTAATTTCATTCGACGACTTAAAAGTGCCCTTACGAAAGTCTATTAGCAACGCATAAAATTGAGCTATTTTTTTATTGAATAAAAGCATAATAAAAGGTAATAGATATGCATGGTGACCTTTTATACGAATAACAGGGACTTCCACTAGATGATAAGTGATAAATAGGTATATAAAACCATTTATTTATAAAAAAGTAATAAATAGCAAAAAACGTAGATTTGTCACATTGCTATCAAAAAATGTGGTTTTTGATGGTTTTTGAAGTCGATGCTATTTTTTTTTTTAAGTTTTTTATTATGACAATACAATAAGCGTTTATGCCTCAGGTTTATGCAACGACTTGTTTTGGTTTGACTGCCTCGGTGGCATAGTTGTATTATGGTACGACTGCAATGCTGAGGTCTTAGGTTCGATCCCCGGGTCGGGCAAAGTGATATTGGATTTTTCTATTCAGTATTAGCCCAGAGTCTGGAATTTGTGCCCGATATGGCGATAGACTCGCCTCCTATCACATCATGGGACGGAATACGCACGGCGAAAAGTGGGTGCAACTAGTTGCGCCTCTGCCTACACCTTCGGGGATACAATTCTTATGTGTGTGTGTTGTTTTGGTTTAGAAAATTGTAATATTAACAATGTTTTAATTGGCAATGCTTGGTATTTAATAAGCTTAATGAAACTTGGATGCGCAGTTGGAGGATTAATACATGAAACTCAATACTATTTCATGGCGTTCATTTTGTTTATGCCTACATGGAATACTGATTTAACACAAATGTATTTGACGTGTGAAGGCCTAGGTTTAACAGTAGACACGATAGATAGATAGATATTTACTACCAAATGTTGTTTAAAAGTTGCTCAAACCACACGTCAGTATGTCGACCTTGAGCATTGACGGATGCCAGTCGAGCCGGGTCTCCCTGTCGTATCGAACCTAACTGAAACTACACGACAAATTCGCTTCCTCACTCGCTACGTATTTTATTTATTACTACAAAAAATGCTTGGATAAAATCACCGTGAAAATGCATTTTGTGATTTATATTGTTTCGCAGTCACATAAATCTCTCAGAGCCTATGCACACAATCTATTTTAAACTTGTGAGATACGCTTCAATCGCGGTTTATATGCGATGCAGTCAAGGATATGTGTTATTTTACATACAAAACGTGCCGAAAAGCGAGCGTTTTTGATATGCGTATCGTCAGGCACATAATATAGGTAAACGTCGAATGCATTAGGCCGTACATTTACGGAAATTGTTACAAATTATATTACCGCCTACATATGCCTTGTTTGCTTTGACCATATTATGCACCTTGAATAAAGCAATAGCTAAGTAAAAAATAATGATAAAATGTTAAAGCGAAGTTATTCGAAATAATCATTGAGTTTTAAATTTTAATGCCAAGATAAACAATAAGCTGCAATGAAACTTATCTATCGCATTAAAGCTAATCGAGCGAAAGTTTTCCTAAACCCTGATAGCACTTTTAAAGTTATCTTTATTAGTCCTGAAATTACAACATTTGGAAACTTTTAGTGTGTAGGATTAGGACAAAGTCTGGTGTTTTAAGCGGTATGGTTTTAAATTCCGAAATCTTTTGTGTTGTATCAAAAATACACCTGTGCTGTGTTACCCGGGATTGGAATTTGTGTTTGTTGTGGCGATAAGCTCGCCAGTATCATAGGAAGATATAGGCTGCATATAGTTTGGGAGCCCTAGTTGCGAATCTGCCTTACCATTATGGGACTAATGGCGTGATATTGTGCACTCTTATGGTGGGATTTGCTCCTTGCAAATTCAACCTTGTCCTCAACCAATAACTGAATAATGGTAAGCTACTGGTGGTAGGTCTCTCATTATGTAAGAGGCCGTCTGGGTGGGTACCACCGCAATGTCTATTTCTACCGCCAAGCAACAGTGTGCATGCACTGTTGTGTTTCGGTTTGAAGGACATTGTAGCCAGTATAACTACTGGACATAATGAGACTTAACATCTTATGTCTCAGGGTGACGAGCGCAGTGGAATGCCACACAGTACTTTGTTAGTCAAGGTGCTGGATGGTGTTGCTACTGTTTATGGGTGGTCGTATCGCTTACCATCAGGCGAACGGCATGCTCGTCTCGTCATTAAATGCAATAAAAAAAAAAAAAAAAAAAAAAAAAAAAAAAAAAAAAAAGCTTTAAACCTTTGTTCAACACGCCAACTAAATACGGAATGGCAGATTATGTATGTGACATGTTACAAAATTGTACTCGTACCTACTATTACTTCATTATAGGCGTAATATTAACGATATATGTTTTCTGAGTGTTGCTAACGGAACTATCGACTGCCATCAGTTATTATCAAAAATTGGTTTACGTACTAATCAAATGGGTCTTCGACAAAAGTCTTTGTTGTCGACACCTTTCACTTCCACCAATTATAGGCGAAATTCGTTTTTATTGCGCACTGCTAGTAATTTTAATAAACTTCCGCCAAGCTTAGATGTAGATTTTTTCTGTACCAAATCAGACGCGGTGAGACGTATCAGACGCGGTGAGACGTAAGCTCAGTAAACAATTCTTTGGTAACGACGGGGGCTAACAAACACTATTATTGTAAACACAACGCAGCTTGTGGTTTCTTCTTTTAATTCTTAATTTTGTTAACTTCACATCTCAATTCTCTGAAACTATGTACAGTCAGCCACATAAGTAGCTGAACAAATTCAAAACTCCAAATCGCCCCTTCATTTTTGTGCTGTTACCAATTTTCATTTTCTTTTCACAAAAATAAAATAAAAGGGATTTACTTTACTTTACACAAAGAAAAAAAAGCATTTTAATTGAACTGAATGTGTATAGGCGGTTTGAAATTTTGAATTTGTTCAGCTACTTGTGTGGCTGACTGTACATGCCTAATTATTAGTAAGGTGCATTATATTGTTACATATATGTCCATTTAAGTATGTATGTAATATAAAGTTGTATTAGTCTGTAAGTCTTCCTAAAATAAGTAAATTATAATTGACTCACACATAAGTTACGATATATGATTTATATATTTTTGTTTAAAATAATACGCCCGTAAAAATATTTATATGAGAAAGCACACAACCTTCACTTACACAAAAGTCTCAATAGAAACGAAACTCTAACAAGGAAGCTTAATAAAATAATATGATTTTATTCTGCAAAGGAAAAACGAAAGGTAAATATAACGTGTGCTTTGACATTATAGCAGGTTGTACTGCCGGCGCGAGTGAGCAGACCTCAAACGTGCCGCCAACTTAGCAACGTGATATGCGGAAATAGGATTTGCGGCTTCACCTTGCTCGAGACAGCTTTGTAAGCTCACGCCGTGTAACAAAACGCTGCGTTTTTATTTGACGGTTTTTAAGTCAATAAGTATTTGGTAGTACGGTCACCCAGAGTCTGAACTTTAGTCTGGAAATGCTAAATAAAATAGTGAGTATATTTTAAGTGTTACATGTGAATACATATGGCGTAGCGGCAGATACATTACTTCATTTTCTATATCTCCATTCCTCAGCACGTGGTCGGAAGCGCATTCCCGATTGTACTGGCTTTAAAAAAGAATATTGTATAAGCAAACTATACGAATGAAATATCTACTTATGGATTCTAAAACGCTACAAAACGAAGCAGTTTGTAATCCAGTGCGTTCACTAATAGTGTCGCCGCAGGGGAGGCAACTAGCTTACCCCATTCAAAGTAGCATTTTCATCGCAATCGATAGATTAATTAGATCTCTCTTGAGACTAAAAGGTTCGCTCTTTGTTGCTCGGCTACGGGAACAACTTCCGGGTTAAGACGCCATATTGGAGGCTTGCTTTAAACATGCATTGTTAAGTTAATTATAGAGAAAATGTGTGCGAAATTGCATTAGCGTGTGTTTGTTTTTATTATAAAAGGTTTTTACTTGCGCTTAAGCCTTGAAAATGGTAAAAGCATAGCATCATATAGCACTCAGGGATAATAGCTTCCCAGTAGTAAAAAAAAATTCGATACCCTCTTTGTTGCGCTACTGTTCCTATCAATACAAGATCTTCTATGTAGTGACATAAATTCGCAGTTCGATGGTTTCTGTTTACCATTTCCGTACCAGACAAAACTCTAGTAAATCATAGTAAAAATTGTTTCCTATAATTGATTTATACAGTCTCCGGTAAGATCGGTGACCTTTCAATGGACTGGTTTGTATCGATTAACATCCCTTCTTTTCAAAGGTCGGCAGCGCCGCATGATGCCTCTGGCTTTGAAATAGCTCGTGAACGGTGGTAACTTAAAATTACGTGAAGTCGACTTTTTTGCCGAACGTCAGTGACTTCAGTCCGGAGTTTATGCAAAACATATTGACCAACGACAAACATGACAAACATTCCCCAGAAATATACCTGCCTGTTCTAATGAATGTGAACCTACAAAATCTAGAGACTCGTCGGAGCGAACCACTATGACTATTACCTATCTCACATTGTATAAAAATATATCCGACACCAGATTTTACGAATCACCACAAATCTACTCACTGATCTGTTGGTGATCATCAATCCACAATTAATACGCTTTCATTAAATGATTCTTACATATTAATAAGTAATTAATGTTGTTTAAATAGTAACGAAACGACGCACCGAGTCGACACAAGCGTTGTTTCTCGCAAACAACGATCGTTTGTTTTCCTCGTTTATCGATTTTTTTTAATTAATTTCGTGAGTATTTCGAACCACAGTGAGTTGCCGAAAGTAATCACGGTTCAACTCCGAGCAAATATTTGCGAAGCTTTATATCATATTGCGTTTGCTTAATTGTAATTATGTATGCATGATGTCACGCCTGAAGTTAAATCGAATGAAATGAAATCAAATGAAATTTCATTTCAATGTGACATGGGGTATCTAAACGGTTCAGCGAATTACTATCTTCTAACCCGTAAGTATTGAATTGGAAAAAAGTACATGTATCTTACGGTTGCGTATAAATGTCTGCCGTCATTTAAATAAAATTAGTTTTAGACCTACTTTTAGACCACCAAAACTGAAACATTTCATATTTGTGAATTTAAAAATATTTTTAAGTATGGTTACATTTACTTTCTTTCAACAATTATCTCTATTCTATACATTAACGTTCACGGCTTTACATCTAGTTGTTAATAGTATGTAAATTACACAAGGTCATGGAACCGTGTACTAAATGTACAAAGACATTGCCTAAACTGCTAAACTATGTAGTCAGTGCAAAGAACCTAAACATGTGTCTCGCATGCCTCGTGGGTCGACTGCATACATACTACATAAAACTATAATAGTATAGTATGCAGTAATAAGCAAGTTATTTTGTCGCAGTAAAGCATGTCAAAGACCTCTGACATAGTATACATATTAAAAACAGTAGAATATCTTCATACAAACGGTCGGAACGCGAGTGATGCCCTCGCGCCTCGATTTTGGTACACATTAAGACTTAAGTATACAAACAGTCGCGAGTGCGCCGCCGCGCCGTGACGAACGAACGGTGTGATGGTTTTGTAAGCAGTAAGCGTGCATTTTGTGAATATTTGAATTGAATAAATACAAGTACTTACTTAATATGGCAAAGAGCAATTATATACTATATTGTGCTGTTTTTGGTTGCTTGAATTCTTGTCCATGTTTCCCAAAAGTATATTTAATTAAACTTTTTATCCAAATGCGTATTTTTTATACTATTAAATTTATCAATAAAGCTTTTCGTACGTCTCAGTCGAGGCGCAAATATTTTTCAGTGTCAAATTTATAAAGGTTTTTTTTTTATTAAATCTCCTACTCAAAAAACACAACATGTATTTTAATCGAATACTTCTTATTTCATTCACAAACAATTTCATTTTTTAAATTATATCTTTTACAATCTCAAAACTTGACAGCCTCGGTAGCGTACGACTGCAATGCTGAGGTCTCGGGTTCGAAGGCCTGGTCGGGGAAAATGATATTGTATTTTTCTATTCAGTATCAGCCCGGAGTCCGGAATTTGTGCCCGATATGGCGATAGGCTCGCCCACTATCACATCATGGGACGGAATACGCACGGTGAAAACTGGGTCCACTAGTTGCGCCTCTGCCTACCCTTTCAGAGATAAAAAGCGTGAGTACGTACGTATGTATGTAAAATCTCAAAACTAGAAAGAAACTCAAGTATCTTAGATTCAATTAAAATACTGTAGAAGGGCAGCCCTATGCTGTGTTTACGTACCGCGCGGCTGTCGGTAATTATTTCAAGAACACGGCCGAGTGAGAGTACTTTTAGTTAGGTTTACTATGCCTCTGAGGTGAAACAAAATTCCTTGAATAGGAACAAAAAAATGATTAACTGTTAGAAAATGCGTGTGAATATGTTTTATTATAGCATGCAAAATCGCAATGTGGTTTCAGAGCTGGTAGATCCACAGTTGATATGATATTCACCTTACGACAGCTTCAAGAAAAATGTCGTGAACATCAAATCCCTCTATATATGGCCTTTGTGGATTTAAATAAGGCCTTTGATACTGTGAGCAGGGACGGTCTCTATAAGATTTTGTCTAGAATTGGGTGTCCACCAACCCTTCTAGCCATGATACGAGCTTTTCACGACAACATGCAGGGCTCTGTCCTCTTTGACGGTGATTCCTCGACAGCTTTCAACATGAACCGTGGCGTGAGGCAGGGATGTGTACTGGCACCAACTCTCTTTGGTATCTTCTTCTCGATCTTGCTCGGTGTAGCGTTTCGTGACTGTAGTGTTGGTGTCCATCTTCACTCAAGAAGAGATGGAAGACTCTTCAACGTCAGCTTACTGAGATCGAGAGGAAAGTGCCATGAAGTATTGGCTCGTGAACTCCTGTACGCTGATGACGCTGCACTTGTCGCCAACTCTGAGGAAGATCTACAAGATTTAGTGAGGAGGTTTGACCATGCATGCAAACTATTTTCAATGAGTATCAACACTAAAAAGACTGTCATTATGGTCCAAGGTACACGTTCGGTACCTAATATATTACTGGAAGAAAAACCTTTGCAGCTGGTTGACAGTTTTTGCTACCTTGGGTCCACTACAACATCAAATCTCTGTAACAACAAAGAGATAGATACTCGCATTGGAAGAGCTTCAACGACTTTTGGTAGACTCTCATCTAGAGTTTGGGAAAATAATAAACTCACGTTGGCCACTAAGATCCTTGTTTACCATACTTGTGTCCTTAATACTCTTTTATATGCGTCGGAAACATGGACCACCTATCTCAAGCAAGAACGCCGTCTGAACGCTTTTCACATGCGCTGTCTCCGTAGGATCTTGGGAGTCACTTGGAGGGATCGGATGACCAATGAAGCTGTTTTGTCGCGAACAAACTGCAACAGCATCACGGCACTTCTGAAACAAAGACGACTCCGCTGGCTAGGTCACGTTCACCGAATGGACCCTGCTAGATTGCCTCGCGAAGTCATGCTTGGACAGATTGCTGATGCCAAGAGACCTGTTGGACGTCCGATGTTAAGGTTCAAAGACTCCTGCAAACGGGACATGTCAAGTTTTGGTCTGGACTTCAGGTCGTGGGAAACACGTGCCAACAATAGGACAGAGTGGCGAAATGATATCTCAGGTGGGATAATAAAACATGACGAAGCCTGGCTCGATAAGATTAAGCAGAAAAGGCTTAATGCTGCTGCTTCTACTTCTCCCTCGGACTCGCGCTTCACCTGCGACATATGCGGCAAGAGATGTCGCGCTGCTATTGGTCTTGTAAGCCACAAGAAGAAATGCGCCAACACAAGATTACTAACGTCTTGATTCGTGTGCTATTTACCGTTTCTAATACTTTCCGCAATCACTGCAACAATCATCTACTAAGATGCTGTGGCCAATATATAGCATGCAAAAAAATTTTTTTTGTACTGAATGCTAAAAGCAATCCACAAAGAATTTTGATTACCAAAGCTTCGCATTTTTTTTATTGCTCCTGAAAAAAGAGACGAGCATACCGCTCGCCTGATGGTGAACGATACGACCGCCCATAAACAGTAGCATCACCATTCACCATATAGAACTTTTGATTATAAAGTACTGCGTGCCTCTCCGCTGCACTCGTCACATTAGATGTTAATTATCATTATGTCCATTGTTCAGTCATTACGCTGGCTACAATGTCCTTCAAACCGGAACACAACAGTACATGCAATAGACAATACGGTGGTACCTACCCAGAAGGCCCCTCGCATACGAGAGACCTACCACCAGTGTATTCCATAGCATTACACTGAGTTGGCGGGCTTAGGACACCTAAACTGAGCTACTAGCCCCCCGAGGCAATTCTTGTGCGCTGGGTCTTCACACCCAATGCACGCCCATGCGCGGGGGGACATTGGTCGCGGCCGAGGCACACAGTTCAGTGTGTATACCTCTTGGTTGGGTAACACATTGAGGCCTAAAAGGGCCCGCGAACATTGCCTGGCACCCTTTTCCTTTCCACCCATCCTGAGAACCTTTCTCCATTCCCCCACCTTTCCTTCCATCATCCTTTTCCACTTCCTTCCCAGGCCCCTGCAGTCGTCAAGCCGGGGGACTCCAGTATCCCATTCGCAGGTTTCCCCCGGTGTTGACTTCAGGATCACCTACATAAAAAAAAAAACTGAGCTACTAAGTTCAGTTAATAAACGAAGCTTCTGTGTTTAATTATGAATCAGTATGTTATCATTTCAAACGCAAAATAATTGCTTCATGAGATTCAGTTTCTTGTACGAAAACATTTTCGAGAAGTCATTCATCGCCAAAAAATATGCTTTGTAAATAAATACACCACTCCTAATTAAACGTTAAAATTAATGTAATGTTGACTTAATTTATTAACATGCCCGAAGTATAACGAAAACAGACTTCTACAATATTAACGAATGATCCCATTAGACATTTTTTTTAATATCGTGGGACCGGACGTTATAAACTACTAATTATTTTATAAAAACCGCCATTTCACGACGCCAAATACAAAAGTTACAAAGGTTTTTTCGTCAGCTAAGCCACTTTCGCAATAATAAAATGAATTCAACGCCAAAGAAACTTAATTGGCTAAAATAATAGCTTTTAGTACAAAACATACAGTGCTTAACGGCCTATTATAGTATTTAAAATAACGCCATCTATTGCGTGGAGTGAACAACATATAATAAATTGCCGCGTCAATTTTCAATGATAACACAATATAATAAATTTAAATTGCCTATTAATATTAAAGATAGTGTAAACAGACTGAATTTATAGTAGAACATTTTATGTGTGGCAAATATAATTTTCGTTTTCGGCGAACTACCAAGTACTTAGTTACTGCGGCCATTATGAATTCGTTGAACTAACTTTCATACTGAGTCTGTGGTCCCGAAGGATTCTTTAGTTCAAAAATAATTATGACTCCCTATTTTTGCTGAAATAATGAATATGATTTTTAATCTCACATAAATTGAACATCGTATGTTCGTAATCCTACTAATATTATAAACGCGAAAGTTTGGATGTATGGATGTTTGTTACTCTTTCAAGCAAAAACTACTTAACGGATTTCGATAAAATTTAGCACACGGGTAGATCATATCCTGGATTAACACAAACGCTACTTTTATCTCGGGAAAATATAAAGCGGGACTTTTATCCCGGGAAAACTCATTCACGCGGGCGGAGCCGCGGGCAAAATCTCGTAAGAGATAATATAGGTAAGTCATGAGGAGTACAAATTATTATTCTATCGAAAAGATATCGAAAATACTTGTCTAAAATTTTAAAATAACACACAACAGTATACGTATTAACCTGTATGTTAAGAATCTGTGTTTGAGTAAAAAAAACATTACGAGTAAAAAAAACACAAACACCGGAAACCGTAGTAGTTTGCTGGAATTGCGTTCAAGAAGTGTAATCAATTCACGTTCTAGTATACCTAAAGCTAACCAAGCGTCAAAAATACGTATTTCAAGTAAGATAGAATTCAGATAAGACTGCAAACGCAGATTTCGTTATCAGAGTTGCAAAACTTGAAACCGCTAACCAAACAAATATCATAAAAATATGAAGTATACCGTCTGATTCAAAAACGTGTCAGTGGGACGCTAGAAGGTGAATATCAAGGTAGCAGCCCTCTCGGTCCCTCTCCGCTCGCGAGTCAACCGCCCTCTGTGACAGCCCTCCGTAATGAGACGCGCTGGTATTCATTACTGCGGCTCTTAAATTTGTATTATTTTGGTTAATTTGAGTGGGGTTTATTATTATCTTGATCAAAAGCTGGAGTGGTAAAAAGTTGTTATTTGGGTTCAATTTCGCGCACGCAAGTACAACTCTCAGCGCGTGTCACGTCAGATGCCGTTAGTTGTGTCTTGAGTCCCGACTGCGTGACAGGAGTCCACCTGTCAAGGGAATGTTTTATGTCACCTGTAAAGGAAATGAACATGATAACGCATGTACCTATAGCTATGTCTACACCAGTGCGCTTTCCTGTTCATCGTGCGTCTTTCTGTAAAGCATACCTGAACAACCATAGCGCATGCAATAGCGTATGCGCTTAAACTAGTTCTCCAACAGCGAATGGCCCTAGGGCATACTGATCCATCACCGATGGGTTCGCGTTCAACATTTTGCGCATTTTTAGCTTTAAGACTTCTAGTAGCATAGATTATTTTATCTAGGTTTGCATTGAGACTTTATACAGATACATAAGGAATATAAATTAGTCTCACGTAGCCACAAATTTATTTATTTATAATTAAATATTGACTTACACTAACAGTATTATAACTAAACATGTAACCTACGAAGTAAAATCTAATTAATTAAAACTAAATGCAATAAGTAATTCTAAGGTTAAATTATAGAGCTAGGTGCAGACAACCGTTCAAGGTATATGGCGGCTGTGGCCAGGAAATCTTTGTCACTAATGTGGAATATGTCAACCGAGTACTCGGCGACTAAGGTGTTAAAGAAATCTATTGGTAATTATAAATTTTATCCTAGCAAGAATTTTTAATGTTTTCTTTATGTAGCTATACATATTTCAATACTGTGTTATTCCGTTTCTTTTTTTTTTCAAATAATCTTTCATCCAGTGTCTCCTTTACTTGCGTTTTTTTCCTTGCACCTAACATTGAATATGTCGCATTGATAGCTTCAAGTTCCGCTTCCATCTTGACGACTAACCGAGGCGCGTGAGATGTCTAATAAGTTACATACGATAGCCGCACAAGTGTAGTACGATAAACTGCGTGCATCTTATGGAGCACCACATAATGCAAGACGCATAGAAAGATGAAATTAAAGATGAACATGAAAGCGCAATTGAGCACTGGTGTAGACTGGTGAGAGTAAGCTACATAGCTTATGTACTCTCAAGAATTATTTGCGTCTTCTCTTGTATATTTATCTCGCGGTTTTTTCCTCGAAGCGGTGATAGAGTTGCAACTAAGGAGAACATGGTTCTACGATCTTATTTAAGTCTTTGAACACGATCATTTTGTTGCCGGCTTTTTTTATCAAATTAAGTACGTTATCTAAAATCAAGCGTTATAAAAAATTGTCCATAATAAATAAGTTATATTAAGCTTTGACGTAAGAAAACGATAACGAGATAACCCAACTACGCCCCCAATTTTGGTCACAATATAACTTATTTTTCAAACAACTTCGATGCCGATTACACAAAAGAGAAGCACTTATATTCTGGAAAATCTTTTTCACGTGGGGTATCAAATATGGGAAAGTACAGCTTAACTAGTAAATACACTGTGAAACCAATGAAGCCACATAAATTAAATATTCTAATAAAACTTATAATCTTCGAAATTAATTACAATACGAATATACACAGACTACCAAGAAGCTGACTTGTAAGCCTTCGTGTTAATGGATGATATATTACCGAAATTAACGCTAACTGTAATTAACCATATTCGACGTAACTACTGCTAAAGTTACTATGTGATACATGATTTCTCATTGTATTTCGGAGTCTGCGAGGGTAGGCAGCACTGAAATGTCAATTTCTGTCGCAAAGAAGCAGAAAGCAGGTACTTTTGTATTCTGGTTTGTATTATACCGGGAGTTTTGGCGGGAACTTGGAAGTGTCATGAGGTCCTCTTATTTTAATTTATTATTTTGGTGATACTTAGTGTCATATTGCATAATTATGGTGAAATATTATCCAATATAGTTCTATCAAAGGGCTCAAATGAAGTGAATTGAAATAACTGTGCTAATCGAGTGTTTGTTTTGTTGCCGCCAAAACTCCTCGATAAAGTCTTGGTAAGGTAGCCTCTGCTTTACTTCGACATACTGCTGAGGATAAAAAAAGAAACAAGCATGCGTCTGAAGGACTTGTATCCATGGACAAGAATAAATAAAAACAAAAAAACAGTATTATATCAAAGCCAAGTAGGTATATTTACATAATAATTTCTCATGTTAACGCGAATGTTTATTTTAAGTTATGATCGGCGCTATAAACTTTTTCTAGCATCTTGTGGATTTGTATTAGTTTTTACGACCGGTCGAATGTCTGACGATAACCGTCTTCAGGGGATAGTAACTACTAAGAGTAATGGAGACCGTACTAGCATTTTGGAACTCTAACTGTTGTATTTAAAGGCGCGTAAAACTTGTCGAATTACTTTCATATAATTTCATTCGTTAAAAATACTGTATAATTATCCTTTAAACCTAAAGTCATGTAAAAAACACCTTCCTTGAACCAAAGTGTCATTGTTTTGATGAAAACGTTTCATAGCTTTCTCGCGTAACGCTAATATTATGCGGCGGTGAAGATTAATATAAAGGCCCTTTGTATTTATTTCGTGGCTACTGCCGCTCATTAAATGAATCTTTTCGCCCGAAAAGTCTTTTAAAACGTATTTTGAAACGATTCGGTAACAGCCTTACAAACGCAGTAGGTCACGCGCAATTAGAAATATAAGGTTCTGTAGACTCTAATATTACAAAGGTAAACGTTTTAGTAGCATTTCAGATGTTTTGCTAAAAGAATGTAGATATTTATATGCACAATCAAACTACTGAAACGATTTTGGTAAAATTTGGCACAGAGCTGAGGTCAGAGACAAACCTAGTCCTGGATTTACACATAGGTATATGGGCTAGTAAAGCACTATCGTAACATTTTTATAACGAGAAAAGACTCACGTGGCGCATCGTAAGCAAAAGCAAATAGGGTTAATAAATAAATATATTTTTCACGGTACCCTAAGACATTTCCTTTTCATGCAATATTTTTATAGGCGGTTATTTCACGCGGTGTCACAGCGCAATAGCCATCTGAAATTTCATCTCTGGGCTCTTCACTCGTTAATTAATGCCCCTGTTTTCGACGCCCGCCATTATAAAATATTTCAGTAGCTTTTAAGACTAAAGTGTTTTATTGTTTCACGGTTTCGATCAAGTTTCGTTATCTGTCTCGAAGTAATTACAGTGGAGAGTTTGCGTTTTTGAATAAATAACTGATATCTATGTTTTTTTATATACCAAAAGTTTTTAGGGAATTGAATTTGTAAGGATGTTGCTTGAGAAGCTGCTTACGGCTTCGCCTTACGTCTTTTTTTTATTTCTTTCGCCTGATGGTATGCCATACGACCACCCATAAACAGTAGCAACACCATCCAGCACCTTGAGTTACAAAGTACTGTGTGGCATTCCACTGCACTCGTCATCCTGAGACACAAGATGTTAAGTCTCATTATGTCCTGTAGTTACACTGGCTCCAATGTCCTTCAAACCGAAACACAACAATGCATGCACACTACTGCTTGGCGGTAGAAATAGACATTGCGGTGACGCATACGGACTCTTACATATGAGACCTACCACCAGTATCCGTACAGTACAGTACTTTTCTTTACAATACAGTACATTACTTTCAGGGATATGGTTCTATATTATGTGTGCCGAATTTCACCCAAATCAATTCAGTGGTTTCAACTTTTCCTTTTAAAATCCAAAATTACCAACGTGAGAGTTCATCTAAACATTCCAAAAGCAAGAACTCATTAGAAACTAGAAACGGACAGTTTTGGCGACCATTGAGCAACACAATGCCTCGATGGACTAAATGGATATGGTCCAACTGTACTGCACTTTTCCGTGCTAAGGAAATAAACATATAAACATGATATAGAATGTAAATATTTCTTGACCGTATATTGTTATGATTGTCCGGAGGGGCCGCGGTTTCATTTCCTGTATTGTGGGCGGGTGACTGCTTGGCCGACAATCATGACGGGCTAGTGGGGGTTAGTAGTGGAGACAAAAATAACTACCGCTATGACATAATAACACTATGACATATATTTATGTAAAGTTTTGTTTTATGGGATTAGATCTAATTGTGACGAGGAATTTATTTATTGTTCCAGGACCATCAGTGGTAGTTATACATTGCAAATCATTTATAAAAATATGTTAAAACCATAACCTTCAGATGCCACAGCATCCATTGAAGAAAAAAATGTTTCTGCCTTAATATAAAGTCTAGTCGAGTCAATTTAAAAATCAGAATATGAAATGTATTATTTTTAAACGAAATATTATTGTATCGATACGTTAAAATATATAGCATGTCGTTAAAACATACATAAGTTCGTAAGAAATCTTAAATTTGGTTTAATGTATACTGGGTTTTTTTTCCAGATCGTTTTTTTTTCTAAAATAGTTTTTATATCTTAAATAAATATGAGAAGTTTTGGCATTAAGAAATACATAGCCTAGTATGTACCAAATATCAACGTACAGAGGCATGCTCTGTTCATATAAAAACATTTCTATATAGGGCAGGTAAACTGTGAATTTTCGGAATCGGTAAAAAGTAGTGAGGTTAGATTCAATAGAATGAGAAGTCAATCTATTTGCTCATCCTAAACAACGCCATACCACCAGGATATTGAATCAACAATAACTCCAGGATACTGGACTGCGCTCATTCTGAGACACATGGCCAGTGAATAGATATAAAATAGAGTTCGGCGAATTGAAATTAATACAATGTAGTTTTTATCTGTAAGCTACTTTTATCCCAGGACTTCTCAGCGGACAGAGCCGCGAGCACAAGCTGCTTTGTATGTATAATGTATAAATAGACAATAGTCATACATTAAACATCCAAAAACAAAATCACTTACAAATTATTGTCCTATTGTTGTTATTTTTATTATTATTTCTTGTTTAAATTTTAAATTTCTATTATTAGATATAATTTCTATTTATAAGTTTTGTTTAGTGTGAGTTATCGCAATAAACGTATTTCTTTCTTTCTTTCTTTCTAAATTAGCTGATTGCGAGTGATGTCGGGTTGTCGGTCGAGTGTCGACCCTTGATGTTTACTGCAGGGCCGTGGCGCGCCACCGGTAAGAGGCTCATTACCAGCTACTTCTGTGTTTTATCGCGACTCTCATACACTACTTACTTGTTGCAGGAATACTGTGTATAAAGCTCGCATTTAATAAGATAGCTTTTGTTCGCAGCTTTGCCTGGGTTCCTAAACCTTCCCGAAATATAAGTCTCTATTTGTATTATGCACTTGTTCTGGATACAAATTACACTTTATAATTTATATTAATCCAAGATTTCAATCTATGGCCTGTGCTAAATTTTGTATCATGGCCCTAAATGCAAACACACACATACTTTCACGCCTTTTATCCCCGAAAGGGTAGACAGAGGCGCAACTAGTGCACCCACTTTTCGCCGTGCGTATTCCGTCCCATGATTTGATAGGGGGCGAGCCTATCGCCATATCGGGCACAAATTCCAGACTCCGGGCTGATACTGAATTAAAAAAAACCCAATATCACTTTGCACGACCGAACCCAAGACCTCAGCATTGCAGTCATACCGTAATACAACTACGCCACCGAGACAGTAAAATGCAAACAAAATGAGAAAAACTAATTTAATATAAGCAGTAAGCTGACTTTAGCCCTGGAAGGTCAGGTAGAATCCCAACTAGTGCACGTACACTTTATTATTATCCACTATCCTTCCCAAGATGTAATAGGGCCAACCTTTCATATGTGCATAATATGAGTTACACAAACCTTACGGTTTATAGTGTATATGTATAATTTTGACTGCCTCGGTGGCGTAGTTGTATTGCGTACGCGTTACGAGTACGATTTGCGCTCCGAGGTCCTGGGTTCGAATCCTGGGTCGGGCCAAAAACAATGAGACTGGGTTTTTCCATCTTAAAAATTACTCAGTCGCAGCTCGGAGTCAGGAAGTTGGCGGTGTGATACCCCCGTGCCTCGGAAAGCACGTAAAGCCGTTGGTCCTGCGCCTGATCTCTCTCCGGTCATGTCGGATTGCCGTCTCACCGGACTATGAGAGTGAAGGAATAGCGAGTGCACCTGTGTATTGCGCACACACTTGTGCACTATAATATCTCCTGCGCACCTGGCTGATTTCCGTTGAGATTGGCCGCCGTGGCCGAAATCGGCTAGGAAGGGATTATTATTATTATATGTATAATATACATATCTGTAAACCTGTAGGCCCTGTAGCTCTAAGGTTCAATTGCCAAGTCGCACATAACTATGTTTGGCTTATAAACAATTATTGTATGTGCTTATAAAACTAATCTGACTTTGTATGCAAAAGACTTGGAAAAAAAATATATAAAGATTCAATGGACAAATGATGACAAAAAAGTAAGCCCGGAGTTTCTTTCTGCCTTTCTTCTTCGGGTAGTCATCGCTTAGGTAGCTAGTGAAAGGCTGATAGGTTTAGCTAGGTTTGGGCCAGTAATGTCCTCACCGGTGAGGACCGCGACGCATTCCTTCCATTATTTTATTTATTATAAAAATTATTAACCGATTTTTTTTTCTCTCTTTACCTTCTCTTTCCTGCCAGCCTGAGCTTGGCTTCTCTATTTATTTTTCATTGATTTTACTCCCTATCTTCTCTTCTTAAGCGTATTCTTCATCACTGAAGGTCGTGTCCGTCCTGAAATATTTTGATGGAGTCGATGACGAGCCGTCTCCATGCCCCCTATCTTCGGCTTTTCTCAGGGCAGTGGCAATACGAAGTCCTGTTACGGCCTTTATTTGGTCAGACCAGCGGGTAAGTGATCGCCCACGTGGTCTTTCACCTTCTACTTTCCCTACAACCAGCAGTTTGTCCAAGTTACCTGGTTGTCTTCGGGCAATGTGGCCAAAATAACTCAACACTCGGTGGTAGCATATTGTAGAGAGCCTAGTCTTGATGTTCAGTTGGGCGAGAATAGACTTGTTGGTGCATCTTGCTGTCCATGGTATGCGTAACATTTTCCTCCAACACCACATTTCAAAAGCCTCAATCTTTTTCCGGTCTGCTGCGCGAATCGACCATGATTCGGAGCCGTATAGGAATATCGAGAATACCAGTGTTCTCACGAGTCTCACTTTGGTTGTATTGGAGACATTTCTGTCGTGCCAGATCCTCGACATCTTGCTCATAGCCCCTTTTCCCATTTGCGTACGCCTCCGAATTTCCTTTTCGCAGCTTCCCTGGTCGCTGATCATTGAGCCCAGGTATACGAACTCGCTCACGAATTCCAGGTCTGCCAGTTCGACCGTGGGTACAATATGTCCAGTTCGGTCAACGACCATAACTTACTCCCTATAAAAAATTTAAAATGTCTGTAGTTATACAAGTGACTTTTTGTAATAACTATTATTATTAATTTAATGTATCTTGACTTATTATAAGTGCAACTATGTTCGCCTACGTGATGAATAAACTATTTTATTTTTATTTTCTTTATGTATTCCGGAATTGACATAAAATTACTTAACGGATCTTTTCGCGATAAATTTGTTTAATTTTTACTCCCGACGTTTCGAAGACTTTACAGCCTTCATGGTCACCGGGCGGACTAATTTTTTTTTTTTATAGCATTAAATGACGAGACGAGCATGCCGTTCGCCTGATGGGAAGCGATACGACCACCCATAAATAGCAGCAACACCATCCAGCACCTTGAATTACAAAGTACTGTGTGGCATTCCACTGCGCTCGTCATCCTGAGACATAAGATGTTAAGTCTCATTATGTCCTGTAGTTATACTGGCTACAATACCGGAATTTAATTTAAACCCCCAGATATAAGTGCCATCAGGAAGGCGGTCGGTCTTAAAAAAGAAGCTCAGCAGTATCTGCAACAAGCTTGATAAAGAGCGTAGATTAGACCCTTCACCTCAATTAAGAAAGGGATAGGATTAGATAATATTGAGATAGTACTATGAATATTGAACAAAGTGCTTTAGCTTTAATTTACGTGGCCTGTCCTGTCGCCACGGGCCGCCCAAGGGGCCACTAGCCTTAACTAACTGTCGACCAGTCCACAATGGATGGACCTGCATTGCACCACCTCACACTATAAATTTTGAAAATGGACAACATATTGTTATAGAGGCTCTTGTGTATCGTATTTCACGTCAAGATTCCAAATTGTACAATCTGGTTATTGGAATATATTGCAATTAAATCTTTTATCTTTTTTTATTGATAAATTCATTCGTTCGTTCAATTATTGAAACATTCATTCAGTCATTAAAGCGAAATGCATACAAATAATAAAATTATAAAACGTAATCTCCGAACGTAGTTTTCCTGTAGAGCTGAAGGCCGAGCGGGCAACAGAGCTCTAACAGTGGGTCCTCGTAAACAGTGTTGAGCAGTTAGCCCAACGTCCCCGACTAACTGCTGGACGCGTCCGTCACTCAGCTAATGCGCCCGCCGCGCCGGCACGCGACGCTCGTGACTACTGTTCAATTATTCTTCTTAGCTTTGTTTGGCCAATTAAGATACCTTGGGCTATTTCTTTTCCCGAAAAACGAGTCTCGAAGCGATAATGGATGAATATTAGACTTTCGAAGGCGAAACGAGAATCGAATAATGGGTTATTTTCAATTGTATTCACGGCGCCGAACACCCAAAACAGTTTTTTTAAGGGCGCTTTTACATTTTTGCGCCGCGCAAAGTTTGTGTTTTTTGCTATTGCTATATACAGTGTATTGCGAGCGGCATCGGTGCAGCCAAATATATACCACCTTTATTTTGTTAAATAAAAATGTTATTTTGATTTCAAATAATATAATTATTAGTAGTACTTTAAGGAAATGTAAATTTTATTTCGGTATCAATATTTTGTCAATGTGATGTAAGACTCCGGAGATATTAAATTTCCTTCCGGAGCCATTTTGACCGAAAACAAAAATGTTTTAATTTTTTTTACAGCTTAAAAGTCAATTATATATTTTTTTTCTCTGATATTATGGAAGAACAGGGTGTTATTAGTGTAAGAATATTTTTTTTGGTGGCTTATATTTAACAGAAATATAGGCCGGCGCGGTGTCAAGTGGCAACTTTGTGCACTAGTGTCGCACACGCCGCCCGATGAAACTACCTACCGAGTCTGTTATATAGAGGACAGACTACAGTCAAAAATATGGATACTTGACATAAATATTAATAACTATGTCTCTACACAGTATAATAAAATTGCAAATTTTCCGTGTCTACAATAAAATAAAATTACATTTAATATTTTTGGAAAAAAAAACTGGGAGACACGAGGTATAAATAACGGAACGTAAAGCCTTTGATTAATAATAATATGTCGTTTGATTAATAATAATCGTGTTAAACTTACCGGTTTTGATTAATAATAATATCATGTCTTATTAATCAAAGCGTACAGCAACTTTTCAAAGTTTTGTCCATCTGTATGCTCAAATGTTAAGGTATGCACAGATGATGGGATTCGGTACGGCCGTACCACGAAAACGGTACGCCACCGTACCATATCCGATCGGTTGGCGCACGGTAAGCTGTACATTATTATTATTATTGACGGTACGGTTGGTTCGGTCGCTTGCACATCGGATTTGGTACGCTCCGTACCAAATCCCGTCGTCTGGCCGATGCACCGTATCGTTCGCCGGTTCAGTCGCTATTCAACCTTCGCACGCGCAGCATGTTATCTGTCGTCATAATGGGTTCCCAGTGCGACATTGTTAGCGAGAACAAAATTATAATGAAGTCGAAGATATACACGAAAATGATCACCATCAAATCTTTAATGAGTCACATATGACTGAACTGTTGTAAAGTTTTTTCCGGGATAAAAGACCCACTATGTATTTTTCCGGGATAAAAAGTAACCTGTGTGCTATTCCAGACTATAATCTATCTCAATGCTCTAATGAAAACCTACCATATTAGTTTTTCTTCAATAGGTTTCTATAATGTAGCCTTTTTCGAGATAATAGAGGCATACTGTGAGAGGTGTTCACGCGCTGCTAGCACAGTTACAATTGGACAATGCGTTGCCACGCATTACCGTACCGCACCGCACAGTACCGCACGTCCGTACCGTACCCGGTACCGCACCGCATAAAAAAATGGTACGGTCGTACCGAATCCGATCGTCTGTGCATTTTAGTTTGATCGTTAAGCCAAAACCAATCATTGGATGCAATATCAAATTACAAAAAAATATGAACCTTATATAATTATACAGCTTTCTGCGTAACGTAAATAAGGGAAGTCAGGGACAGATGACAGTTGCGTTTGCTGTTTTTTTTTCGATCGTCTGTACCACAGAGTCATTACAAACACATTTGATTAATAATAATTATTATATTATCAATCAAAGACGAACACACAGGCTGAACTTCTAAAACGAATGCCGTTTCAAAATTAATGCCCCGTATAGAATATTACGTAAGATGAAAATTTTAATGCTTGCATCCGGATTCCGGGTATTATAAGACAATAACAAATTGAATCAGAAAATAAGAGAAAAGAAGAGTAATTTTATCTAGACGTATTAAAATTATTTATGAATATTTTGAATTACACTTGGTTGTTTAAAGTTTATTATCCTTGTTGTTAAAAGTAAAATGTATTATATTTTATTGTTTCGTACAAAATGCATTGCTGACGTCCATGGGCGACCGTGAATATTTACCATCAGGTGGACACTGGTTTGTTAGCACAATAGCCTTCGGAACCAATAACGAAAATATTTGCAAGTATTTATTGGTCTTTTGAAAGTTATACGTCTTTACAGTCAGTAAGTGGGCTACAATTATCAATATGACCCAAAATAAATAAAAATACAAATTACGAAAAACATTAGCAATCGGCAATCACTAATCACAACACAATACCGAAATACCTACTTAAGTATTTATTTCTGTAATCTACACAGACATAGTATATTTTAAGTCATTAATTATGTAGGTACATGTATTTCTTGATTTCAGCGCAATAGAAATTTTAAAATGTTAAAGAGAGAAAATAGTGTAAGGTCCGTGTAAATTATTACTCATCTACTGCAATACTATTATACATACTAATTCCTTATATATTGATATAATTTGCAATAAGTATCCAATAATTCTTACGTTATTTATTTAATTCATTCTGGTTTTCGGGGCCCCTAGACATTGCCCTCTTGGGGCCCCTTTTCCCTTTCCTGACTTCCTAAAATGTATTTTTCTACCACAACCTAATTAACAGACTGAAAAAAAATTAACTATGTTTTTTTTATAACTTAAAATATGTTCCAATACGTATTAAAATATAATGGCAATAGTATTGTCATCGGGTAACGGGTTTATTAAATTGTAAGCATAATGTTGTTTTCCTGTACATATTGTAATAGTAGTTGTATTACGGTACGACTGCAGTGCTGAGGACTCGGGTTCGATCCACAGGTCGTGCAAAGTGATATTGGGTTTTCTAATCAGTATCTCAGTCCGGAGTCTGGAATTTGTGGCACCCATATTATGACATTATAATTTATAGAAAACTAGATTTCAAAAACAACTAATATTAAAATGACGTAAAATAAACAAAAGCCTTTTGTTCTAATAATGTTTTTGGGCGGCGGTGATCCCCTACCACCAGGTGACCCACTTGGTCATTTGCCACCTCAAGTACAAAAATATAAATATATTTTTAGGAGAAATCGACGGGCTGTCAGTTGTTATGTAAACTGCCATTACGTAGGTTTTTCGAAACACCGCAGAACACGCTGTTAAAATATGTAGGTATAATACAATATAGGTATGTACCTACATATATCTCTTAATTACCGCGGGAACATTACGCTAATGGATCTGAATTAATTAAGGCCGAAGAGATAAGTGAAAATGTTTGTCAGCAGTGGTAAATAAATTAAAATGTACTCGACCATAGAATAATAACGCCAAGAATGATAGTTTCATATCAAAAAACTGTCAAGTGTGAAGCATAAAACTCATTGATGTAGGCGTAGGCCACACGTATTGACGTTCTGCCACACGCACACAAGGGTGCAAATAATGTTGCTAGTGGTATCGGATGTTCCCCAAAACCTTAAGTCATTATTTAATTAGGATTATTTAATTATGGAATTATTATTATTGTTCACAGTAAGGGATTACTTTATCCTTAATTATAATGATAAAAATCTGAAATAAAAAATAATAAAATAAATCCCTTAGAATGACCAAAACAGTACCAAATTAAAAACAAATTACGTTGATGACGTGAATTAAACGGTTGAATGCGGTATTTACCTTTGCCTCCATTCTAGTTTTATGATGATGATATGAATGAATGCCTTTATTTATGTCAATAATATCAAATGTATCTGGTTCTATTTTATTACGGTTTTTTTGGGAATCATAGTAAAATAGGCAGCATCACCATTCACCATTCAATCGTATAATTGACGTCATTTGAAGCTTAGTGCTTACGTCTGTAGAAAAAAAGAAAAAAAAAAGTTAAAATTATAAATGATAACTTCATAATTTCTAAAAAAGAAAAGATACAGGTGTCCTTATTTTAGAACTATTTTCATTTAAAATAATAATATAAGCTTGTTAAAATTTGAAATGTCAATTAAAATCAACTCAACAGAAAAATATTATTTTCATAATACTGGCAACACAATTCCAAAGCATGCAAAGGTACCAATTAAATAAGTTAATTTTAGAAATATATTAATTTTAGAATATGAACATCAACATTTGGGGTATCAATTTTCTTTTTTTTGGCAACATTTTGATATAATGGCGTCTATAAAATTTTTGAATTATTGTTTTTGCTTTAGCTATTATTTTATGTCAAAATATTAGATTAATCGTAATAATTGCATGTGAAATGTTATGTTACAATGTTTCTTAAGATTATCCGAGATACTGTGACATCAGTTTATTGCACAAACCATCATTTTAAAATAAAATATCGAGAGCTGATAGCGCTACGATTCGGCCTTGAGCACTGACGCGGGATGTTTGGTTACTAGGCTAATTTAGCCTAGTTTTACTTGCCTCACTAAGCGTGTATGTTCACGGTTTCTATGTGTTATTATTCTAAGTACTCGACTACGACATCATTCAGATTATTTGTTAATTAAAAGGAATAGGCTGAAGCGGTTTTATCTATTATTTATTAGACATTCTAAGATACAGTAAACAGCGCCACCTATGCATGAAATAGCATACAAAATATTTCATACAGAACAATTTTGTTTTGTATTGTGCGCAATAGATGTCGCTCCCAAGTAGAAATTGTTTTTCAAATTGTCAATACTTACAATATAAGATGGATAAGAAAATTCCTAAAATTAGTATAATACAATATTTACAATAATTTGTAAGCACTAATTTAAAAGCCAAATTAGTTTATAATTCACATATAACCTTGGATAATTTATTATATTGGTAACATTACGCACTTGCTATATAAACCATAGATGGCAGTAATTTAAATTATTAATTCAATCTTATAATTATAACTATATAAGAATTTATTATTAATATATTTTTTAAAGTAATTTTACAATTTTAGAAAAAGATGTTTTAACAAATTACAATCCTTATAAAAATTGCAAAAGGCAACGGACATTAGTAAATATCGAACCTGCAAATATTGTCTATGTCAGTGTAAAAAAAGTAATAGTGTTTGCCTACGGTTTTATATTTGTGTCGGATGGAAATACGAGAGAGCTACGCCGGCGAACAATTTATTTCAATTATAATGAATAAGCGCGTTGGAGGCGCTGTGTGTTATCGCTTACGTTAGACAAATAATTGAACTTTAATGTTCTATAACGGATAGTCGGTAACAAGTGCCGTGTAACGAATAATGGTTTGTGAAATAACGACAGTGACGTCTCGCTGTACAGCCTTGGATATTATGATTACGAGAAAAAGTGTATTTTGAAAATATACCAAGTGTTTTCGTGTTGAAAACGTCTGTGAGATATTATTCGACTGTGTTGTGGTCACGTTTGTGATATTGGTGACGGTAGATCGGTGATATGTCGGGCGGTCGGAGCATCGACAAAGAGCGCAAGTCGCCGAGAGAAAGCGGGGAGGACTCGGAGGATGAGAGTGAAATCCTGGAGGAGAGCCCCTGCGGGCGGTGGCTGAAGCGGCGAGAGGAGGTACGTGCTCTCACTATGCGTTTATTTCACAATTACATGGTGGTTCAACGGTCAGCGTTAACTGGGACTGCCGTCAGCTGACTCGCAAGGTTACCACCTCGAACACAAATAAGACGCAGTTGATTAGCTGTTTGTATTTGCGCATTTATGTTTTCAAGTTAATATGTTTTATATAAGGTTTGGGCAAAACTATAGATAATCTGATTAAAATCTGTAATACAACACCCTTGAATAGAGAACAAGAATATGATCTAACATTCAAACTAGATTATACTTTTTTAGACAAAGGATTACCTTTACAGATAGCACTTGTTATAATCTATACAATTTTCTAATTAATTAACTTATATCTAGCTGGAATTCCAAGTACTTTACTCGCTCAGTATAACTGTTCATACTTATTACATACAGGTTTATAATATGCACACACCACAAAGAAGTAAAGGTGCGGGATAAATAATTCTTGAACTTTTTATTTCTAATACAATTTTAACTTTAATATGACATGTGATAATGCATTTAAATCATGCAATTAGATATGAACTCGTCAACACCCCTGGCAGACGCCGGTGTCCGGGTATGTAGGGCAACCATGTATATATAAGTGGGATTTGACGGGTTAAATCACTGGACATTATGAAGTCAATGTTGGTTTGTTAATTGATTAAATTTCATAGAACAATATTATTTTGCATTGAGTTACGTCTGGAAAATCTGTGACCGTTTTGAATAATAATTTACATACAAATTTATGACTTATTTACAACTGACTTCCTATCTACCTACATTAATACCTACTTCACTGATTGTAATAAATATACAAGCTAATCCTCATTCCTGTTTCACATTGAGAAATAAAGAGAGTACTTATTAACATATTGTGAAATACAGATCATTAAGGAAAATAAAATGAATTTGTAATTTTTATATTATATTTGAAAATAGTATGACGAGCTTTTGTATTTCAATAATTAAAATAGTATTTAAAAAAACATTTTGTGCTGTAAGAATTAGATTATGGATGTAGTTATTTATATTCAAGACGGTATTACGGCCTATTATAGTTATTTTCAGTCTCAGTTATTGACATAAATTGCCATCGGTTAACTTGAATTCACAAATAAGTAGTTACTTGTATAAGATAAAGATTTTTAGCCAATATCAATGGCATTTGTTTCACTTTTTATGTATAAGAGGTGGTGTTCTATTTGGTGATGTGTAGTCACTGTTTTTTATAAATATAAGCTATGCCAGTATCATAACCTGGTCACTGCCTGGCATGAAATAATATTTTTAATATAAGTTTAATGACTGAGGTACCAAAAGTCATAGTGCCTTGTTAACAGTGCAGTGTTAAGGGAAATTCATTCAACTATAATAACTACTTAAATCTTATTAATAGCTTGTACTATTACTTATTCAGAAAATAAATACTATACTCCGGTTATTTTACGAAGAGCTCTGACAGGTGACAATTCAAAAATTAATAGACATGGGAAATTATAATTAATCGCAAATTAAACCGATTTTTGTGCAGAATCTATAGAAAATGTGACTATAATTAAATCAATTTTATGTTTTAAAAGTGGGTGATATAAGCTCAATATATTCATTTAACCATGTTACATTTATTCATAATTTATTTTATATATCAAATTACATAATTTAAAATGAACACACTATATTAATATGGTATCTTCATAATCAAAACGAAATAACGAATAATCATCCAGCTCTAAGATATTTGCGTTCCATTCTCATATCACCCATAGTTTTTCAATATATTAAGGAATATTATTTCATTAGTCTAAGCCAAAATGGACTTTTCAATTTTAAGTGTATAGTATTGTAATTAACAAAGACAATTACTATTGTTTTTTTAAGTTGGTTGTCTCATAGAATATAATTTATTGCATATTGATGAAAACAGTTTTTGCAAAGAATGGATTGTTTAACAGCTGTTAAAGTCAGAGCTCTTCATAAAATAACCGCAGTATAATAATCACCTATTTTTAAATGATCCACATTTTACTTAGTCTATTTGATATCAAAAAGCAAAGACATTGATGACATGATCATTTTGTTTGAGGGCACTATTAGTATTTGGTTTGCTTTTAATTTTATTTTCTTGGAATGTAAAACAAAATACTTATCGATGCTTTGCATGAATAACTGCACAATCCAAACTTTTTGATATTGCGTTTTATAACACCATACAATTCATAATAGTCCATATTTTATGGTAAATGAAACTCACAGTCATATCGGCAAAAATGGGGCAGTGGTATGACAAAATGTCTATGTCATCGGTGGATTTTCGGCGCAACTTTTTTAAAAAATCGACAAACCGATTAAATCCGAGCAGATAACGATCACGATTTCAGCAAAACATTGATGAATGCCCTTTTGGTTAATACATTCTTTGATTATACATATATCTTCAATAAGAACCATATGCTTGTTTGCCCCCTAAATCATAAAAAACAAAGTACAAAGTTACAAGAAAAAACATTTTTTTAAATTTTCAAATGGCTGTCCTGTTAAATTTGTTTTCTTGGGATTGTGTGGTTATTCATGCAAAGCGGTGATATATTATACTTATTGATTAAGATTTATACTTCCCAGTCAATCTCATTACATCACTCAGAAATCAATTTATATAGCATCACTAGATTAGTTCAACAAGAATGCTGTAGTATGTGGGATGTCATTTAAACAGTACAAATGTATCTGCCAACTGGAATTTCCTTCCTGCCAAAACATTAGTTTCTTGCCTGCTTTTGTCTGATAGAAACAGATTTCTGAACTGGCAGTAGAGTAAAAATTTACAGAAGTTAAATAATGTTTAACATTTTATTGATTCACATAAATTATTCAATTTCAGTAATAACAATATCGTAATTGAAAAGGCTAATTAACATTACACTGTTTAACTCTTCTAATACTGATTTCTTCTAATTACATGAATGTTAGACATTGATCTGCAAAGTAGTTTTATTCTAATGTCTTCTAATACTTTTTATTTGTTGTTCTATTTCCTGATGGAATATCATCTAATAAAAAAATTGTTGCGCTGGTAATTCACAATAAGAAGTGGGTCATACAGTAATGTTGATTCTACCAATTGTTGTATTATAATTATTCTTTTTCAATCATATTAAACTTGCTATGGTGAAAAGGCATTTTTTTTATGAATATGCAGACAATAGTAACACTTCCTAATAAAAAAGTTGAAGTATAATATTTACTTAGTGAGATTTAAATGCAATATAATATATAACATTTATTTTAACATGAGTTAATATATTCTAATTACATTCTAATTGGTTCAATTTACGTACATATTACATGTCAACGCTAGGATATTATTTATATATATGCAACTATTTTATTATATTTTATGTATGTGACTGGAAATGTTTCCCTGCCATAGAGGAACACAACCATCTGTTCCTCTACAGTCTACTCTCCATTCGACGCTAAATGTACAAAAATATTATGCACTGGAATACAGCTAGACACTGAGATAACTTAAAAAATATTGCCAGCAAACAGTAAGAAATTCCATCCAAGACTATAAAACCCAAATTGTTTGATATTTCACTGTATTTATCATTCTGAGACCTATGGCTCTCTTACTAGTATTAATAAATCGATGTTAAGTATCATTATGCCATGATAATGACCATTAATGTAATAGAACACGCAGCTATTTGGTGACAATACTCTAGTACTTAGTCTACTCCAAACAGGCTCTCTTGTTTTTTAACCTATTGTCTAATAATGATATAACTTCCTAAAGAATTAGTGCTTTCAAAATAACTACCTACATTACAATCTAAGTGTTGCATTCAACACAGACAAGCAAGTGAAAGTAATGTTTAGACAATGTACACCCATGAAATAATACCAAAAAGTGCAATGAACTCGTACTAACTGACACTGCATTATGTTTTATGTAACTTTTAATCAGTTGTAGTGTTGTAAAAATGAATATGGCAGTACACTCAGGCTCTTATTAAAGGCATTTTATTGAGGTTATAAATGGCTTTATTGTATTTTGATTAAGGTAATTTAGAATTGTGATTGAGTTTTAGTTTCACAGATGGCGCTATAATGCGTGTGTTATAGATGAGTTTCACCAGAGCAGGTGTCATCAATCAATTCTTTGAATTAGTGGTTGACTCACAAGTCACAATCCACCCCTGCATCTCAGTATGTAGGCAAAAGTATAAAAATTGCATCCATATATCTTCACGAGTACTTTAATGAATTTTAGGATCTAGCGCATCACTTTATTTGGCTTAAGTCCAACTCCGGGTAAATTATTTGCTCTCAAGCGAAAATGTTTTATACAAGTGACCTGTCAAAATGTAAACTTTCTTTTCTTGGCTCGGTTAAGTGATTATGCTGCACCTGATGGTCAGTGCAGGCAAAATTACTATCTCGTTAAGAGTTGGGATGGTTGCCATTCATCGAAATTATGCTGGTGTATGTATATGGTATACCAAATTGTACCAAGTGTCCTATCTTGATAATACAATCTGGGATTTGAATTTTACAATCCCCACACAACTACCCCTAGACCAATGGGTCATAGTTTACAATTTGCATACAAATAGCGTTGAATTTATGTTTTAATATCTAAGCTTATTGTTCCGTATAATAACACTTGCGTAATTCGTATTCATACAATCTACATATACATAATAACAATTTGTTGGCATGAAATTGCTCTCGCCGCTGCAGTGGAAACAATCAGGCGATGACCCCCCCGTCCGCCAAACGCTGTGATTGTCATTTCACTTTCCTACTTCCTTGGTCGTGCTGGTCATACATATTGTATCTCTGGACAAATTTGTCAGTATGTAACCAGTTTTGAATGTGACATTGAAATATATCAAATATGATGTCTCATGCGGGTAACTTTGCTACACGAAATTAAAACCACCAAAATATTTTGGCATTGAAATGGGTACATTTGAGCACAACGTGCTACAAAGCAATTCGGGTTCGTACTGCCTGCGCGTATGTGCCTATCTCACCCCGCATTGCACGAACGGCAGAACTCCAAATTCCATCCACATCACCTCGGAGGTTGGCAATCCACCACTGTACGTTTTTGCCATGTACTACTAAACTATGGAACCAATTGCCGCCAGCAGCATTTCCGGACAGATACGACCTGGCGACCATAAAAAAAAAGAACGTATTCCCACCTAAAAGGCCGGCAACGCATCTCTGTGCTCCCTGGTATTGCAGATGTTCATGGGCGGCGGTGATCACTTACCATCAGGTGAACCGTATGCTCGTTTGCCCCCTATATCATTCATTCGCGTTCGATGACAGACTGTATGACTCTTTAGACAGTGCTCCGACGCGGTACACATAAGATAATTAAAACCATTTTACTTGTACTCTGTACACTTTCCCCGACCGCCGCGTCGGTCATCGACCGCGGATTCGACTCTTGCGCAACCGCGATCACTGTCACTTTCTAGGCTTTGGGCTCTGGGGCTCCGGACCAGGGCCTTTATTATGCATGATAAGACGCATGAATTCCTTACGGCTACTATACGGGCTGAAATAATCGCTGCCGTTATAATTTATGATTCCATGCGTTTTTTTAGTAACGCGCAGACATGATGAATGGGCCGTCTTTATCAGGGTAGTAACACCATAATGCATACACATACATACACTCACGCCCTTTATCCCCGAAGGGGTAGGCAGAGGCGCAACTAGTGCACACACTTTTCGCCGCGCATATTCCGTCCCATGATGTGATAGGGGGCGAGCTTATCGCCATATCGGGCACAAATTCCAGAATTCGGGCTGACACTGAGTAGAAAAACCCAATATCACTTTGCCCGACCCGGGAATCGAACCCGAGACCTCAGAATTGCAGTCGTACCGTACTACAACTACAAGGCAGTCCAGTAACACCATAATATTATTACAGAAATCCGATATAGAGTGACTGCTTGCTTATTGCTTTAAGTGAGATATATCCAAAAGCTCCAATAGAACCACCTTTCTGATTCTTCACTATGATATGTGTTTATAAGCAGTGGCGATCAAATATGTTCAGCTTAAACAGTTGTGAATTTGCCTGTGTAAGCCACAATAAAATACCCTTTGTTCCAAGTTTTATTTACATGAATAGAAGTTCCTTGGAAAATGTCGCTGTTATTTTCCTTAAGGTTTTATGTGAAATACGTGTTAAAGCCATCACGTCGCAGAATCTCCATAAACGCGCCGGTGTTACAAAGTGTAGTCAAACAGCACAAACATTTCCTCATGCTTATAAGTACAACATTGTGTGAAAATACTTTTCCCACAACATTATGAGCAGGAAAAATATGGATTGGAACTAGAGGACGAAAATGGAAACCAGTTTGTTATGTTTCTAAATGTCATATTTAATAAGCAATAAAAAAATATGTATATTTATGTCAGGTAATGGAATCTGGTTGCTGCGTCATAAAGCGGTTACCACTCAGACACATTCTTAGAACTAGAAGTATAATGGGGATTTTGCAGAACGTTAAGGTGGTGGAATGGGTTTGCCGATCTTTAATACGTTGGAATAAGCATTCGGAAGGGGGAGGTGAATTATACCAATGAACATTTCTGTGTGCTATTAGACACTCTTTCATTTTTACCCCGGAAACGGAGATAGACGCTAGCGTAAAAATTAGTAAGCTACAAAGCAAAACGCCAGTCGTAACGCGTCAGTCCATCCTGTTCTTCAAAAGCCCAGATTAAAGACTTCCAGCTACCGTCAACTCCAAAATGGGCGACCCGAGCGATACTATTCTGAGATTTTATGCACATACACTCAACAGTTCCCGGTATCAATTCATCATCATCATCATCATCAGCCCTGTATTATATATTGCCCACTGCTGAGCACAGGCCTCCTCTACTACTGAGAGGGGTTAGGCCTTAGTCCACCACGCTGGCCTAGTGCGGGTTGGCAGACTTCACATACCCTCGAGATTCTTATGGAGAATTCTCAGGTATGTAGGTTTCCTCACGATGTTTTCCTTCACCGTTAAAGCTAACGATAATTGATAAACAATACACACGTAACTTCGAAAATTCAGAGGTGTGTGCCTTGGGTTTTGAACCTGCGGACATTGTCTCGGCAGACCGTTCCATTCCCAACTTGGCTATCGTCGCTTGGTATCAATTGGCGAGTTGGAAATACTCGGAAATCATTTCGAATGAGAGTCATCGCGCCTGTAAATATCGAATCCGATGTAAAGTGACATCAGTTTATTGATGCGTATAATCTGGGCACACGTTATGGGATATTATATGGTTAAACTTGTTTTAGTGTAGTTTCATAGAGCGCTCAGTTCGACGATATTTCTCATTCCTAGCCCACGGTAAGTGTAAGACCATTTGGGGCAAAAATTCTAGGCTCGGGAAAATAAATTTTCAGTCACTTGATATATGGGGTAAGGAGTTATATCAATGGTAAAGACGAATGGTAAGACATCGCATGTACCACAACGAACAATCTAAATATTCTGAGAGTAGAATAAACCAATAAAATAGAACTATGGAACATTGTAAGCCTACTTATGAATTCATTACAAATATTTTTTACAGAAGCGACATATTTCAGTAAGCATCGCTACAATTGTTTCTTTTTTCGCGAGCGTGTTCTCCTAACCAGATTCCAGAACCAAGCTAAGTTAATTTATAAATGATGATAAATATTGTGTCAGTATCGCAACAGTCAACATAGTTTTTTTTCTGTTTGCTTTTGTTGTTTCTTTCATGCGTTTTTTATCTTTCCATCCCCTATGACTTCGTTCATTCTTGTCTCACGTTTTTGTCAAAAGGTGTTCATTCATACGTTCTATGGAGCCTCGAGTCTAAACTAACAGCATATATTCGGTATTTATTTCAAGAGCATTTGCAAATGCAAAATAAGCGAGATTATAGTTATTTTTTAAATTTATTAATTACCTTTTTCAATTTGGATGCTGTATTGATGCATTGGTAGAGTTCTTGTAAATAAATAATTCGTGAAGAACTCTTAAAACTCGTGCGAGTTTCAATGACGTTCTTCCTGAATTAGTAAAATTTCGTATCGAAACCAATTCGTATTAAAAAACAAATATAACGGATAATGAGAAAAAATTATTCATATTAAAACTATTGTGAATGTTTACCCTGTCTGCAAGTTTTATTAATAAATACTTTATATCAGACATACGTCTACATAAGTGTGGTTTTATACAGAATCGAGGAAACGGAAGGCGGAAAATAAACAATTACTAGGACATTCGATGTTATTACATATGAATGCAACGTGGTACACGATTCATTAAGAAATTCTTAGAAAGTTGATCCACAATATACTTACGCGTTATTTGCATATTGTAAACGTGTGGTTTAATATGTGCAGTTATGAGTGTAATTTCATACAAAGTATTTTTAAAATAACTAAGTGTTTGCTAATGTTCATTATTAAAGCACTTATATTATATTTTACTATGTTTAACGAATGTTAAGAATTTTATAAATATGAAAAAGAAGTGTTTCTGCGCAAACAGTTGAAAGAGATTTAATGAGGCAGCAGTTATTATAATAAGAAATATTATCATGGTAATAGCAGGGAAGGGTCGCCCCATCTCCTTCGCACGTACTGGTCCTAGTAGTAGTAATTTCAATCACTAACCTTAAAACAGGTGTTCAAGGACAGTATTCTGATAGTCCTTATATTAAGTGAATAAGACTCTTGATAGTTTGTTTTTCACATACTGAATAAAACTCTTACCCGGTTTATACCATCATAACTGTTCAGTTCCCGTCGGAATCAGTCTGTCCCATCATAACTCTTCAGTTCCCATCGTACTCGTAAAATTTTAATAAATTCCCAATTTCAACCGTTTTTACGTCCGAAAACAACGAATAATTTATTCACACCCGAAACGGTTGAATCTGTGAAGAATACTCTGCCCTGGGTACAAAGCTATGGCCACACGTAGCCGTTCAGTGTCTCGACAGTGGCCCGTCAAGTTCCTATATATTTAATCCTTGTTTATTGACTTTTCCCAATCTTCCTTTATTTTCAATGGCACAGCATCGTTTGTTGTGGAAATGTAATTTACTACTCTTGCTTTATCGTTAGTTTATCTATAGATTTTATTTTGTTTGTAAGACCAATAATAAATCACTTTATGTGAAGGCGTTGCTGATGGATTTCGCATGGTCACCCGTCACGTGCAGTTGTCGTCCACGTCGCGTCGCGTCGGTGAGATAGTTAGACATCCTACAAAATCACTTCTTTAACTGTAATTTGTTTCTTTAAAGGTAAAACACCTACGATTGATCTGGAAATTAAAGGTTTTCGTGTGCGATGGTGAATACTGAATAATCAGGTGACTTATTTATTTGCCGGGTTTCGATAAAACAAAATCCACCGCTCGGCCCCTGAACGATGATGTGGAAAACGCCCTATAAAATAAATTATGTAGCTGTGATGTAGGCTCGTAGTATAATGTCCAGGGTTGCCTAACTACAGTGCTCCACAAATTTCGTTTACTATCACAACTTGGCTCCATTCCTACATTCGATATTGTTGAAGAGATTTCGGTATTCACTTGAGGTAGTTTTCTGTTGACTATGCTCTTGTTTACTATTAGATAATATTTCCACATATATCAAATGTCAAGTGAGGTTCTCGGCGCAAGTTGGGGGTCTCGGAATGCTTGTACAAATATTTTGTTGCTGTAACTCACAAGAACTTTGTATTTATTTAGGTTTCCTGCAATTTTAATGTTCAGAATGTTGATTGATTTATGTAAACCTGACAATCTCTCGCAGTCATTACCATAAGCCTGAGTGTCGAGCATTCTTAATGTTATTAACAATAGAAAAATGTCTGTATTCAAGAAGACAAACAAGATAAAGGCCAATATCTACAAAACAATTCTACTAAGCGTAACTCGAGAGTCATAAAATAGTAAGAATTATTTAAGTACCTATCTCTTTCACATAGACCACCATAATTCGTTGAGCTCCGAGGGTCGTGTTGTAAATAGAAAGTATTATTTGGTCTTCCCATTAACTACAGTGTATAATTTTGTCGCGCTAAGATAAGAAAAAATTAAGTATTTAGATGAATCATAAATATTATATAAAATATATATTATTTGGTAAAGCTCATCCTACTTCCTACTAATATTATAAACGCGAAAATTTGTAAGTATGGATGTATGGATGTTTGGATGTTTGTAACTCTTCCACGCAAAAACTACAGAACGGATTTCGATGACATTTAGCACACGGGTAAATTATGTCCTGGATTAACAAATAGGCTACTTTTTATCCCAGGAAAATATAAAGCGGGACTTTTATCCCGGGAAAACTCATTCACGTGGGCGGAGCCGCGAGCAAAAGCTAGTATCTTATAAAATCAAGCAGATAAACATACATACTTCAATCACGAAAGTAAGTTTCAAAATAGACTTAGTTGAAGTATGTTATTTTTATTAGAAAGATAAACATGACAGCCCTGTGCATGAAGAAAGCATTGTTGTGCCAGTCGGGACATAATAATAGATGGAAATGGAGTGGGTGGGTAGTTATAAAAGTGCGCGGTGGAAATAGAGCCAAGCTTTCTTTGTTCCAACCGTATCGGACCGCAAGAAATTTTTATATCATAACTTAGCTAGTGATAGGTGATTATGGTATTACGTATATAGGGCGGTCGTTCATTCATGGGCAAAGTTATGTATTTTATTATGTTATTTCAATAATTAATTTCTTATGAACATTGGCTGCCAAACGAAGGTCACGGCTTCGATTCTCTCACTGAGAGTTGAGACGGATGTTTATGTTCACAAATATTAGTTTCAGGTGTGGGTATTGTGGGACAATAATTCCCTCGTAGTTGATATACGAGACTTTAGTATGGGGTCAGAACTCTATATTAACTGTTGGGTGTATTTATTTTACAGCGAGCGATAATTACTAGACCTTGGTTAATAATGGTGCTGTTTTGGCAAATATTCTAGACTATAACAATAAAATTTGTGACTTATAAAACAAAATATTTTTGCCTCGACGCGAACTATTACGAAGTGCCAGTAAGTAACAAAATAATTGATGTTGCGAATTAATCATTTTAATTAACGTTATGAACAGAGATATCTCCTAGAATTAAACGAGAAATATACGTTTAACCGCCAGGTTTCACTGCGGAACTATTAATTAGGTAATTTTTTTTTCAACAAGATTGTCAAATTGACCAATTCGATAGAGTTAGCAACAATTTTTGCAAATTGCGTAGAGTTGGATAAATTAATTATTGACGAAATATTACTCAGTAATATTTTTATTATGAAGCATGTTAACATTTTAATATAACCCCTATATTTCATAATAATTGACGAATTGGAAATGAGGTTTTATGTGTGACTCCCATTGGCTTGTGTGCTGCAGCATTATCCGCATGAAATTGACAAACATAACAAAGATATTGTTCTTCGCTCATTCAGTTTCATTAGACCCTCTTCGTGCTAACCATACCAGCATGAAAATTATATGGATGAATGACGTTTAGGCACGATCCTGTTAGCAAAAAAAAAATACTTACAAATGCCGAAAAGCCGCATTGCGTAGAACTGAAATCCTGAAAAGCCATAAAAACACATACTTCCGCTATTCTGGTCGCGACGTGCCTGAATCAGTGCCATGTGGCGCCCGAATCATAAAATTATACTCTTACACATTGTGACAGCCAAGGGCTTAAGTTGTATGAAGTTTTTTCAAGCTGAAGCCAAACACATGGGATGAATCGGTGTCCCATAAATTATAAAGGCGTTTTATAAGTGGCAACTTAGTTATGGGGATTGTAAGTTCGAAGTTACGTTTCGTACAGTATATTTACGAATCAATCACATATTTAAAAAAATATTAGTGCCTTAGTCGTTTTTATTTCTACCCGAATTACACAGTTGGAATGTAACGCTAAATTTCCGCGAACTAGATTTATTATATTTAGTCTATTAAATTGGAAACAATATTTTCAATGAATATTCAAGGGGAATATTACACTAAGGGTAGCGTATCTATAAATTTCTTATCAACGAGGTGAGGTGTAGGCGTAGCGGCAGTATAAAATTATATTTATAGTATTTAGTATTTTCCGGGTTTTCTGAATTACTTTGCAATTTGTTGTGCTACCTCTACAGCACTCTTTGGACTATTTGACAAATCCCACACAATATTGCCTAGAAATGAAGTATATTGTATTAAAGACGCCTCCGTTACATAAAACCTAGGTCAGGGAACCAGCCCTGCATCACACGTAGAACTATAATAATTAGGCCAAAATGATGGAAATCCTGGAAAAGACTACCGAATCTAAATCATGTCACATGCATTCCGACATTGTGGAGACTGGAGAGGTACACAGAAACCGTTTTGGTCATCTCACCGTGGAGCGAGGTCTACACCTGTGTGTAATAAGGCCGCAGACGAACTATTCTCGCTGTGACCTCGTCGTGCAGAGGTCGTCGCTCGTCCAGCTTTCATCGGCCCACACTACTACCGGCCTACACTTCTTCAATGCCGCGCTAAAATCATCTCTACAGGAACAACGGTTCGACACGCCAATTTGCATTGCGAATTAATGATTTGTTTTTTTCTTTTGTTTCTGTTTGCATATTCATGCTAATGTGAGAAACTTTGGCATTGCCACCCGTCGGCCTTGGCGACAGGGCAGCCAGTTTGTTATATCTTGATTTACGCTCCACGAAGTGTTTTAGAATATCTTATAAATATTATGTTTTCGCTTTTGTATTTTATATTTCTTATGTAAAATGTTTTTATAGATTTGTCCTTGTCTTTTTTGTTTCTTGTTTAGGTATTTATATCTTGGATGCTCTTAAGTTTTATTTGTATCGTTGTTTTTTAATTTTTCATTATTTTGGCATTTTACATTGTCATTAGCAACCTTAGACCATTTGTTAGCAACCGATGAAATAATATGCGTTCGTGTTGGTTTTTCAGCACCCTTAATAACTTCATTACAAATATTTTGGAATGATTTATCGAAATACCTATTAAATCCCGCTAACTGCAACTAATCCGATCTGATTCATCTTCAATAAAGTTCCATAATGTAATTTTATGCAAGTTAATAACTCACGCGCTCTTGATCTATCGATAAACAAACCAGACAGTTTTGATGATGCAAAAAGCAGTAAATTATACTTATCGAGTATTCCTAACATCTTTTACAAACTTTTGTCCGGACTTATCGGGGATTGTGTCGAGTCAGCGCTCTGTATCTAGTACGCGGTCAATAAACCTCAGTGCTTTTAGAGGGCCCCCACTAATGGCGCTCCCATTCCCCTTGTCCTCACTAATATCTTTATTTCGCCGGTTCAATATTTATTTGTTGAACATGTCAACTCCTAGAACGGATGAATCATCGACCGCTCTCGAAGCCTTGTTGTTTATCGACATCTTCGTTAATGTTTGGACACATGATATCGCTGTTTGTTCTCAACTATTATTTCTTAACAAATGTGCCTTCAATGGAATTTTAATAATGTTGTATTTTTGGGACTGTTTATTAGATGACGTTATGGAAGTTTGAGTAGACGTCGCGTCGTCTTATTCTTCGATTGCAATGCAATGCAATCAGCCCTGTATTATATACTGCCCACTGCTGACCACGGGCCTCCGCTACTACTGAGAGGGGTTAGGCCTTAGTCCACCACGCTGGCCTAGTGCGGATTTCCAGACTTCACATATCCTCAAAATTCTTATGGAGAATTCTCGGATATGTAGGTTTCTTCACGATGTATTTCCTTCACCGTTAAAGCGAAAGATAATTGATAAACAAACCACACGTAACTTACGAATTTCAAAGTGCTAAATTAGGTTTTAGGTAGGTAGGTATTTAGGACACTTGTCTGCTTGTCCTTTTAATATAATTTTACGTTCGTGATATTGTACTTAAACTTTCGCTTCCAAACACATTATATTAACAATAGGGTAGTTTTCTATGTTTGATTTTGTAAATTATTTTATATTTAACAGAAAATATTACGAAAAAGAAATTCTTCTGTGAAATCAGCATCAAAATTGGTTGAAAAATAAAGCAGTTATTCATATTTCAAATATAGCTGTGAGCAAAAGTGGGGACGTGCAGGGGATATCGCGCTATCTCTTTCGCACGCACGCAGCGTTATGGCCGGCGACTCTCGGTGACGTCACAGTGTAATATTATTGTTATTTGACAACTACCCCTTCCACCAATTTTCAAAGCATTATTACTTACTAATTACTGCCCCAATTTTGAATAATATTTTTCCGTAAAATTTTGGATGGCATACATTTTTGTTAAATGTATTAAAAAAAGTAGTCAACTACCCTATTTTCCAATTTACTTTCCGTATTATGTTTTCGTAATCATAAACATTCTAGCATGCGTCCAGTAAGTTTCATTTCCTGCTCCGATATTTTATCTCGGTAACTCGTCTGTGCAACTATCGCCAATTCCAATAAACACTTTCGTGCCATTCAAAGCGAGTCTTATCTTTTGTGTATCGACAATGCGGAACAGTTTTATTCATTCATCATAATAAATAATAATTTTGGTTTTTATTACCGCCGTTTTTTGTCCCACGTCGACCGTCAGTGAGACCGTTGCCAATTGCGAATTGTATTTGTTGCGTACTAAGATTCATATTTTACTCTCGATGTGTTAAGCACTTTCATCTGTAGGTCAACGGCACAGTTATTAAACTCTATGGTGTCATTTTTTTGTTTGAAAGTGAAACTCAGTGTACGTGCGGACATGGTGGGAGGCAACTGATTAATGTGAAGTGTATTTTTTGTCTGACCTGTCATCTCGTGTTGGCTAAATAATTTTGGATGAGGCGAATGTGTGAAAGTACAATAATACGAATAGTTTTTTTTACGTGTTAGTAGTAGTGTTATTTAATAGTTTAGAAAAAGCTCCAGGGCTTGTAAAAGCACAAGTAGTATAATGTTTGTTATCTGTACTAAGTGCTTACTTAGAATGCAATGCAATGCAATCAGTCCTGTATTATATACTGCCCACTGCTGAGCACGGGCCTCCTCTACTACTGAGAGGGGTTAGGCCTTAGTCCACCACGCTGGCCTAGTGCGGGTTGGCAGACTTCACATACCCTCGAAATTCTTATGGAGAATTCTCAAGTTTGTAGGTTTCCTCACAGTGTTTTCCTTCACCGTTAAAACGAACGATAATTGATAAACAATACACGTAACTTCGAAAAGTCAGGGGTTTGCGCCTTGGGTTTTGAACCTGCGGACATTGTCTCGGCAGACCGTTCAATTCCCAACTAGGCTATCGTCCACTTACTCAGAATGAATTGGGTAAAATCCTTTCAGTATTTAAGGACCCCAACTTACCTTACCTGCACGTAGTACGTCCAGGCCAGCATATTTTATGCTCTGGCTAATCTCCAACGCGCAATGGACTATCACGATTAATTATTCTAATCCAAAAACTCAATCCATATAAAGTTATTATATTGAAGAGTTTTTACATGTATTATGTTATTCAAATAATTTTCATAAATATTCAATAGTGTATTAGGTCTTTACCTATGAAATTGTCGTTTAGTATACAGAAAGTTAGTTTATTTCTATCAATCAAAATATGCACCCATGTTATCGATGCATCTCACCAACGCCGTGGTAATTTTTTAAATGCTCTACAAACTCTTCAAAGGCATTTTGTACTGCCTCTCGGTATGTATTGATATAAAAAGCTACGTACAGAATCCTCCGTTAGTCATTATTTGACCAGATTCATTTTTCACCCGTCCAACTTTTTACATTCTACATTGAAAACCGAGTCCTCATCCGTGTAAAAAAAGATATTTTTCCCATTAGTCCCCGCCGGTATGTCATACAAACCATACGACTAATTTCGTTTTCACGCCCGCCACCCACTCGCTCCGTTCTCAGAAGCGTGTTATGAATGAAACACGACTGTGTGCGTACCCCTTTAGGCGTCTCCCAAAACGAATGCCGTGCCACTGGACTAGTTTTGTTTTTTGTTCGGCTATTGTCCTGTAATTATGAATGGGTGTGGGTTATTTGAACACTTTTCCTTGTGAGAAAAGTTAGTATAGTATGCCCATTACCTACACAAATAGGCTGGCATAATTTTTTCGACTGGCGAAGAAGTCTATCTGGATTCTGGACCATACTCCGCTTACCATCGAGTGCAGGGGGTCACTTTGTTTTACCTGTATAAAGAAAGAAAAAACACCACATCAAATAATTATTGTTTTACGATCACTTAATTCTGTCTTCTTAACAAACGTACTAATCATGTACTCATGGTATACCAAATTTAACAAATAACTCGATATTTGTTTTCACACTGGTAGACTTGGAATTCACTTTTAAAAGCAAGCATACACACATATATTTGATTGTATCCAGTAGGTAGATCGAGTCAGTGAAGCAGACACTAATGTTAATAAAATAGTATTGTGTCTGCGGTTGCCACTCCCGCCTACTAGAATTACACCGGATTGTATGTAAATTGTAAAGTCTGCAATGAAAAGAGCGGCCCGTGAAAATGGTATATGTCACTCTGTGTTGTTCATTCAATTGTTTGTTCTCACGTTGATTGCTTTGATTCTGATTTGGTTTAAGCAGATTCTGAATCGGCTTAGCTGAGATACAACATGATTAGTTTAGCGAGATTGCTGTCATGAATTGCTTGGACCCGCTGGAGCCTCCAATCTGTTTAGTTTAAAATTTTCTCGTTGCTGTGGTCTGTGAAATAGTTGAATTTATTGGTTCATATCAAAACTAAATTGAGCAATTAATTATGAGTGTTACTTAAAACGGGCAAATAAATGGAATTAACAAAAAAACTTACGCAATCGATGTTGACAGATAATTAAAAAAAAAAAATTACGATTACCCTAATTTGAAACACCTGGGAAGTTATTTTTAAAATATTATAAATATTTGTACCAAACTATAAAATTTTACTACCTAGAAAGCTTTATGTGAGTATGATCTTAATATGTATATATACACATGTCATAGTGACAATATTTTTTATTTTGACATTAATAACTTTATACATAAAAAGTGAAAATTGACAAAAGATACTATGTATCTGCATGTTAGATTTAAAAAGACAATAGCTACTTTGATGGCCTACAATATTAATATAAATATTAAGAATGACGTTAGTAAAATATGTTGTATTGACATTAGTAGTACTACTAATGCAGTTTTTGACCCACTTAATAGTTTAAACTATTAGGTGAGACAACAGATAAGCAATTTGTTTTAACTTATACACCAAAATATACAAGGTTTATCTGGCAAACAACTTAAAATAGATTTATTTATACAAAATCATAAAAATAATATTCTTTGTGTCACCGAGCATTGGCTAAAGAATCATCAGATGATATTTAAAAACAGCAATTTGAATATTTTGTTTTGGTTTTGGATAATCTTAGTTGACAGTGTTCACAAACGCTGTCGAAGGCATAACACGCTCACTTCTCATAATTTGGTTGGTGATATAGGTAGAGCAACAAAATCTCGGAAGGAGCAGATGCCTCCGACAGCGTTTGTGAACACTGTCAACTAAGATTATTCAAAACCAAAATAAAATATTCAAATAAAAATCTTGTTTCTATCTTTTCAGTTCTTCAATGAATTTAGTAAAGATGGCAGATATTGCCGCAGTCGGGTTTTTTGTTTTTCTTAATTTTTTATTTTTTTTATTGGCCCTACCGGCTAGGAACCTGACGCAAGTCAGCTTTTCTATCCACACCGGACTTTCGGGTGAACGCTTTAGGCGCTCGCAACCCTTGATTTAAGTAACCATGCTGAGGGCAACCCACTAACGGGTTACGAACCTCGGCTCAGGACGGTCACTGGGAGAGGATGAGACATCAACGATTAGTGGGCAAGGTAGTGGGCAAGGGCAAGGGGGGGGGGGGGCGACGGGGAACGCGGCGAGGATGGAACTGCGGTCGTGTGGAGTGTAGGACTTTTAGGAACTCGTTCTTACTGCGAATGGCCAGAGTGATATCGTCCTCTGGATCGGTTAGAACTGAACGCGGCCGTCTCCATTTGGCGCGGTCGAATGGAGTGTATATTGACGCTTGCGGACTAACGTATTTGGGTGATTTACCGCCCGATCGAAGTAGCGTTTGCTGGTCATTTGCATGAAATGCCTGATGGTCGGCATGTTGGTATCCACTTGAAGGTTGCGATTGCGAACGTACCACGGGGCACCAAGAGCGTGTCGAAGAAAGATGTTTTGCAATACCTGCATACGCTTAAGACGAGCAGGCGGGATATGGGCGAACACGGGCGACGCGTATGTCATGATCGGTCTAATACGCGTGGTAAAGATCCTAATCTTGTTGCGGATGGACATTTTGGTTTTCATATTAAATTTCATATAAAAATATTTATTTAAATTATTTTGTTGAATACTAAGGTGATTCACATGAGTTATTGGTTTTGTTATTTACAAATTCATGCCTATCTGGGCAAGTTATAAACCATGCACACACCCTCTCTCTCACACACATATACACATTCACACACACATACACACACACACGTTCAGAGAGGTTCACTATACTTGTAGCATCATTTTTGAGTCTTATTATAATAGTTATTAAATGAATTCTAGAGGCTATTGTAAAACTGTGGGGAAAGGCGCTACGTGCTGAGATACAGGTATTTAACCTAGTTCGGCATATGGAGGCTTATCTTTGCTTAATGTCGCAAATCTTTAAAGCCTATGTTTTTGGTGTAAATTTATTGTAATTTTTGTGCCAAATAAACTTTATTATTATTTATAAGCCAATGCAATTGGCTCATCGCGAATGTGGCTCGCGCTCGTACCGCATTTACGTGTGGGATGAAGGTCAACCTCTGATCAAGGGTCACTCCTAAATATTTGGCTTTGTCCGTCCAGGGGATAACCTGGTTGGACATGCGGACTGAGTTGTGAGGCACATGGACTCTCCTTTTCAAAGTGAACAGGATAGCCTGACTCTTTGTGGGATTGACGGTGATTCGCCATTTGCGGAACCACTCGCCGAGCTTGTCGGCGGCGGCCTACAAAGTGCGCACCACATTGTAGGGGTCTCTACGTGAGGCGTAGATTGCGGGATTTTGTTACTTATGTTAAAAAAAAAAACAAAGTATTCAAAAAAGCTTGTATTACAGTAAAATCATTGTTCATAAGTTAAAAAAAAGAACGAGTTGTACTCGGGGAGTGCCGGTAGAAGTGAAAACTTGAACATTAACGTTGTGCATTTTTGAATATTTTCGAATGATTAGAGAATAATTTCGCACGAATTGCTTTATTTATCAGTATAAAAGTACTAGTATTTGTGTGGTTAAATACAATATTTATTTATTGCACTATCGTCCAGGATTGAGTGTCGCCATCTAGCAGTATTATTGGGCGTCATCTGCTAATTGTCGATACCTCTGCACTTCGGATGTCCGATGAATGAGTGTCGGGTCATCTAGTTGGCTACTTAATGTAGTATTGAAATTAAACTATTATAACGGATTTTATCGCGGTTTTTTTTTATTTAATTTTTCTCCCGACGTTTCGAAGGCTTTGCAGCACTTCGTGGTCACGGGGCGGACTGAGGTGTTGGTGGTCCGAAAAGTTAGTGTTACAAATCTACCTTCAATTTACAATTATACAATTTAAAGATGTTAGTCATTGTTTGCGGTCCGGTCTACGCAGTAAGAGCTCACAATGTCTTGAGGTCTGGCAGCAGGTCTTTTGGGGCCCGATTTAATTAGATGTATGACCGGGTCCCAGGCTTGTGCAAGTTTCCAACCATCTTAGATTAGGATGTTTTTCGCCATGCGTATTTCATCCCATGATGTGATAGGGGGCGAGCCTATCGCCATATCGGGCACAAATTCCAGACTCAGGGCTGATACTGAATAAAAAAAATCCCAATATCAATTTGCTCGACCCGGCTCGACCGATAGATCACAGTGCGTACATGTTAATGCAGTCCAGTCTTCTGGTTCACCAGTGCGTATGGGGACTCCACAAGAATCGATTCTCGGTCCTTTTTTATTCTTGATTCATAGCGAAGGCGCGCCTTCGCCCGCGTGAAAGGCATTTTCCAGGATAAAAGTCCCGCTTTTTATTTTCCCGGGATAAACAGTAGCCTACGAGTTAATCCAGGAAATGATCTACCAGTGTGCCAAATTTAATCGAAATCCGTTCTCTTCTTCTTGGTCGCGTGCGTCATTACTGAAGGTCGTGTCCCTGAAAAGCCTTCGTGGCTGTATCTATTGTACGTTTCCATTTCGTTCGGTTTTCGGCTTCTCTTAAGGCAGTCGTAACAGACAATCCAGTGAGGGCAGTTACTTGGTCCGACCAACGGCTAGGTGTCCGGCCGCGAGGTCTTTTTCCTTCTACTTGGCCCACCACAAACAACTTGTCAATTATATCTGTCTGACGGCGGGCAATATGTCCAAAATAACCGAGAAATCCGTTCAAACAAACAGAAAAATAGATAAAAAAGAATTACAAAAATCGCTGATTTGTGTTCCATTACTCTTCTTTACTCACTTCCTTTCTTTTTTACCACATTTAACCTGTTCTACTACTTTATTATATTATGTATAGATTTATATTAATGACTTACCCTTCTACGTTAGAGGTATATGTGATATTCTGCTATTTGCTGATGATACCTCGCTTGTATTTAATGTTGACTGTAAAAACAAACTTTCACGACGTAACTAGCGCAATGTCGCAAATCTTAGATTGGTTTACGTTTATGATATATTAATTATCATACATATTAGCTTTCTATATGAGTAGTATCCATTTACACAACAAAACACCTTGTGCACCTTCTCAGGGGTCTCTACGAAGAAGGAACTGCTTCGGTACGAACGGATGACCTTCTTTCACATAGCTTTCATCCCAGCGCGGGCGTCCGCCAAGGATGTATCATATCGCCGCTCTTATTCAACGTCTACACAGAACTTGCGATGCGCATTACTCTCGAAGACTGGACCGATGGCGTTGCGATTGGTGGTTACAAAATCGCAAATCTTCGCTACGCCGATGATACAACCTTGTTTGCGACTAGCAAAAGCCACATGGAAGAACTACTGCTCAAGATGGAACGCGTAAGTCTTACATTTGGATTGAAGATTAATCGGAGTAAGACCAAGGTTATGATTGTGGACCGCGCTAATGTCAATGCACCAGGAGTAACACAAATTGCGAATTGCGACGTAGTTCAGTCGTATGTTTACTTGGGTGCTTTGATATCAAACAATGGTGGTAGCGTGGACGAAGTGAAACGACGCATGGCGATGGCTAGAGGGGCAATGGACAAACTAAAGAAAATATGGAGGAATCGTAACATAACAAAGGCCACTAAGATCAGGCTCGTTAGGGCACTTATATTCCCCATATTTCTGTACGCAGCTGAAACATGGACGTTACGCGAACTGGAAAAGAAAAAGGTGGTGCTGGACAGAGATGTGATTTATCTAGATACAAGTATCTGAAATACAGATACAAGATACAAAATACGTATTTAGTATCTTGTATCTAAGATACTTTTTCAATTTTTATTTTGTATCTTGTATTTAGATACAATTTTTTAGTATCTTAGTATTTTATAAATACTTAATTTGCTAAGATACTTTTACTAATTATCTATGCATTTTTTACATTAACGGCTCATTTAAGGCCCATATACACGTTGCAAGTTTCTTGCCTGTTGCATACAATTAAATTGAAGCAATATATGACTTGCATGGTTTAAATAATCAACCCGTAACATTCTTGATTTGTTTGTGTAAAAAGCACATGCTATAATTGGTTAACCAAACATTGTATTCAGCTGGTTTCTGTCTTCTTTTGAAAACGTGAGGGCATTGAGTCTTATAATTCTGATTTTCAGTGTGTCTCCTGATTCCGATAAATCTCAATGAACTTTATTAGGGTCATTCGGGGCAACAGCACGCAGTGGGTAAAAGTTCGCATGGTCAATATCTCGGAACCTATTAAGGGGGCTCAGACACATCGTCAGGGACGATATCAGAGCTACAAGCTATTTTACCAAGCCTCGCTTGTTTAGCGAAAAACGGTGACCAACGTGATTTTGTTGATTAGTTACCAATATTCTGTGCTGGGAAAAAAGTGTATGGCTAGACGATGCATCAGTTTACAAAAGTCCGTTAATTATGTTAAATTTACATGATTATTATAGTCTTTATTTTAGTCAATAATTCTGTCCTAGAAAATAAATGCGTTTCAACTAACGTGTGATTGTTTAAAATATTCCCTGTTTGGGTAAGAGTACGAGGTTAAAAGTACGCACCCTGTTATAACTTCATTACAATGATCGCACGGTTTTTTCTTCTTTAAGCTGTAATTAAGTCGAATATTATTTGTAAAGATTTTTAGACCTTATACAGAAAAATAATATTTTCATTAAACACTCTACGTAGTTTTACCCACATAACGGGTCAATAGTACAAATTTCTCCCGATGCACTTAAACATGTATTGCAAAAAAAAAACAATGAACAAATGTACAAAAATTCATTAAATAATGAAAGTAGAATAAATTTCCTTTACATTGAGTGTTAAATCGTTTTTCAAGACAATATATTTTTGACTGTGTAGACGATAGAAAAAAAAGTGCGTACTTTTAGACCGAATGACCCAAATCAGCAGAACCTAATTTTAATACTTTTTACTCATATTTTTTAATAAACACAGTAGCATCTAAAATCTAAAACGTTCAACATTTGATTTTTTTTATGGCATTGTATGACGGACCACCTAGACGGACTCTTACATATGAAAGACCACCACCGCAATGTCTATTTCTACCGCCAAGCAGCAGTTTGCATGCACTGTTGTGTTTCGGTTTGAAGGACATTGTAGCCAGTGTAACTACGGGACATAATGAGACTTAACATCTTATGTCTCAGGATGACGAGCGCAGTGGAATGCCACACAGTACTTTGTAACTCAAGGTGCTGGATGGTGTTGCTACTGTTTATGGGTGGTCGTATCGCTTACCATCAGGCGGACGGCACGCTCGTCTCGTCATTCAAGGCAATAAAAAAATAATTTCAAAAGGTATCTTATTTGAAAAAAGTATTTAGAAGATACGTATTTTGTATCTAGTATTTAGATACTATTTTCAAAAGTATCTTGTATCTGGTATCTCAAATCCTTTATTTACAAGTATCTTGTAACTTGTATTTCAGATACTTTTATGAAGTATCTTGAACATCTCTGGTGCTGGAGAAGAATGCTTGGGATATCATGGACTGAATTCCGCACAAACCTTTCCATTCTCCAAGAAATCGGCATCAAGCAGCGTTTATCCGAGTTAGTACAGTCCCGTATACTAACATTTTTTGGTCATATCTCGCGGCGGAATAATGACTCCATAGAGCGTCTAGTCGTTCAGGGCAGAGTGGAAGGAAATAGACCTCGTGGTAGGTCACCAATGAGGTGGACCGACCAAATAAAATCAGCAGTAGGAGGCCCTGTACACGAATGTACCCGATTGTCGTCTAACAGAGACAGATGGAGAGATATCGTGCGGCGAGCTACATCATCGTTTGAACACAAATAATAGTGACCACGACCGTTCTGTCAAGAGCGAAGCGAAGAAGAAGTATCCATTTTCATACATGCCATTTCATACACAATATAATAATTTGTTAAAAGCGCAATCGATTGTAAAGGCTTGCAAAGCGCACAATGCGTAATATTTTTCTCGGAAACACGTGCGAATTCGTCCACCCGTAAAATCACGGTGATGTATTTGCCTCCACTCGCTCCGGGCGCTTTTTTTGCTTTTCATAATCGTGAACTGTCCGCTCAGTTTCAATTTTTTTTCGCATTTTGTGCTTCCCGTAGTATGTGTAAGTCAACTGAAGCTTTGATGAATTGTATGTTTTACTCTAGTTTGTTCTTCTGTTTTTTAACATAATGATGATGTTTATTTAAAACACTGAAATTACAATTAACTAGGTGTTGCTCACGCCTTCGCCCGCGTTAAAACCCTTTCCCGCTTCAAAAGTACCTAAACACCACGACGCGAGCGCCATCTGTTTAAAAATCACATTAAAAAATGCCATTATTTCACACGGGAGCAAATTACCGGGATACAAAGTAGCCTATGTGTTAATCCAAGACATTTTCTACCCGTGTGCCAAGTTTCATTCAAATCAGTTCAGTAGTTTTTGCGTTTACAAACATACAAACAGTCAAACCTTTCGCGTTTATAATATTAGTAAGATTGCAGACGTTTTAAATAATGCTTAAGCTCTTTTACGTGACTTTTTCCTTGTTTAAATGTCATCTGCACAGGTTATATAACAAATGAAGAGGGAGCATGGTTATCTTATCTTGAACGCTAAGTTATTTTATCCCGGATCAATCGATAGTCCAATAGCGGCTTAGCGCCCCCATCCACCTTTCTGTAATTCTTCGAAGTCCATTATGTTACATATAAACTTGGATTTCGTAGAATATTGTAGTATCATCTTAAAATAAGAACCCTGTTTAACTGTTTTGTTTGTAAATGTATCGTAGAACTAATCCACATTGTTATTTATAAACGCTTTTCAACAGTGAGTTAACGATTAACCCCGTTTTACAATAGAAGTTAGCACTAAACTACTATTGTTTTGCCACTTTCTACCTACATCAAATGATTTGAGATGTAGAAACATTAATTAGGTGTATCGCTGATTCTAGTGAATATTATTAAATTGCTTATAATTGGTATAGTTTTGTTGTCCTAGTGGGATTTATGAAATACGGACAATGCAATTCCACCTGTATTAGTCTCCACTAACACTAACAATGCAAATGAGTTCCAATGAAGTGTCGATTAACTTTCAAATGAGTTGTCGCGAGAAAGCGATCCGCCGGTGTGTACTATAGTCTGTATTTCACGTGGCGACGTAATTATGTCTCGGAGTAGCATCTCTTGAGGCTTGGCGACGGATAAGGATCTTTAGTTCGATAGGAGGTTTGGAGAGGTTGGCGTTATAAGTATCATCGAATTGTATATTTATAGGGCATGTTGTAGTCTCTTGTAAAAGACATTGAAGAAAATAGGACTGATATTGACTAGAGAATATTAATACTGAAGCCTTGGACGGTACTCACCCTCACACCTCGCGATCAGAATAAGCTCCGTAAACGGTCATTGTTCTTGCTGCACTTCTGCTTACACCTTCTAGGGACAAATGTTTGAATTTACGTTTGTATTTTTTTGAAAAAGAAAATAATAAGGAGCTGTAGATCGATTCTCAATGATGGAAAGTCAACGACAGACAGAAAGGTATGGACTAAAGATTCTTTCTGTCTTATTGTCGGCATCACCATTATTAGACTATGATAATGTGTGCGTATTATCCCATACGATAGGGTATTTAATAATCACCGAAAAAAGAATTTATAAAAAAAACTACACACAACATCCACTTTGTTACTTTCTTTTTTAATAATATTCTGTATAAAATTAGTAGAAAAGAGTTCGCCTCTAGCGATGAGACTGCCTTCTAAAAATTCTATTTCTTTTAATTCATGTGCACTTCATATTTTAAATAGATCGTCTAGACTTATCTCCAGTTACGATTTTTAACTTACACTTTTCACTTTACAAGTACATCATGTTACCAACCGGGGTAGATAACCTTTAGCACGTAACTAAAATGTCAGATTATTATGTCCTATGTATATCTGGTGCCGGGAAAAATCCCTCTCTATCTCTTGAAGTAAAGGAATCAAACAAACCATTAATCTATCTAGGTTTTTGTAATGTCTTTGTTTCAGATAAATAAATTATTGTTATTATTACGCTAGAGTCATGGGATTATCAGAGTATCGTAACTAAGCAGATATATCTTGGTCAGAGTATGTTTGCACGGGTCCAAAAAAAGATTTGGGCTCTTTTTGTCCCAAGTTTAACTGACGTCCTGGAACTTTGTAACTCAAAATGATAAGACGATAGACACGTTGAAGCCTCCCTTTTCCGTCTGTTAGATTCTTCAGAGATGGCTCGAGGCCTGTTATGTGCTAATAAATAATATAATAATACCAGTCTTGTATTATATACTGCTCACTGCTGAGCACGGGCCTCCTCTACTACCGAGAGGGTCTAGGTCTTAGTCCACCACGCTGGCCTAATGCGGATTTCCAGACTTCACATATCCTCAAAATTCTTATGGAGAATTCTCGGATATGTAGATTTCTTCACGATGTATTTCCTTCACCGCTAAAGCGAACGATAATTGATAAACAAACCACACGTAACTTTGAAAAGTCAGAGGTGTGTGCCATGGGTTTTAAACCTGCCGACATTGTCTCGGCAGACCGTACCGTTCCCAACTGGGCTATCGTCCACGCTCCCTATATTTACCGGAAGAACAGACGATGCTCCATTACCTCATCATCTGTGGTAATAGCAGCTCACCCGTAATCTTTCCAGCGTTAAATGTTACTTCCGTTTCTTGGTGCAATCGAATTGACTTCCTCTTCCCATCTTAAAATGTCCAAACGTGATCGAACTTTCTCATTATGGAATTTAGTTCTCATGAGTACGTTCTAAGAGTCCCAGTTACTATAAGTTTGAGATTTGTATAAATACATTATTCTGTAGTTTCTCAATTTAAGCTTAAGTGATATAGTTTTAAGAGGTAAATTTAATTATTGAAAAGTCGATATTTCTAACAATAAGTATGCAATCAGCCCTGTATTATACACTGCCCACTGCTGAGCACGGGCCTCCTCTACTACTGAGAGGGGTTAAGGCCTTAGTCCACCTCGCTGGCCTAGTGCGGGTTGGCGGACTTCACATACCTTCGAAATTCAGAGAACTTCTCAGGTATGCAGGTTTACTCACGATGTTTTCCTTCACCGTTAAAGCGAACCATAATTGATAACAATACACACGTAACTTCGAAAAGTCAGAGGTGTATGCCTTGGGTTTTGAACCTCCGGACATTGTCTCGGCAGACCGTTCCATTCCCAACTGGGCCATCGTCGCATCGCACAACAATAAGTATATTATCAACAATTTGTAGTTTCGCAATTCCTAATGCATCAAAGTCAGAGCAAATGTATTTTCTAAGTAACAGCTAAGTGACCATACAATTTTAATAAATACAATACGTAGAAATAAATATAATACTTTATTCTGTACCTAAAATACATGTTTCGAGGCAATAAACATTTCGCTTATCTTTTTAATATTTAATTTAGTAGCTATGTCCCTGATCTTTGACTATTTCAATTTATCTACCACAGATCAAATCGATATGGCTGATTTTAAATCTTCAAATGCTAATATTTAAATGTCAGTATACTTAAAATTATGTTGGCAATAAAGGTTTAATAATAATAAAAAATAATATTATATAAGAATGTAATAATCCTCATAATATTGTGAAGATATAACGAAGAGTACAAGAAGCGAAAACAATTCGGCCCAAATGCGACAAACACGCGGTTCAAAGTTGGTTATTGCGAATCTCATATTGGCCAAGTCGAAAGACTTTCGTCCCGTCGCGTATACTTGCTTCCCATAAAGTAGCGTCTTTATTTTAATGACGTTCTTTGGAGGCATAATATAAATATTGTATTGCACAGTCGAAAGTCTCGTCTCGACATAATATTGTACTCGTTCTATTGACTATTATCCTTTTATTATTACTTGGTTTGAAGGTATGATGTCTATGACTATTAAGGGTGTACTTAGTTGTGCTTCGCGGGATATGTCTAAATTGGATTTCATTATATCTGGTTTCGGCGTTTGCACTTTTTTTTTAATTTACTAATTTCCCTTATGGACTGCCTCGGTGGCGTAGTTGTATTACGATATGACTGCAGGGCTGAGGTCTCTGGTGCAATCCCCGAATTGGTCAAAGTAATATTCGATTTTTCTTTTAGTATCAGCCTGGAGTCTGGAATTTGTGGCCGATACGACGATAGTCTCGCCCCCTATCACATCTTGAGACGTAATATGCACGAGGAAAAGTGGGTACATTAGTTGCGCCTCTGCCTACCCCTTCGGGGATAAAAGGCGTGAGTGTGTGTGTATGGGTGTGTAATTTCCTCTATTAAATGTTATGTGGCTGTTCAATTGATCTTCACTGGCGGTAGTATTTTAAACAAGATCTTTGATATACTAGATATTGGAAGTTAATAATAAATAAAATAAGTTTATTGATCAGTTTCCTAACGACAAAATTTCTTAGCTGCTTGATTTATTTCCGCATTCGTTTGATGAGACATCGACACCGCAGCATCGACTCCTCTGGCATTTTTAGTATATACACGTTCTTCAGTCCTATGCCCTTTAAAATACACCATGGAGAATAGACAATCCTGTACGTATATCGGCCCGCTAGTGCAACGCCTGTATGCCAGAATTACGTTATTATTGACGCTGGACCGTCTTTACAAACATATAATTAGTGACTAAAGCTATCTAGTTAAAAAAAATCCAATTCCGAACGAAGAAGGCATTTATTGCGTGACCAAAATGTCCAGTCACTCCACTTTATTTGAAGCCTACATTAAACTGTCCGCTACGGATGCTAACAAATGGCAACATTTGTCAAGGTAGGACAAAAAACTGTGCGTGTCTTGTAATATTAATACTGGAATGATGAGCAGTCATAAAAATCCATATTTTATTAGTATGCTAATTTCCTACCCAGCTTTTATTATCCTGGTGCTGCAAAGTGACATAACTGTTTTAAATGTAATTGAGTCTAGTTCAAGAAAGCAATTAACCACCAAATGTTGGCCTGCTCAAATGTTTCCTCATATTACCGTGGAAATGTTCAACATATTATGATCAAGGGAACGAGTCTTTCGTTTATATTTAACGTGCCACCGTCAAAGAGGACTTTATCTTTTCTACTGCTGAAGGTTTAGAAAAGATGAAGAAATTGAATCAATTCGCAATATTATGTTCTTTCAATTCGGGTTGTGTCTCATTGATACTAGATGTAAGGTATTTTGGCTATTCGATCTTTAGCATAAACAAACTGCGGATTTTTCGATTACATAGTCACGGCTGGAATTATTATCTAGTATGGCTTCTATCATATCTTCGGTTTATGTTATACGGAAATAGGTCTTTTAAACATTGAATTCACTATTTTCACCATTGTGTACCTCCTTCGAGGACATCAAGGTTCTATGCCAGTGAATCATCAATCAACAGCATATAAAAAAAAAACATATTCAATGTCTTATTGTGTTTATAAAGGTATAATGGATCGACCTTCACCGCACTCGGGGATGCGCGACCATGCGCGTCGCTTCTCATCGGCCGACCTACATGGCCCGTTCGTGTGAAGCGCTCTGTGAACTATTGATACATGGTTTGATTCTGACGTAGCTATGGTGGATTGTGTGCTTATTAGTGTTTTATAGTAAAAGCGGGTACAGGAACAAGGGAGGATGCCAGCTAGTAACTCGGCTATGAAAAATCAGGCCTGTTTTCGGCTAAGAATTGAGAGATCTGTTCAAATTTCCAGTTGAAATATAAGACCTCAATTTTTTTGTTTTTATTCCAATCGATGTACTAGCGCTTCGACACAGAGTTAAGAAACCCAGAAACTAAATATTTGTATTATTCTCACTAACAGTCGACAGATTCGAACATGGAAACGCTAGCCAATCACGCGCAACGAACTATAATAATAGGTAGTGTCTATTATCACGTCCACGCGGCGAGTCGTGGCTCAGAGGCCAGACGGGCCGCAGACGAGAGAAAGGCACTGAGTCACCGGCGGCGGTGCTGCGCGGGCGGCGGCGGGTGCGTTGATCTCGAGATGCTGTAGCATAGGGTTTGGCGTTGTTGGGTTATTATGGGCAGGTGTGGTCGGATGTATTTGATTAGGGTCTTTATTATCATTAGTCGAAGTTTTTTTTAACGGTCAAATATATTTATACACTTTATTGTGTTAAATATCAATGCAAGAAATGTAATAAGTCTTTGGTTTTTAATGTAGGTCCTCAATTTCAATAGTTTCATATCAACCGCCCTTATGCCGATATTCCTTAACTGTATTTTTCACGAGAGCATGCTGTAAATTGAAATAGGGTTGATTTGTTGCCACCAAGTACAGTACTAAACGCTTACTACGGCGTACTTAAACGCCATTAAACTGCTATTTCCTTCGCTTCGTCCACTAAGATGTAACGGACTCAGGTTCGCTATGCTGCTGGAATGCGGACAACAATTTAGAGATTACTGAAGTTACAGTCTGAAGCGGGTCCGTGCGGTCGGAGGCTGTCCATCGATGGTAACACGCATCCCGGAGATTGAACTAGTGATTCAAAGGCTCTATTTATAAGGCATGTCGCGGCCAGGCATTCTATTTAATAATTCCTTTATATATACACTATACTATGTAATAAGTATCTACATAATTGTAAAATCTGTCGACCTCCTGATTTTTTTGTAAATTTTTGCATTGATAGGAATTAACATTATCCTTCAGTGCTATGGATTATTTTATATCCCGGAAACATACATTTTTTGGTACATATGTCAACAGCTTCAGATAATATTATTCCCGAAGGCGCATCTTGTGTACCTAAGTACGGTATGCCGATCTTTCCGTGCCACGATGCAATGCGATGGCAACCCTATCGACAAACAGAGGACACACTGCAGTCCTGAAAGAATTGAATGTCATTTTTGTAAAGAAAAAAAAACTGGTACGAAATATAATTATCCAACCTTGCAGTCGAGCCGAGGACCTCACAGCTCACAGCCGAAGTGCTGCCACTAGACCAACGACGAAAAAAAGGCTTGACAATCCTACTAATATTATAAACGCGAAAGTTTGTAAGAATGTATGGATGTTTGTTACTATTTCATGCAAAAACTACTGAACGGATCATGTCCTGGATCAACGCATAGGCTACTTTTTATCCCGGGAGAATATAAAGCGGGACTTTTATCCCGGAAAAACATTTACACGCGAGCGGAGCCGCGGGCAAAAGCTAGTAGTAAACAATGTCATTCTACGAATAGTACTGTCTGTAGTTAATTGTAAAAGGTTGTAATCCACTAGGGTTGTCGACCCCAACGACAACGGCTATAAATGTAAATACCCGAGTAATCAACACAATTAGTTTCCGTGTTTTATTCATTTTTTACGAATGTTTTGTACTTCCGTTGGGAATCAACTAATATTTTTTCGGGGTTTTATTGCTTTTTAATGTGTTTAGGTTACGCGCAAACGGTGATCATTCAGATAAACATTGCAATGTCAGGTCTTCAATGGTGCTTTTTGTAATTACATAATTTTCTAAAACGAACTATTTGTGTTTTTGATAATAAGTGAATTAAGTTTATTATTGTTTAGTTTAGTATTTCCGAAACTGTGGATCGTGACCCACTGGTGGGTCGGGAGGGAATATTGGGTGGGCCCTGAAAAATAGGACAATGCAACGACCGACCGGGTCTACAACCGGATGGCCACTGATAGACGAGAAAAGTAACTAAAATTTGCATTGAAACGGCACTCTTTGTAACTAATTGAGCATAAAAATGTCTTGATTACAGCCAAAAGGGTAGTATATGAAAGCTTTTTTGTGGGTCGTGGTCCAGTCCGCTTTGGGAACCACTGGTAAGTTCATTATCGAGGCCATAACGTCTTAAATGTGTATTAACTAGGTAAAAGCTTTTGATACTATAAAGTCTGTTTTCGGAATAAAAAGACAGCTTCGGGTAGAAGTCCATTCCTGGGCATAAAACGTAGCTTATTGATATAAGCTACGTAAATACTCAAGGGTAACGAATCTTCCTATTGGAGTAAGTAATTTTATATCAGTCCAATAGTTTCAGAAATTGCATGTTCACAAATATAAAGAAAAACTTCAGCTTTATTATATTATAGGATATATAATAGAATCATTACAAATATTTAACAAAAATAAAAAACCCGACTGCGTCAATATCTGCTATCTTTATTAAATTTATTGAAGAACTGAAAAGATAGAAACAAGATTTTAATTTGAATATATTATTTTGGTTTTGAATAATCTTTTTTCTAGGTTTTTTGTTTTTCTTAAATATATTTTTTATTTTAGGTTACTTTTTGGCGCCAAAAATCATTAATTGTATTTTATTTTTTATTTTGATGTACCCAGTGTCACTCTCATGACTAAGACGAATCTATTGACACCACTCACATAAAAATACCTCAAGCCGTTTAGGCTGTAGAGCGTGCCAAAGAAATATACAAACATGCATACATACATACAAACATACATACATACATACATACATACATACAAACATACATACATACAAACATACATACATACAAACAAACATACATACATACACTCGAAAAACATAACCCTCCTTGTTTCGCAGTCGGGTAAAAAGCAGCAGAATTGACATCTTAAAACCCTATCTCAACAGGCCCTAAGAGATCGTAAAGCTCTGTTTTATAAAATGATCTTCTGTTTAATATTATACACCACACATTATTACAAGTTTTATTATTTCTTTATTGTCGCTGTAATATATTATAACGACTCGTTTTATTTCCTTTCATAATATGTCTTAACTTAATAACGACCTGGGACGTACTTAGGAGACAATTTAGGGATTTTTAACATGTTTCTTCTTTGATACAACGATAATGATTAATGAATATCTAACATTATAATTATTTGTTTCAGGTAATTTGTCGAACTACTATAAACTGGGAAAATCGGTAATGGCGAGATGGACATCCAATAAATGCATTTGTTACTATTTTTAATTATTGTCTTATTAGGATGCACAAAATATTGTTATAGGTACGTTTTACATACTGCTCAATTTAATCTGTGTGATATTTTAATTTGCTTCGGTTTATTTATTTTCAACTTCGACTGCCTCGGTGGCGTACAGTTGTATTACGGTACGACTGCAATGCTTAGGTCTCGGGTTCGATCCCCGGGTCGGGCAATAATATTGGGTTTTTCTACTCAGTATCAGCTCGAAGTCTGGAATTTGTGCCCGATATGGCGATAGGCTCGCCCCCATCACATCATGGGACGGAATACGCACGATGAAAAATGGGTGCACTAGTTGCACCTCTGCCTACCCCTTCGGGGATAGCGGGCACGAGTGTGTGTAAGTGCTTCGATTCACAAAAAATAATAATTTTAGTTAATGAAGCCCCCAAAGCTCAACTCTCATTACACCCCATAAACTATCGCTGTCTCAATACTTAGCGTATACAACCAGTTGTGGCAGAAATAGCCTAGTACATGCAAAAGGAACACCGAGTGTACGACCGCGGCCCCGGTAACGAACGGGCCGCATTACAGACCAAGTTGAAGGCGGTTGTAAATCGTGCGCGACGCACGGCCGGGGGGCATTACCCCCCGACTAACATGGAAGGAGGTTATTGCATTAATTTGGTATGATAACATGTCTGATCCAACATAGTTCGATAAAGCCAATCATATCGGCCCTCGGTGTTTCTCTGTATACACGAAGAAATGACCACACTCTAATCCCGCATTCGATTTTGGGGGAATATAAATTGAAAGTCCTTGTAAAAGTTTTGACCATATGTTAGTAACATCTGCGCACAGAACGGAAGCAGTCGAGCCGTAAGATTTTATATCAACGAGACTTATAATAATTATGATGGTGGTCACATACAGTTTATGCACAGATATCTTTTGTTCCTCACAGCAACGACAGTGTGGCCGGACCTTAATTCACTCAAGGCAGTAGGTACCTGATTACGTGATAAGGTTATTTCCATTTTCGTACACCGGTGTGGTTAGGCGACATTAATATGCAAATGTTAATAATTTTACCGATCTCGGAGCGTTGGCATTATAGCCTTGTACGTAAAAATAAATGCGATAAATTCTACGATGTGGGTACAATGAAATTGGCTTTTCATCACGGCGACCTTGGCCCTTGTGCCGCTAACCTATCGTGAATAAACAAGTGAAGTTACACGACACGACACATCGGTGACTCGTTAACGCTTGGATAATGCGTTACTCTGAGATTTATAAATAAGAAATACCAGGACCAGCTTTTACTTCAGGATTGCAGACTTTTACTATTTAGAAAAGAGCCCATTTTCATCTTGAATACCGTAAACCCGGCAAAATAATAACCCTTAATACACTAATCAAAACCATTTAATTGAGCGTTGTATATTTCACTACGAGTAGAGGAGAAAATACCGCATACGGCCCAAATGCGTCCCAATTTTTTTGATGTGATATTTCTTTGTTTTTCATTTGACTTTTGCATTATACGATCACAATAACATGAATCAGTACTCCAAAGACCCTATTTAAATGCCTTTACAACATCGGAAGCATTGGTACGCGGACTGCGCGTGTGGTGTCAAAGTTCCCGTTGGTTGAAACCGGACCCGCCCACGCGGCCGCGACTGCTTCCAGCACTTGGCACGTATAGTACACTTGTCTGGTGCTGCTTAGTAATACAAATCAACCATAAGAGAATAATGAATTCAGGGAAGGAAAATTTTAAAAAAATAGTATATTTGTTCATTCACTATTTTGGTTTAGAGGCGAAGTATGCTGTGGACTAAGAGGTAGTGTCTTGTATTCATATTTTGCACAGCGCTTGGGATATCTCCTTGAGGGGACCTGATGTTGGGTAGGCGACCGGTTGTTATAACTACACCTAATTCTGTTTGCAATATGCTTTAAAAATGCCAACTACACATTCCACATTGGAAGGAGAAATACTACCTCATTTTGAATTCTATTATTAGGACCTGATAATCACGTCGAATACTTGTACTTGTAATTCATACCAAATACCGATACATGTCTATAAACATGTTTCTCCTTCCTTGAGCGACGTAGAGCTGTCAAATTATAGTTTAAACAAAAAAAAAATCCTTCTTTGAATATGATATAATATTCAAATAGTTCTGTAGTTTCTCGATTAGTTGGTAAATAGAAAGTTCACTCTGACTGTTAAATATAACCTACAATAATATAAACTGTACTAGTGGTAAACATTTTTTTTTTTATTGCATTGAATGACGAGACGAGCATGCCGTTCGCCTGATGGTAAGCGATACGACCACCCATAAACAGTAGCAACACCATCCAGCACCTTGACTTACAAAGTACTGAGTGGCATTCCACTGCACTCGTCGTCCTGAGACATAAGATGTTAAGTCTCATTATGTCCGGTAGTTATACTGGCTACAATGTCCTTCAAACCGAAACACAACATTGCGGTGGTACCCACCCAGACGGCCTCTTACATAATGAGAGACCTACCACCAGTAAACATTTTGACATTCAGCGCCATTCAGTTGCCTAAACATTTTTCATCGCAAAAATGTTAAGCACCACGGAATAGTTTTTATTGCGACGCAATAAATTTAAAAAGTAATGCATAGCAATGACCTTGGTCGTTTTTTTATTGGTTAATTTATGTACAATACATTATAGTTTTAAATGTCTGGGAAATCAGTTAATCAACGGCGTAATATATGTGTTGCTCTGTTATAATCGTGTTTCATAAAAGAAGGAAAAAGGGTCTGGTAGCTTCACGCCGGTTTTCTATAGGGTAATTGTAAACTCGGAGGAGCAGGTCCATTAGTGCTGTTCACAAAATTTAGTCAGTAAACTAACGCTAATTATTAAATGTACAGTTACATATATACAATGTATCGGCAATCCCTAAGAAGGCTATTTTTGTAACTGTCTCACTAACAAAATAAAAGATGATCTTTCGCGTGACTATTTAGCCAAAACCGCAAATCAAACAAAACACAACATAGTTTTAGAGAACGTTTAACTGTCTCACTAACAAAATAAAAGACGATCTTTTGCGTGACTATTTAGACAAAACCACAAATCAAACAAAACACAACATAGTTTTAGAGAACGTCAAGTCATACAGATCTAGACCTAACGCAAAATGTCTACATTCACATTCCGCCTACTTCATATATTCGGCAGATTTTATTTATTATAATTTATAGCTTTTCAGTGTATGTACAAGGGACATGAGTTATGACCCTCATACAAACTTCATACAATCTTTCATACAATTCGGTTAGTTTTATTGAAGAAGTTTAGCGTTCTTTTGTATGTGGATTTATGATCTTGCGTGATATATCGGTACGACATAACTTGTTATAAAAATGTTGGAAGTTGACCGTGATCGGGAATCTAGTTTCTTTTTATATAACTGAATAACACGTGTAAGTGGTTCCACAGATGGACAGTGCTATGATTTCCCATAAATAGCAAAAGTTAAAAGGTCTGCTCGACACTAAACCAAGCGAACGTCGTTGACCCGAGATATTGTATGTGAACACCAATAAAGCCCAAGAATTGCTCTGAGTCTTTTAAAACCAGACCTAACCAATGCCACGAAAGAGCCAGGACCTACCCCTATATTATGATTTCGCGTTTGGTCCTGCATCAACAATATACATAGGCCGACCACTAAACATTTCAAAAGTATTCCACTAACGAATATCGTATTTTATACATTGAAACACGAAACCTACTATTTCTGCATTTTCTTTTAGGTTTATACTAACTAGGTTTTAGCGCTGTAAAACTTGACGGAAGCACCCCCTTGCACCCCAATAAACCTGGCCGCTTGACCTGCCCAGTTATGGAAATAAATTAAAGAGTTTGCGGAAACAAGTTAAATAAAAAAAGTATTAAAAATTTAAAATTCCGGTAAAATGTACACGGCTACGCTGAATTTCATAAATGGAATTCGTATGTCTAGGTAGATACCGCTGGTGTGTCTATTTCTAGGGCCAAGCAGTATTCTGAAAGTACAGTGGTTTCAAGAAAATGTGACGCTGTTTTAACAGGGTATTATGAGGCTTGCATCCAAAGTTTGGCGTTCAGTGCAAAGCTTTATAATTCACAATCGTTCTTGTAGCTACTGTTTACGCGCAGGCATCAGACAACCAACCAGCTTCGTTATTCAGAGAAAAATAAATATCCAGTGATTTGTGTTATTTACGGGCACCGTGGCGCCGATTGCCGATCGGCACCTATACTTGGGATCTGGTATGATTTAGGCAGCTTCAGGAGGGCGGAGATGGATTGTCTAGCTCTAGTCTGTAATTAACAAATGCGGGTCTTGGATGTCACTGTCATCCCTGATACTTCACATTGAAAGAGAAATCGAGTGTTGCAAATTTTTTGTAGAAGGTATTGGACATGGGGATATTTTTATCTCCGGCAATCGTACCGACCATACAATGCACCGATATAGCTGCATCTGCACATAGACAACCCTCGCAACTCTGTTTAACCGTCTCAATCATGACGACATCGATCCTAATATCCGCTATGAGAGTGAGATCTGGCTGGTGTGATGTTTATCCTATAATCGCATTAACTACGCAGTTACGTTGCACGACATCTACTCAATTTCACATCCTGGTCGGTGCGGTTTCTTGTCGGGCTTGGCGGCCTTGCCAATCGAACACTTATGGATGATTAGTTCTACTGGCCATGCGACACGAAACAATAGAAAAATGTGTCACAACAAAACGAACCGGTTGTTGGGTTGTTATAAAATAACTATTTAATTGCTTAATGGTTATGAGCTTTCAATGGATGAGGGTTTGTGTATTTATGGTAAACATAAATAAATAAACACAGCCTTCGTGGTGCAGCAGCGATCGTAAAATGAATGGCCAGGTGCTTGTGTCGGAACAAAATGTGAGATTTGCTTTTTTATCTCTGTTTGGAAATTCTTACCGAAAGTTCCTTATAATTGATCACAGGGCCTGTATCTTAAGTGAGATCAATAGTGCGTGGAACTGTTGGTGAACTTAAAATAAATATAAACAGATGTGTTGTCTGTTGTCGAACTTGTCGAAAGAGGCGATAGGGGATTCTGTTATGGCTCCCAGAAAATTATTACACATGATTTAATATTTGTTCAATTAAAATTAAATTTAATAAAAGTGTTTGATATAAACATCGGATTTTTCCGACGGGCGATATCTGGCACATATTATATTCCTTCGTGGAAAGCTACATGTGCCGCGTATAATCTTAATATATATAAATCTCGTGTCACAATGTTTGTCCTCAATGGACTCCTAAACCACTTAACCGATTATAATAAAATTCGCACACCATGTGCAGTTCGATCCAACTTGAGAGATAGGATAGTTTAAATCTCAAATTATAGTCGCAATTTTAATTTATTGCTAATTATTTGTCTGTTATTATTTGACAGTCACAATTATCTTAACTCCAAATGATTCTAACAGATGTCGATACCTTTCGACTGGGTTGAGTAAGTAATCAATAGATGGCGCTGCTATGAATGATTCTAACAGATGTCGATACCTTTCGACTGGTTTGAGTAAGTAATCAATAGATGGCGCTGCTATGGTAAATCTACGAACGTGTCATATAAGCTACATTTTAAGCGGGACTTTTATACCGGGAAAACTCATTCACGCGGGCGGAGCCGCGGGCAAAAGCTAGTACACTATATAATTAGTTTTTTACTCGCGTAACAGGCACATGCCAGACTAATAAAAATGGTTGCATAATGGATATCAGAAACTACGATGTATTTTGTTCCCACGACTTATTTCTTGCTACTTGGTAATTTGTTGAGTTGCATTGAAATCGAGTAATTAGATTAGATTTAGAGGTCACTGGTTCAACTTCTGCAAGGCGTGGTTGGTGATTGTATGTGTAAATATTAAAATTGTGAACTTAATTATCATAAAATATAGATTCTATATAACTACAGTATAACTACCGGACATAATGAGACTTAACATCTTATGTCCCAGGATGACGAGCGCAGTGGAATGCCACACAGTATTTTGTAACTCAAGGTGCTGTATGGTGTGTATCGCTTACCATCAGGCGAACGGCATGCTCGTCTCGTCATTCAATGCCATAATGGAGTTAATCCAGGATTTGCCACAGTCTGTGAAACCTAACCGTCCTTTGACCACGACCTTTTTCTTACGTTCTTGTCGTACGTGATCCACTTTTTATCACCAGTTATCAATCTCTACAAAAACGATTCAATTTCATTACGTCTCAATAAATAATCGCAAATGAGTACACGGTTCATTAGGTTTCTTTCAGTGAGCTCGTGTGGCACCCAAATATCGTGCTATTTTGTGTACCCAGCTTTTTTCAAATGAGTCAAAACTGTTTTGTGGTCAATTCTCAGTTCTTCAGCTATGTCGTAACTACTGATATGTCGATCTTGTTCCACTTTTTCAAAAATGGCGTCCACTTTATCCGTAACAGGGCGACCAGAGCAAGGTGCATCTGTGACATCAAAAATTCTGGATTGAAAACGCTTGAACCCACTTTGTACTACTCTTACTAACACGCTTTTCTGTGCATTTTCCCTTTTCTAATAAAAATTTAAAATATAAAGAAATTCTTCATTAGATTCACTCATTTTGACCAAAAGAAAAATAATTCAAAAATAGCTGAAAACAACATTTTACTAATTTCTTTCTTTTTTTGAAATGTAACCTTTTTAATGTCACCAAAACCAGCCAGATACAAATAGTACAGCCAAAGAGATTTTATTACAAGTTTATGCATACTATATTATGCTTTTCCCCGACCTATTATATTGTACATTATGTAGCTTTCCTGGATATTAAAAAATAGCAATACCTAGGACGCTCGCAAAAACATCTGGTGAAAAGCTCACTACGGCGTTTTGTCCGGGCCGCGACCTTTGAACTTAGCCCACTAAACTAAAGGTTGCCTAGGCAGGCACGCTTGTAACCTAAATACAACATGCATTAATAAACACCACTACATTATTCGCGTGTAATTTCTTTTACCTTTATTTTCTAGTACTATTCGAAATGTGATCCACACCACCTCGGAGGTTGGCATTCCACCACAGTACGTTTCTGCCGACATTTTTTACCACGTACTACAAAACTATGGAACCAATTGCCGCCAGTAGCATTTTCGGACAGATACGACCTTCAAAAAAAAAAGAGTATTCTCACCTAAAAGGCCGGCAACGCAACTCTATGCCCCCTGGTATTGCAGATGTTCATGGGCGGCGGTGATCACATACCACCAGGTGAACCGTATGCTCGTTTGCCCCCTATACGATAAAAAAAAGATATCAAAATCTTACTCGTACTTTTAAAAAAAAATAGTAATCACGTTTTCTTGTAAGACATTCTTGCCTGGTTGTTTCGCTAAAATATGTACATGTTTAATAGGTTACCTAGTTGAATACATTTTTAAGTACATTTATCAAAAATGAATGCTATCCAAAATCTAACGTAAAAAAAACAAATTGGTGCAATAATAAGTAAGTTATAAAGCTTTTAAATTTCGTGGAAGGGGTAGCTGTCAAATAACAGTAATATTACACTGTGACGTAACCGAGAGTCGCCGGCCATAACGCTGCGTGCTTGCGAAAGAGACAGCGCGATATCCCCACCACGCCCCCACTTTTGCTCACAACAATATTTCAAATATGAATAACTGCTTTATTTCTCAACCAAATTTTTCGCATTAGTTTCTGTTATATATAAAGTAACGTACAATTGTTTCTGTAGTAGAAAATCACACGAATTATTTGTGGTACTATGGATAAATAAAACAACAGGAAGAGAGCTCAGCTGAGTTGCGATGGTTACTTACTAGTTAATTGCATCGAGTGGTGGTGGTATAAGCGTCAGTATAGGGCATGCGCAGAATTCCGACGCGTAGCCACCGCAGCCGTGATTCATGCCTCGTGACTAATTGACGCTTTGACGCCTTCTTTGCAACCATTGTGCTCGATTATATGTTTTTTTTCTTAGTTTCTTCGATTATTTTAATGATAAAATCGTTGCGGGGAATGATATCAATTGTGTTATCGGTTTGAGCAGTTTTCGCTTTTGCAACAGTGTCAGAAAGTTAAAGCTCTTTTACAATTTTAGCTTAAGTCTCCTTTGAGCGTCCTCAACATTTCAAATGGCTATATCACATTCTTCTACCGTTTCCTCTCCACAGGATTGACAATTTGTTATAATAGATGTAAATTTCTATCTAAATTTACAAAATATTTGTGGACCTATCTAATTACCATACGTGACACATATAATTTACTTAATAGTAACACTAGATGAAACCTTATTAATGCGACAGTAATAAAGTAAGCATATTGCCGATAGAGCCTACTAATATTTCCGATGTGTATACATAATACGAAGGAAGAATTATATTTCTATTATAACTAAATGCTTTAATGAAACTAATTTACCGCCAAACGGCGATCAGTGGCGATGGCACCGGGTCATTAAGTCTCGTCTGTAACCCGTCGGTCGACCGTGAGACTGTGACTCAACCGTGAGTCGTGTAACGTGTTCGATCCGCGGTGATTCATACAAGTTAACTGTACCGAATGTAAGACTGTTTTTGGCAGTACGGACACACTTCCTTGGAGCCAGAGATTATGGAATCATTGGTACTGGTCGGAAGCAAATTATACTGACTGTGCCTCATGACAAAATTAATGCCTGACAGTGAAGAGTGTTTAGTACAGCACCATTCGAAGCTTTTGTAATTCAAAGTTCTTCAATTAAAAATAATTAGACTAATGACAAATTGTAACTCAGATCTCTTCGAAAGAATGCTGCCCCAGAAATGTGTTCCTGGTAACTGGCAAAAGTCTTCATTTCGTATAGAATAAGAAGTTTTGTGGTTTCTCTCATAGTCTTGGAATCAAGTTTTCGAGAATCTAAGCTTAACCGATCATTGTATAAAGTTACCTTAAAATAGCGGCAAATTGAAAGAATACCATTAAGATTATATTTCCTATGTCATTATGCGAAACACACAAGCATACTATATAATAACTACGCAAAATATATTGTTTATTTACTTTCACACCATATATTTTGTTCCGAAAATAAATGTTTACTTACACCTATAATTAATTTGTCTTATATTCAAATAAACATCAACTATAAGCACACTCGTACATTAATCTCTCACACGATCGCGCTAAAAACGCGGTCCCGTGTGGTTTTTTCATCGTAACAATATTTAATAACAATTGAGCGAGGTTTTTTGGTACGCAGGCGCAAAAAGCCGAAGGCGCCCGGCGTCAGCCGACTGCGTCCGAGCGTCAGTGCGCGCGTACCGACGATGACTCATTAATCATGATCCATGATTGACAGGCCTCGTTGTTTGTTGATCTCGAGATATAGCTGCTATTTATAGCGCGATGAAAGTTTCTGCCGTTACGTGAAGGGAAAAAAGTATGGTGTGCGCGTTTGTGTGTTGATTTCATGTGGATTTATGATAAGTGTGTTTAAAAATGATTTGTCATGCGCTAGCTGCGTTATTTATATTTCCAATAGATTGGACGGTGCAGGTGTTGTTTATGTGGTGATGTTATTTTAAAGTTCAGATTTCCACCTAAACTACGTCAGCTTAATTAGATTAACATAAACATTTTCTGCTGACTTTTTAATATGTTTCCAGGAATTTCTTCTAATGTATATAATCTTCATCTTCAAGTCGCCGATCCATTACATTGGAATTAGAGTTGTTGAGCGTGGCATATATTCAAGGATAAGTCGAGCCGCGTCCGTGACCTAGTCTATTATATCATGATTTGTATTAGAGAGAGCCCGAGCCAGCCCGTCGGCTCCGTTCAGCGCACTTTCACTTTGCATGCGTGACCGCCGCCCGCCGCCCACGCTCGGGACCCTGTGGCTAGTTGCTGAACTGCCTAGAGATTGACTTGGCCTAGCAATTTATCCTGGATGTGTCATTAAATCTAAAGGGTTCTTCCTCCCTACTATTAAATGTTAATTTAGTGTTGTCACCGTTTCGTAATTGCACATTTTACGTTTCTCTCTTGTTATTTTAAATAGTTTCAGTATCAAAGAGTTGAAGCACTCACAAAGTTAATCACTTATTACAAAAGCTTTAATTAGTATGGTTCTTAATTAATAGCTACAAATGCAGTTAACTGTTTCAAGCCATTTCTTGGAAACATATTATATTTGAGTGCATACTTATAATTATGTTCTTATTGTATTTTGAACTGTAGGTTAGCACTTTGTCTTTGATGACAAAGTTGAAAATGTTTTAATATTGTATGCTATAAGCTAAACAAGATTTAATAAAGCCGGGTATTTCACCAGAGGAATCATATTCCTAAAAGCGTTGCCTGGTCAAGGCTTGTTCGACGAAAGGCGCATTGCATCTTCTACCGCGAGCTTTTAACTCACAAACGTTTCACTAATACTCCATTATTAAAAAGATTAATGAAAGTAAAGAAGCGAAAGCTGTCTGTCGAGATCATGTAAAAGTTGGCCTATAATCTGTGCGTACCGTTTTAAGACATAGGCGTGAAGTTTTCTATTCTGCTAACCGAAATCTAGTAACATTTATTTTATACAGATATTACTTAGTTAAAAGATTAAAAGCTAATATATGTGTTTTTTTGTAACCCGAACATCGATTACGATACTAGACACTGCTAGAAATGTGGTTTCTTTATGTAAATAATATTTATTTATTTATGAACAACCAGTAGTAGTTACACTGTTTGCTTATAATATTTAGTTAAATCAGTGCTATTAGAAAAATATATGTACTATAATAAATTAATATGAAGACGAAAATATTTATAAGTTCCGAGTCTCCGTTCATGAGTTTATCCCGCACGTAGCTGGGCTTTGCGGAACTATGGTGAGAATGTAGTCCGTAGTAAACTTTGAGAGAACTCGATAGAATATCGTCAAAGCATTTTGTATGTGACAAATCGTCGACGTAAAATTACTTTTACTACCTTTGATGTCGGATTTGAAATAGAAAAGCCTTTAACATAAATTCTTGCATGTGACGTCACAAATTGATTTCTTCGATTTATCTATTTCTTTCATATTTTTTTGATATTGGATATGCTGTACTTATCTTTCAAATTTGGAATATAATATGGTATCGTTGTAAGGTATTGATGTAGATTGTTTTTTAATACATCAATGTTGTAAGGCCATAATATTTGACTGAGTACCAACCAGCCTCACCTTGTCGCGTACCTTGATTAATACACGAACCGATGCCAATCCATCAATAAGTATTACACGATCGTGGGTTGCGTCTTACTGAGTTAGATACAGCAAGGGAAAGATCCCTCTTCCCTTGTCACTGGGTTCATTATAGCACAGGCACTTCAGACCAGTTCACGCTGAGTTTGAGATGAAACTTATCTCGATGGCAACAAATTAAAATATTTAGAGCTGCGTATACCTGTTTTTTTTTTACTTGTACAATGTTGTGAAATAGCATGACACGACATTTTTGTTCACCCATTGACTTCTGCTCAGGTGACTTACTCGGCTTACAATTAGTAACCCATTCATCAAATTGTACAAGCTTAGAAAATACTAATATGCACAACAGGTCAACGTTTTTTTAATAAACATACAACGAAGTATTAGGTGAGTCGTTGACTTCGCTCGTCAATAGACATTTATTACACGTGGCATAATGGTTGAATTACCAATATACAAGAACACTGATAGTAAGTTAGGTTCGTTGGATGTCGAACATACAAATTGATTGAGAGGACAGACAATTGGCAGAGGACAGACTGATTCAATGAGGATATAGTTTTTTTCTTTTAGAGGTGTAGAATTCAAATTACTCAACCATGCCTTATTCTATTTTTTTAATCTCGTCACTTTCCTGAAAATTTAAATGTCGACGCACTCACCAGTCACGATTATTCTGGCTTTAGGTGTTCATTGGCGGTTGTGATCGAGAATTCATTCGCTTTGTCACATTATTTAAATAAAAGAAGTAAGACCACAGATCGCTGCCGAATTTCATTTCGTCCCATTAAAAGCATCCTTTGCAGGCCCCTTCATATACTTACCATTTTAAAACATTCAATCAAACCCCCTCACGCTCCTTCCCACCTCACCCCCCGCTCATTGAAAGGGCGCTGATAGTGACAAATGACTCGGCCAGGGGCGCGTCTCGAACATCCTGGGGCATTACGTGAGTTTACGTGACATTAGACACGTTGCCATGGCAACTTGGGTTTTGACCATTATTATTTATCGGAACTGGTATCGTTTAATCACTGATGACAGGAAAAAAGTGTTTTATTCTCAAGGCGATCACGATGGTCGATGGTTATCGGATTCATCTATACTATAATATTATAAAGCTGAAGAGTTTGTTTGTTTGTTTGAACGCGCTAATCTCAGGAACTACTGGACCGATTTTGAAAATTCTCTCACTAATAGGAAGCTACATTACTCCTGAGTGCTATAGGCTACTTTTTATCCCGGAAACACTTTTCCACGCGGGCGGAGCCGCGCGCAAAAGCTAGTGTTGATATAAACGTGATGCATAACCCACTTTATTTACTTCGGGAGAATTATGTTTCGGAATCTGCTGATACGTCCAGTGAAAAGCTGGCATAATTTGGATATTAACCGTCGAGAGATAAACAATCTCTGTTTTGTTTGCTGGTGTGTATTTATATGTTGTTTTCGGTTGACATTACCTACAACGAATTACGAAATCGCCATCAGCTGACACATCCGATGTCTATCGTGAGCACAGTCTGCGATTTGTCGTCCCGTTCGTCTCCATGTTCGTCCCTTATCAGTCCTCTCTCCCAGTCACCCCTTAATGTCGTAAGGGACGATAGTGATCGATTGTCATCGCTCGATCTAGCCGCATCCATTCATCACGAGGTACGTGACTCTAAACACGTCGTCCCGGTGGGCCGGCGCGCGGGATTTGTTTTTTTTTATGGTGTAAATATTTTTAATAGTTGGGATGACGTGGCATTTTGTCATTATGACGAGAGTGTAGAGAGGAAATAAGGAATAGTGTTGTGAGAGATGTTTTGTCATTCTTTTCATTCGTCCGTTTTGAATCATGTTGTGTGTGTTAAAGTATAAAGATTGATTTGTTGCGTTATAAAATTAAATTTTGTTTGTGAGTTGCTTAAGTTGTCTTAATGTAAAATTGTTTGTGTCGGTATGTGGTACCTAGTCATTATTATTTTAACATTCAGATATGATTACGAAATATAGAACAAGAGGCCGTATTGTGAGATTGAATCTAGTAAGTAGTTCCTGATATCCATGATATGATAGGGTATGACGCTTGTATCTTAGGGCGGTATTAATAAATCAATCTCAAGTTTGAGTTACATCCCAAGTAGACATAATGTATTGAACTATTCATACATTATGTCTACTTGAGATGTAACTGAAACTTGAGATTGATTTATTAATACCGCCCTAGGTGTGGGATTAGGAACGTAGCAACACCAATCAGTGGGCTTAGAATATGCTAAAAAAACGCAACACGTAAGACGATGTCTTTTAATTTTGATGTTTGTAATTGATCGCGAGACCAATACGTCAGTCACGTGTTAGTCTCTCAACTAATACCAATAAAACGAAACGGATTCGTATCGTGTTTTTTTGACACATTCTAAGCCCACAGACCTTAGAATAAAAATATAGGCATGGCACTGACAGCGCTCGTTATTCTAATACATTAGATGCTTAATCTTGTAAAACCCAGAAAGTCCACTGTCTGCAATGTCCATAAAACCTGAACACACGTGATGTACTAACCACGTTTTTTCTAAACATTCCAAAACCATTTTATGTACCGGTTCGTATCCAATCACAATTTATGTCTAAGGTCGTAAAGCGCGAACACTAAATATGGTCCTAGAAACATTCTGAAGTACCCATCGCAGTACATATAGATACTATCTTTATGTAAGCTATAAAGAATTTATACAGCGGAGCGACCGCGGCCCGTGGACAGCGGTCGCTCCTAGTGCAGGTGTAGGCAGTAACTCCACTTGAGAGACACTGTATTGTTGCGGTCGTACTGTAGACTATTTTTACAAGCTTGTATTTAACTTGCAATGTTTGTATCTATGTTTGGGTCTAATCTTGCAACTGAATTTTAAAGCAGTTATCTTCAACCGATTAAGATGAAATTTTGCGTCCATGTTTAGTTTGGATTACAATGCATGGTTAGCTAAGCGATTTCATTCTAAATCCAATATGGCGGACGGCCAGAGATGGCGGATTAATAATTTTTATGCACTCCTATAATTTAACATGTAACAGTCACATAATAACAGTTATAAATACTGAAATACTGGGGATAGAGGATCACACATAAAGTGTAGGAATCGAAACCTTCACACCTCGTTTCACGGTAGTCACAGCTCGGCCGCATAACTATACGGTTTTTGGTCAAAATCTGCCTTACCATATTGGTTTTCATCTAGATATCTCATCAAATTCAATCATGGCCTACACGAAATGAAATCATTTATTTCTTTACATCATCACTTGATAAAGGTGGCAGGAACACGCTGGATGCAGGCCGCTTTTGACAGATCCGTCTGGAAACCTTTAAGGGATCTAGGGCCTATGTTTAGCAGTTGACTTTATGTGGCTGATGTTGATGATGATGAAACCATGTATTTGTAATATTCTAACGCCGAGGTACAGCCCCAATTTTAATGTAGTTATCGAATGTGTTGCAACGTCGTCGGCCTATAATTGTAACATTGTGTTTAACATTAGAGGATCTTTAACGTTGAAAAACCGAAGATTAAGAAAACGGGCATTGCACTAATGGGAGATAGTAAAAAAAAGATAAAAATAGTATGTTATTTTATCATCGGGCATAGAATTCAAACAAAATCAACTGGTGGTAGGTCTCTCATTATGTAAGGTACCACCGCAATGTCTATTTCTACCGCCAAGCAACAGTGTGCATGCACTGTTGTGTTTCGGTTTGAAGGACATTGTAGCCAGTGTAACTACTGGACATAATGAGACTTAAGATATTATGTCTCAGGATGACGAGCGCAGTGGAATGCCACACAGTACTTTGTAACTCAAGGTGCTGGATGGTGTTACTACTGTTTATGGGTGGTCGTATCGCTTACCATCAGGCGAACGGCATGCTCGTCTCGTCATTCAATGCAATAAAAAAAAATCAATGTAAAAACTAGTTAGGTTGTGTATTTACATACTAAGACGTTGGTACATAATTTACTTTACTCGTTGACTTAGGTCAACGACTTTAGAATATTCATCGCCTTGTAATTTCCATAACTTGCGTAATACCCGGTTGCTTTTTACGCAGCCAAAATATATACCCGGGTTGGCTTAGCATTACAACAAGACCATCAAATAACCTTTGTAAATTTACATCATTTTCAAAATCAGTTACAACATAACGAAAAAAAACAGACTACCTAAAAGCATTCAGAATATTTCAGGTTATTATTACCTACTGTCGTTCGTTGTTCTGTGTATGGAACACATTACGACGGGGACAGTGTTCTGTTGCGGAAAACCAATAACTCTCCGCATGACGTGCACCCATCTAGATTCTAGACGCAGACGTCGCCAGTGGAAACCTTCCCAGCGCCATCGATCTGCTTTACAACGTAAATAACGACGTCGATAAACTACTAGTCATACGTGGATAATTACAAAAAACTTTACTGATCACGTAGACTTGTTTAGCGCTTGAAAATAAATAATCGTGCCGTGAAAACAGTGAGATACGATTATCTTGTATTGTGGATAATAATAGTTTTCGGTTTCGAAATATCCTCACCGGAAACAAATACCTCTTTCGGAATCAGAACCGCGCTATCTCCTGTCGAAGATGGTCTTCAATACTCTGCGCCATTGATCGGCCCTTTGTCAAATTCATGGGCTTTAATCACGCATATTCACGCCTTTTATCCCCGAAGGGTTAGGCAAAGGCGCAATTAGTGCACACACTTTTCGCCGTGCGTATTTCGTCCCATGATGTGATAGGGGGCGAGCCTATCGCCATATCGGGCACAAATTCCAGACTCCGGGCTGATACTGATTAGAAAAACCCTATATCACTTTGCCCGACCCGGGGATCGAACCCGAGACCTCAGCATTGCAGCCGTACCGTAATACAACTACGCCACCGAGCCAGTCAATTGCTTTAATCACAAAGCTACGTTATAACGTTTGTTGTGAGACAGAAAGTAACTAACTACCTGTAATGTAGATTGATATTTTAGTTATTATTGTTATAATGCGGGTAGATTTACATTGCACCGCCCCGCTAATTATAATAAGCTAGCGCTGAGTCAGTCTGCGAATAAACGGGTTTACGACAAGACGTTCGAGTGTTCTTTTCCCCTACACACATACGGCTCAGTGGCGACGAGGTTACATCGGACTAACACGTGACAATATTATTACCATCACCATGCCTATAGGTAAAATAAAGGAGTTCGACGTGTATAAAGATGATTGGAAACTGTATATCGAAAGAGTAGAACAATATTTTGTGGTTAATGAAGTGAAGGACGAGCTGAAAGTACCGACATTAATAACGGTTATGGGCACAGAAAGTTATGAGTTGTTAGTGAATTTGTGTACACCTGTGAAACCGAAGGATAAAAAGTTCCAAGAAATCGTGGACATCATGGAAAAACATTTACAACCTAAGCCCAGTGAACTAACTGAAAGATATAAGTTTCGACATAGGACACAAAAAAATAATGAAGGTATAGCGGAGTACGTAGCGGCGTTGAAAAAAATGTCCAAGTCATGCGAGTTTGGCAGTTGGCTCGAGGAAAGTCTGCGGGACCAGTTAGTATGTGGGATTAGTAGTGAAAACATTCGACAACGGTTATTCGCGGAGACTAAACTAGATTTCGCAAAGGCGTATACAATCGCAGTTAGCATGGAGGCAGCTGAGAAAGATGCGGCCACGGTAGAAGGTCATAGAAGGTCACCGAGCGAGGCGACGACGACCGAATGTCAAGCGATTTCGGCGGGAACGAAGCTCAGGGGCGCGGCAGCGGTGGTGGCTGCGGCGCGGGGTTACGGTGGCGGAGCGGCGCGGGAGGCCGTTTCGCAATGCGCGCGACGGCTACGGGGCGCACGCGCATCGCCAGCGCCCGCGCCTGCATGCTCGGGTGAGCGTGTCCAGCGACAGCAACCGTGCGGGGTGTGTGGCGGCTCACATAACATTTCTGGCTGCAAGTTTCGACGTTACGTCTGTCGCGTTTGTAACAGACCGGGGCATTTGAGACGTATGTGCCCTAATTTAGCAGAGCAAAATCATGTGGAGGGTACGTTTAAGGACGAACAAGGATGTCTTAGTGACAGCGATAATAGTGCAGAGGTAATAGCTATTGATTTAAAAAAATTGTCTTTGAAAGATTGCAAACCTATTTTGATACCAATAAATGTTGATGGTAAATTAATTAATATGGAATGTGACACGGGAAGTGCGGTGTCTTGTATTAGTCAGGAGATGTATCAAAAACATTTTAGTAATTTAAAAATTAATGTTTGTAATCTAATTTTAAGATATTATACGGGGGAGGTCGTAAGGCCCGTAGGGGTGATACGGCCACGTGTAAAATATTATAACAAATTAAAAACATTAGACTTATATGTAATTGAAAATGGAAAAACTGCCTTATTAGGAAGACAATGGCTAGTAGAATTAAATATCCAGTTACCCAAGTTTGAAAGTAGTACGTTAAATACGTTGAGTAGTGAGTCATTGTTATCCGATCTCAGTTCCAGATATTGTAATGTGTTCGCCGAGGGACTGGGGAGGTACACCGGCGGGCCAGTTAGCATCCATGTCCGTGACGGCGTGCGACCGGTGTTCATGCGCGCGCGCCCGCTGGCGTACGCGCTGCGTGCACCGGTGGAGCGCGTGCTGGACCAGCACGTGCGGGACGGCATCCTCACTCCGGTCGAGCGGTCCGATTGGGCCACACCAATCGTGCCGGTAGTCAAAAAAGACGGTAGTATTCGGATTTGCGCCGATTATAAGTTAACATTAAATAAGGTTATAGAGATTGACCGTTATCCTTTACCGAAAGTTGAAGACTTATTAATCCGTTTAAATGGGGGACTGCGTTTTAGCAAAATTGATCTGTCTCAAGCGTATGCGCAGTTCGAGTTGGACGACTCCAAGAAATATACTGTGATCAACACGCATAAGGGTCTGTTTGTTTATAATCGCTTAGTGTACGGCCTCGCCTCGAGTCCGGGCATATTCCAAAGGCGTCTAGAGGAGATGTTCGCAGATCTACCAAGCGTCGGCGTATTTTTAGATGATATAATAATTACGGGTAAAACCACATCGGAACACATAGATAATTTATATAGGGTGTTTGAACGTTTAGAAAAATACGGACTTCGGGTAAAAAAAGAAAAATGTGAATTTTTCACGGAATCTATAAGTTATCTCGGTCATGTTATTAGTAAGGACGGGGTTCATACTTGCCCAAACAAGACTAAGGCCATTTCCATTACGCCACCCCCATCTAATTTGTCTGAACTTCGATCATTCATCGGAATGATCATGTATTACGCTAAATTTGTACCCAATATAAGCACCATATTAGCACCATTATATAATTTATTAAAGTCAAATGTAAAATACCAATGGAGCCGCGAATGTCAGAAGGCTTTTGAGGATCTCAAGGCTAGGTTAATGAGCAGTGAGGTGCTGATGCACTATTCGGGGGAACTGCCGCTAGTGTTGACGGCGGACGCGAGCGCGGTCGGCGTGGGTGCAGTGCTAGCGCACGTCACGCCAGACGGCGAGCGGCCTGTCGCGTACGCCTCTCGTTCGCTCACACCAGCCGAGCGTCATTACGCGCAGATTGACCGTGAAGCCCTCGCGATCGTTTTTGGTATACGTAAATTTCACCAGTATTTATATGGTAGGCGTTTCGTATTGAGAACAGACCACAAACCGTTAACTTATATACTAGGAGATAAAGTGGGTATTCCGGTGATGGCGGCATCGCGCTTACAGCGATGGGCTGTACTCCTGTCAGGGTACCAATATGATATTGAATATGTTACCTCTAAAAAAAATTGTGCAGATGCTCTGTCAAGACTTCCACCCGGTATTAGGAAACAACACGATGGTAAAACAGTTAAGGAGGTCACATATAGTCATTTTGTTGAAAATTTCTTACCAGTGACAAATGAGGATGTTAGGAAAGCCACTGCTAAGGATATAACGCTCAACAGAGTTAAGGTTTATATTGAATCAGGATGGCCATCATTTTGCCCGGAGAAAATAATCAGTCAATACTTTATAAGACGAAATGAACTATACTTGGACAATGGTTGTATAATGTGGGGTTACAGAATGGTAATTCCAGAATCATTACAATCTTTGGTACTGAAACAATTACATATTAGTCACATGGGTATCGTAAAAACTAAGAGTTTAGCTAGAAGCTACGTGTGGTGGCCTCGGATCGATCACGACGTAGAGGAGCAATGTCGCGGGTGCGATACTTGTGCGCTTGAGGCAGCTGCGCCCCCGCGTGCCCCGCCGCAACCATGGCCATACGCACTACAACCGTGGACGCGCTTACATATCGATTTTTTAGGTCCTTTTAGGGGACTTTCATACTTAATTTTAATCGATTCGAGTTCAAAATGGATTGAAGTTTTTGACATGAAACAAAAGACAGCGGCAAGTGTCATAAAAGCACTTAGATCGACTTTTGCCCGATTCGGGTTACCGGTGGAGCTGGTGTCGGACCAGGGTCCACCATTTACTAGTTCGGAATTTGAAAGTTTTTTAAAGAGTAATGGCATTAAACAAATCTTTTCGCCGGTGTACCACCCGTCATCAAACGGAGCCGCGGAAAATGCAGTTAAGTTGTGTAAGCGAGCAATTAAGAAAGCTTTACGTGATAATGTAGATGTCGACGCGGCCCTACAAACGTTTTTATTGACCTATAGAAATTCTATACATTGCACTACGGGAGAAACTCCTGCTAGACTATTACAAAAGCGTACGTTACGCTCACGACTAGATTTACTTCGCAATCATTGTAGTGTTGAAGACCGAGTAAAATTGGCACAAAAAAATCAATCTAAATACGCAGGGGGCGTTAATCGAAGGTTTGAAAGCGGTGAAACCGTATGGGCGAGGGGTTACGGTACACAGGATAGATGGTTCAAGGGAAAGATTATAGATAATGAAGGGTCGCGTAGGTGCATAGTTGAAAATGATAACGGTCAAATTGTTAAAAGACACATCGATCAAATACGGCGCAGGTCCCGACAATCGGTCATACCACATTCAGTAGACAAAGATCTGGAAAATCGGAGGGAGGATGCCGTGCCTGTAGAGGCAGCGGTGGTGGATGGGAGTAGCAATGGTATAGTAGAAACGCGAGATGTAGGAAAAACTACAGACCGTGGTACTCTCGCATGCGACGGTAAACAGGAAATGTCACCTGCAACCGTTGCGGAATGCTCTGCGCCAGACGCATCCCATGCACCCCCGCAATATGAGCGTCGATACCCCAAAAGGGACTGTAAACCTGTAGTGCGCTATGGTATCGACGAATAGATTAGTAAGTTAAGTATGTCAACTACGTTTAAGTTAAATAATATTATATTTAGATATAATTATAATTATTGTAGTCATAGTTCCTTATTTAGTGATGGAGGTGTAATGTAGATTGATATTTTAGTTATTATTGTTATAATGCGGGTAGATTTACATTGCACCGCCCCGCTAATTATAATAAGCTAGCGCTGAGTCAGTCTGCGAATAAACGGGTTTACGACAAGACGTTCGAGTGTTCTTTTCCCCTACACACATACGGCTCACTACCTCGCTAGAAGTATTAAACAGGGACTACTACATTATACAACATTCGTTTCATTCCTGAATCGCTCTTGGAAGCGAGCAAACTAAAAGCTTCCTTTTGCCGGTTCAATTAGGCTACTTTTGTTCAGGATTTTCTTATTTTCTTCTCACCTAGTAACGGTCGTACTGCGTACAACGTTCGTGCCTATTTTAAATAGCCATTGAGCCTTTTGCATTGAAATGTATGTAATTTTTTTGTTACCCTATTTCGGAGAGTCGACTGCATGAGACCTTATATTTTCAATATGCTTTAAATTTATAATATTCTTTTCTTATTTTCAAATGGTCATTTGACTACCTAGAATTCTTTAAAAACCAATAATTTAAATAACATTTATTCATCAAGGAATCGAACCTACGACTTGTCGTTTTTCAGCCATTCTTACCACCAGCACCACATAGTTCGCCGACAATGTTGCTGAACTTAATGTAACCTCAGTTGTCAATTATTTTACAAATATCCTATCGTTATCAATAATACATTGACCTGACTTAACTTATCAGGGTTTAGGGTCTTAAAAAAATCTGATCCTCACCTTGCAGATTAGCAGTTATGAATCCTCTGGCATAACACATAATTGATGTGAAAATCATGACTACAAAGAAAAACCTTCTCGCTCTCTAATGATTATTCCACCCAACGTCCCCACTCAACACATTGAACCAGTTTCCCCGTTTACAAATCGGTTGCTAGGAATCCTTGCACGTATTTCAAAACAAGTTAACCTAAAAAAGTCCGGTGTTAATCCCGCGTTCCCGGGGGTCGGATTACCGGCCGACGCACGGCCGCCGCCGCAATGCCCGTAAGCTGATTACAGTATGTGGCCACTCAGTAATGAGCTACTTAAATACCACGCTGTGTGGGTGCAAGACGATACTCTATATAGTATATACTCTGTAATTGATGGTACAATATGTAGTTAGAATCACAGGGAGACGTTGTGTGTCTTAACGATCGTCAGAATTTCGCCGGTCATATCACGTCAGAGTTACTGCTGGGAATGTAGACTTCACATCTAATGTATTAAGGTGGCGAGCGTAGTGAACTATAACGCAGTGCTTTGGTATTCAAAGCTCTCGGTTGTCTACTGTTACGGCTAGGTGTAGAGCTTTTTTAAGCTCACCTTCAGGCCCGCTTGTCCCATCATTTTGTTACATAAACCAGACAACTCGTATAAAAATGATGTGTTACAACTTACAGATATACAGCGGATATCGATTTGGTAGGATATACAGCGGCTGTCGGATTTCAGCATACGTAACGGATTTCTTTCAGAGATTGGCATCATGTACGAAAAATAAACCTAATCGTTTACGATCTGACAAATCCCGAAAAGCTTACTTTTATTCACGGATATTTTATTCGATATTTGAGTACTAATAATATCCAAAGGGAATTATATTTTTTGGCCACACACAATCGCGCAGAGAGGGTGGCCGCGCCGGTCCGTAACATTTTATATTAATGACAACTTATTGACAGAACCAGAGATCCGGATACATGACGTGTTAATGAAATGCATGCACCGATATTTTTATGGCCCCGTCACGGCCCCTGCCTCGCACTGGTTGTCAAAACGAAAAACTTTTTTCTACTCTGTAAAATACCATATCATATGTCAGCCATGCCATATTATTCATAACTCATTTCGTAAATAATTAAACGCAAAGGCACTTGGCTGGTAAAATAACCGATATGTTAATTTTAAATTTTACTGCACAATATGGGCTAGACTGGTGTATCGATTTTTTTTTATTTCTGCTTTATACCAGTCTTGCTGAGTTCGTGCCCAATCTCGTGTAATAGGTCACTGGGTTTTAATAAGGTATATTGGATTGATATATGTAGATGGTTTCGCCCTAGAAACGCATTCGCGCTAGTTTTAATGCGAATTAAGTGGCATTTTTTTTGTTCAGCTTTTTAAGTTGATGCCTTGACTGCATGTGTATTTTAAAAATCTAATAATACGCTTTTTAATTTTCCAAACCTGAGAATCGAATTTACAGTTCACCGTTTCAGTAAGGCCATTCAGGAACGAGTCGGTTATTTTTAATCGCGTCACGTGTAATTTTCCGCCGCGCGGTGTATTTTTGTTGTTGTTTGTTGCAATATTACGTTGAGTTTGCATTATTGTACTCGCAAACAGGGGATTGACGTCACAATGTGTAACGACGTGCAATTTACGATGGGTGTTGTTGCACTCATGGGAGCGATTTATGTACAAATATATTTATTGTCACCTCATTGGTTTGAGTAGCATGTTTGCGCTTTAACTTTACGGTTCTGGGTTTAATTTAGTTTGCACATTTAAGCCGCCTGTCTATTCACTCAAACTGCATTGTGCAAACTATAATAATTAATCGTATAATTATAATTAAAGTCGTTACTACTTTGTACAGACCTACGAATTTGATACACAGTCTGAAGGAATCGAACCCGGATACAGTATAGTAATTATATTATCTTAAGTATTGACACTAACTGACCAATAATATTTCGAAAGCTGAAACTTATCTCGTCTTTTATCCGCAATCTTATAATTATACCGTCCGGTCCAAAAACGACACAATACATTTTCTTCCTAAACTTCCAGTTTTATCTGTAACAGTTGCGTGACACACAGACGACCCATTTTGCGGCGTATCAAATGTTTCGCGACACTGCAATCGATATGCCGCGGACGAGACGCGATCCGCCTATCTTGGATGCTGGATTATTAAAATGCCAAGGGAGAGCAGAGACGCTCGCGCCCAGCCGCCTAAAGTAGATTTTGCGCTTAGCGAAATTCTTTTGTCCGCTTTTTTTTTTGGTGCTCATTAGCGAGCGGGGATTTCTTTGATTAATTTATGTTGTACGAGATTGCGTCGAATCATCGTTTTGAATTTCGAAAATGTAGATGATACTGGAAAGCAAGGAGGTTTGAGCTACTGAGGTCAACCTCTGTGGCGTAGTGGGCGATGAGTTGACTAGAAAGGTATAGGCTATGGGTTTGATCTCGGTACAATGCGAAGTTTTTCGTAGTGTGCGAGTATTTGTTTCAAGCTTTGGCTTTAGGCCTAAACTCCGCTACAGGTGAAGTCAGGATTGAGTAAATTATGGTTAAACATATAAAAGAAAATATGGGTCTGTGAAACAATTTCAGTTTAATACATGATGCAGATCCTAGGCAGGCGCTTTGTAACCTTTTTTCAGTTAATGCTCTTATCCGATCCCATCTCACCAGTGGTGATATTTCCATCTATCATAGAATCGACATCCAATCGTGATGATACGTCGCGCCGTGCGGTCGTTCACCCCGTGGTGATAGACACATCATGTCACACGTTCCATAAACGGGCGGTTTTGCTCTATTGCTTTTGTTTTGCACTTGATCTACACGAGGTTCAGTTGTTATGTTTTTTTAAATTGGATGAAGAGACAGGCACGTCACTTTGCTAATGGAAAGCACTATCTATACCTCTTAGGAATGGTCTTTTGAATTGAAAGATTTGTATTGCACTTGTTATACGTTCATTTTTAGATCTCTAGCTGTCCCATCATTTATCATTCATTACAAAAGCAGCCCAGAAAAAAACTAGCAGAATCTATTGACATATTTATTATTAAATTATATTATAACTTACAGTATTATTTACAAAATTTGACAGTGTTCGTTATTTGAAAAACTATCTATTTTATTTATATGTATCTATCTCGTTTTGGAAAATTGTAATTTGTGAGGTTCTTCTACATAATACTGGTATTGTTAACGAATTATTTTATTTAATTTATATTGTTTTATTAACCTAGAAATTTTCCGATGAATGTTTCTGTGTCTAGTGTTAAATATTTTTATAGCTTTTCAAGAACACAACTCCAATTTATTTAGGTATAAGAAATGTTAACATAGGTATCTGATTAAATAAATCGTCAGTCAATTTGTCTAAAGCGTTTATGTCAAGTAAAACAAAAAGAAAATCTTAAACAAGATTCAATTCCAAATAAAATCGCCTCACCTGTTTAGTGGTAGCTAATTTTGTATAACCAGTGAATGCAGAGATTCGATATCGGTTGGACAGTCAAATGTGTTATTCGACTTGAAACCCTCACTTGAGTTGTCCAGGATTACGTTGTATGTCTAGGATGTTTATCCATGACCAGTCATTAGGTATGGTTAGTTCCGGTTTTACGACTTTGTAGTCAGTGTCTCAAACCATGAAGTGCTTTTTTATTCAAAGTTCGGTTGATGTTACCACTGTTTATAGACGGTCGCGTCGCCACCATCAGTCTAGTAGCTTGCTGATCTCGTCATTTAGTAGTTTAAGAAATGCGCAGTTTGTGATGTTAGTCAGGTGTTGGGCATTGTCGCGGTGGTTGGATATGGGCGGCGTAGCGGTCGCCGGTAGCCAACTATGCGCTTTACAGTTAGGCATTGTTGGCGCGATCATGCTGGTGATGGGTGGTCGCCGCGTGCCGCTCTCTACTCGCGTCTACATCGTGTATACACATACCTTAAGTCACGGAGGGAACCTGAAGCTAGGCTAGGCTTGGTTATATAAAGGTAAAGATTGCATGTCGCCTGTATGGTTTAGCGGTAGTCTCGGGTTGTAGACTGAGATCCTGAGTTTGATTGCCAGGTCAGGCAACACTTTGTGGGGTTTTCTTGACACGATCTGGCTGGGACTAATTAGTGGGGTCTAACCCAGAGTGTTGATGATCAGCAGGTTTATTTATCGCAGGTTCGTACTTGGTATCATGCGCTACCGCTAGAAATATTTGTGTTATCGTAAAAATAAAGTATTATCACCATGATGATAATATAATACAATACATAATTGCTCATGTAATAAATGATTAGTGGTGAGTGATAGCGCGGTCATGTGGCACCCTTTGACCTCTAGGTCGCGGGTGCTGTACCGTGTTACTTGTTTTAACGAGATTTGTTTAATTATGCACTGTTTGATAAATGCAGTAATTGGATTGTAGTGTTCTTTTATAATCTAGTAACTATATTATAGTTAACGCCTTAATGAGTAAATCTTCATATATTTTCAAACAAACCGATGCCTGGACACTTTAAATATCGTAACTTTTTATAGAAGTGGTTCCTTTAATAGTTTTAGGTGTAACTCTGGGACAACCTCCATGGACAATAGACAACTTAAACTGCTGTTTGATTTCCGCCATGAAATGTGTTATGTGACGCAAAAAACTGTCTGCATTATTGTAATCAGTTTGCACTATTCTTAACTTCTACTGTATTCCACAACAACGCTATCAGCATTTCACATCTTCCATTGCACATTACTTGTCACAGAGGCGACGGCGACACGACCCGTATCGGTGCGATCGGATCGGATCGGGCGCAGTCTGCGCGGACAATGGTCGCGTCTCGCGAGTGCCACTTGTGTGGGGGGGCTATTGTATCGGTATCGTGCGGTCGGATTGTGTTCGACCACCGCGGGCTCCCGTTGCACCTGTGACAAGGTTTTTTTATATTGTCTTGAAACCACACTTGTCTATGGTTGAATAACGCAAGAACAGTATCGACATATTATGTAAATCGTTAGTGGAATGAAGTTAAATGTATTATGAAAATATTCGTACTGAATTGCTATTATTATAAAATTGTCTGATATGCTGCTAGCATATCAGACAATTTTATATAATGTGTCATCGTATGCAATGCTGAGGTCTCGGGTTCGATCCCTGGGTTGGGCAGTGATATCGGGCTTTTCTACTCAGTATCAGCCCGGAGTCTGGAATTTGTGCCTGATATGGCGATAGGCTCGCCACCGGTGAAGGAAAACATCGTGAGGAAACCTACATACTAGAGAATTCTTCATAAGAATTTCGAGGGTATGTGAACTCTGCCAACCCGCACTAGGCCAGCGTGGTAGACTATGGCCTATCCCCTCTCAGTAGTAGAGGAGGCCCGTGCTCAGCAGTGGGCAGTATATAATACAGGGCTGATTGCATGGCGGAATATGCACGGCGAAAAGTGGGTGCACTAGTTGCGCCTCTGCCTACCCCTTCGGGGATAAACGGCGTGTGTGTGTGTGTGTCTATTTAATGTGGAATACTTTTTGCACTTTCGAGCCACAAAGTAAATGGTACCAATTCGAAATTCAAAACGATGTTGAATATTCTTTTTTATCTTTAGTGAGAATAATAATAAAGTTTAAATGACAAGTACCCATAAACGATGAAAATATATTTTAAAGATAATATAAATGATTTATGTTGCGCAGTGAGCAGTTGGAAGTCGTTAAAACGGCTCGCTCAAACCGATCACGTCATTTAGCTTCCCTAATTAACCAGAATTCCAGGAATACGATTACTGCGTAATGCGTATTTGCCTTATTGAAAAAAACATTTTCGGGAGTTTTTCATCCATCCATGGTGGATAAACCCCAGTAATGCATATTTACGAATCGTGCATAAAACTGCGTGCGTTATTCTTTATTTATTTTTAGGTCACATAATGTCCAGGAGCTACTTCTATGTCTATGTTCTTCAAACCGAGACACAACCATACTTGTACTCTGCTGCTGAGCGGCAAGAACAAACAAAGCCGAACTTAGCAATGAGACGTGCCACCTAATAATGAAACTATACGTCAACCGTGTCTCAAGAGACCACAACGCTGACCTACTACCGAGGTGGTCGGCGTGACGGCAGACCTAATCTTACGCGAGGATTTTAATTCGCTTATAAGACTTCTAATCCGACATGCCGGCCAGGAACTAGGCGAAGCGTTATTAGCGAACACCCATTCGAAGGATATATTCTACTATGGTAAATGGGGGTACGCTAAAGACTGCCTCGCGTCGGTGGCGAAGTTGTATTACGGTACGACTGCAACGTTGAGGTCTCTGGTTTGAATCCCGGTTCGGTTAAGTGATTTTGGGTTTTTCTGCTCAGTATTAGCTCGGAGTCTGGAATTTGTGCCCGATATCGCGATACTCTTACCCCAAGTCGTGGGACGGAACACACATGGCGAAAAGTGGCTGCCCTGATTGCACGTCTGCCTACCCCTTCTGTGATAAAAAGATTATGTGTGTCTGTATTTTCACGTCTCTGTTCTAGAAAGTCTATGTAAGTGTACCTGTTGCATCTACGTAGCGCGGAGCTCATTTCCGTTTCATTACTTGATAGTAGGACGGACATAATACCAATACCTTGCTTGTACATACAAGCAAGGTATTGCAATAACATTATCCCAATCTAAAATGTACAAATGACTTCCTGTATTCCGAATCAAGCCCAGAACCTTCCATATAAAATTGTCCCGCAATACGTACATTAATGAAACCAAAACCGCAATATCAGCGTCCATTATCGATTATATAGTAGTTGTGATTTTTCCGCCCGTAATACTCGCTACCCGATACCTAATACCCGCAGACATTCTAGTAATACTGTTGTGAGAGTCGTGTTTGCCGTTTATTCAGCTCGGACGGACTTTGCAAACAATTGTACAACTATTGTGTTGAACGTACGAGATTGATTTCAAATGTTTTTACTTCTTGATTATTTTCTTGTAGTTCGATGCAATTACACATAGACTTGTAAAGTTTCTGTACAGGTACAATGGTTGCTTTATTAAATATGTACAGTCTCTTTCGTTTATTGGCAACATACACGTTAGCTATATTCCTTCACTTCTTCTACTTCACGTTTTGCTAAAACACATAAGTACAAAAGAAGAAATAAAAAATCCATATATTAGCTTCATCGGCGTGTTTCCCTATTAGATCAGATACCTCACCACATCCTTCGATATCAATGTTAATCTTTTTATTTACAACTAGTATTGCTAGCGGCTCCGCCCGCGTAAAAAGATTTTCCGGCATAAAAAGTAGCCTATAGCACTCAGGAGTAATGTAGCTTCCTATTAGTGAAATAATTTTCAAAATAGGTTCAGTAGTTCCTGAGATTAGCGCGTTTAACTAAACAAACAAACAAACTCAGCTTTATAATATTAGTATTTAGTATATATATTTCGCCAAAGCGCACTCAATATTCCCAAACTTATTCCGTAAATTCATCCTTGTCAAAATGTAACGAGGAAAAATAAATAAAGGTAATTTGCATAAAGCAATGGTATCGCGTGTCGGATACAATGAACGCATCACTGACTCACGTTAATTAAATAATTAATTAGCATATTGAACAGATATTTATCTATGTGGGCGATCGGGCGGACGCCTTTCCGCTGTCTCTTGGCAATGTCACACTATTAGCGATGCTATAAACGGCTTGTTCCATCCGCGAGGATTAAGACGTGTTCTTAAGATGCAATAGTCTATGGAATTTATGCATTGTCATAGGTTATAGTACTTGTTCTCACTAAAAAAATCTGTCTAGGCGTCTTTGAGTGATTGAGGAACATACATAAAAAAGATTCCGACGAATTGACAACCTCCTCCTTTTTTGAAGTTAATAAGCTCTAAACGATACAAATTAAATTCCTCTAATCTTGAGTGCTTTCCAATTTGGTTTATACAGTTTGGATAGTTCCACCTAGTATTCAAAGCTATAATATCATTTCATCAGTTTACAACCCAAGTACGCTGTCACTTGACAAATGAGGTAACCTTATAAGTAGTGTATAAATGACCAAACATTTGCATGTTCTAAATTCATCTAGAAAAGATCCATAACGATATAAAAACTTAAACATTAGCTCAGCGTCGCGTCGTCACCTTCAAAACATTTTGTAATTTGATAAACATAATAGGATCTTATGTCATAGGCAATATGACATATCTCTGTTATCGTAATATTCACTTAAGTACATGTTCTCTTTACTAACGCATTATCGTTTTTTTTTTATGATATGGGGGGCAAACGCGCATGCGGTTCACCTGATGGTAAGTGATCACCGCCGCCCATGAACAGTACCAGGAGTCATAGAGATTTGTTGCCGGCCTTTTAGGTGGGAATATCTATAGATATATTCATCTATGTTACATAATTTGTCAATAATAAACAATCATATCGAGCCTGTTTTACATATTTGTTGCGTTGCTGGCCTCTATTTAAAACTGGGCTTGAGCATTATATAGATCTTATTGCTAGACAGGACATTTCCTAGACATTCTTATAGAGAGCCCTCACTCATTAAAGATTCGCGCAACGTTCTCCTTAAACTTTAAAGCGAACAAATAAATTATAAACCTAGATAGAGTGACGCGCTGCAATGAAACTAAAACAAACAGGCCAACTTTTCTTAAGCTAGTATGCGTGACAGCTTTGTCATACGCTATCTCTGCATCATTCTGCGTATCCTTGTGTGCGCGCATAATGATACCAGTTATTACATGGTTTGTATTAAAATGGGGAGAAAATTATATCCATGAAAAACCACAAAAAATAATTCACTCCAACTCATTTAGTGGACAACTGTTGACCTCTATTTTTTTCGACGCGTTTGAAACGTTCAGTGTCTATCTAGGTATATAATTAATCAAAGCGAACAATATTAAAGACAATGGATACAATCGCAATATGGAAACGTCTGAGGTACTTTGGGGTTGGGTTCGAATCCACACCTCCGTCTTAAATAATCCGTTTCACTTTCTGCTGTTATATGACTGCTAGGACCGTTTATATTAAATTATGTTAATCTAATATTTAAATTGAGTGGTGTTTCATATTTAAATGTTAATATTTAATCAACTAGAACTACATTCCATTACCACATTTATACATTAATTCTGTTCCACTGTCAATTACCGACTGTGTTTATTCAAGCAAGCCTGTCTTTGCAATTCTGATACGAGTTAATTAGTATTGCGTTTTAATTTAACGTTTCTTTCAGTGCATAAAATAAATCTTGTAGGGTATCTGTAGTGTTGAGCATTTAGAATTCCTTAGATCGCGTCCGAGAGTTTTGCACGTTCCTAAATGTCGGAGTATTCGTAAAAATTGATTCGGGTTTAAAAATTATCGTATGTCCTTTAGGTTCAATAGGTACTAACGTAAAATGTTATTTATTTGATGAATCGATGCTTATTATAAAACCTTTATTACAGATGAAAGAAATCTAACACATGAGAACTAATTAGTTACTCTGATATTTTATTTATATATTTTTAATGTTTATTGATATTTTAGTCAATATCCATGACCTCTACATCGCAATCGGAGCTTGTTATACAATGTAATGTGATGTCATTTTAATCTGATTACCACGCGATAAAGTTAATGTTTTCAGTGCCTCTAACCCTAGTGATAAGAGAGGAAGGCTCGCGTGATATGCTATTTGAACGAGACCTTGTCATGTTTATAACCACTTAGGGGGGTTGTACGTGTCTTGAAGTGGTCATGACCGCTATTGATATAAGATATCGAACTGAAATCTATTCATAAAAAATCTGCTGCTTTGGCTGGGTTCGATACCATTTCCATATTCAGGAGAAAGTAAAAAAGATCAGTATAACAGCAATAAGCCATCCTTAGTCATATTATGAACTATGAAAACCGATAAGAGATGTAACTGCTTGTTTATTGTCGCTTGCAAATTGCAATATAGTAATTATGCAAAATGAAATTTTATTGGTATTAACGCGTATTATCTAGCGTCGGAATTGAATCTTTTATGTTGAATACAAAGTAAGGTTAGTTATTTTACTGAAAACCTAGGGTAAGTGCGAATGCGATTCCTCTTGTACTGATGATTACTGCGTTTATGACCAGTGATTTGTTACAAAATTCATAAGCCGTTTCATAGCTGCATCACATCTGTTTTGTATATAATATTCTGCGATTAAATCTTCGGCTAACTTCGCTCTAGGTGGGACCGCGCCCTTCCCACTAAACCAGCGGTATGTCTTAATGCTTTTAAACAATTCCTAGTGTGTTCCCGTGGCTGTGCTCGGATATTAAATTAATAGATTCCGTTTCGAACCTTATCTAGTTAGTCTTTATCCGCTGTAATGCAGTTTCTTTGTGATTTATTTTGACCAGGCACAAATAAACTAAGTAACAATATTATTACAGTCTAGCTTTTGCGCGCGGCTCCGCCTGCGTGGGAAAGATTTTCCGAGATAAAAAGGTAGCCTATAGCACTCAGGAGTAATGTAGCTTCCTATTAGTGAAAGAATTTTCAAAATCGGTCCAGTAGTGTCTGAGATTAGCGCGTTCAAACAAACAAACAAACAAGCTCTTCAGCTTTATATAATAAAGTATAGATTAACAAGAGAACATCGTACATTTTTATACGTAACTGACTTGACATCGAATACCGTGGATAATATTATGGTGAAAAATTCACAGTGAGGGTTCTTTTGAGTCGCGTTCGACTTCCTATATCTCTCAGTGTACAAAAACGCCCCGGAAGGTTTACATAATTCTGCACAAAACTTCCAATTATACACTGTATCATGCTAGTACAATAAAATCAGTTTAATAATTCAGTTTAGTCAAGTGTAATACAATAAAAATTATTGTACCTCACTGCGTAATTGAGAGGTTCGAACCTTGCATTTAAAACCACTAAAACGTTCGTAATTAATTACACGTATCTTACGTTTTTTCGTAGATTTCTATTTTGAATAATAAAATACGCGATTTGTGCATTTCGCGAACCAATGTTATTTTTGCAAAATATTTTAACGAGTACAAATACTTTTTACATAAGATCTTAAAAATGTTTCCTGATATTTTCCTCTTTTGGGCTGTTTTTTTTTGGTTCAAAGCTATATGATATAACTCATAGTCGCATATTACATGCCGCGTACAGACACTCGTCCCTTTATACGAGCGCGGAAAATTTATCTGGCAATAAAATTATCGCTCTCATTACAGCGCCGGTCGTTAAGAAAATATCTGCTTTGTTTTAAATCTCTTAGGAATCTCGGCTGTTTTCCCTCCATTCCAGAGACAGATTGTGAAGGAATTTAAGTCTTATCTCGTTAATATTGTTCAGAAATCAGCATGCATTATTATAAGCTTTTTTTTCAGCCATAATTGGACGAAACTATCTTGCTCTTTCTTATTAGTCACTTGATGCTATGTGTAATGTCACAAATAATTATTAGTGTTGGAAATTGCAGTGCAATTAACTGTCTCGAAATAAGAGATCACAATGGGATTCTAATAGTTATTAGATCGTCGAATAATAGTTTATGCACATGTATGGGTATTTACCAACGTTTTAATAGACAGTTCTCTTTCAAGTTGACAAACTCACTTCTGTCTCCCCGAAGCGATAACCAGATGTGGAACTGTACGTCGTCTGAAGGTTACCAATTGCCATATCAAGCAAGAATTCTGATACCAATCAACGTACACGTTGTTTGAAAAGAATACTCGCAACACAGTTTATGCCTGAACTGGGAATCTAACCCAGGGACCAATGGTTCACAGGCTTAGTACAACACAACTGGAACTGCCAGTAACATTGTCACATTATACAATTTTGATAAGATTAGTATTTTTTTTTTTAATTTTGTATTCCGCATTGTCGCCCAACAACGAGGAGTCTGATAAGCTGATGTGCTTAAGTCCTAATATGCTTTATCACGCCGCGCCGCGCCGCGTCGCCCGGCGCCGACTCATCTAGTTTGTGTCCAATATTGAACTTTAAAGCCTTTAAACTCACCATTCGTAATACTTATACCGTGGGATGTGTGATTTTGTATTTATTTTTACATGGACACAGTTATCTGTTTCTAAACCAAAACGGTTTTAAAAACAGCGTTTTAGGATAATCTTAAAGATACACATTATCACACGTGACGTCAACAACAAACATTAAACAGCTTGCAACAAAAACAACACAACTCGTATAGCAACAGTGTCGTTGGATGTTACGTCAGCATAATTGATCGCACATACGTAGCGGCGCGTGGTAATAACCGCGTGACGCTTACTCTGTGTAATTAATAACGCGAAGGTGGGCGTTTGTACGTGACGTGGCGCTGACGAGGGATACGGGACTGAGCGGGATTCGGTGAGGAGGAGGGATTTGCTAATTTCGCCATTGATGGAGTTAGTATGGTATAAAGCAAAACATGGCGATATAATACTATTTTAAATATACCATAGACATCAGGAGCTCCTTCAGTATTATGGTCTGTAATAAAAGGAAGAAAGATTAAAGATGATCAAATGCCTTCTGCTACTCAAACTTGAGACTGGCAGAATTGTCGTAAAGATGATACAATAACAATAAATTGCAATTGGAAAATGATCGAAATAACAAATCGAAATAAATTTGTACAAATAACATTAAAGTTTTTGTTTTATTCGTTTATGAAAATTTTCATCAGATGCGTTGTTTGAGGAAAAGAAAGACATTTGAAAATTATCTGAAGCAATGTTTCTTAGTAACGCTTTATTATTATCAAATCGTTTAAGACTGCAAAGTTTTAGAGTACTAGTCTAAAACTACAGCAACATGTATTTATGTACTAAAGTCTACAACAAAAAGGTATTCCCAAATCAATTGGATTCCTAGAATAACAGTAAAAAGAAAATTTGTTTCAATTCTTATCTCTGAAAACGAAGTAAAGCGTCAGCTATTTCGTAAATTCAAACCGAAGTACTACGTTTCTGTTACCCTAAATCCCATCCGCAATAAACCGTCGACTTTGTTTCCGTGTATTTTTTCTATTTTATCTAAAACTGGGCTTCATAAGATATTTATGTGTTTGTAAATGGGTACTGCGTGAGCCGTAATATTGCGCACCGCGTGACCTTGCACGCGACCCCGCGCCTTGCCAATAAACAGAGGTACGGATAGAAAAAAAATCATAAACATTCGTTTAGACATTCCGGAAACACGGGGTAGAGTATACAATTTTTTAATGACGGAAAACGTCTACGTGTTACGTCATTTAATATTAATATAATTATAATTCATCACCTATATAAAAATACAATAAATATTTTGTAACTAAACCACTCTGGAAGTATGTAGATAGCGTTACTGATAGTGTCATTAGAATTGTTGCATGATTTTTTTAGGAAATTACATAAACAATGATATGGATTAAATTATTTTACCAAAGTTACGGAGATCGGCTCAACATCAATGACATTCTTGTACAAACGGCCTAACTTTGGGTAAATTCGCTGCGCATATGCGTCAAGTGCCAACCCTATCAACTCTTAATGTTTGGTACTATTCTGAAAAACCCAAAGATCTGAGATACGATTACATTTTAAATCTATGGAAAAACCCACCGTACTGGCTCGTCCCAAGTAGCGTTAGCGGGTATCTCACAAGTTAGACATACCGGCTTAATTCTGGAGACCATAGAGAGATACAATATCGCCCATTGTTCGGCATTATAGTTAGCCTACACTTTACTTATGTCAAATATAATCACTTAACCGTACCAGGAAAAAACATATTTAAAAATAACGAGAAAGTTTAATTTCACTAAAACCAACTCGAGAGCTCTTATCGCCACCGCTTGAGATAGATTTGAAGAGCACCGGCGCGTCACCGTTCGCGTCGCCTATGTCATGTGGGTTCAGCAGGGCGCACACACCGTCCTCGACCCCGATACTCTATGACTATGTATATGTTAGGTGCAAAAAATACGTACACACTCTCGGAATACTCTACACAGTGTAATTAGTAGAGATTATGAGATGATTAGATTATGAGTTGACTAGGGGAGCAGGTTACAGCTAGTCACGGAAATCATTAAGTATACACTGAGTATTTAGCCACGCATTAGACATTTGTTACTACGTGCATTATGAGAAAATCGACCAGAATCAGTTATCTTTCCGATGACTGATGTGAATTTTATTTTAGCCGTAGAAGTTTCCATAAATTCCTTTCTTAAATTATAGGGAGCGGATCCACAATTCCTGGGACATAGTAAGCGGTCACATTATACAGAATGGATTATTTATCATCAGCCGACTACGACCAGCCCAGATGGCTGTGCATTTTATCATCGTTTTTCACAGCGCCAGAAAAATCAGATAATTTGGCGCGTAAACAAAAATAAACTGTCGTCTACAAAATACTTCCTATAAAAAGTATATAGACATTTTCTACGCTCTTTTAATAAAGATTTATGTAGGAACATACAAATATTTGTTTAAAGTACAAATTAACATTTGTCTTAGTGCCAAGATTATTGCGCATTTTTAACCGACGCGTGACATGATAGACTGTTGATGCAAAAAACTACGGAAATGAAAAATTGTTGTTTATTGTCACACCATCGTGTCATTAATTACAAATCATTAATTTGCACACACCATGACAAGCAAAGAATAATTATTATCAATTTTCGTAATTTTTCTCACGTTATCTTCAATGACACGATATATTTGATTAAATTTTTTGATGAGATATCACATTGAGTTTTAATATTGATTGTAAAAGGGATGTTTCGGCTGAATAACGATCAAATTACAAGACAATACGAAATCAGCTAGGTAAATGGCGGGTCAACTAATCGCTTATGTCTGCCTCTTAAAACATGAAGACGTAAGCTTATAATTATAAATGTAAGAATATAACAACCAGGAATCATGATTGTGTATGAACAACACATAAATCATACTCTTGAATCCGGGCTTGTCGCTTCATACATATAAAGCTGACATTTTTATTCCGGAAGAGGTAGGCAGAAACACAAACACTGCAATGGTTAGCTATGCTTATTTACGTTCCGTGTCAGAGAACCTAGGAATCCATGGCGGTGTAGCATAGTAGGTGGGAAAAGTATTTTCCCACCTACTATAATCACTTTCCACCGCACTCATCTTATTGGAACGAAGTTCCTTATCGCGCGTTGTGAAAGGGGGCTGGACGGAAAAAATTCTCATGAAAAGTTGTCACGACACTTTTTGCTATTATCTTACTAATATGAACCTTAAATACAATGCGTAGAAGCTATAATTCTTGAAACGAGTATATTTTTATTTATTAAAGTCATTAAAACCATTTCTTACTAATCTAATATGAACCTTAAATACATTGCGTAGAAGCTATTTCCCCAGCGTTGGCACGGCACGAGTACAAAAGAATCGAATGTAACATTCTTTTTTCAAATTTTGTTGATTTATTCTACTTTGGTTACTGACATTTATCAATAACAAGACTAAACGTGCTTTGCTCGCGTTTAAAAATCTACTTTATGTGGTAAGCGTAAGATCGAATTTTGTGTTTAGTCAATCAAAATTTGTGATAAAAATGCTATGCAATAGCGTTACCGCGGCAGTCTCCGAGTGCCACACGTATTTATTTGTTTTTTTCTCTAGAAACTTATGTATTGGAACGGAAATAGGAAAATATTTATATATTTATATATTTATATATATATACACACTCTGTTATGTAAATAAAATTGTATTACAATTCCTTCACTAATTAATCGAAAGGAACTTCGTTCCATCCGGGTGTCCCTTGACACCTCTCATTGCTTTTTTTCATCTATCGTTACTCACCTCACATGATTTATCACCATAAAAAAATATCAGTAATTAATCCGCGAAATGATTCAGTGCATACAGTCATGTCATACGCGTCTAAACCGGTGTTATTTCGGGAGCCGTCAGCCGAGCTCTATAAAAGGAGCAATCTGTTGCATAGCTCGCGGTTGCTGGTTGTTAGTCATCAGTCGCACACGTTATGATGACTGGAGATCGGCCTGAATGCGCTGTGGAATATTTTAGACCGGTTTTGAATCATGCGCTATCGTTTGATTTGAGGAATTAGTATGTAACATTAGTATACATTTTTTACCACGTACTACCAAACTATGGAACCAATTGCCGCCAGCAGCATTTCCGGACAGATACGACCTGGCGACCTTAAAAAAAAGAACGTATTCCCACCTAAAAGGCCGGCAACGCAGCTCTATGCCCTCTGGTATTTCAGATGTTCATGGGCGGCGGTGATCACTTACCATCAGGTGAACCGTATGCTCGTTTGCCTCCTATATCATAAAAAAACAGTAATATTCATTAAAGCTCACTGGATTTTTTAACGTTGCATTGGTTTAGAATATTTGCTGTCGTATCGTCTAGGATCTGTGAATTATCGATGTTTTCATTTTGTATAACATGTTACATTTCTAGTTATATGTGTAACTTTACAATTGGTTCCAATTCGTTATGTAAACTTATGAATTGACGTTAACAATTCTGTCTGAAACGTATATGTAAACACAGTTAAAAGGTATATTCTAATGGAATGTATTGGAATGGAATTCTTCTACACATGTAGTATGTGCTTTATGCTTTGCCTCGTCATCGGCCCAGTGGCAGCAACTTGGGCTGCAAACGATGAACCAACGTTCTGGAGACAGTTTTTAGGTTGCGAAACTGAAATCCGTGGTCGTTTCGATTCGAAAAAAAAACTAAGTTTAGAGTTATCCGTTACTAGTAGGTATTAATGCTCGATATGGCGATAGGCTCGCCACCTATCACACCATGAATATATTAACTCGATGAACTTTAATTGTACTAAGAGCACTTCTACCTACCCTTTTGTGAACAAAAGCGTGAGTTTGTGTATTTATGAACTATGTACTTTACCCCGATTAACCTTTTATTCCCGGTACCGAAATACAGCACACCGCATTCAAAAGCACGGTTTAATGCACCCACTCACGCTAACAATTTTAATGTGGGCTTGACAGATTTAAACTGAACCGCGCCGCGTGACATTATGTGCTGTCATCGATGGTGACAATTGCAGCTGTTAATACTAAAATAACTGGCGTAAGGCACATGTTATGTGGGGTCTAAAGTTTAGTATACCTATACTCCATCGGTTTAGGTAACTAACTAAATGTAAACAAATCAATAAAAAAATATTAAAAAGAAAACAATAAACCCGACTGCGTCAATATCTGCCATCTTTATTAAATTCATTGAAGAACTGAAAAGATAGAAACAAGATTTTAATTTGAATATTTTATTTTCGTTTTGAATAATCTTAGTTGATAGTGTTCACAAACGCTGTCGGAGGCATAACACGCTCACTTCTCGTAATTTGGTTGGTGATATAGGTAGAGCAACAAAATCTCGGAGTGAGCAGATGCCTCCGATATATATATATATTCGTAATCACCGTTAAAAAATCATTATTTTGATACCACACTCGATGTATTTGAAAACTTTTTTTTTAGATTAGTTTTTGCCGCCAAAAATCCTTAATTTTGTTTTTTTATTTTGAGATACCCAGTGTCACTCTCACGACTAAGACGATTCTATTGACACCACTGACATACAAATACGACAAGCCGTTTAGGCTCTAGGTCGTGCCAAAGAAATATACATACATACATAGTTACATACATGCACTCGAAAATCATAACCTTTTCATCTTCAAAATTCAATCTTTCGCAGTCGGGTAAAAAGGTATTTTACCTGTCCATTTCTCTTAGCAAAATACGTTGTAACCAAAATAAACGTCTTCATAACCTTCACAACAATTAGCTCATAAAAGATCTCGACCTGTCAACTGTAAAAGAGCTAATACGCCAGGCACGCTAAACATTTTTCCAATGGATCGTAATAGATAACCCTACAAAATTTGAGAGTACGACTGTCACGTAGCACGCCATTAAAACTGACCGCCATTCAATTTGATCGGTTAACTAAATACCAATTATCGATACATTTCCGCATTGTAGAAATTTGTTTATTTATCATAATTTTTGCTTTGTTTCTGATAATTAGTTATTTTTAGTTTTTTTGTTTGTTTCTAAAGTGAATTTAGTAATATTAAGTGGTTGTTGTACGCCGTAGGTTCATTGACACATCAGTCTTCGTAAACACTTTCGTAAGAAAATGTTGACTACCCAGCGATCATATTATGTCATTTTTTGTTTACATTTAGTTAAATACCTAAACCAATGGAGTATAGCCCCCTTATTCTCTATGACACTGTTATCTCGTAACGCGGCCGCGTTTCGTTAACTTCATGTAAATATCGATAAATGTTATTCTGTATGCCAACTTCCATAGTGATAAACGCGATGCGGTGAAAATAACGTGTGTCATAGAGAATAAGGGGGCTATTATACATATTTTCTTTTCGCTGCATTTACTTTCGAGATAACTGATTTATAATTCGGTAAAAAATTGCACCCAGCTTAGTCGCAATTAAAAGCTGGGTTGATTTAGACAGCAAAACAATACCATAAAAGAACAACACGCGTGCTGAAACTAAAACAGCATCGGACACGTCTCGCATCTAATTTATAATGGTGTGTCATTGTGCGTCCGTCGTGTTGTGCAACAAAACCGGTGACGCGCGTCTACATGTATCGCGTGCACTAGACCGTGCCGCGGGACGGACTCAGGGCAGTCCCGAGGGACAACCGCCCACGCAAACTACTAACTCCAGTAATGGAGATTAGATTCGAATGGTATCATGGTTTATTGCTGGGGGAACGGGTATTGAAGAAATAACATTATGTGTGTCATTTAACGGTTTTAGGGCAGCAGATTTGCAATTCGAAATTTGCTTACCAAATAAATACTGCATTTGTCCCGTTTGCAGTACTTAAACTGATGATATTTGTTTTCTTTTTACTCTTATAAACTACTGCAAGGTAAAGGCTTTAGCTTCTTCTGATGAAATCGCGTTCGGACCATTTAATATGAGATTATAAGTCATAAAATGGGTCTACCGCGTGTCGGCGCCGTAGGCTCGTTCCTAATTCTGCATACAGCTATTTAGCGTGGATTTCGAAGGATTGTATTAACTACCTATAATATTCCTGATATTATGTCCCCCATTAAACTCCTGACTTCGCTGCTCGGCCGTGACAGTGAGGCTCCGGTTCCCGCTCTTTGCATTTCGCCACACTTTAAATAAACATTGGCTTGTGCTAGCGTCTTAATAAAACTAGACAGAATCGAACCTAGGAATAGTTCGGTGATGTGGTTTTATTACATCTCGTCTAAGCATAGCTTAGACTTAGCAACGAGGATAATGTCTCAGTTTGGGATTGTTATTGAAGTACAGCTTTCTTGTACAATAGAATTGAGCGTTGTTTTCGTTATCGCACATTGTCTTGTTCTTTTAATGCTATTTAAGGAGTAGGTCTACGCGAGGAGATCGTCCCCTGGTCTCTTGTTAGCGAATGTGGATTATGATATATGAAGTCAGGGGTTCGATTCGAAGGTCCAGGAACATTTTGTGTGAGTAAGCCAATAATCCATTCTGCATCTTGCGTAAAAGCGCCATGAAGCAAAGAAGACTGGAACGGGAAGAGTACCTGGATACCGTATTCGCATATCATAATCATTAATGAAACTTCACCCACCCACACGAGTACATGTATAGGCATTTGTACCGTAGCTCGTTCCCAATGAGTGTTGACGTGACGTCGCCGCCCAGCTGGCGCCGTACGCTACACGTAGTTGGCGGCCGCCCGCGCCCTGCGACGCGACACGCCGTCAACCACTCGAACACGCCCGCTGTACATGTCAATCGAGTGTTTCTCGAACATTCCTCTATCCGCACCTGACGTGACGTAACATGCTTACGGGTGTGATGTAATCGGCAGTTCCCCTCAGGCCTCTTTTTTTCTCTTTGTCACAGAATTTTAATGCACAAATAAGGGCCTGTTTAAAAGAGTTCAGTAATTTATCATGTAACGGAGGAAAATGTCTAATTAATCTAAGATATTAACAGACTACCTACAGCAAACCCAACATGTTCCTAAGTAACTAACGACATTATAGTCTTCATGCTAACGATTTCATATGGTTTGATCAATAACACGAGTTTCTGTCGCCAGACAAAAACGGATTTGCATCGGTACAAACTCAATATTCCGAAACTTTGCTATCAGTGTCTGAAAGTAATGAAAAAAGTGGTTTGTATTTATGGTACCCCACTATGCTAGAATATTATGTTCAACATCTTTATTCAATTTCATGGTAGCTCTCTCTTAAAAGATAGACTGGATAGATCTCACCGCCTCATATATTTTTTTATCGTTTTTCGGTTTGACAGACGTTGTAGCCAGGGTAGTTGCTGGGCATTATATGATATAATATACAATTCGTTGTTAGGGTGACGAGCGCAGCGAAATACCATACCGTTCTTTGCCTTTAAAAATTGTAGAATCTAATTGATATTGCTACTGTTGATAGATAATCTGGGTGCTTATCACCAGACGAGTGACTTGTTCGTTCATAATTCATTTGTATGAAAGAAACATAGATTATCCTCTTATCAAGTCGTCTGATCTTATCAAAATTAGATAACTAGTTTTTAATTAAACCCATGCATTTATCAAACCTATATAAAACAATCGGTAATTGTATCATCATGCAAGTGTGTGTATGCAACATTTATTAATATTTTTCAGTGGCAATATTTAGCTATTCGTTGCCTGGTTTATTCATGGGCTAAACCCATCAAGCAGTTCTATTCTAATTCGTAGCTTGTAGAATCCGATCCTATCCTGGCAGAAAATTCACTTCGAACATTCCAGAAAATAATTTGCAACAAAATCGTGTGAAGTGCTTACGAGAAAAATGCTTTACATCTTTTAAAAATCGATTTACATAATACATCGTCTAGTTTTTCTTGAATAGAATAAAATTGCTTAAAATTTATACGCAAGAAATGCATAATAACATCGTTGAGCGGCACCAACCAAGCAAAAACAGCATTTGCATCGGATTACGATGACGTCAAACACTTACCAGATTTTTTGAGGTAACGCTGCATGGTAAGTATAACAATACTTGATTTGGTTCGCGGCTCTGCCTTCGTGAAAGGTATTTCTTGTTAAAAAGTGCCACTCTGCATTTTTTCGGGAATTAAAAGTGGCTTGTATGCAAATAAAAGATTTGTTCTATCTATATATTATATTGTGTGCCAAATTTCATCTATATCCATTACAGGCCAGTTCTGTGTTTATTTCTACATCTTTATAATCGTTCATTTTTATAATGTTAGTAGATAAGGATTAATTTTGCAATATTCGATAGTAATTCACTTTTTTAATAGCAAGTAGCCGGCCATCAGCAAATGGGTCGACTGATTATAATTGATCACCAGTCCACCACCCATTAATATCAGAAGAAATTAGAACGTGTTCCCGACATTGAAAACAAGATAGAACAAAATGAGATTTCAAACAGTGTAATTACTGGCCATTATGAGACTAACCTCTCACGTTTCAAAATGACGACCGCGGTCCTGTGCCGCGGAATCCTATATAATTCAAAGGTTTAGATGCTATAGCTACTGTTTATATGCAGTCATGTCGGATACAATCAGGCAAACGGCTAATTTGGCTTATCATGTAGCTATGTAAAAACTCAGAAGACTTAGATGAGGAAGAGTTTTAATTCTGATTTACAGTAGACTGGCCATTTTAATGAAACAAACGAATGATAAGCAAATAAAAAAACGAAATACAAATACAGTAGCGTGCCATCGCCGCCAAACCGTGCGAATGTGTGTGGCATTTCACCATAATTGAAATGGTAGCCCGTAACAAACTGGGCTAAATTGATCGCGCAAATGATGAGCCTCGTGTAACGCGAGACGCCGTGATTTGTGTGGACGTTGCTGATTTGCCTTGCAGAGCTTCTACACCGAAGTTAATTGGTGGTGAATGTGTTTTTATTCTACCACAGCTAAGTTTATAAAAAAATAATGTAATTGTAGTCTATTTCCTCCTGCCTTTATATCGCTCCAGTGTGAGGTCTATTTTTCAAGAATGATACAGAAACAATTTGGATTAGATTACGATCGACCTTTTTTTCTGATGTCAACGCCTTATATGTATCTAGCTCTGAAAAAGTGTTTGAATAAGTAGTGACTGTGGTGCATTTTGTGATTAGATAAATTACAGGGACCCTAATCAATACAGCCAAAATTTTTTTTTTTTGCTTAATGCATTATGCGACATATCCATGATTCTTTTGGTATTTGGTCACCCGCAGTCAACTATAACATAAAGAACTCCATTTTTTATGACTGACTATGACAAGAATTATAGCAGCATATAATTCCGTTTCCTTGCGAGAAATGATCGTTAAACATGTCCTTACGGGCGCGACGTCAGAAATCTGCGCGGACGTTCACGCACGGACACGGTTACGTTACGCTTCTATATATAGAAACATAAATTGCGAGTCCGTCGTAACATCGTTACATGGAACATCCCTTCCTTTCGAGCACATCAAAGAAACAGTGCAGGCGGTTTCGCTAATTTACCGTATTGCAAATGTACAGTTTCCAGCGCTTTACAGCGTGCCTTCGATCTGCCTTTAATGGTTGAGCAGTAAGTGCGTAAACGAGTTGCAGCGCTGCTTGTGCATGTTTGATGGGTGAGGGCTGATGCGTGCTAGCTTTGGCAATTCCGACGGCATATGGCGCTTGGCCTGGTGCCAGAGTATTGTCGCGCGGTCCGTCAGGGTCGACGACACCGCCAACAGATGGAGCGCCGGATTTATCTCGTGTATGCGAAATTTTTGACATTTTTGGCCTTGCGATAGCAGTTATGCAAATTAAATGGGCTTAAAAAAAATTGTCGGTGCCGAATTATACATACTGTTACAGAAGTAAATCCACTTCTCGACGTCGACGGTCACGTTGCTTAGCATCGTTGAATTATCTGTTTTCGAGCTTAGATGAGAGAGGTATATTATGTACCAAATTAAACCAATAATTTTAAGACCAAGAAATAACTCGCCTGCCTCTCTGAGCCTGGCAGTACATTTACGATCATCAGCCACATGACGTCCAATGCTGAACATAGGCCTCCTCCAAATATTTCCAGACGGACCTGTCCATAGTGGCCTGCATCCAGGGTGTTCCTGCGGCCTTTATCAAGTTGCCTGTTTATACATTTACGATGCCATCACCAATATGATCATTTACCATTAAGTAATCCACCTGCTCGTTTTCCCACATTCTACTAAAACTTGAATATACCGCATCGGTCAGCACTGAAACATGCTAACTTCTCAACTTTCAGCGAACGGACATATACAAAGACATGTACTGCGGATTAGTGCGGATTAATGGAAAGAGAGTGGGTTGTGTAATGGTTTTCTGGAAAATTCCCACTAGATGCATTGTTGCTTTTATATGAGATGAATATATTTCCCGTTCATGACAGCGCCAGTGTAATTAATAATTACTAATAAGTAATTGAAACCTGTAAAAAAGTCGGGTTTAATTTCCTAAAAAATTATTAGGAAACTGATATTTTTTATACTCATGGGCTGGGGATAAATGCTACTCGCACCATAAGTGTAAAAGCCGACCAAATACAAAAATCATACTATAACACAGTTCTACAAAATATAAAACATAAAAAATTGCAGGCAATCCTATAATATAATTTGATGAATGACTTGATAATAAGTCGTACAGAAGTTTTAAAACTTCAAAACTACGTGTAGTTTTTAAACTGCACATTGGAAAAAATACCGATCTTGTTATTATTAGTGTGTTCGTATTCTGCCGTTTTCTGTGATTATCTGATAATATCATTATGTCGTCGTCTAGAAGGAGTTGTTTAAATAATCCCAATACATTTTGTTACATTTGTGGGGAATATGTGGTGAAAAAACTTAAGTACTTTTAAGGTAATTAGACTAAAGAAATTGTAATTTAACTGTTAAAATCTATCTGTGGTGGCTCGTGATTGGCTTATTGTATTTATTTCCTATTTTTGATTATTGTTATAGTTAGCTGTGAGCCACCCAAATAAAATAAAATAAAATAAAATTTAGAAAACCTATAACGGCCGTAACGATTAACGAAATTACGTGGAATTAGTTCAGGATCTTCTAGATAACTTTAAAAATGTTGGCTGTAACATGAGCATAGAAGTGCACTACCTGCACAGCTACTTGACCAAGTTCCCTGAAAATCTTGGTTCCTACAGTGAAGAACAAGGATAGCGCTTCCATCAAGACTTAAAAGTAATGAAAAATAGGTACCAAGGTCACTGGGATGAGCATATGATGGCAGATTACTGTTGGAGTATCACGCGGGAGGATCATAACAATGTACATTGAAAAAAAAAACAGAAAAAGGAACTTCCTACCGGTGAAATAATGTAATTAAATATGGTTTAAGACATTTATTTCTCTACAAGAATTACATTCACTTACTTAAAGAAATACAATATAATTACTTACTGTCAGAAACAATAATATGTATAATGCGCGTACGAGAAGTCGATAGTGCTAAATACGTAATATTTTGTAGGAACTTATAATATACCCTTTAATTCAATCTTATTTATAAAATAGTTATAATATCTATATGTAAATTCTCTTTTGTTTTACAATTATACTGTCTAATTGAATTCACGAGGTTGATGAACATAATTTTAACGTAAGTTATTGATACTACTAGAATAAAAACAAACAATCTTTGAGGGTAGTGGTACAAGCGGGGTTTCATTACGTATTGCACGGTGATAGACATGTTTAAAGTTTGCTTATTTTGTTCTTTTAGACATAACTCGTATCTTGAAAACTACACGTAGCATTAAAAAAATAAGTATGCAGTTGTAATCCGGGTACCGCATGCACGCATGCTCACGCCTTTTATCCCCGAAGGGGTAGGCAGAGGCGCAACTAGTGCACCCACTTTTCGCCAAGCGTATTCCGTCCCATGATGTGATAAGGGGCGAGCCTATCGCCATATCGGGCACAAATTCCAGACTCCGGGCTGATACTGAATAGAAAAATCCAATATCACTTTGCCTGACCCGGGAATCGAACCCGAGACCTCAGCCTTGCAGTCGTACCGTAATACAACTACGCCACCGAGGCAGTTCTGGGTACCCACTTTACTAATAATCAGTTATAGTTATGGCGGCAACAAAATCACTGTACACCTGTGTAATCAAAGTTCAAGAATCTAAAATGAATACCATCTACATTAGCTATTTAATACGATAATTGTCGAATAAAATTTACTTGACACCAGTGAAAGTGGCCCTAAAACATTTGTTAGAAAATTATCTGAGTATTTTTCTTTCCTAGTGATAGTATAAAAAATGTAACACTGAGTTATCGGAATTCAGCGGATGTTTTGTGTTTAAGTAATAAATGGGTTTGTCGAAGAGAGACGTGGGAGATGAATGGACGCCGACCGCCGCGCGTGTAGGGTACCGGCGAAATTAATATTCCCTAATTCATACATAATTGCTTTCTTTTTCTTACGTTTTACATGCGAAAGATTAAAGAATAAGATGTCGTTGTCGTTATTAATATAATTTTTATTTATGTTCAAACTGTTTCCTATCTCTGTATAGGCAGATCAACTCGCGCAGCCACGATTAGCTTTTTATAGCGTATGAGCCTTACACTACTGGTTAAACTACACTTTTCTTCGAAATTCCTATGAAAATGTCAGGTATGCAGGTTTCTTGATGTCTGTTGCTTTTACTGGACGAAAAAGCCCTCCGTCTCAACAATCTGTTTCATTTCACGCTACGCTATTGCTTCCTACAAAACAGAAATAAAAATTTAACCAACATTCAAAAATAGAGGCGGGAAACGGTCCTTTATTAGGCGATATCACGTGGGCGAATTCCGCAGCCATGAAGACGCGCCTTCTGCTCAAAATACGCTTCACCTTGACCTTGACCTGCCGACCTTCAGGACGCACATCTGCGTAAAATTAAGCCAACCGACAAGAACAAGATGATCGATCGGCGTTGCGTGCTCGGTACTTTATGGTCTATGTTTATGTATCAATAAGAATTAGAGATCGCTCGCCTGGTGACCACCATGCTTGATCTATAACAACAATAAAAGACCACAAAGTACCTACTGCATGTGAGATGTTAAGTAATTATATATTTTTTTATAACACTGGTTATAATTTTCTATTAGTCAGAACACCATAAGGCTAGACGCTAGCGCACGGCTTATTGGTGACAGTTGTAAAGAAAGCCTTCCATGTACGAAAGTATAAATCTTTAATTATTTAATATTTATTGTTTTTTATGAACTTACTGTCGTTTCGTGTACTTTCGTTCTTTTTAGAGCCAGGGTGCAATAGTAGCATTGAGTTTCCGAGATTGCTGGATACTATTACAATCCCTAATACTAATTAAATTCATTCATTTCCATATACATGACGCTCCCACTGTGCCTCTGGCAGGTGATCATGGACACCGCTTATCACTAACAATCAGGTGCCCTTTGCTCGTTTGCCTACATCCTCCATAATAAAATATACCTACTGTACTGAGGACTGACGTCACAACCCCCCTCCCCGCTCCCGCCCTACCCCACTTATCGCAAGACGTAAATGTCCAGCAAGGATGTCGTCAACGGATGCAGACAATTTGTCACTGCGGCTTGGCGTGATGTCGTCGACGTCACTGCCTTGCTTAGGCTTGGGGTATAATGGACGAAATAATATAACGGTTTATGGTTGTTTGTTTGTTGTATGATTTAAGGGAATAATAGTATGGAAGATATCCTCAAAAGCAAAATGTACAACGAGTCGCCTTTATATCGAAGCCACGAAATCGATTTTTATAAACGTTTGTGTGATATCATAAAAGTTATGGTAGCGTTTTCAAGTTTGAAACCCATTGCCCAAAGTTATTGTTCCACTGAAGTCAGAACTACATGTCTATTGCCTATCTCTTGATTGTCTTTATTTCTTAATCAATAATATGAACATAAATGCTCAATGTGCAATATTGCATCTGAACGTGAAAATGGCCTGTGGCCTACAGTGTTCCATTACCGCGTACAATTTACGTTGAACAATACATGATATAATATTCGTCCATTTCGCAGCCAGTGAACCGTCAAACATTCATTATCGCCAGTGGCGGCGCGGGATCGATGTAACTTGATCAACCCGCGGCGTTTTGTTCCCCAGTGTGCACGCCCCATAAACAGCTTTATATTATACGCCTTAACTCGCGCTTCAGTGAAACCGTCTTTGTAACAAAGCAATTACTGAATAGTGGCAGATCTGTTCAAGTCGAGAAGACTGTCTGCCTTGTGTATTTTTATAGTTGTATTAATAAAATAGAAGCAATAGTATTTTTCGCACTAATTATCCATCAATTAAATTATTATAGTCCCTCATACTTAATTTTGGAACATAACTGAGCTTGCGCCATATTTGGCGGCAGAATAAGCTAAAGCGGTAGTACCTAATACCTATCCAGACGACTTCTCGCATACGAGATATTTGCTGGAGGTGGGATATATTTAGTATCCGCCCGGACAGCGACCACCATACACAAGCTGTTCAAACCCGCCATAGTGGCCCACGTAACTGTACCGTGATCAGCCTGTGTTTACACATAATTGTGTCGACTGGGGTAATCATCTCTCGTCAGTAGGCACTGTATCTAGATCCCACTTCACTTACCATCAGGTGCAGTGCGGTCATTTTGCTGTGCCAGAAAAAAAAAACAAATCAATAAAATAATTATAAACTTTAACATAATAATCACCTATTAACCGAGTTTTGTCTCCGATTCTGTTATTTTGAAGTATGGAAGAAAGTTATTGGTGAAAACATCGCTTCGTCTTTCATTAATGTTATCTGGTGTCGACCCAACATATTTTTTCAGGCATGACGCAGAAGAATTTGGTTTTACTTTTTAGGAGCGGACGCAATTACCCGATGTCAACCCCTTCTGATCTAGATCTGGAAATCGCGTTAAAAATCTAAGGTGCACCTGAGAACCGAGCCCACCATAGTCCATAGTGACTATACAAGCTGCGCACCGCCACGCTGGACCCAGACGACGACTTTAAAACTGATTAATGAACTTTATTGCCATTGTCATTTAATGTTAATGTCATTTAATTTTGCGTAATCTAATTGGATTCCATCCCACACCGTTTAAATGTCAGATAAATATAAAATACGTATTGTTTGATTTCTTCTATATAATATGATATTTTGGTTAAAAAAAAACATCGCGTAACAGTTTTTTTGTGTGTTTTTACGTACACAGAAAACACAAACAAAACATTAAAAGCGATCGTGTAAACCGGACCGGAATGTGTATTGCATCACGTGTGTATACTAGTACAATGTATAGTGTACAGTGACGTCACGAGTGCACGTCACGCGTACTATCACCGTGTATTAATACTCTTCTAATTCCCGCATAATATGGGCGTGGGTGGAAGATGGACGAGATGTCAGTTTGCGAACTAATTTTGGCAATAAGGAAATAAATCTCGGTACCCGCTCAAAATCTTAAGGGAGTTAAGATATTATTTTATAGTCAAGCGGTAATGAAACAGACCGCCATGACGGAGATTACGTATGGAGGAAAATACGAACAGTATATTTTATAAGTAAATCTCATTATTTATTACTAACGAAATAACAGAACCAAAATGTACTAAATAAGAATTCTTATATTGGATTTTTCTATTCAGTATCAGCCCGGAGTCTGGAATTTGTGCCCGATATGGCGATAGGCTCGCCCCCTATCACATCATGGGACGGAATACGCTTGGCGAAAAGTGGGTGCACTAGTTGCGCCTCTGCCTACCCCTTCGGGGATAAAAGGCGTGAGCATGCGCGTAAAAATTCTTATGATTTTTCAAGGTATCAATATTCTAATTAACGCTGCGGAGCTGAAAGTAGTTTTATTGTGAAGTTTTAAAACATTTCTACACAATCGGAGCTAAAAAATCTTTTAAAATAATTAATTATTAGAGTTTTAAAAACGTTGATTCTGCTCACTTTATTAATAAAATTGAAGTCTATAAAAGTTTACGTTCTCTATGTTCTATCAACTTAAATACTTTACTTTTCTTGTGTTTCCAATTTTCTTTAGTGCTACTAGGGTGTTATCTCTATTTTTCAGGTCAGTTTTAGCATTATGCCCGGCCTTTTCTTTCACTGCTTATAAAATTGTTTAGGTACTTTTTTAACTGTATCTCTGCGTAATACCCACCATATTAATCATCTCACCATCTTATACACACCTGTATCTAACGTGCATTATAGTGTTTCCACATTATCCGATGTCGGTGTCGGTTCCGATATCGGACTGGACAGTGTGAAAGGAAGGTACATATTTCATAAAGTTTACTTGCCTCGATATCGGATCGGATAATTTGGAAACGCTCTTACAGTTACGAGAATAGTCGATTTTGACACTGGACCGCCTGACGACTTAACATTTTGGAGGTCAATGTCGTCACCTTAACCGTGAATTTTATGTCTTCCCCGGCCTTAAACTCCCACTATATTTCCAGATTGTGACTGGGCTTCGTTTGATGAAAATGATTCAAACCCATATCAAAGATTTTTTTGTTTGTACTTAAAATCAATCATTTCTTGCTTCAACTAATTGGTAGATGTAGTGTGTTTGGTTTTTTATAAGCATTAGCTGAGGTTTCCAGAATGATTGTCCCTGTATATGATATAAGGCCATTTATATTAGAAGTTAGAACAATATAATTATGTAAACTATTTTTTTATGATTGACTCAAGTTTAATGCAATTGATTCGAAAAAACCGCTGCCTCGGTAATAACCTATTTTAATAATAATAATAATAATAATAAGCCCCCTAAAATCCCAACCATACGTCCGGGTCGAACACCTGATCCACGTGGGGGGCGGACACGGTGAAATTCAATTACCTACTGGCACCGGCTAACATGGCTCTGGAAACCCATATAAATATGGAGACTCGTTTAAAAAGAAAATTGAGAGGGCCGCTTCCCGGGGGCGATCGCCGGGGCACACCTGGAGCTGACGCTGGGTGTTACAGCATGCGATCCGTCAGCGGTGTGGAGTTGAGCAGGCGGACTCCCACCAGGTCCATTAGTGGATTAGATATTACAGCCGATGACGAAAACAGACTGACTGACAGTAGAAACAATAGCCCAGTTGAACCTTATAGTCCCAGTACAATATCATATACACCATCAGTCCGATCATCACCAACAACAAGTATTGATGATCCCATCCCAACCTCGGATGTTGCGCGGGAGGTGAATTCCTTTTTACCCGCGTCCACCAAGGCAGGGAAGCCTAGGATGCGCATGAAATGGAGCAATGATGTTAACACTTTTATCATGCGTACCTATTACTACATCACTAAACTTGAAACAGACTTTACAACATATAGAAAACGTCTTCATGATTTTTTTTCACATAAATACCCAGAAGTTAATGTCACTGAACAAAGAGTATCTGACCAACGGCGCACAATAATAAGGAACAAACTATTACCACAAGATGTACTGAAAAAAATAAAAGAAGATATAAGAATTAAACTACTAGAAGAAGAACATGTAAATATTCATAATAACACTATGATAACTCAGGAGGATCAACTATACACTGAAATGCAACCACATACGCAATATAATGGAGAAAATTTTGTCACACAATCACAAACAACTATCTTGCACTCACAAACCACAAATACATCCACACAAACCGAGTTCATTACCTTACTTTTAGAAAACGATGTTGAATCATTAGTAGACACTCGCCCTGAAACTAATAAAAGTACTCAAGAGATATGCAACAAATTTCGTTCGACTCTAATTTTATATTCTGGTATGGATCCCGCTGCACGGCCTAGGTTGCCCAAACTTAAATATAACTTAAAAGTAATTAAACTTATTCAACTATTCAATAACAGTATTCTTAATGATTTTATATCTGACGACACTAAACTTATAGATCTACATACAATAATCTACTGCACTGCAGTGGTTATATCTGAAGAGCTTGGATACAAAATCCAGAGCGACAGTACAAATGCCAGATATAAAGAAAAAGGTAAAGCAGCATGGCAAATTAGACTTGAAAAAGACATAGAAAAACTTAGAGTAGATATAGGTAGACTGACACAGTACGTAAAAGGCAATAGATCCAGAAAAGTAACAAAACGTGTAGAAGCAATATTTAAGAATACCAGCACCCATACCAGACATGAAAATAACAACAAAATGCCTGAGGAGTATTTAGATACATTGAAGCAAAAATTTGCCCTCAAAGTTCATAGACTTAAACGATATAAAAAAGCACAACAACGCTTAAAAGACAATAAGTTATTCTCCACCAATGAAAAGACATTTTACAGACAATTACTCAAAAAACAAACACCCAACACTCACGAAGACACTTCAAACAGTAATACAACAGAGTTACCAACAGATAAACAATTAGAAGAATTTTGGGCAGGGATATGGGAGAAAGAAGAAAATCATGATGAAGAGGCAAGCTGGATAACACAGGAAGAAGACAGATTCAAAGGTATAGAAGAAATGAACTTCTGCGAAGTAACATCAGAGGAAATAACAAGTATCACAAAAAAATTACACAACTGGAAAAGCCCGGGGATTGATAAAGTTTATAATTATTGGTATAAAATGCTGACATCATTACATAAACCACTTGCCAAAAACATAACTGATATAATAAATGGTAGACAGAATATACCCGCGTTTATAGCTACTGGAATTACATACATGTTGCCAAAAAATAATTACTCCTCACAACCATCACAATACAGACCAATCACCTGCTTACCCACGTTGTACAAAATCGTCACCTCTGTCGTAACAAAGCGTATTAGCTCACATATAGAACAATATAATATAATTGCAGAAGAACAGAAAGGATGTAGGCGGGGTCATATGGGATGCAAGGAGCAGTTAATCATAGATTCGACCATTCATAAACACGCTACTTCAAAAAATCGAAACCTACATTGCACCTTTATAGATTATAAGAAGGCTTATGACAGTATTCCACATTCCTGGCTACTTAAAATTCTCCATATATATAAAATCAACCCATCAATTATAGATTTCTTAAAAACAATAATGACATATTGGAAAACATCTTTGCAATTAAACTACCGCCAACAAAAAATTACAACGCGACAAATACAAATTAAAAAAGGCATATATCAAGGTGATTCATTGAGCCCACTGTGGTTTTGTCTTTCTCTTAATCCTCTTTCCCACCAATTGCGTAGTTGTCAGGCTGGATATAACTTTAATACCACTACAGACCATACAAAAATAAGCCATCTCATATATATGGATGATATAAAGCTTTATTCCAGAACACAGAAGGACATGAAAAAACTACTAGACATTACGACAGGGTTCAGCGCAGACATTAAGATGACGTTTGGACTAGATAAATGTAAAACCATACACATAATAAGAGGCAAAGTCCAGCCTGGTGACTATGCAATTGATGGCAATGATATAATAAAAGCATTAGAACCTTCTGATGTATATAAATACCTAGGTTACAATCAGCTTAAAGGTTTAGATCACACATCCATTAAACACACACTAACTAATGAATACAAGTATAGAATAAACTCGATCTGTAAAACACAACTTTCAGGAAAACACTTGATTAAAGCAATAAATACATATGCCGTCCCAATCTTAACATACTCATTTGGAATCATTAAATGGTCTAAATCAGATGTAGAACAAATAGAAAGAATAACTCGCACCACCCTTACAAAACACAATTACCATCACCCGAAATCTGCAATAGAAAGGTTCACTTTAAAACGACAAAACGGAGGTAGGGGTTTGATAGATATTCAACACTTATGGCAAAAACAAATCTACAATCTTAAAAAATTCTTTCAGTCTAAATCTTTGGTAAGTGACATCCATAAACATGTATCTTTAAATGACCATAATTTCACGCCGCTTAACTTGGAACAACCATTGAACACAACCCAAACTAATGATATCGACCCTTTAAAACACAAGATAGAACAATGGAAAAGTAAAGTATTACACGGAAGACACCCCCACGACCTTGAACAAGCACATATAGATCCAATAGCATCAAACCAATGGCTTAGAGTAGGAAACTTATTCCCGGAAACAGAAGGATTTATGGTAGCAATACAAGACCAAATTATTAATACTAAAAATTACAGAAAGCACATTATTAAAGACCCTACAGCTACAAATGACAAATGCCGCAGATGTCACTCCCAACCCGAAACGATTCAACACATCACCGGAGCATGTATAACCCTAACCCAAACAGATTACACCCATAGACATAATCAGATAGCCAGCATTATCCACCAACACCTTGCACGCAAACACAACCTTATACAAGAGCCCAAAATGATTCCCTATTACAAATATTCCCCTCAAACAATCTTAGAAAATGCTACCCATAAACTATACTACGACCGTGCCATCCTCACTGATAAAACAATTCATTATAACAGACCAGATATCACCCTGCAAGACAAACAAAATAAAACTACCTACTTAATCGACATCGCAATTCCAAATACACATAATATACAAAAGACCATAACAGAAAAAATAACTAAATACACAGAACTCAAAGATGAAGTAACAAGGATCTGGAAGCAAGAAAAAGTATATATTGTACCCATTGTTTTATCCACGACTGGTATCGTCCCTAATAATCTCCACCATAGCTTAAAACTTTTAGATCTCAAAAAAACAATTTATATAACGTTGCAAAAAGCTGCCATCTTAAATACTTGCCGTATCGTAAGAAAATTCATGACATTAGAAGACAATAACTTAACATAAATCTTACTAGTTTATTCACTTTTTACGCCACATTTACTTGGTGTAGGCCCGTAATGTGGTGATAACCAGCCTTGAGCTGTGATAAGTGTCGATCACAAAATAATAATAATAATTTATTTGGCACCAACTAAATCTATTACAGTTACAGGTTTTGGCGTCTCCTTTTAAGTATAGGCATACTTGTATTAGGAGACACTGCTCTTCCATATCCATTGTAAATTATTAATTAAGATCTAGGCAGTTCCACACAGGATTACAATATTACAATATTTAGTACAATAAGTGCATTAGCGTGTGTGTGTATGTGTGTGTGTGTGTATGTGTGTGTGTGTGTATGTGTGTGTGTGTGTGTGTGTGTGTGTGTGTGAGTGTGTGTGTGTGTATGTGTGTTTAGAGAAATAATGGTAACCTATAAAAGTTAATATAGCATTCAATACTCATATATCTAAGATTCATGTAAGGTTATGAATAATCCCTTCAATTTCTTCATAAGTTTTTGAAAATAACCATTCCATTACTTTATTTTTACACATTACATTTGTGAGAGGGTATATATTAAGAGTTTTATTTATTGTGTTGTACAAGTTGCCAGCCAGAGTGTTATAGTGTCGCTTTGCAAATGTAGTATTTACCGCAGCCATTTGAATTACCGTATATTTCCTTCTTTTGTTGTACATATTGGCGTCATATACTAGTGCCTTATGTTGTTTTAAAATTGTATGTAATATATATAGTTTTCTTACCGTTAGAAGTTTACTTATAGAGTAGAGTTCCTCAGTGGGAAATCTATATGGTTTAAGATACATAACTTTAAGCATTGATCTCTGACATCTCTCTAGCTCCAAAAACTTGGTTTTAGTCGCACCGCCCCATACTGGTATGCAATATTGAATTATAGATTGTACTAAGGATATGTAAATTTGATTTAGCAATTTTCGATCAGTAATGTATCTTAATGATTTAAATATCCATATGAGCTTTCTAATTCTAGTCATTACTAGTTCTATATGTGCATGCCATGATAGTCGTTGATCAATTATAATACCTAAATATTTTGTACTATTAACTTTATTTATTTTGTCTCTAATCCTCCGCTCTACCACGGATTACCCATCATCACATGGTTTTGTTATTGACTTACTGATGATATTCCCATACTGTGTACAGCCGGCTATCCCCGGACGCCTCAGCCCCGCCGCCGGCACAGTCGCTCTTGACAATAAGCCTCGGGCGCCTCCCTCCGACTGATCAGCCGTTTTGGCGGTCAATGTCGCGACCTTCGGCCGGCGCGGAGCTTTTTTCGAGATAGTTTCGTTGTCAATTGGCTCGAGTAATGGAACGCGATAATATTATATAAAGCATTATAGATGGCTACGGCTGTTAGTAATCGTAGAAATGCAGTATTTATTACTTATGTCTATACAGTATTTATGCCTACTAAATATATTCAGAGAAAACAATGTATTATGTTATGACTCATGATATACTGGATTTTCTGATTGAAAATGCACACTAATAGAAATAATTCTAATTAAACACACCTACCCGCATAGGCCCCACCCCTTGAATGAATTAATTATAATTATTGATTAACATCTTGACAAGTTATACTTTTATTTTATTTTTTATCGTACCTAACGGTACCTACTGTAATACAGCGGTTTTTAAATCCAAAAGTAGATATATCATCGTTTTTTCATAATAGTTTCAAACTCCGAAATATAATGCTAGTTATAACGAAGTTTTCGAAATGTTTTTTCTATAAATACAAAAGGCTCAAATATAATTTTAAAAATAGATATCAAATCTTGCCGACCCAAGCTACCTAGATGTACAGCGGGGAAATGTGATTTCCGTGCCGGTGCGGATTGATTCGAATTTTCCAGTGACACGGCTCCCACCGACATGCATTTCCATTTGTAAAGTAATAGCTTCGCGTCGAAACTACTACAGTATAATATGGCCTCTAGAATTTTCATGTTGGTGCAATGTGGGTTAATGGATTGTGTCGTTTACTGACATTATAATCAATGAATTAGAAGCCGTCGATAGAATGTGATTAATTTCAGACATTGGACGTGATGGTTTAAAATATAGTTTATTTTTTGAACTCGTACTTGTTCTGCAATAAATTTATTTGTCACATATATAAAATAATCTTAATATTAAAAGATAGCCAAAGAAGCATTTAGTGTTGTCTTGATTCTTCAATAGTTTTCTGTATTTCAAAGCCGGAGAGTATATTCATTAACTCATTGAAAGATAACTAAAAGGAAGTCGGTTAATTAGAGCAACTACCTATTATGTCACTTGTATATTATGTATTTGTAAGTTCTCTACCATTAGACTTATGAAAGTTTATAAAAAAAAAACTTTACAAATGACAATATACCATGTTATATTCAATGGTAGCGTAAAGTTTAAACACTCGCCACTTGTCATTAATTAATTTCTCTTTTTATAATGATAATAGTACAAACGTTCGCTTCAAGAATATTAATGATCTCTCAGTTTATAATGTACAATAATAAACAGTCCATGCGCGATAGACACGAATAGTACTTATGTCTTCGAAGCCATTATAATGGTAGTCGCAACTCACGAATGCATAGGAAATGAATTTAAACGTTATTAATCAATGTTTTGTGAGAGATAAAACACTCATTAAGTTCGTTAGTGCTTGCCTTTAACGCTTTTAATTCTGATAGCTTACCAGAAAAGCGATTTCAGTCATAAAAGAAGATTTATGGTATATCATTACTTTCTTTAAAACAAACGTGACACAAAATATCGTCAAACGCTTATTTTAAATTAACATTCAAATACAGAGCTAAATTTCGAGTTTATTCTACGTCATATGATTCTATCGATATCCGCATATATTTGCTTTGAAAAAAATCAACAAATTGTGTTTTGTCTAGCACTCGCTAATTTACAAGTACGAACAATCGGTCACTTGTCAAAATCGTCACAATCTGATTGTCAATGTTTGGTCTTCACGCCGTCCATTTCCGTGTTTAATTTGCTTTTGCGCAGATATATTCCCATTATACCCATAAGAACATCAAATCAACTGTTTGTTTAAAAAACATACGGTGTAGTTTGTTTCATACCATAGCATGACTTGTTCTTTTGCAAAATCCATAAAATCAGGTATGCCAATAATCGCCACTTATTATAGGTCGGACAAACTAAGCTGACCGGTATGACAATTCAATTTTTTTCCCGAAGCGATAACTCTGTGAGAATGTCTAACCAAAAAATTGTAAACCGTGTCATGTCATACCGGCCATATTAGTTTGTCCCTACTACTCTGGTATCTCAAAGGTATTGCTATAAATGCAATCTTATATAACCAAGAACTCTAGGAATGTAGGTCATTCAGCCAATATTGAGCGCACTGCAAATAACACGAATACCTCAGGACCTTAGGCTATAGCACGGTAAGACTGTAAATGTACAGGACAATACTACATAAAGTGCAACAAAACATCGGATATTTTGTACCCGCTTAGGAATTTTCACATATTATAATTATGATCAAAACTGTGCCAGTGACTGATGGTCTGGAAATCTTTGTGGGAGGCCTATGTTCAACAGTGGACTTCCAAAAGCTGAAGAAAAAGAAGACTGATGATTCGCATACACGGTCAGCCGACATTCTATTTGAGATTCTACTGACCTTATTATCAGCTGTGGTGTAGTAATTTTTGTCAGGGAAAACATCAGATAGTACGTGATCATCATTACCTACTACTATACTAGAGGAATCGGCTTTGTCTATTTTCAAGAAAAGGGATGAGTTTGAGTAGGAGATTTGAAGACAGGTTATTTGAATTTAGAGACTTAGGCAATCTCGCTTGCATACATACTGCATTTACTCTGTCTTAAGTTTGCGAGGCGGTAGTACCACCGTAAAAGCCAATTCGTGCATACAAAACTGGTTATAGATCGGCTTATCGCATAAACAGAATATGAAAATAGCTGACAAGCTGTAACAATTTGTAACATGCAAGTAGTACTGTGCACAAGGTTGGGCTGGAATTTGTAATGAAGATCGACCGCGGCTCTTGCCTAAATCTGGAGAGCACGTTGTACCCTCTGGCTTCGAACGTTGCCAATAGTTTGCATTAACCTGGCTTAGAAAGTGTATTATTATTGAAGTTCGTTGCTTTTAATGTATAGGTACGTGTTTTGGGCCTGGCAAAGCTGTGAGAATACGCATACGCATACTCACGCCTTTTATTCCCGGAGGGGTAGACAGGTGCGCAACGAGTGCACCCACTTTTCGCCGTGCGTATTCCGTCCCTTGATGCGATAGGGGGCGAGCCTATCGCCATATCGGGCACAAATTCCAGACTCCTAGCTGATACTGATTAGAAAAATCCAATATCACTTTGCTCGACCCGGGGATCGAACCCGATACCTCAGCATTGCAGTCGTACCGTAATACAACCACGCCACCGAGGCAGTCAGTTGTGAGAATAATATTTTAATAAGGCTTTTCTTCACTAAGGAACCCTAGGCTATGTCGCTGTTTTGTAACCCTAGGGAAAAATAAGGTGTGGCAGAGGTTTTTCTGTTAAATAATATGATGAGGCATCCACTAAGAAAGGATTATAATATGAATGTATGTATCAAGTACACTCTTAAGGGAAAATGATGCCAGGTGGTCCACGCGAATGTCGTCGCGACCAAAGCTAAAGCATGTGACAGGAATGCTAGACAGGTGCATTTTAGCAACGAGCGCAATAATTAAACGTATCATAACATGTTTACATATAGACGCAATAAAAATGTCCTCACCGTCATCGGCCGTAGACATCTGCCGCATTAACATCGTTATTGTTTTTTTGCACAAAGCCATATGCCGAAGGGCCAAGACGTTACTGCAATTAAGCAGGGAAAAGTTGAAATAAGCCTTATATCTTTGAAGATCAAGCTACGTGCAACTGAAGCATACCTACATTAACACAGATCCTGTGTTTTAACAAAGTGTGATTGTGATATCAACTCACGTATATGTTGTTTATTGCTTTGTTAACCATAAGGTGCACATTTCAGGTGTAACCAATACCCAAAATATGTACTTCCATTTATTGAAAACCAATTATATATGCAACAAAAACAGTTCAAAATTAACAAACAACTTTAAATATTCTTTCTAATTGTATTTGAATGAGAACTGGGCGCATTTCACCGGCTGCTTAACAGGCCGCCTCTCGGTAAAATGTATAATATCCGACTCTAGGGAGCCAAATTATCGTTGAATATTCATAAGCTATGACAGGCCGACCGAGTAATTCGGTAGCCCACGACAGCAAACTCCTTGGCTTATATCGATATCATTGTGTATTTAAAGGTATAATATTACCTACTTCTTGCGGAAAGTTAACAAAGTAGGTATAGCCCCCCGAGGCAATTCTTGTGCGCTGGGTCTTCACACCCAATGCACGCTCATGCGCGGGGGGACATTAGTCGCGGGCCGAGGCACACAGTTCAGTGGGTATACCTCTTGGTTGCATAACACATTGAGGCCTAAAAGGGCCCGCGAACATTTCCTGGCACCCCCTCTTTCCGCCCATCCTGCGAACCTTCCTCCCTTCCCCCACCTTTCCTTCCACATTCCTCTCCCACGTCCCCTCCAGGCCCCTGCAGTCGTCAAGCCGGGGGACTCCAGTATCCCATTCGCAGGTTTCCCCCGGTGTTGACTGCAGGATCGCCTACCTAAAAAAAAAAACAAAGTAGGTATAAATTTTTATTTCTTGTAATGTGGACAGACGACTTGATAAAGTCGCAGGAACACGCTGTATGCACGTCGCTTTTGTCAGGTCAGTCTGGAAATCTAAAGAGGAGGCCTATGTTCAGCAGTGGACATCATATGGCTGATGATGATGATGATGTACTGTAGATCGAACCCAGGTCTTCATCGGCATTGCAGCCGAAGGTCGCTGCCGCTAAACTAATGAGTCAAAGTCAATTTAATTTACGAATTCCCTCTCCGCTCTCGCTCGCGACGTCCAGAAATAAAGCGTCAAACGAATTAGACAGCGGAGACCCCTGACCCGCGCAGGTGGTCGGTGGTCGTACAATACAACGGTTAATTTGATTAAGCGACCGCGCCGACTGTCGCACCCGGTTCCGCCCTGCCTGCTTCCCAATCAGAACTGCCACGTGGCATGAAACGCCAAATTCCACGTAAATGCAGACTCTTTGATGTCACTGGTCTCGTCACATATTTCCTTGATTTATTTCTATCAATTCCTATGTCCATAATTTCATTAATCGCTTCAAAACCTTTTTGTCTCGTTTAATTACTGAGCCAGTGGGTATACGTAATCTATACTTATCTATACTAATATTATAAAGCTGAAGAGTTTGTTTGTTTGAACGCGCTAATCTCAGGAACTACTGGACTGATTTTGAAAATTCTTTCACTAATACGAAGCTACATTACTCCTGAGTGCTATAGGCTACTACCGGAAAAAACTTTTCCAGGCGGGCAGAGCCGCGCGCAAATATTTAATACAAGTCGAGCAAGATGGTGTAACTGTTTATGGATAGTTAATGCATTTATCATCTATCAAGGTACGTCTTTCAACGTTATATCGTAATGCGTAGAAGTCGCTGCAAGCTTACCCTTTTCCCTTTCTTCCTTGCATATTTTCCATTCCACTTTGTGTTCATTTCGAACGACAGCGAAATTATTTTATGCATTATTCAATTCCATTTGATGCTGTTGTATTATTCAATTTTATGACTCGCAGAATTTCCATTCCCATGCAGTCTAGTTCACATCCATCATAAACAGCGTGCGTTTAAAATGTAAATACTAAATGCCCGCCAGTCGTGTGTTTATTTATCCTCGTATTCCATTGTCGCGTTTTATTCCCGGCCGTTTCCTCTAATTGTATTGAAATGCGACTACTCAGCTCCGTGACTTCACTCGCGAGGGTTATGTGCGCCGCCGGGCGACGCTAATAAACATTGGGTGAAATGAACCTTGGGTGTGACATCCGGTGCACAGTAGTAGGTTCGGTTAACAAGAGCCGCATGTTCAATTCCCGCGTGGAGAAAAGATTGTGTGTGGTCCGCAACATTTAAAATAAATAAATCTATTAGAATTTGTTAAATTGCGAAAATAAAGCAATACAATATTAGCGTAATAAGACCAGCAACAGTTTTATTTCACACAGCATAATTGTACTATTAACTTATCTCTAATTTGTAAAAGATGCTACATTATACGGCCTTGATGTCGGTGAATGTAATTTGACGCATCGGTCATTAACTTGAGCCCCTAACGGACCCCTTAGTACAATAAACCTTTTAAAAAGTTTAACATCCTAAATGAGGGTCAACAAATGAGACGTCTCAATTCGGAGCGCCAAACCGGCCATAACAGTATCGCTCGGCGAGCGCCGCGGTGTCCACTAAACAATCTTATTATGCAAATTGGGCTGTTCCAGAAATTCTATATAGATCGCGCCTGAGCAACCGCGGGACAGTTCCTGGGTTCATTGGAGATACTGCGATGAGCAATACCACAGAATACTGAATAGACAACACGAATTAGGCTATTTTTGAATCCAAGAAGGAATACGCTTTGTTCCCGAAAGATATGAAAATTTCGCCAAAATAATATATGCGTATGTTTTCCAACAATAATACCTATAAGTCCTTGTTCCATTTATAGAAACAATATAATGGCCACGTGTCTTCTATCTTGAGATATGGCTTAATATTTTGGGGAAACTCGGTAAACAAAGATCTAGCTTTTAGGGCTCAGAAACGTTGTATTCGATCAATGGTAAACATTGAATCAACTGTTTCTTGCATACCATATTTCAAGGAGCTAAAAATTCTACCACTTCCCTGCATGTATATTTACGAGTGTGCCATTTTTGCCAAAATAAATGCTCACTTTTTTAAATTTAGTAACCGTATTAGACGTTATGATAAAATGACATTTATATTCCATAAAACTGCATTATTTCATAAAAGTGTATTTAATTTAATTCCTGAGATATATAATAAATTGCCAAAATTTATTAGAGAATTAAATGAACTTAATGAATATAAAAGTAAATTGTTTCGATTTTTGCATGATAAATGTTATTACACTTTAAGGACGCATTTACATTTTTGACAACTTCGATTTTAGATATTTTAATGACAAGAACGCGCTTTGCTACACGCGCACACATCGAAACCGATTTAAACTAGATTTTCCATTGGAACGAGCTAATCTTAATACTTGAAGTTATTATTTTACTCATCCATATTTATTTTTTTGGAAATTATTCGAATGTTTACAATTATATTTAATAATTATTATTAGTATAATTTCATCATGTAATAGACATTTTTATCTCTTTATTTTAAATGTTCCTTTTTTCATATACAAATATTTATTGGAACGAAGTTCCTTATTGCGCGTTGTGAAAGGGGGCTGGACGGAAAGTTGTCACGACACTTTTTTCTATTATCTTACTAATATGAACCTTAAATACAATGCGTAGAAGCTATAATTCTTGAAACGAGTATATTTGTATTTATTTTATTTATTAAAGTCATTAAAACCATTTCTTACTAATCTAAAATGAACCTTAAATACATTGCGTAGAAGCTATTTCCCCAGCGTTGGCACGGCACGAGTACAAAAGATTCGAACGTAACATTCTTTTTTCAAATTTTGTTGATTTATTCTACTTTGGTTACTGACATTTATCAATAACAAGACTAAACGTGCTTTGCTCGCGTTTAAAAATCTACTTTGTGTGGTAAGTGTAAGATCGAATTTGTGTTTAGTCAATCAAAATTTGTGATAAAAATGCTATGCAATAGCTTTACCGCGGTAGTCTCCGAGTGCCACACGTATTTATTTGTTTTTTTCTCTAGAAACTTATGTATTGGAACGGAAATAGGAAAATATTTATATATTTATATATATATACACACTCTGTTATATAAATAAAATTTTATTACAATTCCTTCACTAATTAATCGAAAGGAACTTCGTTCCATCCGGGTGTCCCTTGACACCTCTCATTTTTTTTTATGTAATATTTTTATATATACAAAAAAAAAACATTAATACATATAAAATTTAAAAAAGTGTATCACCCTCCGATGGCGAGGCTCAAGACCCAAGCCACCGGTAGTCAGGGATTCAAAGTGAGGAATCTTCTCACAATGCGTGTGGTAAGCGATACGACCACCCATAAACAGTAGCAACACCATACAGCACCTTGAGTTACAAAGTGCTGTGTGGCATTCCACTGCGCTCGTCATCCTGAGACAAGATGTCTCATTATGTCCAGTAGTTACACTGGCTACAATGTCCTTCAAACCGAAACACTACAGTGCATGCACACTGCTGCTTGGCGGTAGAAAAAGACATTGACATTGCGGTGTCCAGAAGTACTGCTTTCTGCATCTGGCTCTTGACCCAACGACTAATTGAGAGCCAATGCAGGTGTTGGTCGAGACTCTGGTATCAACCCATGAGCAGAAACGACAATCAGAACAATAATTGTGGAGTCCTCTTCTCACATGTCGGTAACCTCGTGTGCCAAATCTAAACATTTAGACATTTTGTCCTTTTCGGCCTTAACGAGGTTATCGTCATGCGGAATGGTGACGTCAACAAGTATTGCCCGGCGCGCCAATCGATCTACTATTACAATATCAGGATCTACTATTACAATACAATATCTTATTGGCAACAGTAGCCTGTCCGTGATAATAGATTGATCCCAGTACAGCGTTGCATGATCATTTTCGAGAACTGGTTGAGGCACATACTGGTAATATGGCACTTCAGGAGACACAAGATCTTGGCTACTAGGTTGTGTCTATGCAAATACTCGCCGTTAGCAAGATACGAACAACCCGAAATCACATGCCCGTTTGATTCACCGGGACGGTGGCATGCCCAACAGATATCGACCGTACCGTCCTACAGGATGTATTATAATTGTTCATATTTCCTATAATTGTTCGTCTTTATAACTTTGTCCATAATTGCAAAGACAAAACCCTCAGTTTCTCCAAAAAGGTTACCAAAACGTAGCCAAGATACGGATGCGAGCTGAACGCCCCGATAGAACCGACCGTATAGTTCTTTGCTCTTCCATATCACCTCGCGTTCCCTAATGCCCATCGCCACAGGGTTTCGCCAGTTCTCATTCGCCAAGGAAAGTGGGATAAATCCCTTATCCACCATGACTACAAGCTTATACATGCCCACTTTGCTGTGGAGGATATAATCCCTAAGATTGCATACCTCGCGGTTATGCAACTCCATTAAGTAAGCCTCGGCCCCGCATCTCCGCGGGATGTATAACCTCATCACTGACCACCGTGGGTGAAGCATACGATATGCAGTCAGTAGGGTCCGGAACTTTCGATCCAGGGCGTCCAATTCAGTCTGAGTCCTTCTTTCTGAGTATACCAAAAGAGTACATGAGTACAGGCATAACCCAACCGTTGAAACCACAAATCTTGTTTCCACCTGACAAAAAACTGTTAAATACAAAAGTATTCAACAGAAATCAGGCGGCCGAAGAAACGGTCATTCACCGATTGTTTTACGTCGGCACTCATAATACCAGGTGCCTCAGGCATAGCCAGATATTTGTAAGTTTCCGTCTCAGAAAGGGATCTAACTCTCTAAGACTTGTATGTCACCAGAGACCACGACCTCTCCTCGCTTCACATGGATAACCGCACATTTATCTACACCAAACTCCATATTGATTGAGTTGCTAAATCTTTCAGTTATTTTTAACGACTCAATCATTTTTATTTTGTTTTGATCCAAACAACTTGAGATCATCCATGTAAAGCAAGTGAGATATAGGCTCACTCCCTCTCCATAGACGGTATCCTAATCCTGAATCCAACAACAGAGTACTGAGAGGATTCAGGGCCATGCAGAACCACAATGGTCTCAGGCTATACCCTGTAGCCTGACCCTGGAATATACCACGCTTTAATATAAGGAGCCCCCGCGCATCTCGGCGCTCTCAGCGTCAACGGCAGCGTGAGGCCTACCTGCGACACTGCTGTCCATCAGTGGGGTTCCAACAATGTGCTAAAAAGACAAAACTAGAGAAGGCACCCGCCCGCGACCCCCGGGTGGCCACTATTAGTTGCCTTTTACGACAGGCAGGGGATACCGTGGTGGAATTCTCCAAACACCTTCAATCCACAGGGTGGGAGACGCCGGTCAGACGACCACCCGGCGCCTCCAACGTCTCCTCTGACGGTGGGAGGAATCCTCGCGTTCCAGATCCCTCTCGGCACTCTCCTTCTACGAGAGGACTATCTCGCAGAAGTGGGCCAACACACGCCAGACCTCCTGACTGCCGACCATGGGAGCGACCACGGCCGGCAACGAGAGGCCGCCTCCGACAACTGCTTTGAGAGCGCTGCGCTCCTCATTCCAGGCTGGGCAAAACTCAAACGTATATTAAGCCGTAGCCAACGGGCAACTGTCACAATGGCACACACAGCCGACACCTCCGTACCTACGATACGAAACAGCTACTCACCGAAGCAGTCATGCCCAGTGAGTAGTTGTGGCTGAACTGTAGTAGTGAGTGTTTAGATATTTTTGTAGCGGGAAAGGCTTTGTAGGCAGGCAAAAACGCGAACTAAACCTAGTAAAATTTAAAAATAAATAATCACCGATACTAAAAATCATAAATAGATAAATAGTAAATACCATACACTGCAAAACTTGTCGATTTTGTAAATATAAAAATACATCCGCCATTTTGATTATGAAATTTAAATATTCGCATTAAAATAAATGATTTTTTTATTAATTAAATCAAATTTGCATTGACTTATTGTAATATTCAATTCTCATACTTGCTTTTTGAAAAATAATAATTTGAAATAGTATCAACTATTTTATTCGTAGTATAATGACATCGCGATCAATTTATTACGTATTTATTTTTTGAAAAAAAGTTGTACACCCGTGCTTCCTCGGCCGCGTCTCAGCGCGGAATGACAGCCCGAAATAGGAAAATGTATGAAGAAATTCAATTCAGGTTATATTTTTTCTCATAACTGGAAAAGTATTTAAATTTACTTAAAAATATTTAGCCATAAAGCAAGAAGACTATATAAGCCAGCATATTATTTCGGTTTTATATTAAAATGTTCATTAGTCTTAGGTATAATGGTTCCGATTCAGACCCTATTTTTCGTCATTTTCAGCGATTATTGCTCCAGAATAAACGTATTTACGTGTTAATGTTGTATGGGAGCAAACAATTTCTATATGTCATAAGCAAAGAGGAATGTTTAATCTTTATTTATATACCAAGATCTCTTCATAAGCGTGACTCCTGATTCAATAAATGGTACCTCAAAACCATGGAAATTTGTAAATGCGCCCTTAAATGATTATCTTAATGATGTTAAAATGTAGAATGTATTTAGTCTTTCTCTAAAATATTAAATTATTGTATGCCATTATGGCGGGTGATAGCTGTACTGCTATTATAAATGTGTAACACCACTATTCTACCTGTGTACCACAATAAATACTATTTGAATTTGAAATAAATAATATTGTCTTAGTGACCTCAGTGATCTCACCACGGAAGCTTCATCGCTTAGGATATAATCATGGTGCGGTCTATGTCTTGCAGTAGATGGATGCTGATAGATAGATAGATCCTATATCCACAGTTACTCAAAATGGTTTATTCTTATTTCAGCAAGAATATGTTGATATCTAATCATAGCGCAATCATTTTTAAATTGAAAATTTCACTATTTTATCTTCGGCCTTCTTCGGTCCTTGGCAGATAGTGCGCTCCCATAACATGGCACTGAATATACGAATATATTATCTATTACAATACACCATGACCTTTTTTTTTTTTTTTTTTTTTTTTTTTTTTTTTTTTTTTTTTTTTTTTTTTTTTTTTTTTTTGGTTTCGCGGAGAAAGTGCTTTACCACTACCGCCCGGCCTTCGTGGGGGGCGACCGAGCGGTTATGTTGGGTTCACCGTGCCTTACGACCCGGCGTTGAGCCGCCCGGAGAGATGGAAAACGTCGGGCGACCGCCGGGCCGAGTCCCTAACCTATGTACAACGCACGGCATACCAACTAAGACTCCGCGGTGGCCATCTTCGGCGCATTAGGGACGGCTGCGGGCTTCCTCTGACTAATGTCTAAGTTGTCGTCCGCAACCGCCTCTGCGCGGTGCCGCCTGGTGCGGCCCGTCTCCTGTTGTGGGGGGGGCTCAGAAGCCCCCGCACACCGAAGGACGCTCTCAGCGTCAATGGCAGCGTGAGGCCGACCTTCCACGCTGCCGTCCATCACGGGGGTCGCAACAATGTGCTAAAAGGAACACAAAACTTAAGACGGACGGCCCCCTGCCGCCCGCCCGCGACCCCCGGTGGCCCCTATTAGTCGCCTCTTACGACAGGCAGGGGATACCGTGGTGGAATTCTCCAAACGCCCCCAATCCACAGGGCGGGAGACGCCGGTCAGTCGTCCACCCGGCGCCTCCTTCGTCTCCTCTGGCGGCGGGAGGGATCATCTCGCTCCCGATCCCTCTCGGCACTCTCCTTCTGCGAGAGGACCACCTCGCAGAAGTGGGCCACCGCACGCCAGGCCTCCCGACTGTCGACCATGGAAGCGACCACGGCCGGCAGCGAGAGGTCTCCTCCGACGAATACACCATGACCTACCCCAACGTGAAGCATTAACCGCAACGGCTCGTATAAATAGTGCGGTTATTATGAATGCATCAACTAGTCGCTCGATGTGTCCGTCGTTCGGGGCGTAAATTAGTTCTCGTCCAACCCATTTCTAATAATAAATAATATAGTGCACATTAGCACAACACAGCACAAGTGGACGATAGCCTAGTTGGGAATGGAACGGTCTGACGAGACTGATGTCCGCAGGTTCAAAACCCAAAGCACACACCTCTGATTTTTCGAAGTAATGTGTTATTATTTAACGTTTATTGTTAGCTTTAACGGTGAAAGAAAACATCGTGAGGAAACCTGCATAAATGAGAATTAAAATTTCGAAGGTATGTGAAGTCTGCCAATCCGCACTATGTCAGCGTGGTGTACTAAGGAGGCTAAGGTGGACTAAGGATTCACCTCTCAGTAGTAGAGGACGGCCGTGCTCAGCAGTGGGCAGTATGTAATACAGGGCTGGTGTGGGGTCCACATTAGCACTTATAGTAACTTCTTCCTTCAGCGAAACGAGCGCCGTTCAATCGCTGAGGTTGTGGTTTCCATCCTCAAGGTAGAAAATTAGTTGCCAGATAATGCATCCATCTAAAATTGAAATACTTACGGGATATTGCCATTATTAAAATAAAAAAATGATTACCTGACAACTAAGCTATTTATAATTGAGTGAAGTAAGATGCAATTTTAATTAATTGCTAAGCTCGTGTCTTGTTTAAAGCCCAATTGCCTGATAGATTGTGCAGTTGTTAGGCTATGAACGCTAGTTTATACCACATTTTCCATGTTACACACAATTTGGCGCGTTAAAGAACAGTGGACACAATTGCACATTTCCTTAGAAAATGAACTTGTGATATTCAATGCGCTTCGAAGCTTGTCATCTGAATAGCCCTCTATTGTAGGACACAAGCCTACATCGGGTGTGTCCACCGACCAGTCGCCCTACTGATCGTCGAAGTATAATAGAGTAATTTCCATTGTCTGGTAGGCACTAGGCAGTGATGCTAGATGATTTTTTTGTCGGCAGTCTGCACGTCCGGCTCCGGGCGCTCGCGTAACAAATGCAATTAGCCGCCGGCGTCGAACCTTGGTCCGTTTGCACAGCCCTCTCGATGTTTTGTATGCATTTAAGCTACGTAATCAACTCCATTTGATTCGGTTCATACGTTATTCTATTTTTGACTCCGGTGGTTTGGTTTTTGGTGCTATTTGTACTGTTTATAATTTAAGAGTAAAGAGGATTCGCTAGATTTAGGCGAATGACATATTTGTTTTCGTGCGAGGATCGAATTTTCGTTTTAGTTTGCTATGTTATGTAGGCTGTAAACAATTCTGAAGAATATAAAAGTTCTGAACTACCATCAACGTACAAACACTGAATACACAAGTACTTAGCGCTAAAAACCACAGGTGTTCGTCCTGCGTTTGATGCTGGGACCTCTATCTCAGCAGTCCGCTCTCACTAGGCCATCATTCCCCAACATTTAATTCGATAAAACACAATTTTTACGGCTCTTTTCATGTCCATTATCGTTTAACGCTCATAAAATTAACAGATTACACTACGCGCGGTGGTTTCCTAGAAACTCGGCCGTAAAAGTTAACTGCCTCGGTAAAGATTTTTACAGTGTTTGTGCTGAATAGTTATTATGGCAGAGGTACATTGGTATACTTTAGTATACTTTTACTCTAATATTATAATATAAGAAGTATGAAGGCACAAGGAATCGCGAACAAGAAGTAGTTTTATATAAAACTAGCATTGCGCGCGGCTCCGCCTGCGTGGAAAAGTTTTTCCGGGATAAAAAGTAGCCTATAGCACTCAGGAGTAATCTAGCTTCCTATTAGTGAAAGAATTTTCAAAATCGGTCTAGTAGTTCCTGAGATTAGCGCGTTCAAACAAACAAACAAACTCTTCAGCTTTATATATATTAGTATATAGATTTAGACTGAGATGGAAGGTTTATAAAGTAATTTCGAGTTCGGTCTTAATTTCATAAAAATTATAATCTGTAAAAAGACACTGTGTTGAGAGATTATCATGTGGAAATGGGGCTATCGATAATACGCGTATATTTTACAATCGTTGCCCTAAGTAAATATTGGACTGGCTTATAATTATCATTCCCATATTTTTTTTTGTTTTGTATAAACCCTAGATGACATTGTTATAAATTGAACATCAGAAATGTTTATGTATAGTCACCAGCATAAGTAGCTGAACAAATTCAAAATTTCAAATTGCTCACATACTTTTGTGTTCTTTCTAATCATTTTTTTCTCTTCACAAAAATAAAATAACAGAGATTACTTTACTTCAGACGAAAAAAAAAATTTTTCTGTTTAATTTAACGCATATATAGGCATTATGAAATTTTGATTTTGTACAGATATTTATGCTGCTGACTGTACACGTTAAATTTACACAAAGGCCAATAATTCATCTCCACTACCAACACGTATCCGTACCTACTATGGATGTTAAGTGTAAACGGACGCTTGGCGGCGGTCTCCACAACCTAAGACAAGTTCTCTGTAAGCACGCAGCGCGTTTAAACTTGCCAATTTTCACCAGAGTGTACTTGTTACTCATTGGATACAAGGTAACACGACCGCTGGGTGCTTGGTTCTAGTTCTTTATGTACCTTTGTTGCTAATAATTAATGTGTATGTGTGAGTGTGTGTATGAGGGCTCTGTGACAAATAAAACTTCAAGCTAAAAGGTATACCCGACTGGTAGGCAGAATAAAACTGCCGCATGAATAAGTTTAGTTCGCTGAGGATATAAAAATAACTAGTATTATTATAATGATTCCTTATGTTTACGCGAATGTTAAGACATCGAAATTAAACTATTATAACGGATTTTATCGCCACCAGCCTTTTCGGACCAGCTACACCCCAATCCGCACCGTGACCACGAAGCGCTGCAAAGCCTTTGAAACGTAGGAAGAAAATAAAATAAAAAACCGCGATAAAATCCGTTATAATAGTTTAATTTCAACTAGTATTATTGTCTTATTGTTGGGCTCGGGCCTTCTCCGCTATGTGGGTTAGCAGAGTTAACATATTTTTCAAATTCTTATAATTAAATTCTCAGATATTATCGAAGTTTCCTCACGTTGCCTTCCTTTACCTTTAAAAGCTGCGCTTAATCTATACTAATATTATAAAGCTGAAGAGTTTGTTTGTTTGTTTGATTGAACGCGTTAATTTCAGGAACTACTGAACCGATTTTAAAATTTCTTTCACTAATAGGAAGCTAAATTACTCTTGAGTGCTATAGACTACTTTTATCCCAGGAAAATATTTTTATCCCGGAAAAACGTTTTCACGCGGGTGGAGCCGTGAGCATCACCTATTAACAATAATGCACATATATTCGTCCCACTAGACTACGGCCTGATAAAATTGCTGTCAATCGACAAAAAGCAAATACATAATATAATATTGTTTCAATATTACAATCCGCACGTGGTTTTTGCGGCTGTGACCGCCGGGCGTCGACGGCTGATGCCTACGTGTTAATCCGTGAACTAATAAAACAATTAAGGCTGCGGACCGCCCCGACGCGTCCGTGTGAACAACCTACGCCTGATATCGTTTTATTGCACATAAACTGTTCATGTGTAAGAAATAAAACTTAAATAAAATAGAAGACGCTTTAACTAAATATCCCTAGAGAGTCCGTCTGTATAGGTACTATATTAGTTATAAGTTTGCATTTCCCTGTTAATCAGTTTGCTAATACTATTATGTTCAGTTGTAAAAGGTGTTGTAGCCATACAGCCAGAACATAATGATTGTAAAAACAAAATACACAGTGTAGTCCAGCCGCTGGGGTTGTTATAGAATAGCCGCCTATCACGATTCGGTATCTTATTCTTTGATGTAATATCCATTCGACATAAATCAACACCAAGGGTCAAAGACCCTCCCAATTTTATTATAATGAATTCCAGAAACTATCCAGGTGCTGTACCATAAAACGAATCTCCACACCGTACATCACGATACCTCCAATAATGTCGCCAATGTCCGCAATTAGGGTGCGTTCACAGCGGGCAATAAATCGCTCGGTAGAAAGCCTTCGGCCGCGTCGCGACCGCTCGTTAGTCTGTCTGTACGTGTACTAGAGAAAGTGCCCGTCGGTGGTCAACGGACGTTCGATTACCGGGTGCGGCCGATGCCTATTTACAATATTGGGGATTGGCTTTCGAGATTTATTTATTGCCGCGTAATTGGTGGCCTTTAATTGAATGGCAAAGGTCACGCGAGTAGTTTGTAGGAGGGTAGTCATATATTTTGTACCCGGATAGCGATCACGGTTCACCATGAAAAACTTCAGTGTTCAATGCCGCTCTCCATACTGGTTTATAAGACCTTAGGCCAAGATGTCTTTACAATCGTTAATGTATGAAATGTCATATCCTAGCGATAGACTCATCGATATCTCTTTCCCATACATTTTATCTGTTTTCAGTTAGCGTTAACGATTACAGAAAGGCATCTTAGGTACAGACCTTGCAGTGGCGGGTGCGTGAGCAGGATAAACACTCGCCCCCAACGAAGGCTAGGCGGTAGTAACAAGACACTTTCTTCGCGAGAAAAAAATGCCTTAATGCCTCTTTATGCCTTTGGGGTTGATAAAATAACCATTTTTTAAAAATTCATATTGTCAAATGAAACTACAGTCATTAGATTGTTAATCCCTTCTTCTCCCCATCCTTGATTATGCAGATGTCAGCTATCTAGACCTCACTGAAGACCAACTTAATAAACTTGAGCGCCTTCAAAATTTCTGTATCCGTTTTATATTTGGACTTCGCAAATATGAACATGTCTCCGAGTTTCGCGATAGGCTCAAGTGGCTACCCATACGGCTTCGCCGGAATGCTCACATCCTTTCTTTGCTTTATAATATTCTTTTTAATCCTCTCAGCCCTTCTTACCTTAAATCTCGATTTGAATTTCTTCATGACACACATGACAAGCGTTTGAGATCATCAGAGAACCTGAGATTGAAAATGCCGGCGCATTCTACATCATTTATGGACAAATCTTTTGCCATTCAAGCCATTCGATTGTGGAATGTGCTACCGGTCGCTGTAAGATGTGCGAAATCGCTACCAATTTTTAAAAAAATGGTTAAGGACTATTTATTATCTTTCCTGCTGAATTTATCTTATTCCTTATATTTCTTTTTTATTTTTTTTATTTTTTACCTACTTTTTCTTTTGACATTGATTTATATATATATATATATATATATATATATACATAAGCATATGTATGTGTGTGTGTATTTGTGTATTTGTTATCTATTTGTAATTTATATGTATGTATTTGTCACATTATATTCTGTCTTGTACAGTGTACACCTCAACTGCCCTTTCTTTTCCTTTCCCTGTCTTCATGCTACGGTTGTCTGTAAGAAATTGCCTCGAGTGATAAGACCGCCAATTGTACTTTATTTCTAGTGGATATACTGTATTTTTTTTAATGTACGTGTACAATAAAGTATTATAAATAAAAATAAAATAAATAAATTGTTTTCGTTTTTTTTTGTTGGCGTACACCTCATTTTGAATAAAAAAACATTATTTTATATTTTCCTTTTTAGTAGGTTCAATGTTTTTTATTCACGTAGTACAGGTTTTTCATAAAAGTTTTCAACATTACAAACGTTTCAACCATAACCATTATAACGTCTAGACTGTAGTCTTAATTCGCAGGATCTAGCCATATTAAATGCAGGGCAACGGCACGCACAGCTTCCAAAAACCCATACGGACTGAAATAAATGTACGGGAATAACTGTTAATAATTTCCTGAGGGAGATAAACCAGAAATAAACGTTATCAGTGAATGTCGCGCAGTGACAGGACGCTAGAGGACAGAGGGCCCATTGTCCCCGCGCATTGCGTTTATTTTTAACTCCACAGACCCCTGTTGTCTCAACTGTTTATTATCAGCTATTTATAGCACGTGACGCGCTTAAGGAGCTCACGGCTCAGACCTCATGTCGTCTTTAGATTTGGATCATATTTATATGCATAATTCGGGCTAAATTTCCTTACCAGAGAGGGTGTCTTCATGCCTTGAAATCGTTTTGTTTAGATTTGTTCATAGTTATAAATTTTCAAGACATTGCATTGTCGGGTTTACAAAATAAAATACGAACTACGTAAATACTGAATATACAGAACAAAGTACTTTTTAATTGCAAAATATTTACAATATCTTCAATAACTCAAGTATTGAGAATATTACGGAGAAATCTCGACACGAGTTATTTAAAGACTTGGATAACTGTTAAATTTGTGCCGATAATGGACAATTAATTAGCGACGTGTTTAATGTACTGCGCAAACAATACTCGTATATTTGTTCGTTTTGAACAAATGTTTGCGCAGGATATACGCATGTTTAAAGTCTATTGAAATTGGCATTGTCTATTAGTTTATAGACTAGAGATAGTGGCTGCAAGAGCTTCATAGAAATGATGTGTTAGCCTGTATTGTTTCATCCGTAGGCAAGCAAAGTTAACGAGCGCGTAGCGCCTTCGCGTCGCGTCGCTGTGAATTCGCTTGCAATTCGGCAGTGTCATAAGATCCTTAACTGTACCTGACGGATGAATAAACCCAGTCTTAGTCGTGGTACTTCAATGGTCAACATTATATTTTGCCATGGGTCAATGTAATATTAGCCCATCTATCATTATTTGTCCTTAAAGCAAGGCGTTAATAAGTTCCTATCAGATGAACCACGCGATTGAATATCACTATTAGTCTCTCCAATTAGTTTTGGTGTATTCTTATTGTACCTATTGCCGGAATAAAGAGTCTTCTTTGCATTAAAGTAGAATCTAACTTCGTATTTTAGTACAGTACGTGACCTGAAACCTCACCTGCCTATGCATAAATATCCGTGTTTCGAGATCAGTGTCTTTATTCTGTATGATAATTTCGATTCCATACGGCATTTTCATAACGCATAACGTCACATAATTTTTATATCATAATATAATGAAGTCAATTATCAGACATTAGTAGTAAACATACCTTTATAGTCGTAATATGTAGTAAGAAGTGGGGTTTTAGCTACAGAACACATGGTTTTAACTGCAAAGTGAATAGTCCGACTCGTTCGTGGTGGTATCACTGTTGCCAAAATCCAGGGGGAATGTCAACTATTTGCTATTATTTCCTGCAAAGAGAGTGACGTTGCCTTATTCATAAGTATTTTTTATAATTTTCAATCCTTATTCCTCATAAAATGATTAGTGATTACCTTTTGCTGTATGTATAATAAGTTATTAGCGATTCCTTGTTTACCGGGATATGCACACCAAATTACTGACCGGGATGAGCAGATGCGGCGTAATCCGCGAGAGCTGACGCCGAGTATTGTATATTCAATTTAATTATAAATTTAATGCCCATCGCGCAATCTGATTCCCGCAGGCAGTTATCTGATAAAACCGCGCGAGATTTGTTTTTATTGTACGATATCGCGGTCAATATGTTTGATTGTTGGGTTTGATGACGTTTTTTTTAATTGTTGTAACGTTGCTAGGAACGTTAACTCTCTTCGTAAACGGGCTACCGTTTACGTCAGTTTAACTACCAATCGAAACCGTTAATGTTTCGTATTGGCTAGTTAAACTGTCACTAGTTTTGACGTACGTCTGAACGGCGCTCGTATAAATAAGCGTGCAATGTCACGCGCGCCCTTTTTCTTATAATCTTCTTCGCCGTAGCAACACTACCAACTAACTGCGTGTTGCCACGCATACCGTTGTTCCCGCTGGGGTGAGTGTGCCAACGACTACTAACCGCTTCCAGGTATTCTGTGCATCTGGGCTCGTGAGCTATCACGAGTCACTGGCGCGGAATGCAAGCCTAGCTTGCATTCCGACCCGCTGGGATTCTGATTCCAGGTTTCTATGGTACGGCGTGGAGTGCTGACTCCATGCTCCGCTGGCGTCGGGAGTGCTGACCCCCGATCCCAGCCACGTGCTGACCGCCTTCTCCACGGTGCGGAGTGCTGACTCCGCCACGTGCACACCACCATCGTCGTCGCGGGTGCTGACCCCGGCCACGTGTGCACCGTCGTCGCGGGTGCTGGCCCCGGCCACGTGCTCACCACCACCATCATCGGGTGCTAACCCCGACCACCTCACCACCGCTGCGCAGACCACGTGCTACCATCTGCCCGGCGAGCTGTCGCCGGAGCTAGCCACGTGCATCAGCGTCGTGCCGTTCGCCTGAATCGGAGTCTCCGCAGGCCAGTGACTCGTTTGCATACCACCAGCAAACCGTACCGAGTGTAACGCGGAGGTGCAAAATAAAGCTCGTACCACGAACCTAAAACCCTGAGTTTCTCTTCTCTTCTCTCTCTACATCTATCTACCTGCGGCGCCTCACGCCGCATTGTATTAAAGAGCGTAATCCATGAAAAGTCGAAACTTTGATTATGAAAAATCCTATGTAGGTGCCAGTGAAAGCCCCATCAAAAGCAGTTCAGCCGCTTCGAAGAATACTTTGAAGAAACATATATGATTAAGTTTTAGCTTCTCTTCTGTTGACGTACAAGTGTACTTCCATATTATACACATTGACCCAGCTCAACCGGCTGAATTGTTCGTACTACGTGTACTTTCGATAAGGCTAGTTGGCATAATTGTATAACAGTCGATATACGCAACATTCCTTGTTAGTCGACATTATTAATACATTTATTATTCAGGTATTGGAATTAACACAAGGTGGTTTGTATGCCATAAAAACAATGCTAGATGACCCGGTGAATATTGTCTGTTGAGTCTCCAGTAACGGTTTTTTAATATAGCAAAACCAAATAAGCTCGCGGGTCGCCTGAAATATCCCTTGTCAATAAAAATCCACAATTTCAGAATTCAGAAGTATTGTGGATCCACTGCCCTTGAAGGGAAAGAATATGGAGTAGGGTGGGAAAGGGATATTTGGGGATCCAGAAACACTCACCGTACAAAACCGGACAAGTGCGCGTTAGACTCGCGTACCGAGGGTTTCCTACAAACTTGTAGGTGAGGTTTATAAGTTCAATACTTCTCCAAAATTAATTAATAAATTAATCAAATCTAAAAAGTTTTTAAATTCACTTTTTTGTTATTGAAGTACATATTTACGGTTTTTAGATATTTTCTTTTACATGTGCTATAAAACCTTGCTTCTTGTCAAATTTCATGATTCTAGGTCAACGGGAAGTACCCCACAGCACACCCATAGGTTGTGATTCCCTTGCGAAATCGCAAAATATGCTACATAAACGGTCATATCTTTTGATCGCGTTGATTTACAAGTTTGATTTTTTCACAGTTGAAAGAGACCGTAGACCCAAGTATTTGATATACATTTCAACGTGATATCTTTACGCGTTCCTGAGAAAAAGGGTCTTCACAGACAGATAGACGGACAACAAAGTGATCCTATCAGGGTTCCTTTTTTCCTTTTGAGGTACGAAACCCTAAAAAACAACAGCAACTTGTCAACACACCAGTTCGAGGATTGTACAATTCAGTGCATATAGTGTAAACAACATAATTGATAACGATAGCTATTAATTACATGCCATTAAGTGCAGACGTATAATGAGAGTGCAGCGGCGTTGTGCCGGGGTCGTTGACCGATAACGCGCCAGTTGCATATTCGCGTACACTCGACGCTACTCGTAATACATACTCGGTTATGTAATGTAAATAGTGTTGTTTTTACGTATCTAGTTAATACTAGTCTTACTAAATAGATACAACGAGTATAAAGAGAGCAATTATTTTGAACAAAATTTGCGTGCTAATTGGCACTGGACTGTCATTGCCACTCGAAGACGTTCTCTCTCATAACCATCAGTAATTGTACTGACTGACTTCATTCTCTATCACAATTGCACACAACTTGCCGACAAAATTGATCAAGAGGTTTAATGATATCTACCTAAACAGTTTTGCATTCGCGACCTGCGTAACAATTTTCAGTCTATCGTATTATGACAATTATTAATAACAATGTGTCGGTACGAAACCCCAATTGAACCGATGCTACCTTTGCATGCCGTTGCCGAGCGCTGAGCGTCTCAATTGGATGATTGGCACAATTCGCCACCGCGGCGGACACGGCGCAGGAGTCGAGCGACTCGCCGTTTTGGACGTAAATCATTCAATTTGCCACATTTACCAGTACGTACGATAAGTGCTGTCATTATTTAAGGGATATATGTTTTTGTTGTTATCTGTAATTGAAAGCGTACAGGGTCAGTCTATTATATCGTGGGACGGAATGAGACGCGAGGGGTTCTCAACCGACTCCTCAGCCTATTTGTAACCATTTACTCGCCTGTACACCACTCGAATTATCATAAAAGTAACTATACAGCATTTCAATTAACTACTATTATCGCTTACATATAATTATGTTCAATTATAATTTGTCTAGCATTGGAGACATAGCATTAGTTTGGTTAGCTAAATTGTTTCGTTAAGGCCCATATGAATAAGTGTTATAATGAACCTTCCTATTGTGTATATTATAATTATTATAAACATATTTATGTAATTGTATTATTTATATTAAGTATGCTACATATATTTATTACTATTATAAGTATTACCAAAATATATATGTGTCTTAGAATAATAACACATAGAAACCGTGAACATACACGCTTAGTGAGGCAAGTAAAACTAGGCTAAATTAGCCTAGTAACCAAACATCCCGCGTCAGTGCTCAAGGCCGAATCGTAGCGCTATCAGCTCTCGATATTTTATTTTAAAATGATGGTTTGTGCAATAAACTGATGTCACAGTATCTCGGATAATTTTAAGAAACATTGTAACATAACATTTCACATGCAATTATTACGATTAATCTAATATTTTGACATAAAATAATAGCTAAAGCAAAAACAATAATTCAAAAATTTTATAGACGCCATTATATCAAAATGTTGCCAAAAAAAAAAGAAAATTGATACCCCAAATGTTGATGTTCATATTCTAAAATTAATATATTTCTAAAATTAACTTATTTAATTGGTACCTATGCATGCTTTGGAATTGTGTTGCCAGTATTATGAAAATAATATTTTTCTGTTGAGTTGATTTTAATTGACATTTCAAATTTTAACAAGCTTATATTATTATTTTAAATGAAAATAGTTCTAAAATAAGGACACCTGTATCTTTTCTTTTTTAGAAATTATGAAGTTATCATTTATAATTTTAACTTTTTTTTTTCTTTTTTTCAGCAGACGTAAGCACTAAGCTTCAAATGACGTCAATTATACGGTTGAATGGTGAATGGTGATGCTGCCTTTTTTACTATGATTCGCAAAAAAACCTTAATAAAATAGAACCAGATACATTTGATATTATTGACATAAATAAAGGCATTCATTCATATCATCATCATAAAACTAGAATGGAGGCAAAGGTAAATACCGCATTCAACCGTTTAATTCACGTCATCAACGTAATTTATTTTTAATTTGGTACTGTTTTGGTCATTCTAAGGGATTTATTTTATTATTTTTTATTTCAGATTTTTATCATTATAATTAAGGATAAAGTAATCCCTTACTGTGAACAATAATAATAATTCCATAATTAAATAATCCTAATTAAATAATGACTTAAGGTTTTGGGGAACATCCGATACCACTAGCAACATTATTTGCACCCTTGTGTGCGTGTGGCAGAACGTCAATACGTGTGGCCTACGCCTACATCAATGAGTTTTATGCTTCACACTTGACAGTTTTTTTATATGAAACTATCATTCTTGGCGTTATTATTCTATGTATATGTGTATTTATTGACGTAGTTTTTACCTAATATTACTATTTTAATTGGATCGACACTATGATCCAAATTTGTTTCGTGCACCTACTATGTTTTTTTTTTCTCTGCACCATTCCAGGTTGACTGGTAGAAAATGCCTTCGGTATTAAGTCTGCCTTTACATGTTTTGTATGAAGTATAAATAAAATAAAATAAATAAATGTGAACATTGATGATCATTTATCGGTGCCATTACTACAATATCGTGGAAAAATATATTTATTTTCGTAATATCTAAAACAAGTCATTTGGATTTCCAACTATGTTTTATTTCAGCTTCTAAAGAGAATACGATACGACAGAAAATCCAAAATATTCACTAAACGATCGTTTTCCATTGCAGGTGGAACAGCGAGATGTGCCCGGCATCGACTGCGCGCACCTCGCCATGGACACGGAGGAAGGCGTGGAGGTTGTGTGGAACGAGGTGCAGTTCTCCGAACGCAAGAACTTCAAGGCGCAGGAGGACAAGATACAGATGGTGTTCGACAACCTCACGCGGCTCGAGCATCCCAATATTGTGAAGTTCCACCGCTACTGGACCGACACGCATAACGACAAGCCCAGGGTACGTTTGATTGTACGCATACATTCAAGATTTATTCCATCGCATTACGCGACCATCATAATATTATAATGGGATAAAGCAGCCAATGGCACTCTATGATAAGGTAGTTGGCAGTTGCTTATTATTTATTGATGATAGAATCTCGAGACGCAAATCGGTAGCTCTAGGACCCTTCCAACTTCACAACAACCTTGCAAGTTTTTTGAACTTATATAAAGAAAAAAAGAATGCATGCAACTGGAATCTGTAGAAAATGTATCGTCAAAATTAGTCACGTAATTAGTAATTTAATCATATGAAGCGACTTGAGCCAAGAAATGACGTATAGAAGCGTCATAATATGTCAAACTAGTGATATTCTACGCCACGCATAATGATTAATAGCGACGACCGGAAGATACTTGTCATCACGCCCAGTGTCAAGATAATTGGCACTGAGATATCTAATTTTGTGTAGCTCTTCCTGTGCGGCTTCAAAAGGGCAATATAACGTTTAAAGAAAACATCGCATGGAAACTTGAAAGCTATGAATAAAAATGTGTTGATAATTAAAATATCTGTTACTTCTCTAAAACGAGCGGTCTTTACGAATCATCTCATAATTTCTACAGGAAACATACAATATTCATAATAGCTATAATCTTTAACCTTCTTATCCCATCACGGGATGGAAATATGCTTGACGACGCGAGGGGCACTGGTTTTACCTCTCTCATCTTAGGTATGCAGACTCAAACTCATATTGTGTGTATATTGTATATTTATGAACTTAATAATATTCTACACTATGTACGTGCAAACTTGGCCATTATATTACACAAATGAAAGCCAGACGGATCACCCGCTGAGTTTTGGCATTGGAATAATCTTATAAACTAGACAATTATGCCGTGCTGACACCAGGCTTACGAATAACACGGGCTTATATCGAGCCGTACAGTGTCTTATTAAGAAACTAACTAATAAATATGCAAAAATACTGAATAATGTTCGTGGCCTTATACAACCGAATTATTAATGTACCTGGCTTCTTATAAATATTAGCAACACCACCGAAATGAACTACAAAGCACTGTTCAGTACTCCATCTGAGACTTCAGATGTTTAGATTTATATAATAGCCAGTAACAGTAGTAGTGTTTAGCGGCCGAAAAGGATGGTATCTACCGAGACGGACTTTCCGATACGAGACCTACCGTACTCTCGGTTGCTTTCCACATCAATTAAACAATGAAGCAGCAGTGGCAATAACCCATTACCCATGGGAGGAGTCGCATGATGCTCTTGGCGTCTTCTGCGACTTGTCTAAGGCATTTGACTGTGTAAATCATGACACTCTAGTCAGGAAATTACACCATTATGGCGTGCGAAACACGGCTCTCAATCTTCTGAGATCTTATTTGAATAATAGAATTCAGAGGGTTGATATTAATGGAAAAATCTCAACAGGAGCTGCGGTTACCATGGGAGTTCCGCAGGGTTCAATTCTGGGACCATTTCTATTTCTTGTATATATAAATGACTTACCTTACTACGTAAGGGATAATCACGAGATTGTATTGTTCGCCGATGATACATCATTAATATTTAAAATCAAAAGAAAGTTACTAAATTATGACGACGTGAACGATGCTCTCCGTAAAGTTGTGCATTGGTTTAATTTAAACAACTTATTATTAAATGCTAAAAAAACGAAATGCATTAAATTTACTATGCCCAATGTAAAAATAGTAAAAACCAATGTACAAATAAATGGTGAAGAGTTGGATCCTGTTGCGTCTACTACCTTTTTGGGCATCACACTAGACGCGAAGCTCCAGTGGGGACCGCATATAGCAAAGTTAGCAGGTAGACTAAGTTCAGCGGCTTATGCAGTCAGAAAAATAAGGCGTCTGACTGATGTAGAAACGGCAAGAATTGTTTATTTCAGTTATTTTCATAGCATTTTGTCGTATGGGATTCTTCTTTGGGGAAATGCAGCAGATATTAATTCAGTATTTGTGTTACAAAAGAGAGCTATTAGAGCTATTTATTGTCTTGGACCCCGTGTTTCTCTTAGAGAAAAGTTTAAAGAGATAAACATTCTTACCGTAATATCGCAATACATTTATGAAAATCTATTGTATATGAGGAAAAATATCGCACATTTTGATCAAATATGCGATATTCATAATATAAATACTAGGAATAAACATAAATATGTGATACATGCTACTCGTCTCCATAAAATTAGTAATACTTTTGTTGGTCAATGTGTACGCTTCTTCAATAAACTTCCTAAGCATATTGTAAAACTACCAATAAAAAAATTTAAAATCACTATAAAAGACCGCCTCTGTAAAAAAGCTTACTATCGTATTTGCGATTATCTGGAGGATACAAATGCTTGGGATTAAGTTGCTCGGATTCACTCATGTTTTATAATTTGATTGTTTATATGTTATATATTGTTTTGTTTTTTTTTTTTTTTTGACATAAGTAATAATTGAATTTATATTGTTACTTGCAATTTGTAAAATATATATATAAAAAATATAACAATAAAAGACCTACGCTGAGTTTCTTGGTGCTTCTTCTCAGGTCAGTGGGCTTTTCCGAAGCACTGGTAGAATCCTTTAGATGATAAAATATTGTAAAAAAATGACGTGTAAAAGTGCCCTTAGGGGCCTAATTACTGAATAAACGATTTGAATTTGAATTTGAATTTGAATTTAATTTGTAGGTAATCTTCATCACGGAGTACATGTCTTGCGGCTCGCTGAAACAGTTCCTGAAGCGCACCAAGCGCAACGTGAAGCGGCTGCCGTTGCAGGCGTGGAAGCGCTGGTGCACGCAGATACTCTCTGCGCTCAGGTAACTACACAACACGGCGTACGAAACCGACAGGCGCAACGCAGACGGTAATCATTTTAGGTAGGCGACTATAGTCGATCGTGGAATAAAATTTACAAACAGATTCGTCTGCGCTGGGCCCTTAATTAACGACTACGGAATTTAACATGGAAAGCAATTTTAATCTAACCTTAAACGTGATTCGTCTGTTACAGCTCCAGCTCTATTTTATTACCTCTGTACCAAAAAATGATTATGCAACCTAATGTGTTCCCGTTTCTTTTGCAGAAATCGAGAATTTTGAAGATAACATATGACTTTTTTTCAGGTCTATTTGGCAACAAAATTATTCTTGATAGCTAACCTTTACCTTTCGGTCGGTTCCAACAGCTACCTCCACGGCTGCATGCCGCCCATCGTCCACGGCAACCTGACGTGCGATACGATCTTCATCCAGCACAACGGGCTCGTGAAGATCGGCTCCGTGGCCCCCGACGCCATCCACCACCACGTCAAGACTTGCCGCGAGAACATGAGGAACATGCATCTCATCGCACCAGAATATGGATGTAAGTACTCCGTCCGCACAAGGGACGTTGCAGACTACAAAGTTTCCTCTGCTTTGGTCTTCACATCTTTTGCTTTTTCCCCATTTCACAAATGATAATAATTCACTGAAGAAGCAAGAGAAACGACCGCAGCAATCGAAACTATGTTGTCATTATATTCATTTCAATTTTATTTCCCCCTGTATTAGCATCGCAAATGGTGACCCCAGCGATGGATATCTACTCATTCGGAATGTGCGCATTGGAAACCGCGGCACTTGAAATCCAGGGCAATGGTGATTCGGGAAGCCACGTGACCGAGGAGCACATCATACGCACTGTTGAGTCGTTGGAGGAGTCCAGGCAGAAGGACTTTATATACAGGTACAGAATGTTTCCTCTCTTAAAACTTTTCAGGTGTCCCGAGGGTAAGTCGTTTTGGCTGTTCCATTGTGGTGTTGTGATTGTGTGGTGTTCACGGTTGGATCCTGTGCTTGCAGGTGTATAAACAAAGACCCGGCGAAGAGGCCCACGGCGCGGGAGCTGCTCTTCCACCCGCTGCTGTTCGAGGTGCACTCGCTCAAGTTGCTGGCAGCCCACACGCTAGTCAACACCACTGGTGACTATAGCAACTTCCTAATGATTTTCGATTACCCCCTAGGAAAAAACGTTATCCATGTTTAATTTTATAGTGTCATGTTTTTATTTTTAATTTATTAGTTTCTGTCATGATTTACACTTAAAATATTATCTGTTACCAACTTTGTATGTTTCCTTTTCATCACAATCTGATGATGATGCTACATGATCGTTTCTTCATTCCAGCGAATATATCGGAGACGATAACAGACGAGGTCGCCGGTGGTGGGAGTGGGGAGGCGCTCGCGTGGTGCATGAAGGGAGGCGAACGAATGGAGATCGCCACTAAAGACTTGCAGCCTCATGCTGAGAAACTGGAGAAGTTTGTCGAGGATGTCAAGTGAGTTATAGATTATAACTTTAAAGTTGTTAGTGAAATAAGTACTAAGGGGTAAGATACTTTCAAATTTCTTTCTCCTTTTCGTGTTGTTTTTTTCTGAAATTAGCATTTCATTCAATAGCCTTCTGGTTTTGTAGGTATAATACTTTGGTCTATATGCATTATGAAGTGACTAGGTTGATGTTATGGTGTGTACTGAGTTACTGACTACTGTGTAGGTACGGCATCTACCCGCTGACGGCGTACGGCTGGGGCGGCAGCGTGGGCCGGTCTGCGTCGCCGGCGGAGCGCGCGCTGCTGCCCGCCGCGCCGCCCGCCTCGCCGCCGCCGCGCGACCTGGAGACGCGCCGCGTCGTCAACATGATGTGCTCGCTCAAGCCGCACGCGCACCCTCACCCCGCACACCCACCGCAGCACGAACACAACGCGCCGGACCTGCTCGTTAGTAACTCATATCCTTATAACTTACAGTGGGTAAGGTAACCGCTCCCAAGAAAGAAGATACGTAATAGGTCTGGTTATAATTTTTATAGAAACAATCGAAAAACGCGCGCAGGCTCGTTTCAGGTCGTTGACTTCGCGAATCAGCTGATAGTTGCGATGCAATGTAGTTTTTTATATGATTTTTTTGGTTAAGTAATGATTTCCATTCGGACATTATTCTGTATGAAATGCTAAACATTGTTAGTAAAAGTATAATAATTGGATCGCAATTTTTTTTATGTCAACCAGCCTTCATTCTCCGGAGTGGTTCTCTTACGCCATCCGCCCTAGCGACTCAGTCTAATATTACATTTCAAATTAAAATCATATCTCAATAGCTGTAAATGAATGAGGTTCACATCATCAATATAATAAAGTGACATCAGTGTGTGGTGTTGCAGATGACGATCCTGCTGCGCATGGACGACAAGATGAACCGCCAGCTGACCTGCTGCGTCTCGCGCCGGGACTCCGCCGCCGCGCTCGCACACGAACTCGTGCAGCTCGGCTTCATACACGAGGTACGCACTGCACACTACACACTACGCACTACACACTACACACTACGCACTACACACTACACACACGCTTACTGCTGTGTTACCCGCCCAAAAATATTGCTGACGAAAAAGATTCACGACTCAAATGTTTATTGCTTTGCCACTTAGTACTTTTCTCTGATTTTAAGCAATTATCGTAACACCGATATCGTTGATGGATATTTGGCATTAATGTGTTTTATATGTGGTGTGCAGGGCGACCGTGACAAGATCTGCCGGCTGATGGAGGAGTCCCTCCGCAGCAGCTTCGGCGCCCCCCCCGCGCCCCGCGCCCGCCGCGCCCCCCGCACCCCGCGTGCCGAGCTAGTGCCGCCCCCCCACCACCCCCGCCACCTCCCCCGCCACACCACCGCACCCGCGTACCTGCCGCATGCTGTGACCGCACTCCGGCTCCGAGGATCCACAACAGCGAGGCAAGAACGACTACCACCTATATTACATCTATCCGGCTCGAAGGATTCACGAATCCGAAGCAAAAGCTATTTGCTACTTGTTGATGTAGAATCTTAATGTTCTTTCAGTCGAAATAAGTCTTCGTGTAGAAATATTATGTTGTAACCCATAATCATTAACTCGTTTACCCATTTAGATTCCACAAGGGTAGGAAAGTGAGAACAGACGACCAATATCGATGTGGCGGTGTTATAAACACTAGCCACACGTGACTACGTCTATGTCGATATATTGTAAAAATATCGACACAGTCTGTAATCCTTACTTGAACAGTGGAACACAATTGAAAAACCTTGCAACCCGCTTGTAAATGTGATGCTAAGATATTTTCTTTCGAATTATACGCGCGGTTTCCGAAATTGGATTCTATATTTAACTCCCTTTTTTTTACAACAAAAACATAAAAATGTTGATAAAAAAAATTACATTTTATATTATTTTTTAAATTTCACAACTCTATACATACAATGTTCTTTACGTGTCGTTTATGTTTTATACGTCTTTTCTAGAACATCCTGTAGAATATTAATTTTGATTAAAATTGTATATTACCACAATGAAATTGTCAAATTAAATTCCTATTAAACTAAGCGTATTACATAAAGAAAAGTAGCAATAAAACACAATCAAGCGGGTTTATCTCTAATATACAGAGTGAGTTTTTCAAGTGGATAAGATGGCCAAATCCTAAACTACAAAGAATATCGAAAAATGCTCAAAGTGTCTCGAGGCCGATTATGAACAAAATTAAAACTGAATTATTAGATTTTTGAAAAACCAATTATCCTACCCGGGAATCGACCCTGTTGAATTTGTAAAAAAATAACTTTTCCTTTAGTGTGCCGTATGCCATTTGTTCCCAGAATTTTACCATAATAAGCTGCTCCATCAGCTAATGCAATAAATACATATGTTATTTAAAAAAAATTACGAGTTTGATTCTCGCTTTGGTTAATAGATTTTACAATACTCTAATCATGCAGATATTATTATCAAAATCGAGGTCGAGGCTCCTTTGAGTATTTTTCGATATTGCTTATAGTTTAGGATTTGGCCATCCACGCCCACTTGAAATACTCACCTTTATATCTCAACCACAAGGGGACTCTTGACAATGTTCACGCCTTTAGAGAAACAATCTAAATAGCTACTTAGTCGCCTCTAGTATCTTTATATATAGAGAATAGATAGTGAAAATTTCCTAAGAGTTCACCTGGTGGCGCTTCGAGTGTCGTCGAGTGTCTTCGAGTCCAAACGCTGTACAAGTTCTGAATACTCGATTTTGCATGGGAGGTTAAATCATTTTTCATCATCATCGGTACTTTGCTTAGCAGTTAATCTTTTTGGCTCTTAAATCTCACTTTTATGTTATTAAAAGTTTGTAAATTTTATGAAGACAAAAAGTTAGACAGTCGTTTTTTTTTGTGACGATATTCATCGATATACCGAGTTTCCAGTTTCTTCAAGTCAGTTCCTCCCATACAAATACGAGCAATGAATCCCTCAAACCACTCCCCAAACTTTTCACTCATTCATCGATAAACCAGGTACAACACTATTTATCGATACATAGCTGGAAGCTAACACAGGTACGGCCTTCGTTTATTGTATAAGGTCTAACATAAGGGTTGATACGACGACAAAATTTCATATAACGATAACTTTATTCAAAAAGCCGATCGAAATATCGATTCTTTTCATTGGAAATTATGACATATTTTTTAGGTGTTTATTTCTGATTTCGTTTAATGTGCGTATATGAAATTTCGTCCTCGTCTACCGCCATCGTACATACTTCGGAAGCACTTATCTTACATTATATAACAAAGTTTTACTTTAGTCAAATAGAGAGGCCGGTGGTGTTGACGTCAACTCAATGCATTTGAGATCCACCCGTTGTAGCCAACACCGCCGCCCTGTAGGATAATGTAGGTATTAAATGCATATTTATTAGTAAAAATGTTCTTATGAAAGAGATTTTGTATAACTGTATTGTATTTTTGCAAGCGAGTGAATACGTATGCGATTGTATTACGATAAAGGTTACTGTCCACTGACGCGAGACGGTGGTGACGTTTACACGACTGTGTGTGCATACAGTAAAAAGTATTTTAAAATAATTTCTTTAATCGATTGTCGATCATATATCTAATGTATTAGAAACATTAATTGCATTTTCACTGCATTTTAACAAAACATATAAGTGTTTTCCTTGTCATGTATAGTTGTAGCTTTATCATTTGTATTTAGGGTTTAATTTTTGTTTTATGTAACTCTGCCGTCTCGTAACGTCTCTCGTTAAACAGTCGGACATTAAACGCTTGTGACTTGCTTAAAATTTTCGAATTGGTCACAACTTCACGTCATAGGGTTGTAGCGAAAATGTGCGGAGGGGGATAACCATTAAATTACCTATCGTCGTGCAGTCGACACGAAACGACTACCACACAGAGAGTCGACCGAACACACAATCGACACCGCTTGCGGCTTGCCAACTCGCCTCCAACACACCTCGATCTACATTTTGTGTGGAGTTCGTTAATCGAACGATTTTATTGTTAAGAATTAGAAAAAAAAATGCATTTCACCTCCGAAAAAAAGTTACTAGTCGAGTGTGAATCTAAAACGTAATTAATTGTTATAATTAATTAAAGTATGCTTCAAATGTAAGAAATATATATTTCGGCGGAAGATGGTATGTAATGTAATTAATATGTAAAGAAAATGTTTCGGAACGTTTCATAATGTTTGGACATCGATAATGCTTTAGTGTTCTAGGACTTTTGTATGAATGTGTATATGTTATAAATGATATTTAAAGGTAAAATAATGATAGTAATATTTAATTAACTTTAATTATATATGTATAGTGAGGCTTCCTCTTAGAGCTTTATGGATGAGTTTATTGTGTATACGGAATACTGAACATACTCACTAAGGAATTAAGGTTGAAATTTGTACACTACCCGCGTCGGTTACATCGCCGCGTACTAGTTGACGTGTCCGTCGGTAATGTTCTGCGATACATTTACATTCGATACAATTCAGGTCGTTGGAACGTCCACTGGTTGTTAACATTACGGATAACGTTACTTCAACTCTCAGTTGGATGTATTATTATTTTGCTGATAGTTTGTTTTGTAGAAATTAAAAATAAACTATGACCAGTGGACGGTCACCCTAATAGCCTAACAATAGTCCTTACAATAAAGCGCAAAGCAAAAGTCAATTGTATAATGATGCCTTTTTATACGATACATACAAATATTGCATTTATAGGCAAAAAACGTTCGCGGATTTCATTTTTCTATACGTAACGCTCTAGTGGTGCTAGAATAACGTCGTTTGTAAAAAATACTTTAATTGTACAAAACGGAAATGTAAACATTACGTCGAAAACCGCTTAAGCACCCTTTTCGTAAATGTATGTTTATTTCTGGTGCTGATGCCTTCAAATTAACCGGGAGCTTTCGACACTATGAAAAAATAAACAACCATAGTAATGAAACAAATAGTAGAAAATAACGAAATGACACTTTTTTTTCTATCAAATTTAAAAAATAAAATGGCGTCTGAAGTTTCCGGTGGCCTGTCAATAAAACGTTTGGTTAATGCTAGTGGTGCCAAAAATTAAAGGTGCCAATAATAAAAGTTTTTTTTTAAGTTTACACCGACATTGTTAAATTCCAACGCAGTATTTCAATTAAAAAATTCGCTTGCCAATTTACAGCATGAAATAACGGAATGTATCAAAATAAAAATGTTGATAACCTAATTATTAAAAAGTAATTGGTTCATTTCTACCATTATTGTTCGCGTCGTTCGATATTTTAATATTATTGTTTTATCAAAAGATTCTGTATTTTTCTGTGTAGCTACTTTGGCTACTCACTGCTTCTCATACAATATTTCTTCCAACCCATACGACCCTTTAAATGAGCAAAAGCTACTGTTTATTTGATTCTTTTGTGTGTATAATATAATTTATGAGGATGTTATTTATTTGAATGTTACGGCGCGAACCAGGGTCCCTCCATTAGCACACGCCACACTCACGTGGAGCGTCAGTTATTCAGGTCTGAAGCGTATCGTACACGCGGTTGTGTATGACGCCGTGGCGGAATGACGTCAGGTGTCCGATATAGCATGTCGATTATCGATTATAGCATGCCGATTATCTGATATAGCATGTTGATTATGTGATATAGCATGCTGGATATCGTATACGTTATGCGACGGGTATCGGATATCCGGCGTCGTACGCGGGTGTCAGGCGGCTAGGAGTATATTAGCGCACTAGACTAGTGTAGTGTAAACGAAAGACTGGCTAATGTAACGACTTAGTTATGTATGAGTGGCGGAATGTACCCCACTTCTGTCTGTACAGGACTAAACCAACTCTTTGGATTTTAAACTACGATTATTATTTCTTATATTTATGCCTTGACTTTTATATCATATTTTACACTGCTTTCCAATGACAACATAATGTTGAATTTGACTCTATTTATTGTTTGTAGAATATTCGGTATCAATATGTCCTGTCACCTGTGCAGACAGCTTGAGGGTACAGACAAGGAAGGCAGGTATATAGTAAAGCGGCGTGTTCTTGTAAATAATCGCTTGTAGTCTAAAATTATAATTATATAAAAAATACCTATTATTATAATAAATATAATGACTAATGTACCTACTACATAAACTATACCAAGTATGTAACCGTCACTATAACAGTTCGCTTTATTTATTTAATCGTTTTTTTTTATTATATATTAATTAATTAATTAATTTTTAGTTAACATATCAATTTCATACGTCCATATTCCACTCGGTGTCTATGGCTTTGTGACGATACAATATTTTACAGCAGTTGCGTTATGACATAATGAAATAACAATGGTGCAGTCAAAATAATTGCAGTAATGGACAACTGATCTCGGAAATAAATTAGTTTTTTTTAATTCTACGCCTATAACTATCAGTCTATCTGTTTAAAGTATATACATTGAATGGTTTCCCATGTCATGTTCCATAGACACGCAGTTTTACGAGACTAACACGATCGGTTTATTTTCAGCATTATTAAAATAGGTTTTAAGTTATGCACAAAAATTAGTCCCGTCTCTGAGATTTCACTTTATGAGTTCCTATAAAAGCGATTTTAAATGTCGCTTAGAGTAGTCTTTAGTATGTGTTATTGATAATTGAATTATATTGTTTTTTTTTTATTGAATATATTGTGATTTATATTTATTTTTGACTGGCAACACTTGTTGTTTTTATTCCAACTTATCGGTTTGAACTTTATCCGTTTATGATTTATATTTAAAAAATAAAATATAAATGGCTACAAAATCCATTGTTGAAAAATATAATAAAGTTACTTGTTTAGAGTTCTAAGTGACATTTAAAATCAAAATGCAACTGTTTCTGTAACGGTTAAAGTTGCCATTGACGAAGTGAACAAGTTGTGTCAACTTTGCCACTGTCAGACTTAGCTTTTTATTTCACACTTTTTTTTTTCATTAAAATTCTTACCATAATGAACACATTAAACAAGAAATTATTTAATTCGTTGTTTTAACTTGTCTGTATATTGCCCAAGCAGTGTTCTGGTTTAATTGTGTCCAAAGAACAATGTGTTCATGTATTATTATTTTTTTGTCATTATTCCTTTTTTATTTAATTTGTGTTTATTTTTTGTGGGAATGAGATTGTGATGTGATTTATTTATTCGATCCAGAACTGCATTTTGCACTCGATTGTTTCCTCTGAACGTAACCGGCGTAATATAGCTGTAATTGTATTAGATATGTGTAAAATACTATTATGATTAAGCCGCTTGCCCGCGGCGCCAGTGATGCGGACAGGCGAGTGGCACAGGACAGGGCGGTCAGCTCTTCTATTTATAACAAGGAATTCCTTATTATAACTATTTGTGGTATCCAATGTGCAATTTGATTGAAAGTTCTTATGTATGGATTCATTACTCATCATTTTGTACATTGTGACACTATTTTGAATATTAATTCGATGTTCGGTTGTTCAGCTCCGTGAACTGCCCTGTCCGCTAGTGGCGAGCTACTGTCCCGTACACTGGCCTCGCGTGCACCGGGCGTTACGCTCAAAATGTCGTATAACCCATTACAAACGGTGATGTTTGCATACTATTCTAAAACGAGAAATGTCAATAAATCTGTATTTTAAAAAGTGTATTGTGTTTTCTTTTTATTTAATCCTGCGCTAAGAACAACTACGCATTGGACAAAATTGAAAACTCAATTAAAAAGTAATAATTCTCCTTTTGAACAAAGGTCTTGTTGTCGGCAATGTGCAAGGATAGTTACTTGCTATCAGGCGACTCATCTGACATCCTTTCGCTATCTTACAAAAGGCATAAAATTTATATCAAAAATTACTATCAGATAAAGCAATTGAACCGTGATTTAAACAATAATAATACAAGCCCTTATTATATACTGTCCCACTGCTGAGCACGGCTCTCCTACTAATGAGAGAGTTTAGGGCTTAGTCCACCACGCTGGCCTAGTAGGGGTTGGCCAAAGTTTAAACTTACGCAAAAATATGTCTTTATCTGTTAATAATTTCGATCTAGAATTCGTTCCTTACACCCCTATAAATCCGAATTAGGGTAAATAATCAATTGAATTGGAGATACTTAATAATTACCTACTTATGGCATAATGACTCATCCCACAAGATGTCAGTTTTGGTATTATTATAATGTATATACATAAATAGCCGTTTGAGAAGGCTAAAGGGCAATAGCTTTTAATTTTTAATACCCTTATCTTTAAGCATCTTGAGTCTTTTTTTCGAATATAAAATCACACTATTGGGAACCGATGGGAAACCGTTCTATGTAGTTACTTATAATAGTAGAACTATTTTTTACCGAAGTTGTGGGTCGGAACATTTTGATATTACTAGATCCAATTATGATTTAAGGTCATGCTGTCTAAAATGACTAATTATAAGTATTTTATTTTTATGACTTCTCTGTATAAATTTATGAGAGAAAATATGCATACTGAATACATTACTTTAACTTTAAACGTTTTGACAAATTAAATTAGCATTTATATAGATTTTTAATGAAGGTTCATTAAACTTGACTTCATTAGTGTTAGCAACATTATGGTAGTATATTTACATATCAAACAATTGATAGGCATGTTCCATAACAGACCAAAACTTTCATTTGTTCCCAGGGATAGGTTCAATAATTGTCATGTATTACGGAATAAAAAAATATTAATATTTTTTATTCTGATGGAAAATAATTGCATACGGATTTGAAACAAATTTCTATACTTAAATAAAAGAAAAACTGATTATAAAAACAATATATTGTTATCACATACAACACTTCAGTCATAATATACTAAATATAGCACGTTGTAAGCACCTTACACCTTAATACGATACACGCATTTTTTTTATTTATTTTCAATACACTTTTTCACGGCTGCATAAGTCTTTGGCTATTTTATTGTATAACATAAACAATCATACTTCTATTGAGTAAGAAATTGAGGAATAAAAAAATATCGTGCCGTTTATTGTCTATGGTGATTTTTACAAACTTGTTCGAAATATAAACATGATAAAAATATTAAAGTATGTTAAGACTGACCCAATTTTTGTGCGAATTTTACTATTTGAAAATCATGTACCTACACTTTATAAAACTACCCGAAATCTAAAATTACCGGTTTTAATTTAAATAACTGTCCATAATATTCTTAATAAAAAATAAATACTCTAGAATAAACAAGATTTCTCTATCAGTCTCCGCGTGACTGCCCTGTTAAATATTGTTTTTATTGCAAAAGGAATTACATTTTGTTTTGGAGGTAAAGTTGTTTAAATGTATGAACCAAACAGACACGGCGACGTAAATGTATGTAATACGTAACGAGTATAATGCGTAATTGTTACAGAATTCGTTTACCACTTAGTTTCCAATGATTTATGTTCAAGGAAAGTGAAAATGCGTATTTAAATTCAATGAACGCTAGAGCCGGCACCTTCCTGCGATGTTAAGATCTCTCCACTTGGACTGCAAAAGGTGGGTATTATTTACAAAATACAATAGATAATATCTATGTATTTTTTTTACTGCTGACTCACTTTTGGAACATGAAAGAATAAATTATAGTAGATACTTTTTTGTAATAAACCTATGAAATATCTACGCTCTAGTAAACACGAAGCAAATTAATAATACTAAGGTAAGTACCTATTTATTTCCTGTATGTATGCTTTATTTCATAAGCTTAAATCTGTGTGAGAACGGTTGTATAATAATTATTATATTTGATAGAAATGTTGTTGTTTTAAAAAAACATTTTGTTCTGAAATGCGATTCGAAAATGTGTATTGGGTGTGCAATTTACTGCGAATTCTATCGTAACTCGAATTATATCTCTCAATAATTATAATTGTTTTTTCTAAAGTGTTATATAATATACAATAATCTAATCCGATAAATGTATTAGAAAACCGATTGTAAATATCGTTACATTAAGTATACTTTGCACTTGACTATGTACAAGACGCGAAACGTTGAAATCCTATAAATCTATTACAACAAAGCGTAAAAAATCCCATAAATCAGCTAGTTACATGTTCGTGCAGTGAAAACCTGAACATTGTACACGTAATAACATTCGAACACAATTCGCACGCTACAGCCAAATAAAATCCATATCGTTACAGTTTTATGTCTAGATTTGGTCTGGTGTCTGTTTGTCCATGGCATGCACTTGCACAATAACGGAAAATATATCAACTTTATTGCAATATCAGTCTAACAACAATGATAGTGCAAAATATTATATCGGTACCTCATTTACCACTACATCTTATTAACACAAAAGTGAACATGTACCTAAAATTATAACGTCGATTTACATCTATAGAATTCTTCAAATATTTGTTCTATTATGTATCTTACACAAGTTATACAGGGCAACAGTCTCCTCAATTCGCACATCAAATCCATAATATTATGAATAAAGAGTTTACAGAAATAAATAAATGTTTCACTTAAAATACCTTACGGTGTACCCAAAATCAATAGTAGGCAAATCATTCACTAGTTAAGCTAATCACTGACTTTACACTCGTTATCCTAGCCATACTTCGCGCGGGAAGCAGCAGTGAATTTTAACTCCGTCTTAGATGATGTTGTTTCATAATCGATAGCGATAGTTTGCTGTGGCGGCTCTCGGGTCCACTTCTTCCTTCTCTTCTTGGTCAGGTACGTAGTAATGAAGTTCGTAAGCAGGCGACAGCTCCACAGAAACTTTATCGCAATTAGGATCGCACGGTTTCTTTAGTAATAGGTAGTTCGGTTTAGCCGCCGCCGCATCGTTATATAAGCGCTTCATAAAAGCGCTGGACGATGCTAAACCCCTCCCATTATCGTGCATATTTCTGTGCACTATGCTGTTATTATACAAAATGGGGAAATCAACTTTAAATCGCTCACTATTCTGGTTAAAGTTTTCCACGAACCTATTCAGTATGTCTTTACGGAATTGCGTTTCGTAATCGTAAACATCGTCGATTGTGGCCGGTTTGTCAGTCGTTAGTTTTGCTAGCTCGTCGACGGTAATGCCTCGAATGGGCGGTTCTGTGAGCACGACATAGTCCGAGTTCCTGTCGTCGTCATCCTTCGCTGCCTCGTTGATGAAATCGCCGTAGTGTTTGATGACATACGACGCTCTGTTGTAATCCCCGTTGTTCACGACGAAGCCTTGAGGTTGTTCGGGTAAATGTGGAGGCGCTTGAGATACTTGAGGCGGTATGTGAGGGTCGTACAGCTTCTTATTTATGTCAATAGGATTAACATGGGGTATTACAGTTGGTTTGTTACTGATTTCCTTGTAGCCTAGTTTTTCTTTTGGGTTTGGAGCTGAGGTCAAGGCTCGGAATGTGGTGTCTACCGGACTTTTGGGCATGTCCTTCAAGGTGTACTGGTTGACTTTACGGTTAAAATCTTCATCGTAATCCTGCACACTTACTTTTGGTATAACACGTGGTGGGAAATATTGTATAGTGGGTTTTCTGTCTGGAGGATAATGCGGTATCGGTTTTGTTTGCAGATTTTCTGTTGGAGGCGTTGCGACTGTTTCTCTGGATCTAAACGGAATCGTGAATTTTTTCAAATCAATTTTAGATAACGACATATAGTCAGCGTCGTATTCGTCAGTTGTGTCATAATATTCTGCAATGTTGTAAAATTTACTTGGCTTTCGTGTAGTCACAGCGCTTGGGTCACTGAGTTTCAATATTTCTTTCATTGGAGTAGGAATGGTATCAGATATTTCTTTTTGCTTTTTTGTCATTTCTGTGGTTTCAGTACTTTGAGTAGTTTTAAGTTCCGTTGTCGAACTAGGTACACTGGTTGTATTAGTACTGAGTGTTTCTGACAGCGTTGACGGTATTTCTGACTGCGCTGATGGTGTTTCTGAGGGCGCAGTGGTATTATCAGTTTTAGGCGTACTAAAGCTTTCGCCAGAAGCACTATTTTCTTCATAGTCGCTGTAGACGGTGTCCCCAAATTTGTTTATTCTTTTTTTCTTTGATTTTCTCACTTCGGCTATTTTTTCTAATCTTTCCCTCAGATCGGGCACACCGTTCTTGCTATCACGGTCCGCTAGACTACTTAAAACATTTTCAGTCTTATTTTTCAATACTTGAGTAAAAGATTTGGAGGAGTTCTTCGGCTTGAACACAATTCCTAAGGAACTGATGCTTTCATTTCTCCAACTGTTATCATCAGGATCTCTTACAAACGGTTTGGCCGGCTGCACTTCTATGCGTTTCATTGGCTTATAGTTGGGACTAACGGCATATAAGTCAAGGTTTTTTCCTTGTTCTTGGGAAATAGGCTGAACGCTCAGTGCATCTTCGGCTGCAGTTTTGTTTTCCGGCGTACTTGATAAGGAATCCAGAGCAGTCCTTAAATCTGTCGTAAGGCTCGGCTCGACCCCCTCGGTGTGGGCCCGATCGTCGCGATATCTTTCAGCATTTACTACGTTGTCATTGAACATTGCTTCTTTCAACAGCTCTTCCTTCATCGCGTCCTCGGCCTGTGAACAATTAATACGTATTTGTATTTTCTGATATGTAAGCAGTAAATAATAAAAAAATACGTAAGTGGGGCAATAGAATAACCTTAACATGAAAACAATAATTACGCGTAAATTCGTTTTTACTACTCACCAATTGACTTTGGGATTCCACATCATTTCCGTACTTATGTGTCAATCGATCAATTTCTCCGGCTTCACTATCGTACAACTTTCTAAATGTTTCCGTTGTACTTTCCGTAGCTGTATTCTCTTGGGAAGAAGATTTTCCAGAATAATCTAGATATCCTGCGCGCATCGAAGACACCATGCCTATTTTTCCCTCCGGTTTTTTTAAAGAGAGCGTTGTAGAAGAGAATCCTATTCCCGCAGTAAAGGTCCTTTCGGTAGTAGACAACTCTTGAAGTGCTGCTAATTTATTCTTATTTGCAATGAGATCTTCTCTTAATCTCTCTAATGATGCAATAGGAGTCACAGCTAGAGCTTCTTCAAGACTTATGCGAGTTGGTGATGTGTCTGCTTTAGTAATTTCTTCTTTTGGTATATATGTTGTTACTTCGGTTGTCGTCATGCGTTTTCTATCAATAATTGTATATTTCCTCCATGAAGGTTCGGTCGTCGTAATACTTGATTGATCGTCTGTTTTTAAACTTTCTTGTACTTTAGTGTTCAATTCAGATGTAGTACTTGCTTCAGTCGATGCATTTGTAACATTCAATATTGGAATTAAATCAATGATGCCTGAAGTATTATCTAACACAGTGCTAAGCTCCTGAATTACTTTTGTGAGCTCTTCAGTTGCTAATGCGGTAGTTAGACCTACGTCAAATGTCGTTCCGGTTTCACCTGTTGGTGTGTTTCTTGCTGTCTCTATTATTGCACTGGTCACCTCTGGAGGACTCAGTGCATTGTTTATTGAATTGGCTTTCTCTTTAATCAAAAACGTCTGGTTGGATTTATTATCGTCTTCAAGCGTAAACTCTAATTCATGTAAAGTAGTACTATCTTGTAACGCATTCACTTCAGCTCCAAGATTGATATGATTGAAAATCGTAGTGCCTTCAAAATTATCTTTAGTTAAGGCCGTTGTTAACTCCTCTTTTTCATTCATGTTTGCATTATTACTTGTGCTCACTGATGTTAGCTGAGTGGATGTGTAGGAGTTATCGGGCTCTACGACTTCTGTACCTGGTTTAGTTGCTGTTGTCTCGGATTTCTTAGTTGTATCAGTATAGCTTTTTTCACTATCAGTTGCTGCTGTGAGTGTGCTTTTATATTCTGACGTCGTTAATTGAATACCTTCTTTTGAGTAATCTGTTGTTAGTTCAGGATTAGTTTTTAAAGTTCCTTCGCGTGTTCGTTCTGCCTTCTCAATTTGTTTGTGTTTTAATTTAACTTCATCACTTGAATATTTATTTCTGAAGCTGTCTGTTGTCTGTGTTTTGTCTAAACCTTCATGTTTGCTTAATTGAAAAGCTTTAATGTCATTGGGTCTGTTGAGATCATTCTTAACTTCAAGCAAAGTGCTTTCTGCTACTACAAGATCAGCTGCCTCTGTCTCAGTTTTCTCTTGATTTCGATGTATTGTAAATCCATTTGTTGGCGATGCAGCCAATAGAATTACAATGGCCAAGGAAATCACGGTAGACCTGGAAAACAAACGGACTTTGTTAGAATACATATTATTTATAAGAATACGTTAAATGTTTTTGTAGACAAGATAATTTGTGGGTCTACCATGGAAAGATTAGCTATATCATTACAAGTTTTATAGCAACTTGTAATAATATGACCAGTAGGTAAAATGTAATTGATTCCAAATATAAACTTAGCGCTACTTAATGGAGATGATTTGGACAACGGGCAGACAAGCACAATGGCCATATTATTAAACAAACTTGACTGGTCGTGTTTAATATATTATATAAGTGTATCATAATGTTTAAATAACAATGTAGTTAATGGATTATCCGTCCTGCTTCAAATTGTTTTATAACACATCTCTGCACGTACTGCATACCAATTGCAAACGAATTGTACGCATTGATTTTTATGATCGAATTGAAATTCCTTAGCCTCGAATGAAACAACTGGTCGAATAGGAACTTTCTTTTAATTTTGAATTAAAAATGACACTGTACTATTTTAATTCAAAAATAAGATCGAAAACAGGCCAGCTATTAAATTTGACTTCTTAATAATTATAATCATTTACTTTTTAACAACTGGGCGGACATTTTTCTATTTCATGGATTCTATTAGTATAATTTATAAAATTATAATCAATGAAATTATAAGCGCCGAAGAAAATTGTTTTCAACAAATCGCAACGTACCTACAAACAATTTTATACTCGTATATAGTTGGTTGCACAACGGCAATTAATTAACCTTAGTTTATTCGTCCAGATAGATTATATTTTTTCAATCTCCAGTAACTATTACGTACTTGTGGTATTGCAAGTAACGTGGTACTGAGGATGCGCTAACTTTCGTGTGAAACCAACGCAACTTATATTTTCATTCGGACAAATGAACACGCGCGCATTTTTTCGCGTTAAGCAATACATAATAGTGATAATTGATTACTTTTATTCATGAATTTTGCAATTAACGGATATATCGTTGTTTGTGATTAAAGCTACAATATTTTGATTTGTAAACTGATTTATTGATAGATTCTTACGCGTCTCAATTCGCACAGAAGTTGAAAGCATGTACTTTGGAAGCATTTCCAATCGCTATAACCTCAGTGATATGCAAAGTCATGGAGCGGGTAATAAACACACAATTGACTCGCTACCTGGAGGATCACTCATTGATTTCGTCAGAAATCAGAATCGATCAACGGGTGACCTTCTAGCGTACGTCATGCATCGATGGGGAGAGGCGATTGACAGGCATGGCGAGGCTTTAGCTGTGAGCCTCGACATAGCTAAGGCTTTTGATAGGGTCTGTCACCGTGGTCTCCTTTTCAAGCTTCCGGCATACGGTTTGTACGACAACTTGTGTGCGTCGATTTCTGGCTTTCTGCATGGGCGTAGAATGTGTGTCGTCGTTGATGGGCACGCTTTGAAGCTCATGACAGTAAATGCCGGTGTTCCACAGGGCTCGGTGCTGTCGCCCACCTTGTTTCTTCTGCATATTAATGACTAGACTTCTGCTCGCGGCTTCGCCCGCGTGAAAAAGTTTTTCCGGGATAAAAAGTAGCCTATGTGTTAATCCAGGACATGATCTACCTGTGTGCCAAATTTCATCGAAATCCGTTCAGTAGTTTCTGAGTTTATTCGTTACAAACATATATACAAATCTTTCCTCTTTATAATATTTGTATAGATTAGTATTAGTATAGATATATTATCGCTTGGCAACATTCATTGTTATGCAGATGACAGTATGTTTCATGGGCGATACTGCTATGAGCCCCCTGGTTTACGGGTGATCTGTATCTGATCCCCTCCTCTACTTTCCTCAGCAGAACCACGCGTGCTGGCATGCGAAGCCACGGCTTGATGGTTAAAACCACCTCGGTCCGAACCAACAGGTTCGCCAAATAATAATAATAAAAAAAAAGAAAAAAAAGCAAGTATTCTGCTCGGCGGCGCGGCGCGGCGCGGCGTTCAACAATACCTACGTTCCTTACACACTTTTATTGGGAGTTGTGACACTCTTTCTAAATGAACTAAAAATGTTAATCGTATGAAATTATGTTATAAATAGGGTTGTCAACATATTATAAAAACTTTATTTTTTTGCACATTATCCACAAAATTCAATAAGTAAAAAGTATCAAGCGCGTGCATCTTATTAATAATTTTACAAGTCTATCTTAGTTTTCGATAGAAAGCTCCATAACTTTCTGGTGCTCGTAACTGATACTATTATTTATCTCAGCGGCGCTTTTACTTTAGGTACGCTTGAATTCACTTCGTAACAACTGTAGCAGTTGCAACTCATTTTGATTTTGATCACAATTAAAGCATATTAGATTACTACTATGGTTGTTATAAATATATACATAAAAATATTATAATTATATTATTTCAGACTTCCACCTGCATGGTGGACAGACGATTTGATAAAGGTCGCAGGAACACGCTGTATGCAGGCCCCTTTTGAGAGGTCCGTCTGCAAATCTCTAGGGGAGGCCTTTGTTCAGCAGTGGATGTCATGTGGCTCACGAAGATGATGATATTATTTTGTCTCCCGTTCCAATATGGTATCGGTGCATCGTACAACAGTGGGCGATAATCAGTATTGTTGCTACTCGCCCATGCATACCACCTACGTTTCACCACACAAAATTACTATAATATAATATAGGACTTTAACTTCGTATTGCCAACCCTAACCATAACCTACATAAATTAGACCGAGACACACAAACATCATACAAATGTAGTTCAATTATAATCAGTGTTTTTCTGTCGCATTCAAATTGCTGTGACATAACGATTACAACTCGCAACCGCGAGAGGACAACAGCATGATCCCCTTTATGTTTTGTTACATTTACAACCGGTATATTGTGTAATCTATCAAGAGCCTAAATATGCATAGACACTCTCTCTGCTTTACATGTTTAACGTTATTTCATATTGCAATTTACATACAGGCCTTCTTAGCTGATTTGTTGCAGCAATGGGCAGCGAACAAGTGTGTCATTAATGGTAAGTGATCACAAGTGTCAGAACACCTATACCTTGGAAATGTAAACAACCGGGTAATGAAGTTACTTCCAGGTCCTAGGGATTAAGACGGTTTTAGAATATGTCAGTTTGCAGTTTGATTTGTGTAAACAAACAACAGCCAAGTTGCAAGTATCAATGAATCGAGAAATCGATGCAAATTTTAACATGCGGTAAGTTGAATACTAAAATAAAAAAATCTTTAGATTGTGTGTAGTGTTGTAGGTACGCTAGTAAATACAATATTTTTTTTTATTAATAGTATTCAACGAAGTTCAGTTGACAAGCTGAAGGCTGACAATCCTGACGAGCGTACACGCCTTGTGGACACCCGCAACGACTCTAGTTGTCGTTATTATATTTGGACTATCCTGTGCCTACCTGCCATCTGGTCTGGTATTAACAATACTGTCATGCCTGAATGAAAAGAGAGACGCCTAAAAACGAACGTGAAATCAAGCACACATAATTAAATGTCGGTGAAATTGCCATAAATTAGCCATCCGAAGGTCGGCCATTATAACCTACCTCACATAATTCATAAAAGTCATATAACTTGGAGAAATTCTATGAACCTTGATAGTTGATACTAGCACATTCGGTGACGCAACAAACAATGCGCAATTCGATAGAAACTGTTATTGAGTACAACTAACAAATTTAAATGGCTTCAATCAATGGACAGTCAACATTTAGATTAAACTGACTTGAGTGTAAACTGTAAAATCTTATGAACAAATTATATTCTTCATTCTCTTTCTTATTTCAATTAACACTATTCTTTGTATTACGTTTAATTAATGATAAGTGTTTGGGCAGAGTCCATCAAGATAGTATTCACTACCACTTTGTTTATTTCTGCCGCCAAGTAGCAGTTTCCAACCCCTGTTGTGTTTCAGATAGAAGATTTAAATTAATTGATAACGATATTAGACTATTACATACTCCATGAAATCAAAACTTTAATAGTTCGGTCTCCATGCCATCTCCACTGATTCCACTGTTCTGTGGTCAACTCTGTCATATGAATTATTATATGACATAATCAACTTTAATGGTTGGAAGGTATATGTCATCGAAATGGTCAAAGGTCAATCTCGAGTTGTTAGATAAATTTTATTACGTTGATGCTTCAAATTTCATGCGAATTCCGTAATTTTGCACATAAGGTATGTGTCCTATTTACTGCAACACATCCTTAGAAATATTCTCTGAATCGTATAGAAGGCAAGGATAATATATTTTCACGTATTTTTATCTGATCCAAATCCTTTAGCTTTCATTAATAATTTTATAAGTTTTCTCGGTTGGTACTGCGAATTTTTTGACTTCCTAGTTTAAATTATTTAAAAAGAAAATTAACAGAATTAGTTTCCCTTCTCAAAATTACATTAGAATACCAAAGGGCGTTCCATTCTAACAATGGCGAAAACTGGCGAATTGCCTAACTTATGTTACCGCGCAATGACGTTTCACAGCCCTAAGCCCCGGCCGTGCGTGAATTTCAACGAATTATCATATTGCCGTAACATCTCAATTGCACAAATTAACATGCTAGAACATTCCATTATTAACCAAGACTTTAATGATAAAAATGACAAACGAGTTAGTGGGTCACCAGTTCTTCCATGCGCCAGGAAATCTCACTTTGAATCAAGGGATAGCTAGTAGTTAGGACACCTCACTTTGACCCAGAAGTGTTTTGAGGTCACTGGCTTATCTATGGTACTAAAATACAATTTTATCCTCATTAACACATATGATACCACTCAGCAATATCCCAATTGCTACCGCTTTCTCTCTTAATTTCCGTCAACTTCCGATTGAACTATGTTCTTTAATCAAACGAACTATAACCGCCTTTTGTTTACGCAGTGACCTTGAATTGGTGGAGTATGCGTGCTGCGTATTGTAAATTATCTTAGAAACTTCCGTAAAATGGCCCTTTGGCCTTAATTTAAAGGTCCCACGCCGTCATCAAACACCAACAATTAAAACTTGCAACTTTTGTAATTGTTTTGTGCAGTAACAACAATTATGTTTAAAAGTGGTTACATAATATATTAATTAGAGAGTTGAAAGGTCGTTCGTAATACAACGGCAATAATACTGAGAACTTCTAAACTCCGGCGCCGCGTGAAAGTTCGCCGGTATGTTATACGATGTAGTTTATAATCAGGACAAAAGAATATAGATGGATCATTTAACCATATTATTTGGGAAACATATCACTTTCATATTGAGAAATTTTTGTTACTATCTTTGAATTACGTAGATTATAAAATTACACACACACTCACGCCTTTTATTCCCGAAGGGGTAGGCAGTGCGCAACTAGTGCACCCACTTCTTACCGTGCGTATTCCGCCCCATGATGTGATAGGGGGCGAGCCTATCGCCATATCGGGCACAAACTCCTAATCCCGGCTGATATTGAGTAGAAAACCCTAATATCAATATGCCCGACCTGGGGATCGAACCTGAGACTTCAGCACCGCAGTCGTACCATAATACACCTACGCCATTGTGTTAGTAATAAATATTTGTTTATAATGTCTGATAAAAATATTTAAAAAAGACACATAACCCACACCTTTTTTTGCCATGGAATTTACAGTCAGTAGCCTGACGCGAGTCTGCTTTTATGACCACACCGGACTTTCGGGCGAACGCTTTAGGCGCTCCAACCCTTTACATTTAAACGACCACGCTGAAGGCACACCCTAAGTGGGGTACGAGACTCGACTCAGGGCGGTCGTTGAATGATGATTGAGACACCAGCGATTAGGGGATTTTAGCGGTGTAATACGCCAATCTATCCATTGCTTTCATCGGCACGTGGGCCGGAACTGCTAACAGGGTCGGGACACCGGGGGACGCGGCGAGGTCCTCGAAGGCGAGGACGGTACAGCAGTCTTGAGGAGTGTAAGAGTTTTAATAACTCGTGCTTTCTTTGGATGGCCAGAGTGGTGGCATCATCTGGGTCGGTCAGGACTGAACGGGGACGTCTCCATTGCGCGCGGTCAAATGGACTATAAATGGATGAGTTTCGGATGAGCGGATTTTGATGATTAACCGCGCGGTCGAAGTAGCGCCTGCTAAGCGTCTGAATAAAGTGCCCGATGGTCGGCATGTCGGTCTCCACGTGGAACCCACACCTTTATCTGAGTTGTCTGTAGGGATAGGTTAAGGTGCAAAAAGTTCAACAACCCATGGTTCGCATACCTTTTTCCGTCATATTCTGTGAGGTGTTAGCCTTTAAAACTAGTGGATATAAATTATAATAAATGGCAATTCGTTTGCGTTTCTATCGAATCAAAACTTGTACGAATATAGATTGATCAATGAATCGAACCCAACACACCGCCTGTTTCACAGCATGTGTAAGGTTGCAATAGAAGGTGTCAAAAACTACACTATTGCTAATTTTCCATAATGGAGTAACCTTAATTAAATAGTACACATAGGTATTCGCATTTCTTATGAACAAATCAATCCATCAAGTCTTCGTAATTACCGGCTTTTGTAATCAAACTACAATAATTACAAAACTAGTGAAATAAACGCAATTGTTGCTAATCATTACTGGTCCGTACTATCCGTATTATTTATAAACATCAACTTCATTTGTAAATATTAAAATACAAGTCTGTGTTTAATACAAATTTAAAACAGGGAAAGTATTCTTCTTCTAAATATTATGAGACTAAAAGATTTATTTATTTATTTATTTACAATAAAGCCCTAAGTACCCTGTCAGGGTGTCGGCTATTCTAATAACTATGTATAACAGTATAAATCTATTGCTATTAATAAAATAAGTTAAAATTACATATAAGTAGAAAACTATAAATTAATTATTGTTAACAGAAAAAATTATATAATTACCTAACTTTAACCGTTTACATATTCATATAAGCTGTAGTCTTTACTAAAATATTTACTTCAAAAAACTTTTTTTGAAGTAAATATTTTCTTAATTTGTTTTTAAATACATTAATTTTATTTTCTTTTCTAATTATCTCTGGAACATTATATCTCAACAAACGTTGAAGTAGCTCTTTGAAAACCTTAAGAATAGTGGATATAGCAACAATGGCCTAATTGAATGTGTTAATTTATTCCAATAAACGATCAAAATATCACCTACAAGACAAAATACTGTTTTATTTCTCTCAAGAAACGCTTTAAGCTATAAAAAGGAACCAAAAACCTAACAGGAACACAACAGATTGCCGTGATGAAACGTTTCAACTTGATGGAGAACACAGGGCATGCCCTGTGTTCACACCCACCCTCCACACGTACCTTAGATTTTCAAAGTAACTGCTTTTGTTAGCTAATATGTTTGTTTTCGACGAAGAAAAACGTCATCAGAAAGCCCATATACCTAAGAAACGTCCATAGGAGTTTGGATAAAAAAAATATAGCTCTAAGCACTCTATTATGGTCATCACTCATGAAAAATACAACACTCTGATTGCATAAAGCTTCATTTAGACGATTCTGTTATAGCATATTTCAGGATATCAGGTTGACAAGGCAATTAAACTAATTGACAAGTAGGTACCTACAGGATTCAAAAAAATATTAAGCATTGAGAGGCTTTAAGCCCCATAACAGTCTGCAGAATCCCCGAATGTTTTTCAATGAGCATCGATTAACTATACTGTTTAATGTCTTCGATCGATAGCCCCGGAGCTATTCGAGTTTTTCACCACACGTTTTGCCAGTCAGGTGCGAAACATACCTGGTGGCTTGTACCCAGCAGTTTTTGTTTACACTATTTGTCATGCTCTAACAACGTTGCATAATTGGAACTAATCGCGACCCACCTGCAAGCGATGCGCGGCATGCTGCGCGTTATGTCCTGCGTCACACTGGCACTGCTGCACCACACGCGCGGGGGCACGACGCACACGACCGTCGAATGCGCGCGACGTTTCATTACTGACCGACCACTGACCGCTGAACCTACTGCTGCTTACAATCGGCGCAAGTGCAAGTGGGTCATCTGATGGTCAGTCATCATATGCCAATATGGTTGATACATTCCCCATTATGGGTTTTTGGGACTTTGGGTATTTAGAGTTGTTTTTGTAAGTGATAGAGTCACGCTGTAATTATTGTAAACCATGATTACGAATCGCCGACTAAAATTTATTAAGATTTGCGCTGGTGTTACGGGCACGAGCGACGGTGGTCAGTGATCTCTCACAATCACATGGCCCACATGTACATTGGCACCTCTACTATCAAGTCAAAGTTATCAGTTAAAGGTACCGTAACTAATTGTAATTGGAAAATTATTTGTAAACAAATTTTCGCTTCAGTAAACCTTCGGCAAATTGGCAAAATCCCTTCGGGGCTATTAGACCGAAGCGTGAAGAATTTAGTGGAAACATTTCACTGTGATCTTTGACACAAGAAAGTAGGTAATTAGAATTTGAGCTTGATTATCCATGGCCTGTATTTGTTTTTTGTTCATCCAGTGGTGGGACTGGGCGGATATATGTGGAGGAATTCCACCTCTAACCCTCTATCTCCTACTTCCCGGTCTATGTACCTACAGTATTTAATAAACAATACACAAAACATATTTAACCCCAAAGTGTTAGGCAGAAGCGCAGTTAATGCACACAGCTTACTATATACGCCCCCCTATGCATTGCGCATGTCCCATGCAGCAGGATTGTACTTAGTTATCCAGGTCTACCATTTCGCTACGCCTTTGTTTATAATGCATAATCAACTGAATATTAGATTCATTTAGTTTCAACTGATCCCCGAAATGTTTAAGAACTTCCTTTGATTGAGCAACAAAGGCGGAGGAAGCGCACTCTTCAGGCTTGAGTCTAATGCGAGCCTTCTGCAGTTCCGCACAGCGGCCTCGAAACTTAGTTTCACACGATTATAATACACGAATTATAATTCACTGTTCCGCTAGTGACACGTTACAACTTACTGCATTTTTCATACTATTACTAACTATCTATGTTCTTTGATAATAGGAAGTTAAAGATCTCTGTTCTACTTACAATTTAATGATAAATAAACTGCACTGCCCAATAAAGCTGCTGGTGGTAGGATATACATATTTGGTATCCGCCCGGACAGCGACCACCGAACGTAAGGTGTTAAAACCCGCCACAGTGGGGCCCACGTACATAAGTATGCCGTGTTCCGGGATCAACCTGTGTAGGTACCTATATCCGGTTCAAACAGGCCGGTATAATTGTGACGTGGGATAATCATCGCTCTTCAGTTGACACTCTATCTGGACCTCTCTCTGCAATATAATATCTTAATTATATTCGAATTTAAGCAGGTACTCTTAAGACTTTACCGTTACCAAAACATCCACAGTCCACACGCAGAATAGATCCAAAACGTGAAACGGGAATAGAGCCCGCTAACTGATCGTTAGCCAGCAAACGCTAGTAGTGCCAAAGCTTTTAATACGTAGACTTTAATAATAGCAATATTTTATCGTAAAATATGTTTAGACCTCAAACCAAAAACTAAAAGCTTCCGTTGTTTCTAAATCGTTTATCTATATTACATCAATAAACGATTGAAGTAGCGTATTATTTGTGATCGTTGCCCATTACTAATACTTCCTACAATATACAAAAAAATGCTGGTATAAGTAACCTAATAATATTTATGCATGCGTATTGTAAGGATCTATTAATTACCCGGATGATATATTGCACATCAATCCGGATACAACGAAAACATCGTTTCCGGATTATAATTTTCGAATTTTGTTCATTTATTGTAGAGCAGAGCCGTATTAAGCTTACCCAATCCTTGGGCAATCGGCGAAACAAGAGACTTTAGAATTTAGATAATATTAGGTCTTGAAATGGCCGTTTAGTATACAGAAAGTTAGTAAATTTTTTATAAATATTTTTTATTTCTATCAATCAAAATATGCACCCATGCTATCGATGCATATCTGCCAGTGCAGTGGTAATTTTTCAATGCCTTTCTAAAAGAAGTCATGTGTACGGGAGCCTACAAATTCTTCAAAGGCATTTTGTATTTTTGAGCCTCGAACAAATCGTTCTGTACTGATTTTGTACGAGACTCGCCATTCGAAATTTGAATGGCGAAACTCGTACAATTTGTTAAAGCGTCATTTACACAAAAAGAGATTTTCGAATGCGAGCGGCGAAAAGTCGTAAGCAATTATCGAATGCGAGAACTCTCCATGCGATTCTTTCCAGTGGTTGTTTACATTAGGATAAAAACTCGTAGCAATAAAGCGATACTCGGATTTGAGTGTCAAAGGCGAGACTCGCTACTCTTAATTTGTTTACACTACAGGCAAGTATTCGTAGGGTGATATTCGCATACCTGTCGCGCCTAGTGTAAACACTACATACTTGGGCGAGATTTGCAAGTGTTGATGCGAGCCACGAACAAATCGGTCTGTACTGATTTTGTACGAGACTCGCCATTCGAAATTTGAATGACGAGATTTGTACGATTTGTTTACACATGCGGTGACCAAGGAGAGTTTATGAGGCGATATTTGTTTTTGAGAGTCGACAATCGCACCGTTTGTTTACACTAGGCGATAGATTATCGCATAGCAAGAAACTGCTGTTCGTATGCAAAAAACTCTCCTTGTGAAACTTCGGCTTTAGAGAATTAATTTAATTTGCACGAAGTTCGTAACTGAAAATTAACTGAATCATTATCTTTGTCTCATAAAGTATTTTATGAAAACATCGTACTTCGTCTTTGAGTATTTACCTAAGGAGATGATATGACCAGGCGAACCCTTCGTGGGTCATGAATGCGCAGTTGGTCATAAACTTTTATTAAAATGTATGTGACTTGCGATCGCTGTCATTACATTATACGATAATGATATTAACGTTGCTCCATAGAAATTGTGATTTTTGCTGTGTTATTGTGTAAAAGGCGACCAGAAGCTTAAAATTTATAAGGTCTTTTCTATCATGCATAAGCATTATTTTTGTGAATTGTGATCGTTACTTTATATAATCATAATATTAATGACCGACCGATTGTGACAGACAGGTGTCAAAGGTATTAGTTTTGGTCCGGCCAAACCAAGAAGCTTTGGGTATAAGCTTCTTGGGCCAAACGGATATTCGTATCATAGCAACGGACTTGTAGTGCAGGGACACGTACATGAAGAACTAGTTGAACGAACTTTCTGATTAAACATGAATTATGTGAAAGTATTTTTTTAAATAAATAATATTTAGTTAAATGTGTAAATATTATTCAAAACAAATATTTCAAGGTATTTTACAAATTGTAACAGGTTTCCGAGAAATTCGTATTATGTGAAAAAATTGTGTTTGGAATGCTCTAATAAAATGGATATATGAGAATTAACAACAACCAACGTTATTTCTTCAAAGCATTTCACATGAGTAAATTTTCAAACCCCTCCAAAAGAGAAGAATGTTTGTATTTTTGAACTATGAAATGCAATGCAATCAGCCCTGTATTATACACGCTGGCCTAGTGCGGGTTGGCAGACTTCACATACCCTCGAGATTCTTATGGAGCATTCTCAGGTATGTCGGGTTCCTCATGATGTATTCCTTCAGCGCTAAAGTGAACGATAATTGATAAACAATACACACGTTACTTCGAAAAGTCAGAGGTGTGCCTTGGATTTTGAACCTCCGGATATTTTCTCGCCAGACCGGTCCATTCCCAACTTGGCTATCGTCCGCTTCGAACTATATCAAAGATATTTTCATATGATCGATTATATAATATTAAAAACCCTTTTATAACTTGCGTTTTAGATTTATAATAAGAATATTGCCATTAGAAAACGTGATTGAACGAAGAATCGATGACACCTACCAAAGAAACTCAAAACCTGCCTATATTTTACAATGTCTAAATATGTAGACTAGGGTCTAAAAATAAAATTAGTACCTACCTACCTACTTTAGAGGAAATTTTAAAAGTAATTACAAAAAATATTCATAAGGAAAGGAGAACAAGTATTGGAATAACAAATGACTGACGCCAGTAAATTATCTTCAGAGCCAAGGTATTTCTTGTCTTTGAAATCCCTCAATCTGATCTCCTAAATTATCATCATGTCCTAACACTCTCGTAGTTCTTTATTAGACTACCGGGGTGTAGTCTAATTGACGTCATAATAAGTTCTCATATCACCGTCTCATACTTTTTCAATACACCGTGAGTTAAAATCACGGTGTATATCTAAGATATTAAATATTTCATTACTCTAAACCAAAACGGACTTTTTAATTTTAAGTGTATAGTATTGTAATTAGCAAAGACGATTACTATTGTTTTTTTTTTAAGTTGGTTGCCTCATAGAATATAATTTTTTGCATATTGATGAATAAAACAGTTTTTGCGAAGAATGGATTGTTTCGCAGCTGTCAGTGCTCTTCGTAAAATAACCGAACTTCAAAGTACTTCGTAGTCGTACATATTTCCGAACGTAAAATGAAATCGTGTTCCATGTATTATCATTTCCATACTTAAAGCATAAATTACAGTTTTTCTCATTTTTTATTCTTGGGCAAAAAAGGACCACGTTGGACATCTTTGTCAACTGTCAAGTCAATAAAAATTAACGATTCAAAATTCAAATTTTGAAATTTGAACCACAACAATTCGTATTTCGTTGGCGTTATGTTTAACTTAGCTTCTATCTTTTACTGGTAAAGTTTTCTAATAAGATTTAAGAACTAAATTGTTAAACTCTCAAGTTTAGCAATGGCAGAATTTAGAACACCGATCAAAACCAGAAATACCGTACAGAATGAGAAAATAACAATTCCACCGTCCCCCTTTTTGAATAGATTGGGATATGGCACAGGTAAGCAATATTGTATGGCTCTTCATTAATCTAGATACCGTTTTAAAAACACACTAAACTAAGTTTTATAAGTTGAGAACATTTTATGGCGGCTTTTTTTATCGCACAATTGGGTAGTGCGTAATTGGTAAGTCCGTCTGGGTGGGTACCACCGCAATGTATATTTATAGCGCCAAGCATCAATGTGTACGCACTGTTGTGTTTCGGTTTGAAGGACATTGTTAGCGCAGTGGAATGCCACACAGTACTTTGTAACTCAAAGTGCTGGATGTGTTGCTACTGTTTATGGGTAGTCGTATCGCTTACCATCAGGCGGACGGCATGCTCGTCTCGTCATTCAATGCAATATTAATAAAAATAAAAAATTGTTATGAAAGTGTAGTGCGGTATTACAAATGCTGTACTATGATTTTTTCCAAATCGTTGTTCTGAATGGTTTTGTTCTGTTAAACGGAAGGCGGTGTAGGTACATATAGTTAAGCAAGTCCACTGCATGTTTCGTACGTAGCTATTTAAAAATAGACGTAGCACCAAAAACATATATTTTTTCAGGCGTATCAGTAATGCAGTTAGTAAGATCACCTCGCGCGGGACAGATCCGATCTCCATGGGCACTAAAAATGCTCAACAAGCATGTGAAGCCTAACAAAGTGTATACAGAGCGTCTGAAAGTAGAAGCAGACTTGTTGCAGAGGATGTCACATCCCAACATTGTGGGATTCCGAGCGTTCAGCAAGACCAAGATATTGTACTTGGGGATGGAAGCATGCGATGTGTCCCTTGGGGACATGATTGAGAAGAGAGTTGAGGATAACTGTGAACCATTTACCTCTAGGCAGATTTTGAAGGTATGTATTTATTTAATACTTGAACTGTAACAATTTGAGTTTGATTCTCAGGCTAGGTTGCATAAATGCATGCAAGTATTTTGATTTAAAAAACACTTGGACTGCTCAGGATTAGGATTTGTGAAAGCAGTCTCACACCTTATTAGATCATGTGATGAATAGAAGTACAGTAGTTGTGCTGGTTAACCATAGGTGAATTTAGAGAAGGGGCCAGATGGTCCTGGCCCACCCCAGAATTATGTGGTATACTTTTATAATGATTTCTTATATTTACGCAAATGTTAGACATTGAAATGAAACTATTTTGTGGATTTCAGCCTTCCAAACGTCTGGAGAAAATACAAAATTAAAAAACCGTGATAAAATCCGCAAAATAGTTTCAGTTCAATGGTATACTTTTAATTATGTTGACAGTACCAAGTATTTCAAAATTCTGTGTAACATTATTATTTATTATAATCAGGTGTGCCATTTGATCATGCTGCAATTACAAGTCTATATTATAAATGATTCTTACTAGCTTACATTAGCAAACTTGTCAAACATTTACTATTATTTTCTGTACATAAAATAGAACATTATCACCCTTACCATTGTCACATACGCAAGCCACTAGTCTCAACACTCAATTCATAAAATCAATATTAAAACCTATTCACCAGGTGGCAGCAGACATAGCAAGTGCTCTGCACTACCTTCACATGACCATGCAGATCCTTCATGGAGACATGAAGTCCTATAACATCCTGGTGAATGGTGACTTTGTCATCTGCAAGCTCTGTGACTTTGGGGTGACGCTGCCACTGGACGAGAATGGGGTGTTTGACAAGCTGAATGCTGGCAAAGCTGTTTATTTTGGTGAGTATAATATTGGGACCTAATAACCCCTGTTGGGCTCTTATTTACATATTATTGTGGCTCTGCATATAAGTCCTTCACAGTATAAAATAGCTTCTGATTAGTGAGTGCTATTTATCCTAGCAGTAGTTCTAGAGACTTGCAAGTTTCAAAGTGATTATTTTTGTATCTACTTTTAATTATAAAAATGTTTTCATGTATCAATGGTACAGTAGATTTTTTATTTACGTAAGACACAAAACAGAGTACAATCAAACATCTTTACAATTTTATAAGATGCAGTCTTAGTTGTGAGTGCGTATATGTCTATTATTTATCCCTGTAATGTGAAAGTAACCACAACTGACAAAAAGTAGCCACAATCTTTTTCTGTATTATTTTATTTTTATTTCAGGCACAGAGGCATGGAGTGCTCCAGAAGTAATTCACGGAGGTGAGATCACAGACAGGACTGATATATGGCCACTGGGACTCACATTATGGGAGCTGATGGCTTTGACAGCTCCACACACACAGATTGATGATGAAACCATGGACGAAAGTGTTGTGTGCCTCGATGACTCAATAGAAAGTATGGACTACTTCTCAGAAAAATATGGTAAGTTTGCAAATTGTGTTGTCATTACTAGAGATCGAATTATATGTAACATATAAAGCGCAAAGTAAGCATGAAAAATACTTCTGATATGCATGAAAAGTGTCAAAATATTCAACTATGATTAGTGAAGAAAATCTAAATATGAATTTATTTTACCTACTTATAATCATCATACAAATTGTACATGTCTTAATAACAATAACTTATATGGGAGTCAATCGTCTTGAGTAAGCCAGTTCGCCATGCTGGTTTAATTTGGCATCTCTAAGAGAGTAATCCTTGCCGGTGAAACAATAACTTATATTAAATCAATTTTGTTTTTTGTCCATATTAAATAAATGAACAATTTAAATATTCACGCTTATAATTATCAGCCAAGATTGCCTCGGTGGCGTAATTGTATTTATTGTGTACATTGTACAACTACCGCGCTAAGATCTCGCGTTTGATATAATATCTTAAAAGTTAGAGCCTTACTCTACTTGTATAATGTGAAACATCGAAATTCATTGCTCTTTGTATGCTTGTCCATTACCAATGGGTGTGGGAAAAACAATATCAAGTGGATTATTTTTTTGAGTTCATTAGATTTGTGTAATGTTAGGCCTTCTGTGTTCTCCTTTCACAGACAATGTATGTCAAGGATACCATATTTATTTTCGGCAGGTACAAGACCCCCAGTTCCTGCCAATATATCAGAAAAACAATATGGAGATCCACTGGCCCTGTTTTATTGCTGTACAGAAACTCTTGCCTCCATGCGTCCATCTGCAAACCATCTCGCTGTCGCTGCTACTGATATGCTTGAACAGTACATTAAAACTATGAACTAAGTATCATAAAGGTATGTTACGAAAGCTGTGATTTCCATAGTGGAAGAAAGTTATTGATATTTAAATAATATTGTTGACTTGTCACTGGCAGAAAAGTTTTTTCTTTAAGCTAGTTGACTAATTGGTTCACCAATGTGCATATTGCATTTGAAAAGTATTTTTATCTTTATTTGTTGCTGTCGTTTTGCTCACAAAATGTGACAAATAGCGAGATTTGCACTATACTATCTTTCTATTAAAAATTAAGTAATTGTAATAGTATTTTGCATTTCATTAAATTTTATAGATATCGCATGTATTTTTTTATTATATATTATATTTAGTTTCAGTTATTATCCAGATATAGCTATATCTGCTGAAAGATACTGTTTGGGACCAATGCAAATATATAATAGTAATAACAATAATTTATCAAAGAGTACTTAATAAAACATGTATATATTTAAAAACAATTTTATTACATACAACAAAAATGTTTTAACAAATGCGCAGTTTTATTTATTTCTATCATCAACCAAATTGCTACCCCCAAATTAATTTCAATTTGCTTGATTATGACATACACATATTGTGGTTGACGATAAATGAACGAAACCAATTCTAAACTTCAATAAACTTAAGCAAACTTCACAAATACAAAATTGTTTTAACCCGCAATATGCTCATGACTTATGAATCCTAATATAATTAAGTAAATGGGTGTAAACACTTGGGGTAATAAAGAATATTGTATTTTTTCTTTAACAACTGAAATGTCAGTTCGAAAAAATATTTTTGTAAACGATATCTATAAGTGCTCACTATATACAGTGTGCCAACAGATGGCGCACCAGTCGCCACATTATCGTTAAGCTTTATAACCATTACTTCAAAATTAAAGATAATCAAAACATAAGATCGCCAGGAGATTCAAAAATATGGTACTTAAAATTTCAGCTAATTCTCGCACATTGAGCGTTTTAGACGTTATCTTAAAATTAAACTTACCTAACGTAAAATAAATAACATGATTCATTATGTACTAAAATACAACAGGTTTTTATGTACAGTCCACAGGAGCAGTAGCTTAATAAGAAATAAAAAATATTTTGATATCCTGATTTCCTATACAATTTTATGCTTGGTTCAATAAAATGTAAATAAAATGCATAATGCAGGATGGTGCGTGGACTGGTGTGCCTGGTTCAACAGATATTATGTATGTGTATGAAAATATATCATTTGTAAGCTAAAATATAGGATCAGTGATCGAACGGAGCACAATAACTCATTCGTCAGGGCCTAGGATTCAAATACTCTAAATGCTAGGCTATATTTATATTTTACTATTGTGTTCCGTCCAAATAGGTATTACTTAACTAAAACATAAAATGAATCTGCAGTTACATATCCTTTTTTTACATTTGACTTTAAGTAAATGTAAAGCTTTTCATAAGTATATCGTAACTAATTTAGGTAACAATACTTTTTTTTTACTTTAATAATATTGTGATGACTTGTGATGTTTTAAAATGGCTAAATTCCACTTGACGTCTTGTATAAGATAAATGGACCTACACAACAAAGATACAAAAATAAGTAGTTCATCATGTCAAAATTGAACCTCATTGGAATCAATTTGATTCATTAAATTTACACAAATCAAATGCAAAATATAATATTATGACATGTAACTGCAGCATATACATTGACTAGTGTGTGTAGTGTGTATGTACATTCCACATGCTTAACTCTAAACAGCACCAACCGTAAACTCAACCGTTCAACTTGTCAGCTTATGAGGCAAGTTACTGTACTAAACCAAAACCAAATGTCAATATTTAAATGTTTGGTTACAATATGTTTTTAGATGCTTTGAAAAGTGTTTGCAACTGGAGTAATGCCACATATGATATCTGAGGGTAGTGCAATCCGTAATCAGGATACATCAGCAGTAAATAATTATTATTATCTTATTTATCTGGTTTATGACTAAACACAACATTATTAAAGGGGAATGTGTCCATGACTGACGATTACACTTGGCATTGCTTCAGTATAAAACACAACTACTAAAGCGTTGTGTGAACGCATGTGAGGTATTGTAATTAAGGCGAACAGCTAAAAGCTTACTATTTTATATAGATGCTTGACTCTCAATATTTAATGTTGTATACATTAATTAAAGTATTATGTATGTTCCTACTTTGAATCATTAGTTCGAACTTCGAAATAACGTACTTTCTATGTAATTTTTTCATGATTTAAGAGCTCAGCGACATAATATTATGTAAATGGATATAATAATTATAAGGTATTATATATAACTTTTAATGAGATTGTGTAAAGATCGATGCACGTTTTTGTGAGATTTAATATCATTTATCTCCAACTCTACTTACATGCTTGAGGTCTATGAATCGAACTTCGTCAACATTTGAAAAGGAAAAAAGAACTATGTGTTTACTGTTATACATAATTCTTAATACAAATTAATTAATCGTGAATATACAAAGAAGTACTTGCTATTTCTTTTACAATTTAAAATTTGATTTAGAGATCTCTGCTTGTTAAAAGCCTAAGCAAATTACTTAATTATGATATTATTATACTTGTCTGAAAAATCTACAATGTAACTAGATTTCCCTCTTTGTATGTATTAACAGATTTTTAACATATATCTTAATTATATTTTAAAGTGAAGTATTGTTATGTGGCTCTAGAAAGGAATAGATATTTTTGCCAAGTATTGACATATTTTTTAAGAGTACTTTTATAAAAAAATTATAATAATTGAATATAGTATAACACAAAACGTGTTTACTTAATCATTTGCTATATTGGTATAATTTGAATTAAATAATATTATGCACAAAGCAATATTTCGGATTGGAATCATACAAATCTACTGCTGTAGCCTGGGGTGGAAACCTAACTTTTTTATTGTTCGCCATAGCGCAACTTATAATCTTGTATTGATGAGATTGGGACATAGCAACGTAAACATTATGGCGAAAGGGGCGGAAGTGGCGAAAAGGGCGAAATTTGCGTTTGGAGCGCAATGGGCGGAATATGTGTCTGGGGCAGAGGAAGCAGGGATGTAAGGGGCGGTAGGGGCGGATGGGGCGGTAGGGGCGGATGGGGCGGTAGGGGCGGATGGGGCGGCAGGGGCGGCGTGACGTGCGGTGCGTCAGGCGTCAGGCGCGGTCGAGCGCGCGCAGGTAGGCGACGACGTCGTGCTTGCGCGCCGCCGCCGCCGCCTGCTGCGCGCTGAGGCCGGCCGCGTTGTGCGCGCGCGGGTCGCAGCGCCGCGCCAGCAGCTTCACGCACGACAGCTGACCGAACATCGCCGCGCCGTGCAGCGCCGTCTGACCGTTCTGCACCATAACCATACTAATCAACGATATCTATTGGCGGCTGCTATGTCAATGCGGATCATCGTTAGATGTCAGTATTAATATAACTAAAATGTTAATGCTTTGTAATAGGCACAATCTCAGAAGAAATTATTACAATTTAAATAAATTTAAGATAATATAAAACACCATTTTAAATAACTATCCAATTTACCGGTAATAGTCCGAGGTTAGGTTTATATTTGAGTAGCTCTGCAACTACAGCCGCGTGTCCCTTGTGAGCAGCTTTAAACAACGGAGTTGCACCGTCCTGGAAATAATTTACAAAACATAGATATGGCTATAGATACTTATTACGAATCGACAAAAATGGGGATGTAACAATCGGCAATTATAAACACAAAATTCTATGACTGGCTTCAAGTTATTTTATTGACTTCTCTTGTGTCTTCATTTGTATGTCTCATCACTTAGACCAGCCACAAGAAATACTTTAGTCGAGCCTCAGCCCAGTTAAGCCTCAGCAGTGCTCAAGCACAGAGTGTAGATATGCAGAAGTGGCGTAGAAATTACCACATTAAAACAAAGTTTTGGATCGTGCGTGGCGCAGTCATAGTAGGTCGTGGCGGTGAGCGGGTACATAAGTGTAGTTGAGTTTTGGCGGGAACTTGGAAGTGTCATGAGGTGCTCTTGTTTTAATTCATTATTTTGGTGATACTTAGTATTATATTGCATAATTATGATGGAATATTATCCAATATAGTTCTATTAAAGAGCTCAAATGAAGTGAATTGAAATAATCGTGCTAATAAAGTGTTTTTTTGCCGCCAAAACTCCTCGATAAAGTCTTGGTAAGGTAGCCACTGCTTTACTTCGACATACTACAGATAATAAAAAAGACAACCCAAACTTGACATTGGCAAATTGTGAATACAAGTGCTATAAAAATAAAATAAAAAGTGTAGTTGGTCAGTCCGTCAGTTGGTCAGTCCGTCGTCCGTCGTACCTGCCTGACGTGGTCGACGTGCGCGCCGGCGGCGAGCAGCGCGCGCGCGACGTGGTCGTGTCCGCACTGCGCCGCGATCCACAGCGGCGACGCGGCGTCCGCGCGCGCGCTGTCCACGCCCGCGCCCGCACCCACCAGCCGCCGGCACACCTCCTCGTGGCCGTTCTGCGCCGCTATGAATAGAGGACTCGCCTTATCCTGCAACCAAATATGTTTCTTGTATTCTCTTCTTTAAATCCATTAAGTAATTGGTTAAACCAATTACTTTGAAAATCGATATCTGGAGATCTAATTGACACAATTCACAACACACGTATTCAAATCTTCGAACTTAACTGACGTTTTATACTTCTTTTAAATAATTACATTAAGTAACCCATCTTGTAACAGAAGATTTTCAGTAATATTTACATGCTGTTAAAATACAAATAACAGAGCGTCTCTAAAGTCTAGTTGGCATTATCATTAGTTATTACTTATTTACTTACGAAATATTGTAACACCATATTGAGGCACGTTTCTACATTTCATAAAACAATGATAAACTAGGAGAATCGACGATAGACATTAAAAACATACAACTCCTAGGAAAGGTTGAATTTATGGGTTCCAGCAAACTAACTTGTATAAACTTGCCTTCATGCAGGAGTTGACGTTGGCTCCCCTCCTTATCAACTCCTCAACGACCGGCAGGTGGCCGCACTGGCAAGCGACGAACAACGGCGTGCCGCCATCCTGTAACCATCCAGCCAAACTAGAAACCCATCACTAAAGATATGTTAATCATCCACGAGCATCGAGCGCTGGGCACATCCTCGAAAGTATTTCACAATTCGAAATTCTAGATGGTGTTAATATTGTATATTACGGGCACTTGTGGTCGTCTCACCCACTACACAGGAAGCTGTTCATCTTCAGACTATCGTACAAGCACTGTCATCACAATAGCAAATTTTACTCAAATTTTTGGTAAGAAGAACATAATATTTACACACACGCCTTTTATCCCCGAAGGGGTAGGCAGAGGCGCTACTAGTGCACCCACTTTTTGCCGTTATTCCGTCCCATGATGTGATAGGGGGCGAGCCCATCGCCATATCGGGCACAAATTCCAGACTCCGGGCTGATACTAAATAGACAAACTCAATATCACTTTGCCCGACCCGGGAATCGAACCCGAGACCTCAGCATTGCAGTCGTACATTAATTCAACTACGCCACCATTTGATAATAGTATAATTACCGTGCTGGGTGCGTCGATGGCAGCTCCCGCGTCAAGCAACAGCTTCGCGATGTCTAGGAACCCGCCCTGGGCCGCGAAGAACAACGCGCTGGTTCCTGTCTGACGGGCACTACTCTAAGTATGTCTTATAGTGTAAATAAATACGGCCTAGGCCAGTCAGAATACTCATACATTCTGTCGCCATAAAGCGAGAGCATGTCCTATGAAGTATGAACCCAAGTCGGTATCGCTTTGTAGCAACCAGCAATGTTACTCGGGTAAATAGCGGGTATTTACCGCTGTCTTCAATTACAAACTAATTAGACAATGTTTCAAATCGTCCATTCTGAAGTCAAGCAGGCAGTATATTTAAAATAAAGATAAAACTGCAGAGAGCTATTTCAACAACAGTTATAGGTTTTCTTGCGAGTTCTCATTTAGTTGTCAATACTACTCCTTGATGGGCCATGGCAGCACAATATTATTTCAAAATTTATAATATTTAAAGCACACACACATAAATATTAGCAAATAATTAATATAATGGTATAAACTAACTACAAAAATATAATTTAGTAATCTTCAATTAGTAAAACTCGAAAGATATCTACTAGATGGCGCTAGTTACGGCTTGTAAAAGCTACGATAACTCTACGGCCGCTGTTCGCGCGTTGAAGCCACTGAGTAGAATAAAGCTAATTGGTATTCGTTATTTATGAACTGCATTTAAAAATTCTTATCAGACGTTTTGGACAACAATTTCAATTCCAATCGGACATTTAATAACGCTCTACCAGCATTAGGACCTCTTTCGAGCAATTCCCATCGAAACTTCGACGTATCCATTCACTTGATCATAACTGCCGCCTAGGACATTTAACATACTGGTATACAAAAGTCCATACCGTCCTGCAACAGGCGGGGTCAGCGCCCTGCGCCAGCAGCTCCCGCACGCACTCCGTGTGCCCCATGGCCGCAGACAGGATCAGAGGCGTGGTGCCATCCTGGGAACATCACAATAATCAAAAATTAACTGCATTGCATTTATGTGTTCATAAGTAAAAGAATAAAAATATAGCGATGAAACCTGCAAACCCGAGAACTCTAATAAGCATATCGAAAATAGCGAAGTGCATCAACGTGAAATAGTTCCACATAAGACGAAAACTGTGTTATTATTAAAATTATTAATTATAATTCTGTCGTGGTAATACAAATTCCAATTATTAATTTTATAAATCTCCGTCAAAAATCTTTGTAACATCTGGGTTTCTTTATTGTACCTATTATGCAGCCTGAATTGATCAAAATAAAATATGATGCGCCTTTTTCTCGCAACTGTCTTTTCTGGCTTACTTAATTTAATTAAGATGGCTGTTTTAAAGCAGTTGAAATAAACAGAAATTTTAAGTCTAATCTTAGCTGACGTCTCAGTATGAGGATCGCAGCGCAGTGAAATAGAATACATACTTTAATTCCAACCTATAGGTACCATGTCATCCAATATATCCTTACATACATATTATGGATTTAAAGTCCCCCGCCGCGTCTGTCTGAAAGGGATAAACTCAAAAACTACCAAACAGATTTACATACGGTTTTCACATTTCACTAATGGATGTTTTGTACGACAGAATAAATTTAGGCATATATGCTCTGCTACTGGTGTCAATCGGTCTTTAGTATACAAGCAAGGTGCTTATAATCAGCCGAGCTACTTGCTCATGTCGTAATTTAAAAGAGCAAACTTTCATTCCGCATCTACGTGTGTCACCTCTATACAGTTTAATCGCCCTGGTTTGCATTTCTTTTGCTTGTGGTCACGTAAGAGTGGTTTGTAAAGCCGCGTGCAAAGTGGGGCGTCAGGAGAGGAGGGTAGAAGGTAATGGGTAGCTCGTATGCGGTACTTAACGCTTTACTTCAAACGTTTAGCACTTTTATTGTTTTAAGTGTCTACGGATGACACGTCTCCCTTGTTACACTTGATTTTTTTTTTACTAAGTTTTAGACACGATTCCCACGAATTCGAAGTTAGATTTAAATAGGTTAGGAAATGAGGACATTGTTTGTCCGGAGGTAAAACCTTCATAATATTAAACAAAGGCACATACTATGTATCTTTATTTTGAGTGCTTTATTGAGGAAAGTACTTGTATAACAAAATCGCCAGACTCTATTCTATTCACTTGTTTAACTAAGGATCTCTGACTTATATCCCATTTGCGGTACCTGGCGTCCAAAAATATCAAGAGGTAGCTGGTAAACATCTAATATCAAAATACCTTCCGTACCAGTGAAATATACGAAACACTTTGCGTTACATAAACTATACAAGTTAGTTTTATACAAGCTGGCTCACTTAAGTGAAGATTACCAGAGCTGAGTAATAAACAGTTGTATATACTCGAGCACGCGGCACGATCCGCCGCGCCGGCTCTGTTACCGTACACAGCGCGGCGACGCGAATGCAATGCTCATGCGTACCTGATTCCACTTTATGATACCAAGCGTCTGAGTTAACAAGTGACTAAGGTTCTAGAAACAAGCCAATATAAAGGTTTGTTAATCATGAAGGGAAATGCGAGTTATTGGACCTAACATTCGTTGATCGAACGAAGAATTTATAGTAAAATGTTCACGCTGTTTTTTAAGATTGGCACAAAGGCAGCTTAGCTATTGCAAAGAACACAATAGCAACGTTTCGACCTCTCTATCCAGATCTCCTCGGGCAAACCGCGTAAAATATCTAAGTGCTATCTGGCCTTTGCATCAAACCTTCCTAATCTGCAGTCTTTTATTCAGCCACTACACGAGGCTGGGGACATTCAATCTACATTTAACACACACATAGCTACAGCGTCTCTCGCGTGAGTAGGCTCAAGCACACTTCACAACAGCCTCCTCACTCAGTCCGGGTGTTAACATATCACGAGTCATTACTCACAGTACTCTTACTGGTGGTAGGTCTCTCATATGTAAGAGTCCGTCTGGGTGGGTACCACCGCAATGTCTATTTCTACCGCCAGGCAGCAGTCTGCATGCACTGTTGTGTTTCGGTTTGAAGGACATTGTAGCCAGTGTAACTACAGGACATAGTGAGACTTAACATCTTATGTCTCAGGATGACGAGCGCAGTAGAATGCCACACAGTACTTTGTAACTCAAGGTGCTGGATGGTGTTGCTACTGTTTATGGGTGGTCGTTTCGCTTACCATCAGGCGAACGGCATGCTCTTCTCGTCATTCATTGCCATAAAAAAAAACATACAGCGCTCTTGGATAGATTTAATTCACTTGAGTTTACCTCTTCGGGAACTATCTTCCTTTGTGAGGGGGTGAAGTTTGATGCGTTCCTATTATTATTGGCAATATGATAGTTAACTATTGATATGAGATGAGTGCTGTGTAGTGCCAAGCACTGCTTTGTCATTTTTTTTACTAGCTTTTTCTCGCGGCTTCATCCGCGTGAAAAAGGTTTTCCGGGATAAAATACCCGCTATATATTATCCCGGAATGAAAAGGAGTACGTCTCCCAGGGTCTCAAACTATCTCCATACGACATTTCATGGAAATCGGTTCAGCCGTGAAAGCAAAACACATAGACAGACATAGTGAATTTCGCATTTATAATAAGTATAAGTATGGAAAGTATGGATTTGGATTTGATTTTACAAAGCCTATATTTCTACCACCCCGCGTGTTAGCAATTCGAAATAGGTACCTACCGTATAATACAGTTATAAATTTGTATACGTAAATGAATCCCATAATTCATATACGTTCTGCCAACCTTTAACAAAGGTCACCTTGCGGAAGGTCATCAGATCAAGGTCGCAGGTCACGGACGTTTCCACCAAGCCTACGACAAATTCACTTTACTTGTATTAGGGGATAGAGCACCAATTTTTGTATTCATTTCAGAGTCCCTACTTCCTATTTTGATCCAAACCGTGACGATTTTCCTTTTGGAGTTCTGAAGAAGCACAAAAATACGAACTAGCAGTAGACCACACTTATTATGTCTCAGGATGACGAGCGCAGTGGAATGACACACAGTACTTTGTAACTCATGGTGCTGGATGGTGTTGCTAGTGTTTATGGGTGGTCGTATCGCTTACCATCAGGCGAACGGCATGCTCGTCTCGTCATTCAATGCCATAAAAAAAAAATTTAACATTGTAAATTGTAATATCATCTAGGATGCATTTCTGAAAGTAATGTAAAGTAAGTTTTTTACGTTGCAGTCCGGTAGTCGATCTTCCAAGTCCTCAAATAGCCATTGACCACCTTGGTCCCTGGGACTTCAGTCGATATGTCACGACAGTAATACTCCGGCTTAATTCTATCTGTCATTTGCATCAGGAAAGAAAAAAAAACAAATTCGTTAGAAAGCGTCATTTACTTCTAGCACAAACACATGTACGCAATAAAAACCGACATAAATTAGACTCGTAAGCGCATATCTAGGCATTAACTGAATAATTTGCAGTGACATCACGCGACGCCCCGCCCGCCCTCGAGGATAACCGAGTGTCAAAGAAGTAGGACAAGGCTTTGTAAATGGAATAAGGAAGTTTTCTACTGTATGCATGTAGCCTATTACAAGACAAAAAGTAAAAATTGTAGGTATTCGTAAAGTTTCAGAGATCCAGTATAAAATTTTACTTATGATCTACCTAGAGAATAGAAAATATTGTATTTATAAGAACATAATTTAATCTGTTTTAAGGGTTCCACGACAAAGGAGCCGTTATTTCTACTACATTAGGTATAAACACCACATGTGGCTATACTTAATAGATTTGCTTCAGCCCGGACCACTGCTAGAAATCGATAAGCTGTAAATATTAATGGACACTGAACCCTTATATAACGACATATAATATATTTTCCAACGACATTGCATCAATAAGTCGTTCGGAAATCCCTAGAAATAATCGATAGTGTGACCGTACAATGTATGAACCCGTTCAAAGCGGTCATATTGATGACCTGTGTAGATTTGCTTGCTATTATAAATGACTGCATTTGAACCGTCTCTACCTACTCCTTCCTAGACAATTAGACACCAGTGTGACGGCATAAATGCCAGATGTCGCCAATGATTTGGTTGGCCCTGATTTCAGTTCACAAGACATTTTTTTATTGTATATTGGGTTATGGTTGTGGGTTGTGAAGTAGTCAATAGTTTTTAATTGTTTCTAACATATTATAAGTGTTTGTTTTACATTGTGACAGCCATTAGTGATCGTTAAATAAATAATTTCTTTACCAAGATATTTCTTGAATTTTCTATCACATTATGTTAGCAGAGGAGGCCCGTGCTCTGCAGTATATACTATATAATACAGGGCTGATTACATTGCATTGCATTATGTTAACTATGTTTTTATCACAACCATTTAGTAGTTTTTAATCACGCGTGAATATATTATTAGTTATTACACACATAGGTGACATCTATAATTCAATTTTACACACGTATGGTCTATTTCACAAGCACACGCAATTCCGCGACACACAGTCACACGTTAGTTACAAAACGCGAAGTTCTCAGCGCATTAGCGCCACCGGCCGGTTACATAACAGTTACGACTTGCGGTCGGAGTAACCGCTATAAATCATCACCGGTTAACGTTATGAGTGGACTGAGTGATAGGTGACGGCGGGCGGGAGGCAATACAATCACACTATTCTACTAATCCTACTTATAATATTATAAACGCGAAAGTTTGTAAGTATGGATGTATGGATGTTTGTTACTCTTTCACGCAAAAACTACTGAACGGATTTCGATGAAATTTGGCACACAGATAGGTTATGTCCTGGATTAACATATAGGTTACTTTTTATCCCGGGAAAATATAAAGCGGGACTTTTATCCCGGGAAAACTCATTCAGGCGGGCGGAGCCGCGGGCATAAGCTCGTGTTGTATATGTGACAGTTAGTAAAGATTTTTTTAAGACATTTCATGCGGGAAACACGAAACTGGCAAATAAAAAAAAACAATACATTGGCATTGGCTATCTAAATAAATAGTTAGAAGTACGCAGGCTCTTTAAATGGGAGCATATTAATAATTATCTTAGTCCACGGTAGAATCTTTACTATCAAATATCAATCAATGATTGACTTCGAAACGAGGTCGACGTTCGATTGTTCAACAATCAGCATCAGTTTAGAACTGAAACTAACTAAACTTCTACATAGATGTAATGGATATACTGTAAGATCTAACAACTTCGATCACTCTTAAAAATAAATTACAGTTACAATCGCTTTCGTGTACATCTTGACGGCATACCATTAAGTGGGTGGGTAAGGAATAAAAATGTATAGCGGTCGTATTATTTTAGTGCGAGATCCACTCGTACTACAGGCGTAGCTCTAGTTAAGTACTCTGCAGTTTAACACCCGCCATTAATCATCGACAGGAAGCGACCGCCTTAACCGCGAACCTATTAATATTTAAAAACATCTCGGAAGTTTACCTTGGATGGCCCCGTTACAATTTTCGACTGCTTTTTACGTATATAAACAGTAGCTCAATAGATTAAAGAGGACAATTAGAAATAAAGTGTAAAAAGTAAATTAAAATTGAAATACACCCCCGAGACAAAAAATCTCAAAAAAGTAAAACAATAAAAGTGTCTATGTCGTTTAAGTACCTAGTAATATTTTGACGCTGGGGGACCGAACTCCGGACCAGGGAGATCTAAATACTTTTTGAGCGGTCCCCCGACGCGACGACGCTTGGGTCTAATATTACTAGGTACTTAAACGACAAAGACACTTTTATTATTTTACTTTTTAGAGATTTTTTGTGTCGAGGGTTATTTTAATTTTAATTTCAAACTTTTTAAATTACTTTATTCTCCATTATGGGGCCTTGATAATCAACTATCTAACACCTACTCAATGAGCCCATCCTTATGAGCCCTAACACGCTATTATCTGCTATAAGTTGCTAAGGAGTTGGGTGTCCCGCACACTATGCGATGCTGCAGCATCAGCTCATGTTTAATAATATTACCCAAGTTACAGTACACCAAATTTAAATTCAATCGGGCTTTTTAAATTGGAAAAGAGCTGATAATCTTCAAACGCTTGAACAGATCTTCATAAATTATAGCTAAGAACCACCGCGATTACATCAGCTTTCAAACAAAAAAAAACGCGTCAAAATTGGTCCATTTGTTTGAGAGCTACGATGCCACAGACAGACATACAGATACACAGATACTCACCCTAAACTTATAACACCCCTATTTTTTGTCGGGGTTTAAAAATATAACTCGAGATGTAAGAATATATACTGACCCTATCCCTGGAGTCGATGTGCACTTTGCCGGTATCGAGCAGCTGCCGCAGCCGGTCGCAGTCGCCGCGCAGCGCCGCCAGGTGGAACTGTACGTCCGTGCGGGACTCCTTCTGCAAAGGTAAAGGTATAAATAGTAAATACATATTATATAGAAATCATATTAGACTGTCTCGGTGGCAGTTGTGTTACGCTACCTACGACTGCAATCCCGGGGTCTCGGGTTCGATCCCCGGGTCGGGCAAAGTGATATTGGTTTTTTCTATTCAGTATCCGCCCGGAGTCTGGAATTTGTGCCCGATATGGCGATAGGCTCGCACCCTATCACATCTAGGACGGTATACCTACGCACAGCGAAAAGTAGGTGCACTTAGGTGCGCCTCTGCCTACCCCTTCGGGGATAAAAATGCGTGAGTGTGTGTGTGTATATAGAAATCTTTAGTGTACTCTAAGAGTTTAGTTATAATTAAAGATCAAAGGAAGTAGTCAGTGGATTCTAGGATTTTAATAGTTATATCGAATAGTTAAAAGATTTTTTTTTTTCGCAAAGGAAAAGTATTATTGTGTATCCACTATATTCAAACCACTATGATACCAAAAATTAAATCTTTTACAGAAGCAATAAATTACGATTCAATAATTTTACCTAGCATAACAAAAAAAATATTTAATAAGTCTTAGTAATGAAATTCATATTTATCTTAATAGTCTTCATAAAAGATTCTTAACATGACTGCGTAAGAAAATCCCTCAGTAACACAAATTTTTACACTTACTCAATGAGGAAAAAACGAAGTATTAAAACTTGGCAACAGAGCTTACTTATCATCATAGAAAAATAACATCCGCCATTTGCAGGAACATTCATGTAAAATTAAACGAAGCTATATTGTATGCAAAATAGAAAACACTGGAAATCCACCAAACAGTTTGAAACTGCTTTTAAAAAGAAAACAGACCGAAGTAGCCTCTTTGCCGCATAAATAAGCAAATACAATTTGAATAATAAATGTTAATTTTATTCAGAGTTCAAATTGCGAATAATTAACTCGGAACGGTTTTGTGGAGAAAAATAGTGTTGTTGAACACTAAAACACGAATATACATTGTGTTGTGTATTTGTAGTCAATTTGTTTAATATTTCCGGTGAAGGAGGATAGAATATATATATAAAGTTATATAAAGTTCCCTCAGAAGAAGTGTCTTCACCATAATATTTTAGCAGAACATCTGGATGCCCACATATATTATATACGTATATGTCATCATTATTACATGCCCCTGTGCCTCCATAATCACAAACGCTATGTAGAATTAAATAAGGATCTCGGTCCGTAATCCTATTGGCTCTAACTCATCCACTCATTGGTTAAAAAAAAATTCGGATCCATATTTGTCATAACTCATCACTCATAACGATATATCAACCAAATCTATCATAGCACGCACATTGCCACAAAACACCCAAACCAGTTTGAAACGGTAAATCCTCTTAATACTAATATTGGATTTGACATTTCGCCCACGTATGCTCGTCCTGATATATTCGAAATGTTTTCGTGACTCGATCCGGGTCTATTTCTAAAAAACAGTTAGAGTTACTTTTTAAATCAAAGTAACAAGATGAGAACATAGCTTGGCTTATGGTAAGCGACACGTCTGTCCTTGAATAGTATACGGAAAACATACAAAAATTTGATTTGCAAAGTACTGTTAAGTCCGCGTGGCTGTTGGCTGCGCATAGCGCTTGTCACCTTGAGACATCAGATGCGATATAATTTTTCCTAGTAATACTAGATGCAAGGTCTAGGTCCAAAGCACTAAACTAATCGATCAGAGCAGCTATTATACCTCTGTGATATAGTAAAATTTCAACAATCACTACGTGACCTAAGTCTGTGTTTTCGTGCACAGCGGGCACTGATAGAAGTATTTGGCTAAGCCACCACCCACCATGTCATCTCAAAGCAATTTTTAGTAAAACGGAACTCGGTTAAAAAACTACGTATACATGTGACGTCATCCGCAGTGCTGATTGATGCGGATATCAGAGGTTGACCAATGACCGTGTTTTTTGTTTACCAACCACTAACCGCGTCGTGTGACGTCATTTTTTTACATTAAGTTAAAATAATCCATGACTCGATAATGACGCGAATGAAGTCTTAGATCATTTATCGTGACGTTAACATTATTTTTCTATGAGAGTAAAATGACAGTAAATTGTTCAATAAAAAGAAATAACACACGTTTTTTATTTAATTCCATTTTGAATTTCGCTTACGTAAAATGTCAGTGACTTGGAAAGTTTAATTTAACAGTTTTCGCTAACCAAAGTTAACACAAGTGGGTATTCATAAGTTTTGAGCCCACTGTGCAGTGTGGTGGCTCGGAAACTCCAGACACTGACTGACCGCATTCGACCGGAGTTGTAAACAAACTTACAACTGCACATTGTGTAATGACACATGTCCCACTATGCCATGTTTTAAAAGTTTAAACTAGTAAAATGCCAAGCGTTCCCAGGACATGACAGGACAGTTTACTGTTTATTACTCTTTTATACGTCATCATATAACAACTAAACTTCAAATGTCGTGAGACTATTATTATTTAGTTAATTTGTTTCACAGAAGCTATTAAATGACGAGACAAGAATGTCATTTGCCTGATGGTCAGCGATACGCCCGGCCGACTATAAACAGTAGCAACGCCGCACAGAACTCACTGAACTACAAAATACTATGTGGCACTTCACTACCCTCGTCACCCTAAGATGTTTAGTCTCATAATGCCCAGTAATTACGTTGGCTACAATGTCCTTCAAACCGGAACACAACAGTGCATACACATTGCTGCTTGGTTGCAGAAATAGACATTTCAGTGGAACCTGACCACGGTTGCGGTGGTGCCTACCCATACGGCCCTTCGCACACGAGAGACCTACTACCAGTATTTTTTTTTTTGTAAAGACAGTCGTATTCTATCATAAGTCATGGGGAAAATATCCACTGGTTAATTACCATGAATTTATTAAAACACTTTTCTAATGTAGCTTTAATTGATATTTCAACCAAATTATGTGATCATAATCGACATTCACAAGTTATTCGACATGAAAGTCTAATGCGCGAGAATATACCGCCGCCCATCAGTCACGCGATCTCTATAATGAACGCGCAAATTGTACGTTAGCGCGCTATTCAGGAGATCGTGGGTAAAAGCGATCGACAATCATAACAGATAGAGCACGCAATATCGTTTGTCGTACATTAAAACAACGTTACCAAAGTTTGCAAAATAATTTCAAATGAAGTAAAAGTTTTGTCTTTTTAAATAAAGAACGAAATGAAAATTATCGTAAACGGGTTTTGTTTGGGTTGTTTGTTTAACCAAAAAATAGGGCGGTTGAATTTACATCGAGTTACGCAAAAATTACAAAAGTTAATAACTCAAATATATTCATAGAAATAATGAATTTGCCAGAGAACTGTCTGTTTAGAATTAGTTATTTATCGACGTTGACCGTGACTCTACACTCGCGTTTGTGTAGCTTCTGATAATAGTAAAGCAATTTGCCTAGGAAGTGATATTATTGGATTTTTCTACTCAGTATAAGGCTGGAGTCTAGAATTCGTGCCATGGGCTCTCCCCCTATCACGTCACAGGACCGAATACGCTCGGCGAAAAGTGGGTGCACTAGTTGCGCCTCTGCCTACCCCTTCGGGGAATAAGGCGTGAGTTGGTATGTGTATAAAACTGACTACCGACACCATATTAAAACACATGTTACGTGCCGGAGGCAACAGGATCTAGTAGTCTTGTTCCCACATCACCCGTACTTGTATTGTGACATTATATTTAGACTGCACAATTTACTTTTAAATATTGTCATCATTTCCGCTTCTTTGAAGGATAAATGAACCCACAGCCCTATTCAGCACGATTTCCACTTCACCTAATTTTAAGAACCAGTCACAATAAGCAGGAATAAGGCTCCTTCAGAAGAAGGGATGTGCATAATTGAAGCGCAAGGGCCACGGCCTCTGGCGAGGAAACGCGATCTATTCCGCAATGGCACTCCCCCACCGGGAGCATTGTGTGTCGGGGTAGGGTTGTCGGCGAGTTAAAAATTTACATTTCTGCTGCAGAATTGTATACATCGATGGATTATTTCCTAAGAGACGTTATGTAGTACTTGTACACTAGTTTGGGATTCGTTTTCAAGCTAGCTACAATACTCCGGTTAGCATGCACGGTTTTGAATGGGACATCCTATGTTGTATGTTACGATTTTTATTATCACCATATTTTGCAAAAGAATTACTTCAAAACTAGGCTTTTATTATAGCTAAAGGTTCGTTATGAGTAAATTATTGAAAATTAACATTTCGTTTTAATTCAGATTCTGGGTTTTGTGTCTACTACTTATGAGCATATTATGTGACACCATCAATGAAGCGTTTAGACTCAAAAAGGCTTCATATATAAGACAATTTTTCCGATTTTTCAACAATGGTAGCCCTATCAGTGTTGGATTACGGTACATGTGGCTGGTCGAGTATAGCGCTCACATGGTGCGGAGTGTGGACCACGCGAATAGCCGTGACGGAATCAGCAAAAACACCAACCCATACCGTCGGGGAAACCAGCGTGGTATTTATAGAAAACCAGAATACATTTACATGTATTTGTAAATACAAGTGGTAATAAAGGAAGTATTTATAGTTGATAACTTTATTGCAGTTAGGTACAGTAGTGACTAGTGATATCTTATTTATCCGAGAATCCGTGAGGTATTATAAGCTTTGCGGATATCATTTAAGTAGTCATGTGCAAGAATTGTTTCGGTTTGATGAACATTATAGCCGGTGTAATTATTGGATAATATGATACTTAACGTCCCATGTTCAGGATGATGAGCGCAGTGTGGAGCGATGCAAAGTTATGTAAGTCAAGTTCTGGTTGGCCAACATTTTATGGTCAGCATTCTTACCATTAAAAGAGCAACTTAATCACGCCTTTACAATACAAAAAGTGCATTGCAGATCTTTAATAAAATTGGGAAGGTAATGGAATGTTGAAGGGACAATACCCATCGCATGGTTGCGTAGTAATGATGCAGGTATGCGGTTTATTTCACGTAAAGTATATTCTTGAACATTCTACACGCTTGTTACTTCAGCTCCAATGATCACGATAAAAACCTATTCAGCCGGAAGAACACAAGGTTGAACCTAGTCTAGTTTAAATAACGTAATCAGGCGGAAATATACAAAAATCTATAGGTACTTCTGATTAACTTTGTTAGGAAGGTAGACACCAAGCCTAAACCCACTTTTTATATGAGGCCCGTGCCTAGTATTGCGCGGTTGATATTTATCATACTCAGAGTGCGTAAATTTTATAGTATTTTCTCTTATAGTTGTGCCTTGTTTTGTATTGATCAATAAAATAGTCAGCGGAGCATTTAATCCATAAAAAGAATTTCCTCAACAGAATATCGGAAACATCAGCACGTAAGCTCTCCCTGTTTCATGTCTAATCGACTAAGTAAGTGCTGATGAGTGGATTGCAGCGTGAGCTGTGAAGTGTCGATTTGAATCTGTTAATGATTCAGTCCGTTACGAGCGCTCGAGCGTCGGTTTTGAGAGCCAACTCAAGTGTATCGTCATAATCAAGGGGTTTTATTTAGCAATTTTACCCATTTTGCTTATAAATCGTTTTGGCTTGTTCAGCATATTATAATGTGTTAAAGGGACTCATAGAAATGGCATGTGATTGTTTAAAAACTTGGAAGTAATTCTCCCGTTCGACGATTGTATAATACAGGTTTAAAGCAATAAAAATATGCTTGACTAAAGCATTACTTAATGAAATTCAAATCAGAAATTTAATTTTTATTAACTATGTCGTTCAAAAACTTTATGAATAAAGATATAAGAACAAAGAATGAACTTGACAAAGTAATAAAATGAAAAAGTTGCTACCAATTAAAATTCAAACACCAATTTCTCTTTTCAAACTATCTTATCGAAAAACTTTGGAAATACGAAATTAAGAGTAAAGTTTAAAGAACGAACTTAAAGAAATAAAATAAAACTTGACGAAAACCAAGTCCAGGCATAAAAATAGACAAAGACATTTATCGGCGATATCTGAATCGAGTCCGAATATATTATATACGAAGCTTCGTCCCTAACATTGTTCGTAACACCAAAGTAACATCAGACGTCAAAATTATCTCCGTGCTGTGATCTTCGCCAGAAGCAAATATTTAACGCCACAACATATCGATTTTGTGCCGTGGGCTGACGAGGTAAAACATGTTGAGCGGTTCAAAGAAAGTTACTGAAGGATTTTGTACTTTTGTATGTTCTATAACTCTTTTCGACCGTTGCGTGGCATTGTCATCAATCCACATCGTACATGGTTTACAATGTACGGCGTTAAAAGACGTGGCAAAACATAGCCTTGATGAAAGCACTAATAATAACTTTATTATTGAAGGGGTAAATAAATTATTCAGAATACTAAGTTGATTATCACCTACATACAAAATATTAATAGACATTAGGTCACCAATTAGGTACGTAAAATTTGAGATGCCAAAATATCGCCCCACTAGTGTATTTGCCGGCGGCGTTTATTTAGATCGTGTTATCGCTTATGTAATCCTACTTTGTATGGATTTAACGCTTTGATCCGATGTTGATCTAACGATTAGTAGGCATAGCTTTTGACGGGTTTTATTTGCATGGCCTTTATTGGTTTTGTTAGAATAGTCAGTTTTTGTAACTGAACCGAGGATTTCGCACGTCATTTGGTAGGTATATGCCACTATAAAATCAATAGCAATACTGCCCAGAACACTGAATTTCGAACCTCTGCATGGCTATGAACTACGCTTATCACTCTGAGATTACATATTTACTTATTGACCAGATACATTGAAAAGTAGAAAATCGAGGTGAATTGAAAAATTATAATAATTGAAATCATGCGAGTCGGTAAGTGTAGGATATGCTCCAGCTAGGTGGATTGACGATTTGCGAAAGGTCGCTGGCAGAAACAGGATGCGACAGGTCGAAGACCGAGTAAAATGGCGCGTATTGGTGGAAGCCTTATGTCCAGCCGTGGACTAAAATATAGGCTGATGATGATGAATTGAAATCATTACTTTCTCGACATAACTTCGGCGAAGGCAGATCGCGGTTTAAATTCACTTTAAAATATAGACCTTAAACATCTCAACATTTTATTTATACCTACAGCGCACAAACTAACCCGCGAGGGCCATCAATAAAAAAGTAAAACAACAAAAATATTTACCATATGGTACACAATCGGCAAAAATAACCGATACGCAATACAAATGTTTTGTGGTTCTGGTAACGTAGCTGATTCATAAACCCCTTTGTAACCGGATTTGTAAAAAGAAGCCTTTTATGCTTTTACGTATAAACACTTGTGTCAACTTTAAGTGACACGTAACTTGTATTGAAATAGTATTATTTAATGATTTTGTTATTAAGTTGTATGTAGTTTTAACATTCAGACTGTGGTTATATTTTTAGTCTTCAGCATGAATGGGCCGGCTCGGCCGAGGTATTACCACTGTCTCGTAGAATCCAACATGAAGTGTCGCCTTTGTGTTGAGTTTCATATGGGGAATGAGATTTCGGGTGTCCCTATTCCCGAAGACCTTTCCCTAATCTCTATACTTCTGGTAGAAAGCCTTGGAAGTGGAGATCACTTAAAATCAATTCACCCACTTGATGAACCGACATAAAGCTGCAAAAAACCGAACACAGCGACGAGACGTCAGCAATCGGTGTGATTCTTATTTTATTAATCCATCACCTACACCCTGCATAGCGTATTATCAAGCGAAGGTACTCGCTTCGATTCCGTGTCGTGGTCATTAGGCTTTCACTCATCCGCGATATAGAAAGTTGACAGATTAGGATGACAGTCAATCATCGGAAACGATAGTAGATTCTTGCTGCTTATAGTATGTAAATGAGTAATTAGGTCACCATATGGTAAGTAATAATCAACTTATTGAAGAAAATAGGAGTGCCTCGGCTTTCTTAAAGGAAAAGAAGAAGGATGATCATTATGAAGAAATTGGGAGTGCCTAGCGGATCTTCAAGGGAAAGAAGAGAGATTCGAGGATTTGTTGGAAGTCTGACAAAAATATGATGGTAAGGCAAAATTAGTATACTGCAACCAGAACTTGTTGTTCAAAATATTTTAAAAACTGTATGTAAAATCATAATTGAAGTGACTGTCGTTTAGAATAAACAAATGACGCCAAGGAGAAAACATTTTTTTTTTAGCCTTAACATATTGGTTGCTTAAGGGTTTAAAGATGCACAAGACCTTTACATACCATCAGAAAACACGCAACACGCAGAGCAATCTCAGTTATTAGAGCGAAACTAAACAATCTTCACGGTTTTCTACGAGATTGTAACTAGAAATTTCTGCAGAATTATCACCTTAGCAACATGTTATTGCAGAAATGGATAAAGAAGTCCCTACACATAAAGACACGGAGATGAAAGACCTACCACATGAAGAGATAAAAGAAATCCAGATTGTCGTAGAGTATTTACGAACGTTCAAGGTAGTTTGACGTTGACGATCTTTAAATATTGTTTCTTTGTGCCTCTTATGCTATTTTCCAAGAGTAATGAACCGCTCATCGACAGCCAGGTCTGAGATCAACTTTAGCCAAGGTTTGAACCATGATGTCACAGGAAGCATGTTATATTTTATAAAATTAATTTTGTTGAGATCATTGGGTTTATTGGGCAAATTGTTCCTTGGAAAAATATTCAATTTCTTTTTTCCATATTTTGCTGAAGCTTTATCTTATAAATATACCCTTCAAAGAATTGCTTCATTGCGTCTGGCTGAAGGCTATTTGGCAACAACTTTTAGTATTGAAAGTCGTCTGGAACTTTCTCAGCGGAAATTTCAATGTCATGGAATTATTGTCCTTGAATGGTCGCCGATGGAACATTGTTTTGTTACTGCAAGAAGCGACGATCAAATTTTATTGCCGCTATACCTACATAGAGAATATGTATTTAAGATGACTATATAGAATATAGATTACCTAGTTAATTTACTAGGATTATATGATATGGCATATTAACAAAACGTCGTTTATGAATTACAAAAATTCGTATGGAATATAAAATATCAAGAACACCAGCTGTATAAAAACCATTAACGTGCAAGAGCGGTCACATATTCCCTCACGAAAATTCTTACACATAACAAGCGGAATCACATTCCATACTTTCAGACCATAACAAGGGTAATTGAATTGAGTATTTATTCCTCAGACAGATGACCAAAATGGACAGTCAAGGAGGTTTCTTAAGAACCATTCGTGGAATGAGGTTGCGTCGAGAATGCGGTCGCGGTCTGTGTATGTGGTCCTTTTTTATGGCCATGGTTTCTCCCACGAGTTGACAGATGAGATCTTTATTCCTTGGATCCGGTGGAGAAGAGGTAATATAAAGAAAAAAACTGAGCAATAGAATAACCAACCTACATTTCACTTCAAAATTCAATCGACATAGTTGAGTATTTTAATATACCTACATTCATTGAGCAAGCATAATAGTAGGCTATCAAAAAATACAATTGCTAAAAAATCCCGCCGCAACGAAAACAATGCCCTTCTAAAAATAAAAATTGCATAACTTACAAAAAAGAACCAACGGTATATCGAGCGCGCACTAGTTTTAAAGAATTGTTCCACGTGGACGAAGCGACGCGATGCAATGCTTAGCAAAGAAATAAAGTAGTATAGGTAGTATTTTTTTTTTTCATTATTGTGGTTATTTCATCATTTGCAGGGTATTTGCTAATCACTGTCACGGTGAATGCAAAATATTTCGCGTCTCAGCCCGCAGATGTTCACAATAACTAACTCAGGGACCACATATGACACATCAAAGTGAGCAAATAGCCAAACGAATACCATAAATTGTAGAATCATGACGTAAAATGTTTGATACCAAAAACTTTCCTTCCTATCTTATCAAACCAGACTTTTGAGGTATATTCTAATGTTAGGACAAGACTTTCCTTATCTAATAATCTTTTGTCAGTTGATTCCATGATCATTATTCGTTTTCTTCCGTGGTACATCCCTACGCAGAGCTATATTATAGCTTGCTATCGCCTATCACCGCACTGGTATAGCATTACAGTTAGCGATGACCGACAAAAGCGTAATGTTTTTTGTGAGCGCCGCAGTCATGACTGCCGGATGTAAACAACTCTCTATTTCAATACTCGGTTATGACAAAACTGTGGGGTAACTCCTGAAACTGATTCGATTGTTCGATTGTTCCTGGATTCGAACTCGATTCGATCTCGATTCGAACTTGAAATGCGCACTCCCGACGTCGATCGACTAGCTGATCAAAAACGGCCGTTATCAACGCGTCGATCGAGTATTCGTTCACAGATTATAGCTGTATCCTGTAGATCACGTCATATTTATGTGGCTATGTTCTATGGAGAATTTCATTACAATAATTTATATTTAATTTATTTTACTTATAAAACGATGCTCCAGTTGTTGTTACATACATATTTATATAAATATAAGAAATTAATACGTTGTTTATTGAGTTTTTTGTAATAATTCAGCAACCAAAGATAAATTGAGTTGCCCAAATCTAATTAGTCTATGCTATGAACTATCAAAATATCTGACATTGTCAGCGTCACGTCACAACTATATAAGTCGTAGCGGGAAACTCAAAATACAGTTTTTGGTTAAGATTTAGAGTCTTGTAACAGGAGTTTAAGGTCAAAACTGGCATTAATTGGATTATTTATTGTTTTCACTTATAACAAAACCATTTTCAAGCTTAGAAAATATATTTTTTTGGAAACTAATATCGAATTATTTTTATTTTTATATGGTTAAAATAAGTAAAGTAATAATAATTTACTGGTCTCTCATATGTAAGAGTCCATCTGGGTGGGTATCACTGCAATGTCTATTTCTACCGGCAAGCGGCAGTGTGCGTGCACTGTTATGTTTCGGTTTGAAGGACATTGTATCCAGCGTAACTACTGGACATAATGAGACTTAACATCTTATGTCTCAGGATGACGAGTGCAGTGGAATGCCACACAGTACTTTGTAACTCAAAGTGCTGGATAGTGTTGATATTGTTTATAGGCTTGAGTCTGGAATTTGTGCCCGATATGACGATAGGCTCGCCCCCTGCCACATCATGTGACGGAATACGCACGATGAAAAGTGGGTGCATTAGTAGTAGCGCCTCTGCCTACCACTTCGGAGATAAAAGGCGTGAGTATGTGTGTGTGTAAAGATAAAAATAAATTGATATCAGTTTCCAAAAAAGTTACAGGCAAGTTCTAGGCTCAAAAATGGTTTTATTATAAGTGAAAACAAAAACAAAAAAAAAATATCCTTTTCAGTATCAGCATTTAAATAAAGTTTGAACATAATATGATTTGTAAATCAGAATGATTATAATGGTTATGATATGAATATAATAAGAACTAGACTTCACCTAGTAGTCGAGATTAGACTGCATTTCATAAAAAAATATGTAACAGGGCTTAATGAGATAAAAGGAAAAAGTAGATTTTTATCTTAACATGTATATTATTATTTTATAAAAAACTAAGAAACAACTAAATTAAAAAAAATCAAACAATAAGTCAGCTTCGCCTATTGTACCTACTCATCCACGGACTTTGAACAAGACGTTGCCGTGCATTTTGCCTACGTCGTAGCTCATCATTTCGAGATGATGATGAGGCATGTATGACATTGTCTGCAATGCCTGTCTCCATGTCTTCGAAATGAAATGAAATGAAATGAAATAATTTATTCGAACCCATAAAATGTTATACATTATTTAGATTCCGTCAATATTAACTCTACCACCAGTTCGGAAAGCAGTTCTCACTAGAGAAGAACGGGCAAGAAACTCTAGTGTTGCTCTTTTCAAAATCAGTTCAAGGTATAAAATACAATGCATTATGTAGAGAAAAAAAAATACAATTCAGTATTTGTTAAGTTTTGTTTAGAGCAGTTCATTTATATACTCGCAAAATAGGTAATAAATTTTTAAATTCCAACACTAGTGCATAACTATCTCAGGAATCATGTAATAATTTGATCTGAAATGTTCAGGATGTCGCTATTAATCTAAGTTCAAGATATACCCCTAATACTTAGATATAGTAAGCGAAAAGGGCAGACCAGTCCACACAAGCAGCACTCGTTCACGAGTATGACGCATGTGCCAGCCATCGGCCTCCTCAACCATATTACAGGGAAGTGGCCGACCCGGCACACGACGCCGCCGCAGGCACAGACAGTTAAAGAGTATGTCATACCCAAGCCGCTCACGGATGGAAACAAAGAAACTTTATTGAAACGAAAAACATGATTCCAAAGAAAATCATATGAAAAAATTTAATCCCAGGCTTTTTTATCCTCTATGTATTCTGCAATCTTGTAATAAGCTTTATTACATAACTTTCGCTTAATAGTTGTTTGGAATTTACCAATGTTTAAACACTTAATTTCAGTGGGAACTTTGTTATAAAAATGTATACAGTAACCCTTAAAAGATTTGCTGATTTTTTGGAGTCTTGTTTTATGATTAACTAGATTATTTTTGCTTCTAGTATTTAAGCCATGGATATCGCAAACTTTTGGAAAGTTTTCTATATTCTTATGTACGTACATTAAATTGGCGAATATAAATTGTGATGCTACTGTCATTATATTTGTTTCTTTGAATTTTTCTCTTAGAGAACATCTAGAGTTTAGGGAGTAGATAGATCTTATAGCTCGTTTTTGAAGAACAAATATAGTATTAATGTCAGCAGCACCACCCCACAGCAAAATTCCATAACTCATCAAACTATGAAAGTAAGCAAAATAGACCAATTTTGCTGTTTCAATGTCAGTTAATTGGCGTATCCTGCTCACTGCAAAAACTGCGGCGCTCAGCTTTTTAGCTAGTACAGATATATGAGGACCCCACTGAAGTTTAGAGTCCAATGTGATACCCAAGAATTTGGTTGTATCCACAAGGCTCAACTCGTCACTATTTATGAAAATGTTAGCGTTAACTTTTTTGACATTAGGTGTGACGAATTTTATACATTTAGTTTTTTCACTATTTAATAATAAATTGTTAACGCTGAACCAATGCACTATTTTTGAGAGAGTATTGCTTACATCGTCAAGAATTGCTTGATGTCGACTTATTTTAAATAATAAGGAAGTATCATCTGCAAACAACACTACTTCACAATTGTCCCTTATGAAATAAGGTAAGTCATTTATATAAATTAGAAAAAGAAAAGGTCCAAGAATTGAGCCTTGTGGTACTCCCAAGGTAACAATAGAGCCAGGAGATCGTTTTCCATTGACATCAACACTTTGTACCCTATTGCTTAAGTATGATTTAAATAAATCAAGGGCAATGCCATTAACCCCATAGTGGCTCAATTTCCTGATAAGAATATCATGGTGAACACAATCAAAAGCTTTCGATAGATCACAGAACACTCCTAAAGCATCCTGTGAATCCTCCCAAGCAGCAAATATATTATGTATAAGCTCAACACCAGCATCTGTGGTGGAGCGACCCCTAGTGAATCCAAATTGTTTACCATGAAGTAGATTATGTTTAGCAAAAAAAAATTGAATTTGTTTAAGTATAAGTTTTTCAAAAATTTTACTTATAGAAGGTAGGACAGAGATCGGTCTATAATTAGTGGGGTCGTCCGTACTACCAGATTTAAAAAGAGGTATAATTTTACTTAATTTCATTTTATCAGGAAATATCCCACTCATAATACATGTATTAAAAATTATAGCTAACTGGGGAGCTAGTACAGATATTACCGGTTTTAATATTTTTGTAGAGATAATAATATATAATAATCATAATGATAATAATATAAAATAAGAGATAATAATAATGATAATCTTCAGCAATAATAATAAGGGATGGGCAGTTATGCAAACTTCGAAACTCATCGAAATCCATATTAATTGCCCGATTAGTAAAACGGCCCATCCTAAGCAAATTTCTTCTTCTTCGATTGTCAATACGGTTAGCTTCTTTAAAAACATTAAAAAATGATTGAAGGCTAGCCATAATTGCACAGATATTTTTAAACATTCTCACCAAAACACAAAACAACTTCAATTGAACCGTACACGGCACCTATTTAGCAATCGTAGAATTTGACAGATAAAGTCGAATTGACAACTCGATTCACGATCGTACGAACGAGTGGAGAGTAAGCATTTCTCGATCCTAACGGATTTTTTTGATCCAAGTAAGTTCCAATTTGAGGCACGGCTCGATCGTGCGCTAGTGTAGATTTCGGGAGTACCAAAACGCTTGAAACCGAATCAAACTCGATTTGATTTACGATTCGAACGTGTCAGGAGTAACCCCACTGTTTAGTGTCCGCTGTCACCGAGCTGTCCTTTTGTGTTGGCAGAGTCGCTTCCACAGGCACCAACCGTGGACAGGTTTTTGGAAAATCATGCATGAGGATGTACTTTGTAATGTTTTAGTCTATCGCGGCTAGTGATCCGAATGATGTTAGTGTAACTTTGTATGAGGAGATTTCTTTTTAATTATGCCTTCTCGAAATGACCGAGTTAAATCTGATGTTTGAGACGCTGAATTTCCCGATGGTCGACATATTATGTGATATGACCAATCGGTTCTTCACAGTATCTTAAATAATTACATTTATAGGAAGTAGTTAGTACATCTGTTAGCAAATTTCTAGAGAAACCAAACGTTTTAGTTCGAAGTTTGGGTACTCCGTAATTCGTTGTTGTGAACGCGTCATTAAATTACGAACGTGACATCGTTTGCGACACTATTAGTAGTAATGGATCCTAAAGAACAAAGACACGTTGTGCATATTAAAGTAGCATACACTCGCGACTTCACCACATAAAAGTCTTAAAAAAAACAGTCAGTGCCAATCAGGGACTTCATGATATAAAATTACATTTTAAAATACATTTAGTAAAATACTTTTTTCTTTTCACAGACGGTCTTCGCATTACATGCAGTTCTCATTGTTAAATTACTTGCATTATTATCCAATTAGCAATATCCGATAGCGTCTACTTTCGCAACAATCGTAACTAATCAGTGTGAGAGGTAATTATTATTGTGCTTCGTATGATTCAGCACAATATCATTAATCTACAGCACTCGCTATATCTAGAAGATACAGTACAAGAAATAAAAGAATTGAATTAAAATCGTGATAATGTAATTTTATGGCCCAGGAAAATTGTACAAGTACCTATTCCCATGTATAGCATATTATTATATAGGCATATAATAATTGTCCTATTACCACGCTCTTCTACTAATGAGGTTAGGCCATTAATCGTATCCTTAAAATCTCGTTCAATAAACTATGGAACTATTTAAGCTAAAGATAAAAGATATTTCATAAGGATTGACAAACTCCTGACACACTAGAATTACTTTGCTAACTCTGTGAAACCAGAGTTCATAAGCCTCCTACAAAAATTGCCACAGTAGCCTTTTTAAGTCCTCTACCAATACATTCAAATGACTAGAAAAGCATATCTCGATAGATCTTAGACACGAGGGAATTGAACCCGTGACCTCTTGCATAATAGACCTAGCCCTTCCGATAAATTCTGAAGTGTGGGAAAGTTTTGAGTTAGTCACGCGACCGACAGCCGTTTATGCACTGTGACGAATTCATAATCAATACATCGTAGTTAACGCGTTAGAACGGGCAATTAATAAAGAGCTTTTACAACGAGCTTTTATAGGTTCTCACTATGCTAGCAAATAGAAAACAGTGGGTAAGTTTAAAGAGCTGCCGAGACGGAGCGAGACCAAAATATAATAAGGTCGAGAGATATTCTAGTAACAAAACAAAAATGTATCAGAAAAGTACTAGTTAACAAGGCTTTTAATCTACAGTGGTCGCTAGCAAAATGAAACCATATTATTAAATGAAATATTTAAATTTAACATTCTAGCAACGCTTAAAGAGACGTATGTAACTGTAAAAAGGAAATGCTTTTAATTGCATGAAAGTCTTTTAACCCGAATTCATACCACTAGGATATTTCGTAAGATAAACATTAAGCTCAGTAATTACTGACCTGTGCGATTCACTTGCATCATACTGAGGTCACACCACATTAATTACTGGCGCAAGTCACTAGCACAACTAAATATTAACCTCACTTTCACTGATTAACACATAGCTCATTGAGCAACATTTGGAGCAAAAATAAATAAAAAAAATATAATAACTCGTTATAAATATTGTGACCTCCTTACGTAAACTCATAAGAAAACGTTTAATTACTATTTTTGTTGTCATTTAATAAAAATTAGGTCGCCGTAATCATTGATGTATTAAAAAACCGCCGTAATCATTTGATTTGACATTAGAATTATTTAATTCTAATGTCATAAATTCGGTAACTAATCATTGCAAAACCAGCTTTTATTATTTATTTATCATAAAGTATTAAAAAAATAAATACAAGATGTAATAACAGAATACGGGACGAGCAAGCTGCTCGACTGATAATAAGAGTAACGACTGTTCATAAACACTAGTAACGCTATTGAAAACTTTGAATTGCAATTTACAAAGCACTGCGGGACATTATACAACATTCTTCACCTTGATTAATTTTTTAATATAATGCCCAGTAATAACACTAGCACAATGTACATACTTCGACCCAGACCCAGCAGAAACAGACAAAGTGAAAACAGTGTCATCTTCAATTACCTTATCGACTACTCCTATAAAGTGGATTACCTTCGCTAAAAATAAACCAGAGTCTCTTAACCTACTGCCTTCTTATCAAATGGATACCCTTCCCCAGTAAGATCCCTGCCTTTAGTCCCGCGGTGTGGAATGTCAGCTCGGAGTAATTTGCAAGGCTTTCTAATTCCATATTCACAGTGGCGTAATAGCGCTTAATGAGCGCGCCGGTTGCGTGCAACAAAAAACCAGGGTTATGACTTCTGCCGTAGAAAGTCGGATGTGCCTAGCTATCATTGAGATCATGTTAAAATTGTAGGGTACAGGAGAAACATAAAAAAAAACGTTATGCTACTGAACATGCTTGCTGAACATACACAACAATTCTTTACTGGTGGTAGGTCTCTCATATGTAAGAGTCCGTCTGGGTGGATACCACCGCAATGTCTATTTTTATCGCCAAGCATGTGCATGCACTGTTGTGTTTCGGTTTGAAGGAAATTGTAGCCAGTGTAACTACTGGACATAGTGAGACTTAACATCTTATGTCTCAGGATGACGACCCCAATGGAATGCCACACAGTACTTTATTAATCAAAGTGCTCGATGGTGTTGCTACTGTTTATGGGTGTTGATGGTGGCGGTATCTCTGACCATCAGGCGAACGGCATGATCTTCTCGTCATTCAATGCAATAAAAAAAAAAGATTGAGATGAGCAGTTCGTCTGAGAACTACTTTAATAGTAATACTCAGTAGAATGAGTACTCGAGTAGGCTCAAGAAGAAGAGTTATAAGTGCTGCAAAATACTGCACCGCGTTCATAATCGCGGGACATAAGACCAAAAACCGCCAGATAGTGGCTCGTTCCAGTATATCATATAATGTCATTAGACCCTGACTCGGTGGCGTAGTTGTATTACGGTATGACTGCAATGCTGAGGTGTCGGATTCTCGGGTCTGACAAAGTGAAATTGGGTTTTAAATTCATTATCAGCCTGGAGTCTCGAATTTGTGCCTGATATGGCGATAGGGTCGCCCCCTATCACATCATGGGACGGAATACGCACGGCGAAAAGGGGGTGCACTAGTTGCGCCTCCGCCTATCCCTTCGGGGATAAAGGGCGTGAGTGTGTGTGTGTGTCGTTAGTCCCTGGGGTTGGCCTCTACACATCTTATAATACTTAGTATAGAAAAGCAAATTCTACCAACATTGCGCAAGAACTTCCTGATGCGTTTACGCTAGTGGCAATATTTCAATAATTCTATACAAAGTGAGAATTGTCAAAGTCCTGCAAGCTTAACAATTTAGAAAAGACAGTTTTTACGGTAAATTCCTTGTGGAAGATGACTTCTGCAAGTTTTCTTGCTTATCTAAACCTCGCTTGATCCGGCAAAAATTTAGTGTCTTCAGTGTCTTGTCTTCCTTGTCAGCGATCACAGTATCTACAATGCAGTTACTTCGCAAAGTCAATATTTAAATATGGTAAACACGTCTTGAGAATTTTCCACAAATCTCTTGACAGTTTGCCAACTGATAAGGACCCTTATCACAACTGCATACTAAGTGCACAGCAGCTAGCGTTATCGCGACTTTCTCCGATCATCTGCGATATCGGCCGTAGGATGTAGAAAGTTTGTTTGCGTTTGTGATTGACGCTGCGATTGTGAAGGAAAATTGTCCTAGATACCTAGATTTGCTGTTTGAATATCCTTATTGATAAAACTGAGCGTTAATTGTTGCGGTTTCGGTGAATACATGGTCAATATAACTAAGAAAACGATATCTAACGTCTATTACTTAGTATCTACATATATGTCTTTTTACCGCCTCAGTTCTATGCGATATCAACAAAATCTAGGTTATCTGGGTGACTTATGACCTGAGGTTATTATTATCTTTACAAACATCAAAACCCCGCATCTATTTATATACATCTAGGTATAACGTTCACAAACATCAATGAGATATTGACTACACAATACTACATGGGCTCGTCGCACGTAAATCAGTCACAAAATTTAACCCATATCTCTGTGTAACCTATCATAGATAGTACTAGGTTTTGCGCGCGGCTCCGCTCGCGTGGAAAAGGTTTTCCGGGAATTAAACGTAGCTTATAGCACTCAGGAGTAATGTAGCTTCCTATTAGTGAAAGAAATTTCAAAATCGGTCCAGTAGTTCCTGAGATTAGGGCGTTCAAACAAGCAAACAAACAAACTCTTCAGCTTTATAATATTAGTATAGATTAAGTACTTTTACGTCTATTTCATTAGACGGTTTTACTTAGAAGTCGTGAACTAGGCAATACTAATAGTTAGAACACCTTAAATAAACATAGTGGGTTGAGGCTGTCCATACACGATAATTCACTTAGTATTCCGGAGCCGATGACATATCAGTGTCAGGACGAGGTCGGCTGCAGGCGGATGAGTCAGGGGGAAAGTTGCAGCGACACAATAACCACAGCAGAGGAAAGGCGTGGGCGAATGCAATCTCAGGGATATTGATTCATCGGCTTTTTACCCGACTGCGAAAGAAGGAGGGTTATTAGTTGGACATTAAAGCGTATTAATAATACAAATCCATTTTCTCATTGTTTTTTTATTTGGGCACGGCAAAGTCACTGCACCTGATGGTATGCGGAGATGATTATTCCATCGCCAGTCGATACAATTATGCCGGCCTGATTGAACCGGATATACACACGATGGTCCCGGGACGACACATTGACGTGGGCCATTATGGCGGGTTTTAAGAAATGAATGATGAAGATGTCTATGGTTTTGTTTTTAATTCAGTTAAGGGAGATTTGCCCCTGTTTATGACCTGGCGTTTATTAGGGTGGCGATCTGCTCATCTCAATTACAGGCCTATAATTTCTCCCTTATTGACACTAGACTCTACTGACAAATAAATTGGACTGTCAACATGAAGTTCTAAGTACGATTCCCAATTCATAGACGCGTGTTATCCAGAATTAAAATTTGGGCCAGATGTGGAATGGAAATAAGCTTAGCTCACCTCGGATTCACTAGCTGCGCCTCCCACTACTCATCCGAAGGTGCTAACGTGAGCTATTTATTCATACAATTTTTAGAACATCTGACAGTCATACAATTAATTACTTCGGCAAATCCCTATTCCTTAGTTGATGCTTCCTGCAAATGAAGCATCTCTACAACTATAATCTTGTGGCAAATAACGTTATTTCGTATTAGCTTCCCTACCGGTTTTGCAAAGGCACAAAGTGAAAGCGCTTTCAATCGACCCTTAACCCTCCTCTGATAAGCTCACTCTACATCTAACCCTCAGGCGGCTACAGAGTTTGAGGCTCATTGAATAATTAATTTCATAGTAATATTTAGAAAATTCACTTTTTATTAAAATCTTCTTCGAGCAAGGTTTTTTTATTGTAGATACAAATAGACGAGGAGGTGATTGGCCTCTAAGCAAGCTAATACTAATTAATCACTGCCTAATAACACCTTTGTCAGAGAAATCATTAGTAGTATTAGTACATTACGAAATATTAACTTACCTGATAGGGGATGAAAGGGAGACACTCAATATTTTCTGTATGACAATTTCACAACCCGAATCAAACCAGTCCATTCATGCTTTCCCTACAAGACAGGCGACGTGGCTCTTTCATGCATAAAGCTTGAATTATCGTCCCCTAGTAACACCATGGGAAAAAACATGCAAATTGCAAACCCATTCGTAAATTATTGGAAACATTCGGAACGCAAACACCTCTTACCTTATGTAACCTAGCTCATACGCTATCATAGGACACGGAGTGAAAGCCGACGCTCCGTAACTCCCTAACGCTCCTATAAGCTCGCCCTACATTATACAAGCGGCACACCTGTGCCAAACATAGCGGAAATTAAATACCTACCCCTATAATATTAAATGTTGAGAAATTTGGGTAAACTGTTTTGTTTCTTCCTTACTTGTAAAATGCTGAGTTTCGGGTAGCATTGATTACCTACTTAATCACTGATTGATAGTGCTTATTGATAAAGCCTTTGGTGTAAAATATAAATTACAGACCACGTACCTGTAACAAAAAAACAAACAATTATGCTATGCCCATTAGAAAAACACATGCAGCCTCCATAATAACAAACCCCGTTTATAGATTGACACTCATGTAATGAAATCCAAAATATAATATTGATCTAAGAACTATAAAATAAATGAATATGTTTTATCCCTCTGGAAATTAGCAAACCCATCAGATTTGGCCCTCGCAAAAGCACCGCATCAAACCTCCCCTCACAAACAGGTGATCACAATTAAACGGGTTTAACGCAACGGAGGTGTGGGTTCATTGTCCGGGCGAGTAACAATGGGCGGCATCCTCGCTCGCTTGCACAATGCAACGCTCTGATGCAACGCGGCATCTCATTTGGAAACTGTCAGTGCTATACAAATCGAAATTGTGATACGAACCACTTGTCTAATTTACTAGCTTTTGACTACTTTTTACTAGCTACTACTTTCACAATATTACCATCTGACAAAGTAACTGCATTTTTAAATCATCTCAACTCCATTAATGATAAAATTCAATTTACCATGGAGTTGGAACAGGATAACTCTCTTGCTTTCTTAGATGTTTTAGTCATCCGTAATCCTGATCAGTCCCTAAGCCACACTGTGTATAGGAAACCGACCCATACAGATAAATACCTGAACGGTGAATCTCATCACCATCCAAAACAGTTAGCTACCGTGGGCAAATCTTTGTTTCAGAGAGCACAAGGAATCTGTGACGAGAAACACCTGGCTGCTGAGCTGCAACATGTCAAGCAAGTACTGCGAGACAACAAGCTCCAAATTCCACGCCGCCGTCACAGAGACCGAGTGAAACCAGCCACAGTTGATCGTGTCCCAGTTGTATTACCTTATGTAAGAGGAGTCACTGACAAGATTGGCTACATCCTGAAGCGCGCTTCCATAAAAACTTATTTTAAGCCGCCTAAGAAGATTAGTCAATTTTTACCACCTGTCAAGTGCCATATACCTCTACAAGAACCGGGCGTATACAAGATAGATTGCGACTGTGGCCTCTCTTATATTGGACAAACAAAAAGACATATAGGGACCCGCGTAAAAGAACATATAGCTGATGTTAAACACCGACGCTCTACGAAGTCTGCAGTAGCTGAACACTCAGAAGAAGGCTCCAACCATTACCTTAGATTCGACAAGCCACAAATCCTTGCCAAAGAACACCGATTCCTGCCTAGGATGATCCGCGAGGCTATTGAGATCAAAAAACATCCTAATTTCAATAGAGAAGATGGTTGGAAACTTGCACAAGCCTGGGACCCGGTCATACATCTAATTAAATCGGGCCCCAAAAGACCTGCTGCCAGACCTCAAGACATTGTGAGCTCTTACTGCGTAGACCGGACCGCAAACAATGACTAACATCTTTAAATTGTATAATTGTAAATTGAAGGTAGATTTGTAACACTAACTTTTCGGACCACCAACACCTCAGTCCGCCCCGTGACCACGAAGTGCTGCAAAGCCTTCGAAACGTCGGGAGAAAAATCAAATAAAAAACCGCGATAAAATCCGTTATAATAGTTTAATTTCAATGTCTAACATTCGCGTAAACATAAGGAATCATTATGCAAACCAGTACGGACTGGAAATTGCCAACAAAATACGCCGGTTGGAGAATTTGAAAACCAAGCGCGCAAGAATCAGTACATCCTTGAATTTCTTGAAGAGATGCCGTGACCATAATCTCATTCCTACGTGTGTCAAGATATCACCAAAGAAAAACATACGAGGGAGCGCTAAAATTCTAGACCAGGCGAGTACAAAACTGTTACGAGCTACCATACACGAAACTCGATCCGACCTCAGTTACATAAATAATTGTGTTGAGATTTTATCCAATGAGTTAAAGACAGATTTATCAGGATTTGATTTTAATAATTGCATTGATATTCTTAATAGGCGCGAAACATCTAAATATAATGAATGCAAAAATAAACACATAATTAAATATGACAAATTACGATCAAAATCAAATACCAAAAAACTAAATAACACCGAGTGTAGGAATGGAACGCGCGCGACCATAGATCATACACACTCTTGCGTAAACCATGAACAACGCGCGGTCATAAATCTGTCAAAACAAACATTGGATGAAAACACAATTCAGGTTTTATCGAGAGGCTTAAATTTTGCTGTAACACCACGAAGGATGCCGTATGAAGATATTATCTGCAACGTTGAGAATAATCTCTTCAAAAATAATTTAAAAAAGGAAGCTTCGGAGGCCATACGCCAAGACATTTCGTCAGTATTGCGTCAAAACAAAGTGCCGAAACCAAATCTCCCAAAACATCAATACATCGCTTTAAAGAACTTGCGATCAATGAAGGACATTATAATTCTCCGTGCAGATAAAGGGAATGCGACAGTAGTAATGGATACGTTGGATTATAACAACAAAATCGAACAACTTTTATCGGATGTAAGTACTTATAAAATAGTCAAAACAGACCCGACTAACAAAATATTAAAGGCAACTAGCTCTTTAATCAAGAATCACTCCGATAAGTTAAATCTAGACGTAGACTTACTCGTTCCATCGTGTGCAAAACCGCCTAAACTGTATGGGTTACCTAAGATTCACAAGGCTAATGCTCCGCTGCGTCCCATTGTGAGTCAGATCGACACACCAACCTACAGACTGGCTCAGCACGTAGCTAAAGTGCTTTCACCGCTCAGAGGAAACACTAGAGCATCTGTGAAGGATTCATACCAATTTGTCAGCGACATTGAACACCTTAAATTAGCTGACAATGAAACAATGGTCAGTTTTGATGTCCAGTCACTTTTCACAAGTTTACCAGTACAAGACTGCATTAAAATTGTTTCTAAGAGGTTAGCAGAAAATAACATCCCTGTTGAATATGCAGAACTACTCCAACATTGCCTCACATCTGGCTATATGTTGTGGAATGATCAGTTCTATGTACAAGTTGAGGGGGTAGCGATGGGCTCACCTGTATCTCCAGTAGTCGCCGATATCTTCATGGAGGACTTCGAGGAGACAGCCCTGAACACAGCCCCGGTCTCACCAAGGTTTTACAAACGGTACGTAGATGATACTTTCACAATATTACCATCTGACAAAGTAACTGCATTTTTAAATCATCTCAACTCCATTAATGATAAAATTCAATTTACCATGGAGTTGGAACAGGATAACTCTCTTGCTTTCTTAGATGTTTTAGTCATCCGTAATCCTGATCAGTCCCTAAGCCACACTGTGTATAGGAAACCGACCCATACAGATAAATACCTGAACGGTGAATCTCATCACCATCCAAAACAGTTAGCTACCGTGGGCAAATCTTTGTTTCAGAGAGCACAAGGAATCTGTGACGAGAAACACCTGGCTGCTGAGCTGCAACATGTCAAGCAAGTACTGCGAGACAACAAGCTCCAAATTCCACGCCGCCGTCACAGAGACCGAGTGAAACCAGCCACAGTTGATCGTGTCCCAGTTGTATTACCTTATGTAAGAGGAGTCACTGACAAGATTGGCTACATCCTGAAGCGCGCTTCCATAAAAACTTATTTTAAGCCGCCTAAGAAGATTAGTCAATTTTTACCACCTGTCAAGTGCCATATACCTCTACAAGAACCGGGCGTATACAAGATAGATTGCGACTGTGGCCTCTCTTATATTGGACAAACAAAAAGACATATAGGGACCCGCGTAAAAGAACATATAGCTGATGTTAAACACCGACGCTCTACGAAGTCTGCAGTAGCTGAACACTCAGAAGAAGGCTCCAACCATTACCTTAGATTCGACAAGCCACAAATCCTTGCCAAAGAACACCGATTCCTGCCTAGGATGATCCGCGAGGCTATTGAGATCAAAAAACATCCTAATTTCAATAGAGAAGATGGTTGGAAACTTACACAAGCCTGGGACCCGGTCATACATCTAATTAAATCGGGCCCCAAAAGACCTGCTGCCAGACCTCAAGACATTGTGAGCTCTTACTGCGTAGACCGGACCGCAAACAATGACTAACATCTTTAAATTGTATAATTGTAAATTGAAGGTAGATTTGTAACACTAACTTTTCGGACCACCAACACCTCAGTCCGCCCCGTGACCACGAAGTGCTGCAAAGCCTTCGAAACGTCGGGAGAAAAATCAAATAAAAAACCGCGATAAAATCCGTTATAATAGTTTAATTTCAATGAGCTTTTGATCGCTTGGGCCGAATAAAAATATTGGAAATAAAGTATAGATATTTCTCTCAAAGACCTTGACCAAGAAAATTCCTATCAAAATAGGTTAAGCAGTTTAAACCATGTTAGAGATAGGTTCAGGTATAGTGGCATGTGTTATAAACTTGTAAAACGAAGCCAAATGAAAGCTAAAAATAACATGTCAATGTTAGTCCTATCAAAATCGGTTCAGCTGTTCCTATTATCACACTAAAAGCTCCATCAAAATTGTTTTAGCCCTTTCTATTCTACTACAATGTTTAGTAACGGTCATTCTCTGTTGTGAATGGGTATAAAATATCTTAAATAAATCCACTTTAAACACACATTCAGAGCGCGTTGCAAACTTGACCATTCAAATACATTTACTGCGTGAGAAATCGATCAAAAGGAAGTCGCAATAAGCCGGTAAGAATATAAATTGAAATGGCGACCTTGATGCAGTGACGTCCGACTTGCATTAAATATAGTTTGAAGACCACACTAGGTACTACAGCTCTTTCAAAATATTTATTTTTACTTGCTCCTCTTAGCGAATACCACCATACCAGCCCTGTATTATATACTGCCCACTGCTGAGCACGCGCCTCCTTTACAACTGAGAGGGTTGAGGGTTTAGGCCTTAGTCCACCACGCTGGCCTAGTGCGGGTTGGCAGACTTCATATACCTTCGAAATTCCTATAGAGAACTTCTCAGATATGCAGGTTTCCTCACGATGTTTTCCTTCATCGTTAAAGCGAGCGATAGCCTAGTTGGGAGTAGAACGGACTGCCGGGACGAATGTCCGCAGGTTCAATGCCCAAGGGCACGCACCTCTGACTTTTCTAAAATGTTATGTGTGTATTCTTTGTGAATAAACGAATACAGTGCACGGTAAATATAAAATATTTTTAACTGCATCTGTTGATTTAACTTAATTATTTTTGTAGTAAAAACTTGTAATTTGTCTTTCCCCTTTACTACTAAGTACTAAATATACTATAAATACCCAAAATATCATTGAATAAAATTAGGACATATGCAAAAAGCGTATTTATACGCACCGACCTTTGCGCCTTTTGCAAGTCGTGGTTTTTGGCACACAACAGAAGCCAGAATCATAAATTTTCGGATCGAGGCAGTGTAGATCACTATGTTCATACATACATAGTATAGCATCACAATTTTTTCTCTTTTCAGCGGTAAGCAGAGGTGTTACACACCAGCTCTTACGCCAGCTATACCATGTCCCATATATGATGCGAGCCTAATGCCGTTTACCAAGTACAATTCTATACTCCGTGCTAATACTGAGCAGAAAACCCCAATATCACTTTGCCCGACCCGGGATTCGAACCAGAGATCCCTACGCGGTAGTCGTTCCCCGAGCTCAATACAACTACGCCACCAAGACACTAAGATATAGCATACGGTGGTAATTATCCACTCGGGTACATATCCGGTAGCCTACCAGCGTATCGGTACGCAAACCAAACTGAAAATAGCCCCAGTGTACAAGGTACATTATTGATTTCCGCGACGGACTGTCTCGTCTCCAACTTTATTATGCTGGTGTCGTGTTTCATTACTTATGTTACTTTGAAACACTTCAAGACCGCCTTTGGTAACCAATTATTGGTTTAACAAATTTCCATATTAAAATCCCAATTAAAGAGAATAAAATATACACACCGAAGAAACATAATAATCTAATTATCGCTTTGGTATATCAAGATACATCGTAAGGTCTATAATGAAAACTCCAGTAAGATTGATCTGTTTGGCACGAGTCTCTTTAAATTTAAAAGGCAATTAAAACATCTTGGAAACGTTTAAAATTAATTTTAAATACTAGGCATATTGTAACTGTATTCTTACATAATATTTTATAGCCAGTGTTGCTTAGAGGTTGTCCATAACTTCAAAAGTTATTAATTAATGGGATTTTTCTTTTCGCTTTCTAAATACTATCTGCTCTTTATATTTTGTATGCAGTGTTCACTTTTTATGTTGTGCACTTCATCATCATCAGCGACATGACGTCCACTGCTGGACATAGGCCTCCCCTAAAGATTTCCAGACGGACCTGTCAAAAGCGGCCAGCATCCAGCGTGTTCCTGCGACCTTTATCAAGTCGTCTGTCCACCTTGCAGGTGGACGGCCGACGCTTGTTTGTTGTGCACTTAGTTTAATTTAATTAGTACATAATTATGTATGTTTTTGTATTAAAATTCGGTGTAGCAACTGTTTGTGAACCTATTAAAATTAATAAATCATACAAATATATCCTGTTATGTCGTTCAGATAGAGTATGCAATATCAACTGATAAGAGATGATTATGCCTCGCCAGTTTAGGATATACTCAAGCTGATCCCGGAACTCGATACCTTAACGTGGTTGACTATGACGGGTTGTACAACGCCTGTACAATGTTTGCTATCTGGGTGGATACTTGATACAAATATCCTTAAAAGTACTAGCTTGGAGCAAATCCATGTGTCTGGTCGCACAACACACACCCAATAATATTTACGTATTGTCCAAACATTTGTTCACGGTATCCTATTAAATAACTGATTTATAAACCGCAATATCACTGTTCTGTATTAAAGTATATTATATACTATGCAAAAGTGACAGGTGTCGATAATCTAGCCATCTAGACTGCAGGCATTAGAAACGCGACACGATGGCCTTTCCACGCGGAACTCGAGTAAATTACCTCATGTGAGTGAGGAAGCTTGTACTTGTATCTGAGAAGTTATAACATGAAGTTTATTTACATTGTTATAGACCCGAGTCCCAACGTCTATCGGAATTGGGAATATACATGGCGATAGGTGGGTGCATTAGTTGCGCTTCTGCATATCCCTTCGAGGATAAAAGGCAAGAGTGTGTATCTATGTGTACGTTAATAACTTCCATTAACATACGCACACACTCACGCCTTTTATTCGCCGTAGGGATAGGCAGAGGCGCACCTAAGTGCACCGACTTTTCGCCGTGCGTATTCCATCCCATGATCTGATAGGGGCAAGCCTATCGCCATATCGAGCACAAATTCCAGACTCCGGGCGTATACTTTATAGAAAAATCTAATATTACTATGCCCGACCCGGGGATCGAATCCGAGTCCTCGGGATTGCAGTCGTACCGTAATACAAGTACTCTCCATACCATCATCATCATCATACCAGCCCTGTATTATATACTGCCCACTGCTGAGCACGGGCCTCCTCTACTACTGAGAGGGTTTTAGGCCTTAGTCAACTTCTATGTTAAATTAAGGGCAAAAAGTGTCGCATAACTCATATTGGTATATAGTATCATGCCCATTTATTTGTTTATTTGTGCCGTCCATCATCCTTTACGCGTAGCAAGATGAGCAGACAAGATCGACAGCGTGCATCATAATAAATAACGCAAGTAATTACCTGTACGTAGAGGAATATTAAAGACACTCGCGTATGAGACTTTTTATCACATTTTGTACAAAACGCTCGCATTATCATGTTCGCTTTTTGTTCGTCAAATTCTTGGGTTTCTTGTGCGAAAGAAGCAAATTGTTTTTGTATGTAACAATTTTTTATAGATTTGATTTTAGTACATCCTGATTTTTAGTGTAATGTACAAAAATACATTACGCGAGACAGGTCGTCTGTGAATCCTTTTTCTAGAATGGACGGGATTTAAATTTACTGTTCTCTGTTATCAAGCAAAGATATATAGATATATTTATAGAGGAGTTCTAGGGTGGGTCAATATGGTTTGGGTTCCCTGGTCAATGCCTATGTCATTAAAATAAGATGGCTAAACAGTTAAAACACCGGTTAGGACAATTGCTAATTGAATGACACTACAACATTGAAAGTGATAATTATAATATTATTTTTTGTAAAAAAGTTTTTATTTATCGCTTTGCTGTTAGTTAATTATGGAATGGTGTAAACAATACAACATAGATATACGATTGCAACATTCGCGGGTCATCTGTTGTTAGTTATTGGAGAGTTCTATTGTATAACTCCGAAGATCCTTATAAATCATATACTAAAACTTACCTGAAAAATATACATTTAAAAAACCCCATCCAAATAGATCAGTAGTTTTTGAGAAAATGGCGGACATACCAACCTCCTGTTATTGAAGTCGGTTAATAACTTACTATATTTATGAAGTACGCTAATTGGGATAAAGACATTTCATTCACAAAAAAGTACAAAAACCATACAAATTAATTTCACACAAACGGTCCCTCATCCATATTTGGACAGTGATGAATGACCCGACACAATCCGCTTTGTTTTTCGTGCAAAACATCGCAACGATTACATACGTTTAGTACGAACACGCGACAGCGCTGTCGCACGCGACACGGAACCTTGACACTCAGCGTTCAGCCGCATGCCCGACTCGAGCCTTTGGCAGAGGAGTCAAGTAATGCTTTCGAGAGAATCAAGGTCGTGGTTATCGTTTTAATTTGTTCCATTTTTAAACTAGTCACAAATATATGTAATACAATTTATAGTTATTAGTTAAATACTTTCCCATATTTACGGACAAAACTACTACATAAATATTAGGTATGTTTTAGGTGTAACGGAGGGATTCGAACAATGGCATTATTTGGAAAAAAAGTATATATTAAAACTGTTGTCTCGACTTTATTTCTAGGTGTATGAGGTTCTTTTTCTTATGATAAGCATGCTTTTTCCGAATTATGTTAAGAAGGATAGTTACTTCAATCTTATAATAGCGCAAAATAACTGTGAGAAATGATATTATTTTAAACATTATACTGCTGTTCTATAGTACAATTAAAAAATAAATGAAAAAGGTAACGCACGTGTAATTTTAATTAATGCATTTTAACTGTAATTTTATGTAAATAAATATGTAATACCGACTAATTGAGATATGAACATGTTAAATTAAACCGTTTCAGATATTTAATTCAACTTATAAATACTTATTTATTCAGTAAATAACAATGTAATTGCAAAGATTTTTTTAATTATTGGCAAAACATGCAATACATTTTAATAAATGCTATGAACGTAGGAAATATTTTTGTTCGAAAGATTTTAACTGTAATAAGTTTTATGCAACTTCCTTTTTTCGCGGAAATATAATATTTCACTTCTAAACCTATTTTAAAATGAAAGTGAACAAAAGCTCAAAGCTCGTAAAAGGAACGGGCGTTGGAAAAAAGAGAAAACGAATAACGACGAAAGGAAATGTGAAAATAGACGAAATGAGGAAGGAATACTTTAGTGAGCTGGCCGACGCTTCCGGTTTTCAACTGATATTTGACCCGGTCACTTGCGCTACAAACTTTTAGTGGAAATATTCCAGAGGAGACTTAAAATATTTAAATAACGATTTTAAATATTTTATAGATAATTCACTTATACAATTAACAATACCGTTAAAGTTTCATCATCATGGCTTGCTACGTTAATCATCGTTGATCTTGTTTGATCATCACTTGCTACGGCTAGATGTATGTTACCGAGAACAATTACTATTTCCTCACAACCCTATCGCAGAACAAACAAAAGACACCATCATCATGATGTTTGTTTTTGTTTTTTATTCTTGTTTCTTGTTTTTTGATGTAGGAGATTAATGTTTGGTGTGTATGCATATTTTCAGCAAATACTGTACATAACTATAATAGGCATATGCATTAGATTTATTACCATTATGGATAATGTATTTTTAGAATGTAGTAATGTATGTGCTGTTGGTGTGTCATAATAAATAAAAAAATAAATAAATAAATCATCAAAAACAATTACTTATGAGTCGTCTATGCGAATAATTGAACAGAAAACACAACGCAGAACAGAAGGCGGTAATCGAGTTAAAAGTAACTGTTAAAACATCAAAGGCCTCCGGGAGTTAACTAGCTGCACTTTTATTGCGGCGCGAAGGTTGGGGAACGATGCCGCCGGGAGCCGCACACGTTTTATTATGCAGTATAGTTTTTCTGTGGTCTAGGAGTTGGAATTTAGAATTCTATTTCAGGTGATAAACTTGTAACTTATTACAGTATTTTTTAATCCACTTAATGATGACATGTAGTTATGCGACGAATGATAATCGCCTCGCCCGACATAAAACAGTAGCAACGCTGCATAGGGTTTCATTACTTTGCGAATTGCGGTCACCGTCGCGGTCGTCGATCTTAAGCGTCGTAAAAACCAGAAAACTTCCATATACATAGAACCTGATCGACTAGAAAAGTAGACAAAGTGGAGCCTCTTGAGCCTTTGAACTCATTTTCGCTTACGGAAAAGTAAGTAGCCATTTCATCATCATCAGCCACATGACGTCCACTGCTGAACAAAGTAGCCATATACAATATGTTTATAACAAAATGAGAGTCCTCTTGAATCAATCAGACTTCTTTGGTGGCGTAGTTATATTTTGCGCACTACGACACCGCTCTGAGGTCCCGGGTCTGGAAGTTGTGCTCGATATGGCAATAGGCTCGCCCCCTATCACATCATGGGACGGAACATACATGGTGAAAAGTGGGTGCCCCTCAGAGGATAAAAGGCTTGAGTGAGTGTATATGAATCAAAAGACTGAAGTAATATATTCATGACGTAGCCCGGCCGATGTGTGGCTCCGACAGTGTCGCGTCGCTACGGATCGATAGGCGGCAGGCATTAATGCAGACGCACTGCACTGTGCATAGACAAAGACTAATGTACCTCGCCACTGTTCTTTTGTCCTCGAGTACTTTTCCATTTCCTACGTCTGGTTTATTTTCACATTAACTGCTACGACACCGCATTTTTAGTAGCATGGTTATTTTATGAGTGGTATTTTCATAAAGTATAAGAAGGTAAGTACATTTCTAATACAAAATTATTTGTAGAAAATATTATTTATGTAAATTGAAGTATAAGATATCGTTGCAATAGGAATATTTCTTAAAACCTTTTTAACTATTCATAAATGTCATATTGATCTATTATTTATATTTATAGAAGGCCAAATGAGTAATTGGTTTGATGGAAAATATACCATGATTGCTCGCGGCTTCGCCCGTGTGAAAAAGTTTTTCAGAGATAAAAGTCCCGTTTTATATTTTCCCGAAACAAAAAGTAGCCTTTGTCCTTCCACAGGGTTTCAAAATATCTCTATACTAAATTCATCAAAACCTGTAGTTTTTGAGTTTTTCGCGTTCTGACAGACAGACGCGTTGTTTTATAATATGTAAAGATTTACTTGAACTTTTTTACCACGCTTATGCTTAGTTATTAATATAATACAATCACCATAAAACGCCATTGCTAAAGGACCAAAAAATCATACAACCCGTTCAAGAATAGCAAGGCACCCATCGCACGCACTCGCTCGCCTTGTACCCAGCATTCTCTGGGAGCTAGACGTAAAAATTGCTAGCTCTTAGTATAGTAGAAAGGTGTAACCTTGCTCGTGTTTTTGCAAGCTGTATGGTAAAGGGTTTTTTACTGACCTTACCGTTGACAAATTAATACTTTTACTTTCAATGATAATTGATTTGTGCAACTTATTAGGTGCAGGTATTTCGTATGCCAGTAGAGATGGCTAGTCGCGGTGTGCAAGCATTGTTGTGTTTCGGTTTGACGGACATCATTTTTTATTTTATTTAAATAAAAGAATCCTACAGTATAATAAAAAAGACGTAAAGGTTATAAACACCAATACTTTAAGTTAAATCAATATAGTTTGTAATATTAATATTGTAGCCAGTACCTATAATTATGAGACTTAAAATCTACCGTCTCAGGATCACAGCGCAGTGCAAGGAATAGCTTTTATTCCTGCATTTTATCTTTTACATTGAGTTTAGTTCTTATTGGTGTTACTGTTTATGGAAATGTAGCGGTGACAAGGCGAACGAGATTCCCTGCCAGTTTCACAGTAATAAAAAAAAAAGTCTGGTGTAGTTTCTCTTTCTTTAAATATAGTTCTGTTTGACAACATTTATTTTTCATGTTATCCAACTTGGCCTATTTCCAGACTTTGAAACTAATAATGGCTAGGTCAATGCTAAGAACTTTCTCGGTTTTCCTTTCATGTGATGCATTTTGTTTAGTAACACGATGTCATGTGATCTACTATGCATCCCGCGAGACAAAACCAACAACGTTATCACTACCGAGATAACACACACTGAGAATTTATACATTACGCAATAGATTTCGCGAAAATATTTCCGTATCTCCAATCTGGCAGAGAATAGCACCTTGACATTCATACAGAAATGTCAGATTACATTATTTTGATATATATTTTGACCTATATGCTGTAGTTGTAGGTAACACTCTTAGACTAGTGAAACTTGGAATCAATAAATTAAATACTTAACCCACTTAAGTTGATAGGCATAGATGCGATTGGTGAACCCACAGAACGCAAACTCATAGCTGCCACAAGGTATTTATTAAAAGATTTTCTTTTAGAAGTAGAATCTGGAGAAATTGAAATATTTTAGAACGAAACCGACCTTAATATATTTTATTTTTGCAATAAAACGTTGGCAACCCTACATAAGCCTATACGCGGCCACAGACATCCAAGGGCATGCTAAGCATTAAACTATAATACATTTGAGTAAACAGGGCTTCCACAAGCCGGTTGAGACGGGACGGCGGCAGGTCGCCCCTTCAGGGTCGCCAGTAACTCGAGACTGCAGCGCATATAATACCTTGTTACAGTTTACTTTTACACAATACCCAACTGTATCCGATTAGAGGTGGACATGGTACGCGCTTATGTCCCTACTATACCGTAAAGGACCTATCGGAACAAATCAACCCTAGCAGCTCAGTGGTTTTCAATCTAAATTCAAGTATTTTGCTGGAACTGATACGTAGATCTCAATTTTTTTTCCAGAAAGTTCACATAAGTTGTTCGAAATTAGAATAAATGGAAAATAAAGGAAATTAGCCCGGTGTGGTGAATCCGACACTCACTTCAACATCTACCTATCTTTCGGGTTTATAAGCGTGGATTTGTATTACATGATTCATGAACAACTGACCTATCCCACTCTGCCACACAAACCCGACATTACATCATAACAAAATAAACCAATTCGAGTCTCGTGGAATTAGTTATAGTTAGTTTAACCGCTAACGGACTAATAGCGGTATTTTATAGCGGGAACTCAAGCTTGGAAATAAATGAATACTATAAACTATCGGCATGTAATTTAAACTAGTAGGTCCCTTAGATGCGAGAATTGTTACCACAGTATTGTTTATGTTTTCAGCCAATGTTAAGGACCTTTGCCTTGGAATAAGGATATTGTAGTGATGGGATATATGGAAGATGGAATATTGTTACGGTATGATGAATGTAGTTCAATACAACAGTTTTTATCCCTCAACTGTTATGCAAGCAAAACTGCCACCCAAAGTTCGTATAAAAGTGAGTAATCCAGTTGGCCGTGAGAGCTCATGTCACGGGGACGGCTGGTCAGTGGCCAGGGTCGCGGTAACACGAGCACAGAATATGGTACAGGGCCGAGTGGCTCTAGGGCTACAGCTCTGATTACTGGCACACGGCCGCTAGGACCGAAGCCTTGTTCTCCTAAACCGAACGACTTAGGCAGTGTTATTTCATCTGTGGTCAAGTAAAGCGGTCTTATTACATTGGACCAGTGTGCAGCCACTTCGCTCTCTTTGAATTCTTGATAAAGCCTTAACATTACCTGACCGGTTGAAATAGCATTGCCTTAGAGTTGTTTAATTTATAAAATTATTGATCACAGAACAAATGTCTACGAGGTGTGCAGTTTTTATTCAAATTAAATCTACTTTAAGTCTCTATTACCTTTAAGTCTGGGGGTCTAGCATTCAACAAACATCGAAAGGAAAAATCTAAAGAACAACAAATAGACAATCTAATTTGGGGCTCACCTGATGGTAATTAGTTAAAACCACCCATTTACAAGAACCCAGCCAAAGAACTGTGGCGATTACAATTATGTTGCATGGATTACCCAGGAGAAAGGATGAAAATTAGGCAAGAAAATAAAGTTTATTGCAAAATATTATTGGTAATCGTCAATATCATAGTTAAATACCTCAATTTGAAACGAATTCCTAAATTATAATATTGTCAGTGAATTAAGCAGAATAAAAGACAATGCACATCTAGTAATAGTTTCTTCAAGACCGCCATCTTACAAATCTAGTTAACTCATGTGACTAGTAAACAGTAATGTGCGAGTCACAACGAGGCCAATGCCGGCGATATTTCACAATAACACATACATTACCATCACAAGCAGAGCACTAGTTCTGTATCTAAATCCGCGAGGAATCTGCGCGGTTTCCAAGCAGAGACAAGCCAATTTGTCGTAGCAATTTGAGACCAAGGGCTACATGCATATAATATGTATACCTACTCATAATACCCGAAGTATTACAATATATAGGCCTTGTTAGTTACTATAACTATATTTGCGTAAACCTCGATCTCAACTTTTTGCATGGTATTCCCAGGCAAGCAAACAAATTAGTGTGTTTACCGATTCGAAAACATGCAACTTTCTCAGGATTAAGTTGGCCACTATCATTGTGCATAAATAAACTCAACGAAAGGATATGTTTTAGTAATAACGCTAAGAGTACTCCCATGAGGATGCAATGCAATCAGCCCTGTATTATATACTGCCCACTGCTGAGCACGGGCCTCCTCTACTACTGAGAGGGGTTAGGCCTTAGTCCACCACGCTGGCCTGGTGCGGGTTGGCAGACTTCACATACCCTCGATCTTCTTATGGAGAATTCTCAAGTATGTAGGTTTCCTCACGATGTTTTGCTTCACCGTTAAAGCGAACGAGAATTGATAAACAATACAAACGTAACTTCGAAAAGTCAGAGGTGTGTGCCTTGGGTTTTGAACCTGCGGACATTGTCTCGGCAGACCGTTCCATTCCCAACTAGGCTATCGTCCCATGAGGATAAAGGCAGGATATTTGTTGGCCAGATTCCCGCGTGACATAACATGATTAATGTCAGACGGAATAGAGCAACTAGTCCACACTGTCATCGCTAAACATAACTCCAAATGTTATTATTGAACGAGTAGTAAACGCGGCCTTGTCGACTATCGTACACAATCTTATGAATTTATAGGCTTGTTCCGCGACTGGCAAAATCCGGTATTTCAACACAGATCATCAAGTGGTCAATCTTATGGCGGCTCGTGGACTGGCAATGGCAACACCCAATAACTGGCTACCATGAATATCTTTTTTTATCTGGTTTATGCTTTATATAGAGGAATATAAAGAGAGGATGGGTTACAGTTAGAATTATTTCGAAATGTCCAACGAGTCGTATAATTGACTTTCAGTCTTTACCAATACTTTTGCGGGAAAATCTCTTTTTTCAAATTACCAAGTTTCTCGTATGTATCACTCCGTCTGGAATACTACAGCTTTCTACACTTGTGTATTGGGTACCTATTATGTAACCCAACATATTATATCCGAAGGGCACTTCAATAACCTGTAGTACATAATAAGCCCTAAACTCAACATCTATAATGATCACTTCAATAGCAAGCAATACTTAGAGCACTCTAGACGATGGCATCATTACTATTTATGAACAGTCGTGGCGCTTACCATTAGGCGACTTGATCTCGAGATTGAACAAACAAAACCACAACCCTAAAGGGGTCTCTAGAGGTGCACCTAGGGCACCCACTTTTTGCCATGTGTGTTCCGTCCCATGCTGTGATAGTCCCATATCGTTTATATCAAGGCTGATATCTGGCGAATGGGTTATAAAATAATAACTTCTAGATATTACTGACATATTTGATATTATTATATTTAATAGGTGTCCCGCACTGGTAGTTACAAAACTAATAACATGCAATCCTAATATCCCCGCTCCCAATAATGCTGTTATCTTATCTATTATTTTAGCACATCTGTGGCGGCGCGCTAATTACACACAATACGCGGAACGTGTGATGTATTGAAACGGATTTTTATATAGCTCGTTTTGGGATAAGTTAGGATACAACCACACGGTTGCAAGGTTTGCGAATATTTAGTACGCATAATTATATACTGCATCAAATTTTATAAATATTTTGTTCGTAAAAATAATTTGTAAAAATTAATAAATTGTAACAAAAGTTTGTAAAAATAACGTGTAATTATAATTGACACTAGGTATATCGCTGGAATAGAATTCTAACTCCGGAAATATATTTATGATACCAAATTTATTATGCCGAGGACATTTAACGATTGGTTAAAAAAAATATGAAGCTATGACGTAATTACTACGTTTTAGTCTATTTCTTCCGCAATGTCTATTTCTACCGCCAAGCAACAGTGTGCATGCACTGTTGTGTTTCGGTTTGAAGGACATTGTAGCCAGTATAACTACTGGACATAATGAGACTTAACATCTTATGTCTCAGGGTGACGAGCGCAGTGGAATGCCACACAGTACTTTGTTAGTCAAGGTGCTGGATGGTGTTGCTACTGTTTATGGGTGGTCGTATCGCTTACCATCAGGCGAACGGCATGCTCGTCTCGTCATTAAATGCAATAAAAAAAAAAAAAAAAAAAAAAAATAGTATCAATAAGTTTTAAGTACAGCGCATGCCATGCTATATCGCAAGGAGTAACAGGCTGCGTATAAAAGCTAAATGTATGTCAATAGCTAGCATATGATAAAACTTTTGTAAATAACGCTTTTGCGTAAAGTATAGATTTTCTGAGCCAAAAACGATACTTTATATGACATATGCAATTGGAAAACGCATTAAATTTCAAACACGACACAATTGTAATCATATAATATCGTCTCAGTTCTCACTCATATAATTTATTTAGTGATAACTGATATGTTTTACTTCTTCATTTGATTTTGTTTTTTATACTATAACCAAATAATCCGCTTAAGTGTCCAAATATTTATGAGTTATTTCTGCAAACATAGCTTATCTCAATTATATTATTTATCTCCCGATGTGCGCTGACCACAAACAGTTGGCAGGTAAGATACGAATGGAGACAAAGCAATAACAGACGCTTGTCGACGTAATGAACAAATTATAAACAATACAATAACAGAGTCGTTACGCAAACTCAGTGGTACAGGCTGTTATTGTCGATGATTTGTTACTTGTTTATATCCTCGTTATTGGAATGCTTAATCTCAAACTGATTTATTTCTTAAACATTTGCCAGATGTTTTGGTGAAATGAGGAGGCAGGATTAAGATACTTTTCTTTTGTTTCAAAAGTACCACTTACGATGCGTCACGTTCCTTGTACAAAGCAACCTAAACCACAAAGCACTTTACTGGTGGTGGGATTTATTTAGTATCCGCCTGTATAGCGACCACGGTACATAAGCTGTGAAAATCCGCCGTAGTGGTCCACATTAGTGTGTCGCGTTCCGGGATCAGCGGGTGTGTTTCCGGTTTCCAACAGGCCGGCATAATCATGTCGACTGGCGAGGGGGTAATCATTTCTCGTCATCCGATACTCTACCTGGAACCCTCTTCGCTTATCATCAGGTGCAGCGGGGTAAAATAACGGATACATGTACGCGTATGCAACAGTTACCAATATGCAATCTACTTACACATCTTGCGACATCTACTTGGCTACGATTATAGCTAATTGAGCTAATTCTAGGCGCATTAGCCGGCCAATTGTCATTGCTGCCGAATGTAGCAAGAGGTCGTTGCACTTACGAGTTATTAGCTAATCTTTATGGGTAGATGATAATGTTTATATGCTTTTCGGATTACGAGGAACTTTTCATTTGAATCAGAGAAATTCTCTGACAACCTTCGTGGCTGCGGTAAGCTTGGATAATTAAAACGAGAAATTTTGTTCGGAAAATAAGTTTCAAGTTCGATGCTGCGGTATCAAGTCTTTCGAAGCCCATGTGACGTACGGACATCCAGATAGATTGCTTCAATAAATAAACCTAACTACTTAAAACTAGTAATTATTGTAACAGGTTTATTTATTAGTAACAGTATTTATAAAACAGTTAGGTATAAAGTATTGAATGGTTTTCCTCAACCGGTTATGTGATAACGAACCTCAAGGTCTTTATTGTAATGAACTTGGAGTTTCTAGAGGTGACCTTTCGATTACAAATAATTAACTAAGTTCCGTTTACTACAAGAAAACCTGGCGTCGTCAATTTGGTTAAACTGCGGTTTATAATTATTCTTGGGTATGTTTTAAACGTTACTATTTATTCTTATACAGGAAAGGGCCGATCTAACCGGGGTGGAACCATTATCTCATAGAAAACCCGGGCAAAATATATCCCCTACAAGTTTCTTTAGTGAAATTTCCTGATGCTCAAACTCTCTGCTCTCGATTTTCATACTCAACACTCGCCAACGCTTCCATAAATTGTGAACCACAACATTTCAACAGCTGTTGTTAATTCACTTGCACGTGTCCCTAAAAACTAACAAAGTTTGCGAACAATCAACTATCCATGAAAAAACATTAGCAGCACTTGCGTTAAACGCCCACCTCCTTTGTCGAGGGTTGTTGAGGCCACGCTATTGTTCTAAAGGGTCGGCAGAGCACTCGGGGATCGACACTACATTGTTATAAGAGCTCCTCCCCTCTTAGTGGTTAAAGTTGTTTTTTTAAACCTTTTCATGACGCTAGCGAGTTTAAGGTTGGAAATAGGTCACCAGACATATGGAAATAGAATCTAGAAATAGAAAACCTAGATAGCGGTGTCTGGATACGTATATTTCTAGATGTAAGCAATTTGTAATCAGTATTTCATGTTTGTGAATAAAGCCGGTTTACCAAGAGCTAAATTTCTTTAGCTTAGCCCGAATAGCTATGGTTTTCATACTTGCAGCCCGCAAACTGTGCAACAAGTATGAAAAATTACCTCAAATTTACAAGCTAAGATAACTTAGCTTACTTGTTGGTCTGGAACCGGCTTATAGTCTATGTTTTTTGTAATTTATGCCAATGTCTCACAATTCACGAATGGTTATGGGCTATAAACTGCCATAAACAACGGCCATAATGGTCGTAACGCTGATTATTTTATTATGTTCGTGAACAGTTACTAAGTATGTGATGTTTATGTTTACGTGAACCAGTGACCTGGATGTAGTTCTATAAATACGAACTTACAGTCTAATTTTAGCTGTTCGTGTTTAAATATAATAGAATAGTACTCATGTGGATATTTTAAGGGAGTGAAGTAAGCAAAAAAACACCTTAAGTATATAACAAAACATTGTTATTTTAAACATGGAACTACATTGTTTTTCTAAAAGCTTATCCCTCGAAATATAATATGCTAAGACGTGATAAATAACAATAAACAAGTGTATTTAAAAAACAATGTAACCGAGTATAACAGTATTAAAACATTACGTTATTATACATAATAGTAAACCTTTTGTTCCCTGAGGGTTTGCGTGCCTAAGATAATAATATTTGTCCCAGTTGGACACTTTATTTTATATAACCTCAACGGGTTATTATATTTCAATATTTAGCTTTTGGCCGCGGCTCCATCCGCGTTACAGTAAGTATATAATATAGCTTCTCATTCATGAAAAAAGTAAAAAATCGGAGCAGTAGTAACAGAAATTAGCGTGTTCAAACAAAAAACCTAACACACTTTGGGTTTATAAAGGTAAGTACTTAAGTCACAACAAAATGAAAATACAAGCAACGAGCAGACTGCTCCATCATGATTCGTAAATGCTAAAATGTTTTAGAATGAGGAGCGAAAAATAATCAGTGCCATGCCGTAGTTTGAAATTCAAAGTTCGAGAAGTGTTCCTTCTATTTACGAACAGTCCTTCCCATCTAGGGTTGCCCAGGTCGTCAAACCTAATAATAGCCGGACAGACGAAACAGTTTGGCCGGACATTTGGATAAAATGGCCGGACACCCTGAATTATTAAGGATTTTGTGTCTTAGTATAAATACGATTTTTTATCTCCCCAGTGTATTTCCATGGCCGTTTAATTTTACACATTTTGCCGCCTCTGTAGTCACTGGTCAAAATATTTAAAAAGCCTAGCAAAAGCGGGACAAGCCGTAGTTTGGCCGGACATGCATTCAAAAAGCCTAACTATGTCCGGCATTATCCGGACGCCTAGCAACCCTATTCCCATCAAAGAAGTATTTAACGTTAAAACTGATGGCATGGCGAAGTGCCCCTCTTCTTAAAAAATTAACAGGATTGCCATCCTGATCATCCCTCTCCAGCCGACAAAAATATGCCCTTGTATTACAAATAGGTTGCGTACGATTTAATTTCATTTTCATACCATATAACGATGAAAACAGACGTCTAAATATAGCGCGTACCTCGGCACACGGGCGGCATAACTGTAGGTACAGTGTACAGTCCAGATGTTATTTATAACGTCTGGTCTAGACTTTAACCTGGCTGTGGAATGGAGCGCATCCCAACACGATACATCGGTACTCGTAGGGGGTTTCATTAAGAATCGAGACGTTGTCGCCCTTTGTTGCCGCTTGGCGTCATTATACTACAGGGGATGGTAGAATGTGTTATTAACGCGTGGGGTGAAGTTAAACTTCTTTGGTATTTATGACTTACAGCCTCATAGATTACAAGTTCTTTAATTTTTTCAGTATTTATCTACTTGCCATTAAGCAGACCGGCATAATTATAGCGACCGCAGACCTGCAACCTCTATTGCTGTACGCTCTTTCACTTTAAATATGATACTCGGATCAAATTTAATACGGCAACGACCTATAATACGGTATGGTATGTTAAAAGTTTTTATTTTGCGATAATTTATGAACATTTACATGTCTCTTTTTTCAATACCCGCGATATCTCAGCACAGTGCACGCAGGCCGGCGGCTAACAGCGCGGATCGGCGCGCGATTCAAGGGCAATTAAAACTGCAACGTTTGTGATGCGAATACCAGATAACGTTTTATTTTTGTACGTAATCTTTTGGCATTTTAGTATTTGCAACAGAGTTTATGCGGGGTTAGGTACTATGCGTGTAGTAACTTAGCATACTGCATTATATGCTGTTGGTATGCAAGCGAATTTTAACGCAAATCATTACAATTCTACGGCATAAGTAGGTACTTGTACCTATATAACCTGTTATTAGACCATGTAATATTGTGCTCGGTAATCTCAGTTTTGTAGAAACAAACGGACTAATTTGGATGCTTGGCAGTCAGACTACGTCTTAATTACCAAATATGTACATGGTATGTACGTATGTACAATTTAATTTTCATTAATTAATGTTCTCAATGTAACCCACGGCAATCACACCGGCGCCAGATTAAAACTGGATTAATAAATCAAAAACCGCGATGTAGTTTATTAATTGCGGACTGGCGCAACCGGTTATCCAATTTGCCAGTGACATCTGCAGAGTGCAGAGTCGACCGCAGCCGTGCACCATGAGGGAGAGGATTGGCACTATATCGATACTAAATACACGAGTGGAAAGATACGTAAGTGAGGTCGCCGGTGGCTTATATTGAGTGGTGTTTCAGGTATGCCGTGAGTACATCTAATAAGACAAGCCGGCATAATTTTGTTGAGTGCGTGGGCGTCACTAATTAGCATACATTATATTTGGACCAATAAAGACCCATATAGACCTGGATCACAGTGCCATTATAACGGTATTAAAAAGAATAAAACACAATGTAGTCACAACCTATACGAAGATCTTGCTTTAGGAATTCGACATAGTTTTACACGCACAGTCTCAAAAACACGAACATCTGACATGATGCAAAGATCGTATCTGAGATGTATCGTTTTACAAACGGCTTGTCTTCCGGAATGTCACCGAGGCTGCGCGCGGATAAATATTACACGGAAGGAAAAACTAAATGAAGCGGTAAACAGTCTGGGACCTCGCGCTTTAGGAAGCTTCGTGCAGTGCCCAGCTGAGGACACTGAAGCTGCAGAGCTGGGCACTCTATTATTCTACTGAGGGTTTCATCCCATCACATGACGCTGGTTTAATGCGGATTGGCAGACTTCAACTTTCGAAATAAGGGACTTAACAGGGTAGAGTTGTTTTTCTGGAGAAATATTAGTGAAGGAACATCTCCAGATTTGTGATCTGCTAATTACACTGAATACAAAATAAGTGAAAACAGGTGCTATAATGGTATTTTTTTGTTTCTTGCCTGTAGTATATATGTGGCAACCCTAGAAAGCGGTTCAGTGACTCGCAGGACCGGCCCGGACCGGTGTGGTCTCACCTTTATATGGAAACTACCCTCACTATAAATAATGTATGCTGTAACAAGTTTAATACATCACTAGACCGATAATGGGTTCCATTCTGGTTATGTCATTACTAAGGTCTTATGATGCGGCTTGGTTTGTATGTGAACCGATGTGAAACAGGTTTTGTTACCCAGGTGGAGTTTCTGAGTTCTACAAAGCCGAATTGAATTTCCCGCGACTGGTCTTTGAGCCAAATATGGTAACAGGCTCGTCATACTACAAACATGGCTTCGGCCTTTGATTTATAAAGAGACCTTGGACGTGGAAACGAAACAGCAGAGTGAGCAAACTAGGCTGCATGGCTGAGTGCTTTTGCCTTCCCCTTTTACAAAGAAAGAGAAAACAAAAAAAAATCAGGCTCGTCAGTCTATCTTGGGTCGGAAACAAGCAGGATATTGTGTTGCATACTTTATATGTATCTTCGCGGATGCTGGGCAGAGATGTGATTTCATTTTAACAATATTTTTAACAAATCTTTTTAAGATAAATGTTATATAGACAATGCCATCCACAATGATGTGCACCACAAATTTTAGATTGATTTCGCGTGTTAAGAGGACTTTGATTATTCATGGTAGGGTGCGACTTATGAGTGCACTTATAGGTCATAAGTGTGTATTTACGGAACTAGAACATAGGCGGTTGGAACTATAAGCGCTTAGGAAAATTATCGGGCGCGTCATCGTGAATGGCACTTAGAGCATTTATTGGTGACATCTCTCTGGAATGGCATTGCCTATAGCAGTAAGAGTTGAGCAGGTATCTAACTACTCGGTCGGCAGCCAGAGGTCCTGGCGTGCGGTGGCCCACTTCTGCGAGGTGGTCTTTTTGCAGAAGGAGAGTGCCGAGAGGGATCGGGAGCGTGAAGATCCCTTCCGCCGCCAGAGGAGACGTAGGAGGCGCCGGGTGGACGAATGACCGGCGTCTCCCGCCCTGTGGTTTGGGGGCGTTTGGAGAATTCCACCACGGTATCCCCTGCCTGTCGTAGGAGGCGACTAATAGGGGCCAGGGGAGGAGGGGGGTAGGGGCGGTCGGCACGGGTGCTGTCCGCCGCAAGATAATATGTGTGCCCCCCCACAAGAGGAGACGGGCTGCATTAAGCAGCACCACGCAGGGGCGGTTGCGGACGACAACTTAGACACTTCAGTCAGAGGAAGCCCGCAGCCGTCCCTAATGCGCCGAAGAGGGGGAAAAAAGGGTATCTAACTACTGACCTTTTGTAGCGACGTATCGTATATAGTATGTCTTTTTTTTTATTTCACGGAGAAAGTGCAGTCTTTACCACTACCGCCCAGCCTGGAGGGGCGACTGGACGGTTATTTTGGGTTCACCGAGCCTTACTACCCGGCGTTGAGCCGCCCGGAGAGATGAAAAACATCGGACGACCGCCGGGCCGAGTCCCTACTACTGCATTCATCACTATGCACGGCAATAACTAAAACTCCGCGGTGACCTTCCTCGGCGCATTAGGCACGGCTGCGGGTTCCTCCGGCAAAGAGTGCCTAGTTGTCCTCAGTAACCACCATTGCGCGGTGCCGCCTAGTGCGGCCCATCTGCAATTGTGGGCGGCTCAGAAAGCCCGCTCATCGTAGAACGCCCTATGGCCCCTTTTGGTCGCCTCTTACGACGGGCAGGGGATAGATACCGTGGTGGAATTCCTCAAACGCCCCCAATCCACAGGGCGGATCGAATCTAGTATTTCTGAAATGACTAGAAAAACCCGTGGCAGAAATTTATACACCTATTATAAGTACATTTGTACCTTCTATATTATATCAAAAATAATAAAATTTTGCCGAACTTATTTCCGTCCTGCTATGTGATATAGAATGACCTTCCTATGCCAGAGTATCGCCGCGCTTGTATCAAGTTAAAATTCCTGCCGACGAGGGTTTTGTTGTTGTGCGAGTCTAAAAACTCAGTCACACTTATTTTGATTACCCTACCTGGCACCGAACCTCGAGCCGCACCGGTTTTAGACGAGTATATTTCGTGTGCGTCAGAAATAAAACATATTGGAAATATTTATGGTTGATCGTAATCATTTTAAAATATCAAAGACATTAAACAGTATAGTCAGTTAATATAATTCACAGTTTGTTATAAAATGCGGAATTCCCGCTAGTAGGTATATCGAAGATAAATAAATTATAGTTATTGTAGTATAAAAACATTATATTACATAAGTACCTACTACGTGTTATCAGTAGGTATTTTAAAATCAATAATTTCCTAAGAATTATAGGTATCAGCCAAACACTATAGTTAAATTTATTCAACTGAGGCGCAATACAAGATGATGATTGCCCAAATTATTTATATTCTTTTAATTATTAACAAAACAAAATTACATTAATGATATATTAATGCATACTGGAAAATCTTAATTGTTATAACGATTAACAAAATAACTAAATCAATATAAAACACAGCTAGCAATAAAAATAACACGCCAAGACACGTAAAATGTACAGAAGCCGTAGATTAAATACACACGTCAACAAATAATAAAACACCCCTCGCGAAGGGATGCTTGGTGTGCAAAAACTACCCACGCAAAACTGCTTTATTGAAAGTCACAGCAAGGTTGTGTATGGCGCATGCAGACTAGTGTACTCACCTTTAAAGACATTATGAATTTCAATCGATTTCAGCTCACCAAATGAAGAGTAACATTCATTATTATAAAATAATTTAAATTTCCGCACTTCGGTACTTTACGATAAAAATGACAATAAATACACACTGGATAATAATATTACGTAACGCAGTATACACGTAATATGTAATTAAACTCTTGTCTTATTGTCGCGGTTCACAAGACGGTACTGATCGAATTTATTTCGGTTAGACGTAATCGCGCGTCGCGGTGTCACGGAACGTGCGTCTAAACAAGCTCACTATGGCGCCTCCTCTATTTTTTTGCCAGCGTGCGAACGGCTCGTCCTTGCTGTCAAACTGACTTTGACATTTGGAGTCGCGTTCCATCAACACTGAATTAGTTTTACTGATATTTTTAGCATTATGGGTTTTTGAAAACCCACTTAAATGGGAAATTAATAAGTAAAAATAGTTACGAGTTTTGGCGGGAACTTGGAAGTGTCATGAGGTGCTCTTGTTTTAATTCATTATTTTGGTGATATTTAGTATTATATTGCATAATTATTGTGGTATATTATCCAATATAGTTCTATTAAAGAGCTCAAATGAAGTGAATTGAAATAATTGTGCTAATCAAGTGTTTTTTTTGTTGCTGTCAAAACTCCTCGATAAAGTCTTGATAAGGTAGCCACTGCTTTACTTCGACATACTACAGATAATGAAATAGACAAACCAAACTTGACATTGGCAAAATGTAAACACAAATTCCATTATAAAAAAAAAAAAAATTGTTACAATAATTATTGTAAATGCATTTATTAAAAAATACTTCACACTCATAATATTTGGTAGGTAGGCAAAATAAGAAATCATAGAATAAATACAGCAGAATTAGTTATAATTCTCCACCAGTCTTTTCTTCTCACTGTTGATCATGAGATGAGTTTTGACTGCTTCGATAGCTGTTTTTGCGTTGTATTTATCTCCATGTGTCGTAGTGAGATGTGATCGAAGCTTCGTTGCCATGTTTGTGGGGTACTGGCAATGATGACAAGTGTACAAATACAAGCCATTGTGTTTTCCACTGCGCAGTACGTGCTTACGAAGATTTTCCTGTAATAATAAAATAAAACGCACTGTTTATAGATAATAGAGGCAATTCATACAGTATTTTCGTTTTATAAAGGGGGTACCGGCAGCTTACCAGAACCCATTGAATTTTCGAGGAACCGAAGGATCTATTGTCATCCCAAACGTTTCTAATCGCCATTTTTCAAATCAATGAAAATCTGATGTACAGCATTATCGAATTCATATTTGGCATCTGATTTTTCAACTCCGTGGTTTTCACACAGCAGTCAGCACACTCATGCCATAATGAGCTGTTTAGAATGGGTACTACCAACGCCATCTATTTTCATTAAAGTAATAAAGCGAATGAAAATTGAAAAAGAATAAAAATACAAACCAAACTGCCACATGTAAACTGGCAATAGGGGCAGCCGTAGGGTTTAATTCCTTTGTGACAAAGCATGTGCCTTTTCATATGGCTCGCCTGGTCCGTTTTAAATGTGCACAAATTACATTCGTGGTGTTTTATTCGCTCGCCGTGGGAACGCCGATGTCTGAAAGCGGTATTTTTGTCTATTATTTTTTCATACGTTTAACAACATTGAAGACATGTTATCCAATTTTAATTTAAACTTGTCAGAACTCAGATAATAATAGAAGTCAGTAAATGCCATCTATGAGTTTTAATATAATTCAATATAGCTTTGGGTATAGCGACATCTATCATACAATAAAAACACCTACATTTCGAACCAACCTTGTTTACCAAAAGTTTTATAACTAAACTCATAGATGGCGTTGTAACATATAGTTTATTACCATTGGATATGGGCCAGAAAACCTGCTAAGCAAGAAATTATAGGATACCTATCATAAATCCAGCACTTTCATACCTCGCGAGTTGAGTGGCAGTGGTCGCGACATAGTTGCACTGGTCGTGTGGACAGCGTTGCACTTGATTGGTCGACACGCCCGTGCAGTTACCAGCCACGTGGCGCGACAAAGCTGATCTGAAATTATTATTATATTACCATAGAAAATTAAAATATACAGGTAGTATTTATAACGCTTCTAGTTACATGGGAATATATTGCATAAAATAAATAATATTGAGCAAATGTGAAAATGAGGCATGCTTTTGTGAATTTATGAGAAACAAAACATTTTATAGTAAAATAGATTTGAAAATGCCTAATTTTGTTCTGTTATGTATTATTAGCTAGTAAGATTTTCGTATATCAGTGTCATTTGTGAAGACACAGCAGGTTTGTCTATTTCTGGCGCCATTTTTCTATTTCCATTTGGCATTCACTTATTATTTTATAAATATTCTTTTATTTTATTTTTTATTTTTTTAATGTTTAATCTTTTTTAGCTTTATCAATAGCATCTACTGTACTGTATAATAGCTTTCTATAAGTGGAAACTTTATTGATTTCTGTATGTATTATCGTACCTAGCTTATAAGAATTAAAATATTGTATGTTTCCCAAATAATAAATAAATAAATAAATTTTGTATGCGTTTGAAGGAAATTGCAATCGATATAATCGCAAGACAATCATCCACTTCTACTATCTCTGAATGGCTGTTCCATTCCACTGGGGGTTAAAGCAAAAGTTTCATGTAGGTGGTCCCAATAATTTAATACAAGTACAAAAATATGACGTACTTATGTTGAATTTAGCCGCCCCACCTGCCTACGCTTCTAGAATGGCGTCATAAGCTATACGTTATTTTTTAATGCCTTAGTAGGCAAACGAGCAAGCGGTCCGCCTGATTGTTAGCAGCATCCGCTGCCCATGGACTAAAGCAATGCCAGAGTTACAGCCAAGCCGTTGCCTACTGGGATTCTATGAAAACTTCTAAGAAGTATGTAAAGCATATTTTTTTCCTTAACTCTGTGTCATATTTGAAGAAACAATTAATTATTTTCCTAACTGTAGGTATAACACACGCAATATTCTAATCCAGTACAGTGTCTAGCATGAATCGATTTCAACACTCAGTTACTGGGAACCGTTTGAAATCTACCATCGAACTTTACGACTCCGCAATTTATGATCTGTGGAGAAATCTTAATACAGTCGCGTTTAGTTTCTAACAACACGTCTCATTGTATTTATTTGCGTTGTTATATTATTATTGTGGAAGACCAATAAAATTAAAACATAAGTGTTTTTTTTTAAAGGGCATAGGCACCATTTCCAGCCGCTTTTATGTGCTTATGATTTTGAAAAAAAGACGGTAGATGAAAGAAAATCAAAAAAGTCGAAAAAAATAGAGGCGAACTGTTCCCCACTACATGAGTTCGAGTGAATTAATTTTTGTTGTTTTTCATGGATATAATTTTCTCCCTGTTTTAATAGAAACCACGTAATAACTGGTATCATGATGCGCGCACACAAGGATACGCAGAATGATGCAGCGATAGCGTATGACACAGCTGTCACGCATACTGGCTTAAGAAAAGTTGGCCTATTTGTTTTAGTTTCATTGCAGCGCGTCACTCTATCTAAGTTATATAATTAATCAAAGTCCATAACATGTCATAAATAAACACAAGTGTTTATGTCTCTAACTTCACCGATTCAAATACATACGTACATTGGAACTTGGAGTAAGCACACAAGACGCGATTGAAATAATTAGAGGGTTGTCAGTAAGTTATGTTCACGCCAGGCGGAGTGGACGGTGGACAGCGACGCAGGGAATGCAGATAAACACCGGCCCGCTTTAATGAGACGTCCAGTTAAAGGACTCTAAGAGACGTGTTAACTGTTAGATTTACGTACGTGAGAATTTGCTGTAGATATTTCTTATGCGGACACGGTAAAGCCCAAGTTAAACGAGGATGAGCAAGACACACTTATTTCTTGCCACAATTATGTCGCCTGAATAATTGTCTCATAATATCGCACTATTCGACATTTTATTGATATAAATGCCATAGGCTGGGCAGTGAGCAAGTGCATCACCACACAAAAAACTACTCTCTATCTCTACCAAACACTTCATAAGAAAAAGAAGCAAAATTAATTACATTTACCAAATCGGTAGAGCCAAGCTGGCAACTAAGGCATTACCGCAGCTGCATTAATGCAAGACGTCGCAATAACACGTAAGATATTACACAAGTTAGATCATCAGCGGTGTTAGGCGCCCCCCAATGGCTCCTAGATGTGCAATTGTCTAGATATGTTTGAAGTTGGCCGGTAATGGCGGCGTGGAGTTGATTCACGCGAAATGTTTCAGCTCCCGCAAGAGTTCGGACGGTTTAGATCGTTCGATTCCCGCTTCTGAGGATTGTGAAGTAAATTATGTATTTTTGTGCTTGTGAGGTTATCACATTTGTTAGTGTTCGTTATCGTTGATATATTAGATGTAAGTCTCACTATGACAATTGAAACAATTTTAATGACCTTTTAAATGGAATATAAAGGTGCTGGTAAATTGTATCGTTGCAGGAACGAACAATAAAATAAATTGTCATAACATAATATCCAATTAAATATATTTGTTTTGTTAAAAATGAATATCAAATGTAACCTCACTTTGTATATGTTATTCGCGGCATATTAAATGTAAAAATAATGAGAGCTTTAAATAAAGAAGTTTATTTTACATTTGTAACATCTGCATCTAATTAGATTAAAGATTAGAAAGTACTGTGAACTCTGAACATACGTAACCATTTTAATTTATACAAGAAATATTTTATTTTTACCGTAGTTCTGATAGGTTTTATAATAAATTCGATTAGTTGTAATGGCCACTCTAGAAGGTACGAATAGGGCACGCCCGATCTTATTTCTAGATTACTTTATTTATTTTATTTTTATGGATGGTACCATAGGCTGTATATACACGCACATACACACACACACTCACGCCTTTTATCCCCGAAGGGGTAGGCAGAGGCGCAACTAGTGTACCCACTTTTCCACGTTATTCCGTCCCATGATGTGATAAAGGGCGAGCCTATCGCCATATTGGGCACATATTTCAGACTCCGGGCTGATACTTAATAGAAGAACTCAATATCAATTTGCCCGACCCGGGGACTGAACCCGAGACCTCAGTATTGCAGTCGTACCGTAATACAACTACGCCACCGAGGCAGTGGATAATTATAAATACATCGTATTTTATCGTCGTATTATGTATAAACGAAAACCTTTTTAGTTCTTGATTTTCGGCAATAAGCATAGCGCATTGCAAAGCTTAACAACTCAAAATGCTATACGAATTATGATGTTGATATTGTTAAACCACGTTTGTGGCACAAACAAACTGGCGAAAGACCAGCTCGTAAAAAATAAAAACACGACTGTCGACTGCATTTGCGGTACATCCAGCCACAAACACGAACTGTCAACCAAACACGAATCACGACAATCATACACTGACAGCGCATACCTAACACGTGCTAACGATAAACAGAAACTATCTTCGTTTTGATCCGCGCTGAAAATACGACGCATCCGGCCGCCAAATTTATTACTATATGGTATAAAAATGTCATCGCTGGCAACACCGAGCGCACAATCAAAGCGCTGCTGTCAAATTACGCGGCTGTCGGTATTTGTGAAGGAGTTGTGGCGACGTGTGACACGCGTTGCATCCGCTGCGCGTGCGCTGACCAACGTGACAAGCCAAGTTGAGGTTATTTCTGTCAGTGTGTTTTGTTCTTGCTTCCGAGATTGTTTATGGTGTGGATAAGTGAGTTATTTTCGATACACCGGGCATATTTTATTTAGTCATATTTTTATTTATGGTAGACAGTTGAGCCAGTACAGTGCTCAACCAGGATATACCATTAAGATAGAAAACCGACGTGAAGAAATTCAGCTATCATGTAACATCACCAAAAGATGAAGAACTAAAATCTCGCTTTCTATTTTTCATATTCTTTCTTTTTTCATATACAGACAACAGCAACGTTCCAAGGCATCATGTTTATGAGCAGTTCCTAGTTTTGCTGAATATTAAGATCTTTCCACGAGCGCATATTGAAAACAAAGGCAGACCACCAGAGTCGACACTTGTGTCTTTCAGCCACCTCCATATAAAATAACTTAACAAGGATGTGTTAGCGGGGGGAAGTCGTATAAATCAGGATAGCACAACCTCTGCCCATGAATGCATTGTTAAAAAACGTACGAAGGATCAATGTATGAACACAAAAGCTGTATATAAAAGGGTCAAGAAAAGAGATCAACACAACATATTAAGTCAATCTGAGCAGGATGAACCAGTAAACTATGTTACAGAAGATATAGAGGAAAATAGTCAAAGAGGAACCGAAAATAAAGATGAACATCGCTATGCACTTTTAAAAAAACTTTTTGATAAATTGAAGGAAATACGCCTATCTGATTCACAGTTAGATGTTAAAATTAAGTGTATATGTAGTTTTATTTTTGAAGAATGTATTCGCTTTGTTGTTACTTTTTTTAGAGGAGATTTGCTGAGTAAATTTTTGTCCCTGTATAATGGGTAGTGAAAGACAGAAAAACTTCGCTTTAAACATAATGCAGTGGAATGCACAAAGTTTACGTTCTAAGTTAGTAGAGTTTAGGCACTTATTAACACAGGAAAAGATACACATTGCGTTAATTAGTGAAACGTGGTTAACACCAGAGCTAGAATGCAAGATTAGTGATTATAATATATACCGGAGAGATAGAGATGATTCGTATGGAGGTGTCGCAATTATAGTTCATAAATCAGTCAAAGTTCAGGAATATTCCATTAATGTACGAAATACGGGAATAGAAATAATGTGCGTTAAGGTATTCAATTGTGGTTATATTAGTTACATTATACTTTTATATTGTCCAAGCTCGGTAAATACAACGCAAGCTGATTGGGATGACATATTTTCAAAGTTTCCAAAGAATTGTGTGATAATGGGTGACTTTAATGCACATCACGTTAGCTGGTCTTATAAAAACAATACAAGAGGTAAGCAGATTTACGAATCAGCTTTAGAATATGGTTTTGTTTCTATAAATGATGGACAACCTACAAGAATTAAATTGGTTAATAATTATGTACAAAAATCCTCGCCGGATATTACTTTTGCATCAGTTGATATAGCTATTCATTTTAATTGGCGTGTTATAAGCGAACATTTAGGTAGTGATCATTTAATTATTTTGATAAAATTTAATTTTTATGATACTATTCTCTACTCACAGAAACGGAATTTTAAATTAGCAGATTGGCGTGGCTATAAGTCTTCACTAGAAACTTACTTCTCAGAAGTTGTTTTAAATGAAACTAATGTTCAGTCATTATATGATGTTTTTATTATCCTAATAAATAAAGCAGCTGATAGGAATATACCGATGATGAAGATAAATAATAATCCACAAAGTAAATTTAAGCCTAAATCATACTGGTGTCAATCGATCTCACACTTAGTAGGTGAACGTAGGTTAGCTTTAAGTAAATTTAGAAAAAATCCAACACCAGAAAATTTAACTATTCTTAAAGAAAAAATAAGTATAGCTAAGAGTGCAATCTGTAGGGCTAAATATAAAGAGTGGCAGAATTTTTGTAATAATATTGACAATTCAGTTTCGGTATCAGATATGTGGACTCGAATGAAATGGTTGAAGGGACATAGAAAGGCTAGAACAGTTGTTCCACAGGAATTACAGATAGAGATGTTACGGAATCTTGCTCCTGATTATGTACCTTATGAACCACCAATATTCACCTCAGAAAATGAGTTACTGGAATCAAGTTTTACGTGGCAAGAAATGCGTAACTGTTTGAATAAAAAAGATACTGCCCCCGGAATAGATTCAATTACTTATTCCATGTTATTCCATCTACCAAATATTGCTCAAAAATATTTACTCAGAGTATATAATTTAATTTTTAACACTGGTCACGTTCCTGATCAGTGGCGTAACATAAATGTTATTCCTATCCCTAAACCAAACTCTGTGGCAGAAGTAAGGCCGATATCTTTAATGTCATGTATTTCTAAAGTTTTTCATGTTATGATTGCAAGACGACTCGAATGGTATGTAGAACGATATGAAACCCTATCTCCTTTAACCACGGGCTTTAGAAGGGGACTCTCCTGTTACGATTGTTTGACCCGCTTAGTAACGCAAATACAAATTGGGTTCTCAAATAAAACCCCAACCCTAGCTTGTTTTCTCGACATTAAAAGTGCATATAATAATGTAATTATAGATAAGATGTTAATTATTTTAGATGAGTTAAATGTAGGGAAAAAACATTGTCAATATCTTTACAACATGTTGAGCGAACGTCGTCTCAGAATCAAAAATGATTCTGAGGGAGGGGAGGATTTAGTTAGATGTACCGGCAGGGGCTTAGCTCAGGGTGACCCTATTTCACCTTTGTTATTTAACATATGTACTTACAAAATTTGTCGAGAAATCCTTATTGTGCAAATATGTCAATACGCCGACGACTTTGTATTATACACAAGCAGTAATAACATGATGGAAAGCGCAAGTAAAATTCAAACTGCTCTTAATTCTCTGGTATTTTTCTTGGATGAATTGGGATTGGAGCTTTCAATAAGCAAGTCAAAGTTTTGTGTATTTAGTAGGAATTATAAACAACAACAAGTTAACCTTGAAATTAATAATTCGCCACTTAGTTCTGTAGATTCATACAGATACTTGGGTATGTGGTTAGATAAATCACTTCGTTGGAATAAACACATTAATGAAATAGCGGCAAAAACTCAGAAGTTTTTAAACTTGCTCAAGGTTCTTTCTGGGTCATCTTGGGGGTTGCATCATAGCCATTTACGTAGGATTTATATATCGGTGGTCAGGAGTAGGTTGGAGTACGGGTGCTTCTTGTATGACAATAGTGCCAAAGTACATACGAACAAGTTAGATAAAGTACAAAATCAAGCACTTAGAATAGTAGGAGGTTTTATTAGAAGTACTCCCATACATGTGATGGAATGCGAACTTTGCGTGCCTCCACTGCACCTTAGAAGGAAATGGCTGGGCATTAAATTCTGTTTAAGGTCTCTTTCATGGTCTGAAAACACAACAATTAAGCTATTGGATAAACTGAGCGCTCTTAGGCACACCAGATTTTGGACAAATAAGAAAATACCTTTACTTGTTACCACTTTTGAAGAAGTTAAAGATGAAAGAATTAAATCTTCACCCTTCTTAGAAATGTATAATTTACAAATTTGGGTTACCAGCATTAATACTAATCAAATTGTGGTGCCTTATTTAGATTCTATACAAAAACCTAAAAAAACGTATGAGTCTAATTGCTTAAAAGTTGACACCATAAAAGAATTGTGGGAGAAATATCATGGTTGGGATGTTATCTATACTGATGGGTCTAAGAGCGATCGAGGTCAAGGTGCTGCGTATTATGTTTCAGCATCAGCAGTAGCAGAAGGAAGTAACAGACATGGTATTTTTAAGATCATAGGGTGCGTTTCCATTATGTACTTGGAACTTATTGCGATATCAGAAGCCTTATCATATATCACTATTAAGGAAAGAAGAAAAGTAGTCATTTGCAGTGACAGTAAGAGTGCCTTATTACATATAGCTCGATGTGCCTCTGGCTACATAGGTGCATCGATAGCTTATGTAATTCTTTCCAAAATTATTGATGTTCTCGCTGCTGGAATAGACTTGAAGTTGCAATGGGTTCCATCGCATATTGGTCTCAGGGGTAATGAGAACGCTGATTACTGGGCTAAGCAGGCAATTTTTGAGGGAATGGAAATGAATATTGAGCCAAATTATACAGATTTCTTTCCTAAATATAAATATAGATGTTATTTACTTTGGAAGGAATATTTTGACAATAGATCTAAGGTTAAGGGTATATGGTATAAATCTATAGTCTGTGAGCCTCCTCGAATTCCTTGGTTTAATAACTGTAAATTACATAGAAAACTTATAGTAATAGCATTAAGAATACGATCTGGACACCTTCCACTCAATGGTTTCAATTACCTTATAAAGAAGTCTAATTCTCCAAACTGTGAATCTTGTGGTACAGTTGAGGACGTTGAACATCTATTAAATGAATGTGTACGGTATGAAAGTGATAGAAAGGTTTTGATGACTAAATTAAAAGTGAACAAAAAAGATATAGGTATGTTCCATCACATTTTGTCGGCACCAATGTCAGAATCAGCATATTTATTATTTAAGTTTGTAATGTTGCGTTTTTAATATTGTGTTGTATTTAATTTTACTTACTGTTTAAGCATAGATTATATTATTGTATAAGGTACGATGGGACTGACATATATGTTTACATATAAAAGTCCCTAAATTAAATTAAGAAATAAAAAAAAAAAAAAAAAAAAAAGATCAAAGTGGGCGAAGATTTGAAAGATATATCGCCATTCGTCAGTTACACTTAATTGAATACAGAACTGATTTAAAAAGTATATCGTTATCTTATTTGTGTCGTTTGAAATATATGGTTAGGGAACACGAGAAATATGAAGTTTCCAAAATCGCAAACTTGCTCCTCTGCTAATTTTCATTGTCAAACGTACCTACACTAGATGGTATTTTTACACCAACGAAACAGAAATGAGTAACTACTAACCTGCTAGAAAACTTCTTGCAACACTTGCCACATTCCCAGTCCACGTTTGTAGCCTGGATTCTGTCTACCGAAGGCGCCAACGACGGCAGCTTCACTCTCCCACTGTGTTCATTCTTTTTATGATTAGCCAAGCTCGTCTGCCGCGTGAAGTTCGCCCCACAAGTCCCACACACAAAGGGCCGCTCAAAAGTATGCTGTCGAAGATGTTGGCGTAAGGACGCCTTCTTAAAACTCTTCGGGCAAAGAGGACACATGTATTTTATGATAGTTTTTGCACCTTCTCCAACATTGGCGGTGGTACGAATAGGTTCTGAGTGTAGAACTTCGTGGAAGAAGCATTCGGCTTGAGAATCGGTGGTGAAGAGGCATTGGCTGCAGTTCCAGTAGATTGAGGCGTTCGAGGTGGATGGAAGGAACTGGCAGGCGTTAGATCTGATGTGGCGGGTCACTTCTTGGGACAGGATGAAGGCCATACCGCATTTTGGGCACCTTAAATAATATAAAGTGATTATTTTATGGACTTTAGTATATACTATAGAAGGTAATAATTGGTATGGTTACTTACTTTTTCTTGATATCAGGATGAACAGCACGGATATGCTCTTTAAGTACCAGAATATTCTTTAATATAACATTATCAATACAATACGGACACTTTTTGGTCAGACCTTTGGACAATACTCCTTGCTCTTTCATAGTCTCCTTTCTTTTAATTCTATGCTCTGAAGTTTGCCGGTGATGTTTCGCTTCTTCCGAAGAATTGAAGTTCTTCTCACAAACAAGACAGAAGAAAGCTCTTTGTTTATGTTTGGATTTCAAATGAGCTGCTAACGTCAACGAAGATTTGAACTTCGCAGTACAAAGTTGACATTTATGAAGCTCCTGATAATCATCTGTTCCCGTTAAAGCCAGCGGATGTCCCGTTCTCTCGCTGTGTTTCTTCATTTCTATATTGTACCTAAATTCTTTCAGACATGTGTAACATTTGATAATTGTCTTCTTTCTGATTATTATAGGCATGGATCTGTTGATAACAGCGATGACTTCGCTATGATCAGAGCTGGATATGTGTTGCAGCATCTCTTGGGAGGAGTCACACTCGAATTTGCAAAAAGAACACCAGAACCGACCCTCCATCATGGACATTCTCTCTTCATGTTCCTCCGAGAACCAATGCTGCATGAAGTTGGAAAGCCAGTTGGTGTAGAACTTGCAAGGACTGCATTGAAAAGGCGATTGGTGGACTATAGCGTCGATGTTGTCGAGGATCAATTGTTGGTAAACAGAGCTACTGGTCTCTCGTGCTTTACGAAAATGGTAATGGGATATAAGATGCTTTCCCATCAGATGTTGTTTAACCCTCGATTTACAACCTCCACAGTGGACATAATTCGGCTTTCGCTTTCGTTTTTTCTTCTCTATTTTCACATGCAATTTCGGATTAGATTTCTTGCGTTTTCTTTGAACTTGTGAATAGATACCAGCGTTGACGAATCTGGATGGACGTGGTAGACGTTTGTCTAGATTTAAGGGTTCAAGATGGCCAGAAAATTCCAATTCATGTTCAGGTAACACTTTTTTCAGATGCAAACTTGACCGCAGATGCTTGTCATAAATCGCTCGTGAGCCCAACCTCCTGTTGCAAGGTCCACACCAATACTGTACTGATCCTTTACTTTGTATAATTGGTTGCATGATTTGAGTCTTCTCATTGGCACCCGGAACCCATTTTCCTTTGGTATGCCCTGGAGGTGGAGCATCATAATCATCATCCCGATCATTACCATCAGGAATAATTTCTCCTGTATTTTCTTGATCATTCATATCCCAGTCTTCGTGTTCAGGAGACGCTGGTCTCCACTTACCTCCCGTGTAATTCGGAGGTGGTTTCCATTTCTCCTCAGAAGCATGCTCCTCCTCATCATCTTCTTCAGAAACCTCAGATTCCTCACTGTCTTCATAACACATGGCATAAGGCGCAGGAATATCTTTTTTGACATTACCACTTATACTGGCAACGGCATTAATAAGTTTAGTTTGATTGTCAACGTTACTTCCGATCCTCAGACTGTGACCTCCTATCCAGTCTTCTCCTCTTAGATTGGTTTCTAGAGGACTCATACGAGGAATGTCTCTCGAAGTTGATGCTACTATCAAACTCTTTCTATCGCTAGCTTTTGATAAAGGAATAGGTGGGGTCAGTCTTGCCAAGGACGTCTTTTTTACGCTGCTCTGGAGTTCTAAAGACTGGAAGAATACATCAGCTCCGAGGCTGTAGGTGGGTTCGAGAGGGTCTATGGGGGCCAGGCCACGTTTTGATGCGTTGTTCTTCAGTTTGCCGCATCTCTGGCTCCGGTGTTTAATGTAGTTATCCAAGCCGATGATGGTGGCGTTGCATTTGATGCAGAGGTGATTGTCTTCGTCATCATCATCTCTTGGTGACAGCATCTAAAACTAAGGAAATGGGAGATACCGTAAGTGACATAAATTATTATATTTACGGAAGAATGTGGGACGAGTAATTATATTTTATTGTATTAATGAAAAAAAAAATGTTGAAGATAGCCTTAGGATTTTAGGATCTGGATCTTGGTAATTTTTTATAGAATTGGCGTATGCTAAGTCAGCGGAATGTTCAAACAGAATTAAAAGACCATTTTGTATTTTTTTACTCAATAAATGCAATACAATTATTTCAGTATATCATTAAAGGTAAATTCTCGATTTTCTTCGACATTATGTTTGGACTGCACGCATACCATCAGATGCATTGAGACCTCCTTACCATGCATTATAAAAGTATCACAATCTAAGTTACATGATAATTACTAATAGTCTAAAGGGTCGATTACACAGGAGTGCAGACCGCGGCGGGTCGCGGCATCGCGTGACGTTCGAACATTAACTGACGACGCGCCGTCACAGTTAACTGTGCCAATAAATACACATCGAATGCGGATTATTTAACGGAATAGTTCGCGATCATCGATTATGTATGCGCGGTAAGGTGGTGTACTCAATGGAGTTGGGAAACGCTGCGTGAATTTAATCTCTAAGAAATACGTGGTCAATCTTTATCCATTTGTAAAAGGGGGGAATGGTGTAGGGACACACACACTTGCACAACTACGTACGTGCACTTACATAGTTGCGCAAATGTGTGTGTCCCTACAATCTTAGATATGATTTAATTACGTTGAAATGATTTGTGCGAAAAAAATTATATACATTTGTAAATATTTTATTATGCCTAACAAATTAATAATAATTTATTAGTATATAACACACAAATTGTGTTCCTAGTGAAAACATAGTTTTATTTTAGCCTATGATGAATTAATTACTCAATTCATGTTTTTACAGCCAGGAAATCCGCTGCCAGCCGTCATCTCAAGCATTTCTCCAGGCATACCACGACACCTATAAACATCCATCCATTTAGAAACTATTGATTTTATATAATATACTAAGATATATTAATGATATAATTTATTTAATATATCCGATAATTAAAAGGTACATATTATATATTATTATGTTAAAACAAAAAGCAGTTTCGTCACAAATGTGCAGGGTCCTTGATGCTGATTACGGCGGAACTCGGCTAGTGTTTAGCATACGATTGAGTTGTGAAAAGTATTCGCATTGTTGGAGCGTCACGAGCACCACTGATAAATCAGCGTGACGTCACAACACGTCATGCCTTCGCATACTTTGTGCCTACTGCCTTAGTAGTTATTGGTATAATTAGATAGAAGAAATGATAGTCAATTAATCATGTTAATGGTTTTTTTTTCTAGCATAGGAAATTCACTACTGGTGTCATGTGTAATATACTCACACTATAGCAGAGTCTAATACAATTTTGACCACTAGAAAACATAGCGACTTATGAATTACATAACAGATGACCACGAAAGAAGGGTTTTCGCTAAGAACAAAGTATTTTTTCCGGTACCACGCCATTTTTTTTTTGTTTTTTGTTATGGACGTTACGGTCAGTAGCCTGACGCGAGTCGGCTTTTCTGACCACACCGGTCTTTCGGGCGAACGCTTTAGGCGCTCCAACCCTTTACATTTAAACGACCACGCTGAGGGCACCCCCTAAGTGGGGTACGAGCCTCGGCTCAGGCCATTCGTTGGAAGATGATTGAGACATCAGCGATTAGGGGATTTTAGCGGTGTAATACACCAATCTATCCATTGTTTTCATCGGCCCACGCCATTATCATTGTACAAACTACGATAATTGTATTGACTTGTTGGATATGGTTTGGTAGAGTCACTCAGTGCTAGTTTTATAAAGAGCAGGTGGGCGATGATGGTACCTAATTACCATTATCCAAGAACACATCTACGAAAGGTATTGCGAATTAAGAAAATAGTGAGGCTTTATTACGTCAACAATTTCAGCAACTTAGCCTCTGTCTATACCTTTAAAATGGCGTTATGTTAGGTGCTAATGACGATAATTACATTTAATAACAGTAATAAACACGAGAACAGTGGTACATAGATAATTGACATTTATTCAACAATAAGTCATAGGAGTATTAAGTTATGCTGAAGTAATTAAGATGCGAGATAAGTGAACAGGTGGCCAGGGCATGTGTTATTACTAATTACCAGCAGTTATCCGATCTTCGGTATTAAAATGTTCGGAATGGCCGGACACATAGACTTTGTTGCATATTATAATTGTAAGGAAAGCAGCAGCGGGTGAAATTTCTGAGAAAGCTGCTCAAAACCTAGTTGGTTATACAATTCGAAGGTGAAACAAACAAATCGATTGTTTGATGACTATCAAAAGTAGCAAAACTATCGAACATTTCAAATGACTAACTAGTACATGGTACTGTAATGCGCGTGTCACCCTGAGGCATAAGATGTTACACTTCGGGGAGCGAATCCATCAGCCTATAGGGCGCATATTCTATCCACTCAAACTTCGAATTTGCTGTACAAAATAAAACACAAATATTTTTAATTCTACTTGTGAATCGAACCAAGTACTTCATGATACACAGCCCAAACATGCAACAACTATACTAATAGAGTGATTTAAGAAATCTATGAGCAATGATAATACACTATTCTTCTAATAAAACCAACCATGAACCAATTTCCAAAAACCATAATTGCAAATCAAATTCTGCGAAGCCTAACCCTGAGTGACACAATGATGGTACGAGTCAAACGATTTTTAATTATCTTCGGAAAGGCCAGATACCTGTTACGCGCGGGGCGAGGGGCTTCCAGGGGAGGAGTGCAAGGACATCGTGTGAATCAAACGGTCATTAATTATTCGGCAGTCATCTGTCTGCCAGAGCTTACCATCGACTTCTCGACGCGTTACTGATATTCTCTATAACGATCGAAGTCTGAACATAATCAAACTTTACCCAATTTTTAAGTATTTCTATTGTGTTCGAAGTAATTTAGAGAAGAGAGATTTGTCCAAACATATCTACTGGTGATAGGTCTCTCATATGTAAGAGTCCGTCTGGGTGGGTACCACCGCAATGTCTATTTCTACCGCCAAGCAGCAGTGTGCATGCACTTTTGTGTTTCGGTTTGAAGGACATTGTAGTCAGTGTAACTGCTGGACATAATGAGACATCTTATGTCTCAGGATGACGAGCGCAGTGGAATGCCACACAGTACTTTGTAACTCAAGGTGCTGGATGGTGTTGCTACTGTTTATGGGTGGTCGTATCGCTTACCATCAGGCGAACAGCATGCTCGTGTCGTCATTCAATGCAATAAAAAAATATATTTAAAAAGATGATATTTAAGAAGAAGATATTATTAGTATGATTTAATGAAATCGAGTCAACTGATGGTCAGTGAAGTCACATGTTGACTGAAGCGTGGACACAAAACGCGATGGTAAGGGTTTGGCAATAATTATGAATATCTGCAAATATTGGGGGTTTTGTGGATGCCTATCGTATCTTTAAGGAAAGGAAAGGAGATTGGTAATACGGCCCGATCGAACTTGCAGTCAGATTGTCGGTCCAAAAATCCTTTGTCAATTTCAATCCATTCCAGATAATGCGTTCATCATTTTGGTATTACTAGTTCATAGCAGTCACTTATCATCAGATTAGGATTCGTTAAAACCCTTAATCGAGTACCCCAAGTAAGATCCGCAGTGACGCGCGTCAATCGCGCCCGCGCCGCCTGACACCATTGTCACGCGCTGACAAATGACTGACAAATAGCGCGTCACCCGGGCCTCGTTAACGTCATTGTCATTACCGTACCTTTTAATTACTACTTTACTGTGTCTTTTGTTTTGTATTGATTATCATTTGTCAATATTGCGTATGCCGTTTTCTCACCTATATGGTGGGAGTTGGGACACTCGTCAAACTGACACGAGATGTGTCGGTGTTTATTTGCATTTCTACTTACCTCTTTGTAAAAGACATTAGTATGTTTTTTTTTGTCCCGAACTGCTTGTAACTACGATTACATTAAATGAAAATACCGCTAAACTGGGATATGTATGATACTTAGTAGATGGAAGGTTTTAGATATTTTGTAGTGGAATTGATAGCGATCGTATCTACACATTGCGAGTATTATCGTGGACCTGTTTCCGTAAATCGAGATCCGAAGCAAACCGGTGTACAGTTACACAGATGTAATATTGGCACGATCGGGGGATGCAACGTCTCTCATTATTCCACATTACACTTGGAATATTTAATCACTTTTGATTGGCAAAGGCCATGAAGACAAGAAAGTATGAAAATTTGAACATTTTAGTATAAATACAGTAAATACAGTATTTCATGGTCTCTGTCAATCTCCCTTACCACATGAAAGATATTACCAACCTTGATAATAAAATAAGGAAGAGATCTAGTAATTGTGATGAGACACAACATAAGAGCAAATAGTTAAGCTCTTCAGATGTCGCTAGATGTAGAGTCGGTAATCCTGATTATACTGGTGAAATCTATGATTTTTCTCCAGTGTAATCAAATTGATCAGGCTATAGATTAATAAACTGTTTGAAAGGTTTATTTCCCTACTCTTAGTAAAAAAAATATTAGTAAAAAAAAATATGCCCCGTCATTGGTTAAATTATTTGCTTTGTTTTTTCTTTCGTAATTCAAATTTCAATCATAATATATTTTTTAACAATCCTTGGTATTTGTAAGCTGTTGTGATTGCCTTTATTTTAATTCTTTGTGTTCTTATTTTAAATTATACGTATCTCTAGCGTTCCAAAAATAAACATCAAAGCAGTACAGTTCTAAAATAGAATGAAAGAAATACTTAATTATTTTTAACTCGCACTTCAAAGTCTAACTTTATTAAACATCTCACCATACGACTATATGATATGCTACTCTATAATAACATCAAAGAATATCTACTATAAGCTACCACCTACCATCTAAAACCCATAAAATGTCTCAATACATCAGCCGTCAATCTAACACGACCACATCTACACTTCCATTACCCACACACTTGGTAGCGAGTGTTTGTGTGTGTGCAATACGGGTGTGTGACGACGTCCGTCAGTCACGCGTCCGCGGAGGCGTGGACCTCACCCGAGGTGGGTGCCGCTTGGTACCGACGTTTGCGACCTCAGGTATGAATATAAGGACTTGGAAAATGTTGACTAAATGGTATTGACTTGAGTTAAAAGACGAAATAGTGATTAATGTTATAAAAATTTATTTACATAGCGTTTTATTTGAATCGGATATCAAAATATGATTTTAGTATCTGTTTAATGTGACGATGGCTTAGTTTTGTAATAATCAAACAGCACTATAAATCATGCAATCATTAATACAATGACAGATATGACAAATTGACATTTCTTCACTGCAATCAAGGTCTAAGTTACAATGAAATAATGTACTTTCACTGTTGTATTCGCGTTATGGCATATATTATGATCATCAAGTACTTAACGTAGATAATTATCATAAATCAATAATAATTATGTGTTAGCCCATTTGATGGATTTAAAAAAAAACGACTTTATAAGAATATATAAAAGTGTTTTGCGTAGACAAGACATTTACAGTGTTATTACAAAAATTACTTTTGGCACAGTTAAAACACGTGTTTAGCTAAACGGTGTCTAATTCTAAACACCCGTCTAAACCCTTATGTGCCTGACATGCCTGTCAGTGTGCGTCAAAGATTTTAGACAACCATCGGCTTGTGTTTAAATATAAACAATCTCTAAACCATGTCTAACTCTAACCAATGCTTAAACATGAATTTGTAATAGAAGAAACGTGTTTAACTTTTTTGTAATAACACTGTTAAATTCGAAACAATATGCAGAATATCATAAAAATAATACACTAATTATCATACATAAATGGCACAACATAATTAGATTTTTAATTATGGAATTATCACAGCACCAACCGCCCGCCCCAAGCGGATCGCATCCGCGACGTCGTCAAAGGCTGTCGCCCGAATAACGACGTCGCCATCGATCGAGCTGCGGCCCCCGGCCCGCGCGCCCCCGCGCCTGCACCCGCACCCGCTGGCCGCCTCGTCACCTTAGCCGTGCTGCCGATTGAAATGTTCCAATTTCAAATTTTAAAATAACATCTGACCATTGCATCAATAGCGACCTGGCCGAAATATCCCTAAAGGACGAAATGACCGATGAAAGGACATGTCCAAAAACGGGTCTAAAATTCTAATCAAGGCACTTTATATATATTTGGATAGATCTCCTAAAAACTAGCGTTTTTCAATAAATCGTTTAATTTTAAAAACCTTCTATTTTGAGATTTATGTAATTATATTTTGCTTAAAAACTACACTTAATTGAATGTTTTAAAAAGTGAATTATAAATGGAGGGGTCTAAAAATATTTGAGAATGGATCCAAGATCCATATTTTGCCCCTTTAATATCCCTAAAGTTTGAGCCTGGTTAGATTTTGAGGCCCGGCACCAATACAAAACGCGGACATCTCCTTTAAAAATAGAAGGAACTGTATAGGGGTTGTTCCTTCTGAATTCAAACAATAAGTGCCCATTTTATGATGCATAAAGTGCACATAATAATTTAAAAAAACTTGAAATGAAGTTTAAACATAGAATTTAATGCTAATTTTTAATGCAAACGGACATAGAGCGAAGTTGAATGTGTGACTGCATTGTCACAGGATTTTCTTTTGTTGTCTCTCTTAAGTTGTCGCGCTACATATTGTAGAGCTTAGAGCTTTTTTTTATTTCAAAATTTTTCATTTCGTATTTTCAATATAATATCTATAACATAGGAGTTTTTTGGACGAGTTGTCATATTGACACAAATTATTAGAACAGAAAATGTTCCAAATATCAAAATGATATTATTAAATGATCTATGGGGTGCATATTTATACTCTGGTATCTGAAGGTTCTCAGGTCGCCCTCTACTTCGGAAAACTTTATTATTTTTGGAAAATAGCAAGTATATTTGCGAGAATTGGTTGCATGTATGTAAAATCATTGTTTTTAATAAACAACTGATGGGCCAATAACTTTAGTAACTTAGTTTTATGGTTCCAACTTTGACTAAACAAACGTAAATACAGTAACTTTGGGAACATTTCAGTCATATTCTAACTTGTCAAGGCAGATGTGAGGCTCAATTTTAATTTATATTTTTTTCTCTTTTAAGCGGTCTGATAATTTTTGGACTTATTGGGCTAATGTTAAACCAATAGACCAATGAACTATATAGGGCAGGAATAGGTACCTTCTTAATTTGCATTGAGACAGACGTGATACCAAACCTTGTTAGTACAGAAAACATATGCCCAACAGTGGACACATGGCTAATATCCAAACACGGTATAACATTAAAACATAAATTTCGTTTCAATTAATTCAAACCCCGTGGTTTTTACGGACCTCCGTTAAATGTTACATTATAAGCCTAGGTTGGGAGGGAATCAATTATAATTCCCATTAGATGAAGGCGGGGCCCTCTGATTTATACGAGTGCAGGCTGGTCGCTGCACAGTTCTATTGGCATATTGTAGCTGATTTGGTAAATTTGGAACTGCTTTCGATTCGCAGCTGTTAAAAATATTTGTGCAACGGATGTACGCTAATTATTACGTGATGGATCTCTGATACTTATGAACGTTTGGGTAGATACCGAAGTCTATCGCTGCCGTCGAGCAGTGCAAGCTCCGTTTCGCTTTGAATGGCATTGTAGCCTTGGGCATTATGCTTAAAGTACAAGTGCTTTGTAGTGGTCAGTTTAACTAATCAAAAGGTCTAGCCGGAATTAATAATGGCTGCATATCCTGAGAGATTATAAAAAAATATATACCCACTTATATAAAAACCTTGATGACAAAAATTTACAAAGCGATGATGTCTTCCTGGTGGAGTTCGAGTCTGAGTCTGTATCCATAATATAATACATAATATATCTATATATAATAAATACTATGTTTAAAGCCGCTCACAATCGAAAAGTTGCTATTCATTTAGTTTTTTCCTCAATATGCTACAGAGATGCTTGTTCCTAGTTATATCCTAAATATGCCATTAATTCGCATGAAGCGATGTTCCGCAATCAATCTTGCACCTGTGGACCGGTGCCCGCGGCCCGCTGCCGTCCACACGACGTATGCCTCCCGTGGGAACATCCATTAGCGACAACGGCCCGAAACTTCACTCTTGTTATGCATCATATTAATATAAGTATGTAAATTACTATACCGCAGTAGTTATTGGAGAGACTATGATTTTTTTTATTGGTGGTTGACTAGACGAGCAATTTACACGCTATTGGTAAGTGCAAATCTGTTTTAACAGTACCAACACCATCCAGAATTTTGAACGCAAACGTCCATAATATTTCACTGTATTCGTCATCTTGAGAAGGTGGTTGTTAAGCTTCAAAATGTCTAATAATTAGTCTGGCTAAAATGCCCTTTACACCAAAATATTACGTATACTTGCGGCATAAAGGTGTACTTCTTGGATGAAATTAATATTCTAGAAATAAAAATCTTCTAAAGGTTATAAATTTGATCGATTTGACCTTTACATTGCGGGATTCGGAAAGATTTTGCTCTTACTTTTGATAATTGTTGTAAATTGTTTATAATTTTACTATTACTTTGGTAAAAAACATATAACACGTACGTACGTACGTACTCACACTTACGCCTTTTCAAATCAAACTTTATTTCAGTGCGAACCCTAGCTTCCCGTTACAAAACTGACTCATCGTCTACTTCACTATTGACAGCGTTGTCATCAGCTCTACATAAGGTCCTCATTTCGATTACCCTCATAATACTTTGCGTGAGTTTCTGTTTGAAAACCAGATACACCGGTTCTGTGTCGGTTAATTGAAAATTTGTCACACAATTAGATATGTCTCATCCGATTTGGGAAACCAGTTATTGACATTGCACGAAACACGAATTCGTGGTCCGTTTTTAAGTGGATGGGTCGACCTTTATTCTGCTTTTAAATGATATAGACTCGTAAATAATTGGAATATTTTTACTACTGGATAAGTATCTACTATTAGGGATTGGTGAGCAAGGAGTGTATATAATTTTATTGATTTGCCAAAAAATCTTTCTACTTGACCAAAATGTCCAGCTATTCGGTCGTTTTGTCCGCTACCATAATAAAAGGTATCAATGGTATACATCCACAATCATACCACAAATTACGACCTATCAACTATGTCCGACGAAACAAATTATCTCGTATAACCTAGGGCCATACTTGGCGAGCTAACAGCTCGTAATATCTCACAGCCAACACACTCCATAAGGCACAATAGGATCAGAGGTGCCTATCCGTCATTGGTAACAATCATTAGTAACCGTCACGCGGGCGGGACGGGGCCGGGACGTGCGTGCGCGCATCCAGTCATTACGGGCGCCAATCAGCGGGCTGCGCGCGCGCACCCCGCCGCGTTCTTTATGACACGCGTGCCCACGTATATATCACACGTCACATTCAAAAGGGTTCTATAACGGACGCATCTCGTATTCGTCATCGTTACTGAGACGGTGCGGAGGCTGCGCCGAAGAAATACCTGAAAAGGCATTATTTATTGATACGTGTCATACCTTTTTTTAAATTTGTTTCTTGACACGGATTTGTGGAAATGAATGCGTTCATGAACCGTCAGTTGTTACGATCATTTTGAACTTTAACACTATAATAATAAAGATGATTTTATTACACGGTTTTTGTTTTTGTTTTTCTCTCAGAACGCACGTCTCAAGATTCATAATAATATTATTCATACAGGTATAATAAAGAGATGTCCGTATATAAACATAAATTATTTGACACGTCTGTACGCGTGCGATGTATAAAATATAAAATTATATTATCAAACGAGATTGACCTCGTGAAGTGTCGTGTGTTCAAGAAACATTACAAGTCGGTGGACATATTAAAGGAAATCAAGTATTTATATAACGAAATGACGAGACGAGCAAATTGTTAATCGACACGAAAGCCTCTACCTGTAGTGTTTATTTTCGTATCGGAGACAGGAGGATATGGCCAAATGAAGAAAAAATCCAGTCCAGGCAATTCTCGTACGGTATTTCAAATCGGATACCTCATAAGTACCTACTCATTTGGATGACCGGGCTTGGGAGGACAACCTTTGACTTCACATGTTATACAGTCTTGTTATACAGCCTAAATAAACCACTAGGCTAATGCAACTACCAAAATTTGTTAAAGAAATTCGCGCCAAGTCAAAGTATGCTTCTATATTTTTGCCCACCCCTTTAGGAATACAGGTGTGAGCTTATCGGCATCTCAACTAATTGATAACAATTTAACTTGTCAAGGTTTAAATCATAAAGCGAAATCAATTCAGATATACAACAAAAGATAAAATCGATTATTCAAATATGACAAACAATGACTCGCTGCAACCATAGATTAAAGTTGTTTATGGACGCTCAGTTGTCAATGCTCGAGGTTTCTTGCAGTTTGAATGTGCTTTAAACGTTGATAGAACTTTATTTTACACCACTTAATTAAAGTGCACAAGTACTTATTAAATTAATGTGCTTATGTACTGTTTATTTTAATCGCTAAAGGGTATAAGCACCAACAAGACTAGACAAGAATACAAAAGCCTAACAATTAAAATGACAAGCAATCACAACTAATAGAACGATAGCACCAAAAGTAAAAATAAATAAATAAAAATTAAGCTAATAAATAACCTTACACCATATTAATTTGGATTCAAAATATCTAGATTAATTTTGGGTGGTACAGTCGCATAGTACACACTTTGTTAGTGCGAGCATCGAAAGTATGTTAAAAACACATCTAAGTAATTGGTTTTGAGCATTTAATTCCAAAACCATACAATTTACGTATGCTATTCAAACACTCTTAAATGCCCCTTCGAGAATCGAACCCGCGATCTCATGGTACACAGCCGAAGTAAGCACTATACCAACAAGGCGACTATAAATATCTATTACAAAGATAATCAGAAAACTAAATTGCTCTCAAGCAGTGACTTGGTTGAATGCACTGAATGTAGACCACTTCATATGCAAAATCAATTTGGGCCATAAATAATAGTTTATAGTTGCAGGTTATTTAGCACTTAAGTAATTTACTAGGTAACTTAGGTCTATAATAAACTTCAACTACCTAAGTCTTAGTTTAATTAAGAAATTATTTCGAGTTAAAAATCATGTTTTTTGGGTTCCGTATTCATTGGCCAATGTCGAACCCTTTTACTAAGGCTATGCACTCTGTAATTATTGTATTCACCTTTAAAATCTAATCGTAAGCCGAATGATTTAAATGTTTAACGTTATATTATGTAACGATATAATAATATATGATATACGTATTATATGATATGGCGATAAGCCCGCCCCCAATCACATCATGGGACGGAATACGCACGGCGAAAAGAGGGCGCAACTAGTTGCGCCTCTACCTACCCCTTCGGGAATGAAAGGAGTGAGTGTGTGTGTGTGTGTGTTCTATAATAATTGATAACGATAAAGACAAAAAATGGTAAGGTAATGGAATCGTCACTTCGCAAGTCCGAAGCGCACTTGTGACTTGACCAATTTAGCAGAAACATATTGCGTATCCTATCCAAAAAAGTAACAAAATTATCCAATATTTTAAACAAAGTACTGCATACACCACGTCCTTTAAACCGAACGATATTCAGACGAAAGAAACAGACAAGGTGGCGCAGGTATAAAAGATATTGCATAGAAATAACATCTCAGAAAGCGATCTCATACAATATCACCGCAACATAACCTATGATTATATAAAACAAAAAGCACTCGTCGAATACCCAGTACCCTTGAGCGTGGATTGAGCCAGCCATCGTCCGTCCCGTCTCTCGTATAAATCATTGTGGTACAATAAACTCGACGATTTCAATTATACATAAATCTCAACTGACGTATCGCTAATGGACTTGATACTTCTATGTGTTTCTTGTGTTTGTACGATGTTTCCCTTCGTAATGTTTTCATTTGTCAAATATTGTAATTACCTCAAAATAATAATTAAAGCTTAGTTATTATTTTATTTTGATAGAATGATTACTGCCATAATTTAAAAAGTTTATATGGTATTAAATATAGATGGCGCTGTTTAAAAGTAAAATAACATTTTTAATTATTTTTTAACAGATTTAAAAAGTATAAAATTAATAAGTTAGGAAATGTATTGAAAATATAAAGCGTGTAAAAAAAGACACAAATACTTTTCTAGCAGAGCGTGGTTTCGATCCACGGACCTCTGGGTTATGGGCCTAGCACGCTTCCACTGCGCCACTCTGCTTGTTAGTAGAGGTACGAAATTATAAATCTAGCTGTATATACATTCATTACTATATATTTGGTATTATTTTTTAAATTAACTAATAAATTGAATTAATTATTCTTCAATCTTGTTCTTCAACTTACTACATAAACCTCATCAAAGTCATTATTCACCAACAACATGATACAACACGTAATCAAATTCATAACAAAACATCCAAAACATTTTATAACCCACATAGAGAACACAGCGTCAAGGATTTTTAATTTTCTCAGTAAGAAAAAAAGCGCTGGAATCCAATATTGTGGATGTCTCAACGTAGCACAATAAAAACCGAGCTGGATATTGTTCGGAGGCGGGGCGCTGACGTCCTTATTAACTGGGAAAATTGAAAATTGACTGAGCTACATGATTGGCAAGGGAATATTAGCTCGATGCAATTTTGCCGTGCTGCTCTTGTTTGCGTTTTAAAAAAGGGAACACTCGTGTGACGTTAATCCATCATTTTGGCGCCACGCGACGCCATTGCGCGGGAAAACCTGAGCGCGTTATGTAATTTTTATTGTGTTATATGTTGTTATGTCATTTCACTTAAAAAAAATTTTTTTCGTGATAATGGATAATTCAATAAGTCGCAGCGTGAATCAGTGTGTGCATTCACTTTTCACAAAATAGCTACTTAACTTAAAAATAATACCAACCGGAATGATTCACAAGTTTATTTCGCAATAATGATTTCTATTCTTACATTGAAAATATTAAGGGATTATACTTAATTTATCTAGTTAAAGTATCAAAGTATATTCATTATCTTTTTTGGGCCTGTTATTTAATTACTCCGATGTGTAAAATGTAAATATTGGGATCGTAAAAACTGTTAAAACATATTAGTTTAACTAATCAAATCTAGATGGCGCTACTTGTATCTGAGTTTTATTATAACTGCAATAAAATGCATGAGACAATAATGAGAAAAATAAAGGTTACATGTAAACGATATAATGTGTATCATTTATTTTTATTATTCAAAACGTACTGCCTAGCAAGTAACTGCGCTATTAGTGTTTATGAGCTGATGTTTAACTTAAAACCTAAATAAAACATCAATGTAATGTTATTATCAGTAATAAAAACTAACAGGAAATAGCAGCTGGATCGTAAAAGATTATGTATCTTAATACTAGTTTTTCTGTCAGTAAAACGTACAAAAATAAATTGATTGATAATTAAATTCACTAACACGAGACTTGATGAATATAATAAAGAAAATTGAATAAACAAACGATTGATACATTCGGTCGGCACTCGGCACCAGCAGGCGGTGTGAGACCGTGTAGAGGCGTCTCCTGAGTCGCAGCTGCGGCCCGCGTCTCCCCTTATTATACGTTTATTATTGTCGTGTTATTTCCAATATTTTCGCCATCTCATTACCGGAGGCGTCGTGACGGCGACGGCGCTAATCCGTCGGGAGACGACGCGCCTTAATGGAGGTGATCATGTGTCGTAACGCGTAACGTATTGAAATATGACGTATTGGGTGTACCGCGGGGATTCGGCGGTAATAAACGAAAAAACCCACCTCGCTCGGAACATCGGCGGTACGACGCGGCGGCGGAGGCAGCGAACACGTCGGCCACGCATCGCAATAATTCTCCCGAATGACGGGCCAATGATAAATCAAGGCGACCGTGAGAGACGCCAATAAATATAGCGCCCAAATCCAATAATTACGAGCCAATGAGCCGGCCGGCCACAAATCAACGCACCGACGGACGGACGGGCGCATACTAATGTCTTATCCTAACATCAGATTAAAAACATCAATACTTGTCAATAGAGGTCGCCTCCCACGTAATTATAGCCAACAATATCCCGGGGAGGCCGGGACCGAAAAGGATTAATATATATCAAGGTGGAATAATTGAAGGAATCGATTAAATGAAGAGTATTAATTGCTGATGCGCCCGCGCAGCCGCCTGGCCGCGCCGAGATCCCATCGCGCGGCGCTTTGATGCGGCATTGACCGGCCACTCCGACGCTTCAGCGCAGCGGTCTGGCCGGCACCGCTCCGTCCCCGGCCCGGAGAATAAATAAGCATTACGCTTATACGTAATATGTTAGCTCAGCGGCCTGCGAGCGAAACGAGCGCGACGATTAACGCAGTTAATTCCCCAATTTAAAAACCGAACAAACAAATGTATGTAAATGGCGCAACTCTATGTGAGAGCCGACGATACCCTTGCAAGGGAAGTGAGAGTGTTGCTACAATTCGCGACCTTGTGCCGACGACGTAAGGGTGCGCTGGCGGCGTTCGTAACCTTGCCAAGCCGACTCGAAACAAGCACGTTCAGAAACTGCTTACACGAATTAGCGCATCAAAACGGGGCGCAGGGGGCGAAATTAGAAAACTCTCCGCTCCTCCCCCGCCATCGCCTCTCCGCCCCGCCAGCGCCCCGCGGCCGTTCCGCACGTCATAAACTGAATATTTACGATAACGCCAGGATTATCCCTGTTTGTCTGTTATGCATTCGAGTACGGAACGTTACTGCGGGAGTTAGGCGCGGACGTGTGAAACGGAACAACGCGACGTCCGGGAGACGTCCCGACTCCCGAGCCGCGCATACAGCGCACATCACATTACTTCATATTTATACGCAACACCTCTGCTATCTATGACAACCATCCCTCCGATACTTCAAACAATTTTCCGGACATGTATATGATTTCAGAGTTGAATGGGTTCTGTGCATAACAGAAACATTGGGGTGATGCCTGCTTTTATTTATTTGTACACCGTAAAACTAAACTTATGTGAGGGTATTTGATGATGAAAAATACACAAAGTATCACTTCCGTTTACCCCATGGTGTGCACACGGAGCTAATTGGTTCTCCCATAGTTTTCAATGATTTTCATCATACTTAGTTTGATAGGGCTACCGGTTACTTCAAATTAATTTAAAGCAATAAATTTACTGTAAAATGTTTACAAATTCAAGCAATAAACCGCACATAAATACTTTTATTGGCAAACTAAACTGAAAACCGATTCTCCAATTAACTGAACTCGAATCAGACTAGACACTAAATAGCGTAATTATCAGAGACAATTTCAAGAGCACGCGACTAACATTTAATTCCGAGAATGTCCATACAAAACGTAAACAATTTCCTTCAGAGCAATAATAACTAATAAGTAATAATCGGAAACAATCTAAATGAATTTAGCCAAGATATATAGACGTTCGACACGACACCGCGAGGCAGGTAGTTGCTTTCGTTGTGACGTCAAACGATGAGACCGTAGGTAGGCACGTCTTTTGTCATTTGTGTACAACTGCATAACGACAGCAACTGGCTTGATAGTAAGCACTGACTGTTCCGAGACTAGCAACTAGCTTGTTTAATTTCTATGAAGTAAGAACAGTACCAACACTAAGATTTGACTAACAATGATCTCTCCTGCCTTGGTACATCCAAGCAGCAATATAAGTACTATTGTGGGCCCACTATAGGACATTCAAGAAATTCTAATAACTGCCTCGGTGGCGTAATTGTATTACGGTACGGTAATGATGAGGTCTCGGGTTCGATTCCCGGGTCGGGCAAAGTAATATTGGATTTTTCTACTCACTAAGAGCCCTTAGTCTGGAATTTGTGTTCGATATGGCGATAGGCTCGCCCCCTTTCACGCCATAGGACGGAATATACACGGCGAAAAGTGGGTGCACTAGTTGCGCCTCTGCCTACCCCCTCAGGGATAAAAGGCGTGAGTGTATGTGTGTATGTAAGAAATTCTAATTACTGTGTATTGTGGTAACAGATGTCACAAGCACTCTGCAGTATAAGAAAGTATCCCAAAACCTTCAAAAATGCGAACAAGAACCAACTACGTCCCTGTTCTGATGTAATGCTATCCCTTATTTAACTTTATAATTGGTCCCAATTATATGTGTTAAATGTTATTTGAAGGTCAGAGAAATTCGAATTATTTAACGAAGTAAATTGATAAATTGTATAGTGAAAGTATATTTGCACTTTTTTTTATAGACTATTTAGCGACGCGACGTCAGAGCGCCGGCCACCTTTAGGAGAATGTTATCGTGGCGTGGTCAATTTGAAACATTTTGATTAAAGTATCATTTTAAGTGTGTTTTTATTGCTTATTTTAATAAATATTTTTGGGAGCATTTAATAATTTTATTTAAATTAAAATCTCTAATTTCTTTTAAATTATTTTGGTAATAATGTGTCTCGACTCTTGACATTCCGCGAATCATACGATGTAAGTACGTCTTAATGAAATAAATATCTCGGATATTAAGTAAATAATAAGTAATTTAACATAACTGAAATTTAAAATAAATATAAACAAGAATAATAAATAAGATAATGAATTAAAAAACATCGTACATAGCCAGAAGAATTATGGGTTATTGGGAATAGGAATTAAAACGCAGGAAGGCATTGGACATCCTTATTAACTATTCACAACGTTAAATTAATTTCTTGTTAGCTGTTATAGGTCAACGTATTCCGCTGATAGTATGTTGACACTTGACAGCTCCTAGACGGAACCATCACTAGTACTTTAAAGATAACGCGTTATTTTGATGATGTAAAGGTCGTTATTACTTGATTCCGCTACTCAAATACCATTACCGGTTACTTGTTTATTGCTGGATAGATACATGGTGAGAAAGGAGTAATAGTGACTCGTTGCAGCTTATCGAGTTGGATTCGTTGGTGTAACATTTGTCAATTAGGCCTGGCCATCCTGAGTCCTCAGATAGATTCAGTGAAGATTGGTAAAAAATTGTGGCTGAGGATGGATTGCAATTCTCTTAAAGCTTATCACTACAATATGAAAATATAACACCATTTTCCATGCAAGTTGCAAAAATGTTTTTTGGCTAGATTTTACAACCGGCTTACTTGACGTCATCTCAATTCAAATTGACCAAAAGCCAACTCAGATATTGACCAACTGAAGAATCGTAATCAGGACAGTCTACGCTTCCACTAATGACACAAAGAGGCTTTGTAAGATACATTGGTCGCCAATATCCACTACACCTTTTACTGGTGGTAGGTCTCTCATATGTAAGAGTCCGTCTGGGTGGGTACCACCGCAATGTCTATTTCTACCGCCAAGCAGCAGTGTGCATGCACTGTTGTGTTTCGGTTTGAAGGACATTGTAGCCAGTGTAACAACAGGACATAATGAGACTTAACACCTTATGTCTCAGGATGACGAGCGCAGTGGAATGCCACACAGTACTTTGTAACTCAAGGTGCTGGATGGTGTTGCTACTGTTTATGGGTGATCGTATCGCTTACCATCAGGCGAACGACATGCTCGTCTCGTCATTCAAAGCAATAAAAAAAAAACCTACAATCAGGTTGGTCACCTTGACGGGATTAAAAAAGGTGACCTGGTTGATTGAAGACATCGACTAATAACGGGATGTCAGTCCCGAGGTCAATATCCGGTTGAGGATTTTTTTTTGAGTGTTTTTATTGCTTTTACAAACAAAATATGAGGAACGTAGGCATTTTGTGACGGCCCTCTCGTGTGCGAGAATTTGCCTGGGTAGATACTAGTGCATTGTAAATTTATACCGCTAAAAGTCGTGTGGATTGTTGTGGCCCGGTCAGAAAGACTTGGCAGCTAGTGTAATTACTGATTATTGGGAAACTCAACATCTAGTGTCTTGGGAGGCGACCGCAGACAGTTTATTATAGCTCTATATAATGTGACGTACTAGGTTATGTCGCTACTGTTAATAGACAGACCCTAGACCTACAAACCCGATATGTTTACAAAATGATTTGATAGAATATATCAATTTACGTGAATAACGAAGTCGGAGTCGAAAATCCTCCATAGATTCATAATTCTGACCAACCATTTAGCCCAAAAACTCTTAGCGCAAGTAGTAAGGTCCACTGTGAGCAATATCATAGCAAATTAGACGCTGCCGAGTATAACAAACGTGGCGACTCCCACAATGTAACTTTATTCCCAACGTGGCCCTACCACTAATTTCTTTAAGGGCGACTCCAAATAGCCCGTCGTGAATAATTGTCGTGCTAAAAGAAAACCCAGCAAATCTCTGCGATTAGCATAAAAACCATCTAAACAGGCCAAGGAAGCCGCCGCCTTCCTTCCGCAGTATTTGTGAAAAAATTACAAGTTTCCTGCCGACATTTTGTCTCCGAGGCGCTCGCGAGCGCTTGCGACTGCGAAAAAAATAACTAATGTTAATTGCACCGCACTCGCAAAATAAAACGGCAATTAATGAAGCGAAATTGTAAAAAGAAATGATCATTCCCTTAAGTTTACCATCGAGTTATTTCTGGTGCTCAGTGGCAGGTCGTATGATTTTTTATGGGCCGCAAACATCTGTTCCTTGGGCTAATAAAAATATAGTCGGAAACTGAATTTTATCAGCGCCGTGTCCATCATAAATAGGGGCGCGCAGGCGGCGGCGCCGGTGAGCGGGGGCGCATAAAAGTTTACAGGCATTCGGCTAATAAATCGTGTCAAATAAATAAGTGTTGAGTCGGTTGGCGGCATATTGATTCGTCATGTGCCGCCTTAGAGCGGAGCGCGGCGGGCCGGGGGCCGGGTGCCCATAAAGGTGCGTAATGGCCGCCGTCGGAAGACAGCGCAGTGGCGCGCATCGATTAGCGCGCGCTCGCCAGCCGCCGACGCCGGTCCCAGCGCCTCCGATAACACCACATATACAACAAACATTTCACACTCTACTCACTACCAATCACATCATATTTTTTAAATTAAGTTTTATCCAATCAACTTCATGGTGTTTACATTGGTTTTGCAAATTCCTAGGCTGAATACTTAGTGCAACCGCGCTACAGTTTTGGTCCGCGATTACTAGATGGCGTTAGTTGTACTACAGTCATAGCACAGTCGTTACAAACTCAAGTCAATAATATAATTTACATTAAAATTATTATGTAACATACCATTTATTACGTCAGGATGTAATATAATAATATCTCTTCATAGTAAAATAGTGTATTAAAGACTTAAGTATTGAATTTACATTTGACTAATACAACGTGATTATGCTTATAATTAATAATAATACATTGTGCACTTTATAAATAACGTAACTAATTTAAAATGAACCGTTAATAATATTGCTTTATTTTAACAATTTATTCTAAGATATGTCGGTCTATTTGTACTGAGTTATTAAGGTTTAACCGCACATTTATATTTATACATAAAAAAGTATTTACTATTAGTTATTATACTACTAATGCAGAAATATGAAGTCGCTGGTAAGGTAATCCACCTGTCTTTGGCTATTTCAAACTTGAATAGTGCATGTTGCGGTCCGGTTTAAAGGATATTTTAGCCAGTGTAATTATTGGGCATTATGAGAATCAACATCATTAGAATGTCTCAAGGTAACAGCGCACTTCAGTGCCTTCCAATCTTTGTTATTAAAAAATCTGTAGTTACTGGTTTTTTTTTGCATATTTTGCACCATACAAGTCTTACTTGCTCTTCATTCTGACGTAAGTACAAAAATAACTCAATATTTAAATCACATCTTTTATAATTACAATATTAATTAACAGGAATGAGATCACTGAATCAAATTAACCACAATTTTTCCAATTTAACCGTCGCGAATATTTCGGAACCGATACAACAATCAATACGATCGTGATCGATTTTAATTAATCGTTAAATTTTTAATTGCCCATCCGGCCCGGGAACCGAACCCGCGCCATTACACTACGGACGTTGATTAAAATCTCTCACTGCATTCACAAAGACTTACTTTGATATATGTATAAATCTTATGAAGCGTTCGCTGAGGACCGCAGCCGGTGCGGTGATACTGCAAACACGCTCTTAACTACTCAATCATTAGGGTTTAATTAGCGTGTACGACCTGCCAGACCAGCCTACCACCTGTCAAGTGATATATGAGCTTTAAATAACATATCTTATTTATGTTGAATCGGAAACAAAATGGTATAAAAAGGGTTTTTTTATTATAAATAATCGTGGATGCGAGTGGGTGGATAACTAAATTTGTACGAGAATGTATTACAAGTGTACCAGTACGCAAGTACCACTGATAAATTGACTTCGATAGTGGTTCTGTTATGATTGGTCTCTATCCACCCTTGTGGTCGACTCATAATTTTGCTAAATTACCCTCTATTGTAATATTGTTTAAGTAAGATTTTTTTTATCTAATTTCTAACTAAGATTTACGATAAATAATTTAATTAGCTACGCAGATTTATTAATAAAAACTTTAACTATTGTTTTGATGAAAAAAGCATCTTTTTCTACAGTGTCAAAATTAAGATGAAAATGGATAATATTATGCTGAATTACTACATAACGTAAAGCCAGTAGTTGAAAATCTTCAAAATTTCAAATCGCCTATACGCGTTACGTTTATTTAAATTAAAAAAAACGTGATGTGAAGTAAAGTGGATCCCAATTATTTTATTGGTGTGAAGAGAAAAAAATGTTTGGTAAGATCACAAAAGTGTATAGGCGATTTGAAGTTTTGAATGTGTTCAGCTACTTATGTGGCCGACTGTACATACTACCTACCTTATCCAGTTAAAATTAAATAAGTAAATCTACTCACGTTCTTTTAATTCTATTGTTTGGAGTATTTAAAAGATTCGATCAAAACATTATTGAAATAGAAGACATTTAGGTTTCTTGTCCCTCACTAGATATGGCACATAATTCAAAGAAAATAATTGCAAATATTAACAGGAAAAATATACAACGTTTACCCTTTACAACCATACATCACAACCACAAAAGACAATAAATAGAAAAACAAAATGGAATTCGATTTTCGAAAACAGGTGGAAATTAAATATGGCGAGAGTGATATGAATTTTAACCCGCCAATACATAACGTTGTTCGGCGGAACCATTAAAAACACACATATATCAGTAGAGATCGGGTTTACAGCTCGCCGAGTCTATGACACACTCGCTAAATCTCTCGGAAGGCGGTCTCGGGGGCCATAAATTTTTATTTCGTATATAAAAATAATAAAAATAAATAAAAGCGGTACGTTGTGCGAGAGGAAACATTTGTCCCGCCGCGTCACGGATAATCCGGGGGGCCGGTTGATTTATTATTAATTACCTTATTTAATTCTATATGTCTAACGAGGTGCCTTCTGTTTCGCGCGTGAATTTTAGGGTTATGCGTCTATTAAGTACACTTGCACTCAATATTATGTTGTATATGCATGTGTATATTTACTATGGACAATCTTTCTTAATGGTTTTCAATGTATTTTAGTCCTTGTAGGATATCATTTATGAAATATTTTAAATAATTATTTAAAACAGACATTATTTGTCAAGTGCGCTTATGCTGCCTGCATTCTAATTGTCTGGTACCCTTTTCGTCGCGGTCTGTCCTTTATCGCATGTATTGTACATCATTATCATGTTTAGGTTGGTACATTGGGACTTTCAAGTGTATTTTATTATATTTTTTCTCCGAAACTAGTTGCAATGAGGTATAACAAAAATATACTATTTATTAGTAACTAATAAGTTACGTAAATATTATTATTGTCTACAGGAAAAGCATACATAGCTAGGTACTTAATCATAGGAAATACATAATATGAGCATTGTACATGTAATTTTCCTAGATTGCTCAATTCATTGCACCTATGTAACATTTGAATTGAAACATATAATTAATATATGTCCGGATTTGTGATCGATGTAGGTCCTGTATGTAACCTTTACGTCATTAGAAATATCATGGGCAAATATGGCATCATTGAATGCTTCTTTGTCCACATATTCCGAGTTACATGGGCTTTGTAACCAGGATTATGTAAACATAAATGCTTAATTTGCTAGCTTAGCGTAGTGGACGATGTGTTGGGAGAAACGACAGACCGCGTATTCTTTCCGTACGAGACAAATGTTTGTGTGGTGCGCAAAAATATATTTAAACCAATACGATTTTTAAGTAGAGACATAATACAGCAGACTTTTCATAACTCTTTTGGCACGGACTTAAGTCCAATTATTAATTAAATCTGTCTCCTTCACCAGAATTACTAAACTCTAAACAAAAACACACAAAATGCTCAAATGAAAGACTTTTTCAAAGTACAGTCAGCTGAATTAAACAATAGCGCAACTCACTATTATGCAACGGCCGTAAATCTGTCATAATGGCTGAACAGACGTAATCTTTCCATTATGACGCGTGATGTATGGCTGTCATTGTTTATTACTCATAAATTTTGTTTTTTTATCCCTTTGTGCAACCGCTTCGGAGAAATTTTTGAGGAGAGTAATTCTGTTTGAATTATTGAATGGAGGCCGTGCGATTTTTTTCGTACTTAATGAGCTAAATTATAATCGCAGCCGATTTTAAATGGAAAAGTAGTTTGACTAAATTATGAGTCACCGAGTCGTCTTGATATGGGAAACTAATCACAAAGTAATAAAAGAAAAAGTCATCAACAAGAATGTAACGTACAGGTCCAGTGGGCTCATATGAACATATGATTATCCTTAAAGCAAAACGACTGCATTTCAGCATAAAAGCCAACTTGAACTAGACTATAAACTCCTATAAAGTGTTTCGAAGAAAAACTACGTTCAAGGTGCAAAATGATTAATAATAAGAATCGATTTTATGTAATGTCGACATAAAATGTCATATCAGAAACATATTCTTGTACGTTATATTTTAAAAATATTTACATATTGATACACTAGTGCTTGACAGGCAAACAAGGATTATTATTGATAAAAAAAGGAAATATGACTTTATCGAGTTAAACTTTGAAAATGGAACATTACATTTTCGGCGGGAACAGCTATGTAAAGCGGGGGCGAGGCAAAGGAAGCGGTAAAAAAGGGGTGCTTTTAAATAAATTGTATCACTTCAATCTCGTGGCATTTAAAAGAATTTTGAAAACGTTTTAATTTCGTGTGGGAACTGCAGGAGCGCGCGGGGGTGGGGGAGCGCGGTGCGTACGAGTAACAGCCACGCACGCCATAAATCTGTCACGAGTCGACCCCCGGCGACGCCTCGAACCGTTCGCAAGACACAACGTGGCATTTTGTTGTGCTATTTTGACAATGCCGGAAGAGCGAACTTGTAATTATGATTTTAGTAACTAGTGTTAAACACATTAATATTTTTGAATAATTTATGTAGAGCCTGGAAAGTATTGCTCAATTTAACAAGCGACATTTGCTGGTTGTGTATTATATATTTTTAAGTTGCAATTTTCGCTTTAAAAACATTAACGGCTCTAAAAACTATAAAAAATATACCTACTAACAACGCTTCAATATGATAATAATATATTTTCATTCATTAACGCATCGCAAAATGTGACATTTAAAAAAATGGCGTTAATTAAGCTTAAAAGTAGCTGGTTGTTTTTTGATGACGCTACAAGACAATCGGCCTGGATCAACCTCGTACACCACGACTCAAGACAGCTTGCTGACGATAAAGAACTGCCATGAACCAGTACAATATGCTCAAATGAATGGAAAAAAATACTATTAATCGTGAAAGCTTGTCAGTGTTTTGAAAAAATAATATATAAATAAAATTTCATCTATATTAATATAGTTTATATATATTAATATTCATTATAATTTCCAAATCTTCTCTAATCTAAAATACTCAATAAATAATAAGGTACCGTGATAATTCGTATTTCTAAACTAAAATACAAAATATTTACGTAATTCCATTTGTTGTGAACGTGCGTGAAAGCTGTGAACTCTATTAAACAAAATATTGATTCAGAACTAATTCCAAGTGCAGCAAATTAAGCTATAAGTAATATTCGAAATCCTCCCAGCCAATTTCGGCTACGGCGGCCAATCTCAACGGAGAGGTACGCAGGAGATATTATAGTGCACAAGTGTGCGCGCAATACACAGGTGCACTCGCTATTCCTTCACTCTCATAGTCCGGTGAGACGGCAATCCGACATGACCGGAGAGAGATCAGGCGCAGGACCAAGGGCTTTTACGTGCTTTCCGAGGCACGGGGGTATCACACCGCCAACTTCCTGACTCCGAGCTGCAACTGAGTAATTTTTAAGATGGAAAAACCCAGTCATAAATGTTTTTTCGGCTCGACCCGGGATTTGAACGCAGGACCTCTGCGCGCAAATCGTACTCGTAACGCGTATACAATATTACTACGCCACCGAGGCAGTCAAACTCAGTAACATTTAATTTAAATAAAATGCAGAATTATCAAAAACTTCTAGACAATAGAGACCTTCAATTATAGCGAACATGATAAGTAGAAGTCTACATCGCTCGTCACAACTAATAAGACTCCGCCCACAAGACTAGCGCCATCTCTTAGCAGCTATCCGTAAACTACAAATGTCAGTGACACTTTGAGGTTATGCTACTTTAATTTTACTTTGTTTTTGAAATACGATATTACCAAACTCGCCGCTATCGAAACACCTTCCAATTAATTTTATTCCACCCCCTTATAACCGTCGATAGCCTTAAAACGGGATATTAGTTTGTGAAAAATAGTCTACAAGTACAGACGCTTTGTCAACACAATAAACCTGATATTACAGTTTAATGCAAAGCTTGTGGAGATTCAGTGTCTGTTATTCATTGGAATACAGGTAATAAGGAAGAAAAGTAGATATAAATAACTTACCTTACCTTTAGTCTGTTAAAAATGTAATAAAAACACACAGAAAACACAATGTAGTGATTGTGACTCAGTTCACTTTGCGAGTACAGAGTAGAGCGAGAGGTGCGTTCCGAAGTTAGCCGAACGCATTCGAGGCCCGTCCCTCGTTGGCCCGCCCCCGTTGTTTGACGGACAGCAATGACAACGTACAGCAGACGCGCGAGACGCGCCGAAAGTTCAGTACGCGTGGCGCGAATTTCGAACGCACGCACGAGCGCGCGCTTTATATGCAACCGAACAGAATGATTTCGAACAAACTCGAATAGGTTGTATGTGGGTATACTTTTGCCTCATATCATTTGTTAAAAGTTGTTAACTGACCGTTGTTGATGTATTTTAGAGAAATTTTAAACACTTGTTTTTTGCACAGCAAAAGTTTAAATAAGTGTTGATAACAATCGTTACTATGCATGAAAATGTTATTTATGAGTGATGAATGACTCGTGTGTGGTGTTTGGCTGCATAAATTGTTGAAAATAAAAGTCGGTGTATCGTAACCGGTTGGCAGCGAGCCGCTTCAGACCCCGCAGGTAAGCCGTAAGACGGACAATGGCCATCGAGCCTTTGCATTCGCTTAATTAAACATTATATAAATAAAAGAGCGTAGCGGGAGCGCGGCCGGCACTCGGCATACGGCGGAGCGCTTGCACTGTGATGCAGACGCATGCACATCGCACGACCACATCGCACACCACTGTTTGTATGCGACAGATTTATGATTTTGTTTTTCATCTCCGCAGCGCATTATCCGTGCCCTGACTCCCCGAGCATCATAAACGTTATAATTTTATAGGTTTTTAAGTAGATTCGTAGGTTATGATGTTTATTTTAAGATATTAATTTAATCTTCATGAGGTGGTCGTGGGTGTATGACTTGTTATTGTGAATGAAATTAATAAATTATAAAGTATTATTATGAACAGTTTTGCCAATTTCTACACACGTTTTAGATATCAAGATCTTACACAAGAATGGCAAATACGAAATTCTTTAAAGGTGTTTTTTGGGTTAAACGTTATTTGAACAATTTAAAGATATTTAAAAAAGATCTGCCTGTATACATATTGTTGTATTTTATTTAAAATAATAATTATAATTTCCCAAAATATTTTCGCTGTCGCATCGCTATTTTCGTTATGTCCGCTATACGCCGACAGATGGCGCTAGTAGTCAGTAAGCAGAAGTTTAGTCCACATTTTACTATTATTATTTGGTGTCATCTTCGCTATCATTTACTCAATTTTTTTTTATAGACACAGCTTAGAGGCAATTAATTTATATCATTTTAAATGTTTGCATATATTAATTTAGTGTCGTTGCTCCGGTGATTCCGATGCGTTCCTAAAGTTTGTGTTAATTAGTTAATAATTATAATAAATCAGATTCTATTTAATTTTTAGGTGTGCCAAAAAGTAATAACGATATAATATTGGAGCTTATTAGATGGCTTCAATTTGACTTACGATTTATCATGGGAAAATTAAGAAAAAAAAATATGTGCATAATCTCATCAGATACTTAGGTGCTATACGAGGTAATTCAAAAATGTATTGCGTAAGTTGACTAATGTTCTAATCATTGTATAAAATATTTTCCATTTCATTTTACTTATGCCACTTAACACGGGTCATAAACTATAATATCTGTACATATAAAAATAAATGTGTATAATTATGTATGTTCCATAATATGGACTCTAAAACGGCTGAAGCAGTTTTAATGATTTTCAAGAAGTCTTCAGATTAACCCAAAGGGTGGTCAGGTGAAGTTTGACTTTTTGGCGATTTTGTGTCATCCACATCTGACTAAAGATAATTTCAGTACTACCCACGTGACGCCGCGGCGGGTCGCGAGTTATTTATAAATAAATAAACATATATTGTAAACATAAAAACGCTCAGGAACTTTGTTCAATATTTCGTTACAGAAACATGTACTGAATCACAACTAATGGAATTCTGGAAATGAAAAATAATCAACGTATTACTAGAAAAATATTGAATAAATTATGAATAATCATAATATCTTGTTTGATACCCAAGTATCACTCGCTTGGTGCTAAGCATTATGCCTGCCTAAAACCAACAATTGAACACAATTCCAAAACATTCAACAACAGATGTTAGGTCTCTTGATGCTCCTTAATTACATTGACTACGATGTCCTTCAACCTGGAGTATTGTTGTTTCACATAAATAAACAAATTGCCCTATATACCAGCCATATCATACCGGCAATATATCTTATTACGGGAGATTTACTCAGTAGATCCTAGAGGTTTTTTTTGTATAACATGAATTTATATTATCCAAAATACTCGCTCAATAATACATAAGCATATCTAAGGCTCGCATTAATAGATGCAACTGAGTTTCACTGTGAAGTGCGATATCAGTTGAGACGCTATCAAATTAAGGCCAGCATCTGTAGATAGTCGCTATTTAATAAAACATATTAACTTTAGCTGAAATGTTATCTTAAGTTACAATATGTGACGGATTTTGACAGCAAAGATTTGTCTATGTAACAGCGCTTACTCAGCTGAGATGACAGCTTCAAATGACTCTCAAATGACAGCTTGGTTTATTAAATATGTAGTTCAATACATTAATTGTCTAGGTACTTGAGATTTTACTCAGATGTGAGATTTATTTATGAATACCGCCCTATGTGTCGTTATCAATTGATTTCGATACATGTGATTATATTTTTTTATTGCATTGAATGACGAGACGAGCATGCCGTTCGCCTGATGGTAAGCGATACGACCACCCATAAACAGAAGCAACACCATTCAGCACCTTGTGTCACAAAGTACTGTGTGGCATCCCACTGCGCTCGTCATCCTGAGACATAAGATGTTAAGTCTCATTATGTCCAGCAGTTACACTGGCTACAATGTCCTTCAAACCGAAACACAACAGTGCATGCACACTGCTGCTTAAATATCTCATTAGACTCGTCAAAACTTCACGCCAAGGCGTTCTTAAATCGCGCGGCTGTAACACGTGAGAAAATATAAGTATCTACTCTGTGGCTGTTGGTTGGATACGCCTTCGTAATTTTGAAACTAGAAAGGGACGCAATGTCAACAAATAAAATTTTAGCATATTTTGTACTCGCTAATTATCAACAGTGCAGGATTATGATAACGTTTTTGAGGTATTGCTATGTCAGTTATTCCACATGGAATTTATCTAAGGACAACCAATATATCTTGTAATGACTAGATACCTAGTCATACTATACTGAATTCACGACCAAATTCTAAAATATTAGTACTTATATCGATAACTTAACGAAATAATATATAAATGCTTAAATTTTTAACGAGGGAACAAAGGATTCCAAAGAAAAATCACCGATAAACACACATTCAAAATTCATCTAATACATATTTAATCCCAAAAAAGTGTAAATTCCACGTAATCAAGCATCTCATTCCTTTTATTTATTAATAAAAACATCCGAGCAAATTACATTATCCGACGTCAAAAATAGGCGTCTCTTTCGGCGGCTCATCTCGCTTTAGATTGAAGGGGAGGTGTTATGGGTGCAATCTAAGTTGGCTCGTTGTCGTTGCCAGCCTTGGCGTAAATATCGACTGTTAGGTCATCAGTGGGAAAGTTTTAATGAATCGCCGAAGGTTTTTGTTATGTACGCGCTGCATGAGAATTAGGGTTTTGGTATAGTATTGGGATTTTTTTAAATCGTCTTAAAAGTTATGTTTTGGGAAACAATGGATTGTAAAAAATGGTATAGGATATCATTAATTTTGATTTCTTAGACCGCCATCAGCCATGGGCGCCGCGCTGCCAACTTTTGATGCCATAAATATGTTTTATTTTATTTTGGTTAAAAAAATCTATTTATATTTGAATCATGAAACTTTGTAAATAGATATAGATTGCAAAATTATTTCATTTTATGTAGCAAAAAATCTAGTCATTCATGTAAATTTAGTTTTAAAATCGACACAAATTCTTTTCAGCTACCCCAAAGCTGTTTAGACCGCACTTTATAAACCTAATAAAATTACATTTATTCAAAAGCCGGCACTTTTAAACTTTTTCATTTTCTGGCAACCCCAACATCCCTTGAACCCCACGTATTCACGATACCCTAAAGTACCCACATAAGAACCTTTGTCGAGACCTTGTGCCAACCGTACAATGTATATAGTCTATACATTTTGACACTAATTGTCTGTCTGTGCCAGTTCCTGAGGTACCAAGCCACGAAGGTCGCTGACTGACGGAGTATAAATATCTATCATTATTGGTACCGTCAGCATAACTTACAGCGACCTAGGTTTTGGATCGTGAAGTGCTGAAAAAATGGTATGAAATGTTTGATTCACTGACATAGGTAAGAATACAGTACGTCTGTAACTTTGTTGTATAGAATACTGCGTTAGCTATCCTTAACATATACCTTACCTACCAATTAATATTGTTTACTATTACTGGATTAATAAATTGCTATCTTGTTATTATCTTTACTATTTGACAGGTAAACTAAACACAAGGTAGCTAAAGCATTGATTAAAAATAGTTATCTCGACCATCGATATAAATAAAACGAATAATTGTCATTTTACTTGATTTTTTATTGCAAGTAAAGTAGCTGAGTGCCTTTATGCTACTTTAGCATGTATATTACAAAGGCTATCATGCAATGCAATACAATCAGCCCTGTCTTATATACTTGCCCACTACTGGCTTCCTTTACCACTGAGAGGGGTGAGGCCTTAGTCGACCACGCTGGCCTAGTGCGGGCTGGCAGATTATACATACCCTCGAAATTATTATGGAGAATTCTCAGATATGTAGGTTTCCTCACGATGTTTTTCTTCACCGTTAAAGCGAACGATAATTGACAAACAATGCCCACGTAACTTCGAAAAGTCAGAGGTGTGTATGCCTTGGGTCGTGGTATTACTAAGATAACCTAAATTTGCTGAAACCCATTTAAATTATTTACACACACACACTCACGCCTTTTATCCCCGAAGGGGTAGGCAGGGGCGCAACTAGTGCACCAACTTTTCGCCGTGCGTATTTCGTCCCATGATGTGATAGGGGGTGAGCCTATCGCCATATCGGGCACAAATTCCAGACTCCGGGCTAATACTGAATTTAAAATCCAATATCACTTTGCCCGACTCAGGAATCGAACCCAAGACCTCAGCATTGCAGTCATACCGTAATACAACTACGCCACCGAGGTAGAAATTATTTACCTACCTAAAGGGTAAATTGGACTTAATCAAAAATGAAGAGAGTATCTTCCTATGGCAGCGACTAATTATAGGCAGAACTCCTTTTTGTGGCGAGCAAGTGACAACTTCAACAAGCTGAGCAAGTGACAACTTCAACAAGCTAAGCAAGCGCATGGATATTGATATTTTTTGTACTAATATCAATTCGGCACGGCACCATTTAAACAAAGATTTCTTTACTACATGAGACATCAAACCTTTATGAATTCTGTTATTGTTTACACATGTTTTTGTTTTGTTTTATTTTCTATAATAATAAATGTTACAATTAACGGCGAAATGTACCTAACTGCTCACATCTCCAATTTATTCATCACGTAGTTTTAGCCGTGGGAACCTATTATTAAGACCTCAATTGTTACTCTCTCTATAGTTATTAAGCTATTTTTTAAATAAAATAAAATAAAATAAATAAAATAAAATAAAATACTTTATTCATCACGTAGGCGAACATAGTTGCACTTATGATAAGTCAAGATACATTAAATTGATTATATTAATAATTATTATAAATACCAATGGTCACTTATATAACTACCGACATTTTTATTGGGAGTAAATCTATGATAAGAAATAAACAAAAACAAAAAAACAGCTCGGGCTGGCAGGAAAGGGGATATAAAAAGGACATCATTTTATTAAAATAATGGGAGGAACGCGTCGCGATCCTCACCGGTGAGGACACTACAGGCCCTAGCCTAGCTAACCTACCAGCCTTTCACTAGCTACCTAAGCGATGACGACCCGAAGAAGAAAGGCAGAAAGAAACTCCGGGCTTACTTTTTTTGTCATCAATTGTTCATTGTTTCTTTCTCTTTTTTTTCAATTCTTTTGTGCTGTGTACAAAGTCAGATTAGTTATATAAGCTAATGCACGCACATCACCGTTGAAATTATTAATTATTAATTATTATCTGTTGGTTCTCGAAAATAAATAAATAAATAAATAAAAGCTACAAACGATTATACAAAAAAATGCGTATGACGTAGAGAGATCATTTAGTCCGAAGGAACATATTTATGTGTCTCCCAAGGATGCCCTTAAAAGCCAGGAAAAACAGTATCCTCTTTATAAATAGACCATAGACTTGCAGAATACTTCACGAACTAGACAATCCGACATACAGATGATTCCGCGTGTCAAGATAGTGTTACACATTGATTGATTCGATGATTGACAATATCATTCGGTTGATACGAATTGATAAGCGGAAGGTCACGAGATAACGATTGAAGGGAGATTGACACGAGGACTGATGGCTTGTCTACTGAAGATCTAGGGTATTGGCATATTTTCAGGTACGCAAATGAGATGACGTGTCCTTATAGTGAGTGATCAGAAGATTTGTGCAATACTAAGTTTTAGGTGCACCATAGCCTAGATGCGTAGGGAACGGTCTGGTGAGAAATTGTCCATTGTCCACAGGATCAAAACGGAAGGCACACACCTCTGACTTTTCGAAGTTACGTGTGTATTCTTTATCAATTTGTTCGCTTAAATTATGAAGAAAAACCGTGAGGTAACCTACATATTTGAGAATTCTTCACAAAAATTTCGAGGTTATGAGAAATTTGCCAACTCGCGCTAGGCCAGCGTGGTGGACTAAGGCCTAAAAACTCTCTATACTAGAGAAGGCCCGTGCTCAGTGGGGGCCAGTACACATTATAATTTGAGGCTGGTATTATTAAGCTTTAAAGAGATATGGGAATTAAAATAATAGGGTATCTAATAGATCGTTGGCCATCCCACTGACTAGCATTATAGTTACTTTGTTGCTTTACGTGTAGTAATATTCTTGATAAGTAGATCAGTGCTTAAGAAAGGCAGGCATAGTTTTTGCAAGCGTTAGCAGAAATTTCCTCCGCTTATAAAATATTTCGGTTGACATTTTTACCGAGTGTAAGTTTTGTCGTCTCAGTAAAAGAAACAATCCAAAAACTGTTGTTCCACTCCAACGACCATCAGTAGAAGGCAAACTCAATTCCCGTAACTGTTTCTTAAGTGAATAGCAAATTGTGTATACCTCTGTGCGTTAGTAAAAATTGTCCAATAGCCGGGCCATTATGGCCGTTTTACCCGTGGAACTTAATACAGTATGCGTGTGTTATTTCTAATTAGCCGTGGTAAGGGCCTTTAGTCGGTTTTACACGCGGTTTCGGCCGTTTCGCCCTATTACTGCCCTATTATACGTCCTTTGAGGGCCCACTTGGTTCGCCTTTAATGCCTGTTTGCCCAAGTATGGAATATACTCTAAAATTTAGGGAAGACACGTTCACTCAACAGTGTTAAGACGCGGGAGGTGGGAGGTGTGCGAGGCAATTATTACTGGTACAAATCATATGTAGGTATTCTTTATATAATAGGTACATTTTTCATAGACAAAGTAAACAAACTTGCTTAGTGGATTATTAACAGTTTTGTTTATACTTGCAAAAGTAGAATTTGTGAATAATTATTGACGAGAATTATCCGTTTGGTGACCTCTAAGTAAACAGTATACACTGGTGGTAGGTCTCCCATATGTAAGAGACCGTCTGGGTGGGTACCACCAGAATATCTATTTCTACCGCCAAGCAGCAGTGTGCATGCACTGTTGTGTTTCGGTTTGAAGGACACTGTAGCCAGTGTAACTACAGGACATAGTGAGACTTAACATCTTGTGTCTCAGGATGACGAGCGCAGTGGAATGCCACACAGTACTTTGTAACTCAAGGTGCTGGATGGTGTTGCTACTGTTTATGGGTGGTCGTATCGCTTACCATCAGGGGAACGGCATGCTCAACTCGTCATTCAATGCCATAAAAAAAAAGTAGTGGACAGAATATCTTATCCTAATATTGTAAATAATTATCATCCTTGTTTTAATATGCTACGGTTTTTATTATTTAAATATTAATTGTTTAAACAATATTACCACAAAATGTTTATTAGTACCTATCCGCTACTTACATTTATTTTATGCTAAAACTCATCGTACAATTCCATCGCCTTAACAACTCATTGCTTCGTGTCGGACAAATAATAACTATGTAGGGAAAACATACATTTATAATGTACCGACGTTCCTATTAAATGGAATACTAATGCTCGGGCATGTAAGCAGGCAATTAATTTAGGACCAGCATTAGCATCGAATGCAAATTATTGTATTTTACTAGATAAAATAACGTGATACACCTGTGATATATATAAACTATGTGTATCAATTATATCAAACACTATTAAGAGTTATTTTATTTAATGGTCACCGCATGGCAGATTTAATCGTCGCTCGCCGGTGACCAATACGGCAGGCACGTCCGCTCCCGATGACAGATAGCGACAGAGTGCGTTTTTAAATTTTTAAAATTGGAACGTGTTGGCTGCATGCGTGCGCACGCGCATAATCGCTGAAATTCCGTAATGAGCAGGTGAGTGCGATATCGCCGCTCGTGTCTACTTAGTGTCCAGCAAAGTAATGTCCGTTGATATAATTACTCCAATTTTGTTGGCCGACACAACGGGGAGTTGTTTATGTAAATGTAAATTGTTGTTTCTCATGTCCTTTGTATCAGTTTCAATTGCAGGTGGATAAATGTTTCAGTTTTGTGCAAATAATGGGGTGGATAGAAAACTATTACCTACCTATACTGTGAGTGTGCAAGGACTGCAATTGTGGAGGTCATGTATTATGTATACCTACCTACACATCTTAACATAGTATAAAACAAAGTCACTTCCCGCTGTCTATCCCTATGTATGGTTAGATCTTTAAAACAACGCAACGGATTTTGATGCGGTTTTTTTTAATAGATAGAGTGATTCAAGAGAAATGTTTATATGTATAATACATGCATAATATAATAGAGAAATAATTAAGTGACTGCGAGTGTTTTTCTGATAAAGTCGGGGATCTACTTATACTGGACGGTAAGGCGTTTTGTGCCAAAGTGTCGCTGACCGACCATATTGCAAGATATCTTGATCTGTATCAGTTTATTGTCGCCTGGTACAATATAAAGTGACTCTTATACTTATTTTTTGTGTGTCTTCAGGTGGATTCGAGAATGGTTTAGATTTACAATTCAGTCCAGGAAAATGTATAGCAGGATTTTTGTCCAGGAAAAACCTTTCGTGCGGGCGAAGCCCAGGGCAAAAGCTAGTGTATTATAATGTGCAGAATGCAACTTAGTGAGTTTATTTGTATGGGACACTGTAAAGAACTACTGAATCGCTACAAAAAAAATATGAACCAACAGAATGTTACGCTCTTTTGGGCACCACAAGGTATATTTTCTTTGATTTAAGTACTTTTATATCGGAAATAGGCTCACAATAACTAGTAAAAACTAGCTATCAATAATTTGACCCCTTTCCCACTTGACAGCGACAAAATCAGTCCAATTATTTGTAAATACTTTTCTATCAAAGGCCTCCCCTAATTCTGTGTTTTACTATATTTAAGAGCTTTTAATTAGGCACATAAAACGTTGGAGTAGCTCGGCATTGTATACAGGCGTAGTGGCGTCTAACATTAGCGTATGTGCAAAACAAAAGGCAACAAAAAGGCAAAACAAAAAATGTCTGCCGCCGCGCTATCTGCAGCTCGCGATCCCGTCTCAAATAATGGCACAGGGGAGCTGTGGAGATGGCGTTATGGGTTTTCTATTTTATTTTGTACAGCGTTGATAGATTTTTTTAAGCTGAGAGGTCAGTTGTTGTCTTACTTTTATTTGAAAAAGGATGCCTCCTATCTATAAAAGGTCTGGCTACAAGACAATACCTATGTAATTTATGTATTTTTTTCAACCAAAGACACACATGACATTTTCCTTTATTAAGATTTTTTCTGTGAGTTTATTGTGTTTTAATAAATGTCAGTAGGTGGTTGGAACCCCGAATCAAATTGATCAAATTATGTGACGCAAAGTATTTTAGAGTCCTTTACACGGTGGCGCTTGGAGAGCGAAGAGTGAACACTATAGTTCTAGTCAATATGTCCAATGCGCCTAATAGAAAATATTCGATATGAATATCAAAAAATATTTTTAATCGACTCCATAGCTTCCCGTGTGCCCAGGTCGGGCCAGTAGAGCACGGAGCGTCCGCAGCCGCGTAAATCTACATCAGCGCGGTGTCGCCACTCGTTTTGTTCTGACCCTACCATCTTCGGCCCGATGCTGGACACACGTCGCCCAGACAATTGTTTCAGATAATGGGAGCCGAGGTTTGTTTTCCCCAGATTATATGTTCATGGTATTAAGGGAATTTTAAATTTAATATAAACAGAAGGGGTAGGCAGATGTGTGATTAGTAGTTACGGTTCAGGATTCTTTCTTTCTAAGATGTGATAGGTAATTAATTTAGGGGCAAAATACAAATACAGGCATGTTATGTGTGAAATTGATTTGCTTACGGAAAGGACATGTTCAAAAACCGGCCTAAAATTCTAACCAATACATTTTATAGTATATGTATTTGGATAGAACTCCTAAAAACTAGCCTTTTACAATAAATCGTTTAATTTGCAAGTCCTCCGAGTTTGAGATTTATGTAATTTTAATTTGCTTAAAAACTGCACTTTTTAAAATAGTTACTTGTAAATGGAGGGGTCTAAAAATATTTTTTAATGGATCCAAGATACATATTTTGCCCCTTTACTGTCCCTAAAGTTAAAGCCTGGTTAGATTTTGAGGCCCGGCACCCATAGCGATAGCCATAAAAAGCGGACATCTCCTTTGATTGTTGAACTTGGAAATAGAATGTTCTTTTACGGGTTATTTTTAAACCTATACGCTATATATACCTACTTTCTTCAAAACGATGCGTCAGAAAGATGTCCTTCTTTTCTTTTAACATTGGGTTATTACTTTTCAGCCAATGGTGTGATGTTGATCGCCTTATTGACATTTGAACTAGTGACTGTACGTATACTGTGAAGGCATAATTTCTTAATCGAACCTCAAGTCTTGCAAATGACTTGTGTGGGTTTGGTTATAGGCAATAACCAAGGGAAATGTTAAGCCGCTCTTTACTATGTAAACATTGCTCTGTAGACAAAATGATAGATTAATACTTAAGACATGAGGTGGACGACAATGCGGGTGGTCGGTCTCCTGCAGTCGTAGACGTCAAAGGCGTCCTGTAGAGCTCGGGAGCATCTTAGCCCCCTTATTTAGAGATGGGCCGTAATGCGGCATCGCGCAGGGTCGGTTCCGTGCAGCTATCTTCGTGAAAAAAGATACCCCGGGGCCGTCCCGTAGGCGCCGAAGAAGGCCACCGCGGGTGTTGGTTGGTATGCCGGTGTAGGGTGTACATAGTGTTAAGGACTCGGTCCAATGCTCGCTCGGATGATGCTATACTCCCGAGTGTCGACATTGCGCCGTAAAATCGGTGAAAACAACATAACCGTCCACTCACCCCCCAGTGGTGGTAGCGATAACGCGTTTTTTCCCCGCGAAAAAAAATATACTTAAGACATTGATGCGGTTCAGGGAAGTTCATTTCAGGGTGTCAAGTACGTATAATGAATGCAGGTTAGCTACAATACTTGATTATGTTGTTTCATGATAATACAGATAAACTGTATTGCGTTGAAATTAAACTATTATAACGGATTTTATCGAGGTTTTTTATTAAAAAAAAATCTCCCTACGTTTCGAAAATTCGAATTTTTACCACCTGTCAAGTGCCATATACCTCTACAAGAACCGGGCGTATACAAGATAGATTGCGACTGTGGCCTCTCTTATATTGGACAAACTAAAACACATATAGGGTCCAGCGTAAAAGAACATATAGCTGATATTAAACACCGACGCTCTACGAAGTCTGCAGTAGCTGAACACTCAGAAGAAGGCTCCAACCATTACCTTAGATTCGACAAGCCACAAATCCTTGCCAAAGAACACCGATGCCTAGGATGATTCGCGAGGCTATTGAAATCAAAAAACATCCTAATTTCAATAGAGAAGATGGTTGGAAACTTGCACAAGCTTGGGACCCGGTAATACATCTAATTAAATCAGGCCTCAAAAGACCTGCTGTCAAACCTCAAGACATTGTGAGCTCTTTCTGCGTAGACCGGACCGCAAACAATGACTAACATCTTAAAATTGTATAATTGTAAATTGAAGGTAGATTTGTAACACTAACTTCTCGGACCACCAACACCTCAGTCCGCCCCGTGACCACGAAGTGCGGCAATGCCTTCGAAACGTCGGGAGAAAAAATAAATAAAAAACCGCGATAAAATCCGTTATAATAGTTTAATTTCAATGTCTAACATTCGCGTAAACATAAGGAATCATTCTGTATTGCGTTGTTTGGTGGTTTCATGGGATAATGACGATAATGATCGTGGGGTAATCAACCCCTATCCGCACTTCTAAAGGCTCTAGAATCCCCCTGAAATTCTGTGAAATCCAAGTCTTTTCTTATTCGACCTCTCAATGACCGTTTGAGCCTTGATATTTTCTTGATGACTAAATCAGAATGCAGTTAAACTTTCCCAACCAATGACGATCGAAAAGCAACCAACCGAAGCCTGTTATTATTTCAAATAAACTTCAATAACTTCATTTATACTACACGTACATCCAAACAGCCCATCGTTATTCCCTGAAGCGCGCTATCATAATCCTTAACACTCCAGTAGACACGGATTCAAAGCAAACAACTTGGCAACGCGTCACTCCGCGTTGACACTCGTGTGACGCGCGCCTAAAACCGCCGCGACATCCCCATATCGCGTCACTGTCAATCTCTCCATTTAAATTTAGAACGCGCCCGCCATTTGACTGGCGCCCGTCAGCTGATTTTGACGGCGCAACTGTCAAACTGGACGAGATCCGCGCGCGCGAACTGACGGCTGCCGATAACGGCCCGACAAGTGTTTTAGAATTTGGCATTTTTGGTATTGTTTTAACGTTGTTTATAGTTATTTTTTGTTTTCTGTAGTTTATTATTAATTGAATTATTTTACATTACCGTAGAAATTATAGGCAAAACCGTCGTTAGAGAATACTCGTAGATTATTCATGTTGCGTACAAAATACACGTGTAACTAATAACTTCATTAGTCAAAGTTACTTTTTGCACATACAATTATTTATCGAATTACTATATTTATTTCATTAATACCCCTTGACATTCACAGTATATGGGTAGTAAGTATACAATAATCGGTTGTCACAGCAAACTGTTTCAGTACATCACATTATAACTAAATAAGGTTTAAAGGTGGTGCAGAAGGAAATGCATTACGCTATATTTTATATCAACAATACATTCTAATGGGACAGGTGTGCCAACCGCACGGCGTACAGTGTAGCCAACCGAACGACGTAACGATTTGTAGGAATTTTTTAATTCATACTCATTACTGATGATATCTTGGACGTGTGAGCATTAATCTAAAGTTTATGTATGCAATTTAAATGCTGTTTTATTGTTATCTTGTTTATGGCTGCGTTTGGACTGAAAATTGTCGTGGAGTTAGCGGCGAGGAGTTAGAGGTCAAGTTTTTGTTTTAAATAATTTCCTACTGGGTTTGATAACCTATTGCGTTGTTTATAAATTCATTTCACACAAGTTAAGTTAGTAAAAAATACACTTAGAAACCTACATTTCTAGGAGTAAAAACGTTACCTAACTTTTTTTAAAAGTATCGTGAGAAACTGATTATAATCAATCTTGTTTAGTATTCTGATATTTGGTAGTTCCCCAAAAATGTGAACGTAATCATGATTTAATAGTAGTCTCACACTCTCACACACAGTCGTTTATATGAGTTATCTAATCAATGTCTCGTATAGTTGTAGTTTTTCGTCGTGTGTCGATATTTGGAACACCTCACGAGAATGCGAATGATAACTGATAACGTTATGTCATGTAAACCTTTATTATAGATGTATGTATAATGTTATGTTTAGGTCCCTCGTAAACAAGTCTGTCTGGGTAGGTATCGTTTTGTCTATTTCTGTCCGTGGACGATAGCCTAGTTGGGAATGGAACGGTCTGCCGAGCCAATGTCCGGAGGTTCAAAACCCAAGGCACACACCTCTGACTTTTCGAAGTTAAGTGTGTATTGTTTATCAATAATTATCGGTCGCTTTAACGGTGAAGGAAAACATCGTGAGGAAACCTGCATACCTGAGAAGTTCTCTATAAGAATTTCGAAGATATGTGAAGTCTGCCAACCCGCACTAGGCCTGCGTGGTGGACTAAGGCCTAACCCCTCTCAGTAGTAGAGGAAGCCCGTGCTCAGCAGTAGGCAGTATATAATACAGGGCTGATTGCATTGCATTATGTTCCGTTGTTATTTGAAGCCCATGAACTTGGCACATCGGACTTTACAGCGAATGACTCGCATGCTATGCATTTGTGTAGTTCTGCCACTCTTTACATTATTTTGTGGTGTTTGCTTTCCGAACCCGTCTATTTCACTTTACTATAAAATAAGCCAGTGTGCTTAGAATGTGGCAAAAAAACACGACACGACTCCGTTTCGTTTTATTGTGGATTGGTTGAGAGACTAACACGTGACTCACGTATTGGTCTCTCGATCAATTACAAACATCAAAATTAAAAGACATCGTCTTAGTGTTGCGTTTCTTTGCCACATTCTAAGCACAAGATCATTCTGTCATCATACGGAACCAGCCACCGCAACTGATTTAATTACACGCTTATTTAAACATTAGATTAAGACTGTACACTAATTATGATTACTATATTTGTAGAATTCAATCAGCAAGCAAACTCAATATTCAACAAGACCTAGCCCAAACAGTTACAAAACGCCACTGTAATGCTGAGGATTGGGACGCACTCAGTGGTTTTTGATGGGGGTCACAATGACAATAGGCTATTATATGGGATTTGTTATATCCGGTGAAATTTTATTATGATACACCTCAACATAATCATGAAAAGTGAAAAAGGCGTGATGCCATGTGTACTATCTATGAAATTTTCTTTTTCAATCTACAAACCATTAACAAATAGTTAATTTGCGATTATTCAAAATCAAAATTAGCTTTAGATCACGCTTATAAGTAAGTTTAAGTGTTTTCAAGAGCAGTTTTTTGCAGGCACTTCGTGTTTGTTCGTTATAGAAATCAATTTATACTTATTCATTTGCACATTTTTTTTCAGAAGTATACAGCTTTGATTATTTTATAATAATTTTGTACTTGGTTTTCTCTATTTGTGTACTGAGTAAGTTAATTACAATTTCGGTTTCTAAAAGAAGTTAAGTAAAAATATGTTTACTCTCCGTTTTGGAATAATTTTAGATAGGGAATCGAAGCAGAATATCCTCACAGTATATTTTACGTTATAAAAATTTAGTCACGCTTGAAAGTCTCACAAATTAGATGTCCTACATCTAAGTCTAATTAAATCAAACAGCATTGTGTATATCATAAAATTTAATAATTCAAATACACACGTAAAGCAGGATACATATTATAGGTACTCTGAAGATGTGGCGGGCACCGACCCCGTCTCCCTTCATCCACTCCGCGCCTGGTGACGACGCGGTCACGCGAGCCGGTACAGCATGACTATCTACTGCGGGATTCGATAATTAATATGCTAATAGTCCAGCTTTGCCCACCCTTGCGTACGTGAGAGCCGTAATGCCTTCCACTATAGACTAGTTCGCAGACACGCTGCCGGCGCATTCAAATCTGCCTATCGATTGTCTAATAATAGGAACGGATGGTTTTATGGTTGTTTTCTGAGGTATAGTGGCGCTTGTGGTCCTTGGTGTAGGGGTAGTTTGGAATGAAGACGGGAAGGTATTGGGTTCCATTTGTGACTACACTTTTGTGACCTTTTATAGCACAATTTGTGTGTAATTAAACCTATCAAGGGAGGTTAAGATCAAGCAGTCTTGGGAATAAAAAGAAAAAGTAAGCGAAATAATTTCTAGAATAGGACTAGGTTCAGTTTAACTTAACGCGTATATAGGCGATTTTAATTTTGATTTTGTACTGATATTTATGCTGCTGACTGTACATCCAAGGATCTTCAAAAACTTTTCCTTTTATAATATCAGTACTTCTGAAGTGAGATTAGAACGTAAATATAAGTCACTAGACTTCAGTTCGCAGCTTCGCCCGCGTGAAAAAAAATTCCGGGGTAAAAAGTAGCCTATGTGGTAATCCAGGATATGATCTACCCGTGTGCCAAATTTCATCGAAATCCGATCAGTAGTTTATGAGTTTATTCGTTACAAACATACTTACATACAAATCTTTCCTCTTTATAATATTAGTATAGATAAAAAAAAAACACTCTCTATGTATAACAAGTAGGTTTTGTAAGTTTCTGTCTACTTAAGATAATAGTAACTTAGATAACTCCCTGAAGTCCACTACTCTCTGAACCTGCCACTGTGAGTCATTTCAAAATCGATTTAACCAAAAAACCCGTTCAGTCTAACAAACATTGTTTTAGTATGTGTAATTATAGATAATGTTTGAATAATGTTTATTTAATCATCAGTAATCATACATACAGATAAGAGTTGTTTTGCCCTACAGTGGGTTACCATACCTGCCCTGTATTATATACTGCCCACTGCTGAGCACGGGCCTCTTCTAGAACTGAGAGGGTTTAGGCCTACAGTGGGTTATCTTAATGTATAGTATAAAACAAAGTCGCTTCCCGCTGTCGCCTGTCTGTCCCTATGTATGCTTAAATCTTTAAAGCTACTTGATGCGTTTTTTTTTTAAATAAATAGAGTGATTCAAGAGGAAGGTTTATACAGGCCTTTCTGACAAAAGTCGGGGAGGAAAGCCCACTCTCCACAGAAGAATCACCAAGAATTTCGTAGGTCCTTTATTCCTGTTGTTTTTCTTTTGAATTTTAACAGTTTTCTTCTCATAACAACTACCATTCCTTTTTTTCATATCATAATATCACCTTAAGTCAATTATCAACCACATAGGCATTATAAAAACGTTAGATACGGATGTGTAATCTATGTAATATTGAGCGTGCGCAGGCGCAGCGTAAAAACTGCAAATAATTTACGAGCGGCGAGTTGACGGCTGACTGACAGCCGGCGTGCATTGGCCTGTACCTAAACTAACGAGCTGGTTATGTCCTCTAATCGTATGTAATGGTTGCTTCCTTGTTACTAATTACTAGATTTTGTTCGCTCGTGGTCGCAAATCGGAAGAAAGTCCTTTCTCGTTATAAAAAAAAGTCCAACTTTGCATCTTTTTGGGATAAAAAGTAGCTAGGATGTGTTCTAGTCTATGTGCTAAATCCCTACAAATAAAGTCGCTTTGTTTATTTCTAAAAATTATACAAATATAATAATTATTACTAGCTCTTCCTCGCGGCCCCGCTTGCGACAAAAAGTTTTTCCGAGATAAAAGTGACGTTATATATTTTGCCGAGTTAAAAGGTAGCTTTGTGCTATTATAGACTATAATCTATCTCTGTGCCAAACATCCAGATCTGTTCAGCCTTTCTGGGGTGATTGAGTAACCAACATCCATCCAAACTGTCGGATTTATAATAGTTAGTAAGATTAATAGGATTATCATAAACAGCGGTCTGGCGGGAATTAACAAATCGAGGTTTTGAATTCACCTCAAGGTTACCTCTAACTTTTCAGTTGTTATTGGAATTGTAAATTATTGTGCCAGTATGTACAGAATGCAACTTGGTAGTTTTTTTATAATACTAATTCATAAGTTCATGACTTTAACCTGATGGAATAAGCAGAGTTGCAATGATTGCATGTTATTCACGTCTCATGATAAGACGCGCCTTGATTCAATTAAAATTATTAAAAAAAAAACAGTAAAATTATCAAACAGTCAACCAATTCTGAGCCGATTTTGTAATCTAACTTAAGAACTTCTAGTGACTAATATTAATTAGTATTTCGCATTGACGAGGCATTTAAAATTTTATTATTTATGGTAATACAGCAAAAGGTCAAATGAAGGGACGACAAACATCGTACAAGTAATTACTTTAAATTATGCAAATCTATATATGGTTATACTAGGTTATTTTAGTCCTTATTTTTATAGGCTAACTGAAAAATTTAATTATAATTTATCAAAAGCATACATGGTTATACTGGACAAGCTTTTGAGGTCAACTAAAGTCTCATGTAACTTGATGGAGTGAAATACATTTTAAGACCATCAGCTGTAGCCCAGGTTGCTGACACACGTGGTCTCTACTACCTATATGGGCGGAAACTGGAAATTAAAGAAGTATTTAGATGCGAATAAGTAATTGGTGACCATCGTAAGACACGCGTCCAGCTGGTCAATTTTTGACCTGTACTGTATTTACCATCATATGTACTATGAATATATTGACCATCATGAATGCTATGCATGTCACAAAAAATATCTCAAGTTCATTTTATAAAATAAAAAGTAAACTTAGTACACTAACATACGTCATATGAAACATATTAAATATTTTTTTATAACCACGAAAATATAGTTTCTCTATATTATTTGGATATTTTGCCTCTGATTCACAAATTATTATTAAGGATTAAAAAGCGAAACAGTGATTAGTTAAAACAATGATCAAATTTATTACCGTAAACTGTAAAGTAAGGGAATTCATTCTTAACTCTAATCAGGGGCCGTAGTCAAGATGCCTTTCTACAATTGTTGACACTAGTCACTAACGTATGTATCAGAATGAAATTCTATCGTTAGACTTATCGATTGGATATTCCCATATTAGCGTAAAAATTGTGGATCTTAGTTGCGGCTCCAGTAATGACGCGTGCAGTAAATTCAAGTTCACCTCCTAAACCTCCAAACGAAATTAAAAAAATAACAAGAATTTTCAAACAGTGGCATCACAAAAAAGCCGTTCACGATGCGCCAGATAAACGGCAAGTGAACAAAGGTAACTGGCGGTTAAGTAGCGGGCTATCTGCGTGCCGTCTAATAAATTAGATTGGGCCCATAAACATTCGCCGTCGATGCTAACCTCGTCATCTGATACCGCGGACGGTGGGCGCGCGACTCCACTGTAGGGACGATACGGTTTTTCGAGGATATCGCTTGGTCAATTTGCCCTTCTTTATCATCATCATTAGCCACGTGACGTTTAGGTACCGCTGAACATATAAGGGGTCCCCTATAGATTTTCAGTCCTGTCAATTTTCCCTTAATCAGCAGTACCTAACTCGGGAACTTTCAACTGTGACGCCATTTTTGTGTTAGCTTGAGACATCACAAAGCTTTTAATTTTATACTAGTTACAACTTCAAGCCGAAATTAAAATGATTGTACACTGCTTACCAAGATAAATAAATACACTATGCTTCAATGCGCAGTGCCTTACCTTTAAGTATTGTTTAATTTATTGCCCGTCTCATTAAATTCATTACAATATGAAAAAAGCTTCGATGTAGTCATATAGCCTATACATGAATCAAGAAATGGTCTGTGTGTCAAATTTCATTAAAATTCATTTGGAGACTGAACAATTTACCTACATTCAAAAGAATATTTTCATGAACTAAAACATTTTTAATGCAAGCAGGATTTTTTCTTGTTGCACGCCAGGGTAAAAAGTAAAAAGTAAATTTCTATTAGCGGGATTTATTCCCATTGTGAATTACGCTAAAAACTATTAAATATCGTGGTACAATGGTCACGAGCGCCCTCTCCTTCGCATCGACAGCGAGCCGGTGGTAGCGGCCGGCGGGCCGACGGTGGCAGGTACAGCGGTGGTAGCCTGACGGTGATCTATTACTGATCTGGATTTCAGGCCGCTTGCATAGGCGCGCTAGGTGCGGGTCGACGACCGCACGGAGCTACGTGGTGCTTGATGTGGATAGTCGTAAGGCACTAGAATGGTAATAAGGGAATACATAGATAATATTCTGCGGTAAAGGTTCTGCCGTGCAAACCGAGCTATATCTGGTGAATTACAGTTCATTAAGAAACGGTCATCGCTGATCTTCCCACCTTTTAATAATATAACATAGGTAATATTAACTACAATGTGTTATAGTAATCTATTATTATTCAAATAGGGTGTGCACTGTTCATAACTCCTAGAGGTCGTTTAGGCTATGACGAACCATTTTCAACGACTTTTTTCAGGTCCTTGAAACTGAAAGTCCCTCTTATTTAGATACCTAATAACTATGAAATAAGATTTATTAATTCTAGATTGACTGCGATCGTTAATTTTTTAAACAAAACAGACCAATTTAACACATTATTCAGTAAAAACCCTTAACTCACTAACCACACTTCCCTATATTTTCACAACGCAACCAAGGTTATCCAATTACACCTAGCCGTATAATTAGGGTTCAAGAGGAAAGTAGCTGGTGGGAGGTAATTCGCTAGATAGATCTGCGCGTGCGCACCTGCGCATTTACCGCAAATAGCTTGATTGATTCTGTAATAGCGTATGTAGGAAAGACTGGATTATTTTGTATAGGGGTTATTTTTGAAATAAATAGATAATTAATAAATTAAAAATGAATAATGCGATCAATAAGTAAGATTCAAGCAGTGGAAATGAGAGCGTTAAGAAGCATGTGTAGAGTGACTGTGTGTGATAGAGTGCGGAATACTATGGTGATGGACAAGTGTGGAGTGACAGAGGGTGTAGTGACTAAAAATTGAGAAGGGCATGCTAAGGTTGTTTGGGCATTTGGCAAGGATGGATGATAGGAGAATGACAAAGAGGATATATAAGGCGAGTGTGGGTGGAGGGGTCGACGGCACCAAACCTTCGAATGTCAGATATCTGACATTCTAAATAAAGGCCAGGTCAAAAGTACCCTGAACTGGTGGCAGTGCATGAAAAGATTGATGAAGGTAGAGGAAGCGAAAGTAGTGTGCCAGAATCGAGCAAAGTGCAAATCCATAGACTCTGCCTACCCCTATGGGACAGAGGCGTGATAGTATGTATGTACATAAACTCTTATCAGTGATTAACTTAATGCATGTTTAGTCTCATTTATGTTGTGTAAGGAACCCCTGTTCAAAATTAGATGCTTTCTAAAGCCAGCGTTTTAAGCTGTGTTGTCTGTCAGTCATTATAGAGTTATATGACGTATTTATAAACATAATGTTGCATTGAGATTCTAATTCAAAACCTAAAAACGTGTGAGGAATAAGCCTGACATGAATCGGGCGATGTGGTGGTTTTTGCTGATGGCTAGCTGGTGTTGCGGTTGAGCGCGCGCAGGTCACCGGGGAAGTATCGCGTCAATCAAATGGCTTATAATGGGAAGCGATAATATATAGGTTTTTTCGCGCTATACAAGTGAATAAAGACAAAATTTACTCATGAAATGTAAAATAATATCTCTCTGCCTCATGCCTTCATGAGGCATAGAGAGGCTGGTAAAGAATGACTCTGACAATAATTACCTTCTTTATTATTGTTTATGAAGTGTTAAATAAAATAAAATATAATTATATACCATTTATAATTTATGTACAGTCAGCAGCATAAGTAGATGAACAAATTCAAAACTTCAAATTGCCTACACACTTTTGTGTTCTTACTATTTTTTTTTCTCTTCACTAAAATAAAATAAAAGAGATTTACTTTACTTCAAACGAAGAAAAAAAATGTTTCAGTTTAACTTAACGCGTATATAGGCGATTTGAAATTTTGATTTTGTACAGATATTTATGCTGCTGACTGTACACAGATTTTGGTGTGATTCTGTTATTTATCAAATACCCAGTTATTCCGACTGCTGTCAAATTATGCTTAGTACCTTTGATTAATTATATACCTAGATAGACACTTAACGTTTCAAACGCGTCAAAAAAAAATAGAGGCCAACTGTTGCTCGCTAAATGAGTGCGAGTGAATTATTTTTTGTTGTTTTTCATGGATATAATTATTTCCCCGTTTTAATAGAAACCATGTAACAACTGGTATCATTATGCGCGCACACAAGGATACGCAGAATGATGCAGCGATAGCGTATGACACAGCTGTCACGCATACTAGCTTAAGAAAAGTTGGCCTGTTTGTTTCATTGTAGCGCGTCACTCTATCTAGGTATATAATTAATCAAAGCTTAGTACTTATACTTTACAATATTACGACTATCTTAAGAGTACCCAAAAACTATTTTTAAGGATAAATAAATATTTCGTTTTTCTTTTTTTATCGGAAGACTACGCATCCCAATCACGAATATCCCAATGAACATCATTATTCCCGCTTTCTTTAACTTTAAAAAGGGGATTATTTGAAGCACTGATTAAATATGTTTATTGGTAGACCCTACATCATTAATAACATAGTATGCAACGTTCAATAAAATAGTGCGCGTTCCGGTGGGGCGAGCAGACGTCATCGTTGGTGGTGCGTGACCACGTACGACAAACGATTGCAACTGGTGTGAAGATTAGCAGGGACTGCTTCCAAGTCTTGCATGAACTGTCATAATATTTGTATTGCATTTGAATAACGAGACGAGCTTGTGCTCGTCCGATGGTAAACGAAAATGGTTATACCATACACAATTTTGAACTACAAAGTACTGCGTGGTACTCCACTGCGCTCGTCGCCCCGACACATAAGATGTTGTCTCATAATGCCCAGTTATTATGGTGGCTATAATTATTGTTCTATGGCAGTTCATATAAGACTGGGGAGTATCAATATCTCCAAGAATGATGATTTCAGACTGTAACTACATAGACACACACACACACACACACGCCTTTTATCACCGAAGGGGTAGGCAGAGGCGCAACTAGTGCACCCACTTTTCGCCGTGCGTATTCCGTCCCATGATGTGATAGGGGGCGAGCCTATCGCCATATCGGGCACAAATTCCAGACTCCGGGCTGATACTGAATAGAAAAACTCAATATCACTTTGCCCGACCCGGGGATCGAACCTGAGACCTCAGCATTGCAGTCGTACCATAATACAACTACGCCACCAAGGTAGTGTAACTATATTGGAACAAATATGTCATCATATACCGCTTATCTGGACCAGGGAAGGGTTGCAGGTCTCGAAACTTCATACCTGAGTAGTTAACATAGATGGTATTTAAGTCTCCTTGATTTAGTAATGAATTATTAAAGTTTTGAATTTCTGGATACATTCTTAATTTCGCTTTAGTCATTTATCATTGGCATCACGTACTCACAAACAGTTTGTCCAATATTCAAAACTATGGTAAAAACTGAAGAATTCGTCGCTTTGAAAATGTTTAGCTTTGGAACTATTCCGATTCTAAAAATCTTTCTCTAATAAGCAGTTACATTAAAGGATTTTACCCAACTAGAGCGAAGCGAGGAAAGGTAATGATTTTATTATTCAGAAAACTGACTCCAGATGCGATCTACAGCAAGTCTATTACCAAAGAGATTACTACAACTAAGTTACCTAACTCAACTCTAGACTAAAGAATTTCCAGATCATATAAACAGTTTAATCCAGCAGCTGTCCATCGTGATTACTATAACAATAAATTGGTTGCGAAAAATGTCGCGTGTGGCATGCACGTGACATCAAACGCGGTACACTGACCTTTGAACACTGCGCTATGCGTACACCTGGATCTTCAGACCACACATATTCGAAAAGCGTTAGGCAGAGTACTTAGTGCATTCGTGACGGCCCATGATGTGATAACGGCGAGCTTGTGCAGACAAATTCTAATCTCGGGCAACTCAGAAGCGTTTTCGAATAAAATAAATCTTGGATAGATAGGCAGAAATGTAAGGGCTGATATATTATTTAGTAGCGCTGGTGGTAGGTCTCTCATGTGTAAGAGTCCGTCTGGGTGGGTACCACCGCAATGTCTATTTCTACCGCCAAGCAGCGGTGTGCATGCGCTGTTGTGTTTCGGTTTGAAGGATATTGTAGCCAGTGTAATTACAGGACATAATGAGACTTAGCATCTTATGTCTCAGGATGACGAGCGCAGTGGAATGCCACATAGTACTTTGTAACTCAAGGTGCTGCATGGTGTTGCTAGTGTTTATGGGTGGTCGTATCGCTTACCATCAGGCGAACGGCAAGCTCGTCTCGTCATTCAATGCCATAAAAAAAAACCTAGGTACATACGTATAAGTCCGTAAATTAAGGAAGGAGTAGCACTACCTGTGAATCTTATATTACTTACATAGAGAAAAAGACGTGTTACTGAATGGAGGTATGACGGTTTTCTAGTTATTATTTGGACAATAGCAATCCCATTGGCTTCTAACAAACGCTGTCAGTTGTAACTACACCTCGGTTGAATAAGTCGATACGGTAGATAAAATAGACGAGCACCTTACTGCCACCAAAATGACTAACAATGATGGTACTTGTCTAAACACAGTTGCCAAAATTATTCTTGTCTCCAATCAACTCCAACTGAAAGCATCAGTAATCCCAAAATTAAAGTACAAACTGTTGATTTAGCAGTAGGTGATCTCAGATACGCTGCGCTTGCTAGTTTGCCTTAATTTATTATGACATTGTAAGCAGAAAAGTCAGGCTGCCTGCAGACATTATTAACAGGCCCGGCCGAGCTCAACTAAACAAAAAAAAAACTAGGATACCTTAATCAGGTATATGAGTCTTGTAATCTAAACGAACATTTTGTTAAAATGAAAGATTTTGTAATAAATTGTGTTGATTTGATTTGCAGAGGTAATCATAGCTTTAAATACTAACCTCTCGGCTCTGACTATTATTGCCGCTAGTAGCATTGTGCAAACACTGCTATGGTCTAGTTTGAAGGACCTGGAATAGTCAGTGTAATTAGTTGTAACATTAAGACGTAACGATATACATAATACTATGCCTTAAAATGTTAAGAGCAATGCTTCTTTATGGGTAGTCTAGTCGTATCGCTTACCACAAGACGAGCTGTATGCTTGTCTAGTCATTCACCTGAATTATCACAAGCATTATAATTTAAAAGTATAGTAAATAAAAATAGTAAATCCTGACAACGCCACTTTTTATTAAGTCTTAATTTTTGATGCAATTAAACACAATCACTTCTAACATAACACTGGTTTTAATTCCCTTTGACGCGATTTACTGACAGAACGAATCGACCAAAAACCGCGTCCGCTCCGGCGGATAATGTAACCGTTGAACAATTAATTAATAAAAGCAAATGAACTCGTCGGATAAATGAATTATAAAGCCTAGGGCAGTTTTACATTTCAATAGCCGCATCACGCTGAGACTGACTTGGTAAAAACATTGCGTGCCGAACCGCCTTCGATCAGCGAGTACCAGGTTCGAAGCGGGGCTTTTTCAACAAATTATGTACATGCCAATAGGTATGCTAATCGAGACTAGGTCCGCCAATTATGTCTAGAATTAAAATATATGGCGAAACGCGTAATTGATAAAAAGGCTTGTTAGTTCAAGGCGGATGTGGATTAATTCTGTTTCTTTACTCTGTTACTGGACAGTTGATTGCATCGAAAGGTGCGGTTATATTATCTTTGTGTTGGTGCCGTCGCACCAACATGTAACATCGTCATGTCAACACAACTTTTTTCAAGAGAAACGAAACTTATATTTGAAATCAAATTTCTATTCTATCTAAACCCCTTTTTCGAAGTACTCGATTCATAAACAGTAACAACACCACCAGTAGACAATTTCCTTAGCACTGCTTTTCCCCGACCATCAGACATAACACTCGCTACTGATTCCTTCCGTTGCTTCCAATCTGAACACATAAGTACATACCTCCAGTAGCCAGATTTGAACAAAGTAGTTGTGTTTACTATTTAATAAATCAACCTATCGTCCTTCACTTATTTAATTAAGAACGTAAAAAGCCAACGACCTTTTTTGATGTTATTAAGGATAGCTAAGGACAAATTGTCCTGAGGCGATACCGCGGGAGCCATGTCGCTTATAATTGGCACAATCGGGAAGTTCCCGGCTCCACCATTACTACAGGAATTGTCCCAACTTACCCGCTAAATCTCGAATAGTACTTTCTCTTAGACGGATCACGGGATGTGTATATGGAGGAACAGTATGGCGAGTTTAAAGTGTATAAAATTTTTTGTGGTTTTTTATAAATGTTGATTTAAAATCAGTAAAGGTAATAATTTATTACAGAATCAGAACGAGTTTCTCTATTTAATAAAATAATGATGGTAAACATATTGACTTGTATAAATATCACGTCGATGGCACATATTATGTGCATACAACATAATAATTTGTCAAAGTAAAATGACTTCGATATTTCAAAGGATTAGGAAAATTATAAAACTGTGAAGCGCAATAAAAACGATGATTCCTTTATGCATAGATCATCGATGTTATATAATGAACGTCACTTGCAAGGTTAATGAACGCCTGATTAAGGTCGCAGAAAGTCGCTGGATGCAATCGGTTCAAACAAAGCGTCCAGGATATCTTAGAAGGAGGCCGATGATCGGTAGTGAACACCTTGTAGCTGATGATGATGATGTTACACGTAGCCAATCCTTTACGACCAGACATCTTACTGATAAAAACGTACACAATAACTGCAACTCAAAATATTGAATACAGCCAACTATAAAGAGTGTCGTTCCTCACTGTTCCTCCACACACGGGGCGGTAAGAAACCGATGGGCTATAACTAAAGATACGCTGCGAGTATTGTTTTCCGATAGCGGTTTAACGAAACTTGCACCGTCTCAATCCAGAAGTGGGTCAGATCTGTTACTCCAATTGTGACCTTCCGTAATTATTTCAAAATTTTGGATCAGTTTTCAGGTATTGACGTAAATAGTAGTATTTTATGCGTCTGAAAGTTCCATTGTTGTGTCTCTTCTGCCGACAAATGCAAATGTTCTTCCGTTTGAAGGACATACAAGCCTGTTTTTTACTACTAGGAATTATGAGACATTCTGTGTTTCAGGATCTAGGATTCAATAAGAACAGTCGGCATCTATTGACCGTGAGGACGCAGCTACGAAATCAAGAGGTAGGTACGAAATTAAATTCCTTAAACAAGGGAAATTTATGTACGTCGATTCGTTAAAACACTCGTATTCTCAGATTGGTCCCGGTAAAAACCATTTCTAAAACACCAAATTAATAAACGACTCTATATTCATTCGAAAATGAGTAATTCAAATTGATTTAGTGTTTAAGATTTTTACGACTGGCCACAAAAGATTCTTTTAATATTTTAATTAATCCCGACCTTCTCCTTGTTACGTAGGTTTAAGTTCTAATCCCTCTCTATTTCTAGCCTTACTTGTTGCGCTACCAGCATCATAGATCAACATCTTTCGCAACTCACACCTTGTATACCTTTCACAATTAAGTAATGAAGCCTGTTGCCCTTTCCTTAGAAAGTATTCGTGATTTATACTTAAACTTAACTGGGACGGTGTGTCGATGGTACAGTGCGTGGCGAAGTCTACTCGACTGTGACTAAGTCCTGAATTGGATTCCCAAGTAAGAGAGTATTTAGTGTGAGGTTTTCTAATATAATAAGTTGAGAATTGAATCCCTTAAACGAGGTTAATGTTAGGTAAGCGACGAGTCGCAATAACTAAGTCAAAACTGTGTTATGTCGACTCTACATTGGACTACGATAAGGGTAGATAGAACGACACTCTATACTCTATACCTAACGATATTACTGTACCATACCAGCCCTGTATTATATATTGCCCACCGCTGAGCACGTGCCTTCTCTACCACTGAGAGGGTTTAGGCCTTAGTCCACCACGCTGGCCTATTGCGGGTTGACAGACTTCACATACCTTCGAAATTCTTATAGAGAACTTCTTAGGTATGCAGGTTTCCTCACGATGTTTTCCTTCACCGTTAAAGTTTGCGATAATTCACAAAATATACACACATAACTTGTTAGAAAAGTCAGAGGTGCGTGCCCTTGGGCTTAGAACCTGCGAATATTCGTCTCGGCAGTCCGTTCCACTCCCAACTAAACTATCACCGCTTGGTATTGATATTACTGTATAGGTTCTCATTCATTTCTGGCGCCAAGCAAGCAGGCTACCAATATTATTTACTGATTTAAAAGAGCCAATGGTAGTACTGGGTGAAAGAAACATCAAATGTCTTGGCAATATTTGGTTTATTCAAAGTTCAGCGCTGATAATTTTTAGAAACGAGACCCTAACCAACTCTCATCATTCTTTGTATAGAAAACCCTTTGCACCGAAAATATAAACAGAATTCGCGAAGAAGCTGAAATAACGCAAAGAAATATCTATAAAGTTGATACAATAAACAAGGCGCGGATAGCAGTTTTAGCGCGATGGCCGGGGCCCACCGCCCCCCGCCCCCCATCGGCACACATTTTATACAAACGATGACGTAAATACTCATTTGCAAGAACAATATCCGATATTGAGTGAGGCCTGTCTTGCGAGCGCGGGCCTGCACTGTTGGCAAAATGGTATCAGAACACTTTTTTATAAGACGAGCAAGTCACTCGGTTGGTGAGCGAGTCACTGTACTAGACCAGTGGTAACAACTCAAATTACGAATTACACAGCTCTGTATGCACTCGTCACCCTGAGATATTACATTTCAATACCTTTTTCCACTTGCACCTATGTCGTACCAATGTGGGTTAGCGCAACATACTTTTTCATGCATGTTTTAGAAAGGAATTAATTTAGTTGTTACGACGCCAGCTACGTTAACACCCTCTGGGGGATCCTTTGTGGGGCAAGTCGTGGTAAAATGAAAAAAGAACAAGTCACTCTTGGGCTATTTTTGTAACATTAATTTTAAAAAATGTCTACCCTCTTTTTATTCGTACTTATAACACATACACTAACGCTTTTTATCCCCGAAAGGGTAGGCAGAGGCGCAACTAGTGCACCCACTTTTCGCCGTGCGTAATCCGTCCCATGATATGCTAGGGGGCGAGCCTATCGCCATTTCGGGCACAAATTCCAGACTGGGGCTGGTACTGAATAGAAAAATCCAATACCACTGTGCCCGACCGGGGGATCGAACCCGAGACCTCAGCATTACAGTCGTACCGTAATACAACTACGCCACCGAGGCAGTATTCGTACTTATAACTTTAATTATTACAGACCTTACCTCTCTGTTTTGATGATTCATTTGGAAATCATATCTCTTACATGAAATATCAATCTTCAACAATTTCAGTTCAAAATGATTCAGAAATATACAAAAATATTTCCAAAATTGCACGTAATTACCACAAAAGCAATATCGATTGTTAATTTAAGCATTTTCGATACACTCATCCACTAAAAGTATGATAAAATTGAAATTTCCGATCCTAACTGCCTGTGAGCCACATAAAGCCGCGTCCACACTGCATATTACACTAAAATGTTTCTTCAAAACGATAATTGGTGATTTTATTGCGGTTGGCACTTAGTAAAATGTTGTGTCGCTGTTTGATTGAAACGTGTTTTGTATTTGTATTAAAATTTTATTTTTGCAGTGTGAGATTAAACGGATACTTGGAAAGATGATTAGGTAAATTATATCTTAAACATAAAAAAATGATTTTTTGAATCTTTGATTAATTAAATAGACTTGACCTTGTCTATATTAAAGAGTATCGTCATACTAAAACCTATTTATTTCTAGTCTATTTTATTTCTACTTTTTTGTAAAAAAAAACCGTTTGCATCGTACATTCCGTTGGCCGCGAGTGTAGGCACATTCATGTTTATTCACTGTGCCTCAACCCAGCCGATATATTTATTGGTTTGCATTCTCCCAAGTATGTACGTGGAATTTACCACGCGGCACGCTCCCAATTCATCTAACAGTTTACACCGATATGTAGATGTAGAACTTGGAAGTATGAATGAGCAAGCTAAATATTACGAAATGCTTTGGATAAACATTCGCTTTTTATGAACGGTTAAAACGGTTATTGTATTGACTCTCTCGGTTGCGTAGTTGTTTGGATGTGGTACGACTATCGCGCTAAGGTCTCGGATTCGAATCCCAATGATTTTTTTTTCTGTATATCACTTTATGCCTTCATTTTATCAAAGCCGGGTATTGTATGTAGACGCACCAAAGACCACACACCTTTATGTTTTTATGGTCATTTGTGTATTCATTATTATTAACTATCCCTGCATTCAACGATGAAGAAGGACATCGAAGGACTCCTAAATAATATTCGATTTTTTTTAATTTCGACGTCGTTTTCGAACTCTGCCAGTCTTTTCTAGGCCAGCGTGACTGCCTAAGACCCTCTCAGTAGTAGAGGAGGCCCACAGTGCAGCGGTGTCACAGGTTTGGTATTATTGAAGTACATAAAAATCGACATCTTGAATTAAACAATAACATGAAATAATTCCTCTCATTAATTGAAATAAAAAAACCATTCCTCGAATTCTGTTTTTACCTGAGGTCAATGAAGAGGTCGCGTGACGGTACCTACCTCCGATTATTATTGTATTAATGTCTAGAAACAAACCAATCACATTATGCAGGCGCCCCGAGTGTCATAAAATCACGTATACCACAACCTGTATGATTAACACGCTTGGGCCGAGTGTTGGGAGGGGGCGGAAGAGTTAGCGGCTAGCGTTTGTTGCTAATGGTAAAGTAGAAGTACGAAGTGATGTAGCGTTGGCTTTCAGCTGGAGACAGTCGTGAGTCGTTTTCATAATAGCAGCTAGTACACTGTGCATTCTTCCGGGGGATAAAGTAGTCTACAGAATTGATATGCAAGCTGTGCAGATGGTTTAAAATGTATACAATGTGTTGTAGTTTTAAGCGTATTCATAAAATACATACCTATTCTTAGTCCCATATCAGTATTCTAAAACTCATAAAGCAGATCGCTTGATTTCACTTACAAACGTCGCAATATATTTCTTGCCTTTTTACTATGAGTCGCGGTCGCCCCCACCTTAAACCACAAGAATTGCGGACCCATACCAACTGCGAACAAAGATGGCGGATTTACATAAAAACTGTTTAATCGTAACTCCGCACTGGCTATCTCGATCTGAACATATTACCATAAATTAATCCAATAAGGGATTGAGCCGAACAATTTATCTACATTATGCGCTTGCGCAGCGGATAAACCGAGGTGCTAAGCTGGGTTCGGTTCAGCCAAGTTATGGCGTCCATTAGCCCTACAATACGAGGTTAATTTTGGGGTTATATCGTTTTTGCGTGCTTTATCTGTCAGAGGACGCCGCAAAGGAATCTAGAAAATGTGCTCTAATTTCTACTGTTTGAAGCTATAAAGAAATGTGTGAGGAAGAGTGGTGTTTACTTATTTTATTTACACTTTTTATACAACAATGATAGCCGCATATTATTGCGAATTTTCTACCAGTCAACCTTTGGTTGCTTCAGAAATAAAACAATGTATATAGGTGTATAACATAACGAACTAGAAAGAAGAAAAAAATCAAAAATAGTATCGCATTAATATTAATCTCTGTGCCCCCTGGTATCGCAGAAGTTCATGGGCGGCGGTGATCACTTACCATCAGGTGAATCGTATGCTCGTTTGCCCCCTATAACATAAAAAAAAACTACTTTTGTTTTTTTTCTTAAAATAAACCTGTGATCATAATAATATTATTATGATTACTGGTTTATTTTATTTGTCTAAATAATCAGGTAAAAGACAAATAAATATAAACTTAGGTTTTGAAAGAGTTTCTAACGCAGTGGTTGGTACCATAGATAATGTTTACTGCCAATCCTGGTTCAAGGGGCTCAAGGGTGGATGTGATCAAACTTTACATATGCGACAAAAGTAAATATCATTCCATAAAGTACATGATTCTGCCCGTTTAAATGTAATTTTTAAAACTTATACAATTTAGATTACTTTTTAAAAGTCCTCTTTTGTCTTGTCTCTTCAAGGGCGTCGCCAGCCGATGACCCGGGGACGGGGGGGGGGGGGGGGGTTCAAGTTGATATGGAGAATAAGAAAAGTATGAATTGTAGGTAAAGTCGAGAGCACATGAAGCTTTTCACTTGTAGTACGAGCCTTACATCTACAGCGATTGTAATAATAACGGTACCGAGTCCAACGTGTAAAGCTTCACGAGTTCTTGATTGTACAATAAATGAAACTTATAAGTTATTACATTTATTAGAAAAATAGAAAAAAAAAATCTAAGAAAAACAAAAAACCCGACTGCGTCTATATCTGCCATCTTTATTAAATTAATTGAAGAACTGAAAAGATAGAAACAAGATTTTAATTTGAATATTTTGTTTTGGTTTTGAATAATCTTAGTTGACAGTGTTCACAAACGCTGTCGGAGGCATAACACGCTCACTTCTCATAATTTGGTTGGTGATATAGGTAGAACAACAAAATCTCGGAGTGAGCAGATGCCTCCGACTGCGTTTGTGAACACTGTCAACTAAGATTATTCAAAACCAAAACAAAATATTCAAATTAAAATCTTGTTTCTATCTTTTCAGTTCTTCAATTAGGTAATTTAATAAAGATGGCAGATATAGACGCAGTCGGGTTTTTTGTTTTTCTTAATTATTTTTTTTATTTTCATCTTTTTATTTCTCAAGCACCTTTATTAGCATTTCCTATTCCAAACTTCAATAAAACATATAAGTTATATATATATTCGTAATCACCGTTAAAAAATCTTTATTTTGATACCACACTCAATGTATTTAGAAAAGTTTTTTTTTTCGAGATCACTTTTTCCCGCAAAAATCCTTATTTTTGTTTATTTTTTATTTTGTTGTACCCAGTGTCACTCTCACGACTAAGACGAATCTATTGATACCACTCACATAAAAATACGACAAGCCGTTTAGGCTGTAGGGCGTGCCAAAGAAATATACAAACATACATACATACATACATACACTTGAAAAACACAACCCTCCTTCTTTCGCAGTCGGGTAAAAAACGACGTACGCGAATGATCGATGTAGTCAAGTCAAAGACTTAGAACTTGGTTGCTTTACATTTGGCAAATTTTTAAGAAGCTATGGAGGGGGGGCAGCTGCAACACCCTGCCCCCCCTTGGCGACGCCCTTGTGTCTCTTCATTCAAAGTTCCTTCAAAATCGTAATTATCCTTCATAGACAAAAAAAATCCAAATGCGTGTTATCAACGTGCACTATGAGTTTAGCTATAAACCTAAACCACTTACATTTCAATATATAGACGTTCAGAAAACTTTAAGGAAGCGTGTGTAACATCAATCAACCCGGTAAATAAAATCAGAGGAACTGTCCATCGAAACATTTATTAACAGCCACCATCGATTGTAATAATATGCAGGAATCTGTGGCCATGTATCACGCGACCTTGGCATTTGCCGGTGTGAACGAACCTGCCTCATTCATAAATGGAGTGAATGGGTTGGCGATACAGTCCGTCAGTGGAAAACACAGTCTAAAGGGTGGTGGGAAATTGACAACTGGCGCTTTGTATTCGATGTTTCCTATATATTTGTCAGCGTTATGGTATTTCTGGTAATGTTGGTGTTTATGAGCTGTTTAGATCTCTTAAAATTAGGTGACCTAATTTCTTATTTACTGATCTTTGCAATAAAGGGCAATTTCATTAAACCAGGTTGGCCAGATACGGCCAGGACGAACCCGAGAAGCTATGTAACAATGATAATTAGATGAGTTAGAACATCACGTAATACCTCAAAGCTGTATGGTTTGGTAAGCATTGCCACTGTTGGCCTGCAAAGACAGACTCGCAAATTATTAGGGCCCCTTATCAGCTGGTATTTTTTCGCCTATTCGTGTGCAGCTAATGAAAGCGTTCATTACCCGTGGTAATTAATGCTATAAACAAGGCGGCGTGCATTAACTAGTGTAGTTTGCATCACTTGGTGGATCCGCGCGCTCGTTCATCATACACTCTCGATGCGTGCAGCGGCTCTCAAACTTGTTCACGATGTGTCTATCAACAACTGGACATTAGCTGCCGATTTTAATTCAGCGAAAATAGACCAAACAGAATGAAGTTCGTTCGATAGGCTTAGAAATTACATATTTTGATTGGTTTATTCTTGATTGTAAGAGAATAGGATCGATACACAGAATAGGTTTTATTATATGGTGAAATTGTTTCATCGTTAATAACTGAATCTTTACTAAAACAAACTTTATTGCATTATACATACATACATACATAGCATGACGCCTTAATCCCATTTCAGGGGTAGGCAGAGGTGTATCACACTCACATCTCGCCAGCTATGTTAGGTCCCATGGAATAGGGGGCGGGTCTATTGCCATTAACGGCCACATTTCTAGACTCCGGGCTGATACTGAGTAAAAAAAAACAATATCACTTTGCCCGACCCGGGAATCGAACCCGAGATCTCAACACTGCAGTCTGCCGTAATACACCTACGCAACCGAGGCACTCCATTCATTGCATTATAAATTTTCTTAACACAAATTGGACTGCAGACTTAAAAGCCAACCTTTAAGGTAAAAAATATCCTCTTATAAAATTTGGATACAAATTAGCAGCTGGAGTGCAATAATCTAAGCTATGAGTATGACCAAGTAACAGGCGCTCAAAGGTTTATTTACATTATTAGACCAATAAAACGTGGGTCAAGTAATATGATAACTTACTGACATTCATAATAAAAATTAATTGCTCTTCGTATAAATTTATAATTAATATTGTAATAAATATTCAAATTGTGGGGCCTATCAGATGACGAGTTTTTTTTAAAAGTTTACTTAAATTTCTATAATCAGAAAGTGATGGGTATAATATGAGAATTAGTAGGCTAATTAGCTCAGTAAATATAAATCACTCAGAATAAATATCGGTAAATATTTTTAGGTGGTGATTAAAATTATGAAAGGTAATACGTAAATCGAGTGCCCACGCTATAGAAAAAATGTATTTAGGAGACATAGTTCAAGACAAGTATAGACAAATCAGTATTGATCAGAAATAGTAAATTGATATAAATCTTTGGTAAAAACCCACTAGTAGAGTATTTGAATCCTGTGAGTAATATTTATATCTCGGTGTCAGAAATACTAGTCAGATAATTACTATTTATCAATCCTCAACCATAGCTATGATTCTAAATTTTCAGGTAGAAAACCGTTAGGTTTCTGCTTTATATATATCGGGAAGGATAGTAATAAATTATTTAAAAACTCAAAATGGCCATGTTATCTGTAATTCTAACGCTAGATATGGCTATTATCTCAGGGGGCAGGAGTCAATCCTCTTTTTATATTCCATTAGTGAAATCCATTCGCCCAATAACATAAATAACTCGCAGCTTGACTATGAAGTCATTATCGCCTATCGAAGCAGATTCCATATATTGTTATGCTAAATCCGTCTGACATTTATTGTAACTCGTATAATTAAATATGTTTAATATACAAAAATTAAAAATATCAGAAATGCGAACCAGCATTCCTTCCATCAGAAATACCAATATTTATCTCTGTGCTCTCACAAAAGAATGGTCACAAAGTTCTATTAATGTGTTTTCTACTGTTTGAATATTAAAATTTATTTAAATGGTGCCCCTTAATTAAGAAAATATTTGTATTGTAATGTATGCACACATTAAAGCGCTGGAGACAATAATGTCCAGCTGAGAGGAGCGTCGGTTTCAGAGGCGCCGTCGTGACGTCGTGACGCCCTCGTACCTACTTTATGTATTTATGATTAGTTTTAATGTGTCAATGATGGAATTTATGATAAAATAATAATAAAACAAACCATAAAAATGTGTTCGTCCATAAAAATATATGTTAAAATTTTATGTTCAGTTTTAGAAATTTGTAAAATGCAGATGGACGCTGCGATAATGATAATTAAGATGGTATCATTTGCTCACTGTTTGTTCACGAGAGCCGTAGAGACTTGAATTTAAAGTAATGTTGTTATTTGGAACTTTCTACGACAGCCGATATGTCAAGAATGTGTTATGTGAAAATGTGAGGTAGGCATCCTGTAATGAACTGGTCAAGTTATATATGGAAATTACTTTGTGATCTTTAAGTTATTAGGTAATACAATTAATCATCATGTAGGTACTAACGAATATACTGCGCTAAACTAAGATAAAATTGAAATCAAAGTAGTTCGAAGCGTAAAATTATAGGTACTACATTAAAAAACATACCTAGGTATTAAAAATATCTAGCAAACATTACTAGATTTAATGACGTTTATTTATGACCTTCGTAAATTTAACGTAATTATGAACTAAATGCGGATTATGACAAAACCTGCGCACAAACTTTGAGAAGCACACGTCAAAAACAGTCAATTACAAGCCATCGTTGTATGAGTGCGTGCGAAGACCATATTTATTATCTCGTACACGGGCGTGGGGGGCGCCGCGCGGACGGCGGAGGGGGGGCGTAGGGTAAGCAGGGGTAATTAAAACCGGGTTGCATGCAACTTTGCCGCGGTCACCCTTCCGACGCCGCTTCCTTTTATAGAGAAGTTGAGGCAACTTGACAGCTCTACTGGTGCATACAATTGTGAGTTTTATTTATTGTTTATCATGTCGGCATGGGAAGTGCGGCGGGGGGAGTGCGGCACGGGGGTGCGGGGGGCGAGGGTGATGTGGAAAAGTTTTGAAATAACTGATCTGCGGGTTTTTGTACCGTTTGTAGCACACGCTTCCGATAGTTAGTTACATTGATTATAGATAATTTAATTACTTAATCTTGAGAAAAAATAGTTAAAAGAGCTTACACGTCAACTACTGTACCAGTACCTACATCAGAAAAATCTGTGTGAGTTATTCATAGTCGCTAACATTTCTCTGTTGTAAGTGTGACTTGTGGGTGAGCATTGTTGGTAATAAACGACAGCTTAGGTACTTAAATCTAACCATTCTAGCACACTTATTAATTGATATTAAAACGAAATCTTGCCGCCCTTTTTGTGATAGTAAGCATCACTATAACTAGTCATGTATGTAAGTAATAAATTGTAAACCAAACCACCTAAAACTTTGAGTTATATAAAGCTTTGTATGGTCCTACACTGCGTTAGTCACTCTGAGACATTAGTTGCTAGTCTTATAATGGTCAGTAATTACAATGCTCTTCAAATCATAACATACCAATACTTGTCCAAACTGCTTGCCGGCAGAAAGTCATAATAAATTTCCAGACGGGGTCTAAGAACACTTTTAATGCTTTTGATTGCAATATTATCAGTTTTTTTTTTATTTTTTTATAGCATAGAATTACGAGACGAGCATGCCGTTCGCCTGATGGTAAGCGATACGACCACCCATAAACAGTAGCAACACCATCCAGCAACTTGTCTTACAAAGTACTGTGTGGCATTCCACTGCGCTCGTCATCCTGAGACATAAGATGTTAAGTCTCATTATGTCCAGTAGTTACACTGGCTACAATGTCCTTCAAACCGAAACACAACAGTGCATGCACTGTTGCTTGGCGGTAGAAATAGACATTGCGGTGGTACCCACCCAGACGGCCTCTTACATAATGAGAGACCTACCACCAGTAAGTAATTATTATCAGGGACATAATTACATGAAGTCATTCGTCATTTCTACGTGAGAATGACGAACGACTCAGCCAAATGTCATTAGTGCATTTCAATCGAATGTTGCGTGCGCATGCGCCGCTGCCGTATAATTTGGCGCCATAAAAAGCCCAGACTGATGACAGATTCAGACGTAGCTTCTCGCGAAAATTACCGATTTTTACGAGCCTAAATTACATATGGATTATTGGCCCTATGAAACTTTCACGCGATATTGAACTTTAATCTTAGTATGTAGAGTTGGCAATGATAGGATTAAGTTTTTTCTTCGTGAGATGATTTTGATGGATTGTTTTATTTTGTGTGTAGGTTGACATTAACGTTCGCGTACGTGTTTTCGAATTGAAAATTGTAATATTTTAAGTAACAAATACTTTTTACGCGAACTTTGAGATTCTCCTATCAATTCTTGGTTTGGTATTTTTTAGTTTTCAAATTGGAAAGCATAGTAATAAAATTAGTTTGTAAGCCTGGCTTCCTTATTATTTTGAGACAAATAGTGTTACGTCTTTGCCTACCTTTTCGTATGTAGCAACTAGCAAATGTGATCACTAATGCCATCGTATTCCGGTTTGAAGAACGTGGTCAGTGTAATTACTGGGCATTATGCGATCCTATGCCCCAGAATAGTGCAGTTATGACTTATGACGCTTGTAGGCTATACAGAGTAGATACTATTTTTTAGTCATCCTTGATTACCATCACGCACGATTGAGTGCTATTCACCTTTCTGTTAAATAATACTCTACATAGTAAGTAATTAGTAGTGTCATCTTCGGTCAATTTGACTGTAGAGGAGCTCCAGGCTTCTGTTCCATTCCAGTAATACTTAGGCTAACTAACTTACACCATTTGTGGTGCCTGGGTGATGTTTATGTCAAGTAAGCGAATGGTTGGGATATTAAGTGAAATCATTTCTGCAACATGTTTGTGTAGGGACTATACGTGGTTTGCCCCGACCCTACATTGGATTTGTATAAAGCGAGATGGACGACTACACAATATTTCAATGTAACAAAATTAGCACATACCTATTTAAATTCCAAAGCCATAACTAATATTGACCACCTTGATGTAAATCTATCTCCTATATATAAAAATTTCGTGTCACAGTGTTTGTTTTTTTTTTTTTTTTTTTTTTTTTTATTGCATTTAATGACGAGACGAGCATGCCGTTCGCCTGATGGTAAGCGATACGACCACCCATAAACAGTAGCAACACCATCCAGCACCTTGACTAACAAAGTACTGTGTGGCATTCCACTGCGCTCGTCACCCTGAGACATAAGATGTTAAGTCTCATTATGTCCAGTAGTTATACTGGCTACAATGTCCTTCAAACCGAAACACAACAGTGCATGCACACTGTTGCTTGGCGGTAGAAATAGACATTGCGGTGGTACCCACCCAGACGGCCTCTTACATAATGAGAGACCTACCACCAGTTTGTTACCATACTCCTGCGAAACGGCTGAACCGATTTTGATGAAATTTATATTCACTCTTGGTAGGTCTGAGAATAGGTTGTTATCTATTTTTCATCCCCCTAAGTAGTAAGGGTGGCCCACCCCAAAATGTAGTTTTTACTTTTCGGACAGAATTTTTCATTTTTTTTTATTATGTGGCATTAAAATATACATACATCCCTAAATTCTCATCATCCCTCTACCTTCTTCCATCATCCCCTATTTTTAATAGCGATATTAGTAATTTAATAACTTTTAACCCTTGAAATTAAACTATTATAACGGATTTTATCCGGTCGGTAACTGATCAATCATTATTTTTTTTCTACTAAAATCATATCTAAAAAGAATTTATATGGCAAAACAACGTTTGCCGGGTCAGCTAGTATTTGTAAAGAAAAATAAAAACGTACCTGACGGTTGACACTCGCCGAATGCCAACGACCCGTCAGGCCCTAACCGATTAACTGCGGAATGGGATAAATCTGCCGTCAGCGCGACCCATAAACTACGCATCTTATGCCCACCTGTGGGAATTCGAACTTATTGTAATAAGGGCTTATTAAGGCCGCTCGCTCACTAAGTAGTTGCGCAGGAGGCTTAAAAGCTCGTATCATTTGTGGTTACATAAATAGTCCTTATTCTTTATGACAGTATAAACTTGTAAAACTGTGTGGCGTTATCTTTGTGAAATTGGCGTGTAATGGTATGCAATATACCAATTTTAATTTACAGCTAAGCTAAGCAAATACACGAACTAATATACGAGAACAATGGTCAATATAAATTAGGCACCGACTCCAAATATACGTATATAAAGTTAAAAATGTTTTTGGTTTGTAGTGGTTTTGAAGTCGGTTTTGTTTTTTTTATTTTACTGGATGATCATCAGCTGATGCCAAAACACGATTCCGTTGTTGTCCATTGGTCTCTGTCTTATGGAGTGCAACCTATCGTTTCTGTCCACCAGCAACTAATATTATGTTGTATGTGGAAAACTTATGCTTGATCCTTTTCATAGAATTGAGGAATAACATGCGCGGGCGCACCGCTAACACTAAATGCATATTAACCCACGTTTGTCATTTCATTGTCTGGAATTTGTGCCCGATATGGCGATAGGCTCGCCCCCTATCACATCATGGGATGGAATACGCACGGCGAAAAGTGGGTGCACTTAGTTGCGCCACTGCCTACCCCTTCGGGGATAAAAAAGCGTGAGTGTGTGTGCGTGTTGTCATTTCAATTTCTTGTAGAATCGATATCCACCATACCATACCATACCAGCCCTGTATTATATACTGCCCACTGCTGAGCACGGGCCTCCTCTACAATTAAGAGGGTTTTAGGCCTTAGTCCACAACGCTGGCCCAGTGCGGGTTGGCAGACTTCACATACCTTCGAAATTCCTATAGAGAACTTCTCAGATATGCAGGTTTCCTCACGATGTTTTCCTTCGCCGTTAAAGCGAGCGATAATTCACAAAGAATACACACATAACTTTTTTAGAAAAGTCAGAGGTTAGCCTTTGGGTTTTGAATCTGCGGACATTCCTCTCGGCAGTCCGTTCCACTCTCAACTAGGCTATCGCCGTTTATTAGGCTATTGCCGCTTCATCGATATCACCCATTCCGAACATTGGTTGATAGTATGCGTCGTGCTTTATTTGCAGCCTACCCGCGCGTAAACTGTACAGTTTATGACAACCGCCTTTCGCTCGGTGACTGATAAGACGCGGATTTATGCTGCCCCGATTGGTGCCGAATCCAATCCGCACTCGCGATTAAGATGTCAATGATCTTTGGATACTCGATCGGAATGTTAAGTATTTTCGATGTCTTTGTGGTACTTGAGAATAGTAATGGTAGAGTTATGCTGTAGACATATTTGTCTACAGGACGGATGGGCTTGTGCAACTGGGGTAGGTAGGTCTCTCAGGAAACTAATGGGAAGTAATCGCTTGCTGTTGCGTCTCATTGTAAGTGAGATATCTAGCTCCCCAAACGAGTGGACGATAGCCTAGTTGGGAACGATCTGCCGAGACAATGTCCGCAGGTTCAAAACCCAAGGCACACACCTCCAACTTTTCAAAGTTACGTGTGTATTGTTTATCAATTATCGTTCGCTTTAACGGTGAAGGAAAACATCGTGAGGAAACCTAACATACTTGAGAATTCTCCATAAGAATTTCGAGGGTATGACGTATGTGAAGTCTGCCAACCCGCACTAGGCCAGCGTGGTCGACTAAGGCCTTACACCTCTCAGTAGTAGAGGAGGCCCATGCTCAGCAGTGGGCAGTATACAATACAGGCCGCTACCTACCTAGCTCCCCAAACACTCAACTCTCTAATCTCCATTCCTTTCTCATAAGGCTAGCAGCGCATTCATGATTCTTCTGAAATTGCGAGTGGGCAGGGGCATGCAGGGCCGGATTAGCCTAAAGGCAAATTAGGCAAGTGCGTAGGGGCCCAGCACCAGCAAAGGGCCCTACAAAAATAGAAAATATGACTTCAAGTGGAAATTTTACAGAAAGTTTTTTTTTTTTATTATAAAGGCTTACATTTGCCCACTATCTGGCCTAATGTTAAGTGTTGTGGTCTACGGTGGAGCACACTTGCCTAGAAGATACCAATTCACTCGTGACTTGAAGATTATAGTTTAACAAACCCCAAATGACCATAATATTTATAACCATGTTATTTTTTATATTATTTTTTTAATACATTTAGAAAGACGTTTCAAGTTTAATAATAATATTTATATAAACATTAAAAAAGTTTTAAACGATTTTGCATCAAAAAATTCAATTATATAGACTGGGTTTACTTTGTGCCTTAGTCAAACTTTGAGACACCCCCACTTTTCGGAAGACAATTTATAAAAAACCTGAATTACAAATTCTAAATTTTATTTTTAATTACTTGAAGTTTATTGGTATAAAACTTATGATAAAAAATTATCTACTTTTGCTGTAAATAAAATGGTTACAAAAAACTAGGCGCAACAATGAAAATCAACAACTTGTAGCAAAGTGTGTTATGGTGTTGTATTAAATAAAACATTAAATACGCCACCTGTTTATGCAACACAATTTACATTTTTTAAATTATTAATCCAATAATACAAAAAATATTTATTAGAAAGCGTGTTGTTTACTGCAAAAAAATAATACAATAAGTATAATTATTATTTAATGTACATATTTAAATTAATTATGTTTAATTTCATATTTGGAATCGTCAAAACGTAGGTACAAACAACAATCGGAACGAAAGTGAATTACCGACGCGGGAAAAAAGGTAAAAAGCGGGTGTAGCGCGGTGGGCGGGGGGCGGGGCCGCGTGACGCCGCCCGTCGCGTGAGGCGGCCGCGGTGGAGCGGGGCGGCGGCGGCGGAGCGAGCGAGACGCGCGCGGTGCAGCGTGCACGCTCGCCCCGCCGCCGCACCGCCGCACTCCGCCGCGCACCGCCGCACCGCCGCGCACCGCCAACTGCAAGGTCACGTCACCGGGCGCGGGCGGCGCGCGCTTCACCCGTGTTTTGACAATACTTGCAACATTTTCAAATGTTTGGACTATTTTATGACATTTATTTTTCATGACTGAGTTAATGACAGCTCACGTATGAATTGTTACGGTATCATTTTGGGTTATATTTTAGAACACTTTAAGACAAATGCAAGGTAATTTGTTTATTATTATTATCATAATTTAAAATTGTTTGTTTTTTTTAATGAGTAATCATAATACACACGAAAGCAGTAGATACATTGAAACAGGAAAAACGAATACATCAACAGTAAAATGATTATAAAACCCATGCGTTGCGTTGGGCGCCGCATGCCGTTGCAGCCGATGCAGCCGGTGCACGGCGCTGGGTGCAAGTTGGTATAGCGCGGCGTTGGGCCAGTCGGGCGGCGGGCATGTTCAGCTAGTTCTGGCGGTGGCCGCGCGGGCGCTGGCGTCGCGCGGGCGGCTGGCGGGCGGCCGGCGCGTCACTCCGGCCGCGGCCCGCGACGCGACCGCACCGCGCCCGTGCTAGCGCGACCTCACGCGACGTGTTCACGTGTTGTGCCAAACTACGTGCCGACAACTTAGTGCCAGTTTGTGACCAGTGACCGGGAGCGACAGCGGCCGCCCTCGCGGTGCGCATCTGTTCAAACACGCGAGATTTGTTTAAGTTGCCCATTGATGGATTGGAATGAGGTTCTACTTCGCGCGTGCTGTTTGATGTGCTCAAGTATTCGTTTCACGTATGCAGAAAACAAATACAAGTTGGGAAACAAAGGATACAGTACCCGGTGAGACGGCATTTGCTTGCTCAGGTGGTCGGACACCGCTGGAGACGCTGGTGCAGCGCCGGCCGCCACCGCCAGCCCGGCTGTCAACATTATAATATTCATAGGGTCTGGAAGGTGAGCATATTTTACCGAGATACGTGACAAAGGCCCCGATCGTGTGTGTTTATAGAATTTTTATGGCTTTTTAACTCATCCGCACGTTTGTTTGTATAGTGTCACCTGTCGGTGTTCGTGTGCCCGTCACGGGAAAGGAGTTTGAACAGTTTAGGTGTGGGCCTCCGAGTTTGTGACGCGTGTTTGTCTGGGAAAAGTTTGGAAACTGGCTGTTTTCGGGCAGTTAGGATGCGGCGGCGGCCCGCGGCGGTGCTCTCGTCTCTCGCGAGCGCTCCCGAAACAATCGCGAATGGATCACTGCAACACGATCTCTAGTAAACATTGTATTTAATACTTCCGTACACCCGAAAATTTGGGGATAAAAGTACTTTAGCGTCACTCAATATGTTTTTCAAACATTATCTATTGTAAAAAGTGCAATTTCCTACATCCAAAACATTAACATTGAATATCTTTTAAGTTAGGCCTTACTTGAACGTTTGCTATAAGTACCAACACATTTTCACATTCAACTATGTCAATTATTTTGCCTTTTTATTTTGTAAAAATAAGACAAAGATATTTAAAAATTAATCCAGCAAAGATGTTGTTTAGTAAAAAAATAATTTATCCACAATAAAAATACTGAATAATCTTAAGCCAGTTAATTCACTTTCATTCTACACATATTTTGCTAATTATAGTTGCATCAGCAGTGGCACCAAAACATTGGTTGGTTGCCTGTTATTTTTTCAAAACATGTACATTAGGCCTACATCGCCAATGGAAAAAAACGTCAAATGTGATTTAGCACGATGTGTATACTGTATGGGTCGGCCATCTTTATTCTTTGGCGAGCGTTGCACCGATGCGCGGTGGCAAGCGGTCGGGAGTCGCGCGCGCGGCGAGTCGGCCGCCCGTGTGCAGCGCGCGGGGCGAGGGCACCCAGGGGCGGAGCGACGAGGGGCGCCGCCAAGCTATAAACATTGCAACATGCTTTTGAAAATCGAATGCGAATTTATTTAAAAGTTTAGTACTTTTTTACCACTATATTGTTAATTATGATTTTAAATTAATATGAATTTTTTATGATTATGACGGGTTTTGAATTTTAAATGCAAGTATTTTTATGATATTGTTTTTGTAAACATATAGGTACACTTAAAATCGAAAATACTTATTAATATAAATGCTTAATTATCGTAAATATAACTTCTTCTTCTTCTTCAGCCTTTAGAAGTCCACTGCTGAACATAGGCCTCACCCAAATACATAACATTATTTATTTATTACAATGCAGTTTCGATATATATTTTCAAGGATATCTATACCTACCTATAAAACTAAGAACATAAGTCCTTTTTCATTTATTTCATTTCCATAGCTATAAATATATGCCTACGTAAGCAGGTATGAAAGATAGATACGTGTATTCAATATATAGGCAATATTTATTATAAAGCAAAGTTCCGAAGGTCTATAAAAAGTTAAAAAATTTTAAAATACCTACCTATGTAAGTACATTTTTAAACTCTAATATAATTTCATTTTGGTTTTTCTTAAAATTCCATAATACACATGTATTACGAAACATTATATTTTACATTGTTGTAGGTAGGTACCTCCTTTTTATTATAAATATATCGACTTATAATATGCGTATTGGTATTCCAAATTCGAATTTCAATTGTAAATTATGTTTAGATTTTCCATTATTACATGAATTCAACGTATATTCTCTTCGTATTTAATTAACAATGTTTTTTATAAAATTAATTATTTAGTTCTTTACTTACTTTTTAATACTTAAAAAATAAAACATAATTGGGTATGTTTAGTCCAAACAGCAAAACGCTAGTTATAAGACCTATTTAATATGGGTAAAGATGCCAATTCTATTTAGCCCTTAAATTGCAGACACAAAAACATCCCAATGCGTCTAAACTCTAAATTGATTAAAAATTGAGATTACACAAGTTCACGCTTGCATCTCCAAAGGTTAGGCACAGATGTAACGTACACTCAGTAGGTAGGTACTCCGCTATGCAATTTTCATTTCACAGTGTAATAGATGATATCACCAAGTTAATTTTTGTAGAATATTTATTAAAATTTAATTAAAATGTGACCTGGTATTTGGATTATTGCTAATCCAACATGAAAAAAGAAAAATATATTAATAATAATGAGCTAGGTCCATGCATCAAACGTCGTTCGCGCTTTCAGGTACAAAATTAGGTATAAAATATAAATACCGCTTTACCACTCTGAAGGTTTTCCTCTTTCCCATTTTCCCGTTATATTAATATTATAATGTCGTTAGTATTTATTCAAATTTTTTTTTTTTTCTAACATGATTACTTTGATGAACACCCATGTTGATCACTATTCTTCTCCACTTTCCGAATGCTCTAATTGAAGTAGTATTTTTCAATTTACCATGTATATTACTTGATTTATGATTCCTTACAATGAATATTAGTTGAGATCTTCATAAAAAATAAATTCAAGTTATACCGTGAATATTTGTTTTTGGGAACTCGTCCTTAGGTAACATTGCTGTGTACTGTGTTATTAGGGTCGCCACCTGTTTTTTGGTAGAAATAAAGTACATTAGTCAATTAAAGTTACAAAAAAAGTACATGGTGTAAAAATAAAGAACGATTTTCTTTCTTTATTATTTTGCTTAAAAACATATTTTTCATTACTTTTAGCAACTATTAACAAATAAAATTATCCCTACTAAACTGCTACACAGCATCTTTATATTCTATACCTATTTAAGTTAAAGTACTTCATTTTTATCAGATTCAAAGAAACTTTATTTTAATTTATGTTGTTTCGCCATTTGCTATCCATCACAAAAAACTGTGAATGCTGACGTGGCGGGAATTGACAGAAAACATTTAATGCACATAATTTGCAGATGCAGATGGTCGGGAATCGTATGGATTCTGCCGATAATTCGTGTGATGTCCCGACAAATAACAAAATCTCCCGACAAACCGCTTATCATGTTCTACGTCAATAAAAAATTTAAAAAGTCCAATCTTATTTACTTCGGAAGAGCTCTCTGATTTTCCCACCGAACTTAACCTTTCAAAAGATGTTGATAATTATGCCTGTAGTGCATTTCTCCAGACAACCCTTAAATCCCGACATTTTAAAATGATATAGAGATATTTAGATTTTTCAATCTGATTTCCCTAAATAGGTACCTGCATACTCCTGATACAATACATTACTCCTGAGTGCTATAGGCTACTTTTTATCCCGGAAAAACTAGTCCACGCGGGCGGAGCCGCGCGCAATGCTAGTAAAGTATTAAACCTCAGATACTGTTAATTGTAACTTGTAATTTGTTACCTGTAACTTGTTAATTGTAGGTAACTATTAATACTACTCGTGTCACCATTTTTTTTGTAGGCTCGAAAAAAAATGTCGTAGCAATGTAGATATTTTTACACTAAACTTATAACCTGCAACTATACGGGAAGTTTGCAGCCCACCTGCTGCAGGAATTCTTACAATTCCAACATTATCGATATAAAATTGTATGCCGGCATATGCCGCGACATGTGCGTAAAGGACTTTTTGACAACTTTATGTTATGTTATTTATAGCGGTGTCACATGCGACAAATGAACTCACAGGCGAAGTCAGGTTATGCGATGTGGTGGGGCTACTTATAAACATTTTTTTTTTTAAATAGACTGGCAAATGAGTATACTCTGATGTTAAGTGATATCCATCGCTCACATACGATCACATTGCCAAAATATTCAAATTAAAAAAAGCCTTTATTTAATAAAAGAGAGTACATTTTTTAAAAGATTCGTTGCCAAAACATTAGTTAATGGCTATTAAGAAATTTTACCTATCGTACGAAATGAGCTGTAACTACTGTGTACTTTTTCTGTATCATAGTGATTCTAGTTACTACCCTGCTAGACCGTCCTATCCACTCACCCGCGGGGTAGTAACCCCGTTCGCGCTGACTGCGCATTTCTTATCCTAGTAACTTATCACTGCTGCTTTACTTTTCTGAAAAGACGATGGCAATGTCGAGATTTTCCTGGTAGTCTAGTTTTATGTATAATGGTGTTCATTTACCAGGTTGCTTATTAGCTTGCCAAATGCTATAAAAGATATGGGAAATACAATCCTGTATAGGAAATTACTTACGAAGACTTAGAAACTTTGCGAATTAAATTGAATTTCTTCCTTTTAATGTTTTTGATTACGGCGGTAATTATCTAAATAATTTTTAATCGATGCATGTTACTTTGTATTTCTTCACCTCTTATTTACTACTGGGCTGAGACGTATCACTCGTTGAATCTTAGGGTGACGAACAAGGGAGTGCCACACTGTGCTTTGTATTTGTACTTCAGTTTTGGAAGGTGTTACTGTATATGGACAGTCGTGTCGCTTACCACCAGGCTTTTTCTTATTTTTTTGTTTGTTTTTGTTTTGGCCAGTACCTACCGGCCAGTAGCCTGACGCGAGTCGGCTTTTCTGGCCACACCGGACTTTCGGGTGAACGCTTTAGGCGCTCGCAACCCTTGATTTAAGTAACCATGCTGAGGGCAACCCACTAACGGGTTACGAACGAGCTGATTGCTCGTATCGTGATTCAGTTGTATCATAAAAATATAATAAAAGGTTGAGGTATTTCAGAAAGTGACGACTTTATCACTTTACAATAATAAGGCGTGGATACAATAGATCTTCTGATTTAACCACTTTGTGGTAAAGGTTTCTCGTATCAAAAATTTTAATCACTATGAGAAATCTATATCTATACTAATATATAAAGCTGAAGAGTTTGTTTGTTTGTTTCTTTGAACGCGCTAATCTCAGGAACTACTGGACCGATTTTGAAAATTCTTTCACTTATAGGAAGCTACATTACTCCTGAGTGCTATAGGCTACTTTTTATCCTGGATAAACTATTCCACGCGGGCGGAGCCGCGCGCAATGCTAGTACTTAATACAGCCACACTAGCAAGTTTTTAATTTTATAGTAAACTAGCATAAATTGCCTCTGCTCTGGGATAAATTGCCTAGGATTTGTGTAAATAAAAAGAAAGTACACAGAATAAAGACAATTGAAATGCACATATAAGTCCATTAAAGTAAAATACTTGCAAGGTCGACAGACGACTTGATAAAGATCGCAGGAACACACTGGATGCAGGCCGCTTTTGACAGGTCCGTCTGGAAATCTTTAGGGGACGCCTATGTTCAGCAGTGGACGTCGCGTGGCTGATGATGATGATGAAAGTAAAATATTGGTTTTCATTGTCTGCAACTTCTTTGAAAAATACTATGAGTAAAATATGATTGTTAAAATAAACGATAGGTATTCATAAAAATGGCGTAACAACCGAAAAATAAACTTCTGCGACTTAGAATTATATAAAGATATAAAAACAATGTTATCCACTTTAAACAACATAAAATAAATTTTGATCATAGATAACACGATCGAAAATATTTTATCCGAAAATAATGTTGTTAAATTATTTTTTCTATCATTAAAATTCATAATTTATGCATCACTTGAGCTGAAAAAGACGTAAAAGGCGGTTTTACAGTTAAGCTATTATTTGGTATATATTCACGTATTTTACATTTCAGCCTTCTTGGCATAGATGTATTAAGGCACGAATGCAATGCTGAGGTGTCGGGTTCGATCCCCGGGTCGGACAAAGTGATATTGGGTTTTTCTCAGGTATCAGCCCGGAGTCTGGAATTTTTGCCCGATATGGCGATAGGCTCGCGTCCAATCACATCATGGGATGGAATACGCTCTGCCTACCCCTTCGGGGATCAAAAGGCGTGAGTATGTATGTGTTTTTATCATTTCGTATTTGACAGGATTTAATTCAAATTCAGAATTTTATTATTAGTAATTTAATATTACAATGGGGATGTTATTTAGAAGATAGACCTCGAGATCGAAGACACTACTGCTTATCCAATCTCTGCAACCACTGTTGTGCTTTATTATCGGCGCAAGGATTACATATATTGGACATTGCATGACACAATAAATGTATTAGATTGACGATTAACGAGCACAGTCCAGTGGCACGCAGAGCTTTGTTATCTATCGGGATTTGCTACAACTTCGCAAGCATTAGTAAAATTAAGCGACTTGCTTCTCTTTTCGTAAAATGCATCATAATTATTTTAATTTCTTGTCGCAGTTTTACCGAGCGGAATTCTAATATTTTCAATTGACCTGTCCTTTCGTGGAGATCAAGCTTACTCCGTACCAAATTTGATCAGAATCGTTTCAGTGGTCTAACCGTAAAAGCGTAACAGACTGTTACTTTAGAATTTATAATATTAAGAGCCTGTTTCGGAGGTTTCAAGTAAATTTTATTGACAGTTATCGAATTAAACAGTACTCATTTTAATACCATTTATTTTGGAGCATAGATTAGTGTGACTTTTTTATTTGGTAGGCTTATTATGTGACGAGTAGCATTCATCAGCAAGCAGTGAAATTGCCCTTAAATAAGTATGGATTAACCCATTTCAAATATAGTTTAACGATTCGACTGCCGATAACTTTAACTTTTGAAGAGCTATAAAATTGACTATAGATAGCATAAATTAACTTTATAGTCAATTTCGTTAACTGGGATATGTCGCGAAATGTCAACACGAGATGCCGACGTGTTCCGGCAGAACATAAAATATTGACCAAGTAATTATCAGAGACTAATATTAAGTAATGACGGGCAGGTGTACTTGCAAAAACTATTAATTTCCGGTTAAACTATATATCTTATGCTTAATTTTATTTGTTGGGAGGGTAGACGAGGGGTACATTACTAGGTAACGTGTGAAAACGATGGGAAGTGGAAATTATAGTAGCATCATCGTAGTGGCGCTTTTCGGGGTTAACCAGGTTAAAAAATATTGTATCTACTATTGAACGTGAGGTGAGACACTGTAACCTGGATCTTGCGTTCATTCCTTAGTATAAATAGATCTTATAATAATTTATGAGACGAATAATATGTGGTTACCGACATTAAGTTGTCCGGGTTAGAAATCCGGTAGTACTTGTAAATTAAAACTACCCTGACAAAGTAAACTATCACTAACCTCGCATATATTCGTGTATACTGTATGTACCTACACTGTTAGCATGAATGTACAGTCAGCCACATAAGTTGCTGAACAAAATCAAAACTTCAAATCGCCACTACACTTTTGTGTTCTTACCAACTGTCGTTTTCTCTTCACAAAAACAAAATAAAAGGGATTTATTTTATTTCACACAAAGAAAAAAATGCGTTTCAATTAAACTTAACGTGTAAAGGCGATTTGAAATTAAGAATTTGTTCATCTACTTATGTGGTACAAAATACTGAATATTATTTGAAACTAGGTGTTGCTCGCGGCTTCGTCCGCGTGAAAAGCCTTTCCCGCTACAAAAGTCCCTAAACCACAGTACGACTCCAGCGCCATCTACTTAAAGAGTCAGATTTAAAATATCCATTATTTCCCAAGGGAGCTAATTACCGGGTAAAAAGTAGCCTATGTGTTAATCGATGACATGGTCTGATCGTTTGCCAAGTTCATACAAATCCGTTCAGTAGTTTCTGCATTTACTTCTAACAAACATACGAACATCCAAACATTTTCATACACTTTCGCATTTATAATATTAGTAAGATTTTACACCATACAGTTGAGGACCTTTTTACCTAGGCAAGTAGATGTATATTTCTATAAAGAGTGAGAATTACGCAAATGTAAACATACATAGGTAAGTACGTAGATTGTAAACATTGCCTCTGTTAGGAGCTTGATTACACCAAATGCAATATTTATAGAGTTTACTGGTTTCACTTACTTTTCCTTATCTGAATTTGTCATATTGGTACACGAGGACGAAGATATAATTGGTACATCAATTTATTCAGGCGTAAGTCCAGAAATACTAACCGAATGAAATTATAAATTTAAATTATTACAACTTGTTTCATTCTAATTATTACAATACAAATGTGATGAAACGACCAACCACACTTGTAAAAAAATATAATAAATACATGTGATAAAAAAGCATTTTTAAATTACATTTTAAACTCTTGGCTCCTTTAAAATAAAATGTCTAAGAGGTTTGTTCATAGATGTCTTTAATGTCGAGGATGTACAGACAACACAATTTGTCAATTTGTTACCGAAAATACAAATATCCGCTTGTCCGTCCGTCTGTGTGACTGATTTAACGACAGAGCGGCAATTAGCAGGCAAGATGGCGTCCTGCGCGCGCGCAACCAATGTCAATACCGACATAAATCATCCGCCATATTTATTTCCAATGGTTAAGTAATATTTATTTTTATTCGCATTATTGCTGATGCGTGAAACAGGTTTTTGTCATTTTTAATATTATTAATATTTTGAGCTTAACAGTTAACATTGTCTGCATTTTTGATTGGGGTGGAAATTCAAAATGGCGTAGGAGTCAATATTTTATTTTAGTAAATATTTGCTGGGATATGTTTCTAGTATTTAGAACAGCGTTTTCTAAACCATGGGTCGCAACCCACTGGTGTGTCGCGAGGAAATATTGGGCTGACCCTGAAAAATAGGATGGATGGACGGCCACTGATGGACGCAAAAATATCTAAAAGTTTTATTGAAGACCTCTATTTTATGTAGTTATTTATTAAAAATGAATTCATGACAGCAAAGAAGTGAGTCTTGGAAAAAAGTCAAAGTTTGGAAGGTTAATTGAGGTGGGTCACGGTTCAATCACCTTTGGAAACCACTGAATTTTAGAACACTCAATAGTAAGTTTTATAAATATTTTGCCAAAAGTACTATTTTCGTATCATTAAATGCTAAACCTCCACTAGGCCAGCGTGCGTGAGCACTAAGGCCTAACCCCTCACAGTAGTAGAGGCGGCCCATGCTCAGCAGTGGTCAGTGTATATAATACAGGGCTGATTGCATTTCATTGCAAATACTGAGACGTCACATTAAATGGTTATCATTTTTTTTTGGCTAAAAAGCTAGCATTTATGACAAATCAAAATACTATAACACTGTTTGCCACTAACAACAGTTATTCCGCAAAACGTTTTAGATCAAACTCTTCTTTACTATGATAAATCAAACAGGAAAATTGTACCCCAATGGTTTATTTGGAAATACCTAAAATAGGTGCGTGGTAGGACACGCCGCGTGTCCAACATCGAACCTGAGACGTCCGTCGCATTAACATAAAACTCCAATAAAGTGGGCTAATTGACACTATAGATTTATAACGTTTGCATTCACGAAATGATTCATTTTAATTTTCGTCAAGTCTAGATTTAGTCATCATAATTGTACCTATACGTTTTATTACATAAAATATTGGCAGTATCTGTAGCGTGGCGGACGTTGAACTGTCTTTGAAGCGATATACCTCGGGTTTGAACCCCGCAACTTGTTGAATTGATAAACGTTTTGTTACTGATCTGGGCGTCGCGTTGGCCGATATCCCCTTATTAAGTAGGTACTTGATCATAGGACACAAAACTAACTCGGCAGAGATCAAATCAAATCAAAAAGCCTTTATTTACTAAAAAGAGAGTACATTTTATTTTCTAACTTTAAGTGTCTTCCACAGCAGTCCTCTTTAAAGCTCGACCCTTTGACAGAAGGCCTCCTCCAGCATTCGCCATTTTTCTCTGTCCCTAGCGGTTCACGTTCACAATGGGCCAGCAACCTTCCTTAGGTCATCAGACCGCCTTCGACCGCCTTCTGCGTTGCCTACCTATTTTCCGCTTTACATTTACTCGGGGTGTCCTCAGTTACCTTTTTCGTCCATTTAGTTCTTATTTTAACATATTATGCCCTGCCCATTTCCATTTCAGGACTTTAACTTTTCTCCCTATATGTTCTCACTTAGTAACATTTCTAAGGTCTGTTGCGCGTTTTTATCCATCTTCCTAGGCCCCAAAATACTTCTTTCCATACTTCTCTGGCAAGAAATAAGCTTTTGGTTCGATGTTTGCGTATTCGTCTTCTGTTCTGCCGTATGTCAGTACAGGTAGTATGCAGGAGTTGAAGAGTTTTCTTTTAACTTATTATTGATTATTCATCAGTATGGTTTTCATTGACCAGAATCCTTTTCATACATTTGTTACTTTTCGGTCTATTTCTTGTTTATTTTGGTCTTTAAAAGGCAGAGATCAGGAAGGTCTAATTTTAATAACTATTTTACTAATTTCTATACGAGAAAATATTTCTATGCAAGTATGAGCCTCTAAAGTTATTATGCTCTGTTCTATAAATAAATGTTGATATTATCGACTGAATAATAGATGTTGCTTTCATTTTTTTAACAGAGACATTTTAATATTTTTATCAAATATTTAGTCTTAATTTAACTACTTTATTCCACAAAAGACATATAAGTTTACACAATGACCTCAGACAGACCATAAAATATTAATTTTCTTTTGTTTTTAACGTTTGCAGGATACATAATTCATTGATCTTTGCCCTCATCAGCTCTACACCTACACAGTCATAAAAAAAACTAATACAACCACGAACCAACTATAATAGTTTATTGATTTGAATCGATTAAAGATATGCAAAAATGTCTATTAATGGTTCCAGTAGTTTCGGTTAGTGCAAGCGTATTATAACAAACAAACAAAAAAACACCATTCGATTTATTCATACATGGATACACTTATTTTTATAGTCATTAAATAATGTTAATTTATTAGATGGCTCATAAAACACTCGCAGCAGAGAATCTCATTTGGAGCGAGAATGTCGAATGTGAAGGAACGGGAAACGACTCAATCCGAATAAGAGATTCATTCGTTCATCTCGTTACGAATATGATGATTTTACGATATTTTTTTCCGTTCAGTTTTTTAAAGTAGAATAATAATTGAAATCTTTGATCGATGTTTGAATTGAATCAAAAATAATGCAAACAGCCGATTCGTTTAAGCGCGATGAAATATGTTTTACTTATTTTCCTAGTGGTGTAATAAAAAATTAAACAAAGGATCTAATGTGTTCATAACAACCAATTAATCTATCTAGCGCTGTTTCGACGCCGGAACACTCAAATCACATCCAGGCCGTCTTTGATCAAGCAGCGGCGCACCAATCATCGCCTCATATCGCCGATGTTTCTAAAAATATTGTGTAATCGAAACGTAAAAAATATGTTCAATCAAAATTAGCGCGACCGGGAACCGCGAGGGAGGAACGGAACGTCTTCGTGGCAACACCGGCCGCGCGCGATTGTTGCACACCAAAAAATATAGCCACCAATCCAAATCTGCAATCATCTCGCCCATCCCGCAGCCGAATCTCAACTTTATCGCCACCATACACAAGAAACATCAAGATTTTTTTTCCGAAACTCGTATTTTTGTGATACGACTTTGATCTCGATGGCTCGTAAATTCGTTCAATAATGTTTGTATAATCGGATCATGTGTTTAAGAATGGCAAGTAAATGTTTGTTTTCTATCATCCGCCGGCCAAATGTTGTTCGATTTCGCTAGTTAGCGTTGTTTTGACAATCTCAATCGTGGCAGCCCCGTAATAATTCTGTCCACAGCTCATTCACGCCGACATGCGCGTGTATGCGTGGGCCAAATTCGATCATTGTAAGTACTTGCATATGGAATGAACGTATGGGAAAATGATTATTCCGATCTTACGCTGTGAGTCATTCATTTTTTTAATTCGAACTATACCCGAATGATAACTTTGCACGGCGTTTGTTTTGTCTGTCAAAATTCCGCGCCCAAATTAATGTTGCCAACGAAAGATTTGTAGAAATGAATGAGCGAGCCAGCGATTGAATAAGTTTTTCGTTGACTGAGTAAAACTTGTTCTACAAAATATTTACATGTTACATTATTATTTTTAGTTTTTATTAGAACTCCGAATACGAAATTAATGTGTCATTTACACTGCAAATAGTATGAGAAATTTGATTAGAGATTTGATCAAAGCCAACCCACAATGATGTATAAAAGAACCTGATGGATCACTAAAGCCTTGTTTGTTAGAATGTACAAGTGCAGGTGAAGTTCACTTGGGTCCTTAAGTTGTTGTTGGCATTGACTACAATTTTGAAAAAATATACTTCTGGTCATAATTTTTAGGGCTACTCAATTTATGTGACGCATGAATCAAAATCATTATTAACGACTGCTAAACTAAATTATTAAAATATAATTTATTATTAAGTACATTCGTTTTATGTCTTACTGTTGACGCTACTATTTATAACAAATTTAGATTAATTCGCCATGCATGTAATTGATTGAAACTTGTTTATGAGGCGATTTATGTGTTAAAATTAACAAATAAACTCACTTATTGTAGAACATTACAAAGAACTGTGTGACACTGCACTGCGTTCGTTAACCTGCGTGCCCAGTAATAACACTGAGTGACATGACCTTCAAATAAGAAGACAACAATAATGAAATTAATAGTACAAAAAATAATTGATTGTTTAAAAGCAATTTCATAAAAAAAAGAAGTGGTTGCATTCCGGGAGTGCCGGCAGAAGTGAAAACTTGAACATTAACGTTGTGCATTTTTGAATATTTTAGAATGGTTAGGGAATAATTTCGCACGAATTGCTTTATTTATCAGTATAAAAGTACTAGCATTTATGTGGTTAAATACAATATTTATTTATTGCGCCATCGTCATTGATGTATTAAAAACCCAAGATGCACAGTTTTTGCACATGTGTAAATAACACATCAATAAGTGGTCGTCGATAAGTCAAACTCAAATAACCTCCTCCTTTTGTAAGTCGGTTAAAAAGAAACAAACAATTACAAATTCTGATTGACTAAACACAAATTCGATGTTAGGCCTACCACATAAAGTAGATTTTTAAACGCGAGCAACGCACGTTTTGTCTGGTTTTTGATAAATGTCAATGGTCATCACAACTAAAGTAGAATAAATCAAAATTTGAAAACAGAAAGTTGCGTTCTTTTGTACTCGTGCCGTGCCAACGCTGGGGTAATAGCTTCTACGCAATGTATTTAAGGTTCATATTAGTAAGGGATGGTTTTAATGACGTTAATAAATTAAAATGCACTCGTTTCAAGAATTATAGCTTCTACGCATTGTATTTAAGGTTCATATTAGTAAGGATATATTGCCAACCCGCACTAGGCCAGCGTGGTGGACTAAGGCCTTACCCCTCTCTGTAGTAGAGGAGGCCCGTGCTCAGCAGTGGGCAGTATATAATACAGGGCTGATTGCATTGCATTGCATTAGTAAGGGATGGTAAAACCTCCGCATGCATTTTCAACAGAATTCGGACACGTGATCCTGACGCGAGTACGTGCAAGTATAACATTTTATACCCATCCCAAAAAAGTGCTCAACGCCGCGAAAGAAGTTTTCACTTCAAAAGATTGGGTAGGCAACTCTAGTGTTGCTCTTTTCAAAACCTGTTTACAATACGGTGGCAATTCAAATATTGACATCAATTAGCGTAGTCCATAACTTTAAATGAGGTGTGTCAAAATAAAAAATGGAATTTTTTAATTATCTTATTGAATTAATGAAATGCACATTACGACTAAACTCAAACATTTCTAATAATAGGTATATGTTTTACTAATAACACGTGAAAACATAAAGTTTTGTTAAATAAATTATAGTTCATATTACCTATCTATAGACTAAAACAAATGACAAATAAAAAAAGAATATAGTTTTGCTTTTCAAAGTTTGTTAAAAAACATTTTTTTTTTTTTATTGCATTGAATGACGAGACGAGCATGCCGTTCGCCTGATGGTAAGCGATACGACCACCCATAAACAGTAGCAACATCATCCAGCACCTTGACTTACAATGTACTGAGTGGCATTCCACTGCGCTCGTCATCCTGAGACATAAGATGTTAAGTCTCAGTATGTCCAGTAGTTATACTGGCTACAATGTCCTTCAAACCGAAACACAACAGTGCATGCACACTGTTGCTTGGCGGTAGAAATAGACATTGTGGTGGTACCCACCCAGATGGCCTCTTACATAATGAGAGACCTACCACCAGTAAACAGACAGATATCCAAACAGATTCCCAGACCGGTACATCACTACAGATTTTAATTTTTCCCCACCCTCGGGGGAAAACTCTGAAGGCGCACGGAGTCACGGGACTAAATCAATATGATATGACAGTTACGGTCAATTTATGGCCCTCAGTTAATTACAAACGGGCGGCCCTCCCGCCCCTCCCGGCCCGGAGCCTGGGGTGGCGCCTCTAATGACTTGTAAAGATGCGCGCCTGCTACTTACTGTCGTGTGTGATTCGGATATGCTTATTGTTTTACATTCATGGTCCTGCCATTTTGGGATATTTGTCTGGAGCTGGGATGTTTTGTGCGAGTCGGGTAGACATCTTTGTTTTGATGCCAAGTGTAGCTGTTGTTCCGGTTTTTAAGATTATTGATAGTATAACCACAGAATAGCTAATAGTACTACTAATAACTTCAAGGCATTTTAAGGCGTATCATCTATTTACTAAGGGTGAAAAACAAGAGAGCCTGTATCCCCGAAGGGGTAAGCAGAGGTGTAACCAGGGCACCGCCATGTACGTTCCGTCCCATGGTGTGATAGGAGGCGAGCAGAAAAACTCAATATAATTTTCCACGACCCGGGATTCGAACACGAGCAACAAAAGGGCGTAGGTACTATGCTGTTCATACCACTCATGACCACCAACTGATTCAGTAAACCCATTAACGTTTGACGCTGTTAAATTCGCTCTCAATTTCTTTGTTTAGCGTGTCAGAGCGTAAGTGGATGCAGGAATAGATGATTGATTGATCGAGAGCATTCGAATGACTCTGATTGTGAGTTCATTGTCTCGATACAAAAACTTTTTTCACAACTATTGAATGCTGCATTAGAAACGTTTTTTGCTTCGATATAGACAGGATGTAGAATGTTATGTGATGTTTCGTCTGCTAATTACAGCCTACCCTTACATGAAGGGTAATGTTGGTTGAAGAACTCATTTGAGATCGTCCTGAAACTACGTCCACGCAAAATCCTACTAATATTATAAACGCGAAAGTTTGTAAGAATGTATACATATGTTTTTTTATGGCATTTAATGACGAGACGAGCATGCCGTTCGCTTGATGGTAAGCGATACGACCGGCCATAAACAGTAGTAATACCATACAGCATCTTGAGTTACAAAGTACTGTGTGGCTTTCTACTGCGCTCGTCATCCTGAGACATAAGATGTTAAGTCTCATTATGTCCTGTAGTTACACTGGCTACAATGTCTTTCAAACCGAAACACAACAGTGCAAGCACACTGCTGCTTGGCGGCAGAAATAGACATTGCGGTGGTACCCACCCAGACGGACTCTAACATATGAGAGACCTACCCTGGTGGTAAGGTAAATGCTTGTTACTCTTTCACGCAAAAACTACTAATGGATTTCAATGAAATTTGCACACGGGTAGATTATGTCCTGGATTAACACATAAGCTACTTTTTACGCATACGCATACTCACGCCTTTTATCCCCGAAGGGGTAGGCAGAGGCGCAACTAATGCACCCACTTTTCGCCATTTTTATTCCGTCCCATGATGTGATGCGAGCCTATCGCCATATCGGGCACAAATTCCAGACTCCGGGCTGATACTGAATAGAAAAACCCAATATCACTTTGCCCGACCCGGGGATCGAACCCGAGACCTCAGCATTGCAGTCGTACCGCAATACAACTACGCCACCGAGGCAGTCCATAAGCTACTTTTTATCTCGGGAAAATATAAAGCGCGACTTTTATCCCGGGAAAACTTATTCACGCGGGCGGAGCCGCGGGCAATAGCTAGTATATAAATATTATTTGTTCTTTCTCATAAATTGTTTCATAACATTGTCTCTGTGTGACAGGTTACATATTTCGATTAGATCACTTTTCTTCCGAGAACTAATAAGATGATACATTCAGGTCGCTTTCAACAGGTCGACTAGCAATTTTTTCAGGGAAGCCTATGTTCAGCAGCGGACTTCCTGTCACCTGTAGCACAGGCTGGTGATGCATTTATACCTTTCGGATAGAGTTCCGTATAAAAGTCAGTTATTAAAATTTAAGGATTTTGTCAATTTCTAACTGATGATTAATGTAAACATAGAGCTGTTGAGTATTCTTATTGTATTTAAAAAAAAAACTGCATATATAATTAAAAGTAGAAAAAACAGAAATATACTACTTCAGTTTTGCAAAGATGACATCGCGTAGTAATAGGGATTTAAAAAAAAACATATTACTCAAGAAGTGTTATCTTATGACGTCACCTCCATGGTATGTGATTCGTTTTTCAAAAATAGTTGCACTTATCCTCCATGCTTATAACAGTCTCAGTATTCTACAGCTTATTCAAATGTTTTTAATTATTCTTATTGTTAAAAGATAATATAAATTCTGTAACCTTTTACTTTATGTGATATATTACTATTTCCCTTACTAGTTAAATATAAATGAATTTAATATGTTCACATGTCTGTTATCGACAAAGCATTTAATGCAATTAATATTAAATGATCATTTACTTTTTGCTTTCAGCAATTACAAAATATATTATGTATTGTGTTAATAGTTACTTCTTTCCCACACAAAAAGCATTACAAACTGCGACTCCATGATATTTTCAGAATTATATATGGTTTGTTATGTTTTAGATTCAAAGGTTCTCACTGGTTCAGTGTAAGGTTAGTTTAGTTTTAGTTTAATAGTGGAATATACAAATCGAATGGTCTAGATTTTGTGTGCAAGTCTGTCTAGGTGAACATTGTGCAAAATGTAACTAAAAATCAGTATTGGTCCTACTGGGTATTGGCAACTGAATATCCACTGTCCGTTGATTACCAAATTTAAAATTCAGAACGGTCTTGCTACTGTTTAAGGCAAAGCGCACACTATCAGACACGCCGTTTTCTCGTCTCTTCAAGTTTAAAATACATTACGTAAACATGTTACATGTAGACTATATTATATTCTAAAAGTTTTTTTGCATTCAATACCAAATACAAAACAATGATCACGGGTGGTGGCAGTGGTGGTGGCGACCCACATCAGACGAGTGCGCGCGTCACGTGTCAATCAATCATCGGATCAATCAGCCGACCGCCGAGCCGAATTAATAACGCTTTTTGTTCAATACAATGTTTTTCATAATTGCAACTCATTAATGTTTCATTTTTAAATACATTGTGTTTCGTCATTATGCCAGTATGTTTCTTTTGAATTTCGAATAAGTAGTTTTAAATCAAATATATATTAAAACGTGATTATGTAATTCGATTTTCAAAATAAATATATTTTTTCATTATATTATTTTCATTTACAAACCCCCAAAAAATATTTTTTAATCATTTAAAGGAGATGTTCGCTTTTTGTATGGGTGCTCGGCCTCAAAATCTAACCATGCTAAAACTTTGTTATTATATTTGATGCTTTGCATATTAAAGGTGCAAAAATATAGATCTTACGCATACTCACGCCTTTTATCCCCGAAGGGGTAGGCAGAGACGCAACTAGTGCACCCACTTCGACGTGCGTATTCCGTCCCATGATGTGATAGGGGGGGGGGGCCTATCGCCATATCGGGCACAAATTCCAGACTCCGGGCTGATACTGAATAGAAAAATCCAATATCACTTTGCCCGACCTGGAGATCGAACCCGAGACCTCAGCATTGCAGTCGTACCGCAATACAACTACGCCACCGAGGCAGTCTTCAAAATATGGATCTTGGATCCATTAAAAAAATATATTTTTAGACCCTTCCATTCATAACTAGTTTTTTCTAAACGTTAATTTCAAGTGTAGTTTTTAAGCAAAATAAAATTACATAAATCTCAAAATCGGAGGACTAAAATTATACGATTTATTGCAAAGGCCTAGTTTTTGGGAATACTATCCAAATATATTATAAAGCCCGTTTTTTGACATTCTTTTGGATAATGAGGCATACAATAATAACGTAGTTTAATGGCACTATTACAAATGCAAATATTTTATTACGATGAAATAAATTACAAAAAAATAGTTGTTTGAATAGCGTATGTTTCGAGACCTTGATTATAAAGTATCTTAAAACTCGTCATCGAGAAATCAGTCTTGCGAATCAAATACTAATTTGTAAGCCAGCATATCATTTGCAACTGGCGAGATTTATATCTCTTAGGGATCAGTTATATCACGTTATTAGTCTACTAATAGCGAATACGTGCTGTGGACTGGAAGGTCCCGCGATCGGTCCCCAGGTCAGTCAGTCAGGCTTTTCTCAGACGATTTGCCTGATACCCCAGAGTTTGACGCGCTGCAGGTGGTTAGTAGTAAAAACAAACTTTCCTTTTTGCAACATATTTTTGGAACAACATAACATTACTTTGGAAACCTGAATCCATTGCCGAACAGATATAGACAAGCGTTACCTACCGATTTGTATTCACCGGCATGCAAGTCATCTCGTATCAAACAAACAAATATTAAAATGTGCATTGTAATTATGTCCAATCAGTGCCCCGGGCCGTCCGTCAATCAACAGTCGATCGGGATTTGATATCAGACAGAAAAAATAATCGTTTATACCTAATTGTGTTGGACGTTACGAATAGTTTTATAATTAAAATGAAATTCTTGCATTACTAGCCATTACGAAAGTTATCATAAAAAAACAAACTTCTTTTCGCAATATCTGCCTGAGACATTAGATGTTAAGTCTTACAATGTCCAGTATCACTAGCTATAATCCTTCAAGCCGGAACATTGATTGGGCAATGCTGCTTGGTATGAAATAGCCATTCCGAACACTAAACTACTTTCAGCACTGGTCATACAAGAAATATTTGTTTACATCACTCTATCTATACCGTGACTTCTTATTTCTGCCATCATCGCGCGCTGCGCACTCGCATTCTTTCATAATAGACACATACAAGTGATAATTAGTACAGTTACATTTATAATTACTGCATTTATATGGACATCCGTCACTGCGTTCAACATCCAATTAGTATCCAAGTGTACGTCGCTTTAGTTGACTAAGGGTGTGACCACACCTGACAGTGTTTAGTTGTTTACAGATAATAAAATTAATTAGTGCTGATGTACTTGAATTAACAAATAATGAAGTGTTGGTTATCTTAAAAGTACTTCGTAAGTAAAATATTTGACGTTAAAACACTTGATTTTCAAAAGTACCTAACGATTTGTGTTTACCATGAATTATGATTTGTAAAAAGACGAAAAATCCATTAATACATTGAGCTAATTATATATGCTTAAACTATAACAATCATCATCATCATCCGCCGCATGATGTCCACTGCTGAATATAGGCCTCCCCTAAAGATTTCCAGACGGACCTGTCAAACTATTAAATTATAACAGGAGAATCTTGCAGCCCATAGCTAGTAGGCACTGCCATTCAACCAAGGGGGCGAGAAGGTTCTCGGCAAATCAAAACAAAAACACACATTTGCACTACCTAGTAATCAATGTGACGGCTCTACGATGTAGTTCCTTCAACATCACCCACTTGAAAAGCAACGTAACAAAAAAAAAACACAATTACATGTAAAACTAAACTTACAAAACCCTAATACTTACTGGTTAAGGTTGTATGCGTCAAACAATGTTTTGGCTCGGTTCGTCTATCGTTAAATGTCACTAAATAAAGCAAGATAACACATCCTATAATCATTTATACAACGTTTAGACCTTTCACCGCATGCTGACAAATGCTACTCGTCACATAATAAGTCGACCAAATACACAAGTCACACTCTAATCTATGATCCCAAATAAATGGTAATAATAACTGTTTATTACGATGACTGTGAAATGAAATTTACTTGAAACCTGAGAAACAGTCCCTTATTGTAGAGACAAAACACCTTTTGTTGGTGTTAGGATATATTTCGTATCCGCCCGGATAGCGAGCACCGTACAAGGTGTTAAAACATCCTCGTAAGTGTGCCGCGTTCCGGGATCAGCCTGTGTATATCCGGTTCAAACAGGCCGGCATAATTGTGACAACTGACGAGGGATAATCGTCGCTCGTCAGCTAGCACTCTATCTGAACTTCTCTCTGCTTAGCATCAGATTTTAAACACGAAGACACCTATCGTTATCTTTTCAACTCTCTGGTACGCCCACAGGTAGAATACGTATGTATGATATGGGATCCATATTATGCTAAATACGATCTGAAAATTGAGAAAATTCAACGGAAATTCGTTAGAACCCTGCAATATAAATGCTATCATAAGAGTCATAATATTATACCATATGAAGAATCACTCGCAAAGCACAGATTATTAACTCTGAAATCCAGGCAATGATGCTCCATGGATTAATACATAATAAATTTGATAGTCCAGAATTAGTTAATAATATATTCTATGTTGTACCTAGGACTATAATAAGACGAGAAGCGCGCGTCTACCCGCTCTTTGCTACAACTACGTGTCGTACAAATGCGGGTGAACGTGCGCCCCTTCATAGACTTGCTAAAATCTATAATGAATATTTAACTAACATAGATAATATATTCGCTGTAAGAAATTACGTACTTAAAAAACAAATTACAGATGCTTTAATGACGCACCAAAACACGTAAGGCGCTTATAGTGTATTATTAATTTTTACTGTACCTTTATGAATTATGTTATGTACTTTAAGTAAACCGTGAAAACGTAGTGGAGTGTACACTAACCTAATCTTAAGATAATTTTATTTGTTATTTATCTGTACACTTGTTTGTTTTCCTAATAAAATAAAATAAAAATCAGGTAATTTAATCGTGCCGGTATTAAAAAAAACAATACAGATCTATGAAGTTAAAAACCAATAGGGTAGTTTCCTATATTTGATTTTGTACATTATTTTATATGTAATGGAAAATAATACGAAAAAGAAATTCTTCTTTGAAATCCGCATCAAAATTGGTTGAAAAAAAGACAAAAAACCCGACTGCGTCTATATCTGCCATCTTTATTAAATTCATTGAAGAACTGAAAAGATAGAAACAAGATTTTAATTTGAATATTTTGTTTTGGTTTTGAATAATCTTAGTTGACAGTGTTCACAAACGCTGTCGGAGGCATAACACGCTCACTTCTCGTAATTTGGTTGGTGATATAAGTAGAACAACAAAATCTCGGAGTGAGCAGATGCCTCCGACTGCGAAAAATTATTATCTATTAGATTTTGGATGGCATAATTTTTTGATAAATGCACTAAAAAAAAAGTAGTCAACTAGCCTATTAGGAAGTTTAAATACACATGTTAATAAAAATGGCTTATTTCTATAGATTTTTTTTAGAACTAATTGGTAAAGGTGCGTCGACTGCTGCAGATGGCGACTAATACCTTCCTGCGTGTTTGATAAATTACTATATTATATGATGTATTTATCATGGAATTCATGGATGTTTTTTATAAGTGAGACGAGCAATTCGCTTAACTGTTGCTGAGAGCTACTATCTATATACATTTGCAAAAAAAATTACAAATTCGATTTACAATGCACTGCGCTTGTCATACTGAAACATTGGTTAAACCTCATAATGTCCAGTAATTATACTAGCTACACTCCTAATCGAAAAATAGCTTCACGACACAAATAGACAATGCGGTAGTACCTATTCAGACTTGCAAAAGACTTACATAATCTTCAGGAACACAATATTTCGTCTAATTCGTTTTATCTGTGTAAAGTTAATATTAGTTGCACTTGTTTTGCTATACGTTACAATACCATTGTTATTACGATTTTCTGTGGTATTTCATGTGATGGAGTTTTGTACAATATCCACCCTCCCCTCTCCACTAACCCTCAACTAGCCCCCTTCCAACACCCTCGGCAAAATTAACTATTTTCGATGGACAGCAAAATTTCAATAACGTTTCAGATAGAATGAAATCAATGGCCCCTACTATTGGACAATAGTTTGTGTTGATGAGTTGTAATTTTTGATTGGTCTGTTAGTACTATACTCATTTTTTATGCTTACGTAAATGTCCGCCCCGTGCCCTTAAGGGCTGCTATCTTCGAAACGAAGAGAGTAAAAAAATTAACAAAGTTACCCGTTAAGAAAGTTTTATTTCAATATACATAGTAAAGTACTATAGTAGCTTTTGAAATTCATTCCGGTCCCGGGAAGCAATTATATTATTTGCTAGCATTGCGCGCGGCTCCGCCCGCGTGGAATAGTTTATCCAGGATAAAAAGTAGCCTATAGCACTCAGGAGTAATGTAGCTTCCTATAAGTGAAAGAATTTTCAAAATCGGTCCAGTAGTTCCTGAGATTAGCGCGTTCAAACAAACAAACAAACTCTTCAGCTTTATAATATTATAATATTAGTATAGATAAATAATGCTGCATTTTATTAGTGAAGGTCTTTTTTCTAATTTAAAGATTGCTATAATATGTGGAAAGTGGAGGCTTATTTACTTTTTCTTTTACATTATTTAAAACAGTTTCCGGTGTTGCTAACTTTAACTTTTCCGTATTAGTACGTACTTACGTAGTCACTGTGTTTTACATCACTTCCCGTTATTGTAAAACGAATTGACATTCTTACGTAAGTTTTAATGTTCAATGACCAAGGCGAAGGTTATTTGATATTATGGAAATTAAAAGAATTTATTATAAGAACTCATATGCCAAAAAAATTGCCACATTTAGTAAAATTTTGCTTTAGTAACCTATAAAATCATTGCTATTACATTTTTTTTTATCGCAATTAAAACTTTACTATGCAAATCGAGTTAGTCAGTGAGAACCAATGGCAACGCAACGCCAACAGCGCCCATGTCAATGTACAGCTAAATAATATCAGCCGTCAATCAGCGGGTGACTGCCGATGCGTTGACCACCGACCACCTCACAACACCGACCACCTACCACCACCCACTTACACTAAATGCACTCCATTTTTAACCGCGAATACAATTTATTACGTTTGCTTTTTGATTGACATGTTGAATGTGTTATTTGGGGCTAATTAATATCCATACTAATATAAAATGAATTCTGTCATGCTTTCAACGAAAACACTGAACCAGTTACGAAATTTACATCGGAGTAAGTATAAACTCCAAGTAAAGAACTAGACTAGTGTTTGTTTGTTAAACAACTTTATAATTCTAATTTCTAGATGCTGTGTATGACATGCACGTTTAACAAAACAGACCCATAAAAATCCCAGGCCCACTCGGATCGAGTGTTTACGAAATGATCACTCGATCAATAGCGTGTAAAGGGTGGTGACGGACGTGTCCAAGCTGCATTTGACGCGTTTAAATAAAAACATCACAGACACACGCCTTTTTTATCTGCGGGTAGGCAGATTCGCAACTAATTCAACTACAACTACTACACACACTTTTCGTCATATGTATTGCGTCCCATGATAGGGGGCGGGCCTATTCCAGCTCAAAAATTCACTCACTGTATACAAAACAAGAAAGTTTTCTACTTTGATATGTAATTTGGAATAAATTAAACTTGAGAGTAACTAGAGAGGTTCATACGTATTTACGGCCTTAACAAATGTACTCTCGTTTATTTTCAATGGTAAATCTCATTGTGCCGAATAATTACAACACCAATATCCTTTAAACCAAATCACCAAGCATTGTATTCTGATCGGTTGCTGAAATTAACAAATGATTTACATCTATCCAAAGTAGTGCCTATTCGAGAGTCGAGACACCTACAATAAAATCTATGACAGCTTTTAAAAAACGCTTTATTTAAAGATTTACGAAATCCATTAAATCAATACCAAATGATGTCGTTGAAATTTCCAGTATTTTGAACTGGACTAAATCAATTAATTTATGTTTGTATGGTGAGTAGGCGTCGATTCGTCGCGCGCGCATAACGGAGGCATCCGGAGTGGAACCGGATCGACCACCAGTCTTACCGATTTGTGGACTAGCTTCTGTTCGCGTATCCATTCGCTTAATTGTCATAGACAATATTGAGTTAGTTATTCTCGCCAATATTATGTTGTTTCATTAAGATTGTTATTTTATTACGCAAAAATATGAATACGGTTGCAAAAATATGTGCTTGGAAATTTTAAATCACCCACTTTACTGTTTGTATGTTTGATTATGGATTTTAATTTAAAAGCTTTTCTGTCCCTATGTAACACAGGGAACATGTTATTTTAATTTGATACCCGTTACATTAAACATCAACGACATTCACCTAAAATAACACATATTCCTCCACGTTTAAATGTTATTGTTGTGTATATCATCTATATGTACCAATCGGAATAAACTGAAAATCATTTCAACCGTTTTCAAAATCATCCCAAATATTTTGACAAAATGACCTCACGTAACCCTAAATAAAAACAGTTTGACAGACAGACATATGAAATTTATTCGTATGCATGTATATTAAAATTTATAAAATTTATTTTAATAACAATATTTATGGTAATGCTACATTAGTGACAAATAATGTTTTGATTTAATAATTTAATAGCTTTAAACGTTATGAATTAATATAATTATGTAAGCTATTCATATATTTATATTATTTTTATCACTGATTCTTACCTTGATACCATTTCGAACCTTCTTGGTAGGCAGTATCGGTAAAACGGTATTTTAGGTTTTTTAATAAGTACATCAATATGAAAAGTTTATTTTTTAGACAAAGGATTTCTTTTATAAGACTTTGTAACCTGTCTAGGTGATTTGGACTTGATACAAGATATTTCTGTGTTTGACTGTGCATGCAATAGCTTAAGGCGGCATATATTTTGAGATATGCAACGTTTTTGACAAGTCCGTCTGGAAATCTTTAGGAGAGGCCTATGTTCAGCAGCGGACATCATATAGCTGATGATGATGATAATGTTGAACGACTTTAGTATGCGATTGTTCTTTATTTAATAAGAGATGCGGTTTTGCCTTTGTAATAACAAATATCAAATGCGTAGCCTAATACAGTATCAAAAACAAAATCAAAACAAACAATACAATTTGCACAAAGCAAAGGTAAGGGCGGGCAACCCTCGCACTCGAGTTAGGGTCGCGTTACCCGCGCGGTGACTCAGCGCATTCCGCGCCCGTCTGTACTCGCAGCTTGTGGGGTGTAGTTCTCTAGTATTTGGTTAAATTTAGGGTTTTAACTGATTTCTAATATACATTAATAAGGTAAAATTTAATTTACTTGCTGTTTGGGTATGGTGGCAATGTCTATTTCTGCCGCTTACTTTTCAAGCACAAATTTCTTTGAATTCTATGATTGTATTCCAATGTAACTTGGGAATTTTAAGATTTAATTGATTCCAATCAAGTGCTTTGTAATTCAAAATATTGGGTGGTTGGTACTCGCTACTTTTTGTAGTCGTTGTGCTATTACCAGGGCTACTTGCTCGTTTCGTTATTGAGTTGTCGAACAATGACGTACAAGGATATTTATAAATATTTTTAAAACGAATACATAATGTGTATGATTTTTTTGCCTAATTTAGTAAAGTGTTATGAATCACACGGCTTCTTATTGACGCTATGTTTGCAAATAAGAATAAATATTCATTTAATTCATTAAATATTTGAATATTTAAGTAAGGCCAGTGTGACAAGCATTGTTAATATTTACGGACAGTCTGTATTATTTGTAAGTTATTTATAGTTAATAGTTTAAATAATAGTTTAAATCAAAATCAAAAGGTGCATATTTGTACACAATATACTTACATGAAATAAACAGGGGCAAATAAATAAGACATCGTTAATTATATCAGTCTTCAATCTTCATTACTCGTATAATACTATTTTTTAGACCAATTGCAACTAATAACATATAAAACCGATGTCATGAACAACTAAGATACTCCTGCATCGTGGGCAATCATAATGGCTATAATATTGCCATAGCCTAATTATCTTATGCCAGACCACGGGTAACTTGGGTTTAAAAATATCTTTATTTCTCGAAAAATCAACAAGATGTATCTCTCCTACAAAAAAAAAGTATAATTTGAGTCAAAACAAAACCTATGAAACTTATAATTTAACAGTAAAGATAAATTACTATACTTAAACATTATGTATACGAAAACATATTTTCCCGGGCTCGCAAAAGGCGGTGTCACGTCTCATCAATAGCTCGGCTCGGCGATAGATCACGATCGGGCACTCCGGCCCATTTTCTGGGCCCTTTCTATCGCAAACAACATCATTTGTTATACCATTCAACGGTTTTTTCACCAAATAGAATTGATGAAAGCACTGTTAATAAAATCGCACTTCATCCCTTTTTGTCGATCATCGTCACTTACTGATGTGCGGTGGATATGCGTTCTGCATTTTGGTAGACATTTTAGAATTTTGCGGTGTTTTTGTAGGAGTTTTTATTTTGTATTGCACTTGATAGTAATTTTCGATGTTAGAAAATAAATGTGTAGGTACTTGAAGTCTTAGTCAAGTATGTATATTTCTGACTAAGTAAAGTGTTCTTTTAGCAGATGCATTTTGATAAATATTACAATGAAAAAATAAAAATGCAATTAAAAAGGAAATCTCTAATGAGAAGTAAATACATTTTACAATCAAAAACATCTTTGCTGAAATCAAACTCCACAGCAGACAGAATATTACACAAATGTTTCCTGAAACTATCCTCACTAGAACTCAAGTGGGGTTACCCCAGCGCTCAACAGGGTCGCGTCAGTCCGCAAGTCACGCTCCCCGCGCCGGCTCTGACGACTTCTGACGCATTCCTTTTGACACACCTGGCACACTCCCGCCACTTTGACGCGCCATTTTCTTTTTCCTTTTTAGCCGTTTAATTTAAAAGTTTTTGAATTGTCACTGTGTTTTGGGAGGTTTTTGGATAGGTATGGGGTTAATTCAGTGTTTTGGTATTTGTGGGAAGACTTTAATAATGGAATATAATGAGATTACTTTATGTTTCAAGGGCTAGCGCATTGCTGTATAGATTTTAGTAATATAAGATACTGGCGAGTCATAGTTTATTGAATTCTATAAAATCATTTTGAAATAGTTGCAAAAAAAACCATTTTTAGTTAAACATATGAATCATTATGGTGGAGTTTACGAACTCAAGGTTACATTCTCAAGATGTTTTAATTACAGCTTGATTACATTACTCAATGGTCATAAATATTTTGGGAATAATGTTTCTGCCAATTGCTTTAGACCAACAATACAGTTGGGTTATCACTGCGTAGTTACTAGTTAGAATTGACAGATCAAGGGTTCGAATTTCAAACTTGCATAGTTACTTTGTAAGTACTTTATGAAGTCTAACAAGAAAGCATATACGCACATTTGGCGTTTTTATTTATTTATTCCAGTAGATAATTTATTTTAATTTACTGTGGCATACAGAGCCTCATTATAAAAAAAAATGTAAATACGCATTACCATACATAATAATAATTTTAGATTAAAAATGTATTTTTACTTGTATTTTATTTTGAAACCCTCGTTAAGTACTAGGAGAGTATAAACAATCCGAGGGTAGTGCGAACACCTCCACTCTAAGCCTACCGTGGTAAGAACAGTCTCGTTTTACTTGAGTTTTGTTTGAATATTTTGACGATATTACCGTATTATAAATACGAAGTAAGAACGAAGTATATGTATGTAAGTGTCTATAAAAGTGGAATTATGTGATGTGAAACCAAAAATTTCTAGTATTTTCCGATTCACAAGTTATTGGAAAATAATAAGTAAGTTCTATGTAGTAGATGTTGTTGCTTTTAGGGACAACATTTTTTAAAAACACGTATCACTTCATCGTATCCAATTGAGCTTTGGAAATGATTTTATTCACTCTTATTTGTCGTCGGCACATCCACTCGTCACACCATTCCTCAAATCTTTTCAAACCTGATGACGGACCGATGATTCCGCAAAATCATTCAAGGGTCCCAAAAAGTCCAAATGAACGTTAGCAATTAACCATCAACGGGGCGTCAAGGGGATCCTGATTGACGGGACGAAACGAGAATCGAACCCGCGAGGTCATTAGACAATGCGATAGTCAATATTGAGTTCGGATTGCGATCTCGGTCGTGATGGACAAATCTGATATGTTTTTGAGTAAATATAGTTCTAAGAAATGATACTTCCCCTTTAAAGTACTCCGATAATTTTATATCATCGGCCTTCTTCATAAACAGTTCATAAACCTACTATTTTAGTTATAGAATGTTTTGTCTTTTTCCTTCAAACTCAATTCAAAATTCGTTCGAAGAAGACAAAACATTCTATAAATAAAATAGGTTTATAAACTTTTTATGAATAAGGTGGTAAGTATATAAGTGTTTTTTAGTTATTATCAATAGATATTTCTTAAAATACAATATTCTTGACCAATTAAGGCAAATGTAATGTAGGTGGCGACTATGGAGGACTTTGGGCTTTATATCACCTTGCGAGATATTTGCGTACACATGCACACACATACACAAATTCATCTCAATTCGGGAACTATCTCTGATTCTACAGCTAGCGTTTCATTCGCTATATCATTGAGCATCGCCATTGATTTAAAAAGCAAATTGTAACGAAATCCATATTACATTAAAACTGTATAAAAACCATTTATACAATAATTACAAATTGTTAAACAATTAACCAGCGGCGCGTGCCTCGTGGTCGCCGGTCGTGGTCGCTGGTCGTCGGTCGTTGGTCGCGAAATGCAGCGTCATGCCGCGTCCATCACGGCTCCTTTGAGATGACAGCGCTTGTCCGAGCTTTGTGACGGCAAACACCAATGGTATAGTCCACTTGGGGCCTGCGTGTTTGGTATTGGAGAGATTTGGTTTTATTAACTAGGTTTGCTTGTGGCTCTGCCCACCTTAAAACTCGGGATGAAGAAACATAACAATCAGGGAAAAAATAGGTTACTAATAGTAAGCTATTTTACTAATAATAATAATTTCGGAATTCCAGTAGTTGCGAGCATTAGCGCGTCCAATTTATTCAGTTTAATGTAATAAATAATTTCTGGATCAAAATAAAATATTTTCACGCATACTTTTTTCGCAATTCTTGAAAGCGTGTATTTTTACATATAATTTAATGAATTGTAATGAACACTATTTAACTAATTTGCATAAGACATGACTTTGATATGTCAAAATGGTTTATCGGTTGTTAAATTTATATTATTAATATCAGCCAAACAACACTTTGTAATAAGAAGGAAAAGTGAGCGATGTGTTTAAACTTATTTTTGTACCAAAGTCACATTCACACCTGTTCACACAGATGTTGACATGTTTCAAACCAATTGTAAACGTTATGGTGTAAATGAGAAGCATATTATATCAACGAATATTGACGAACGAATGAACGAGCATTGTTGTCTGATAGTTCTTAGTATTTAGGGCTCCTGTGTACCTCACACCTGAATAGAATAGTACTTGCTTACTGCGGGCTGGAAAAAATAAATAAAAAAAGGAAATACTTTATTAAATAAACAAGACAATCACCAAGCGGATATCTATAAAACTTGGGAGAACAAGTAACACATGCAATTGTCAGTGCTGGCACAAAATGCTTTTAAAAAAGAACGGGTTGCACTCCGGGAGTGCCGGCAGAAGTGAAAACTTGAACATTAACGTTGTGCATTTTTGAATATTTTGGAATGGTTAGGGAATAATTTCGCACGAATTGCTTTATTTATCAGTACAAAAGTACTACCATTTATTTGGTTAAATACAATATTTATTAGTTGCCATATCGTACACAAAAATGTCAATTTCACTATTACTTCGTCACTTTAAAAAAAAACTATTTCCTTTGCCTATTTGAAAAAACAAAACTGAATGAGCGGTTGTTATTGCGACATCGATACTTCATTAACCGACACACAATTCATTGCTTATAAACCAAAATTTGAAACAAGAATGTTACGCTCTCTTGTACTCGTGCCGTGCCAACGCTGGGGAAATAAATAAAAATGTACTCGTTTAAGAATTATAGCTTCTACGCATTGTATTTAAGGTTCATATTAGTAAGGGATGGTAAAACCTCCTACGCATTTTCGATCAGGGTCACGTGTCCTGACGCGAGTTAAACATTTTATACCCATCCAAAAGTGCTCAACGCCGCTAAAGAAGTTTTCACTACAAAAATATAATAATATGAAAAAAAAAATGTAGAGCCCAAACACTCGGTGCCAAGCGGAACACACCCACAGAAACGACAAGAACGCCGACAAAGCAACCGGCGCACTATAGAGCCGATCACTTGTAATTGTGTGGTTTGATACCAAAACCATTGTGGGACCTCAAGAAATCTCTATCGCGGACTAATCACAACCAATGGACACAACAAATTTATCTTTTGTGCGCGCCGAACGGACCCACGATTTTCGTTTAGGCTTTGCGTATAGTGCGGGTTCGCAGATACGTGTGCTGCCAGGGAAGTGTCAGTGTATTTGTCACGTCGTTGATTGAATGGCGTGAGGTCCTAAGTACGATTTTAAAGTAGTTAAAATTGAGGACATTTTTAATAGATAAAATGATTTATTTCCTAGGCGCTATGGCGATGGGCTCGCCCCCAATCAGTTTCAAGGAGATAACCGCAAAAACGGTTGATGTACTTACTATTTACACTTCCACCTTCTCTTAAACTTAAGAATGCAGCCAGAAGTTACACACGTCATGAGTGAACGCGAATCGCGATACATCGGCACCGTTGCAACTCACAAGACACCTCGTCCCCGCCACGTCCCTGACACTGCGCGGCGGAGTACAACCGAAGCTTTAATTAAATAGACTGGGCGGAAAGTTGCGTCGCCGCGCGATAGTGCCGTTGTTTCGAATCGCGATTGTTTTGTTGATATTGTTAATTGCCGATGCTCGATAGTCGGTGTCGTTGGCTCGCGGACTGATCTTTGATACGCTTTTGGCCGATTATTGACGGTTTTGTTTGATTAAGGAAATTCTAGAAATTGTGTTTTTAAGGTTGGTTTTGCTCGAGTTTGAAATTATTGGTTTCTTCGATGTGATTACATCTTTGGAAGGTTACCGACCCGATATAAAGGAGTGTGATAGACGTGTATCCTGATTCGTGATCCTTCTTAATAGTTTAGAGGCCTTCATACGTAATATGCTACTACAGTGTGGTACGAATGGCTTATTTAATAAATCATTAGTTGAAAAAAAAGTAAAAATAAACTACAAACTGATATATTGTTAGTATTAAATTAGTTAATTAGATAGCTCAATGATAATGATTATTACCTTATCCGACTCTGTCTATTGAATTGATTAGTTTAGTTCATTTGCCACCATTATTGTTTTCATAAATTGTTTTAGTAAGATAAACTATTTTTGGGACGTGCTCTTCAATTTAATTTAATTCTATAATAACGTTTTGATGATCCTATAATCTTCTCTTGACAGCCGTCACAATTATGCCGGCTTCAAATTTATCGAACAATCAAACATCCGTAAATCGATGATGGTAAACAGCGATTTTACGACACGCCCCGGGGCCATGTTTAAAAAATTAATTAAATCGGCAATATCATCCGCAATCAACTTTAGTTTAATTAGTCACTTGTACCCGTCCGCGCCATGACTTATGGCATATTGGAAACGCGGCCATATCTCGCCGCTCTCGTAAATTTACTAAAGTAAACATCGGCGTTCTTTGTGCTCAATTATAGTTTTATTGTTATGTAGATATTGCTTCGACAAATATCCCAGGAAAAATAGACTAACCTTAAAACTTCAGAGAAAACGTTTATATCTATGAAAAAATATTTTAATAATATGATGGATTTGAATATATACATATACATATATATACATATATACATATCTCAATCAAAGAAATACAAACAATAAGACAATTTAAAAAAGATTTAGTATGACTAATCACCAAACTCAGGTCAGACTGAAATGATCTGAAATGCTAACAGAATCAACATTTCTAACTATAAACACGGCTGATTTACACTTGTGATGAATTTATAGTTGTTTAAATATAAAAGTCAAATTGGTTCGTGCAGTGTTCACGGCATTTATTTACGAAGTAGGTACGTGAGTTATTATTATAGTATGTTCGTTATATATTAGTATATAATTAGGACTTACAGACTTTACTAATTCGATAAACACTTGAGTGCACAGCCGGTGTTACTATGGACTTACTCTCGTATAACATGGCACAGCGTGGGTGCACAATTTGCCCCTTATACTATCTACCCCTTTGCGGACCGTGGGTACTTAACGAGGTTTAATATTGAAGGTTTTTATGAGTTTAGAAACGAGTATATCATCTTGCGGCGTGAGGCGCCGCAGGTAGATAGAGAAAGAAGAGAAACTCAGGGTTTTAGGTTCGTGGTACGAGCTTTATTTTGCACCTCCGCGTTACACTCGGTACGGTTTGCTGGTGGTATGCAAACGAGTCACTGGCCTGCGGAGACTCCGATTCAGGCGAACGGCACGGCGCTGATGCACGTGGCTAGCTCCGGCGGCAGCTCGCCGGGCAGATGGTAGCGCCACGTGGTCTGCGCAGCGGTGGTGAGGTGGTCGGGGTTAGCACCCGACGATGATGGTGGTGGTGAGCACGTGGTCGGGGCCAGCACCCGCGACGACGGTGCACACGTGGCCGGGGTCAGCACCCGCGACGACGATGGTGGTGTGCACGTGGCGGAGTCAGCACTCCGCACCGTGGAGAAGGCGGTCAGCACGTGGCTGGGATCGGGGGTCAGCACTCCCGACGCCAGCGGAGCATGGAGTCAGCACTCCACGCCGTACCATAGAAAAGAAACACGGCGGTCAACGCCGCACCGCAGAACCTGGAATCAGAATCCCAGCGGGTCGGAATGCAAGCTAGGCTTACATTCCGCGCCAGTGACTCGTGATAGCTCACGAGCCCAGATGCACAGAATACCTGGAAGCGGTTAGTAGTCGTTGGCACACTCACCCCAGCGGGAACAACGGTATGCGTGGCAACACGCAGTTAGTTGGTAGTGTTGCTACGGCGAAGAAGATTATAGAAAAAAGGCGCGCGTGACATTGCACGCTTATTTATACGAGCGCCGTTCAGACGTACGTCAAAACTAGTGACAGTTTAACCAGCCAATACGATACATTAACAGTTTCTATTGGTAGTTAAACTGACTTAAACGATAACGTTTACGAAGAGAGTTAACGTTCCTAGCAACGTTACAGTACCCCGCCGAAAAGACCAGGATTTTACTTATAACTGAATATAAGTAAAATCCGTCTGTCTACCTAGCATTCATGTTATTTCACCCATTCATTCCATCCTCTAACATACATCTTTCTAACAAACTGTCTAGCATCAAAATATATGACCCGAGACCCTATCTAACAGAAAGTACTTTATAGTATTAAAGGACTCTCCTAAAACAACAAAAAGAATAATTGTATCATACTACATTATTCAAAATACCAAGTAGAAGGTGTTATTAAAATGGCAAGAGATATTATGTATGTTGCACAGTTGTAGTGTAGTGAAGTTAATTAGTTAAATGTTTGTATAAGTTATAGAAATATAATTTAGTTAAGTGTATAATTTAGTTTATTAGTAAAAAATATAGGTTGTTAAATAAGAGTTTAATAATTTAAATTGTATATAAGACTTGTAGAATGTATAGTTTAACATTTATAATTAGTAAGTTTCAAGTCTTTGATATGCCAGGTACCAAGTGGATTACCATTCATATCTGCTAAATCATACACTAGAGGTGATTTTTTACAAATAATTTTACATTTAAAATAAACCTCATAGCTTAGTTCGTTTTTATTTAGTAGAAAGAAGGTAATAGGGTGAGTGCCCATTATAGAAAATAAATGGATTAGTGACACGAAAGAACAAATAAAATTCCTGATAAAATAATATGGGAGGGTAGTCGGACAAAAATTGCGAACAATGCACTAGAACATGATACCGTTATAATTTAGATCTTTTAAACACTTTTAACACTTTCACTTATTAAAGAAATTGACTCACCTGTTCGCAATTAGTGTTACCGTTCGCTTACACAGTGTAGACTGTGCAACGGGACTGTGAGGAGTACCGAGTAGTAATTTGGAGATGCAAAAACCCACGTAAACCTAAGTTAGGCGCCACTGCGGCGTGAGGCGCCGCAGGTAGATAGAGAAAGAAGAGAAACTCAGGGTTTTAGGTTCGTGGTACGAGCTTTATTTTGCACCTCCGCGTTACACTCGGTACGGTTTGCTGGTGGTATGCAAACGAGTCACTGGCCTGCGGAGACTCCGATTCAGGCGAACGGCACGGCGCTGATGCACGTGGCTAGCTCCGGCGGCAGCTCGCCGGGCAGATGGTAGCGCCACGTGGTCTGCGCAGCGGTGGTGAGGTGGTCGGGGTTAGCACCCGACGATGATGGTGGTGGTGAGCACGTGGTCGGGGCCAGCACCCGCGACGACGGTGCACACGTGGCCGGGGTCAGCACCCGCGACGACGATGGTGGTGTGCACGTGGCGGAGTCAGCACTCCGCACCGTGGAGAAGGCGGTCAGCACGTGGCTGGGATCGGGGGTCAGCACTCCCGACGCCAGCGGAGCATGGAGTCAGCACTCCACGCCGTACCATAGAAAAGAAACACGGCGGTCAACGCCGCACCGCAGAACCTGGAATCAGAATCCCAGCGGGTCGGAATGCAAGCTAGGCTTACATTCCGCGCCAGTGACTCGTGATAGCTCACGAGCCCAGATGCACAGAATACCTGGAAGCGGTTAGTAGTCGTTGGCACACTCACCCCAGCGGGAACAACGGTATGCGTGGCAACACGCAGTTAGTTGGTAGTGTTGCTACGGCGAAGAAGATTATAGAAAAAAGGCGCGCGTGACATTGCACGCTTATTTATACGAGCGCCGTTCAGACGTACGTCAAAACTAGTGACAGTTTAACCAGCCAATACGATACATTAACAGTTTCTATTGGTAGTTAAACTGACTTAAACGATAACGTTTACGAAGAGAGTTAACGTTCCTAGCAACGTTACAATCTGTTTATGAACAGTAGCGACATTCGGAGCTTATAACTAAGGATGTAATAACTAATTAATTAATTGCTTAGTAATATTAAAACACTATAGACCGTATTCATAAACACTTTATAAACCTATTTTAGTTATGGAATGTTATGTCTTCTTCCTTCAAACTCAATTCAAAATTCGTTCGAAGAAGACAAAACATACGATAACTAAAATAGCTTTAAAAAGTAAAAACTGTTTATGTATATGGCCGTATGTGTATTGTATTCTTCTAGCTGAGATATCGGCTGTTGAATTTCATAATAAGAAAACTACGATGTATAGACACTCAGATTAACTGACTGCCTCGGTGGCGTAGTTGTATTGCGGTACGACTGCAATGCTGAGGTCTCGGGTTCGATCCCCGGGTCGAGCAAAGTGATATTGGGTTTTTCTATTCAGTATCAGCCCGGAGTCTGGAATTTGTGCCTGATATATGGCGATAGGCTCGCTTATCACATTATGGGACGGAATAAAAATGGCGAAAAGTGGGTGCATTAGTTGCGCCTCTGGCTACCCCTTCGGGGATAAAAGGCGTGAGTATGCGTATTAACTTCCATAAGACCTGTATCTCCTTAACTGTTATAAAGTTCATTGCACTTATTTCGTCAACTTGTCCTTTGAGTGATACGCATTAATACAAATATATTGATGATTGATTGTTGTTGCAGATTCGAGTGGAATGGCTTAAGAGATTAACAACGTAAGTGTTTGTTTTTACTTCAATAGTACCTTGTGAGAGTAAATAGTCTCTGCTTACCCTCATGGAATGAACGATGAGTGTAGTTATTACGTATCAATTGTTTTAAAACTTTTATCTTTTCGGAAATATTTTTTACACAATATTAACAATTTTCTCTGAATCGAACGCAGGTCCTTCTAAAGTACGTATAAGTATTGTATAAGACTTAGACGTCATTTCAAATTAAGGTCCCATTTAGCTATAATTAATTAATTTAGTTACTCAATAGTATCCTGTTTGTACAAAAGGATTAGGAAGATGCACTTTATACAAATAAAAACATCTAGAAGCTATTTTAGTAAGTGGAATCCGCATTATTCATAATTTATATGACATTCGTCACTGGCCTGAGGAAGCGTGAGTGCGCAGTTGTGTGGCGTGGGAGTGCACGTGGCTAAAGGTCGCTGCAGCGGACCGACCCTCGCACCAATTAGGATTCCGCATGCAAATTGGAGTACTGGATGTCTTTAAATCAAGTCTATATATCAGAAGGAACGATTACCCAACTCATACTAATTATGAGAAGGTAACTCTGTCTGTTTTGCGTTGGAATAAGAAGGTTGGCATGTATGGAACATAGATAAACTAGTGTTAAGATTTTAGTTAAATTTACTTTAAAAAAATAATCAAAATTAGTTAAAAGATACTAAATTGTTAACAATAACCATAAATTGCACTTGATAGAAATAACTTCCAAAGAGCAGGTCACAAAATATTACCAGAACACTAGGTTCCCATGATGATGTTCACGCGCGCACGTCTGCTAACTGAATGCTCTGACTGACAGATGTCCACTCCTTTTATAGGGATTTGGTCGGTGCTTTATTTATTTATTTATTTATGCATTTAGGTACACTAACAGCATAACATATCACATATTATCATATAGGTTATATTGTGGAACATTATAAAATTACAAATATGTATGCCTATTATAAGTGTACACAGCTTTGACCATAATGTGTTAACTAGAAGCTAAAACTATAAATTAGGTTAGAATAATTCAATAACAGACAACTTAACATAAACAAAGTGGCTTAGTATACAACAAAAATAATTAAGTTATAATAATACCCTCAATAAATAAATTGACAGGTAACACTAGGATATAGATTAGTATGGCAATTTGCATCATATTATAATAGGTGTTTGAGAGGAACAAGCATCTGTTACACCGCGTCTGAAAATGCTAATCATTAAATATAAGAACCAAATTCAAAGGTCATGCTGTCAAATATGCTCTCTTATAAATACTAACCAAATAAGTACTATACACATTAGATGTCATACAAGTTAACTATCCGATAACATTTTGAACATTGTCAAACAAGTTCTAAGATCCAATAGACCTAGGTAGTCGAGACCTAATCTAGTGAAGTACGGAACCGCTCTCGCGTCTCGCATGACACATGTGTTGATGTATGACTATCAAATTAGCTCTTACTAGCGAGTGTCCACTATTGACGCGCATTGTCCGACTCCGGCTAAATTAACCAGATGACCTTTTCTCGTTTGTTTTCGAGATTTATACGCCATGTTGGCGTCTGTCCATCAGATCATGACTGTCCTTTGATGACCTGTTACTAAGGTTGTATGCGTCTGCATAGTTATATATTTTGTCTTGCTTTCTCTGAGTTTAATGTTATTCCATATAGCAAAACACTACTAGTCAGGCGGTTAATGTTCATAGTTTTGGAATTTCTTTAGCCTGTTACTGAGCTGTGTACAGTGTGCAACGGTTGTTATTATAGTTTTTTTATGATTCATACAAAGAACATACAATGTTATACATCTTAATCTATTCCTAGACTGAGATTTATAAAAACTATTTAATCACCTCAATCATAGATACGATAATTGACTCTGAAACCGATCAAGTCCGAGGTTCGATCTCCAGATTGGTCAAATTTTTTTTTTAGGAACATATTTAGTTTTAATTGCAAATTCCTATACCGTACCTCTCGATATGGGAATTCGCTCCTACACCCAGAATTAATCTAATCATTTTGTATAATTTGTGTAGGGCGGTAATTGAACTCGGTCTATCATCCGAGTCATGGGTAACACAACACATTCAGATATTGTCGTTCGTGACCTCACAGATCAATGCCTAATATTTGAACGGTAAAGGACAATATCAAAACCGGTATATTTGAATAAATACCATTTCGCGAATTCCTTAGCAATCTTAGCATTTTCATATTATGAAAAAAAATCAATCAGAAATAATCCTAAATATAATAATAGAATACATTATGTTAATAATGTAACTTATGATCTGTGAAAAAACCGCCATAGTAGTTCCAATTAGTTCGATTCCCAAGTTGTTAAATTAAAATAGTATACAGTTTGCATTTGATAAAACACCCAAATTTTTCGCGATTAAATTAGTGTCCAATAAGGCGACAGGTTCTCCTATCACATCATGGAACTAAAAAGAAGATTGTCAAAGCACTAGTCTGATCCCTGCCTACCCCTTCAGAGATACTTATAGCACAAATCCCAAGCTAAGCTCCTAACATTAAACTATAACAATGTTGCACTGTACACGACGGGTAATTGTGATCCGATGTCACCCGATATAGAACAACGCATGTCAATGGGGGACATCGACTCCCGATTAATAAACCAGCGGCCGCTCCTGGGCTCTACACCTGTCTTTGAATGTTTGATTCGAACCTGGCACGTTTTGGTTGTCAGTGTGTTGGGTAGTGAACAGTGATGTTTGCTAGGTAAGGATTGACGTGTGATTTGGTACTTGATCTATGGATAACGCCAATATGGATTAGGAGTGAATTCTAGAACATATTATACTAATAACTCTTTTATCCTTACATAATATTATTCTGCCTCGGTGGCGTAGTTATATTACGGTACAACTGCAATGCTGAGGTCTCGGGTTCGATCCCCGGGTCGGGCAAAGTGATATTGGATTTTTCTATTCAGTATCAGCCCGGAGTCTGGAATTTGTGCCCGATATGGCGATAGGCTCGCCCCCTATCACACCATGGGACGGAATACGCACGGCGAAAAGTGGGTGCACTAGTTGCGCCTCTAGGTAGAGGGGTAGGTACCTCTTCGGGGATAAAAAGCGTGAGTATGGACGTATATTATAAAACAAAGTTCCCCGCCGCGTCTGTCTGTCTGCACGCGATAAACTCAAAAACGACCAAATAAATTTCGATTGGAGTTTGAGACCCTGGTAAACACGTAGGCTATTGTTTATTCCGGCAAAATAAAAATGGGGACTTATCCCAGAAAAGCTCATTGACGCGGGTGAAGCCGCGTGAGAAAGCTAGTTTATAACATACATTTCTAACCTAAACTTTAGACTTATGTTATAAAGAGCTAATGAATGCCTGTAAGGGCTAACATCTGTAACCACTAAACCGTTTCTGGAAATTCCACCAATACTATAGCATTAACTTGAGGCATTTAGATTTGACTAATTTTACCCCAAAAGAAGACTTGACGGACTTGATATGGGCACACCTGCAACAGCTAGGCTACAAACTAAAACTAGTATAATAAAATATAATTTCTTTAAATAACCTCTTTGCATATACATACATACATAGGTACATACATATTTCACTCTTTCAAGACCGTAAGACTGTCATTTCTAAACATACATCCTCATTCCTTTCCACATAAGTCATTTCCTTCAATACCTCTCGAACAGACCGCTTTCTTCGCTACACATCGCCGTAGATCGTTTCCTATTCATATCAAATTAGCCGATAGTGGTTGACGATGTCGCTACAAGTGCGTCGCGATGTCCGCCATCTGCCATTAATCATAAACGGGCTAGTTCGCGACACGCCAAACGGCCCGCCGCGGCCCGCGTCACGTGAATAATACAACGCTGTGTCCACGCAGCCGCCCCGCACACGTCCCGCACACGCCCCGCAGACGCCACGCAAACGCACCGCCACATTTGTCTTACCTTATCTCAAATGCACGAACACAATAGTTCGATTGTTGACATGATTGGAAATAGAATTAGGTACTGATGTTACTTGGGATCAAAGGGGTACCGGATGTATGTATTTCGTATTGGACAGCGACTACATATGCATAGAGAAAGCCCGATTTTGACAGTTTTAGCTGTCAAGCTGCAGTATGTAAGCTTTTTTATGAAATTGGTGACACAAATTTTTGGGCATTATAATCCTGAATATCTAGTGGCACGATATAAAAAAAAACAATGCATTGTCATGCAGTAGTTACTTTGTAATTCAAATTCCTAGGTGGAGTTATAACTAAAAAAACGCAAGTATCATATTCCAGTTAAATACTTCATTCATTGACAGCCCCAAATCGCATTGACTTATTAACCGTAAAATCAATTGAAAGACCGTCGGAATCGAACCCGAGTCCCGACCGCGCCGCACGCAAACGCTGCAATACCGGCAGGCAAGCGTAATCTCCCATCGTCGAGGGACAAATTTGCGAGATCGCAAACATAAATCAATGTTGATTTAGCGTCACATCAAAAGGGTACATAAACTGAAGGAACGTTCCCGATTTAAGAACTTTATGATTCGGTACCGAGAACCGGTCGCGGCTCGGAGCTCGTATAAATCAATTTAATATGTACTAGAGACAATTGGCGCGAACACAAAACAAATCTTATGCTAGTATCGTAATTGTGTCTAAAGTTGTTAATAATTAGGTTGTTTTTCCATTGCGTGAGTTATGCGAGTTAGGTTAAATGTAAAAGTTGACACGGTGCGTGAATCAAAGAGATCTCTCGGCTAGGGCTGCCATGCGCTTCAACGACTTCCTATTATGTTTATTACTTGTCATTCCTGGCCTGCATCTGTGCACATCATCTATTTGTTGGCTGCATGCTTATGCTGTGAGTTTGATCCTGGCTTCGATATCTAAGTGAGAATAAAGGAAAAATAATTATTAAATTAAACAATTGTGTTTGGTATGACCATAGGACAGCGCCTGTCCACAGCCCGGTACTTAATTTCCTAGAGGAGTTTTTATATGAACTAATATTATAAACAGGAAAAGTTTGTATGATTGTAACGAACAAATTCAAAAACTACTAGACCGATTTTAAAAATTCTTTCATCAATATAAAGCTACAATATCAGTGAGTAACAATGGCTATTTTTTATTCCGGGAAAATATAAAGCTGGATTTAAACCCAGAAAAACTTTTAGTAATAAATATAGGCGGTACATTATGGGTGTACCAGTTGAATATCCATTGCCCAAACCTTCTAGAATTTAAGAAGATGTTTTATATTATATGGTGGTCACCAAGTATCTGCAATTGACAGCGTTAACTATATTGATATAAATGCACGCCTGGTACAAGAATAATCTAAATTATCACTCACAACCCTGCGCCTAGTAAATGTCGCGCCGCAGTTATTAACGTATTTAACAATACAAAGGCGTGTAATTGTTCGCAGACGTTTATAGTTCAAGTAGTGTCGCCGCGGTGTCGCTGACACTCGCCGTTGGTGTCGCGCTCTTACCGGAGACACACCTGACGCAATTGTTTTTATGCAACATGCCAAGTTTGATAGGTAATTAATGTGCTATTGAATAAGTGAATTGGGGACATGCACATACATTTTCAGGAGAAAAACGTTTTCGCTTTATTGTTACTGTTGTGTATGCCGAATGTTAACCAAAATGTGCTGTATTCGATTCCGACATTTATATTTTTTATATGTGGTAAGTCGGTATACCAGGTAGTGGGTCACCTGACTTTAAGCAGTCTCCACAGCCACAAAGCAAATTTATGCAAGCGCCATCTAGACTAGTAATATTATATTCAAATAACATCAATAGACCTTAGTAGTATATCTTCCTCCTGCCATTATGCCACTCCAATCTGAGGTCAGTGCAACACACCGTGTACATAACTCCAAAAATCCCAAACCATGTCGGAATTTTCTCTTTGATGTACTCATCAAAAGTAATCTCATCTAATGAAGAGATTGGACAAAAACAACAATGATAGTTAAATTTCAATGGTTATGTCAAACGGCCAACAATGGTGCGACGTGGCCCGATGCCGGATCATTATCGGATCATCTTCACTTGACGTCGCGGCGGTGAGAGGTAAAAAAACGCGGCGGTTATAAAACCGCTGTGGTCTGCTGGTTACCGTGGGACTTTTTGTTGGGAAAAACATACAATGCTGTTTATAAGTAATTAGTACGGTAGATTGTGCAGCAAAATACAGTTGAATGATTGTATTAAACTATGTAACTATATTAATTGAATTTGTTCTATAGATCTATGAGGTGATGTTTAAACTCTACTGTTTTATATCCATTGTTCTTTATTTATGTAATTAAACTTTCGAATTCAAATAAAAGAATTATAACTATTTTTTTCTGATACAGATTAAAATGCCTATAATTTAGTAAGGGCGTGTAAAAACACCGCGTTTTCTCAACCAAGTGCGCAACAAGGAATGGATGGTAATGAGTTTTCTTGCGTTTTCGCATCCAATCGGACAAAAGCACAATGGAATCGAATCTGCGTACATCGCGGACGCTTGCTTTGTCCCCCTTAAGAGCCATAACAATGGGGTCAAATCAGTTCTCGGTTGTATTAAAAGTCCATTGATTGATTCCGGATTGCTAATATTCTTCTTCGTTATTTTCTTTGTGTTTTTATTGGAAATTTAAATCTATAGTGATACGGTTGTAATAAATATCGTTTGTTGAGAGTAGTAAGTATTTTTTGTGAGTGTGACATTTAATCTCTTATATTATGTAAGTAGTAAATTAGACATTTTTGTCTACATAGTGAATGGGTCCATTCGACCACGTTAACAATTTTTTTACGAGTTTTCATTTCCCGAAAGTTGACAACGTATCCATAGTCTCCTTGATTATACGAGAAATTAAAATTCTTTATCATTTATCGTGTGTTTTGATTTTTCATGTAAAAATAAATGTTCAATGTCCTGATGAACTCTGTAATCTGTATATTCTAGGCAGTAAAGTAAGGATTAAAATATAAACAAGCTCACGGTATTATCCTAGGAGTGCTGAATAGGAGTGTATAATTATACGTTGTAGGGTATATAAATAATCAAAGGTCGAGTCCAATTCTAGAACACTTAAACCGTAAAACACAAATTCCTACTGGTGGTAGGTCTTTCGTAAGCGATGTCGTCTGCATAGGTACCACCGCAATGTCTATTTCTACCGCTACGGAGCAGTGTGCATGCACTGTTGTGTTCCGGTTTGAAGGACATTGTAGCCAGCGTAATTACTGGGCATCATGAGACTTAACATCTTATGTCTAGGGTGACGAGCGCAGTGGAGTGCTACGCAGTACTTGGTACCTAAAAGCTCTGTATGGTGTTGCTACTGTTTATGGGCAGTCGTATCGCTTACCATTAGGCGAGCGGCATGCTCGTCTCGTCAATCAGAAGCAATAAAAAAAACAATTCTTTATGCCCCATTTCGGAATCGAACCCAGAACATCAAACCCCAACTGGCACTAGACCAACAAAACAACTCCTTATTTATATGGCACCACATTTAGACTTCAGGAATTAGACGTAGTGTCTAGGTTAATCGATTGCGTCACATATAGCCCGACCATCGACGGATTTAATATGATCAGGTCACAGTATGACAGTTATAACCTATTTATTGACTAAATTCATTTTAACTATAGAACGTTACATCGTTGACCTAAAACGGCGGTTAATTTTGGTTTGACATTTATTATTTTATGAGAATAGGTTTTGATTTGTGGTGATTTTGTGGTTACCTTTAACTAAAATGAATGCAGAATTCAGAAACTATAGTAAGTATATTTATTTCATAATTTATGCAATGTCGGTTTTCCTTTAGATGATGTTGCGTAAAGTTCTACAAAGATACACATAAAAAAAATCTTTAAATAATTGTATTTTACAGGTACTTTTCTCGTAACGAGGGGAAAAAATTAAGTTAAATACTTTTGCATCATGCTTGAAAAATTGTATTGAGTCGTTTCCAAATAGCGGTGGGCAGGTGGATGGTTGTAAACTTATACTTTGTGGCTACCATCATTTTATCCATGTATTTACCTATATTTATATACATTTGTCTCGTCTCACATATTACACATCAAAAGTTTGGTAAGACCGCTGCATTGACTCATAACTTCCAAACATCGAGTTTAGCATTTCCCAAAAGAGTAAAGGCAAATCTTCATAATTCTAAATAAATACCACATTTAAACAATAAATAACTAAACACGAGAAAAATGTTACATAATTTAAAACTGAGGGTAGAAACGTATTAAAAATGCGGCAGTTGCACCGCGAGTTAAAGCCGGATACAGATCTAATATCGCGGCGTGATGCGTCGCGGATGTCGCTGCAACGTCGCGACGTCTCATGACGTCACACGATGCCCGCGACGTATCTCGACGTCCCGTCAACGCCAAGTAATAACGCGCTGTTGCGCCGTCAGACGGCGTCATGACGCGATTTAGTTTGTGTATCATCTTTCTGATTAGCATGGAAGGGGTAATTTTATCGTTAATGCTGTAGGTAGACGTTGGAATGTTGAATGTATTTTTTGTTCATTGATATTTTTTGCCATTGCATGATTTTAAGTTTGAGCTAAAAAATAAATATATATTTTATTTTACCTTTAAGTGGCTCAATTGTATTACGATACGACAGCAATGTGATCTCGGGTTCGATCCTCGGGTCGGGCAAACTGATATTGAGTTTTCTATTCAGTATCAGACTGGAGTCTAGCATTCGTGTCCGATTTGGCGATAGGCTCGCCTCCTATCTTATCATGGGACGGAATACGCGCGGCAAAATTTGGGCGCACTAGTTGCGCCTCGCCTGAATATAGTCGCTAGACTAATTAGGTGCCTAGAATTATATTCTACCTAAAATACTCGGTAAAACTTTGTCTCTTTCATAAGAAGAATGAATTTGATTTTATCTATGATCGATGTAGTATTTTATAACAAGTGGCCCTAATACTATTACCAAACCACTCATCCGTATAATGTTCAATGAACACAAGGCACTCTCCAAACATTATTGACAAGTGACAATATAAAAAAACCATAACAAAAACTCGTCTATAAAAACATGTCAATTGACAACGTCATATCACGTGACGTTACAATCAACAAGTAAACGTTGGTTTACATGATAACGTTTGATTTGTCCCGCGTGTTCATTCGGGATGTTTAAAATTTCGTACAATCTATTGTTATTGACTAGACGCCTCGGCAATATACAGTTGCTTAATTTTTCTTCTGTGAAAAGGTAATGAAACACTTGACGACCCCTAACGCAGCGGAAGATGTGTTGCGGGTTCGATTCCGGCTCAGAGATTAATGTTTGAGTGATTTGGCAGAGTATATTATTAATTTGAATTCCGTTTCCTAGTTTTGTGGGACAAAAAGTTCGTAATTCCTTAAACTAAATCGAAATTACCGACTGGAAATTAGTATGAATGTAAATTCCGGACTATGGATGCGATTTTTAGGTGTATTTATTTATTTACATGAAATATAGGGAGTAAGTAATACACAGTTTAAAATAGATTTATGTTCTTTTGATGTACCTAATTAAGGAGGTTAATATTTACATTTTAAATCATGATAATACCGGACACACCTTTCTTCGAAGGGGGATTTTAAACACCTACCTCATATTCAGTGTAAATCTGTATTATTCACAGTCGAATAGCCAGTCTAATGAGGCGATAGACACACTCATGTAACCGGCGCGCGTCCCGGGAGCGAGTCCGGGCGCGGCTCGGACAACGGATTACAGTGGGCCGTGTCGTGTTATGTCATGCAGTTTATTAGTAGTTTGTGCAGTGAGACCACTTGTGAGCAGGGCCATGTGGTACAAGTTACATGCGGCAGGGGTTACTGGAAACGTCAATAGACGTTAATCGATTTTGTTTTTGGCCATTTTTGTTTGAAGATAGTCATAAAATAATTATAGTTATTTTTTCATATAAAATAAATCTCTTAATATGCGACTGCCTCGGTGGCGTAGTTCTGCAAGGCTGAGGTCTCGGGTTCGATCCCCGGGTGGGGCAAAGTGATATTGGATTTTTCTATTCAGTATCAGCCCGGAGTCTGGAATTTGTGCCCGAAATGGCGATAGGCTCGCCCCCTATCACATCATGGGACGGAATACGCTTGGCGAAAAGTGGGTGCACTAGTTGCGCCTCTGCCTACCCCTTCGGGGATAAAAGGCGTGAGCATGCGTTTTTCTCTTAATATGCGAAAAGATGTTTTGAAGTACTGATAAAATTATATATAATGTTATTGTGTTTATTGTAATAATTGGTTTGCAGTTGCATACCAACACCGAGATAGGAAGTGGAAAAGTAATTAAATTCGATTGCTAGAATGTCAATTTTATGTCTCGTCGAAGTCTATCAGTGTTATAAATTACAGGTCTTGAAGTCGTCTTTTTGTTGAGAGCTCCCTTCAGCTTGAGTTGTCCTCAGTTTGTTTTGTTCGTATCATAACAACAAGGACTAAATCAATATTTGAAATTTATAATTTTCTATTGATTCGACATTCAAACATAAAAATTTGTTCAGCCGCTGTCTCCCACACCTTGCGCCCCACCGCCGTCCACCAACGCAGTGCATTCAGCCACCGGCCCATCCACCAATATTAAGTCACAACATGTGTGTAAACGTCTTTATCCCAGAGCGACGACCGGCCCAGCCGTGGGCGGCTTATGGACCGTTCCCACTATATTCTGTATCATAACTTCATTCGATATCGAATGAATGACCCTCGGATGTGGGTGGATCTGACTCAGTTTGGACACAGTGACGTCATGGCTTTCTCAATATTAAATCTTTTTTTGCTGTAGAAGATCCTTAGTCCCCGTAAAAGTCGGAGGACTGTCCAAACCTTGATCCCGGAGTAACGTAGACCAGAGTAGAGTCTCTAATGCAGTGAAGGTTAAAGATTGGTTAGGACTAGTTATGTCAACAGGGCAGGGGCAGGTGATATTTAATTGGATTTTATGGTTTTGAGACTGTTCATACGTATATTCTCATAATTTATTTTTTCCTTTTACGATCAAATCGAGGGAATCGATAATTTAGTATATAACAACGAAATACAAATATCTAATTTCAAAGATCACATGAAAAACCGCAAAAAATTTACATTTGCAGTAATAAAATCATTCTCATGACATTGTTATAAACCTCATACCTATTAAGAAATAAGCGAACAAAGTCGCAGTCGAAGCTATCCAAGCTCGTAAACTTAAACTTAATATTCATTGACTTTACGATTTTATAGCAAAAGTTCTGTAGCCTACTGTTTAGTGTTTTTTTATGTATTAATATGTTAGATTCCCGCGGCGTCAGTTGCGTTCAAAGTTGATAGTCGAGTGTACTTCATTTCATATTTTTATGACATACATTAGTTTCATAAATTATTACAACTAGGAAATTGGTTTTGTATTATACGAGATTTGTGTGATTTGTATTCATTGTGTATCGTTCATTTGGATTATAATTAACTATGTGTTGCTTACGGCTTCGCCCGCGTGAAAAACCTTTCCTGTCACAAAGTTATTTAATTCCTATAACGTCATCTGTATGCCAGCGCCATACATCCTAACATTGTCACTAACATTCACATTTATAATATTAGTAACATAAGATGCAATGCAATGCAATCAGCCTTGTATTATATACTGCCCACTGCTGAGCACGGGCCTCCTCTACTACTGAGAGGGGTTAGGCCTTGATAACCTTAAATTAAAGATCTTAAGCATCTAGCAGCAGATTTACACCCGTATTCACAAACAATACTATGAGGACGCACAGTTTACCCGAACGAATAGTATCTGCAGTTTCATGGTTTTCTTTACCCTTGTCCAGCTTTGTTTATCTAACAGCCAACTGAAGCAAAGTTGTATTTCAATATTAACCAATCACAGCGCCCCTTTGCCTATGCACTGTGAAGGCTGTCATGCCGAAAACACTGAGAAACAGGCTTATTATCTGAAACTGGATACAGTTAATTGTTTTACACTACTTTCGGCACATCACTTCGCACGTCGGGTTTACCAATGTTAGGGGGGTGTGTGAGTGTTCCACAATAATATAGTTGATAATTATTAAAAGTTTATTATTAGCAGGTGAAAACATATTTTTACAATATTACATGATCATACGTGTGTATACTATGCCGGACTCCATTTACACTACTCACGCTCTCGAGTGACTGCACTCCGTAAGCATTGTGCTTACATAGCAATTTGACCGTTACAATATTATTACTTCGTACTTAGCTAAGTAAAGTTAGTAAATACGGGCCTTAGTGACACAGCGAAAAGCCCAAATCTTCACCCTTAAACACTAGGAAATTTACATCTACTGGGTTGATTAACATTATCAATGACATTTTCACTAAGACTATGATGGTTGGTATACGTTAGTAATGCCACAACAGCATATAAGGCATAATTCTAAATTCATCCTTTATAACCTACGTCTGATTTTTAATCCCATTTATAGTTTTATGCTTGTTTTATGTCATCACATTTTGAACCTACGCTTAAGGCTTGCCGCGAACATTAACAGTATAATATGTAGGCACATAGTTAAAACAATGTTGTGAATAACTGTTGCATTCCTTAGATGTTTATGTGCAGTAAAGTTAAAGTTAGTCGTTTAACATATGTTTTATTCGTTTAATACATATATTATTTGTATTACAATACAGCTTTACGAGTCGAGAGTTCTATGCTAAAGGTAAACAACTCATAAACAGTAGCTACACCACATAGAACTTTGAATTATTTATGATGCCCAGATCATGGACAGATATTACATTAGTAACAATTTCCTTCAAACTAGAATACCAGTACAATAGTAGTTACTGATTATTACCTTGCCTGCTTTAATTGACTTCTGTCTTATTCTTGCAATGTATTTCTATTCTTTTATACATATATAGTATCACGCCTCTATCTCATAAGGGTAGGCAGAGATATTGCCACATGGCTCGATTCTGGCACACATTTTGAAATTTATTGTTTTTCTCATGCATTCCTGTGTGTTAAGAGGACTTTTGACCTGGCCATTAATAAGACAGATATCTGACATTCAAAGGTTCGGTGGGGTCGACCCCTACCGCCTCTGCCCTCCACACTTACATATCTTCTTCGTCAGTCTCCAATCATCCATCCTCTCAGTCAATAGAGCATGAGACTCTAGTATTATATCTTTGAAGAAATACATAAGTTCTTATATTCCCACACCACCTTAAGTTAACCGTGTACCTAAGCCCCTGCGATTAAGTAAGACTAAAGATCATGTATGTAAGGTAATTAATATATACATACAATAGTAAAAAACTAACCAATTCCAAGCAAGAATGTTTACAGATGATAAAAAAATAGCTAAGTACCACAGCACCTGGACTGTTTGAACAAAGTTCTTTTTTAACATCCTGCCCAGTTATGGTTCATCGGCGGCGGGTACATTTGCTAACACCAATTGAAATAAATAGCTCAATGTCCTTGGGTGGTATTTATGAAACTACTAATAATAACCGTATTTAATATTTATTCTTGTTATTAAATTGACGATAATTTTGTGCAGCACAAATATTCAGCGGGAAGTCGGAATGTGCCTTCGTAATTCTTATTTGTGTCATTGAAATAAAACTACTTTTATCACTATAAATATGTTAAATTTTTACTTCAGACGTTTCGAAAACTTTGTGGCCATCGTGGTCACACGGCAGGCCATTATATTTTTATTGCATAGAATGACAAGACGAGCATGCCGTTCGCCTGATGGTTAGCGATCACCCATAAACAGTAGCAACACCATCCAGCACCTTGAGTTACAAACTACTGTGTGGCATTCCACTGCGCTCGTCATCCTCAGATGTTAAGTCTCATTATGTCCAGTTCTTACACTGGCTACAATGTCCTTCAAACCGAAACTCAACAGTGCATGCACACTGCTGCTTGGCGGTAGAAATAGACATTGCGGTGGTACCCACCCAGACGGACTCCTACATATGAGAGACCTACCACCAGTATTTGTGTCCTTTAATTCACATCTATGATTCTTTCTATATACACGTTAGCTGGCTTATGTTGGAAATATTACCAGAATACAGAAGTGAGTTCTAGTATCAACAAATTCTAAATAAACTCATGAATATCCTGCAAGTGGTGGGTCAGCGGTGGCGAGTGGGCGAATGGGCGACACGGTGGTCCACATTTGCATCACAACGCACGCGATATCGGTGTTACCGAAATGATACAATTGCGCTTTTACGCGCCCCCCAATGTGCTTGGGTGTCGACCCTACCGCATTGTGGTTTTGTTTTGTATTAGACAATACATTGTTTTTTTGGGGTAGTCGGGAAACATATTTAGTAATTTGAAGATCCTATATTAGAAAAGAGGAGACTGTCGTTGTCAGCGCCGTTTTTTTGTTTTTATATATATGTTAAAAATATCACAAAAAAATAATCATACATACAAAGCCTAATAATTACGCCGATTTTAATTGTCAAACTGGAATATAACTGTGCATATACTGTGGCAGATAAAGACTAAAGTCTAAACTATAGCTACCTAACTACACTCGCATCACCCAATGCACGCCCATGCGCGGGGGGACATTAGTCGCGGGCCGAGGCACACAGTTCAGTGTGTAAACCTCTTGGTTGGATAACACATTGAGGCCTAAAAGGGCCCGCGAACATTTCCTGGCACCCTCTCTTTCCGCCCATCCTGGGAACCTTCCTCCCTTCCCCCACCTTCCCGTCCATACTCCTCTCCACTTCCTTCCCAGGCCCCTGCAGTCGTCAAGCCGGGGGACTCCAGTATCCCATTCGCAGGTTTCCCCCGGTGATGACTGCAGGATCGCCTACCTAAAAAAAAAACTACACTCGCATAGAAACCCATCTAAAAACATTCGAATAGCAAAACCAACAAGACATTTGCACAACATAAAACCAACCGTCGCGACATTTTAATACGAATGCAAATCAATCGTATCAACCTATCTACATGCACAACCTTTAAAGTAAATAGATAGACTAATACCTCAGGCTCGTATCTGAAGATAACTGTATCCAGGGTTCATTAAAGTGGCCGCTAATTCAGTATCTTAGCCGATTATAATTAAGGCGTTGGACCTCACACGGGCTTAATTAACGATTGCTGATAAAAGGGAAAAAAACCGCACATCGCGGTGGCGTCGGTATCGCGCGGTTGATATGCGCGCGCGCATAATGAAGCTATGCAAATTGAGAGCTCCCACGCATCGAGTCGCCTTTGATTTGCGCCAACCGCCACTGATTTGATTGATTTTGATTGCTGTTGCGTCGTGGGTCCTAGGTCTGGGTTAGCAAGCCGGTAACATGGTCGACTAAATAAATTGTAGATTGTGCCATTTGTCAGTACTAAAGCGATTAAATTACACCCTAGTGAACTTTCTGCAAGTCAAGTTTAGATATCGTGAAGCTTAAGATATCGTTAGTTTTAATCGACGCCTTATCAATATAAGACATCTGTATTAATATCGTCATTAATCACACAGTGTAAATATTATTAAAATGCACCATACATGACGGAATTGCACGAAACAAATCCCACATGGTGCTCGTCTTCGGGCGTAATTAAACGACGAAAAAATGTTACCGGCGCCGCTTTCAAACTTCGCCGGCGGTTTTCGCAGTGGGCGGTGTAGTCGTGTAGCGTCCCGACGCACTGTCAAGACGATGTCTTTATGCGAAGACAACGGGCAACGCGCGCCGCCGCGTTACGCGCGATTGCGGGTTACTGGTTACGGTTTGGTGTAGGAGTCTGTGGCGGTTTTGGACGCAGTGTTGGTAGCTTATGGCGTACCAATTGTCTGGGTTAATTTGGAAATTTATTTTTTACCTTACGTATTCAACTGAAAATAATAACGGTGATTTTACGTCGACGATTTTAAAAGATTTATACATTGGCTATTTATTAGACATATATCAATCAATAATTTTTGGTCTGTAATTTATCAAAACATCTATTTACCAAATTACTGATTTAGTAATAGTATTAAAGTTACCGAATACATAAATTATTACCTGATGACCTCAGAAATGAATCATAAATGGGTGTGATTTCAATGTAGCTCATTCAGAATCAATCTAATTTTAGAATTTCCAAATAATATTAGTCAAATTAATACATTCAAAATCAAATCAGAATATGAACAAGATTAAATGCATAATTTTCAATTCAATAAATATTCCCTGCATTCCGCAACTCTCGTTTCACTAACTCCGCGCCAACAGCAAACATCGCGCGGCACCACGTCCGGATATGAAGATACGCTGTGGAAAAACGAGCGTTCACTCCTCCGCCTCTATCCTCTATCCGTCCTCTCCTCTCCGCTCCTCACGCCGATGAGTTATGTTCTTGTGTTTTTTTTTCGACGCGTTGTTTTTTTCATCTTTTGTGTCGCCCGTTGCTATCGATTTGCGCCCCATATGTTTCGGTTTGATTCGTTTGGACTGCTGTCGTTTTGTTGGGTGGTAGGTGCATGTGGTCGCCTTGGATCACTGTGCATTAACACTTACAATATTGAAAATCTTAGGGAAAGAATCAAAGAGTTTTTTAGGGTTCCAGTACTCTTCCTCATGATATTGAACGCAACAGCAAATCTAGTTGACTTCGTTTGTCTATAATATAGTGTTAGCCCGGTCACGTTGACTCGTATAATATAATGCTGAAAACATAGTTCAAAATAGCGTAGCTTGATCAAATTAATTTTACAATGTGGTATATCAATTTCTGACCATAAAACCGCGATTGCTTTTTACTATTAAAATACCCAATGACATGCCTTCAAGATTATAAACGTTACCTAATCTTCAGATACCAAATTATCGATTTAAATCACAGCCCTAAAGCTGACGTGATGTCTGACCTGCCAAGGAAAGAAATTGCATTTCAAATAGCTATCTTGGACGGCATCGAGTGGCCGGCGTACCTGCCGCGACGTATCGATATACGACAATCGATTGTGCGCTCGTCATCGCATCGATACTAATCGTCTCAACCCTTGCTCTTGACGGATGCATTTTGCAAAGATCTAGATTAGTTTTTCCTTTTTTAAATTTGGAACGATGAGATTTCTATTAGAATTTTGCGCAATACACAGGGGCACTCGCTATTCCTTCACTCTCATAGCCCGGTGAAACGGCAATCCGACATGACCGGAGAGAGATCATATTTACTATGTACTTACCCAAATGCAACAACTGCTTTATCTATTACTTCGATGAGTGGGATTGAACCTACAACCTCCACCCCATCGTTTCACATTTCTAGGCTATACCCGCTTGTCACCTAACATCTAGTATTCGCCAAACGAGTAAAGCCAGATCATATTCGCGGGCAGTAAACGTCCGAAGGGACTAAGGCAAGTGCCGGCTAAATCCGCCACCTTATGTTCAAGGGACGGCTGTTAAAATTTTATTGTCGTTTAATTTCATTGCAGGTAGGGTTGTCGCATTTAATAATTTATAACTTTTTCTTAAACCAGCAATTCGAAATGATTGGATACTGTTCCTTTGATAGTTTTATCTGTTTTAAGAAACAAAAGTTCGTTTCTAGATTTTCTGTACAGTATGAGGGGGATTGTCTTTTTTAACTATTAATCAACTTGTTACGACAAAGAATGAATATGTTTTGATTAAAATACAAAATTCTGTTTTGTAAAAAAATTACTTTATGATTTTCGTAACCCAAATATGTAGAGTATATAAATAATAAAATGCCTCACTTAGTCTAGACTTTTATTTCCCTAGATTTTTTTGTATTTTCCTGTGCAGTCGACGTTTTATTGCCAGCCCTATCCGCCCATCAGGCGAGTTCGTCACCGACATTACCCGCTGAGTTATGATTGAGCCGCGACTTCGCTCGCATTACCGTATTTTGCGTCGATAAAAATCTCCCACTTTATATGTTTGTGTTGTGGGTGGAATTTATGTTGTAGTTCGGAGTTTTATTTAGTATTCGATATTTTTTATTATTTAGCCCTGGACTTTGTAATTGTATACAATAAATTCATAGAGAGTTTAGTATATAAGACTCTCAGTTGGAATCATTTTGTCGATTATTGGGACTACCAAAACTACCCCCGTGGTTCTATAACACACTAGTGTTATAGAACCACGATGTCCCTAGATTTGTCTATAGCATGCTAACTGGCTAGTGCTGGAGCTACAGGCATATGAATTATGTGCCTTACCTTCTGTCTATGGATTGATTAGCAGTTTGTAAAAAATATTTTGACACATTCCTATTTATAGATATGTTACTTTTAATTTAAGTTCCTTCTGTTCTTCTTCGATATTATTACTATTAAAGCACAGTTTTGGATTGATTTAGAATAACTTTGTTGGTAAAGCTACACAAGACATAAAATAACAGCCAAAAAAACAAACAAGACACCATTACATTGCCACATTAGATCATTCAGCCAATCACCAGCTCTAAAAATAAACGCCTCATTAGACTCAAGTTCTTTACATCAGCAGATCAAAGGCTTCAATTTTATATCAACGGAATTAATGATCATTGGCTTAAGACATAAAATGAAACGCACCTGTACATATTAAGTTTTATGTGTCGTCAAACTGCGGATCAATTTAATGTTTTTAAATGGTGGTGTTGACCACATCCTTTCTATTGATCAATTCCGGCCGCTTTCTCTCAACTTCTTGCTTTAATCTCATTAGTTGTTGGCAGTAGAGATCCAAGTCGATGGTTCTGCTCGACGATAAAAGCTCATAATGAAAAATGCCCTTCCAATCCCACCATACACACAGCATCACCATATTGTGAGTTAACCCATATTTTGCCACAGTCTGTGAAGCCTGACCGAGCTTTGACCACGACCTTTTTTATACGTTCTTGCCGTACGTGATCCACTTTTCATCACCAGTCGGTTTCATTAATACGTCTCAATAAAGAATCGCAAATCAGTACACGGTTCATTAGGTTTCTTTCAGTGAGCTCGTGTGGCACCCTAATATCGAGCTTTTCAGTTTACATAAGAATCCCATATCAATCTGCCGGAGTCAAAATGCCCATCAATACAAGTATGATAAACAGACGAAGCGTGCGATATTAACGAGATGAATCAGTGGAGCGAGGCTGATGGACATGAATCTCAATTGTTCGCAAGCGACGGTGACAGCGCAGGGCAGTCAACTTCTACAACTTTTTCCTTTTGTGCAGTTGTAAATCAGTCCGCGAAGATTAGTGCTAAGTGATGATAGTTCCCGATATTGAGATTGATTCTAGTGTGGGATTGTGGTTCAGGAGTTCAACTATTGTTTGTGTTGACTCCTGAGGTTCTAAGACGATGACAATATAGAAATACTTTCTAAACTTTAAAGTTTTCAAAATGTAGTTACAAGGTTTTTCTTATTTAGTAAGCACTGGTATGGTTCACGATAATAATCAATCTAAGTATCTACTGTGTTGTCTACCGTGTTGTCTACTTCTGTCATCCAGCCGTGTACAGCAGGCTCAATGTCTATTATCAAGACGAGTGCAAGACATCACCAAGCGGTATAATTGTAAGTTTTGGAAGGCGTTTGACCAATGTTACTTATCATTAGCGACATGATTGTGACATGATTGTCTTGTCATTTGAACAAATTGAAAAAGTAACGTTACTCGTTGGTCAATATTTATTTGGACGCCACCGTGTGATCAGATGCTATTAAAAAACTACCACTGGTCATATTATTGGTGAATCAATTAAAAAGATTTATATTCAGTCCAAATAGCCGCTCAACTTGGCTATAAAGCCAAATATTAATACATCAATTAATAGTTCTAACGTGTTTGTCATTTCCTTTAAATAATAGCTGATCCAAAAGATATATCTTAATTTCTGCAAAATGAATAACTAATGAATTGAACGCTTTGCCAAATTTTTATTCGCTATTAACATCTGAAGATGACTTGTCTGATAATTATCAATTTTTCTGCTATGCTGTATGCGCGCTTGTTCTAATTTGAAAGGTATTTAATGTGCAATAACTGAAAATTATGGCTTATTATAAAAAAAATATGGGGTTAAGCTAAGTGCAGTATTTTTTATACGGTCACGGGTAACTGACCCCACTGCATCAGATGGTATATGCGGACTAGGGTCCAGATAGAGTTGCAATTGACAAGAGATGATACCAGCGTCAGTGACAGTATTATGTCGGCCTGTTTGTAACCGGATATACAAAGACTGATCCCGGAACTCGACACTTAGATGGGCCACTGTGGCGGGTTTTATACCTTGCGTAAAAAACCGTAATAATAAATTAATAAACTAAACTGCGACTAAAACAGCGTAACAAATAAATATAAAGTTAAAATAAAACCACCAAGGCATCGATCAAGTTAGGCTAGGTCAATACAATAAATAACAACCTCGATGTAACAATAAATGGCCAAACATGTCGAAAATAACATCTTATTTCAACATTTCTTTATTCACAATCACTAATCACTGTCTACACAGAAAACATGACACGTTTCAATTTATTTTATAATTCGAGAAACTTCCAATTAATAAAGAAAACGTCGTGACAAAGAGTGACTATGATTGATATTGCATTTATTAAAATGATAATATAAGATATACATTGAGATTCCTCAAGGTGAAGAACGCAGTGCAGTGTTTAGCTACATTGTAATTTCTTAACCAACTTCAAAAAAGAAGGTTCTATTTTTTACTGTATGTATATTTATACTTTAGGCTTATAGATAGTTATTATCAAGGGATTGAGCTCATCTCAACTCAGATGTATTTAATGAAACTAAGATATAAATGTTGCTGGTATAAGTATCGCAAAGTTTTAAGAAATCGTGTCCCTTTCCGCAAACTTGAGATTTGTCATGCTGGCATTGAGCAGATACTCTCTGATTGGTCATGTCTAAACATCATTTCAAATCTTTGTCCTTATTCACGTCGTGTTTTATTGATCGATCAAGATACAAATAAAATTATTCATCGTTGATCACGAATGATTCATTTGAATAACTTTGCAGTCGTCACGAGCCGAATGTCCGGACAATTTGTCCGTCGGTCTGATTTGTGTCGCGGTGATAACTTGTCGGCTGCGGCCCTGATCCGAGGATTAGAGTCTATATCTGACAGATTCCTTGCATTGTTGCAGGTCATTTAAACCTAGCACAATGTTTCATGTGTGTTTAAAACTTAGGTCGAAGTTCTGCCCGAATGGTATAAATGTCACTGCACTTTAGAAATAAAAGTAGGTTACAAATTAATCTAGCACCTACATAGACATAGATTTTTATTAAAATCTGTTCCACAGGTACCTAACCAAACATCTTCATTTATAATATAGGGTTTATAGAGAGTATTTTTTTTTATACCAATTGAAATATCGACCAGAAAAAAATAGTTTTGCATAAACGATATTGTTAATAAATCTCTTCCAAGTAACAGTAACCCTGAGATTCGTAAGAGAAACGCTGTCAGCGAAAAATATAAAATGTTGTACGGCGAATATTTACTGGTCTCTCATATGTAAGAGTCCGTCTGGGTAGGTTTTTTTTTATAGCGTAGAATGACGAGACGGATGGTGTTGCTACTGTTTATGGGTGGTCGTATCGCTTACCATTAGGCGAACGGCATGCTCGTCTCGTCATTCAAAGAAATAAAGAAAAAACTATGTTCTATTGTTGTAATAACGAGGCACTAGAATTGTTCATTTAATATCGATTATTCTTTAGTCATAAACCATTATTGACACGGAATTTGAGTTTCACTCGATATAACAGCAACAGAAAACCTTCAGTCTTTTCTTCCTTGTTACTAACTCGCCTTTGAGCAACATTGTTCATCAATTGTTGCTCATTTTACTTTAATCTTAAGATGGACATACCTACCGTACTGAGAATTCGCGGAGCTATAACAGTCTCATCCCAGCTCATTACCTGCACAATTTATGCGACGCTGCGACCGTGTGAGTGGTACGATGCGTATGCGCATTTTATGTAGATCCGATGCTTTCAATTTGCTTTAATGGATGCTGATATGAGACGCGCAGCGGGGAATCGAATGTTGGACGGTACGGTAATACGACACCGAGTTTCGGATTGATTTGGATGTAGATTTGTATGAAAATTGTGGGTAATGCTATTCTTAATGCAGCCGACTGATTGGGTGGTTACGTCTATTTTTGGTATTAAAAATGGCCAATCAGAGAAAGCTAATCGAGTTACTCTGAGTTGTCGATTATTTATATTAATGATTAGAAACGAGCAAATTGGCTTCCTGATGTAGGTAGGATTAAGCACAGAACTTGATCTGTTGGTATGTTCCTTAATAATATTACGTGGAAGGGCTCATTTGCGCTCTCAATATTAAAAGTAATTTTTTGTCCAGTCCACATTCATGATAACTCTCATATACGGTAACATATTGCCTTTCATTTGTTTAACTCAAATTATCGACAAGTCATCAAATCATATGCAATTTGTTTGGTTGCGAACAACAGGAATACCACCCAGAACTTAAGATTACAAAATACTTCGCAGCACTCCCTTCGTCACGCTGAGACATGTAAAACCATGCTATACTCAATAATCGAACTGAAATACAGCAATATTGTACACAGCTTAGCAGCAGAAGGAGACAAAACAGTTATACTTAAGATTCATGATACGAGATCCATCCTAGTAAACGTTATCCCATTATGGGATCAAGTTTAAAAGCACCACAAAAAGTACCTGAATCGCGAGATCGTGAGTGTGAAATCAGTGCTTATTAGCCTCGCCGACAGCATCCATCATAATTTCGCCGCATACAAACTTTCTTTCATCACCACCCTTAACATGACGCAATAAAGTTTATTTTACCTCGTCTCATTGCGAAAGTAAAGTGGTTGTGCGTAGGCATTAGAGTAGGCTGTAGACAGGCAATTCCTTTGCATTTAAACTACCCGGTGTTTGTTTTTGTCTCATTTTATTGGTAGTGTAGACAGTTATTGTTTCGAATGTCTATATGTTATACATTTAATATTTCAGATTACCTCGTGTTTTGAAATGTTATGTTTATTGCAAAGACAGTTATTTTGTCAGTCAAGCTGGACTGATATGTTACACAAGTAGTCATGCCTGGGAATCGTCGCCCTACTAATAAGTCGCCTTGGGCATCCGAAGGAAGAATCTTTCTGTGTGATGGGACAGATTGAAAGTTCTTCACCTTGGTTGAGTTCTATTGTTTATAAACGCATACACTCATCGTCTGTCACGTCTGCGTGTATATTCAGTGCGTGGAACAGGTCCGCTGGGTGTGAAAGTCGCTGATGTCGGACCAGGATCAGTGCACCAATCTGTTATGGCAATTTCACTTCACATTATAGCGTATAGACTAGCTGCTGCTCGCGGCTCCGCCCGTGTTGAGGTCTGTTTGGATATGTAGTCTATAGCTCTCTTAATGTACGTAAGGCCTGTTTCGATATCTGAGTAAACGCTAAGCGTCGAATATAATATAGGGTTGCTTAATACAAGCCATGCTCCCAAATAAATGACCTAGTCAAGATTACTATAGGTATGCATTAACTGTCTTATACGGATAACATTTACTTGGACATTATGAAACAGTCTAATTTTCAGAATCGAAGGAATTATTCCAGAAAATAGTGCCTTTAAACAAACAAGAATACTAACTTATGGTTCGTGTTGTATATGTACTTCAAAACAAATGTTTAAAACCTTCTCTGAAAAATATACATTTGAATAACGAAAACCCCATCCAAATCGGATCAGCATTTTTTGAAAAAATCGCTGCCACACAACTTACATAGATACATACGGGTCGAATACAGAACCACCTTTTTTGTAGTCGGTTAAAACGCGTCTTTTCAACATTTTGCCGGCCCTGGTAATCGAACCCTGCACTCGTCAATTTTACGCTATCACACCATCCACCTAATTACGGGTTTAAATTAAGCCCACTTTATAAAACTAGTTGGTTCGAGGGCCAATCACGCGGAGTGCTTGACGTGTCAAAACACTGGCCATTACCTGAACACGAGTGTTGGTGACGTGACGAGTGCCTGTTACCTATCTATAACGTGACAATACTGTTACGTGACAATGCCTAATATTCTGCTGGAAATATTTTTAGGTGATCTTTGTTGAGTTAGTGGTAGTGCGGATCTAGGTTCGATTTTCGGGGTAATTAAAATTTGTGTATGTTTAGATAACACTCGAAATGAGATAATTGATGTCTGATATAGCGAAGTTCGTAATCTATTATACACTGGGAGGGAAATAATTGCAAACCTTGATGGCACTAATTTAATCGATATTAGCATGCTTCTTGCGAAATATTACACTTCGCGTATCTTCAACATCCTCACGGAGAATTCTACGCATACCTTCCACACGAAAAACAATCCTTCTTTCATAAGTCCTTAGCTTGACATATTTATAAATGACACGGAATCCATCTGAAATCTCCAACTCCTACTAGACTGTCCCTCCTTCCAGTTATCTAACAATATTCCATATTTCATATATCACTTATTTACAAACAACTGCACAACGTAATGTAGTTTATCAAACTTCAATCTTCATAACTACACATAAGTTGCGGATAAGAATTATGTCAAGGTCCATTACAGCGCCAGTTTGCGAGACGTGAGTCCCTCGGTGTTGCGAGTCCATTGCTCCTCATATTTACGATCGGCTATTATGTTTTATGGACAGCCGTTGTTGGAACCAAAAGTGGAGCGGGCGTATGAAATAAGCTTTTATGTTATCTGTCATGGTATCACTGATAAAACTTGGGATGTGAGATGTCATGTTTTGTGTTCGGTTTGCTCATGGCTTAGTTTCAAAGACTTCCTGGACAAGAAATAGTCATTATAAAAAAAACGTATTACTTATGGCCAGTTTGGCTTTCATTGTAAGAGAGCTTTTACTATCCTTTCAGTAGTTCCGGAGATTACCCTCTACAAACTTATCTATTGTTTTTAAATTTAAACGTAGACAGAGACTACGTTCCATAGATCTGGTGACATTGTATTTCTTATCACAATTTTGTTGACAATTATAATTATACATCCAATGAAGTCGACATAATTTCAGTGACCGATATAACGTCTCGTCTGTTGACTACACATGACTGTTCAAACCATTACCAACTAGAACTTATGGTAAAAATAATTGTAATACGAAGCAGATGAAAGCTTGCAATGATACTATCGCAATTACGTCCCGTTGTCAGCCTTATCGTTTTTAATAGCGTTCTGCCTACACCCGACACTTTTCATTAACATTTCGCTATATAATATAATTAAATATGAAATTATGACTCTGTTACTAGCAGAGTCCATAGATTTATATGGATACAACACGCGACTGTCACTGAACAAAACCAGAAACTAAAATATATAGTTTTGCTTCGTTGACCTCTGCCTGGCGTGCTTTACGTTGTCATTTTATTCTCTTAAGCGATTGAGGTATAAATCCACATATCTATAATAAAATCTACTTCGTAGTTCGTACCTACTGACTGACAACGCACAGCTAATGTTTCGTGGTCTTTACTATTCAATTATAAGACAAGCTTCAACATTCATGTAAGTGGAAAATACACTGCTCTTTAATAGAAATACACAAGGCAGTGGGCTCAGATACACCAGACCCTACAAGTAAACAAAATATGTACTTAAAATTTAATATTTCATCGTGTCAGTTCGTTTTGATATATATTTAATGAAGCAAATGATGAAGTGATCACTCAAATTAATCAGTGAGGACACGCGACATCTTAATTAAAGCTTTTATTAATAAACTCCGTTGGACTGAATAAACTGCACGTTTTTAACGAAACGTTATGACGAGGACAGGGGATTTACGGGGGACGATTTTTGTCGGATGGTAAGAAATTAATTGTCGTGGCGCTAAAGAACACAAGTCCGATTTTTTTTTTTTTTTTTTTTTTTTTTTTTATTGCATTTAATGACGAGACGAGCATGCCGTTCGCCTGATGGTAAGCGATACGACCACCCATAAACAGTAGCAACACCATCCAGCACCTTGACTAACAAAGTACTGTGTGGCATTCCACTGCGCTCGTCACCCTGAGACATAAGATGTTAAGTCTCATTATGTCCAGTAGTTATACTGGCTACAATGTCCTTCAAACCGAAACACAACAGTGCATGCACACTGTTGCTTGGCGGTAGAAATAGACATTGCGGTGGTACCCACCCAGACGGCCTCTTACATAATGAGAGACCTACCACCAGTGAAAGTGTCCGATAGTCATGACATTACGTTAGGAAACAAAACTCTATGTAGTGTGGTATTGAGGTGAAAGAGGTGATCATGGTGTAAGGTGTGTAAGCATTAGCGATATAAAGGGCCGACCTAACTGAGTTGGCACCTTGTCCTCAAATAAAATTGATGTAATCGAATCTGACATAAAAGTTTTTTCGCGTTTGCGGTCACAAAATTTATTTATTTATTTATGCACTTCATATACAATCAATGTACCTACATAGGCGGATTTAATGCCGTAGGCATTCTCAGAGATAAACAAGGCAGGTGCATCAAAGTTAACTGAAGCTGTATACAGATTCAATAATGAACATAAATATTATACGATAGATATACATATTAATTGAATATAAATAAATTAAATGTAGACATAAATAAAAATTATAATGATAATATAAAATATATAATGAGTTAAGGTGGTGACTATTCCATTCCATTCAGCAGTAGTTGTTGTCCCTTATTTTGAAGACAAACCAAGTCGTAGACGCACTGATTTCGCGGGGGAGTGAATTCCATAGAAGTATAGATTGAATAGCGAAAGAAGAGTGAATAAAGAATAAATAAATTTGTTAAGGGGTATATCTTATTTTTTTTATAATGCAATGCGCATCCTATCCATACATTCTATCCTATTCAAAGACGATGAAAATTGTTTGCCATTAGAATCCACTTGCTAGTAGTCTAAATACGTGTGTCATCGAATTATCAAACATTTTCCTACTATGGCGTTCTATGAACTGTATCAATAATTTTATTTCAATATCGAGGAAGGTAAAATGGTAGCAATTTACTCACTATAAAGCTTGGGGGATATACCTATGACTAAGTTGATATTAAAAATAAATATTAAGTAGCTAAGTTATTGCGATTTCTAAAAACTTTGTGTAAGTATGTTAATATGTATCTAGTTATCCTCTTCATAAACGAATTGCGAGTCTACTGACTTTGTTAATGTTTGTAAGAGTAAAAACACATCGGGTGCTCTAACACATTCCACCGACCTAAATTCCATAAGAATCAACATCCGTATTCCACCGACATACGGCACATAATCGTATAGCAATCGTGTCGTATATTATAAACGTATGTATATCAATATCCGCCAATATCCAGGTAATGAGAGGTCGGTAATTAAATGTCGTCTGTCAAAGCCGTCGCCGCGTCAAATTATGTATGAATTCAAAATGGCGGCTGGTGACGTCACGCTGGCCTGCTTACTAAGGATACGCTTTTATTTTACACAAATAGTATGCGATGACAGTTTTGTTTTTAAAAAGGTATTGTGGCGTTTATTGATCGCTCTTTGAAGTTGCAGCTATTAATTTATTTCTGAATGCTATATTCTTAATTAACAAAAGCGCAGGCTTAGTAGAGTACAAACTGATGGGTCAATGAAGGACGCTGGTTCGATCCCGTTACGTGGATGATGATGTCATTAATCGCTGCATATTGCATAACACCTGTCAATATCATCTATACTTAATATATAAAGCTGAAGAGTTTGTTTGTTTGTTTGAACGCGCTAATCTCAGGAACTACTGGACCGATTTTGAAATTCTTTCACTAATAGGAAACTACATTACTCCTGAGTACTATAGGCTACTTTTTATCCCGGAAAAACTTTTCCACCCGGCCGAGCCGCGCGCAATAGCTACTATACAATAATTATGGAATTAGCATGTTTGATTTATGACGCACTGCACTGATATAGAAAAAGGAAACGAAGATTTTATGTATCAACAGTCGAGTGAATGTTCTCGAGGCTATTTTCGAGGAACCATGCTTTTATTTTAATGTAAGATCACGTACACACACATTTTACGTCTAATCAATATATTTTATCGTACTATTTCGGTTTACTGTCTAGTTCTATGCTATAACATTTGCAACCTAAGTAAGATTTGACAATAATAAAAGTATTATCACGGATTTTGAATATGGAATTACATATTATTTGAAAATGACATATATTTAAATTTAGAACAGTGTTTGACGTGACGTTTAATATCGATTCAAACCACAGTTTCCAACCATTTACTGCAGTACGTACAAATTAAACCGAGTGTACCGGTAATTGTCAAGGTTCTCATGCGATGCACCGTTCACAAATCACTCACCGTTGCGCGCATAACTCAGCGTTGCGCGTCACATTTGACAGATTTATGACATTTCTTTCACAATTCACGCATTATGGAAAGTCGACACCAGGGGCGTCGCTTGTTCAACTTGAGCCGTTTGAGCCGTTGATTTAAGGCCTCCGGGTTGAGGTTTTTTTTATTTGCCTTCAGATTTTAAGTTTTATGCTAAATTGCTTGTGATGGTTAATAATGTTGGCAGATGTTGCAAACCATTATCAATAATACTTGCTATTAAAAAAAATATGTCAAATACCTACTGACGTCTTGTTTATAAATATGCAAGTGACGTGTGCGTCTCGTAATTTATTAAAATAATAGATCCTTTTAATTCCTTTAATTTATAGTCTATGGACATGACGTTCCACGTAGTTATTAGTTTTGCCAAAAGCAATTTTAAGCATTATTTATCCCCCATACCAGTGAAATTACCAAAAATAAATTGTAATACCCAGAAGTATTAAATGTTTAATTAGCGCCGCTCGCCCCCCGCGCTCTCCCCGGCCCCCTCCCACGCCGTCAGCGGTCAGAAACAATTGGGGCGTCCGTCATAAATCACACAAAAATAGTAGATAATAATTAAATGCAGTATGACAAGTGGGATTTATGGGTCAATAAATATGTCACGCTGGGGCCTGTTTGGCGATACGGATGGTTAATGACGTCACTGTAATGACGGACGGGAGCCCAGCGGTGGGACCGATCTGATACGTAAATTATAATGTTGGGTTAATGTGGTTTTTGTATGAGTTTTGGTTTGGAAAAACTCACTGGTTTTGACTTAGAGGTCGTGTAATTTATCCGTTTTTATATTGAATTCCCAAAATATGTTTTTTATGTGTCTAAAATTTTAATTTAAGTCATAGCCACATCCTAGTTTTTGTCTACACCATTAATATCAACTGAAAACCCTTGTAGAACAAAAATATTATAACAAACACTAATTCGTCCGTCCGTCCATTTCTTGAATAGGCTAACAAAAGAAAGATGGTGTCTAATGTAGGACAAAAAATATTTACGCAACAATTTGCACAATATAGACAATACATGTTCCGGGATGTTAGAGACAAAGTGCCCTTTCCGAGAATCGAACTTTCTCTCACGCTGCGCTGATTATAATAACAAGTGACGTATACAAAATCGGATGTGTTGAACTTGTATAAAAAAGTAAAACTGTATTTTTTGTTTCTAGAAGAAGTACCATAGAAATGTTTATTTAGAGGTACACCTCTAAACAACCACCAGGTACACCTGGTAATACCATATTTAAGAATTTAGAGTCTATGAGCCACGCATACGCATGCTCACGCCTATTATTCCCGAAGGGGTAGGCACAGGCGCAACTAGTGCACCCACTTTTCGCCAAGCGTATTCCGTCCCATGATGTGATAGGGGGCGAGCCTATCGCCATACCGGGCACAAATTCCAAACTCCGGGCTGATACTGAACAGAAAAATCCAATATCACTTTGCCCGACCCGGGGATCGAACCCGAGACCTCAGCCTTGCAGTCGTACCGTAATACAACTACGCCACCGAGGCAGTGAGCTATAGACGAATCTATTGCCATATTGGGTACCTATAAGTTCCATTTTCGGGCGAGCTATGGTTAATCAAAATACACGCAAATTCAATTAGTCAACCTGAGAAACAAACACAGAATCTCAAACATCCGACCTATGCAAACACAGTTACACCAGTGAAGCGAAGATAAACATGTCATGTTTAAAACTAATAATTTTTCAAAGAAATATCAAATGTCGAATATTTAGATTTATTGATAACATGGAGCTGTGTTGCGTAACATTACGACACCTTGCATTTGGTTAATTAAAAAACGAAAAGATAAACAACACTACTTAAATATATTTTATTTTCTAATTTGATCAACAGCTGTCTAAAATTTATATAAGTACATTAATATTAAGATTAATAAAAAGGTAAAATAATATTGTTTGTTTATTTCTTATCTTCATTTGATTACTGTTAGTGAATAGACAAACTGCGACCTCTATTAGTGGAAGAATTTTCAGAATGATTACAGTGGGACAGAATATCTCTAAAAACACACTTACTTTGTAAAAAACGGCTTAGCCTGTTGTCAATATGAGTCATTGTTGTGTATACAACCGTTATCTAATATGCAGTCTGGTTGCATATCGTCTAAACTGTAACAAATTAAATGTATAATGCGAAAATTATTCATAACATTTCAACAAATACTTATAGTCGCCATTCATCTAGATTTACATTTTAAATCTAAGGCTTGTCGCACAAGAACTGCCGTACAGTCGTGGTGCGCAATCGCAGCATTCGACTTCTTATGAATAACTTTATTTTTAGGGCAATTTCGACATCATATTTTTTTCATAACCTATAAGTATATGTACTGTCATCGGTACATATCTGTCGCAATATTTTTTTTGTATTTTTTAAAGACTATCCGGCCCTCAGAATCACCACTGCAACTCTTGTAAGCCGGGATTGGCCATGGCACGCATTTTATGACACCGAGTGGTGAAGCTTGGCGAGTCTCAGGGAACACTAATTAGTCTTAACCCGCAACGAAATTAATTCAATAATAGAATATGTAGGTAATGGTTTTTTTTTATTTTCTCCACAGCATAGCATTTTTATTTTTTGTGGGGGATACCAACCACGTATTTTAAATCATCAAAACTGACTATATGCTACGTCCCACTATATAGTCTGTCGCTGGTCCAATCGCAGTAGCACATGTGCGTGAGTCCTGCGTCCGCGTCCAAGGGTGGTTCGTTATCGGACGCGGTCTCGCATCCCGACATAAATCTATCACATGAAAAGAATTAAAACATTCCCCATTGTAGACGGGTGAATAAATCTTGGCGATATCTTTGTGAGGGACGCTAGACGCCCGAGGCTCCTGCGTCGCACGACGATATTTTACAAGTTTTGACAGCCGATATGGCTTTCGTGTAAGGCACCTGCCCAATGCGCAGTGACGCTCCACTTCTGCCACGGTTTGGAAAAATTGTGTTTGGCTTTAATTTCGTATTTTAGTCACCTCATTGTTCCAAGCGGGTAAGTGAAGAGTTTGATCCTCATGTCGGTCGATTATGTATATGAGATTTTTTATATATTGTTCATAAAATGGGAAGTCACATAACGGCTGTTAAATATGACCATGAATTAGAATACCGCATGCAAACAAATGAGACGTGGACACTCACGGTACGACTGGTGCACCAGTTCAAAGTTGCTCAGCGAGCTATGGAACGTGCTATGCTCGGAGTTTCTCTTAAGGATAAATTTCGTAACGAGGTTATCCGACAGAACCAAAGTCACCGACATAGCACACAGGATTAGTAAGCTAAAGTGGCAGTGAGCTGGTCATATCTGTCGAAGAACCGATAACCGCTGGGGTAAACGAGTTCTTGAGTGGAGACCGCGAGTGGGCAAGCGTAGTGTGGGACGCCCTCCAGCCAGGTGGAGTGACGATTTGCGAAAGGTCGCTGGCAGAAACTGGATGCGACAGGCCGAAGACCGGGTAAAATGGCGCGTATTGGAGGAGTCCTATGTCCAGCAGTGGACCAAAATATAGGCTGATGATGATGCAAACAATTGTTTGTAAATATTGGACAAGGTTATATTCCGTAGTTATCTACGATACATAATTTGTATCTCTATGAGATTTAAGGCTATTATGCAGTTACTGATAAATATTTAAATATTTTTAAAAGAAAGCGCTAATAATTACCGATTTTCTTCTCAGATCCATATTAATAAGTAATTCCATATCATGCAAATTGAACTATCGGTCAATTGTTATATTGTAGTAACACAAAATAAACAGGAATCTCGAATTTATATACTAAATAATTTTGAAATATATTCTGTTTGTTTTCGCGACGGAACAACTATTAGCAAATATATTTGTTACATACTTTATGTATAAATACTAATTTGGCATTATACACTAACTAAATGCTAAAAGTTAGCTTGAATTGAATACTTTAAATATAAATGTGCAAGTGGTGGTTTGTCTTTTCTAGCAGCAACAGAATATTGTATAGACTAGATTTTTGGGTAGACAATTTATGGGCTGTAAAGTGACCTACACTTATTCTAATAGTCGAAAAATTCTCCTTTTTTGTAAATCTTGTATTTAGGGAAATGGTTCATGCGCGTGAATGAAAAGGACTATAATTAGTTTTTCTTTATACTTAAAATTTAAACAAACAGTTTACTTTGTTTCACTTTCTACAACAAAACTAGAAGTATTTACTCGAAAGTTATTTCGTATTTCTTTTTTCAGGTTTAATGTTTTTCAAAGCTTGTAGTAACATTGCATCTAATAATACATTTAATGACCTAATTCTAGAACATTGAAGCATTTTTATTTTCTTACATCATGTCTGGAAACAGGTGTAATCAAGAAAAACATTATCTAGAAATTTAAGGTTGTTTGTTTTTTTTATATTTTTCTTTAAATAAATAATTAATTGTATATTCAGGAATTGAGTATCATTTGATATGTCGATAGACTCGTCCTCCATCACATCATGAGTAGAAGAGCGATTTTATGTGTTATTTGTGTATAGTGTAGACATTAAGGAATGCAATTATATAAAAAATACACTAGAATAATATTGGAAATTCCGTCGACCGTTTACGATCAATTAATACCCACTTCAAATCATATAATTTTAATCAAAGTCAAAGAAACAGAACAAAACGTTCTCTGTCGGACCACTTAATAAATTGTCTGCAGCTTGTAAGGAAAGAAAAAAAAGGGTAAATCGAGCAACCAATAACACTATACTACACAGTTTATGGTGATGCCCTTGAAGTTTATCAAGGCGACGATTCTTTATTAACACAATAAAAGTGGAAACACACGGGGCGGTTTCGTCGACGCGCCCGCTCGTAAACGCGCACGGCCGCTGATACGTCTCTTCATTCGCCCGCTCGCATTTTTCTCGCACAGTTACATATGAATTTACTGTATCATAAAAGTTTAGTGTATGACAGGAGCTGATAGTTATTCCGAGCTGGTAATGTACAGTCGATATGGTTTCGTTAATTGCCGCCTTAGTCGGCGAATATTTATTTAAAAAGTCCCAGCGTTTTATGTTTACGTGACATATGTTTATGTAAGCAGTGGTTTTATGTATATCTTGTTTGTAAGTGCTGCGTACAAAATGCAATTTCTTTTTATGCGAATAACTTCAACTTGAAAGGTCACACCGTTCACTCAATCCATACGAAACAAAGAAAAAATACCTACATTGTGTTCATTTTTACAGAGACATCCCTAACTTATTTTATAAAGAATAGTAAATTTTACCTAAAATAGTAAATTTGTTGTTGAAATATGACACTATAAGCCGTTATTTTGTAAAATTACTTGCCAATCAACAGAAGCCATACGTGTCAGAAAGCATTTACGATATAATCGCGCAGCGGTTCCACCCCTTATTTAATTCCAGCCCGGCAAATAACCAATGCTTATAAATTGCCTGACAAACGTTGATAATAAACATAATATTTTTTGTCGTCTGATGAATCTTGGCGCATATCTCACGCGTTCCATGCAAGTGTTATGAAAACATATAAATTACTGTCATAAATCATGCAGCGCCTACGTGAAAACTCAATTACTACATACATGCATCACAATGCAAGGTTACTCATAGGTTGCAGGTGAGCGTCGGTGAAAAATTGTTATAAATTGCAATCGCCTTGATCGCTTTGAAAAATTAATTGACTTATAAATGGAATTTCTGTAGTTATGTGCGAGATTATGTAGGAGACTAATTCATATGCTGAGATGTTTGATTGATTTATTATACCTTGTATTAGACGGATTTAATGACTTAGAATATTGAATTAATCGATTAAGCCAGTCATAGGAGTTCTGAGACGTTAAAACCAAGTTTCGACATAAATGATTATTTCATTCTGTGCGAAAGGATTTCGTTAAAGTTTATGACATTATAATCAGGCTGTAGAGAAAACGTTTCGACACATCTCATATGTCATTGAAATAATGGTTTCCAACCGAAACGATCAAATTAATAATGTAATTTTATTTCGATTCCCAAACACTGTCGCAGCTATTGTAATAAAATTTAACAACAGAAATATTAATATATTCAAAACACTTTAAGAAGCTATCATTTCAAGATACCGCATAAACTAAATATAACTCGTAAAAAATTAATGTTTCCAGATTATTATTTGAAAAGTGAACATGATCGTTTTATTAGTGGCGGGCGAGGTCGACGCGCTCGCAACTCGCGCCCGTGTGTTTCCAACTATTAGCGTGACTGATTTACAAGCCTTTAGCGTTGTCCGTCCGTGTGTACCGTTTGAAGTCGCCCGGTGAGCCACCGGCCCAATAATCGTTAAGACAAGACGCGTTAATTTTTTTGTTAAAGATTGAAAAAATACACTCCCGCATTATGGAGTTTAAATTGGTTTATGGTATCGACGTATTGAGATCGCCGTTTGGAAAAGGTGGTTTTTGACGTTTTTAATTATTGTTTTAAGTTGATTGCTCGTTACGTATCGCGTTGCGTTCGGTTTGTGTGATCGCGTCGTGTAATGGAAGAGGCAGTTACTCCGAGTTATCGTTATGGGTACAAGCTTGATTTAATATTAATCGCAAATATGTTTCAAATGCACTTCGTCTTTTTATGTAAACCGATCGGACGTATCACAGACAATCATTTATCGTATTGATGGTATTCCTTCCACATAATAAAATTGAAGGAAAAAAATCATAAACAATTTTGTCCTTTCCGGAGACCATAAAGCAGTCCGCCCACTGGGCCACAGCGCATCTGAACATCAACTTATTGTCAATGTCCTTGTTATAAACAAAACAATATTAATCAAAAAACGTACAGACTTTATCGGACCGATGTCCGTCATAAATCGGGCGCGCTATCACCGCATCGCGCGTCAATGTATCGCATTACGACATTGTGTGTTTGATATCGAATTTATTACGAGGGGGTTATTCGAATCACTCGAAACACGTCACCCGGCGACGCTTGGCTCTCATAAATTCTGTGACATATCGTCCGAGTTCTGAGATTTTTCTTTATAATAAACCACGGGTATTTGCTGTCTTTGGAATCCTTAGTGCTGCGACATAAAGTCAGTTTTCCGTTATACGGCTGCAGATACAACATTGTTTCCGATATCTTGCCGTGTCTTGCCTCATATTAATGACGGTTGGTTTTTTTAATTTATTGAATATGCTTTTTTAAGTACATTTCAGTGTTTCACTGTCGGATTCCTTAGTCATTGGTTACGAGAACTCATCGGTGTCGATCAGAGATAAATTCCGATTAGGTATTTGTGATCGACGCGACTTTGTGGTCTTTGGTCCGCTTTCCAATTCAATTTAACATTAAAGAATATGTTATTAATAAATCAAGTCAAATGATGTTGTTATATGTATACATATTAATTTAGATACTTATTCGAGAAAATTCTTGTTTATTTACCAACAGGTTTCTATATATTATGTTTCATTATGTTATTCAAAACTTCATAGAAGCAGGCTTTCGTGGTCTTTTTTTTTTAAGTGAAAACTACTTTAGCGGCGTTGAGCACTTTGGGATGGGTATAAAATGTTAAACGAGAAAATGTTTATTTATTATTTACTTCATTAAAACCATCCCTTACTAATATGAACTTTAAATACAATGCGTAGAAGCTATAATTCTTGAACGACTACATTTTTATTTATTTCCCCAGCGTTGCTACGGCACGAATACAAAAGAGCGTAACATTCTTTTTCAAATTTTGATTTATAAAGAAATAGTGGAATTGTCATTTTTGTGTACGATAGCCATTGATGTATTAAAAAACCCTAATACATCAATGACGATAGCGCATTAAATAAATATTGTATTTAACCACTTTTATACTGATAAATAAAGCAATTCGTGCGAAATTATTCCCTAACCATTCCAAAATATTCAGAAATGCACAACGTTAATGTTCAAGTTTTCACTTCTGCCGGCACTCCCGGAGTGCAACCCGTTCTTTTTTTTTATGACATTGAATGACGAGACGAGCATGCCGTTCGCCTGATGGGAAGCGATACGACCACCCATAAACAGTAGCAACACCATCCAGCACCTTGTGTTACAAAGTACTGTGTGGCATTCCACTGCGCTCGTCATCCTGAGACATAAGATGTTAAGTCTCACTATGTCCTGTAGTTAGGTACACTGGCTACAATGCCCTTCAAACCGAAACACAATAGTGCATGCACACTGCTGCTTGGCGGTAGAAATAGACATTGCGGTGGTACTCACCCAGACGGACTCTTAAATATGAGAGACCTACCACCAGTAAGTCTCTGATCTTGGCATTTTTTCAGAGATAAAAAAATAAAATTCATTTATTTTCAGATGAGAGCGAATGAGTCAGCTGCACGGTGGAGCGACTAGAGATGCGCTCCAAACAGCAGCCGCGACCTTCCTACCGTTGGCTCAACACTAATGAAAACGGTCAGTTTATTGCACTTACTTATAGATGAAGTAACTTAAGGAGTTTTATGATGAAAATTCCGCCTAATCGATGGTAAAATTTTACAAAGGATAACAAAAAAATGATTAAATCATCGTACCCATTTCGAATATTGAAAAACAATATATAGAAAAACGTTTTTACATTAGATGTACGTCTTCGATCGCATTTTTGTCACGCCATTGCAATTTTGATTGAGCACTTCTGTTGAATCATCTATTTAGCTACGTTACAATTAAACCAGCAATACAATAACGATTATAAATACAATCAAACAGTTACCCTTAACATACCAATTCAACCCCTTCTTTGAATGCAATTTTAAGCATAAAAATACAATAAATTTCCCTTAACAATGCCCACCCATTTAAGGTTCAAAATCGTTTTAATAAAAGAGAGCAACACCGTGAAGTGACAGCGTTGAATATTCAACTAAATCTCCCAATAAATATAGAGTTATGACTATAGAAAAAAAACCGGGGTACAGAGCGCAAATTGTAATACTACGCCGTAACTCATAGGCGGTTTGTATGCAACTAAGCCACCGTGAAACGATAAATAATATTTATTTTTGCTATTATACGCGTTTTTGTGGGCCGTAATGGGTGTAAAGCGATGGGCGGGGTGGGCCATGCAGACGGCGGGACTGCACCGAGGAGACGGACTTGTTACATCTGTGTATATTGGACAACTTATAATATAAATGTGGACAGTTAGTTGAGTTTGCGTTAAAGATATTTAATTACTAGCATTTACTCGCAACTCCGCCCGCGTCAAAGATTTAAAGTCCCGCTATATACGTCCTCGGTATAAAAAGCGACCTTGTGAAGGTCGCAGGAACCCGCTGGATGCAGGCCGCTTCTGACAGGTTGGTCTGGAAATCTTTGGGGGAGGCCTATGTTCCGCAGTGAACTTCTAAGGGCTGAAGAAGAAGAAGAAGTATAAAAAGCGTATGTCTGTCTCAAACTATCTTCATACCAAATTTCATCGAAATCCGTTCGGTAGTTTTTGAGTTTGTAGCGTTCAGACAGAAAGACAGACAGACGCGGCGGGGGAGTTTGTTTTATATGTAGGGAAGGATTAGATCTAATATCTAATGTCCTATTGTAGAGACGAGCGAGCATAGTTTATCGCTATATTTTCCTATGATTTTACTAGCCTCTAAGATCCAAAGAGCGTTCCCACTGTGGTACAAGTGATCAGCGAGCGATCGTGGCCAATCCACCATGACGCTCATGTGTTCCCACGCTGGGCCTACATGTTTACCGATTTCACCTGTATCCAAATTGAATTTGCTATGCTACATCGTTAAACTACACTTTGCTAATTGGTTAAAATATTTTGGTAATTTGTTGTGTTTTTTGGTATTTATAATGTAGTTTGTCTATTTTTATCGGTTTAGTTACTAGGCAATAAATATGAACTGAGAAATTCTTCATAATTAAGATTTTTGACCCAAAAATACTCAGTTCTATGACGTGAAGGAGCCAAACCGAGAGAACTCTAGATTGCCTTACAAGGTGTCAAATATAGTCTCAGAATGTCACTATGAGTAAATCTTGAACAAACTGCAGCTGCAACAACACCGTGACGATCACAAAGACCGTTGCAAGACTACTTTGAAGACTGATTTACAAGCGTCATACATTACAGCTTTTGATCAGCGTAGAATAATTTCTTCATTGTTAGATTACGCAATAGGTTTTTTTATAAGGACAGAGGGCGAGAAAGTGGGTTAGGTGGTAAGTGGTGAAATGAACAACTATTATACTAAGGAAGTTGCTTATAAGTTTTTTTTTTGAGAATTCTTAATTCAACAGAAACGTAATTATACGGTTTCGGAGTCGCGTCGGTGTGATCGCGGTCGAGTCGGAAATTAATATTTAATAAATAGAACTTGTATTTTAATTTGAACAAACGATGTATTATTATTTTAAGTTCTGTATTCGTTAAAAATAAAAAAAATATAAAATTTTATTGCAGTATTTTCTAGCCTTAACACAATATTTAATATTTATTACACTTTCAATTTTGTTTTACAATAGAAATATTTTTTCAATATTTACTGAACGGAAACGAAACTTCAATCTCTTAGTTTTTCGACACACTCCGAACTCAAACTCACACACACGTCTCCCGCACAATAGCAATAAGCACGAAGTTTATGGTCGCTTTTTATGTAACCAAGAAACAATTGTTAGCCCACAAAACGGTGATGGACAATAAACCGAAACCCTAACCGCACTTTTGTTTACGAGCCCACAGTTGACTTCCAGTCTTTAAGCGCCAATCATTCAGTTGCCAGTTGATTTTTTTAAGTTTATGCTAATAAGTTGTGGTTTTGTAACGCGATTGTCATTTGGTAATTGCGTACATCCTCTAGAATTTGTGGAATTGATGAATTAAGTGTTTTTGTTGGGCTGCAATTTTGTAAGGCTAGTTTATGGTTTTGAACTGGGGTCCTAAGCGTGTAAGGCACCTAGTGGAGTTTATTTGTGTTATTTACCCCCAATCAATACATAGGTGAATATAGCCCATAGAGTTATTACAGTTACACTTATAAGTAAAAATCTCCCAATCGTTCCAGTAATTTTTGTCTAACAATTAGATATTTAACCACATATACAATTAAGCCCTGAATAAAGTGAACAAATATTTAGGTCATCAATTTGCGCTAGTTAGACTAAATTATTTAATTTATATTCAGCATTTCATAACCTAAAAAGTTCAATACACAAAGATCATCAACGTGACGCTACCACGCTTGAATTAATAAAACCGCCATAAAACGCGGGAAAAATATGCCGATGGCAAAGGAACTGTTTACAAACAGCCCGGTACAGCCGAACACGGCCGACCGTCGCCGAAGCTTGATTTACGGTGTTCCGAATGGCCGGCTTCTTTACCGCCATACTGGATTTACTGCATCATACAGTTTTATAACTGATTTTATAGACGGTAAAGTTTTACTCACCGATTTACGCACTATTCATTAGTTTGTGACAATTATTAACCGTTTTTTAGGTGTTTAGTTGTTATTGATTGTTTTTTATCTATTCTTCTATACTAATATTATAAAGAGGAAAGATTTGATTGTTTGTTTGTTTGTAATGGATAAACACAAAAGCTACTAGACCGATTTAAAAAAATCTTTCACCAATATAAAGTTACATTATCAGCGAGTAACATAGGCTAATTTTTATCCTGGGAAAATAGAAAGCGGGTCTTTAATGCCGGAAAAACTTTTTCACGCGGGCGGAGCCGCGAGCAAAAGGTAGTTTGCAATAACTTTGTTAAGGTTTATCCTGGCAGGGTCGCCATGTAATGGAGGCGTTGAATGTAGAGACGTGTTGACTGTTGATTGTATTAGACTGCTCTTTGAATTGTTTTACAATACATCTTACATCTACTTATATACTAGGCACTCACACTAGTGTAGTCACTACAATAGAGTTTAACACTCATTTTGGATAGATTAATAATGGAGAGTATATTTTGTACCGGATTACATAGCGACCATAAATGTTGTGAACGATTTGCATAGTTTTATTTTGATGAACAAAGATAAGCCGATTTACAAGCCCATCCCAATTCACAAATTGGACATACACTAAATATGGTATCTATGACATTTATATTTTTTTTTATTGCATTTTTGACGAGACGAGCATGCCGTTCGCCTGATGGTAAGCGATACGACCACCCATAAACAGTAGCAACACCATCCAGCACCTTGACTGACAAAGTACTGAGTGGCATTCCACTGCGCTCGTCGTCCTGAGACATAAGATGTTAAGTCTCATTATGTCCAGTAGTTATACTGGCTACAATGTCCTTCAGACCGAAACGCAACAGTGCATGCACACTGTTGCTTATATATCTAAACATCATAACCATCACCCACAGGTAGTCCACAGATGAATTTAGCATCATCCAAAAATAAAATTGGATATCTAAAGACACTAAAAAAAACCAAATACAATGTTAAATATACAGTCTAAATATAACACACACTAAGTCCTACCATCACAAAGTGGTACCATTTCACTATAAAATATATAATAATTAATTATATCATTTAACGCCAAAGTGCCTTGTAGAGTAATAAAAACCCCGTGTTTACCTATAAATCATGAGCGGAATAGATTCCGAGTGTGGCCAGAGTGCTTATAAACGCGGTTGTGAGCAACGCTTTTTCTATGGCCACACACGATAATGTGTAGGAATTGACAATCGGCGCAGTGCGTTCGCTGTAAACGGGAGATCGCGGGTTCGAACCCGTCAAAATCCTTTAAGAAAGAGTATTTCGGATTTGGGTTGTTGATGCAAAGTACCTCGTAGTTGATATTAACGACATAAGGATTGTATATGTGAGAACTATGTGTAACTTATGAGCACTTTTATTTGTGTGTTGCTTCACTAGCTTTATGCTCACGGCGCCGCTCTTCTGGAACGGTCGGCCGAGCCAATGTCCGGAGGTTCAAAACCCAAGGCACACACCTCTGACTTTTCGAAGTGTGTATTGTTTATCAATTATCGTTCGCTTTAACGGTGAAGGAAAACATCGCGAGGAAACCTGCATACCTGAGAAGTTCTCTATAAGAATTTCGAAGATATGTAATGTTGCCAACCCGCACTAGGCCAGCGTGGTGGTCTAAGGCCTAACCCCTCTAAGTAGAGGAGGCCCGTGCTCAGCAGTGGGCAGTATATAATACAGTCCTGATTTCATTGCATTGCCGCTCTTAGAGCCAAATAAAAAAAAACTAATGCATTAAAAAATCTATAAAACCCACCGACATTAGCATTATCAAGTTGACAGATTAAATTTGATATTCGATTATAAATCCTACGCGTTTATAATTAAAAGCTTAATTCATCAGTGACACGTCCGGTGTTAGTTATTAAGACTCCCACGCCGTGGTCGATATGTTTGTTGCGGAATATTGATACCTGTTAATTAACTGCAGTTCACCAAGCTATGTGAAAACGTCTACTCATAATCTGCCTTAATCTATACAAATGTATAGAGATATAACTAGTCTACAAATACCAGAACTGAACAGGAATTATATTGGTAAAATAACACGATAAATTGCTTTGTAATAATACCATCGCCTAGAACATACATATAGAGGAATAGAGAGAGAGAGGAATAAAGCTGTTAAAGTTGTTAGTGATAGAATATTCGCATCCGCTTGGATGGAGACCACCGTAAACAAGATGTAAAACCCACCCAACCCCAGCCAACATAGTGGCACACGTAAGTCGCGTTCCGGGATCAGCCTGTGTATATCCGGTTCAATCAGGCTGGCATAATTTTGTCAACTGGTGAGGCATCATCTCTCGTCAATCGACATTATCTGGGACCTAATCCACTTATATCACGAGCAGTAAGGACAGCTTGCTGTTCTCGAATAAAATACTGTTCATTATCGCTATAACAGTTATACTAACATATTCAAGTCTGCTTCTTGATGCAGAACTATCTGAAGCCCCATACAAAAGTACCATTTACACACTTTACCGAACGAATAACTGAAGGCAAGTAGTCCCGACGACCTCCACTCCGAGCTACAAAGTGCACCATCATACATTAAACTCACTCTATGACAAGCTCAGTGAGGAGTGCGTGGGAGGACAGCCGACCCCGTAACACGAGCCGGCCACTTGCGAATGCATTATGAACTAAATTGGACCTTGCAGGTGCGTCGGTATTCGTTAGCCATTACTGTCCTTTACACATTAAATGTTAGTATTCATTTTATTTACTTTAATAAATGAGACGAGCAAGCTGCTCGCTTTATGGTAAGCGACACGAATAATCATAAACAGTAACGCATTACACTGCACAATCTTTGAATTATAAAGTACTGCGTGCAGCGTGGCACTCCACTGCGCTCGTCACCCTGAGACATATGAGTAATTTTAATTTGACAGCTATCATATTCAATAGCTAATGTAAATAGTACTCATACCATTTATTTTGGGAGCATAGATTAGAGTTTGTATTTGTTTGGCTTATACATTCATGTGGTAGCGTTTATCAGCCAGCGGTGCAATCAGCCCCTTAGCCTCATAATGCTCAGTAGATATAATGGCTACAATGTCTTGAAATCGAACCACAATAGCTATAATTAAATAAATATAGCTAGACAGTAGAGATAGAGAAAGAGGCAGTAGGTAATAGAAGACAATAACGTGTGCGAAGGTCAACTAGACCATTAATGATACTACTTCGACCTAGTCCACCTCAAAACATAATATATGACTACAATGTTGCTAATAAGAGGACACGACCGTCACAACATTCGTTATGTTTATTATTGCCAATAAATCAGTCAAATCGAAGGAATGCTGTTTACAATCAATATGTTGCCAGGTTTAAAAATACAACAAAAAAACGATAAAATTATTTTGTCTCAGCACAGATAAAAGAGCAGAGCTTGAATGTTTAGTGTCGTTTAAAATCCATTGATTCCATCCGCGTGAAAGACCTTTATCGGAACAAAAGTCTCAATGAGTACTTATTAGGTGTAAAACATAGCTTTTTTTTTTAAAGCATTGAATGACGAGACGAGCATGCCGTTCGCCTGATGGTAAGCGATACGACCACCCATAAACAGTAGCAACACCATCCAGCACCTTGACTTACAAAGTACTGTGTGGCATTCCACTGCGCTCGTCATCCTGAGACATAAGATGTTAAGTCTCATTATGTCCAGTAGTTATATTATAATCCAAGACACGTTCAATCCGTGTGTAAAATTTCATCCAAATCTGTTCAGCGGTTTCTCTATCTTAACATCTTCCTTCACTTACGCTCTTACAATACTCATAATAAAGAACTAAGATACGATTTTGTATTTGGATATAAAAATTAAGGTACCGTTAATTAGTGGACCATCTTTTCTAATAAATACCCTTAAGCGTAGCACAAACAATGTCATTTAATAAAATAATCATTTTAGTCGAGGCAACTTATCAACAGTAGATGGCTTTAGCAATTTAGTTGATGCCACTGTCAGTTCTCGTAACTTCCATCTGCTATTTTGTTAAAAGCAACAGTGATTGACCGCGGTAGCTAATTTTACAATGTTAATCAAGTTCTAGAAGGCGAGAATGTTTGTATTCACAAATTTATTAGGCTTTAACTAAAAGATTTATGTGACGCATAAAAATAACGAGTGGATTGCCCAATTAATGCAACAACTGGAATGACGAGGTATCTCTGTTCATAAAAGATGTTTGCATTCAAACTCTGTAGTTTATAGTGGGAAATATCTAGTGATTTTGGATATTCGTCTACCATATAAATGGATACTTTTTTTTATTAATTAGTACTTGTAGTCGAATTACATACTTTTTTATTGCTTTTGAAAGACGAGACGAGCATGCCGATCGCCTGATGGTAACGATACGACCGCCCATAAACAGAAGCAACATCATACAGAACTTTTATTTAGAAAGTACTGCGTGGCACTCGACTGCGCTCGTCACTCAGAGACATTAGATGTTAAGACTCATAATGATCAGTAATTACGCTGTCCTTCCAACCGGAACACAACAGTGCATGCACACTGCTGCTTGGCGGTAGAAATAGACAATTCGGTGGTTATATCTGCGTATCGTAAGTACTTGGTAATAACTATATTGAATGAATTTGGATGACATTTTTCACAAAAGTCCTCCCGGAAACATATTAGTGGGGCTTCACAGATATCACAATAGGGAAGATGCAATATTTTATTTTTGCTTGAACTTCCTGTAGAAATAGATCACGAGTATATAAAAAAATCAAATACTTTAATTTATTGCTGAAAATTGCGGTTTGAAACAGACAGTTTAAATTTTCACCCGCAAATGGAGCTACAAGCCCAGTGACGTCACACCTGTGTCACTGGCCATATTTGTTCGCCGGTGGCATTCATAAATGCATAAGTTTGGACTTCGAGATTTTTTTTTAGTAAATAGATCAACTAATAAAAAGGGACAATATATCAACATCAGGTGCTTAGTCATAACAATGTACATTGCACACCCACCTGGAGATAGATTTTAATCGTAATAATCTGTGCTATAGTTAATAGTATATTAAAAATAACCTTCAAAAGCTGCACAATTTTCGCATTGGCAGAACTGAATGAAGCCTTGCGTTTCATTTTTAATGGTTGTCCAAGGTAACCTTTACGTACCTTATGCTCCGGAGTAATTCGACTTTTAACTTTACACAATTCATCGTCTCTTTTGATTTGGATATAACCGATTACATTGTCGCCATAAGACTACCTTCTCGACCTGATTACTGCTATGTGTAGAAGCTGCTGAATAAAATAAAAGTCTCACTGTGATTCATTCATACCGTAGTAGTTTAGTCCGTTTCATTACAAAACTCTGTATTTTCAATAACAAAAAATTACAACTATGTCAACATTAACTTTCGGTAGATTTTTGGAGTTTTCGTTGATGAACCCAACTTCCATTTTTATTCGAAAACCAATTAATTACCTTTACAACTCTAACCTTAAACAAGTTGTCATAACAGATGTGATGTCACTAGAGGTTCATTGATGGACACGTTCCTTTTCACGTTACTTTCAATTCGTAATTATTGTTAATAATCGATATTAATTAAAATAAAAATGTTGCAGTAGCCTTTCTTTTATGCTTTTCTAACATTTTAGTCACAAAAAAATTATAAATATTATATCTGCATCTTCCCTATTTTGACTATAGTCATATCAGAAACCAACAATCTCTCAAACCAGTCTATAAGACATAACCATAACTTTAACCTTATAACGGTAGCATGATCGTCAAATATTTGCATAGGAGAAATCCTAGCGGGTCGTCAAATCAGAATCAAGTCGATTAAATAAATCACAAGCCTTGGTGACATTTACGTACTTTATCGAGGTTATTGTCTGTATGTTTGTGTCGTTTCGTTTATGCTAATAGTTTTTATCTATTAGTATTGTGAAATCTGTTTAAAAGAAACATGTGTATATTTTCGGTTATAGCATATGTGTGTATTTAAAGGTAGACAGAGATATTCCCGTATTCGATGAACTATTTTCCGTGCCTAGTATGAACCTACGAATATATAGAAAACTATTATTTTACACACTTAACTCTATGTTTTGTACCAGAATATTAACCCTGTACTAAATTTTCCCATTGCTAGGAACAGAAAAAACGGAGAAACGCGAGTGGACCTGTGAAAAGAAACTTGTATAGGTACAGGAAAACAGGTTTAATGTAATACCTAAATACATCAGCTCGATGGCATTTTTCAAGACGTTCAGTCATTAATGTTATCGCTACAAACTAAATATCGACAAATAAAACAATATAAACATTTAATGACACACTGTCCTTTTAAAAGGAAGCAATGTGTCAACCCAAAACCGTGACCCCAGCTAAAATATCTCAACAAAAATATCTTAGCGCCAACGCAAACAACCAAAACCGGTATAATTATTATGTAAAAAATATTAAAACTATACGCATATCATTAGTAAAAAATTTGATTAATTCATATCATAAAGGCGATAATAGACACAACCAGCGTCTAAAGTTACCTCTCAAACCGTTCCACTAGATATATTTATTAAAAATATCGTTATTATAATAAATTAATGCAAAATATACCCAGAAACACCTATTAATAGTGAAGCGCCATAATTTTGCCATCAAATAGCTATACAATTTAATTCAATCAATCGATTATATCGATTTTATTTACAAAGCTAGATGAGTTATTTTTTGATTGCTTTTAAATCGATCTTAAACAGTTATAAAATGATTCATTGGTTGAATGTTTGTATTTAGTTTGTGCGGATGTTTCGGTTATACTTAAAATTAAACCGTTTTATGACTCGTAAAATGTGTCCGGATGTATTATTCTAAATAGATTGCTTATTTATGGGAAAACTTACGAGGCGATTTAAGATATTTGAAGTCATCTATATCAACCCATTTTTATTGACTGTCTTGATAGAGAGATTATATCTTACAGATACGATTTCTAAAATTATTATATTGTTATAACTTTCGTAGACTTTATCAAGTCACATCTATTCTAGTAATTTTAACAGCTCAACTAAGGCTGGTTATAATAACATCGGTAGTAACACTGCAGCACGTTTTAAAACCATCCCTATAATCAAATTATTTGCACGCAACGTGCAATCACTTCAATCTTAAATCGATAACTCATTCACATCAATTCGATACATTTACACCCACAACACTAGACGCGGCGATTTCAAGAATCGGCACACGATAGCGCGATCCCATAATCGTATCGTATCGTTATAAATAATTGTTATTGTCGACGTGAGTTACGGTAGATGGCGCTACGTTGCTAAAAAAGTAGCATATAAATATCGCTGCGGTTATCCGCGCTATCTCTAGATTGAAAGCTGTTGAAAGTTTGAGTGGGTGATACTTTTTTATTTAGTTATATAGTCTGTAAGGGTTGTATGGATAAGGGCTTAGTTACGGTACTGGTGTGTATAAAAGAAAATACAGAATTTATTGATAGTTTGTTTTATGGCCATTTAAGTTACGTTGGTAATGCTGAACTTAAAAAATTATAAAACGTTTTTATTGCATAGAACATTTTTTGCAAAATAACTTAAGTTTTTTTTTGCTGAGCTGGATATCGTAGCGTTGATATCATATACATTTAACCGTTTGAGGGAAATTTATTTTAAATGTTACTATTCGTTTTAAATTACTTTTAAACTTATTAATTGAAGAAAATTTGCACATTTTTATATCCTAGCACTGCAATATAACTATACTGCATCTAAGAGCACACGCATTTACTATAGGTAACTGTTTCTCGACGATAGTCAGAATCATACTGGCCACCACAAATTAATAAGTTTCACGAATTTAAAATAAAAACTGGCGAAGCTTAGTTCTCCGTTTATTTACAATCCGTGAAATCTAATTCCGCGTTTATTTATTTAAATTTTGAATTTCGAACAATATTACTTTTCCTAGATCCTTAGATACAATAGAGAGGGTCGTATTGGAATCGTTACCTTCATCGATCTGGTATTAACCTGGCACAAAGCCGGAACTATTTTAAAATGGGGGATTGACGGGCGCGAGACCGATCCCTACTGGAATAAACTGAATTCGGGCATTTATTTCGGTTTTGTTAGGACGCCATGAGCTTTATTCGGAACGTGATTGAAGGAAGTTTGAGACTGTTATTTGTATTCTGTTAATGCAAGTGCACTAATTTGTTTGTGTTTCGAAATGTATGCGTCCCTATTACTTAGTGGCGGTTCTGCTTTACAAGCACAAGCCTTAATGTTAGTCCGTTTTAATAAAAAAAACATCATAGTAAACAAAAAAATATCGTTCTCTTCAATAGGTAATGTTAAAAAATACGAGAAAATAGTTCGCTGATAAATCAGGTATTGTCTTCGATTAAGTAAATTTTAATGACCCTACGAAAGAAAATCAGCAAAGCCACCAAGCTAGCTAGCTAGCAAGTTCCCATTAGATGTTTTTGTACGCCGACCATTCACGTGATCATCTCTAAAACACCTAATTTAGCCATAATAATTGTCCGCCAACTGATGTAAAAACATAACCGGGATCATTAAAGTTAACCGGTATTTGACGCGAGTAGTTGGGGCGAGTGGCAACAGTCCCGCGCCGCAAGTCAGTCAGGTGCGCCCGGTTACAGCGGCTGTAACGCGCGGTGACGTCGCACCGTGAGGCTTTTCACATCTTAGGGGTGGTCCACGGGAGAGACGGCGGCGGGAATAGACGACATTGAGGATGGAGAGATGTTGAGAAATTGTGCTTTTCATTTTTTTTGTAAAATATAACGTTGACTTACATTAGTCTATAGTAAGAATAAAATTTCGATGAATATAAATTATTTAAAGTTATAATGTAATACCAATTCTGTATAATTCCTAGCTATAAACAATGACAAAGCTACTTATAAGGCTTAGAAATCCTATTGTTACAGTACACCGTATAATTGCAATAATCAATTGTTCTACTTGCTTCATGCGTCTGCCTTTACATAAAAAGTTTCTTGCATTATTTATACAACTCAATAACAACTGATTTCCTTGGCAACACATATGTAAATCAAATCAGATGGAAACATATATTAAGTAGATTTGTGTTACTTTTTTAAAATTAAGTTTATAGCATTGGACGATTGTTTTATTATATCTGTCAGCTACTTATTGACATATAAAGCACTTTATTATACCATAATATATAGTGTAATACATTTTATATCAGCTGAGTAACATCTTTATCTCGAAGTCTCTAATAATTGGCTATTTACTAATGTGTAACTGTTATTATTCTTCTGTTCTTTGTTCGATGTGGTTGACATTACTGTAGCTTGCTTTTTTGACCGAATTGACCTTATGGCCAATCGTACGTTATATTAATGAGGTACTGCGTATCGCCAGAGGTTGGATTCCACCAGGTATATTTAATGCAAACTGCTAATTAATGATTTTCTGTTATTTATGGAATTGGAGCAGAGCTGTCAATTTTTGTTAACATATGTCTAATTTATAATTATGTATGTAAAATTTAATGGGGTATTAATTCTGCCATGTGGGTGATCATGTGTTAAATACGTTGTTATAAATAAGATAAGCTTGTGGTCATAGTTTTTTAATTGGTCTGCATAAATTATAATACGTAAATGTGTTATGGAACATTATGGGGTTGGGTTGATGACCGTATAATTAACATTATTTCGTCAAAAACACATTATTGGGAATTCTAAACCATTCTTTTGGTGTATGCTAAAGTATTCCTTCGGACAGACATATAAATGAAAATTATTTTTATAAATATATTTTTGTCTAGTTTTCTCTCGTGATTGTCAAATGTCGTTTTAAAAGATTAATAGAAAGCCATTAGTTTGATACATACATTTATTTATCAATCTCTGGCATAACGGGCTCCTGTCAACATTTTATTTAGTTGTTACGTAGATATTTATGCTTATTCAATATTTTTATAAATGATGTTCCGGACTGTTTTCAACATTCTCTTCCGTTCCTCTACGCGGATGATTTAAAGATTGCAAAAATTATCAACTCCGATAGTGATATATCTCACTATTACAGGATGATCTTAACAATCTGTCCATCTGGTGCTCTGATAACAATATGTCTCTAAATCTAAGCAAGTGCTTCTATCAACGATTTACCAAAAAACTTAAAGTAATAACCTCCGTGTATAGTATTTATTCTCATCCCCTTGAAGAAGTTTATCAAAATAAAGACCTCGGCGTCATTTTTGACAGCAAACTTTCCTTCCAACCACATATGGACAATGTTGTCAAAAAGGCATCGAAAATGCTTGGTTTTATTATCAGAAACGGCAAAGTATTTCACAATATACGATACTTTACTACAGTCTCGTGCGCAGTATAATTGAATATGCTAGTGTTGTATGGCGCCCACATTACTCCACTCATTGTTTACGACTAGAAAGAATTCAAAATCGATTTTTGTGGCATCTTGCTCGCTCAACCAATCCTAACAAAAAATCCTTCTTGTACGATCATGGATTGAAACATTTTAAAATTGTTTTACTTACTAAAAGGCAAGATATTTTGGATTTACAATTTCTATACAAACTGTTGCGAAATCAAATTGATTGTACACCGCTGTTGGAGAAAATAAGTTTTAAAGTCCCATTTAAATATCCTAGATATAAAATAAAACCACTTGTTCCACCTTTTCGTAATACAGTTACAGGTGCTAATTCTCCGTTGTGTCGTTTGAGTAAGTTGCTGAATAATTACAGTAATGTGGTAGATGTCAATTTCCAAAGTTTCGCCAACTTTCGTAAGAGCATATTGGAGGATGATGGGGGTACAGGCATTTTTTCTAGTGGTATTTATAATTAATTAGAATTAAGTAGTCCTGATCTTGTTTTGTTTTCTTCTTTTTTACCGTCTTTATTTAAATGGGCTCCACACCTATTTTAATTTTTCATATTTTTTGTTGTATTTTAATTATAAGCATATCGTTTGTAACCGTCACTTAGTTTAAATTTATAACTTATATATAATGCAAGCTGTGTTTACCTATAAGTTGGTTTGTCACATTTAGATTACACTATAGCTATACTTAATATAACACAATGTAATAATGTGAAAACCGTTGGTGGACCTAATTAAAATATATAAATAAAAAAAATTGTGAAATAGCAAACCATAGTCTTTAAAATGACTTAACGTGAACTGTTGCCCGCTACCGCTCGTAACTCGAGGCGCGTTTTAAGCTCGATCGCTGATAAATTGTATCAATAACGCGGCGCGCGAGACGTCGGGCGCCTTCAATAGTGTTTACCGCCGAACGCGCCGTAGCACCCTGTCATAACAACCACCCTGTATACACGCTCATTACCTAAATAATTTGGCCGGTTATACGTGAAGTACACTATTTCTGTAGACGTGATTTTATTAGCTGGATTTTTATTATAAGGCGGGTAATTTACTGTAAAAATATTATACTAGCAGCGATAGTCTAGTTGAGAGTGGAATGGTCTGCCGAGTCGCATGTCCACAGGTTCAAAACCCAATGACACGCAGTTCTGACTAGTTTTGTGTGTATTCTTTTGTCATTAGCGCTTGCTTTAACGGTGAAGGAAAACATCGCGCGGAGTTAGAAGTTATTTGTAAGAATTTCGGAGGTAGTATGTGAAGTCTGGCAACCCGCACTAGGCCAGCATGGTAGACTAAGGCCTAAACCCTCCCTGTAGTAGAGGAGGCCCATGCCCAGCAGTGGGACAGTATATAATGCAAGGCTGATATTATTATACAATTAATTATTATAACATAAATTTAAAACAATGCTAATTATTCATTGTTATAAAGATAGTGGGAATCGATATTTTCTGTTGTACCAAATAATATCTTACTGAAGATAACCCCAAAAAAAGGTCAATGTCATATTTGTTTCGTGAACTATTTGGGTAGTTATATGATATTATTACAAAACAACTAACTACACATATAAAATCCTCCTATTTTAAAATATTTCCAAAGAAATCAATCAAAAAACTAGGTCTCAATTTAGTAAATATAAATTCATTCGACGCATTTACAAACATTTCCATATATTTTTAGTGAACTAAAAATCAGCCAGCGTTCTATTTTAGTGCGATTTAGCTCACAATGCCAACGCTAGTCTACCTAGAAGCTATATTCCCAGCGACAGGTGACTGGGCGTGTCTCACGAGTGATCACCGAGTGCGGATAGTGAAGTACTTGCGGTTACTGTAGATATTAAATATATCCGACAAGAATGTCCGACGGATTTCAAGATATCCGTTCGCTTTGTTATTTAATAGCGGGTTTGGGCTGTGCGTTAGAGGTGTTTGGTTTTAATCTTCAATTGGGGAATTAAGTGTGTTTCTATTTTAAAAATATACAACATGTGCTCGAGTTACTTAGGATTAGGTTATGTGCAATATTTTCGCATTTATCTATTGTTTAGGGTATAAATAATAAAATATGTCAACTGTTAAGAACACGCAATATAACCCACGGCATGCACACCTATTGCGTTCTTCCATTATCGGAACAATTAGATATACATGATGATATTGAAGGTATTGATATGCAACAACATAATTCGTATACAATACATAAAACAAGTTCAGAGGCAAGATATAGACGCTTATCACCAACCATTATAAACACACCAAAGTATCCGCATATCCGATGTCGCATCACTATCGCAAATGCCATGCGCACGCGCACGACAATAACTCATATTCTAAGCGTGATAGTTCAGAGTCGACGTGATTGTCTGACCCGCTTGTTTAGGGAGTGCGGTGTTTGTTCTAGCGATGTATTGACCTATTCCACGTATTGTAATAGAGTTGTTGGAAGGTTGTTGAAGATGTTTATGGGTTCAATTCAGATGCGGCATGAAGGTTGTAGGAATTTGTTGGAAAAATCATAATAATACATGGCATCTACGTTAAAGTGAAATATTTTATAAACTATGTGAAATTATGTGATTTCTGTGTATACTTCTAACGAACTGGACTAAGGCCTAACCCCTCTCGGTAGTAGAGGAGGCCCGTGCTCAGCAGTGGGCAGTATATAATACAGGGCTGATTGCAAAGTGCTACCTAACGATTACTTCTAATGGTTTCAAATAGAGAATTTAGTTCGTGTGTCACTTTAACAAAAGCCAAGCCTTGCAAACTGCAAGGTAGACAGAGGTGTAACAAATTTGCAAATCTTATTTCAATCTCATATTATTATGCGTGCGGATATTTTTATGTCTACCCGGATAGCGACCACCACCCTACAAGAGGTGTAAAACCTGTCATAGCACGGCCCATGTGTGTCGCGTTCCGGGATCCTTTGTACATCCAGTTTCGTATAGCTAGCATGATAATTTATTGGTGGTAGGTCTCTCATATGTAAGAGTCCGTCTGGGTGGGTACCACCGCAATGTCTATTTCTACCGCCAAGCAGCAGTGTGCGTGCACTGTTGTGTTTTGGTTTGAAGGACATTGTAGCCAGAGTAACTACAGGACATAGTGAGACTTAACATCTTATGTCTCAGGATGACGAGCGCAATGGAATGCCACACAGTATTTTGTAACTCAAGGTGATGGATGGTGTTTCTACTGTTTATGGGTTGTTGTATCGCTTACCATCAGGTGGACGGCATGCTCGTCTCGTCATTAAATGCAATAAAAAAAAGATAATCATCTCTCGTCACACCTGGACTCCAGATTAAAAAAATTCCCGACCTAGAAATCGAATGCAATACTTCACAGTAAGTTGCCACTAGATGAAACCGTATAAGTCGCGTTTCAACCGAGGTAAATAGCGGGCCGTGTCAGCTGAATATACGAGTACATACGGCATGGTGCGTACTGTCGCGTTAACAGCGCTCGTGACCCGCCCGTCACCGGTTCGATGTCCGCGCTATAGTTTTATTGCGTAGCACTTTATTAAATTGTCTGGAGAGATAGTTTTCTGTGTTTGTTTTAGATAATTATTAAAGTTTTTTTTCTTTCATGGGTTGATTTTATAAGAGTGTAAAGATATTTTTTATTTCTTCTAGAGAGTTATTACGTTTTTTTTCGCTATTTGGCATTTTAATAAGTAATTAGGTATATGTAATTGTTTTTGAAAGTTGATTATTTTTCACGCCTCCGAGTTCTTGAATGTCTTTTCTTAGAAACCGATTTCTATAAGAACACACATTATACACTCGACATGTATGGAAACTATTTTAAGAATTACTGGCTATTAACGATGTACGAGTATTATCACAGTCCACCTCTTTAGGGCTATAGGCGTAAATATAAAAACACGAAAACCTCATTTAATAATCTCATATTAAATTATTAAAATAACACTTGTATTTTCTCTAATCAAGCTCAACCAATTACTGACCGACTCAAAACTTTAATCAAATCATTATCTATAGCTTAAACAAGGTTTTTACGATCCCCATAATGGACCTGCAGTTTAGTGGTAACACGTGCTCGCTTAACACTTATTACTGGCTGTAAGGTTCGATTCCCGCCTGATGGGTAGGTACATCACGCAAATTGAGGTTTCATTATAGTGTATGAGCTTATTGTCACTATTACGTAATCAAGTACATTATATTAAAATTATCGTATGTCTTAATGTGATATTTCATATTGTTATATCAAGTCTCAGAATTTTAAATTTTTAAGTCTATGGTTTGGGTTTTGGTTATCTGTTCACGACTTCGTAAGCGTGGATAGCTTATTCCGATATCCAATTCTAATGAAACAGAGCGTATATTCTGCTTAAAATTAAACTTTGTCCACTTGTTTAAAGAACATGAATCCGTTCAGTAGTTTCGGAGATGTGCGCCAATAAACAAACAGAAAACAGACCGAAAATAGTTCTATAATTCGCTGACTAGTGTTCTATTAGTCGTCTTTAGTCACCTTCTTTTAAATTTTCTTTCTTTCAATGTAGAGGAATACACCGGGTCCAGTTGTTTTATTATGTTTATGTGTAGATAGATTTGATAGCCCTCGTGGTGCTGGGGAATGAATCGGTAGATCGGGAGTTCGATTGTCGTCCTGGATATCTTGCAGATAGATTTTACAACTATTTTGCTATCCACGATATAAGGCGTATCTTATGCTAATATAATAAAAAACAATATTTTCAATAACACCAATATTTCATTGAAAATATTTTAAAATATCCCCTTGAGGTATGTCCTATAGACATAAAATTAATTTCGAGATCTTATCAATATCAAAAAATTTCAACGAACTAAAACTGCTTTTAAGAAACTTTTTATGTAATGACTTGAGTTAATTACACGGAAATATTGTAATATAAATTAATATAAGGTGAACTTAATATTATAGATGTTAATGGTACTTAGTTTCATGTCAAAGAGTTATGATGCGAAGTTTAAAAGCCAGTGTGTCACGATTTTTAAACAAGCTACCAACGCAATTCACTCGGCAACTATATAGATGTTTGTGGGTACTAAAGCTGTATCTATATGCTCCTCAATAGTGATGTATCCAGCCTGTACAGTCTAGAGTCAAAGGACATTAAACCGAAAGTAATATGCATTGGAAGGTTCATTATCTAACAATGAGAAGCTCCGTGCAGCTTACAGAGAGTTTATTTATTTATTTAGTAACGCCAACGTAACGTACATTGACACATAATGAATTACTGTTACAACGTTCATAGTACGCATGCTCACGCCTTTTATCCCCGAAGGGGTAGGCAGAGGCGCAACTAGTGCACCCACTTTTCGCCAAGCGTATTCCGTCCCATGATGTGATAGGGGGCGAGCCTATCGCCATATCGGGCACAAATTCCAGACTCCGGGCTGATACTGAATAGAAAAATCCAATATCACTTTGCCCGACCCGGGGATCGAACCCGAGACCTCAACCTTGCAGTCGTACCGTAATACAACTACGCCACCGAGGCAGTCACGTTAATAGTAGTCTTAAGCTAAATGCCGTTACAATATAAGGCGTACATGGCATATAAACACGAACAACCTAACAAAATTATGCACTAAAAATAATATAATGAATAATGCACATACTTAAACTATACACTATTTAACAATTTTAAAGATAACTAAAGGAAAAAAAGAAATCTAACAAAATTAAGTGAACGATATTGAAACAGAGTGATAACTGATCCTACTACATATCAACATTATATCAATAATAATATTAAGTTGTTTACTATCATATTTCATTCAGTTGTTTACTATTACCAACTCATCTTGATATCTATACTAATATTATAAAGCTGAAGAGTTTGTTTGTTTGTTTGAACGCGCTAATCTCAGGAACTACTGGACCGATTTTGAAAATTCTTAAACTAATAGGAAGCTACATAACTCCTGAGTCCTATAGGCTACTTTTTATCCCGGAAAAACTTTTCCACGCGGGCGGAGCCGCGCGCAAAAGCTAGTTAGTACATATTGCTAGTTTTCCAAAATAAATTAAATATCCTAACTTATTGCAATTCCAAATGAGGCTGCTTCTATGGCATAGTGTTAGCATGTTGTTGTGCGGAATTACCTACACCACTGAGGTCCCGGGTTCAAAACCCGGGTCAGTCAATAATTTGTATTCGATATGGCGATAGGCTCGTCCCCTATCATACTATGGGGCGGAACACTGTGCGAAAAGTGGGTGCCCTGTTTACACTGCCTACCCTTACGGGGATAAAGGCGAAATATTTTATTATAATTACAAACTAGTCTCTTACCTAAGAAAAAAACTGAAACCCCCAATTTATTAGCAGCCGACTTTCAACCCTGTAACTCTTGTCTTGTGTGATTACCTTCAGACAAGGCTAATAAGACGCGCGGTGGGGGGCGGAGGGGGGAGGTACGGGGTGCCCTCTCAGGACACCTGTTGGGCGACTTGTTGCGCCGCGGTTTGTTGTGGTCCAGTTGGAGTTGAAACTTCGATTCTTGATTGAAGTAGGCTAAAATGGGTTATTTCATTGTAAGATCTCAAAACTCAGAGTACTCGGTGTAGATACATTAAAAACCATACAAACACAAATTGAGAACCTCCTTTTTTTTTTTTTTTTTGATACGTACATATGAAACTGCATATTAATTGATCTGTATCATTAAAACATCCCATATTTCAATTTTCCAGTAACGGATTTGTATCGATGTTCTATAACATGCACCAGAATCTCCCTGCACTGACAAATAATGCGCTAATTAGTTTCAAGTCTAATTGTAAAAATCTGCCTAATGAATTTATTTCCATGTATCAACCACCAGTGCCTAACAAAACAGACCCAAAACGTACCGACGCAACGTTCAAATCCGTAGCCCGAAAGTCCCTTATAAAACTCAGATCCAAAGCATACATATGCGTAGTTCATATAACTCGCGGCCATATTCAGCCTCATCGCCAGCTATATCTAGGATGTAATGCCTATTGAATTGAGTGTATGTGGCTGTAGTGAATAACTCCATAAATATACGCGTCACCGACCGGTAATGTTATTTATGTGACCATTACAAGTATTTAACGCCTCAAAGTATGCGGAGAATATTTCTAAGATTTTTAGTTATGCATTGAACTAATACCCCAAGCACAAATAATAGAGAATTGCGTCAGTTATTTACTTTAACTTCCTTCATCGTTATCATCACCAGCCTCATGAAGTCCACTGCTGAACATAGGCCTCTCCTATTCCAGACGGATCTGTCAAACTTTTGTATAAGTAATGCGTACTTACTAAAATGTAAAAAAAATTAAACAAAATGATAACTTTCGTATATTATAAAGCAAAAATTCGTACTACGGTTACTGGTATAATGGGTGTTTAATGTTTATGGGCGACAGTGTGGTCCACTGGATTGTTCGTCCCATTCTATTGTAAAAAAAATATACTAAAAATAAGTGCAGTAGTTGCGGTCATGCTTATCCTCTAGGGAAAAGGGCAGGTGAGTTGTATCGTGTTTCTTGTTGTTAGGCTGTTTGGATTAAAGTCGTGACATTATGTATGAGCTAGCTAGACGCAGCTCTGTTTATGAAAGTCCATACCTGTAATAGAAGTCCTGCTAATGTGTGACATGATGTTTATCTATAATTTGCTCTATCAGCTAAAATTCATGCGTATCAATTTAATTTATGCGTAAGTTTTAACAAACATTCAAACTGTCACATCAGCCATATTACGTCCACTGCTGAACATAGGCCTCCCTTAAAGATTCCAAGATCAATCATATTAGTTTCCTTGTTCACGTGTTTTTTTCTATCTTGAATTTCCGAGCCAAGTCTGTGGCACACCTCGCCCTACCTAATAAGTACAACGCATAATAATGAAAAGCTTGGTAGATTATCGACAATTTCGCAATATAATTAATGGCGGCGAGCGATCTAGCGCAGGATGCGCACGCGCAGATAAAAGTTCCTATTATCTTTTACAGGTGCGGGATACACTGGGTGCTTATACAAATATTTGTATAGTAGTTAAATGAGAATTAAAGCTGTTCTTATGATAAGGACTATGTGATAATAAGATTAAAAGAGGAAGTTTAATGATAATTTTGTTTATACTAAGGAATTAGAGGAATTGTTACCAATTGTGTGCTTGTATTAAAATGGTACAGCTGATATGTCAATGTGTCTGTAGCAGTTTCTACTTTCTTGCATTTTTCTTAGACTAAAAGTAAATTAATATGATTAAAGATTTTGAGGCTTATTATAGTAACAGTTTTAAAAACTGGTGTAATAGTTCCAGAACTTACTTCGTATGAACATAGAAACTGTATTTCTTTATATTAATGTCCAATATAGTAGCTGATGTGTCAGTAATCATACAAAACTGTCTATGACATCATCCAACGGTGTCTGATTTTCAATTATAATAACGTTCATTGTGTTTTGAACTTGATAAATATGTTATTTATTACGTTAAGGCAACTTTAGTCATCGGCTATAAATTACAAAATGGATTCGTCACGGATGTGTCGACATTTATGTCATTGGGATTAAAAATTAAAGCGATTTGTCTTTAATATATTTAATTTGACAAAAAAAAAACTAACATTGAAAAACACTTGTAATTTGCAGTTTTTTGTATTCCTGTGACGGCAGACGAAATTGTAATGAATTTGATTATTAGTACAGGACAGCTTAAATATAATATCGTCCGTCGAGGCTTTACAAGGACAGTCTTCAGAATTATGCCTTCCTATTTATTTCATATGGGCACAGTTATTATTCAGTAGTGTAAAAATATGTGTCAAGTACTTCCTCCACTAGGATTCCTGGTAAACCTGAATATAGTATCATTTATTTTCCAATGTTTTTGCAATTCATTTCCATCTTAATTTTTCTCTCTTACGAAAAATGTTGTCTTTTTTAAATAAAAAACCAGTTCAAAGATGTTTGACATTTATGATTTCGTTATTTACACAAATTAAATAAAAAATAAAAAAATCATTCCAAAAACAGACGGGAATAAATTACATTTTGAGATTTTATGAAAAGTGTTGTTTCATGGCCAGCCACCGTAAAACTGTTAAGCAAAAATAAGAATAGGGTGGTATTTGGTAAGGACTCTAGTACCCACAGTACAAGACCTGTATCATATTGTATAAGTATTTTTTTTTCTCTACATAATGAATTGTATTTTATACCTTGAACTGATTTTGAAAAGAGCAACACTAGTGTTTCTTGCCCGTTCTTCTCTAGTGAGAACTGCTCTCCGAACTGGTGGTAGAGTTAATATTGACGGAATCTAAATAATGTATAACATTTTATGGGTTCGAATAAATTATTTCATTTCATTTCATTTCATAGTGTGATTTCTCAACGACGCGATGGGTGTATTATAAATGCTAAAGTTTGTGAAAATGTTTCTATGTTTGTTAGAAGTCAACGCAGAAACAACTGAATGGATTAGGATGAAATTTGGCACACGGGTAGATCGTGTGGATTAAAACATAGGCTACTTTTAATCCTAGTAATTCGGTCCCGAGGGAAATAATTAATATTTTTAATCTGATTCTCTGAGTACTTTTATAGCGGGAAAGGCTTTTCACGCGGGAGAAGCCGCGAGGAACATCTAGTTTATTTACTAATCTCGCACCAGGTGTGCCCCCAGCCTATGAATACTCCCTTATTATCGATACAGGCTTGTTCATTACCCACGGACATGGCCAAGGTGCGCCTTATCGTTAATTACCGGACCGTGTTACCGGTTACCGTGATTTACCGGTACAAAATTACGTTTATAATTTTACTAGTTTCAATTAGTTACGGTGCAATCCGTGAAATTCTTTTGATCCTTTGAAATTTTGTTATAACTGTATAGAAATTGATTCTTATTGAATAAGTCTCGTATGCTTGAGTTTGATTGGGTAATATTGTCTCTTTCTGCGTCCATGCGGTTGTAGGCATTGTTGCTGGTGTAATTAGGCATTATGAGACTTTACACCTTACATTTGTGTGAGATGTGATGTGTAAATGTATGGTGAGAGTGGCAGTGGGTCTCGTCATTCAATTATATGGTTTTTTTTTTTTAAATACTTATACTTACGAATTCTAATTTACCAATTTGGGAATCGAACCCAGAACCTCACAAAATAACCGAAACTGCAGCTAGCCCAAACAACTTTCCATAATAATGGAAACAAATGTAATTTTCGACTCTCTTGTAAATTGAACTTTTAAACGTTACCTTTCAAACCTCAATGACTCCAACCTCCGAATCGTTAATAAGTCGTGATTGGGGCGAAAGTAATCAAAAAGCGATCGTCCGTCTGTCCGTGCTTTCATTCCCCATTCATAAGGCCAAAATCTTCGGATAAAGCGCCTTTTGTCTTGAGAACAATTCCTGCAGATCATCTTGGTCCGAGAGCCGTCGCGTGGAAATTTCGCTTTCTTATTTACCTGACTTTTTGTTGTATTTACCTGTAGTCGTACTGACCACTAATTTAAAATTACCTCTGAGATCAACATTTAAAAAATAAAAACAGTGCTCTGAGACGGAGGTTTAGCATTGCGATGTTGTCTGGCTGTGTGTTCGTTATTAGAAGTCGTAAGTAAGGGTGAAGTAAACAGGTATAAGAAGTCAAGCATTTATTCCTGCATATCACGTGTACTCCTCTGTAAATCATTTAGTACATTCCCATTAATACTGGGTGGTGCCGTGTTAATATCGCGAATTAATCACTGGATCCAGTAATTAGTCAGTCGCCACTCGCTTTGATGTGCCTCATTCCATTCGCGTCGTATATCTCAATTGTTAGTTGTTTTTCATTTGCCCGCGACACTCCGCGCGTCTTGTCACCAGTGCTGTCTCGTTGAACCATTCTTCGAACTACGGCGTGCATAAACGCCCTGCCAAGGATATAACAAATTGCATTAATTTAATCCCACTGACACACATATAATGCACAAAACAAGTCTTAGTAATTATGTTTTCCAATCGAGAGAATAAAAAATCGATTGATCGATTTATCTCCATTCGCCACACTTAACAAACATAATTAATTTCATAATATTTTTATTATAAATAGTATAAAACTGACATAACGACGTTCTTTATTTAATTTTGATTCTAATTAGATTAAGCATCCAATTGACCTTTGTTTAATTTATAGTTATGACTAAAACATGTTGATATATTATACGGTCATGAAAATCAATCAAGTATCAGCCGTCTAAGCGTTTGGACGTTTGGAATACGTTTAACATTTTTTAACAATGACATTATGATTAGTGAATACATTAACTTATATGTTTTTGTTGGAGTCTAGTATTTTCTGAGGCTCTACTTCCGATGTGCCCAATGCCCATACAAGTATTGATAGTAGAAACGGGTTTTTTAAGTCGACTTCTTATCTAGATCGTTATTGTATAATAAAATATGGTACAAATTATAATCGCGAACGTGTTTCATAAAATTATTACAAGCTTTAAAAGTTATTAAGTTTTTATACCAGTAATTCACAAAGTAGTCTTAATTTGTCAGTTACGCGTTTGCTTCAATCTGAAAGCAACAAAAATTTTATGTTTAAAGTAATGTTTGAAATACATTACTAACAAAACTAAAGAACTCATTGAAATATATCATATCATTTTAGAAAAAAAAAAACATTAATAGTAAGAAAATTGTCACTTTTCTATGATCCATTTTCTATACGATATAGTTAACATATTCTCTTCCTTGATTAGAATGGGTATCTATTTATTTTTTCTCTAAATATAGCATTCAAATATTAGAATAAACGTTTTACTAATTAATCTATGAAATATTTATCGACAACAAAATGTCAACTATGGGCTACTGTGACGTCACTTGCCACAAATATTCCATCTGCATAGATCAAGGCACTGCCACGACCTCTGCACACAGAATAAATCGCCTTTAATTACGGTTAACAAAATGTTTTTGCCGAACATTCGCAGCGACACGCATCCGGTCGAACGTTATGCATCTTAAACACGAATAAAATTTGATAAATCACATCAGAAACTTGCTTTTATCGGCGGAGTGATATCTACGTTCAAAATGTCTTTTACAAATGGGTTATTTATTTTATACGTGCTAATGTTTATTGGCAATTTGATATGTTAATTCACTTTCCAAAAAGATCGTTTTAATCTGCGTTTGAATTTTTAAAACCTCGTTTGTTTATACGTCTGCGTCCGAATATTTTTCCATGACGGTTATTGTTTTAGCAAATTCCGAAGATTTAAGTATGTTTAACTAAACAGGATTAAAATTATTCAGCTATTTGCTATCTTTATTGGTGTTATGGTTTCGTGAGGTAATAATATATTTGGACGACTTAGTTATCGATTATGAATAAATTGCACAATAGAAACTTATAACATAATATTTTTATGTATACTGCATCTTATAGCAAATACTTCGGCCAAAAGTCAATAATATTAATATCTACTGACGAGAGATGTTCTATTTATTGACAGAGTATAGAATGATGTCTTACACTGCTTGCCCCCAGAGTGTCATGCATCAAAACAAGAGTTTTAGACTTAAATAAGATATACAAAAATATAATCCAACTAGTATACAAAACAAAAAAAATACATCTAAACTCTCAATAAGACACAAAACTAAAAATCCCATATAAAATCAAAACTGCACACGCAGCGTACGTTATAAAGTTTTGAGTGTCTAGCTCTCGCGCTAACTCGGCCGGTTGTCGCGCTATCGTTGTGTCAATCGAGATGCTTCGCAGATATCGATACGATGCCGTCACCGAGCCGTTCAGCGCGTCATCGATATTCTTTGTACATCACTATTTATTATCCGGCTTTGTTGCATTGTGCGTGCCAGTCTGGAGTTGGGATTAAAAATATACCATTCTGCATTATGTTTCTTTTTAACGGTGAAAGAATGTATAGTGAGGACTCCTGTCTCCCATACTTCAGTTTTGTGTAAAAATTTCACAGTTAGCCTACTGATTCAGATTAGGCTAGCGTCGAAGATAAATTGTATATCCTCTTCTTAATAGTATTCTTCTTCTGTGTGTTTGTGGCCCAAATACAAAGCTAATATTGTCAAATAATTTAATAACCCATAGATCATAATGCATGTCATTCAGTTTTATCTCCCCTTTTCGTCATCGCAAATAATATATAGATCATATACAATTATATAGGAGCCATTCAACATAACCATGTAGAAAAACGCGATGCGCGGGCGCATGCGTAGGCGCGTCGTAAACATATCACCGTCTCTTTTCAACCGCTCACAATGCGCAAGATGAGGGGTGCTTTACGATGGGGTAAATTAATAGAGTAGGACGGGGATATATCAATCTTGTGTGTGACTGAGATAGAGTAATGTTAATGGTTTAGATATGTAAATGTTCTGCCGCGTTCACGGCAGCAAGTAAATATTTTTTATACAAATAGTATAGAGTAAATGCTGCAGCAATTATTAAAAAGGCGGAAAATCGTTTCATCGGATTTATATACGAAGCTATATATTAACTGCCTTTCTCATAAGCCTTATTATCCCATCTCATGTATTTGTCACGTGCTCTTCTAATTTGGCATTTACTTACGCCGTAAGCGACAAAATAACTTCTTTAATAAGATCCAAAATCAACTATATAAACATTGTAGGAAACTATATTTTTTAGTATCCGATTGTCGGAGGCGATAGCGTGGCCCTACTAGAAACGGGGCCAGGCAGGTTGAATGGGCATTTAGAAAGTCGCAGATATACTGACTGATCTCATTGCGTAGGAACTGTACAGACGGACACACTGTTTTACTAGCTTTACAAGCTTCACTAGCATTTAGAGGTATTGTATTTAATATTAACCACTTGAGAACATTGATTAAAAGCAAATAATAAAGTTTTTTTACAGTGCTAAAAGCATCGGAACCTTTTAACCGATTTACGTGCGAAAACAACTCTACACGTATTATTAATAATCGTATTCTACTCATATTATAGAAAAACAAATACATTTTTTTTTCATATCATGAATACAAAAGTTTGTAAGAACGAAGGGCCTGAAGACCTGACGGTTGAACAAAGTAGACGGAGAAATAATTAACGAATGTGTACGAAATTTGGTACACAGATTTATATGTTTATAGGGGCCTTTTTATCCCGAAAAAGTAGATATTGAGTTTTTAGGGAAAGGTCATTCAAGGAGCGGACCCGCAAGCAAGCTAAGAACTATGTGTTGTTTATATTAACGATCGTCGAGTGCAACTCCCGCCAGTCGTTTTCCTTATGTAGGCCCCGCACGGATACGTACCAGCATTGTGAACGCTCGCCAGTCACATATCTCATTTCTGAATGGTGGCAGATTAGATTATTCAAGCGGTGAAACGGTCGGCCGACTTGCAACCCGTTCGTAAATACCACTTGATAAGTTACGAGACCCTAACTGAACGGTGTGGAATTTTCTAACAGCGGGTATATGGGAATTTTGGATGCACGGTCCTAGGACTATCAAACGTAGAAATAAAAAAAATATGTAAGTACTGAACAATTTTTTACATCGAAGAAAGACATTGGGGTACCTATTCAAATTTTTTTCCCCGCGAAAAAAAGAGAAAAAAGGATTTTAGTTTTATTCCTGACATTAAAAGGTAGGGATTTTCATAGACTCCGTGGAAATAATAACTTGGCGTAGTTCTTCACATCCAACATTCACAGAACCATTGTAAATTTGTTATTCAAACAGAAATACATGTAATTTACACATACAAATTCAATATAATACAAAGTATTTTATTATAAAGTAACCGTTTTGTTCCGTATTTTATAACCAAGATGGCACATTACCGCTATTCGCTCGCAGCATAACCGTGCCCCAAGCCCGTATCTCATCTGATGTTTCAGCAATAAAGTGTGTCAGAGCCGTGAATGGCTGTCTAAACACAAAATTAAAGTTATATCGCATTATTGTAAAATCAAATCCCTTTGAAAGCGCGTAAGAACGCAAATGTAGTACACCCACGTTTCTGTTAAGATGGGTAGGGGTGTGGTTAGTCTGACAGCGATTTAGTGGCACTTTTCCGGCATTTTAGTTTTATATTTTAGCGTACAAAAGAAATGTTATTTATACTTCTACAAGTGCTTACTTACAATAATTGTGTCTACCGATTACGTTGATGATTCTTTATTTGACACGAAGAACCATTAACCTCAAGTTAAATTGACGATTAAATATGACACAAATGTGACTATTGCAATGTAACAGCATAATGCAAAGCCCTTTAAGATTGTGCCGGAATGAGGAGACTTGCCTAAACTAGTCATTAAATTTTTTTTTCACAACCTTTATGGTCGCTATCCCGCCGCAAAGAAAGTTCTCGGATCCCACCAGCTGAAAACCATAAAAGTCAAAGACCTATAGAATGAGTCGGCTAAATATATTAGTCGTCTCTATATGATTTCTTCATCCGCATGCATTAATATTCTTACTAATTAATTAATGTTGTATAATTTTGTGATAGCGATTTGTTTCATCATGATGAGAAAATTAACATAGAAAGTGAGACAACACATTATTTCGACGACGCTAATTCGTAAGCCGGTAGTTCAACCCGCGGTCAGCAGCACCGCGGCTGACATATCACGGCCGATGTGCATCCTTTATGGCATTAATAAAATGTGCTGCACTGAATGCGACGCCGTCGTGTCATGCTTGTCTCTGGTCACTTAGTGTGGGCTTTGTGGTCCCACACGTGGGCAGCGAGGTGTAGTGAGTAGTCTATTGACATAGTAGCGGTTCCTACAGGTCTTTATTTTGTAAAAATATAATTTAAAAAGGTCATGGGCTATGGTAATCAACGAAGGTTGTATACCTACACATGCTTTTGCCCTTACCCTACTTCAATCTGGGGTTAATGAAACGCATAGAGAAAAAATGATATCGTTTAGTTTCTACGGTCGCGCATCGTGTTAATAGCATACATAAAATAATGCTCTTACTGGAAATCAAACTCAGGTATAACAATGTAAAACCTATCGATAAATAATTTTGAAAATCAGCGCTGCAGTATCAGTCAAGTTGATGCTGCAGCAAGAAGCTGAATGGGGGTTCCCGTTGTTGGCAAAATGCATGCATTTATTTTATATTTGTTTGTATTTAGTTTTTCTCCCTTTTTTTTATAAAAGATACATGTACTGCTTGTGTTAATAATAAATATTTTTTCTTTCTTTCTTTCTTTTTTCTAAATATTATGACGCATCTCTTGAACATTTGGCTTCTTTCTGAATGACAAGTCAATTGATTGATAGAGCTCATATTGGCGCGTCATTAGCGTGGGTAGTCCGGACTCCGGAAACTGTTGACACAGTGGCGCCCATCATGCCTGTTAAGGCCGTTATCACCTCTCAGTTTATCGATAGCATTGTTTATAGTCTTGTTTTTCGAATAGATGTTATAAAGACTATTTTAGTGAGCAAAATGACTTTATACTAATACAAAGTTATGTTGATTAGATATTTCTGCTACCTCGATTTATGTTTATGTCAATAAAAAACGTGAGCTATGAGGTTTTATTTACGGTGTATTTTAGCATTCCAAGTGAAATGCGACTGGAGATAACATTCGAAAACTAAATTTCGGGTAATATTGCGAACTTCGAATCAAAAATCTCTCAAATTACTGCTTGATATGGGAATCGAACCAACACCATAGCACGCAAACACTCTGTAAACCAACAGCGTGGCCGTAATCTGTAAAACAATAAACCGCTATCAAAGGTGTTATCGCGCGGTTTGATTTCTTTATTCCTTCCCCTCATTAGCAGCTGAACAATAGCCAGCTTTGTAAACACTAAACGGTCTGTTCGTTGACCCGCTTAGCTTAGAGCTAGGAATCATTATATACTAAACTAGCTGTTGCCCGCGGCTCCGCCCGCGTGGATGAGTTTTCCCGGGATAAAAGTCCCGCTTTATATTTTCCCGGGACAAAAAATAGCCTAAATTACTCCTTATTACATCAGCTACCTGCCAATAAAAGTCCCGTCAAAATCGGTCCAGCCATTTCAGAGATTAGCCGGAACAAACAGACAGACAAAAATTGTAAAGAATATTATTTTGGTGTATGTACCGTATATATATTCATATACATGTAGTAAAAAACGGTTATTTCAATATGACAAACAGACACTCCAATTTTATTTATATGTATAGATAGTTTTACTTATTACAGATTACTAAACAGTATATTTGTAGAGGTGTGGTATAATAGATAGAGTTGGAGAGGTGGGTCGTTATGTCATATGGCTATTGAGAATTTATTATTATGCAAGTAAATATATGAACTGCTCTAAACAAAATAAAAATCTGTACATATATATTTGTATTATACACTGTAACTAATTTATACCTTTGGACTGATTTTGAAAAGAGCAACCCTAGAGTTTCTTGCCCGTTTTTCTTTGGTGGAAACTGCTTTCCGAACTGGTGGTAGAGTCAAAATTGATTGAATCTAAGTAATGTTTAACATTTTATGGATTCGAATAAATGATTTCATTTCATTTTATATGGCGATATGGTAACGCTTTATTGGTATAATTATCAATAGCGGTTTTCAAAACTAGCTATTGTTCAGTTTATATATCCAGCTGCTTTTCTGATTTTGATGTTCTGGCTGATATTAAAAACTTTACCTTTCATGGTTATTTATTAGTTTTATCAGATTGGTTTCTAAAATTTATCTTTTTAAATGAGAAAACTTTCATACATACTTACTTCCACGCTTTAGACCGACCTACAGATCAATTTCAAGATATTTAAAATAGTAGAAACTAATGTGTTTGATTGATTATTAGTACAGCTCCCCATTATGTCTAACCTGGGATTTAGCGTTATTTTCCAATGTTATCAAAAATAGGTTTTTAAAATCACGAAAGCCGCTATTTACCTATTGAAGCAGTAGCGGTAATAACTATCTATAATATGCAACAACCACCTGTATAGAGTTGCACTGTAGGTAGTACATATAACATGAATGAGTTCTACTGGGAAACTACTACTGTCACCCAGTAAAGAAACAGTATAAATAAATTTCCTTAAGGTTCTGCGTTCGATTTCATTATAAAAGTACAAATGAGTTGTCCAGGAATGAGATTTATAGCACGGCGATAGGTTTTCTATTTATCACATCGTGGGACAGGAATGTATGGTAAATCATGTTTGTGTCAATTGCATTTCTGCCTACCGCTTCAAGGATGGCATGATCATGTACGTGACTTCACAGGTAACACACAAATCAATGTCACCTATCAGCCGATTAAGGAAAAAGCAACAATTTTCCTCGAAATCCATTCAGACCCTAATACATCTTATGTAAATCAAAATCATGCCTCGATCAAACGACACGACCAGTAAAAACCTACGAGACATCTCCAATTTGTTCTTATTTCTGCGAATGCAAAATGGAAACGTGGTCACTCTTCATTCCGCGTTGAAATCCATTAATTACCTTTAAAATAAAAAGCTAGCGAGTACTCCCCAGCTGGACACATTAACAATTCAAGGAGGGAACGCAAAGACCTAACATGTCTTGCTGATGTAGCCTAGCGACTGACTTGCGACTTTTTGTCGCGATGTTTTCATATACCTTTGTTTTATATGTGTTTGAATTTAAAACTCAGATTTCAAAATACAAAGAAGCTATTTACACTAGTTATAAATTGACATCAATATTTTTAAAATTGGAATACACGATATTTGCATAACTTGGTGGCAGATAATTGGATATCCGGCTTTATACAAGACCTACCATCTTATACGTCGGTGTCTTTTACCGATCCTAAGGGTAACCTAAACTAGGATTAGAGTATATTTCTCCTAGACGTGGTTTCAAATAACCAAATGTCCTGTTTCCCACGACTAGCCATCGCGTCATATACTTTACTGGTAAAATATAAATACCAACTTGTTTCGTAATTTGAAGTTTGAAGACTCCCTCGGTGGCGTGGTTGTATTACGGTACGATTGCAATGCTGAGGTCGCGGGTTCGATCCCCGAGCCGGCCAAGTGATATTGGATTTTTCTATTCAGTATCAGCCCGGAGTCTGGAATTCGTGCCCGATATGGCGATAGGCTCGCCCCCTATCACATCATGAGTCGGAATGCGATGGCGAAAAGTGGGTGCATCAGTTGCGCCTCTACCTACCCCTTCGGAGATTAATAGCTTATCAGTTTAAACAGGATATGGCCTATCAACCAAATTTTATCTAAATCCATTCAACAGGTTATGCGTTATGGGATAACATACGTCTAAACATCTTTATAAACGAATTACATTTTTAAAGGAAAGCAAAAAGAGATATTAAAATTGACATAAATCTTTGATATAACATTTACATTCTTTTTATATTTACAATACCTCTACAATCTATAGATATCTTAATATTCTTTGGTCTATCTTTAGTCATATCCTTTCAATAATGATGAATTTCTTCGCCAACAGATCTGTAATTGGATCTCGCTTGTTATTCCTTTGCAATTAGCATAAACATATCAGTTATGTTAACAATGCGTCCAGTTTTCGACGCCGCGTCGACAGCTGCGCGCCTTCACTCTGTTTGTATGATTGGCAACGCTTGCGTTAAATATAATTTATAAAGATTTGTTATGTGTAAGATTTTCGGTGAGATTTACGAGGTGTGCTATTAAAATCTTTGAAATAACTATGATGTATATTATTATTGAGGATTGATACAATATAGATTAGTTTACAATAAAATAAATGTTTTTACACTGAGGTTTCACCGCAAACTACAGAGGATATCTGAATATTTTATCACAAATTACTGTTCAAGTTTAACATACTTGATTCAAACTTTACAACTATAGCAATGTATATTTTTAAAGTAATTTTTACTGTGCTCAAAAAACAATATTATTAACCGTAAATAATGCGACAAAAAGTCGCGCATCTCCAAGACGCGCCCCCAAGTATACCAAAGAGCTGATAATTAAATCGCCTTCGATCGCAACAGTCCACTCGATTATAAATCAGCGAGCTTTTGCAGAGCTTTTTCCGTCGGTGCCTATTTCAAATTAATCTATAAGTTATGTGAGTTAAATGTGGGATTGGCAATGTCCGGTCTTGAAGTAGAATTCGGTCGGTTTTACTACGATTTATGGTCATATTTCTATAAAACATTTTAGAATATGTTTCATTAGCCTTTGTGACGCAGCGAATAGTCAATTCTAAAAGAAGCCCGGATTCAAATTCCCCAATTCCATTTCTTGATTCCCACAATGGAATCACAACCTTTTGCGACTGTTTAGTATTGACGCATGTAGACACTGTTTTTTTACGTCTATGGCATAGTAATTGCTATAAAAAATAAAAGTAAATAAAATTGCATGTACTAGACATCTCTTTGTTCGTATTTTATAACAGTATAAAACTTATCATTGAATTGTCTGTAAAAACTAATTAAAACCGATGTAATGAAGCCACAAGGCTCTATATAAACAAAAAATCATCCTCCTACACATCTCTCTCACAACACTCTAACAAAACTTCACAAAACACGAATCTATTTGGAAATGTTAAGTCATATCCACAAAACGTAAACAAACATTTATTACAAATCTCAAATCGCATTGGCGGCGTCTCCCGCGTCCTTTGTTCGGAGACGGAGCTCGGATTTTCTTTTTGCCTCAGTCACTCCGAAATGAAGTACCTGTGTCCATACGTTACCCCGGAAGTGGACAGCCCAGTGAAATGGCCGCCTTGTCGCTTCCGCCACCCACCCCCCTCGGAGGTTTTAATTAAAGGCCAATGTAAGGTTTTAACATGTCTGTACCTTGTGAGGTGCGGATTGATTTTTTTGGCGCAGACAGTGAGGGCGATTAGGGTGGAAGGGTTGAGTGCTCCGGTGTTTGTGGCGTTGATTTAAGTGTAAGGAGCCTCTTTGCACTTTCAAGCTTTTTACAGAGCTCAGATGAAAATTCTTTGCGATTTCTTTAACATTTTTTTTATTGCTAATGTTTTTCTTATATATTTTTAATGTTTACTTATTATATCTTGTATTGTTCCAGGTAAGGCAACATTCTATAATGAGTCGTGCTTAGTTTTCTAGGTAAGTCTCGTTTGCCAAAGTCACTGTGTAGATACGAATAGGCTATTTCTGCCAAGCAGCAGGATATTAGCCTCACGATCAATCTTACTATATTTGTTAGAAGTAACCGTAGAAACAGTTAAACTGATTTGGATTTAATTTGGCACACAGGTAGATTATGCCCTGGATTAACACATATACTTTTTATTCCGGTAATTTGTTTGTTTCTTTAAGTAGATGGCGCTGGCGTCGTATAGTGTTTTAGGAACTTTTGTAGCGGGAAAGGCTTTTCACGCGGACGAAGCCGCGAGTAACACCTACGTAGTAATAGGTTTTATGAGACATAACATCTAATATTATATAGCTAATCATAACGGGTGTCATTTGTAGATCTTTTTTATTAGTAAAACTGTTTATAGCGAGCTTTATCATCATCGGTTATAAACTCCATTTAGAAATGATATCTCCGAATGCTGTATAATTTTATTGATCATGACGTCATCAAATAAAGCCATAAACGTGACCGAAGGCACGCTTTATAAATTACTATTGTAAAAACACAATAAAACAGTACAACGGTACATTTTAGTGAAATTTCTTCATTTGTGAGATGCGCCCACGCACGGGAGCTTGTATGGACGATATAATATAATGTGGGGTGGGAGCGACAGCGGGTTCATAGGATGAGCGATTACGCTCCGCTTTTGACTTGTTAGAATAATATTTAGAATAACAGTGAGTTTCTGTTTAAAAATGTACAAACCATGCGTTTATTTATCTATAATGTTGGTGTTATGTTGAATGTTGCAAATGTTTTCGATGAGTATAAACATGTATTCACCCTTTCACTTATAAACGTTATTAATTTTTTTACCAATCACTGTAGTGCTTTTTTCTAACTTCAATTAATTATAATTTACATCGCAAAAACAGGAATAAAGTTATCTAAGTATTGATTTAAAAACATTTATGAATAGGTTCTTATTTTTAATATTTATTTGAAATCGCCAACAATAGATTCGCATGCTACCCATTGCACAAAACGTTGATTAAAACGTTCATGACTGGATACTCATGAACGTTTGTAATCAACGTTTTAACCAATAAAATATGTTTTCTTCATCCCAACTACTAATATTTTGAGAATGACACAAAACACGGATAATTATTTATCGATTTTTTTTTTATAAATTGGTTCTTATATTTAATATTTATTTTAAATCGCCGAGAGTAGAGCCTCATCCTGCGCGCGCGCATTTTATAATACCGTATAACGATTACCATGTCAATTCCCCAAACTATTCGAGTGAACTCTAATTTAACATCTAATATAATTCCGAACAGACGGCGTGTTATGACAGCTACGTAATGAAACCGTTTTGAATTATGTGAACCGACTCATAAAGTTTGTTATCTAATGATTTTTTTACACGACCACTGTTGACATAGGCGTCGTTGGACGGACTGTAATCAGTTTTTTTATTAAGTGCCTATTGCAGGTGGCGTTGAAATGTGACTCATTAAGTATTAGTTAATAGTAGATGTATATTAATGATACCAAGTCTGTATATGCTGCCCTTAATGGGAATCCCATTATGGGATGAAGAGAATAGGGAATATGAATCAAACTATTAGATTAGATGTAATGTGCTATTAAATAATATTATTATGTGTTACTATCACCACTGTTATTTTATGCAGAATAGTAGGTATCACATTTTAAATTATTGTTGAGAAATTCTATGTATGCAAATTGTTTTCAATTTTTTCATTCGTTCAAGATAGACGTAACAAACATTATAATTCTTGTTATTTTTATAAAATGTTTCTACGAAAATTTTCAGAGATGAGGATTTTTTTTAGTTGATTTAAACATACTACTAATCTAGTGAATAATAAATTAATAACTGCCTACCATATATTGGCTCTACAAAAATAAAATAATCTTATAAAACAATATCCAAAACCTTTGTATACCATATTAAGTACTTATAAAACATTCATTTTAAAATTAAGCACGCACCTAAGTTATTATTAAAATAGAATAAGTTTAGTGAGGTACAATCACCTTGGGTATTTGCATTTTCCACCAAGAAGTATTGTTATCTCAGTTTAATAAACACAAATTAATATAGTGTCTGAAGACAAGCGCATTGCTTTACTTTTGAAAGTAAACTTCAGTGTAATTTACTGTTAGGCAGAAGACAAATACATAAAACTCTAATTAACAACAGTTTCATAATCTATAAACAAACACATCACAGTGTAATACAACGTTTCAAAGCCGTTCAACTCATTCACATTCTAATTGCCACACGATAATCTGACAAATCGCCTGTAGACTGTAATAACCCGGCGTTCGACAAAATGTCTTATCTCGCGGCCCGCCTACGACATGTCGAGATTCAAATTTTTCTTGTATTTTGTATATAACATTCTTGTAAGGTTCTAAGATCGATTAATGCGGTAGTAATTATTGCTTTTTATAATCGATTGGCTATCAATACAGTGGCTTTATTAGTCTTCAAATTTTACGACGTTTGTTTTGGCTGGTTTATGCGCCGCCTAAATCTTTCGACTGTGAAATTATTTTTATGTCGATTTCTTTACGCTTGTATATTTAAGACTTGATTGAGTATAGTTTAATTGATTTGAGATATTGTTAGTGCAGAATTTATAGACAATGCTTATCTTATTATTTACTTTCCGACCATGTGTAAGATTTGAACTATTTATTTATGGACTTTTGAAATTGATTTCGACATTGAAGAAGTGATTATATTTTAAACGAATATCACGTACAGCATTTTATGCATTCTATAGGAAATGAATAATAAGTAAGTAGAATTTCAATATTGATTCGACAAGATATATCTTTATAATGTGTAAATTTCGAGTAGCGAACAATAGTTGTAATGACATAATTTAAAGAAAAGAGGAATCAAATTAATTTAAATACCACAATTAAAAAGAACATAGTTACACCAAAATTCAGAATCAAACTATTACATCTAAATATGAAAGCATATTGACATCTGCATGTGTCCAGTAGATGACGCGAGCGCGCCATCTGGCGGGTGTCATTGTCCGCCGCAGATAAGCGGTGTGCTGATGAAGTCATCGGCGCATGTGTCATGTCGATGCATGTTTTTCAGAGTCATTGGTCAATTGGGTCTTATAATTTTGATTGATATTAGACCTCGATTTTTTGATTGATGTAACGAAGCCGAAGTTCAAGTATCGGAAAATCTACTTTTATGACTGAGTTGTGCTTATTAAATGAAGAAGACGAGTTGTGCTTACCATTATTTCTATTTATTCAAAAAAAAAACGTATGTAGTCTCATATTTTGAAAAAAGAAAACATTATTTGCCGATCTTTTTCGGTGCAGTGCTTTGAGTATGTGCAGTGTGCCATTATCTCTTCTCGGTGCGTCAAAATAATAGTTCTGGTATTGTATGTATATACACCGAACCAACATGTTGATCACAAGTGATCTCCAGCACACATAAGCACACTCGCACAACACACACACACACACAATACTAAAAGAAACATAGATTCGCTGCCAGTCTTAATAAAAGTATTACAGTTTAGGAAAATGAGGGGAGTGCTCGAGGTATCCAAAAATCACGCAACAGCAAACTGCTTCCTCAAAATAATTTGTTGTACAACAATTTTTTGACTCGGTCGAGTGAGGAGTCGGCCGATGGCTCTAAAAATTTGAAAAACTAAATTAATCCTTGTTATAAATGTATACGGTGGACGTCATGTGGCTGATGATGATGATAAATATAGAAGAATACATAGTTGGTAAATATTTTACTTATTTTAATAACTTCAGCATCTCACGTGGATGATGGAATGGTGCAGCGGTGCACCATGTATTAATTTGTTATATTTTAATTATTTACTAACATAATATAACATTTATTTTCTCTTTGGTTACCCGAATAAATAAATAAAAATAAAAACACGAAAAGCATAAATAAATGATTACAAATCTCGATCTATAGCTCATTAAAGAGCGAGACACAAATCAAACGCAGGAGCGTATTATAGTAATGCATCGGCATCGATTACCGACTGACAAGTTAATACGTGTGTCAACCGGCCGCAGCGGGGCGGCAATGGATATCGTATAATTAGGCCACGGGAAATCTCATTACGTCGCCATGTTTGCAATGATTGCTTGACGCGACGTTATATTGGGGAGTTTCTTGGTAAATGTCTAGGGTACAAAAGCAAACAAGATGGTATGACCTATGAACTATAGGTATACTTAGACAACAGTAAAAATAAAGAGATTGTGTTACCTCAGTTTTGAGTGGAATCACCTCAGTCAAGGCCGTAGATAAAACTAGAGTGTGTGAATCTCGTGTACAATATTTTCAAAAAGTGAAAAATCCTGTCCCGTCATAGAAAAGTGCATTTTATCGATATCATGAGTATAATATAGCCACTCATTTAATTAATTAGAATTATTTGCTTAATATGTTTGCCCATCATTTATTCTTTAACTTATTAAAAAAAATCTCTTATCACCTTTGCTTAGTTTCTACAAAGATATTCTTCATAGTTAAAACGACCATCTAACACTCTAAGCAATTTTTAAAAAAATCCAATTATGCGAATCGAACCTTCGACCTGCATCTCACGATCTCCTTCGATCACTATATCTACTTCTAACAAGATTTAAAGAAGAATTCTTTTAGCACTTGAATCTGCACCCTTAAAGACCATCCCCTGCCCAAATTGCTGCAAGACTTATTATTTATTAATATATTATATTATATGATATGTATTTATGACGTGCAAAGCCTTATGGTATTAAGGAACGTTTACACAGACCACTGCTCTTGACAGAAGGAGATACGGCCCAAGTCATAAGATATGAGCGAGTTGTTTGGAATTTGTGGTATAGATTTCGTAATTGTTTAAACGTATACAAACGTTATATATAACTGCTGTTATAATTACACACGTAATTTGTATAAACGTAGGCTACGCGTTGTACATACTTTGAACCAGCACTTTAATTTTTTTTCAGTAGGCAGATCGTATACATGTGGGTAAAGGCGTAAATTTCTTTAATTTATAAATCATTTTATTCCTTAAACATTTATCCCGCCACAATTATTGTAGTGTCCATGGAAAGACCATCTCGTTTTATTTGACATATTTCTTCGACAGCAGTTTACCATGAAATGTTAATGTAGTCACCAGCCGTAAAAAGATAAATGCTGCATGCCGCATGGCATCGCGTTTAAAATGTATAAACAATTTAAAACCTTAATATCAATAGTAGCAATTAGCCATACACTTCGAAACGCATTCTAGGCATCCTTTGTGTCGTATTTGTATTTAACTATAGATTGTTCAATACAATAGAATTCAACGTACTAATTTATGGCAACGACCATACACCTGCCATTTAATTATATGTTGTTAATTGTTAGCTATTTAATTGTTATGTTATTTGGCGCATTATAAATTAAGTATTTGACAGCGTTCGTGGCATAGCAGGTAGGGTAGCTGCGGAACGAAATGCTGTGAAATTGATTCCCGCTGAGAATCAGATGATTTTTGTGACATGCAAGTGTTTTACAGGTTTATATATTGACTAAAATCATGGCTTAGACATATAACTATGCGGATTATTTTAACGGAAATACTACATTTCCAAATTTCCTAAACCCACTCCCGCTATCTCTCGTATCTCGCGCCGCCGTCCAAGTCGGAGACAATTGGCACGTCACCGGCAGAGGTCGCTTTTGCAAGTAACCACAAATCACGAGTGTCGCCCGCCGGTCAAACGCCGACCGGCTTAGCGGGCACGCTCCATTATACAGCATCTACACTGCTGTTATAATTACTGAACATACCTGGATAGGATGGATTTGGGATTCATCAAAATGGACGATCAGTCCCAAATGAATACCTATATTTGTGAATGCAGATTTTAATGTCTTCAAAAATGATGGTCTCGTAAGAAAGTTGGTAACTGCCCTTTCTACCCTATATATATATATATATTATCATAGACAGACGTTGCATAAAGATTTTGTAATTCGTACATTTGGTCTTTATCCGCTTGTACATTTGAGACTAAAGTCGATCTCAACTGTACCGTCGTACAATGCGATGATTAGGTGATAACTGACATGATCAGTTACTGTGACCTAGCATATTTGAATGATTAAACTGACGTCAGTTTTATGATCACTACAAATCCTTTCATCCCAAAAGGGCTGACCAGAGACGTATCGAATACTTCACTGCTCTGTTACGTTATCCCCAGCAAACAATTTGAACGTGTTTTTCAAACCGTGAACTTACTAATAGTGTATTTGATGGCTTAAACATTGTAAAAATCTGCCATCATAATGTAAAAAGACGTATCTAAAATATTTCTGCAATATTGAGTTAAATACATACATGTATAGCATTTGTTTCTAAGTATAAAATTGTACTTGGACGCCTCAGTGGCGTAGTTGTATTACGGTACGACTGCAATGCTGAGGTCTCGGGTTCGATCCCCAGGTCGGGCAAAATGATATTGGGTTTTTATAATCAGTGTCAGCCCGGGGTCTGGAATTTGTGCCCGATATGGCGATAGGCTCGCCCCCATCACATCATGGGATGGAATACGCACGGCGAAAAGTGGGTGCATTAGTTGCGGCTCTGCCTACTCCTTCGGGAATAAAAGGTATGTGTGTGTGCATATATAATTTTTTATATAACAACCTCATTTTTTCCTTACGGCGCGGCGGCAGAATTCTAGTCTTCAGGATACGTGAAGATATCATTCCACCATTTTAGATGGTTTGCTTCAGTTTGCTAACTATATTAGTGCCAACTTTTGAAAATGCTTGTAATTTCCCCATCCCGTTATAAACCCAAGCATTTCTCTCGATGGTTAGTGTCTGCACACACGGGCGATTATTTCGCGCGATCGATCGCTTCATCAGTCGCCCGTCTGCACGATAAATGTTCCACTTTGCTGCAGATATGAATAATTGACAATCTTATGTTACAAATAGGTATCCTGTGATGCTGGGCTGCTTGAAATAATTGCAAGGGAATAAAACGAAGAATTGTGTCGCTCGTTAGGCTGTGTAAATCATAATTAGGTCTGTATGGAAGAGTTCGCCACAAATGTTTCTTTTTCTGCAAATATTATGGAGCTATATTCCAACATGGTTTTGGCATAAATTTGATGAGCCATAAAGTGGCAAACTAAGTTGATACTGGTAAATAAACTATATCTTTCGAATTTAGACTCGAGCGAACACACAAAAGTACTACAACTTATACTTCAACAAGTAATTAGCGCAAAGCAACTCAACACAATATTTTTTAATTTAACCCGCTAACCCTTCCGGACGAATAAACTGAAAGATAAGATTTAACTAAATGTAAAAGTTACTTCTCTGAGGCGTTATAAACACGACTCCCGAGTCCGTCCCGCGGCGGTCGTCACTCGGAATCACTGCATGGCTTGCATTAAGTGTGAGCGAGATGGATATACACGTGCCGCGGGGCGTGCGAGAGAGAGGGAACAGAAAAGACGTTTTGCAGTCGTCATAATTCGCGGGGCAGACTAATAATAAAGATAAACCTAGGGGGTTGGCGGTAGCGTGTGTTGTGTGGCCCGGATTTGGTACGTAGATGGGGGGTCGAATTGCTAATGCTTGGATGAAAGCCATGTATGAAACTAAATAGAAATTATTTTGTTACGTTATATGTTGCAAACTGTTATTTATAGAAACTAAAGATAAGTTAAATAGTTAATTTGTCACTATTTCTCAATGTGATGTGCGAAATCCTGAACCCATAACTCAAGCCTCGTGGCGTAAATAACGTCAATTTACGTCTCTTTCCAGGAGTTTATCTAGTCAGAGTAATGATGTGATGTTTTATTGCCAGAGATGCTCACTCAGATCTTATTACTGTAAGTGCCCTAAGTTATACATCTGTCAATGTCCAATAAAGCCGTAAACTAGAGGCGTTTAGCCTTTAATATAAATTGGAATGGCTCGCTTATATTTCTTTATAATTTATATGATGATAAAGTATCGTTAAAATATGTATTATTTGTATTATTTAAATAGTGAACTAGTATTGCATAGTAGATGTTATTATAATATTTTAGATAATAACGTAGTCTTTCTGTTTGCATGTGTAGCCGTAAATAAAGTGACTTTTTAATATCTCACCACCTTTAAATCCCGTTCTTTATATGAAACTTAGACCTCACCGCCTTTTCTTTTCATATTATGTAATCATCGTTCTCGCCCCCACGAGTCTGCCCAACTCCGCCCCCGTTCATTATGTTTATACGTTAGCGCGTTAGTTTTTGTATAGCGCAGTTTTGGGGTTAGTTTTCCCGAGTTGTCTTCAAGGTTCATTCGTTAGTCTTGTGGTTTATAGTCTACCAATGTAGCCGCAGCTTAATGTTTCTAGGTATTGTTCGTATTTTTGTGAAACTCCAGTATTTAAAACAAAAAATCAGTTTAGAGTAACTTACATTAGGTAACCTTAGACCATCCAGTCTCCCGTATTCAAGTGTCAGGGTAGCAACGGTGTCTGTTTCTGCCACCAAGCAGTGTAATATTATTTCAGGACAACGTAGCCAGTGTACTGAGCATTATTAGACTTATTTAATCACTAATATCTCAAGGAGAGGAGCGTGGTGCTTTCATTTGTAATTTAAGGCCTTAGTGCTGGCTATGTCTATTGGCTGTCGTGGTAAGTACCAGGTGACCTGATCCTCATCCAGCTGTGAAAAATATACTTTACTCGCTGAATCCTAAATGCAAAGGTTGTTAAAATAGGTCAAAGTTGAAAGTATGAAAGTTTACACCAGTTTTATTTTAAAATTTGTAAAAAATGGTGCCGCTTAACTATTACTTTCTGCTTTAAAAGTGCAATTATGAATATTGCAAACTTTTGCTGCTGTAGGTAATATGAAAGTGTTACAGAATAAAAATTATTGGCTTCAACGTTATATTTTTATTTTAGTTTTTTCTTCATAGCCAAAGTCTAAAGATGGCGAATTTCTTTTAAAATCGTACAACGTATTAGTGTCTTTTGAAGTGGCCTATTTTTGGCGTCTGTTATTTAGTAGGAGGTAGAGAACAGTGTTTGCTGGTCGTAATTTTTATTATATGTGCCCCAGGCTGTATAACAACATAAATAAAACACTTAATATATATCCTATGACCTACTGGAAATGTAAAGTGACCCTCTAAAATTGGCTTATGAGTCTGTCATATGATGCCACAGAGAATCTTATAAAATGATGTACCCAATAATAATAAGAAGGTAAATTGTTGTTTACCTACTTCGTTAGGGTTTGCTAAGTGCACTGTGCATACGTACACATACACACACACTCACACTCTCTCTCCCACACACACACATATGCGCGCGCGCGCAGTCGCACACACATACATACATAAACACATTTTATTCTTATTTACTTTTCTTTTTTTTTGCACTTTAGAACCTTTGTAACTCTGTGTGTGTCTGGAGGTGGGCGCTGCTAACTGCGACACAGTTATCTCTTTAACTACTGTAGTTAGCAACATACAATTGTACTCTATGTAACTATAATGTTCTTGTTCCAATTAAATAAAATTATTATTATTATTTATTATTATTCCATAGGGTTGTATTGTACAAGTCTCTCACAAGTTGATCGCAAATCTTCATTCCTTGACATGTCATATCTTTATTTTTGTTATATGGGTACGGCATATGACCCACTGCACCTGATGGTAAGTATATTAGGGTCTAGATACAGGGTCGAATGAAAGGAGACGATTACCCCCTCGTCAGTCGATACAATAGGGCATTTCACTCATTTTTGATCTTTACTTTTATTAAATATTTTCTAACACAAAAAGAAAAAATCAAATCCAGACAAAAATCAACAAGTTATAAGCGTTTGAATTTCGGTAGAAGGGGGTAAGTGTCAAAAACGAGAAAAGATGCGCAATATGCCATCGTGACGTCATCGGGTATAATGATGCGTGCGATGGAAAGCGATGAAGCGATAACCCCACTATACGTCCACTCCTGCACTCTGAAATATAATTACTGCCTCATTTCTTAACCAATTTTAATGCATCTTTCACAGAACGGCTACTTTTTCGGCCTATTTGCAGTTACATATAAAATAGTGTACAAAATCTAACATAAGAAAATACCCTATTATGTCAGTCTGTTTGAAGCCGAATATACCAATGCTGATTCCGGAATGGGAGTTGGAATGAGAAGAATGGTTTTATACCCTTATTCTGAGTGGTAAGGCTGTAGACATGTCTACGGCATAAATATATCGCCTCGACTGGGGTAGTACCATATTATTACAGAAAACCAATGTGAAGCGATAATATGCTTTGCGTTTCATGTAATGAGTAAAATTTCCTGAGAACTAAAAAAGCATCCCTTACTCGTTAGTACAAGAACGTATAAAATTAGTGTCGTGCGATTTTATTGTCACTCGTTTAATTTTATTAAAACCGCTGGGGTATGATCGGGCGTCACTCTCGCGGTGTCACGCGGCGTGACGTGGCCGTCACGCTGACACGTCAAGTCGCCGTGACGCGTGCGTGGTGACGTGTCACATCGACTGACGCCGCGCCGCTTACTTATTCATAAGGGAAAGCGAGCATATAATTAAATCGGTATGGAATTGATTACTTAGATTCGTTGGTGGGAATGTAATAGGGGTAAGATTTTAACTATACGTTTTATTAAGTAGCCAAGACAGATCACTTAACATTAAATGATGTCACTGCCCATAATCACAACCTCAAAAGTATCTGATGTCCTGCACACCTTAAAACAAAGGAATAGAGTTTAGACAAGGGAATATATTAGGGCTTACGGATGACACTTATCATATGAAAAGCGACAAGCAAATTCACATTAGCTTCCATGATGATGCTACCACGGTTGAGCCGACCCGACTATGCTTTATAGTATAATATGACTCCCGCGGGGCCTACCACATTGGTCATTCTTTATTTTGCATACATTTTGGACACCATTTAATTTGGGTACTTAAAACCGCTTTCGAGGACGCCTATATCACAACTTACTAACTTCTTTTTATCTCAGAAAAGATCACAAGTGCTCAGTGGGAATGAAAATTGAGTCGATAACAAAAACGAATACTAAATAAGTCATATAGATTACCTATAGGAAGATCATAGAAAGAAAGAAAGAAATAAAAACGATTTATTTCTCACAGTTGCAACACAAACAAATACAATTGATATAAAATAACAATGGCTAGTCGCGGCTGTGACAGGTAGGTGACCACTCAGAATAATTGCGTGATGTGGTGCAAACCACAGCACAACGCTGATTTTCAGTGTTCACCTTAAGTGACGTACGGGCGTCAAAACGGATAACTGATAATATAAAAAAGTGTGTGTGTATTAATGTACACACGTATGGAGTGAAACTTTTTCAACCAATTCATTTTTTTCACTGTTCTTATAATAATTATTGTATTCCATTAACCGTATCAAATTATTATTATTTATTTAAATAAAATTTTCTTCTAAATTGACGTCATAATTTTAAATGGTGGTTAATTTCAATAAATTTATATACATTTACTAATACTTACCATCAAAAGTGAGGTTAACATAAAAATAATACCAAAATCACAATCACGAGATGATTTTTCAAAACAATAAAAAAATAATCTCTCACTTTCACTATTTATTTAAATGAATTTCAATAAGTTTAGCAAACCATAATATTTAAACTGTTTACGCTTGTCGGCAATAGATGGCTCTGTACAGTTTCACTTAATTACTACATCATGATGTCAAGGTTCTATTCGAAAAAGTGTAGCAAACCATAATATTTAAACTGTTTACGCTTGTCGACAATAGATGGCTCTGTACAGTTTCACCTAATTGCTACATCGTGATGTCAAGATTTTCTTCGAAATAATGACCCTAGAAGACGGCGCCGTGACGGTCCAAAGTGACAGAAAATGTGACGATTTTCGTGTGACGTTTTTTTTTAACATCGATTTCTCCCGTACATCGATAAAGAAGTTTGACTTCAATAAACAAAATAATAAACGGACCTGTCGATTACGCGTACACAACTGCGTAGATAATAACTAATAATAAGTTAGGTACTCAGTTGCGTCGCGCAAGCCGTCGCAGGCGCATGCTGGTCAGTACTCAATGCAACGGCACAAATCCGTGCAGTGCTCTGTGTCACGTGCATACTTATACTGGCAGTAATAAGTAATATCCACTTATATTTAGCTATAACATTAAATTACGCTGCATCGTAAAACTTAAAAGTAAACGTAAACAAAAAAAAATATGTATGTATATACATATATAAACTACGAAACTACGCAATGCAGGATATAATGTCATGACATGGACGCATGCTCACGCCTTTTATCCCCGAAGGGGTAGGCAGAGGCGCAACTAGTGCACCCACTTTTCGCCAAGCGTATTCCGTCCCATGATGTGATAGGGGGCGAGCCTATCGCCATATCGGGCACAAATTCCAGACTCCGGGCTGATACTGAATAGAATAATCCAATATCACTTCACGTCATGACATGGAATAAGTAAATATTCGCTGCCAGCTGCTTGGAAGGTGAAAATTAGCCTTACCCATGCATAGGTCATATCACATGTGTAAGTCCTGTTTAAAATTACTTGTAAAAGCTGTCTTCGTTTTTTTTATTTGATTAATAAATGTTTCTTATAATGTAATTTGAATGTTTCTGTTGTTTTTAGCGATCTAATATTTGTAGGCAATAAAACATTCCAGCAGTGACTGGCCGCGAACCTGAAGCATCCCCTTAAGGCAGCAGTTTTATGTTGAGGCGTCGAGACCCAATAAGATGTCGAACGAGCAGAGTAGCTATAATTGTCATATCTCCAACTTAACTTATTGTACAGGTATACCGGTGTGTGTGTCTTTATCAGCTCGAACAATAAGCTCGAAAAATGTAATTTACGACAAGCAGCCATTTTAGTACATTATTTTGATTTAGGTATGGCGTGATGTGATTTCTACGGGCTACACTAAAACAGAATCGTGCACATGCGTTCTGGACACACTGGATTAAACGTTACGCATACTCACGCCTTTTATCCCCGAAGGGGTAGGCAGAGGCGCAACTAGTGCATCCACTTTTCGCCAAGCGTATTCCGTCCCATGATGTGATAGGGGGCGAGCTTATCGCCATATCGGGCACAAATTCCAGACTCCGGGCTGATACTGAATAGAAAAATCCAATATCACTTTGACCCGGGGATCGAACCCGAGACCTCAGCCTTGCAGGCGTGTCGGAGGAGACCTCTCGCTGCCGGCCGTGGTGTCTGCTATGGTCGGCGGCTGGAGGTCATGGCGAGCGATGGCCTCCTTCTGCGAGTACGTCATCTCGCGGAAGGAAAGCGCCGAGCGGGATCGTGAGCAGAACGATCCCGCCCGCAGCCAGAGGAGACGAAGGAGGCGCCGGGTGGACGACTGACCGGCGCCTCATGCCCTGTGGTCCGGGGGGCATCTAGAGAATTCCGCCACGGCATCCCCTGCCTGTCTTAAGAGGCGACTAAATGGGGTTAGGGAGATTCGCGAGGCGAGCAGTGGGGGGCTGCTCGCCTGACTACCTCAATTTAAGCGAACCCGAGGTGGACGGCAATGCGGGTGGTCGGTCTCCTGCAGTCGTAGACGCCAAAAGCGTGCATTAGAGTTCGGGGGCTTCTTAGCCTCCTCATTCAGAGAGGGGCCGCAATGCGGCATCGCGCAGGGGCGGTTTCGTGCAGCTATCTTCGTGCAATAAGATAACCCGGAGCCGTCCCGTAAGTGCCGACGAAGGCCACCGCGGGTTTTGGTTGGTATGCCGGTGTAGGGTGTATATAGTGTTAGGGACTCGGTTCAATGCTCGCTCGGATGAAGCTATACTCCCGAGTATCGACATTGGGCCGTAAGACCGTGTGAAACCAACATAACCGTTCCACTCACCCCCCGGTGGTGGTAGCGATAACGCGTTCTTTCCCCGCGATAAAAAAAAAAAAAAAAAAAAGCCTTGCAGGCGTACCGTAATACAACTACGCCACCGAGGCAGTCAAAAACGTAACGTTAACATTCTGTACGAGATAAGAGACTCGGGCTGCAAACAGTGTAGCAATAATTTAATTTTGGTAGAATCAAGCAGTCTACCAGTCTCTTTCACATGGTAACACTAAGAAAATCTCTTATCCTATACAAAACCTTCAATCTGCAAAAACATTTTTTTATCAACGCCATTGATGTGATCCTCAAACCGAAGCCCCGGGTCCATGACAAGACCCAAGATATGAGCAGTCTCCACGCGGTCTATACTTTGGCCCATGATTTTAATTACCATCAGGGTTCAACGATGTAATAGAGTTAATTTGTTTTTGACTCCCCAAAACCATACTTAGATTTTAGGGAGTTTAACACGAATAGAATAGAATAGACAGTTTTACAGCGTGAAAAGGTTCTATCAGGGTGCTATCAATGTCTTATAGAAAATCTTCGCATAAATCAAGGTTTGTGTATACGTATTTATGCACTGCCACACCGTTCATCCGATTGCGATAAAACTTTGTCAACTTATTACTTAGATTGCGGGAAGGTTATAGACATAGTACAATTACCTAACTTTTTATTTTCTTCTCTTTCCTGCCAGCCCGAGCTTGGCTTCTTTATTTATTTTTGATTGATTTTACTCCCTATAAAAATGTCTGTTATATAAGTGACTTTTTGTAATAATAATAATTATTAATTTAATGTATCTTGACTTATCATAAGTGTAACTATGTTCGCCTACGTGATGAATAAAATATTTTTTTAATTTTTATTTTAACTGACAGTAGGTGGCGCGTGCGTATTAAAAGAGCATTGAAGTAATCTTACTACTCTTTCAAATACATTTGCTGGTTGCGAACGATATTTCCATAATAATTTCTTCGTGCCTCGGTGGCGTAGTTGTATTTTGTACACGGTACACCGCTCTGAGGTCTCGAGTTTAAATCCTGGGTTGGGAAAAGTGATATTGGTATTTTTGCTCAGTATCTGCCCGGAGTTTGTGTCCGATATAGTGATAGGCTCTGCCTCTATCATTGGACAGAACATATAGGCGAAAAGTGGGTGACCTGGTTGCACCTCGGTGTGTTTATTTTTTTTTATAATTTCTTCTGCGGCAGAAGCACGCCAGTACTAGCTAGTAACCTATTATAATGTAAATGTAAGCTAGTAATTCCATAAACCGAAACTCACCCATTCAAAATCCTTATATGTATAATTACGCGTTCTCTTTGCAGGTAAGTGGTAGGTGCAATTTGGCATCGGCCGCGAAGTCATGCCTATCTATCACAATCTCTATCAATCATGGCGGGGGACGGGTTCGATACCCGAGTGCGGTATTGCTTCAAACTTTAAACCGGCGAAGAAATATTTTCATATTTCATATTTGGATGAATCATTTACGTGAAATTATGGAAGTGTAGTTTATGAAGTAGTTAAAAGATTTTTTCTCTTCTATGGCTAATGTATTGTCTTAAAAAAAATACTTGTTTTGTGTGCAGTAGTCCAACGCATTGTCTATTTCCGCTGAAAATTGTGCGACAGTACCTAGAGTTAAAGGTCCTAAACGTAATAAATACTTATTTTTATTGCATACCTAATTAAACAAAATAATTTGCTCCTATTTAAAATAGTGGAACGTTCTTTCTATTTCAAAACAGCTTTTTCTCATAAACAACGATCAATAAATTCGCCACTACAACCGACCCTTAATTAATCAAGTATATTGAAATCAGGGCACCCACGCACTCTCCCTTAACCGGAAAATCATGTCCTTAATTTTAATTAGGGGCCCTAATGAACGCCATCTGGGGAGGTGCAGGCTAATTAAGGCCCAGTGCGACAAGCGACCGCGACACTGTCTATCTGACGCCAGTGTCCTTTATTTTGCTACGTGTGAGAAAGTATTTGTTGCAGTTTTAAGAATTCTTTCCGACTGCTTCGTTGGCGTTGTACGTGGTACTACCGAGCCGCTGTCTCAGGTTCGGTGCGCCGGTCGGGTATATTAGGTTTTTCAGTTCAATACAGCCCGGAGTTTGGAATTGTGTTAAAAACTGCAAAAGGATCGCTGCCTAGATTATATGATACATGGCACCTAACATACCTAACGAAATTCATAAAATCATATTACACGCATATTTTAATCTTTTGACGTTGTGTAAGACCTCTGTCTACCCCACAGGGATACCTATGTGAGCATGTATTTTTTAATCTACCTATACCTATACTTGCTGTTTCTAATCCAATGTTATAACAATCAACAAATTAAAAATGAATTTGGGGTATTTTTAATTATTACTCTTGGCCCTTATATTAAAACGAATACTAGAACTACTATCCAGACTTACATCAAAGCTGACCTTTCCCCCCATTTAGGTTAACAGAGATAACCTAATCACGCTACACTCATCAAAATATTCCAAGATCACATTCCGATTAGGCAGTATTCGCACTAGCCCCGAGCATTATCACACAATACGTTAACGCCTCACATTTAACCGCTTCTAATATGATCGCGACGCACGGGTAGGGGGGACCGGGAGCGTCGTGCATCAGATATGCGCGCGCGCAACGCGGGATCTATCGTCGCTGCTGCGATCTAAATAACGAGTCGATCGCGCGGATAAATCGCGTTCCCCACTCGCCGCTAGTTACCGCGCGTAATTAATGACCTCACTCAATCCCCCGCCATTATGATTTTGCTCACAAACAGTTAATAGGGCCACTGAAGTCTCAACAACGGTTGACAGATAAATGTATCTTACGAAACCGGCAGACGGTGACCCGCGTCCCATAATGTTCTGTTTTTGTCTCGGCCCTCCCCCATAAATTATTCTAAATCGGGCCCTATTAGATATTCAGAGGAAAGCTGGTGCATTTTACTAAACGCTGATCGTATATCAATCGTTCGATAGCGTCTTAGGTTCGATTCCGGGGAACAATGCGTGCGACCTGCTACCTGTTGGTTGCGATTTGTGGCGGCGTGCCGTACCCGCCCCTCCTTCGCATTGAATGATATCGTCTGTATAAATCTGGTACGTGGTAAAGCACGAGATGGGTCGCTTTTGTTTCGAACCCGAGACGTTGGGAAGATATATGCGCGGCGGTTCAGTGACTGCATTAAAATATTTCGTGGCTGCTGCCGCGGCGTATCTCCTGTCCACTGCAGGTATACGGCGCAGGAATGCGAACTTGCAATCGCTATATTTTAAACCGTTTTAAGTCTTATAGATGCTATGACGTAATCCTTTATTTCAATAACGACTAAAAGTATATTATTTGATACGTTTGCTGCACAATTCTCATATGATATGGCAGTGATTATATGCTAAAAGGCATGCGGATGGTCTTTAAAACTAAGTAAAATAATTTCTAATACAAACGTCAATAAGTGTGTTACACCAATATTGGACTAGTGTAATGACAGGTCGGACCTGATAGAGGCTTATGTAAAATCTTGTTTCACGGAGTCCGTAAAAAAGAAGCTTACTTGGTCAGTAAAACGGTGGAGACAATTTATTAGGTCTCGAGCAATCTGCTATTATACTCAACATTACATCACTGACATTTTCAAAGTAACAAATCATTTAAATCCTATTAATTAAGTCGTCTTGACGACCTTCGCTCACTTCTATCGTTGTTACATAATTCAAATTATATTATTTAGTACAGCTACAACTCTAGGAATATCGAAGGACTGATCTCTGGACTAAGTTTAGATCAGCATGAGAGTTGGACATAGAAATCTTTGAATGAATTTGATTTTGCCTTCGAAAGGATAAGCTGACGGATGCCAACTGACGGTAAGTTACCCATTCATATCGACTTTACCAGTAGTCAGCTGGTCTTAAATTAGGATATCTTAAACTCTGTACTCAATTTAATAATAACCTGTATGAGTTACAATGGCGCCCAAATGTTGTAATAATACAAGTGATACAGTGTATCCTTATTAGCTAGCCTGTTTAACACTAGTGCATTGCTATGAAGTACTTAGTGTTGTCAATTCGCACATATTTTTATCTGTAACTGCCCTAATTTTGAAAAGGAGTACAGATAACACGAATCTACGGGTCACCCACTCTATTTCATGCGACCAACAGACTTAAAATTAAGACAGACGCAACATGAACTAGAATAGTCTTGATTCATTACAACCCAAAAACGAATCAACACGTCAAACATTCCCCCCAGTAATCACGCAGACGGATCCCGCCGTCCCGCGACGTCAAGACACGGCTCATGTAAATGAAGTCTTAAACACGCTGCGTGTTACAATAATGCCCTCAGTCTTCTGTCACGGCGACAGACTTACGACTCCCGGCCAGACGTGTTTATTCAAATCTTAATGTTCCATCGTAATATTTAAAATTTATAACAGTCATCTAGAGTCGACGCGAATGCCGTCTATTATTGTATTTTTTGGGTTCTGTACGTTTAATCGGGGGGTTCGATTGGTAATGAGGAACTCTAATATACTGATTGTGTCAATGAGCATGAGAACGCACTATTATAATATACTTCCATATATTTATATATTGTTCTTGTTAATAATAAATGGTCTATAGGGTTAAACGACATCATATTAATAGCTCTCTCAAATAGGAAAATCTAACTAAACTTGATATGGTACAAAAAATATTTCTAAAATTTCCTCTGGCACTATTTGTTGAAGACTGAAGTCAATAGAAGCATCGAGATAACGAAATAAAATACCTAAATAATTAATTTAGAATTCCAAGGAACCCTCAAACCCAACACAACGGCCACCTAACCAATTCTTTTTATATAAATATGAATTATTATGATTAGCTTACACAGAGATACTTATTTGTGGCGGACGGTCGGACACGACGCGTCCACATTATTTATATATGTCTTTGGACACTGATTTGTGGTAACTAACACTAATCTGGGATATTTTTTAATTTTCATATACAGGCTGATCCAGATTTATGGTATATTATTTGGGTTTGGGACAGTCGATGGTCGATCAGGTCGCTTTGAATATAAATAAAAATTAGAATTATCCTCCAGTGAATTGCAAGTGATTTTAATACAGTAATCAACAATTAGTTAAGAATCCCTGACACGGTATAAATAATGCTGTCTTGATAAGATTATACAAAAAAAAAAACAAAACCTCTATTATTTTTATCTAAGTACCTAATGCAGTTTTGGCGGGAACTTGGAAGTGTCATGAGGTGCTCTTGTTTTAATTCATTATTTTGGTGATATTTAGTGTTAAATTGCATAATTATGGTGGTATATTATCCAATGTAGTTCTATTAAAGAACTCAAATGAAGTGAATTGAAATAGTTGTGCTAATCAAGTGTTTTTTCTGTTGCCGCTAAAACTCCTTGATAAAGTGTTGGTAAGGTAGCCACTGCTTTACTTCGACATACTACAGATAATAAAATATACAAACCAAACTTGACATTGGCAAAATGTGAACACAAATGCCATTATAAAAAAAATGTACCTAAACCTAATGTGATTCATCTCTTTAAAATATACACATTTTGTACAAAAATATTTTTGTGTTAGTCAACGATATTAAATAATCACTTTCGTTATTTTTAAAGTGAGTACATTATTTAAAAATAAAGTTCTTTATGTCAGTGTTATTTCAATCTTAGCATTTAATTAACAAAATCCATAACAAGGATAATATATTTGGATCATGCTGTGTAGTCGGTTCACTTGCCCGCTGTCCGTCTGCTTATAAACAATAAATTCTACTTAGCATCGAGAAAACTTATTAAGTTAAGCAGGGATGCATCCATCAACACTCAGGGGGGTCAATTTTAATAAAAAAATAGAGAAAATATTTATATTTGAGATATAATTTAGTTATTGCTAACTTATGGTACAGTTATAGAAATAAATTATTCTTTGAGCAGAGAAAAACATTTTTAAATAAACTCTACTCAATGCCAAATAAAGTAATTGAAAATCAGTTTGTATTATAATAACAATAAAGACAGTAGCACTGATAAATAATCATTCTCTTTCCCCCGTTATTAACCGTAAGGCATTATATAGACTTCTAATTGTCGTAAATTCGTTTGTACCTGCTACAGCATACAATATTACCCGATTAATATAACAAGCTTAGGTCGTTGTTTATGACAAATTATGACTTTCTTACTTTAGACATATTTATAATGAACATTACGTATATCATAATGATAAAGTAACAGATAGATAAACACATCTTTGAAGACGTTGGAATTATCTCGTTGTATTTAAGCGTTTCGTGAATAACTGGACCTTTAAGAATGTGTGAACGGCTTTGATATAATATGTGTATTATTTGTTGATTGTGTCTAAAAATACTGGTGCCCTTTTTATTAATTTTTGATTTATTATTTAAAAATGAAAAGCCATTTATGAACAACATGTTTGTAAATTAGTTACAACAAAGCCCATCAATACACAGATATTATAATACACATTGAACACATTGTCTCCTACAATTTATCAAGATTATATTGTATTTGGATACCAATATTTATTGCATGAAAATCTTCTTCAATTAACTCAATAGTCAAACCTGTGACCCGGAAAGAACATTTGTATTGCAATGTTCATGTTTGTACCTATATTTACACTTTGTATGTCACAAAGAAAAGGCAATAGGACTTTTATAATTTAAGCATAATTGTACATAAAATTTCTGTATACGTAATTATCCATCCCATAAAAAAAAATATCATATCAAGTCTATTAGCACATCCACACATGAGCCAATTAACCCCCATTAACATCCAAGTCCGTCCCTGCACACCCATGATATAGTAAGTAATAAACTGTCCGATCCGGTATCTATGTCGGATACCTGAAGGACCTTAAATTAGACAGATCCAGTTGGTCGGTATTGACGGGTTTTTTGTACCATCGGGTGGGGCCTTATACCTGCTATGTACCACAAAAAAGGGAATGATTAATGTATAATACATTCATTGATGTGTGGCACCGCCTTGAGTCCGGGTAAATTAGGATATCATAAAAACGTACACAGCTGTTATGTGATTGAGATATAAGGAAATCTTTCGAGTATATGATTTGGCCACACTGGTCTCACCAGAATTTGTCCCTGTGTAATTTTATTTCCATTATTCACCGCTTTGTGTTTCTTAAATACAACGTATTAATATATTACGTTTCCTGATTTTCCATAAATGTTAAAACTGCATCGAAACGCTAATTGTCGGTGGTGTGCTGTTTCGGATTCGATCTCCTGTTTGGGTAAAGTTATATTGGAGATTTCTTTCAAGAAATGCTCTATATGAGCCCGCGCCCTGAAATCGTCCTTGGAGAATCGCAAAAGACCTGAAGCAGTTGGCCGAATGTGAGTAAGATATACCCTTTCCCCGAGAAGGAAAAAGGCGTAATACATGTAACTCCTATTTGAAAGTGATCCATGCTAATGAGATCAAGTGATAAATCATGCTGTACCACCGATAGCGCGCAGAAAGTCGTGTCGGCGACACTTCGCGTCGGCTGTCACTCCGCCGGGTATTTATGGACACGGCGCGTCATCGATGCACTATTAACTGGACGTTTTAGTACTATTCTCAAGTCTATGATTTCTCTCTCCCTTGAATAGAGTTGCATGTGGGCTTAGAATGTGGCAAAAAACACGTGTTAAGGACTAACTTCTCCTCACTGCCATTGCTTAACGCCAAGTGTAGAGTAAGACTAGAGAAGTGCAGAGGCAGTAAAAAGATATAATATCATGGTATATTTTGTATCTTTCGAGCAGATTCTATCTGCATAGTTATCTGGTTTGTTTTATTCACTCATCAAGCAGTGTACAAGGATCATTGTAATTTGGTTTGAAATATTTTACAGCCAGTGTAATATGAAACTTTACATCTAATTTGTTAGAATAACGAGCGCAATTCAGTGTCTCTGTCATTTTTATACGGCATTGTTTAACAAATTTTAGTAATCAGCCAAACTTCCATGCAGTTGCATCAAAAACACAATTCTAGGCCAATAAAAATTTCAACCAATCGCTATTCGCATCCGGCACATCCAATCTCCGAAACTCCGAAATCCGGGACATTTGGCAACACTGAACAGCTAAATTATTGGCAGATCTAGCCGACAGTCTAATAAATACATAGCGATTGTAATTGGCGACGCGGCGACATTTATTGCGACTAGCGACCGACGCGTGCGTTTATCAGTTCACTAATATTCGTTGATTGTCATAAAATTATGCAAAGGTCTGGATTTTGTGTCAAATTGATTGGGATTGAATGTTGTGTTTTCGGTATTTCTGGAGTGTCTCGGGCAATCTAGAAATCAATAATGTCAAAAGTCTCCCTGTTTGAGTCAGCAACTAACCCAAAAAACTAATTTATTACATTTGATGTTGTGATTTAGTGAATTATAGCATAAAATTATTACCTACATAATTAATAAAACTTTCATATAAATCTCTAATTAACTTTGGAATTTAATTTAATGAATGTCGCCGATTTCTGCCATCTGAATATGCGCGCGCATTACACATCTATTGCGCGTGATAAATAATGCAAAAATGACAATAAATCAATTCACTCCATACCGCAATCACGGCGCATGCGCGACACTGGACATGCCGTGTCATAGGTGCGCGCGCGCAGTTAGCGCGCCAACTGACAGTCAGGGTTGTCAGGCTTCGGAAATAATTGGAAAGTGTTTTCTAATAATTTAATCAACTTTCACAAATTAAAGAAGTACCTGTTAAAGGTCCTAAGTATCGTATTAAAGTTAATTAGAATTATTGTTTATAAAAAATAATGTTCATGATGGGGTTTGCGGATATAAATTTTTGGTAATGTTGATCCCATCTGAGAAACATTACATTACTTGATGATCGCCAGGTTTATGCCGGCATGGATCAACATGAGCTGACGTATATATATGGCTTGTTGGAACGTATAACTATAGCAAAATTTTCACCGCGTGTACTCTTGATATCCAGTCTGTTATAAGATCCAGTATGTTCCTACAGGCAAGTTACAATTTCTAATTAAAAATACTAGCTTCTACTCTGCTCTCATGAATTCGCTTTGCAACAAATCTTGATAAAGTAGTTATTTCTCTGGTTCCAAGCTTTAATCGTGTTAGTTTAGCCGTGACAGCGTAACATACAGATTTACTTTCGCATTTACAATTTCAGTATGGATAACCCGACAGCCCTAATGTCCGCCATCTTGTTGCACTGAACATTCTGTTTAATATATTTAGTTAATGGCGATGATACTATTGTGATAGTGCGTAAGTTACGCGTTGTCAGGACTGACTCAGGCCGGGATGACGGCTTGATGTCATATTCCTAGCTACAGGATTAGACTGGCGTGGAGAGAAACCTCAATTTATTTCGAAATTGGATGTGCTTGATAAAATGTGGTAAAGATCTGCTGTGAGGAGATATAATTAAATCGACTTGACATGCCAGTACCACTGTCCCAGTAAACTGCTGTTGCGTTAGTGAGATTATCGAATATTTAACAACGGTCTTGTCTTCCTCAATGAGTAGCCCTTTAGCACGAATATGTTCTGGGAGGTAGGTACCCCAGGTAATTATTTCCGGTTCTTGCTGTAAAATGATGGATATAATTCTGTATGATACATAACAATTTCGTCTGCCATTCGTATCAGAATTTTTTTGAAACATTCGGCACAAAAGAAAACTACATAATTTATACAACCTATATCTTTGAAAACATTGGAAGACATGGGAATATTGCTCTACGCTTTGATAGTGTGACTGCGAAGAAATCTAATTGAGGCCAACTCAGGTATAGTGTCAATTAAAATACAAATCTATGTCTGCCAAATCGTGGCAAACCAATTCCTAATCCAAAACAGTTCAAAATGGACATGTGATTCATCGCTTAGTGATATTAATTAAGGAAAGTGTTAAGTTACAACTGTTTCACGCGGCGATGTTCAGCATGTCCTTAGATGATGTGTCGGTCAAAAACCTCTCGTTATAGCATGAAAGTGATGGCGGATTTGTAAAGATATGATCACATTGGGGTTGGGAAACGTGCCGGTTAAAATATAAAATTATGAAAGGTAAATGTGAAGAGGTTTTTGTTGTATAAATGCATAACTTTGTCTTTTTTGTTGCCGTTTTTACAATAAAAATCAAAAACAATTTCATTCCAATAGCAACGCGAGCCCCGATCCCTGTAGCCTTCTAGGCGGTAGAGATCAGTTACCTTCAGGGTCTGCCGTGCCTGCAGTTTTGGCTTCTTCTTTACATCGAAGAATACTATACATAGAAATAAAAGTACTCTTGGTTCTTTTTACTCGCATCGTCTATCGCAGCATAATATTCTTCTGGGATTCTAACTGACATTACTAAACAATGATATAAGGAAACAGTGTTAACAAACCAATCAACCCAACGTCCATCTCAATCACAACCAACATGTACACGACTGTCTATCTGTCACTGCTTAACAAATGCAGACAGAAATTGATGCGAGCATGGACAGTGAAAAACGCGGAATCGCGCGTCCGGCCGCCCGACTATATATAGCGGCGCAGCTGTCGCACCGTGTCGCCGCGTATCAAACGCGCCGTTTGTCATCGCGCGCGCGTCTTAGAGTAACCTTTCGCGCCGTGACAGACGGGCGGGCCCGCTGAATGATATTAATTAGCGCATACGAATTACACGCTCGGGTGTCGAGAAAATGTTCGGGTGATCGCTAGATTTTGGAATGTAATTTTTATGAGACGCTTTGTGTGAGAGAGATAGATTAGAGATACATGGATAAAATTCTAAGAAGATGTCATGTAGGAGACTTTGTTCGGACTTGTTTATTTTGTTTAACTCTGCTGCCATGCATTGTGTTTAAGTTGGGTTCAATATTTCAGTTTGTTCAGTTTCGTACACCTACTATGATTTTTGTCTCTGCACCGCCTCAGGTTGACTGGCAGAGAATGCTTTCGGCATTAAGTCCGCCTTTACATAACTATGTATAATTTGCAAATAAATAACATAAAAAATTAAGGGAGATTTAAACAAGTGTGCTCTGGTCATTATGAGACACATCTTATGTCTTATGACGTCGAGCGCAATTCACTGCCTTGTAGAACAATTCTATGTTCAGGATGATGACATCATGTCAAATACCACCTGACGAGAAACTTGCTCGTCCAATAACTCAGTTCTATAAAATTACAATATGTATATTAATGTAGTCCAACTGTCATGTCAATTTGAACTCCCACGTAGACAGGCCTAGTACATTTAAAAAGTAAACAATATCTTGTTCTAACTACAGACGTTTGTGCAATATCAAAATAGATTGTAAGCTCATAACCGCAGAGATACATTCGTGTCAACCCAATGTCGTGTAGGCGTTATAGTAATCACCTGCTTATTGAACGCATCAATAGACTGCAACACAACACAAATACGTCTCTTTAATATACTGTATAAGCTACACGGAGTCAAGGTTTAGTTATAAGGTTAACCAATCAAAACTGTGGCTCATTAAAAATAGAATATGCGTTATAATGCTACCTTTACTTGCCTATATTTATATATTTTGACGAGCGCAGTGCAATGTCCCGCAGTGCTTTACAATATTCAGGTATTCCTTAGACATGAATGTCACTTGCTATGAGACAAACAGCTTGGTCGTCTCGCTATTCTAAAAATAAGAATTTATATTATATATAATGGCATACAGTATATGTTTGGACGTCATAAACAAGTGACAAGTGACAATAAGCAGATGTTTCATCTCTGAGAAGTTAGCCAAGGCGGCTATTAACGAGTGTCGTGTCTATCCAATTATCTAATCTGTGGTGAGCGACGTGTGGGCCGGCTGCTGTCGCGTGCGTTCTGCCAACTCGCGGGTATCAATCTTATGTTTAATACGCTCAAACGAGGTACGAATTTTTGACTGATTTTCATATGTGGCAATTGCGTTTTGAGGTGAGGAAATATTTTAGGATTATAGGGTTTCGTGTGGGCGAATTTGGGGATAATGGCTGCTTTTGAATAATACTGCTATAAATGCGTGAGTTTGTAAAGTTGTTTGTATGTTTTTTAGAAGTAAACTTAAATTTCCAAAAACGGTTGGACGTGGTTCACAGTTCTGTTTTTTTTTTTTTTAATGAATATATAAAGGAGATGTCCGCTTTTTGTATGGGTGCTGGGCCTCAAAATCTAGGCAGGCTCAAACTTTAAGGATATTAAAGGGGCAAAATATGAATCTTGGATCCATTAAAAAAATATTTTTAGACCCCTCCATTTATAATTACCTTTTTAAAGACGTTCAAATCAAGTGTCGTTTTCAAGCAAAATAAAATTACATAAATCTCAAAATCGGAGATCTTTAAAATTAAAAGATTCATTGCAAAAGGCAAATTTTTAAGTCTTGGTCACATTAAGCTACTTTTAGCCCGGAAAATCTTATGTTGGATTTTGAAACCGTGGAAGGGATAAACAGGTGGAGCCGCGAGCGTAACCTAGTTCAAGATAATCTCAAAAACACGGCACGCATTACGCTATACTGGCGGAGAAGCGACAAGGCGTTACATAGCCTCAAGTCAACAATTTTTTCATGTAAATTCGTTGAAATTTCCCACATGACTGAGCCCGGCTTATTTAGCCTTCCCCCAATATAGGGCTTAGTGTATTCATTTAAATAATAAATAACTTTGGATAAGGTATGTTTTGTAGTCGACTGCGATCACGGTACACTTGATAATAATATTGTAAAGACGCGTAAAACAAGCGGACCTCCGAGCTGTAGCTACATACATACAGACATCATACTTTTTTCTCTTTACAGGGGTAGGCAAAGGTGTATCACCACCCACATTTCGCCAGCTATGTTAAGGTCTTAATGTAATAGGTGGCGGGCCTATTGCCATTTACCGGGCACATTTCCAGACTCCGGGCTGATGCTGAGTAGAAAAAACCTTTATCACTTTGCTTGACCCGGGAATCGAGCCCGAGACCTTAGCACTGCAGTCGTACTGTAATACAACTACGCCACCGAGGCAGTCCGAGCAAAAGCTAGATCAATATAAGAACGTTTTTAGACTTATCATATCTTCTCTTAGCAGTTTTTCTAGATCGCTCCCATGATCAATGTGCAATCATCCAACTTGGTGCTAGTACACTTTCTCAAGTTTAAACGCCTCTTTTTCATATTTTACCAAGCAGGTGCGATCGATTCGGAGATGTACATAGGAAACAGCAGATAACTCTTATTGTCTACTTTAGTTGTAAGTTGCATGTTACAGACAGACGACGCGCAAGCGACTTATTTTGAACCTTAAGGTGGTCGACCATACACTTTTCTGACTGTACAACAAAATAAAAACCATAAACTAAAATATTTTCTACCAAAAAATTATTCGACACCGCCCTTCAACCGAACACTGAATCTGATGAACTGCGTCCCACCAAAAAACCCCAGTGATTAAATAACAAAAAACAAGAATATTTAAACCGAAAATAATCCAGCACATAAATAAACTAGATAGAAGCTCTCATAATAAACTCCATAACTTTGCGACGTTAATACAAAACAAAGATACAAAAACCTATTACAGTAAATCAGGAATATGACAAAGGAAAGAGAAAAAATCACAAAGAATGACCGCAGAGCGGAGTCGACGAGTGAGGGAAGAAATGGCTCGGAATCCATAAATCCACGGGATCCTGATCTTGAGACCATCACAAATATGTCAAAAATAGCCATAAAATGTTCCGGAAAGCGTCCCGGGATAGTTTATTCGAGCTAACACAATGAGAGTAGAAATATTGTGGCGCGATTGATGAAAGTGCTGCGGTGATTACGGGATTCCCGCGTCCCGTGACGAATACGGGATGTTTTATATGTTTGTACCTGATGGTTAATGCTTTGATGTTGGGGATAAGGTTCAGTTGGAATTTATGACTTATGTACTCGATATATAATCCTTTCTTGGCACATAGGCACAGACGTGTGGGGGCGAGTTATTAATTCGTATTATTTAGTCGATTGAGATGTAATTCAGTACAATTTAACATAACGACTGTTTAGAAGTGTGTTGCAATAACATTTTGAATAGTCGTGATGCATTTGACAATCACTTTAGCATGATAGATCATAAAACGTTAAATTTTTACACGCCCGAGCTATATTGAAGCAGTGTTATATGTATACTATGATTTTTTGTATCTTCGTATGCCGTCTAGGCGGTAATTCTTTTAACAAAGTATATTTTTTTGTGCTTTTGAATGTGGATATTTTATTTTAGATATCCCATAAGTTATTACATAAATTGGCATGTAAGCACGTTGTTAATCAAAACTATCTTATAGAGAAACGCAAGCGTAATGCATAGTTGCTACTTATTACTTGTTTATATAACCGGCAACACTTTATTTCAACATAATAAAAATTACCTGCCTGCCTGACTGCCTCGGTGGCGTAGTTGTATTACGGTACGACTGCAAGGGTGAGGTCTCGGGTTCGATCCCCGGGTCGGGCAAAGTGATATTGGATTTTTCTATTCAGTATCAGCCCGGAGTCTAGAATTTGTGCCCGATATGGCGATAGGCTCGCCCCCTATCACATCATGGGACGGAATACGCTTGGCGAAAAGTGGGTGCACTAGTTGCGCCTCTGCCTACCGCTTCGGGGATAAAAGGCGTGAGCATGCGTATGCGTATGCGTAATAAGAATTAAATTTAAAAAATAAACATTTTATGTGCTTCTTGTAGGTTCTTTTTAATTTTTACCGTTATTTAAGTTGCATATTAAAATGATATTGTTCTCTTTATCGCAGTAACGGCGGGCAATTACAAATTAAAATAAAACAGAAAACTGATTCAAAATTTAAAAATATACTGTAATGGTTCTCATAAAGGATTATAATATGAAATTAATACAATTTCAAATTGAGAATGTGTTCTTATAAAAGCCATTCACGTTCATTCAGTTTCGAAATTTTTGTACCGTTGTAATTTTGCAGTCACGTTTCACGCATCATCGATGATTCAACTTCTTAAGATTGTTATATTAAAAAAATTATAACATTACAGGGGCTAAAGTTCATCTGATATTTGTGTTATTTATAAAAATATATAGACCTTAACTTAGGTGATGGTCCGCCGTGGCAAGTACTGGCTTTGTCTAATTCTGTCACCACTCACCAGTGCGTATATGCCATGCATTGTATTCCAATATGAAGGACGATGTAGCTAAAGCAGTTACTACTGGGTATTATATTTAATGTGGTAGAGTAACAAAATCAGTGCAGTGCACTGCAGATATAATTCAAGGTTCTGGGTTACCACCAACCAAGCGAGCCACTGGCTCTGTAAATGAGTTTTATAAATAAATATCAGTCACTGTTCAAATACTTTGTAATAATAAATTTTAATTCAATGCAAAATAATAAATTCGAAACTGTAAACATTTTATAGAATTTGAAATATAACATGCGTTTATTGTTCTAAAGACATGCAATGTAAAATCCAATGTTGCCATATTCCTCGTCCAAATTCCAGACACATTAAAAAAGGGATTTTAGTCCAAATCTATCAGTCAATAAACAAAAAAGTCAATTCCGCATTAAATGACCCGTCATTGACACGTCACTTTGACATCATCAAATTCAAAAATGGAACGCGTCGAACGTACAGTCGTACCGAAAAGCCGTTATCCGGCCAGTACGGGTTGATATATATAAATAGGCGCAATTAGCTTTGATTTATACACGGGCGGACGGATTAAACTCGGCGATTAATATCGACATCTGCGCCGATCGATCCTCTCGCGACCTTTAACTTTTCTCCGTGACTGTACTTATCGGTATGGCCGGTTGCGAGCACCGGCCATTTGTATTATCGGCTTATAGTGTATGATACTTAGAATGTTTGTACTGATGTTTTAGTTAGGCCGTGCTTAACAATCGTTTGTTAGGATGGTGGTATAGAGATTAGAGATGGTACTAATGTTGGTACCTAATATAATGTAGCTTGTTTGATAACCTTGAAGTTTCTCACCGTTCGTGTCGATGAATAGACCCATTTCTATGCTGAAGTTATCGACCCAAATAGTTTCTTCTAATACCAACTGCATCGAAAATACTGACAATTAATATTCTATAGCTGATTAACGAATCCGTAAATTAGATAAATATTGACATGTTTTAAAATATTGGTGCCCGAACTAAATTTTCCATCCACTGAGCTATTTGTTGTTAAGTCGCACTACTTTTATGTTTTGGATGGAAGGTGACGACCTACGTATAAAGGTTACAGAAAACAAACATCAATGTATACGTATAACCTTTAAAACTATAATAGTGTGTATTGACGTCAAGAGTGAGTTTTATGTGGAACGGCACAACAGACGGAAAAACAAACAATGTTACAATACAAAAACCGCCTTTTGAGTTCGATACGCGATGACGCTGGGACGAATTAAACTGACGCCGAACAACGGAAACCGTGGAGACGTACGATAGTATGAGTTTTTAAAATTCTTTTAAATTGATAGGACATTTAAATTGATTAATTGATATCGACGTATTATGACGTCTTTATTTTTTATAGGGCAGGGCGTGCGACGACGTTCAAATTTTATGTCAAGATTGATAAAAGACACGTCTGTTACAATTTCTTGTAGATTCTTGAGATAATCTAGCAATATATATATATCGGTATTCCATGCCAAATTTAAATTACTGAAAGAGATGACATTATGTGATATTGCCAAATTTAGTGCATAGACGGTTTGAACACACAATACCTATTCTTTCTTTGACCGTAAGAGCCATATCAAAAATATCGGCCAGCCCAACACCTCCCCTGTGCGTGATCCGCTCGCCGGCTGTGTACACGACGCGAACGTCCCGCGCTGTCTGTTCGTTATCATTGTCTACGGCTTTATATATTTCATTATATCTGTCATATTATACGGCGACTAGATTGTCGTAGAGGTGACAATCGGACCGCGTCCACTGTACCTCGCTTGTTTATGAGTTCGATTGTATAGGTGTTCTGTCTGTGTGTTAATTTATAATTTGTTGATGTAAGTAGCATGTTGATGGTTTGTATTTGAGTAGCATGTAGATTACCAGACATATTTTTTTTGTTCTAGTGTTGAAGCAGTATGTTTAGGTTTTCTGTAGAGATCATGGGTTCTATTTCTAGATTGTACATCTAAAATGGTGTGTAATTCTATTTGACAAAACGCAAATCTCAGCGAAATTAAGATGCATTAGTTGCGCCTCTATCTGTCTCTCGGAGATGTGAGAACGCATGTATTTATGATATCCAAAGAAATACTTAGCTCTAAAAACCAGGTAATTTCTATATTACTGATACTAATAACAAACTATATTTCACAATACACAAATAATTTTTGAGTTTATACTCATCTTTCATCAGATAGCGGGAATAAACGTTAATAAATCTATCAATCTGGTCTATGACGTCCATACACGTCACAGTGGAAGATATTTCTGTAGCGGGCGGGCATCATCGGTAAATCTCTCAGCGGCACACAAAACTCTTGGACGTGACTTTTTATCGATTACTGGAGTCTATTTTGATTAAACAATCTGGATTCCGCTGGATCGCGCCTTTAAATAGAATTTTGAATGTTTAAACGACTAAGAAACTAAAATGGAATAGTTAAGTTTTGTCTAGTCATAAATATTTATATTCGTCGAAATTCTTTTACATATAATTACTGGACATCATTACCCGACAAAAATATTGATGACAAGCTCAACCAGCTGCTTGTGAAAATAGCCTTTACTTATCTAATAATCTAGTCACTACTAATAAGACCAAAGTCTTTATATTTCAACGATGGCATATATTAACAACACTATCTTTACGCTATCAGACTAACTTTATCCCTCGCCTACTCTTAATTGCAATACCTACGTCCAATAATCAATAGTTACAATAAAGTCGATGGAAGTTGCGCTCTCGAGTGTCGGCTGACAGCGGTGTCGCGTCTTAAGTGTCACTCGCAAGTGACAGCGCGTTTTGTCCGACTGTACCTAAGCTGTGACGTGAAAGGACTGTCGCGCACACGTGACACGTTATTTCGTTGTCGACTGTACTTCTGTGTTGATATTTTTTTTATTTCTGCAGTTATTTGAATGATATTAGACGGAATAGGAAAAGTTACATGAAGATAAATACACCCCGATATGCCCGTTGCAATTCATTCAGATAACGCTATTTTCTACTATACAGCCGAAATAAATATGGTCTCATAACCCATACAAAAAGTCCGGCAGCGTGTCTCTATGCCCCATGGTATTGCAGATGTTCATAGGCGGCGGTGATCACTTAACATCAGGTGAACCGTAGGCTCGTTTGCCCCCAATACTATAAAAAAAAGAAAAAAACACACGTCTTTTATCCCTGAAAGGGTAGGTAGAGGCGCAACTAGTGCACCCACTTTTCGCCGTGCGTATTCCGCCCCATGATGTGATAGGGGGCGAGCCTATCGCCATATCGGCCATAAATTCCAGGCTTCGGGCTGATATTGGTTAGAAAAACCCAATATCACTTGGCCGGCTCGGGGATCGAACCCGAGATTTCAGCATTGCAGTCGTACCGTAATACAAATACGCCACCGAGGCAGTTTTTAAAGATAAAACAATTAAATATCCAAACACCGCTTCCCAAACAAATTCCAACCCAAAACGAATATTTCATTAAAATATCCCAATAATATCCGCACAATTGACACGCGGATACGAGTAGTGCAAGTAGTGTCGGATACGTGACGATGTATTTTTGTCGTAGCGTCAATAAATAATGCCCACCGGTCAAAGTCTGAGAGCTAATGTATGTTCATCTTAGCCCAGCCTTTATGTTGCCTGAAATGGGCGTACTAGTGGTAAAAAAATATTGTGGACGAGTTTAAAGTGAGATTTAACGGTTTATAAGAGCTGTGTTTTTTCGTAGAAGTTGATAAATAGTAATAATATTTTTCACACTAGCTCACCTCAGGTCCACGTCAATATTAAACCAATCTGAATACATTTGGGATTGCATTATTCTCATTGATAAAGACAGAAACTAATGCTTTATGTAATAAACAATTTATTCATATACTTGTTACTGAACATTTTCAATAAGACGCATGTTGGGCTTTATTCTTCAAACAGCATTCAGGGCTTTATTTGATTTACTTATATCAAATTAATATTAAGATCTAAAAAGTTACATTTAAATTAATACAGGCTACTACCACTACAGTGACAAACTATACCTTATTTACCTTACTCACATCAGCATGTACCCATACATTTTCATTAATGTGTTCCCGATCGAGAACACGTAGTACCTCGGTGTTGTCTCGAGGACGTAACTGTAGTCTGGACAGAAGCACAATTACTGAAATAACTGGGCTTATCGGCGATTGTCCGCCGCGCGTCTACGCTTGTTGCGCCGAATTTACGCCTGTAATTAAGGGTTTATTTGCGACTATTTATGATTAAAAAAAAGATTGTTCTAAATTTGAATTGAATTTTAAAAAGTATAGTGGGAAGTCAGTCAATATGGATGTTGACATAATTTTTAAGTTGTTCTTTTGAAAAGGTTTAAGTTTTATTTAATTGGAGAAGACTTTCGTAATTACTTAATTGGATTTCATTTTAATAGCTTCCAGTAACAAAATATAAAAATATTGAATAACAACTGGCGCTTAAACGAAACATTTTTTACACGACTTATGCAAATGGACGCCCACATAGAACTTTTAAAATAACAAACGTATAGTTAAAAGTATCGTAAAAATTACATTAAATACATAAATTGATAATTTTACCGTCACGTGACCTTGGGATCACAAGCTTTGTTTTTCGTGTTCGAAATTCGAATCGTGTGGGATTTTTAACGATGGCCATTAATTAATTAGAAACTGAATTTGCATAAAACAGAAATTAATATCGTTTAGTGTTTATGCAGATTTTTTATGTAGCATTTATTTTATGCATTTTGTCGTGCTAATTTATTGCATGTATTAATATTTTTATTGATGATTTTCTTTGTTTTGTTGCAGGTAAGCGAAGTTGAGATACGTGCGCAGTTTCGTTTCTAAATTTAAATTGACTTTTTGAGCGTAAGTGATAGATATTTGTTTTGAATACCTGTATAGGTAATGACTAGATACTGTCAGCTAGTTCCAGGAATTCAAGTATACAAAACATGTATGTGATAGATCTAAGGTCGGTTTAATTAATCTTTGTATTACAACAGCGAGACCGAAATAAATTTTGTTAGTACTGATAAATTTTAATATTAGTAATTAACCCACTATTTTAATACGAATATATAAAACAAAAGCACATCAGTAGTTAAGCAATCAAAGTACATCCGAATACTCAAAACTCCACGGTAACCAGTAAATTTGTCGTATAATAAAAACAACATCCATGCATCAATTAAACAGCATTAAAGATCAAAAGCGCCGCGACGTCCTTAAGTAGCTTCACATTTAACTATCGTTTATTTTAAACCATAAAAATTTATGAGGTCTAAATATTTTCACCGCTTCGCGATGGGCGGCGTTTTAGGGTTATAAAGTTGGTCGTAAATGGTCGTAAAAAGGTAATGGTTCCGTGACAGATGGTGGTCGCAAGTGGCGAGCGCGGCGTGCGCAGGCGCAGGGCCGTGTCGGCCAATCGCAGCTCACTGCCCTACGCCATTTTATTACTAGACATGTCATAGTACAGTTACGTCTTTATTGCACGAAATAACGTCGACTTACAATTCCCTTAGGTAATCGGATATTCTTGCTTTACTAATTGAGTCTTTACTATTTACTTACATCTTTTAAATCGGTGGCAATAAGGGTCATGAGCCGACTTCCTAATAAGAGATCAGAAATATCGGTTTCGAGTCTTTTCGAGAGAAAACTAGCCTTTATAATCTAGAAAACGCTCTATCAATATGTTTAACATCTAAAACCTAGCAAACATCTTCATAATATATTAATTTTGTGTGATTTATGCCCCAAACATGTTACAATTATGCTCTAAATATTTTCTTAATTTACATTTAATCTCAAAATCTATGTTTTTTTGGAATCGAACCCTGTTAAAAACGGACAGGGTACTCGTGTTTAAGGTGTAAATGAGCCGCTACATTGTTTTTATCTTATCTCTTGAAATAAACATCGTCAGTACGCGGTCTTGCTGATTGTGAATGTAATTGCCCGCAATGAGAAAATCGTTCTGTCTCGCTCTGTATGACTAACGCTTGCGAACACTTATTTCCATAATATTGTTATAACTATTATTTTTAATTCGAAAAACATACAAACAAAAAAATTGTATTCTCTGAAATGATAGGCTGAAATAAGTACGGTAAGGTCCACAATGAATCTAAATTGCTTCTTATATTTTTTTTGTCTAACGTCTTTTCAATTTTTCTTCTGTCATCGACTCTTTGCTCCACCAACCCAGGTTGAGGCCATACAGGTTGTTTCTTAGAACAAGTCCTCAATGATCCCAATAGATTGTTCTTATTCCAATCCAATGTTGGAAAAGCTTAACACATTTTAAACCATGAAGACATGAGCTTAGATTCTACAACCAGCCTCCTAACTCTAGGGCGGAAGCTACACATAACCATTTGTCCTGCCCAACCTGAGAATCGAAATCAAGACCTCCCATATCACTTATCACTGGGCCTAATTAGTCATCATGTTAATATTGTTATCTCAGCCTTATGGAATCACTGATCAGTCACTGCTTACACTTCCGCGTTAGTGCGGATAAATTGGCGCGATACGTTATCTTACCTGGACGCTTGTTAGCGATCGGAAGGCATACACTACCAACAACACTAGCTTAATTATTGTCATTCTAGTAGGTACTTGAGCTGTGAGGGGTCAAGATTCAAGATAAATCTATAAGAAACTTAGGCGATGGTTTAAGAAACTATTCAATAGTTTCAGTGTCCGTGTTGAAATATTTTTAGCTGACTGTTATTACCCGACTGTGTTAGAAGGAGAGTAATGATTTTCGCCAACCGAATCATGAAGACTGTATTTATTGTTGATTTTGAGTTTAGCAAGAGTGACGTTTTGGCAGGAATAAATAGGATTAGGCATCGCGTATTCTTTTGGTTAAGGTATTACTCCTGAAGATATTAAAACAGTTTAAAGTTTAAACGCTATGCTACTAAGGATATAGTAGTGCCATCTAGCGGAAGAAATGAAATACTCAGTTAAAGTGAGTTCAATACAAACCTGATTTCCAATAACGCATCCGTTCACACCAATACATAGCCCGCGTGAGGGCCGCAGCGCCGGTACAAAAAACCAGACGCGGATTGATAGCTTGCCGTGAACAATTTAATAGTTATGTACGCACAACAAAGCTGCGCACGATTCGAAGGGACGAATCCATCACTCTGTCAACTTTAAAAAACGGACGCACCGCCGGCCAATCACGGCGCACCATTTGAATAATTGTTCGTTCGACGTCGACCAATAGCGTGCGCCCGCGGCACTTCTTATTCCTTATTTCTAAATGATTAATGCGATATGCGGACGTATTTACGATCGGCTGTGAGCCGATTGTGAGTGATCTGTTCGGCCGGTGTCAGTACTGAGTCAAATTTACGATTGCATGTCCGAGAATCGTGCGTCGCTGAATGAATCATTGCTCATATTTTATTGCGTAATGTTCGACGCGGATTGTGCTGATTTTTGATACGGTCGTGTCGCGTTGTCGCTGTATTGACTCGCACGACCTGTTGCGAATCTCGTCTGTCAATTGTCGCTAATCTTGATCGCTTTAATGAGCCGGCTAGATTGCCAGATGTGCTGGTTTTCTTCGCGTCTTGATTTTAATAGTGTTTCCTAACGTTAGTACAATGTCAGATGAAGTTTGTAATCCGCATTTTCGAACTCATTTAGATTGTAAGAGAGTCAATTTCGATCTACTTAATATATTTATAACATTACATTCATAACAGTTATAACATTTATACAAATAAATGATAAAAAATGTTTTAATTATTACAATTTATCAACTAACAATTTTGTTTAGAAATGTTTAATAACATTACGAGCTATGTTTCGATTGTTTAGTATCAAAATTAAAAAGTAATAGACAAAAACAAGAAACAGTCTTGTAGACGCTTAATTCTTAAGATAAAAGAAAGCTACAACCTTATACCATAAGAAACTATCTTTATCTAAATAAAATTGTTTCCCGTGACATCCTAAAATATTAATGTGCCTGCCCTCACTTTACAAAGATCCTAGAATAAAGATCTATTTGTCTTCAAAGACAACACTACACCTCTAGTTAATGAATTAGACCCATCATTAGACAAAGGGACGTTTCAATCAGACAAGTGACTTAAGTCTAATCTGTTTAAGTCCACAATGCACAAAAAAGAACGTTAATTATCTAATCGCGCACGCAATCGGCCGGCATAATGAAGGCGAGTGGCGGCGCGGGGGAGGCGCGGCAGCGACGAGGAGCGGGCGACGCGTGATCGCGGCCGTCCCACATAAATCTGTCAACTGGGCTGCGCCAGCGCACGGTAACGCACACATCTTGATCTAACTCAGAGATCAGCAACATTTTGTTGTAAAGTTATTTATGAAATATTTTTAACATTTCTACAAGATTTGTTATGTACGATGTGTTAGGATATCCACCGTATCAGCCCTGTATAATTATATACTGCCCACTGCAGAGCACGGTCTCCTCTACTACCAAAAAACATGTTTAACTTAAATATGATTTATGCCATGTAATTGAATCTGTCGGTTGAAACTTGATGGGACGAAGAGTTTTAATTTTATTTATATTCGATAACAGTTTTCTAAAATAGACGAAATTCTTTTACTTTATTCACTAGGCCTTTGGTAAAGATTAATAACACATTTTGTTTTATTAAAAACACCAAGTCTAACTAATATGTATACAGGAATTGTTTATAATTAAAATGTTTTTCTGTAACAACTATTTAAACTAAAACAACGTCCAAATAATAATGTAACACAATAACACCGAGTAAACAATTTACAAAAAATATTTTAAAGTATACTGTAAACTTTAATTAAAATACAACTGCACGCTGTATTATTAAAAAAAACCTAGTGACGCAAACGTTGGCGACCACTGGCATCTGTGCGTGTCCCAAACGGAAAAGCTTGGTGATTTGTGATTAGAGGCTTTTAAATTTATGTACCGATTGAGAGACGTCGGTGGAAATTCTTTTGTTCGCTTTTGTTTGCCTTTTTTATATGTTTATATCGTGTTTATGTTGTTACGTGATTGAGTGTTCTAGTGTTTTTTAAATATTTTTGAAACTCGAATGTTGGAGTTAAAACGTTGAGTTGTGAAATGGGATATAATTTTAGATGGTTTATGACGTCTGATGTTTATAATTAGTGCAATGGTGGTTTAAATGCTAATTTATTTTATGTACACAAAATAAACGGAAAATCTTGACTCACTGAGATACAAATCTTATTTGTGGCTATCAGGAAACGAGAAATTTTAAGTTTCGGTCTCAAAGCGTCCGGATACTATTTTTTATAGGCGCTGGAATCAAACATGCGACCATTTCACACGGCTCGCCCACTGCCCTAAGACAACAGAACTTAGTGATATTCTTATTGAAAAAGAACATAGAAATGTTCGTAATTAGAATTATAAAGTCAACCAGTTTCATTAATTAGGTACCATCTAAGGAAATAATACCATTTAGCTTCTAGAAGCCGTTTTATCAAAGGTGATCTATTGAAGAAAAGGTTTTTGTATAACACAGATGAGATATTAAAGTAAATTCTCGTTTTTATGCAATTCGAACTAACGAGAAAAGTGACGACACGATAATTTTGTTAACTTTTCACCTCTTCGAATATTTCGCTAGTTTTGGATTAGCTACCTGCCTACATTCTGTAAGCCAGCGGCTGAGCTATTTAAGTTTCTCATTAAACTTGCCTAGGCGTGACGCAAGAATCCCAATAACCGGTAAATGCTTCGTGTCAATGTAATATTTTCTAGTGGGCTTACCGGCTACGGGAGACCAAAACATCCTAGAATTCTTCAGGAATTTTAGGAGTATATATGTTAGTTTGTCATACACTATTCTTCCGTTATTATTAGTAGCTGATGCAGCAGACTAGCTCGTCGGCTGACCTATGCTACAAAAAATACCTTCTACAGATCAAACCAAACGTCTAAATTCACTCAGTCATGATACCCGCCACTGCATATCTTGTAAGACATGATCAATAGTGATATTTCACCGAGCGGTGAAACTCGACGTGTCTTAGGGAGCACTTATCAGTTTATAACCATCCACAAGTAAATTAAAGACTGAGAGAAGTTGAAAGTATTAATTTCCCACTTACCTCGTCATGGCATATCAGTATCAACAGATTTCTGATCAAAATCACCTTTCCCGAATAATTTAATATTTACGTCAATAACCGGATTCGAATCTGCGATCTATGTTGAATCGGCGGGCTCGCGATCGAACAATAGTGCATTAGATAGGCACCGAACCGACGGCCGTCGGGCATGTGGGATGGCTCACTGAATTTATTAGTTACGTTTTATTTTATATTTATGGAATAGGTATTGTTTTGAAATGCGAAATGCGGTTTTCTGGATTTAACGTATTATACAATGTAATAATACACATACTCGCCTTTTATCACCCCGAAGGGGTAGGCAGAGGCGCAACCAGTGCACCTATTTTTCGCCGTGCGTATTCCGTCCCATGATGTGGAAGGGGGCGAGCCTATCGCCATTTCGGGCACAAAATTCCACACTCCGGGCTGATACTTAATAGAAAATTCCAATACGAGTGTGCCCGACCCAGGGATCGAACCCGAGACTTCAGCATTGCAGTTGTACCATAATACAACTACGCCACCGAGGCAGTCACAATGTAATAACAAATGTCTATAGGTATAGGTTTCGTGAGACCGGTGTTTGGTATTTATGCCTAAAATGACAAAAAACAGGGAGCTCTATTTGCGCCTCTGCCTACCCTTTTGGAGATAAAGCCGTGAGGTCTGTGGGACGAAATGTATGAAACTGTATATACAAACGTGATCCCAGAATGCGAAACTATAGACCACTATGATGGATTTTCAATTTCTTCACCAAAGAAGAAATTTCTAGCACATCAAAACCAGTTTTCAAAGGCAGTACTTTCAAAGTCCCAGTCCGATACTCAACAGTTCATACAAAAATGAACACAAAGAATCAAATTCAAGGCTTCAAAGTTCAACATTTATTACCACTAGACCCTATAAATCAAACACAAAATGTTAAAATTCTCTCACCAACCATCACACATTAAACGTATGATTTACATAGGAGACGATTTTAAATTAGAAATTATATTAAAGATTTGGTAGTCGTATGGTGGCCAGTCTCGGATATTTCCATTTATAAGATATGTAATATGATTAAATCATACTGCATGTGACAGCATTAAAAATAAACCAGTATTTAAATATTAAGTTGGGAGGTAATTTGTAGTGGGTATCTATAACTAAACTGATTCTGAAAAAAAAATCTCTAATAGAAAGCATTTGCATTCCCTTTGCATTCAGCTATATTTTGTTTTGATTTGATTCATTTAATTTTGGTAAAGCTGCACGTAAACTTTCAACAAAACATGGAAGGAGAAATGCTTAGAAAAAGCTTGGGAACTCTCTATCATATTATAGAACGCACTCACAATATTCATAAACATTCATCCTTAAATCTACCGTTTTCTACTGTCAATTTCAATGCAAAAAACAAAACTCCGCCCCATTCCACAAGCGGTAGCGATTAAAACCGGCAACCCGATACGTTAATATAAAACGTCCAATCGATGCACTGAGACGGACAGACTAATAGCTATTAAGATATCAATCAAGCGCCGTGGGGTGCGTTGTTCCTTCGTAATGTCCGCGCACAATAAAATTAGCATTGAAATGGTCCCGTCACATTCTATGAGACGACGGTATCACGTTCTTGTGGTCACGTGAGGATTGAGAGATGAGCGGGGTTTGTCCGCTGGCGCTTGTCAGTGTAGCGAGTATGTTGGGCTGGTATGTATCTTGTCTTACTTTAATATATTATAAATAAGAAAGTTTTTGTAAATGTTTGGATGTTTCTCATAAGTAACCGCAGGCACAACTAAACGGGTTCGGATGACATTTGGCACAAGTTTAGATAACTTCCTGGATTAACATCCTATGTGTTAATCCACCCTTTTTATCCCAGTAATTTGCTCCCATGGGACATAATGTATGTTGTTAATCTGATTTTGAATTAGATGGCGCTGGCGTCGTATTATGATTTAAGTACTCTTGTAGCGGGAAAGCCTTTTACGCGGGCAAAGCCGCGAGCAACACCTAGTATGATTTATTTAAGTGTTTATAGGCCGTTATACTTGCTAGGTGAGCGATGTAACTTTAGAGGTTAGACCAACTAGACAATTAAAATAGTGAAATATGTTCTTCAGGAATCTAATTTTATTTTCATTTCGACCGAAACGAATGCTTGCGGAATTATTTTACAACAATAAAATTCTCCATGATTATCTTCAAGCACACTTTTGAGCCCGCTACAACGTGTCAATTACACCACAACTGTACACTGATTCCAGCCATTACACGACCCTTAAGATAAGAGCGTTATGTTACGTGACCACTCATTTGAGAGCTGCCGGTTGCAAATGCGCTCGACTTGCGTATCTGTCCGCTGTTAGGTTGACCGCACCTTTATGACTCGTGATATGGATGTTGAAGTAAAACTTATTGTGAGATTTAAAACGTATTTATTCTGAATTATTTGTGTAGGGATTTTTGTTCACAGAAAACAGAATAAAATAAGTTGAATTGTGTAAGCTTTTTCCAATTTACTGATAGTTTAATGAATATTCGTATTAAAGATCCTCTTTCGCATCACAATAATATGAATAAGATGCGAAGTTAAGATAGATTAGAATATTTGTAAGCGTAGAAACTGCAGCAAAGATTTGTTTATTTATACATAGATAACCAAGTCCTGGATTATAAAATACTTTTCTTTCTTTCTTTCTTTCTTCTTCTTTCTTCTTTCTAATACAAAATTACATTTTATCCCGGAAAATTGCATATTGAGACATTTATTCCATTTAAAGTCTCCTGCGGACGGAGGCGCGAGTAGAACCTGGTACTAGCTAAAAGGTTGAAACCTAATTAGCCTTATTAATACCATAATGCAATACGATACAGGTACGAGAGCAGTAAGGATTCCGTTGGTTATAATGAAACGGTCAGCGACCTCGCAAACTGCACCTAAACACTTCAAACAATAGGGTATAAATTCCTAATACGGCATAGATTAGGAGGCAGAGAGGATGCGGAAATTTTACCTACGGGATTGGTCTTATTAGAGTTGGAAGTAGAACATGTAAAAATTATAGAAAAATACTAGCGGCCCCGGCAGACGTTGTCCTGCCCTAAAAAGGAAATAAAATCCTAGAACCCGAGTACAGCGCTATATACCGGATCCAATTGTAAATCTAAACCGTTTTCGAATCCACCTGAAGACACAAAAAAAATAATTAAAATCGGTCCAGCCGTTTAGGAGTTCAGTGACATACACACGCACAGAAGAAATATATAATATAGCTTTTGCCCGCGGCTCCGCCCGCGTGAATGAGTTTTCCCGGTATAAAAGTCCCGCTTAAAATGTAGCTTATATGACACGTTCGTAGATTTACCATAGCAGCGCCATCTATTGATTACTTACTCAACCCAGTCGAAAGGTATCGACAGGTTTTGGCGGGAACTTGGTAGTGTCATGAGGTGCTCTTGTTTTAATTCATTATTTTGGTGATACTTAGTGTTATATTGCATAATTATGGCGGTATATTATCCAATATAGTTCTATTAAAGGGCTCAAATGAAGTGAATTGAAATAACTGTGCTAGTCAAGTGTTTGTTTTGTTGCCGCCAAAACTCCTCGATAAAGTCTTGGTAAGGTAGCCACTGCTTTACTTCGACATAGTACTACTACTACTGAGGATAACAAAGAAACAATATTATATAGTATGTATCTTCTAAAAACTTTGACACTGGCAGATGCGCAAACCGCGCCTTGCCAAAGAGAAAAAAAAAAAAAAAAAAAAGGTATCGACATCTGTTAGAATCATTTGGAGTTAAGATAATTGTGACTGTCAAATAATAACAGACAAATAATTAGCAATAAATTAAAATTGCGACTATAATTTGAGATTTAAACTATCCTATCTCTCAAGTTGGATCGAACTGCACATGGTGTACGAATTTTATTATAATCGGTTAAGTGGTTTAGGAGTCCATTGAGCTTAAACATTGTGACACGAGATTTATATATATTAAGATATATATGTTAGTGTTCCTCAAGTTAGGAAACAAAAATATTTGTTTTGAAATTGTGAAAAGCCTTTGTTGTCTGAGATTAGAATTTGTGTTGTATGCGTTGATCGGCAGACCTTTAATATCACAAGACGTGTATTCGACAGAAGTAGCGCTTCAGATTTCCAAGAATAACGAAAGCTTGATGGATTAAATCGAACGTAATTTCTGAATTACGCTTACGCTACGTTTAACCCAAGAAAAATGCAGAGCCAACTATTTTTCCGGGAGATGTTCAATAGCAAAATCACTAGAAAAAGCTAGTTGTATCCTATTAAATTCTATGCTATTCCCGGTTCCCGGGACTTCTAATCCCGTCAAAATGTTTCCGTTACGATCTCGAGCGATCGGTTGCTATCAAAGTGTAGGAAATTGTCGACAGTAATTTACTGTTAATCTTTCTGTGCCGTTTCCTTAATTCAGGATGAGCCATTTCAAGTTTTGATGTTTGTCCCAATTTCTTTGAATTTGTCGTAAATGGGTTAACGTAATGACTGGCGATGTTGTTTCTATTCATGAGTTTTAGTTCATTTTATGTCATTGTTTGTTGGAGTTTGCTTTTTATGTTTCAAATTTAATTAATGCGTGCCATTTTTTTAGCTGGAAACCTAAGAATATAAGTTCAAATACTCATATGTCCAGAAATCGATCAGGACATTCATGATAACCCAGACAGTCAATAAGCTACTAGACACTACTATCGCTTTTATATTTCTACCGCACTTGACAATCATCATACAAAACTAAGCTTGAATCTTTCTAAACAAATAACACTCCAGAACTTTAAAATGCTAAGTAGAAATATAGCGTATTCCAAATTACTTTTGTAATAATACTACCATATCAACTCTCATCTCAACGCGTAGTCTCTGCCTACTTCCCCGTCTGTTCTATCACTCAAGTGGATTGGTAGTGGTTAGTGCAATCTCGTGTACCCGTTTTATTGTTATAGTTTTTACCCTTGCATATTGTCGGGACCTACCTTTATATCTGATTGTATAAAGCTGGCTACTGAAGTATCTATTAGTGTGTTATAGTTTGGTCTAACAATAGACTGTCTCATCTATTATTTATGAAGATGTTTGGTTGGTAGAAATTTGCATGAACTGCTGAACGGATTTGGATGTTTGATACATAGATAGACCAAGTCCTGGATTAATTTATGTTTATTTTTCATTCCTTAATCGTGTAATTGAATAAAGTATGTTCTAATGAAGGTTAGCTCCTGCTTATCTTGATACTATGGGTATATAAGTTCGAAAAATTTAAATTATAACTTCATCTCGTAACAAAACTACTCTATTTAAGACCAAAAATAACAAAAGATTTTAACTATGTTATTGTTATTATGTCCTAAAATATGAAGAAAACATTGAATATACTTTCAAGATCTCAGGTAAATTAGTTTCCATTTCACGGAGATTTTCCACAAACGAGCCCGAAAAAGAAAAACAAGTGGGCTGCGGGGCTAAGTAATGCGGAAATAAGTGATAAATAAGTAACAGGAAAAAAATATCAGGATGTGCATATTTCAGGTGACCATCCACCATTTCTAGGTCACTGTATACATCTACCAGCCAATAGTAAACAATTCCAAAAAGGAAAACACTCAGCTCATTTCCTTATGGCATTAGCTTAGAATTATCATTACAGCCTCACAACGTTGCCAACGCAAACACAACCTTACCCCACACACTTAAAACTCACATTCATTCGACTTGAGAAATGTGCGGCATCCGGACAAATTTAATATTTGCTGCCACTTGGATCTTAAATGAAATGAATAAGGGTGATATTCGCGTGGCATCTACATAACAAAGCATTGTTACGCCGCGTTCGGGATGGCCGGTAATGCGACAGTTTGTAAGCATGAGCCGAGGACGGTAACGGAGGGGGTTGCGCGGGGAGGCGGAGGGGGGGCATGGGGGGTTGTAGGGATGTAATAGTAAAGTAATGCGTACAACTGTAGGTTGTTGACTCTTAAAGATATTAAGCTGGGACCTGTTTTGATAGTTGTGCTAATTCTAGTTTTTATGTTAGTTGACGAACTTGGTACGATGGGTATAGCGTGAAGACGGAGGGATTGTAATGATTAACAAGGTGATTACTTTGCTTGAGTCTGAGATAGTATTTTATTCTTAAATTATTTTTATCACGGCGAAGATAGCCACAAAGCTTAATGACAATGATTATAATTAATTCAAAATAATATCAGTTAATGAATCGAACATTTCTCATAATTATACAAGGAAAATAGAGTAATATTAAAATGTTTAAAATTTAGCCCATTTGAACTGCGATTTGGTTGATTGTAAACCGTAGCGTAGAGGTAAAAAGCCTATGAGGGGATAGGTATAACACAACAGTACCTACTTGGAGTAAATGTTAACAATATTACATGCCTTTCAATTATACTAACAAAAATAAATGAAGACAGAGACAAAAAAAAAGAGTAAACCAAATTAATTGAATTTAAACATAACGACATCTCGCGGCAAACGTCAGAACTCCTTATTAAATCATAGATTAAAATACAGAATTCACATAAGTATAATAATGAGTGGCCAGTGACAAAATGTACACTGGCCAACAAAAATGGTTCGATTTTTAATTAGCACGGACGTCGACGATTCGCGCGTGATCGGAATGGTCTAACGGCCGGGGTTGCCAGATGCGATATTATTTCTACCCTCCTTTTTTATGCGACGGACGAATGAAGCGGATTATTAGAATTCGTAAGTGCCTTCTCTATGTTTTTTCTTTTGTTAATTGGTTGTGAATTTACTTGCTAGTTATCGATGAGTGGGAGCAGTAGGTTATTTAAGTTGAAAGTCCTTGTACGCAGTGGGAATATAAATATCAATTACGGTTTGGTTAATTTTCTTGATATTTTTAATTTATTTATTTAAATGAAAGCTTACATAATATTATTTCTATCTAACAAAGTGATAAATTGTGGTTGCGAAAACTTTGATCTCCTTATGTAATGCTTATCGTCAAAGATAAATACCTGGGATGATAACATCAATAATATTAGTGAGGTAACACTATTATTATTATACTAATATCACTATTATTTTACTAAAATCCGAGAATATGACAGAAATTACAATCCAAAATTATTCTCGAATTTAAACATCTAACATGGTAACACCAAGCTACTTGCATACGCTTGACTGTCCGTTCTCCGTATAACAAAATCTAACTGAGTTACTTCGATGCGAGTGCAATTAGCGATCGCAACTAACGAAAGAAAGAGAAAGAAAAATACTAATGAGATCCAAGTCTTTTTGCCTACGTTTATGAAGTGCCCAATCAACCCTGCAAATTGATTTTGTCACTGACTGTACTTAGCTTATGCCAATGAGTGGACTGTTCAAGTTTTTTTTAAAACGTTCGGAAGTGATTCATAGTTTTGTTTCTTGGCTTCAATTTACTTTCAGTGCCTACACTCTACAGTGTTACATGTTATGTACGAGTTTGTGTGCGGTAAACCTCACGCTTCTTATTTTCAAGGCAGGAAAAATAAGTCATAGTTTGTATTAAATCCGTTTATGGCCTAGGGGTGTGAATTATCGCCCTATCCACCACATCAGCCCTGTATTAGATACTGCCCACTGCTGAGCACGGGCCTCCTCTACAACTGAGAGGGTTTTTAGGCCTTAGTCCACCACGCTGGCCTAGTGCGGGTTGGCGGACTTCACATACCTTCGAAATTCCTATAGAGAACTTCTCAGATATGCAGGCTTCCTCACGATGTTTTCCTTCACCGTTAAAGCGAGCGATAATTCACAAAGAATACACACATAACTTTTAAGAAAAGTCAGAGGTGTATACCCTTGGGTTTTGAACCTGCGGACATTCGTCTCGGCAGTCCGTTCCACTCCCAACTAGGCTATCGCCCTATACGTAATCATTATAAATCAAAAACCTCAAAGGTTTCTGGAAATTAATCATATGAAATCTAACCCAAAATTGCACGTCTCCTAACGCAGGTGTCACAACACCAATGATCCGATTTATGACGTATTTCTTATTAGAATTCTTACCATTTTTCTTCTTATTAGAGTAATAACAATGAAAAATTTGTTTCTAGTTGGAATACCTACTTACCTTAGATATATTTTCTATGCTATGTCTCACAAAATAAAGTCGGACAATGTAGATGTAGAAATACCTAATGCAATGCGTTCCGACTTGGCATTATAAGAGTTGACATCCAATATCTTATGATGAACGTGTATATAATTTAAAAAAGAAATTACCCCCACCTGGCGCAGACGGGTAAACACCCACCCTCCAAAGGTCAGGCTAAGCCTTTGACCGTCTTCCAGCTAAAGCCAGTTTTCAGAGTGACCACCGCTCGACAGCCTCAAAGGCTGTCCGGCCGTCACTCACCCTTCGCAACCCTCTAAAAATAAACTCAGGCATACACGAGCGTTTCTTTGAGGCGATTTTAATTCGCTTATTTCGCTGCCGGGAAATTACTAGTGTGTTGCGGAATTAACGGTGTGTATAGTGAGCGGTGGCGGGAGCGAGTTTGTTTGCTTGAAGGATGGTAATTGGATGAGTGGAAGGCTAAATTTAGATAAAATGTTACTTTAAGTATATTTATGTTATTTTTTATTACACTTCATTTGCAGTTATTTGTAACACTGAAAAAAATACAATTAATTCTTGGTTACATTGTTCTAAAAATATATTGCAAATGGGTTCCTTATGAATTATGATCCATTTTATAAAAATATAAGTTTACTAATCGATTCATTGAATTGCAGTTTCGACATATGATCTACCGATTAGCCTGGCTTTAATGGTAGATACCCTTTGCGTTTACAGATGCTCCCATTTACGGAGAAGGTCAATAATTTTTAGGCCTTCAAAAATTGGACGCACACCACAAGCGGTCGCGGGTCGCTTCCTCTCCCACTATATCCTCTCCTGGCGTCTGGCGTAGGAAGTCTGCGTGAGTCAGCTCGGCGATTGTAAAGCGATGTGATCCCGCGCCGCCAAGCCTAAACATTATTCGCTTTTTACACTCCAATTAAAAATTTGCAACACCAACGCTTTATTTTGTGTCTGCGTAAGTAAATATGTTTTATACTGGAAATTGCACTGCAACTGATGGTATCAGAAACGAATTAAAAAATTCAAAAGGGAAGCCGATAAGTACCACTTTGTCTAGTATTAGGTACAAGACGAGACAGAAGTTATTTACGGTAGGAAGCGACTTGGCTGTACCACTGGCATTGCCGATGTCCATGGACGACCACTTACCAACAGGTAGGCCGTTAGCTCGTCTGCCTTCGGAGGCAATAAATAAGACAAGATGATATAGACAAGTTTGCTAAGGTAAGCCGGTACGAATTGTGACATAGATTTGCCATTTGCCACTCCAGTATAATGCATTTTAATAATCAATGTTATTGTCGATCGTTGCGACATGTGTCAGTTGTCAGAATCATGTCAGTCCTAGATGTTCATTGGCTGCCTCCAATGCTTGTCAGTGATCCATCAACCAATAAAGTTTTCATCAGTAACTGTCTAGTCGGGTATAAAATACCCACTATCCACTACCCACTATAGTTACATGTAAAATCGTGGGTTATTCCTTACAATATAAAAAATCTGTATGCCATGGTTCATATTGAATCTGACAGTTACAAGCTAACTGCAGTGTATGGTACTACTTTTAATTTTTAAGGCATTGAATGACGAGAAGAACTTGCCGTTCGCCTGATGGTAAGTGATACGACCACCCATAAACAGTAGCAACATCATCCAGCACTTTGAGTTACAAAGTACTGTGTGGCATACCACTGCGCTCGTCATCCTGAGACATAAGATGTTAAGTCTCATTATGTCCAGTAGTTACACTGGCTACAATGTCCTTCAAACCGAAACACAACAGTGTATGCACACTGCTGCTCGGCGGTAGAAATAGACATTGCGGTGGTACCCACCCAGACGGACTCTTACATATGAGAGACCTACCAAAACATTTTACATTTTAATGTATAGATTATAATTATAATAATTTTAAGTTTTCCTTATTTGGACTTCCTTAATAGTTGTCAGATTTATGTTTATATTTTATCGTGATGTCTACTGGAAAGCCAAAATAAATACGTTTCTATCAGAACCTTCGATTTATTATTTCAATAATGGATTTGTTTTTAATGAATATTTCTTGTGAAACATTCGCACTGAATTGATTTAAATGGTTATTTTGTGAAAAATAAAAACGTCTAACATATACAAGTATGTCAAATATTTTGATGCAGATCACAAATTCCCACGACATTTACACATGTCCGCGTTATTTTTCATTAAATCTAGAATTAATAAAGTCGTAAATAAATCATGAATTTATTCTTCAAGTATAGTTATTAACAGAAAAACAGCATAGTAATGGCGTTTATCGATAGACAAGTATCGACAATTAACTATGTCTACACCACACATGTGCACAAATGAATGTGAATGTAGCGTTATAATTAAAAAACTAAAAAAACACGCTTTATAGAAAATCCAACTAAAAAGAGAAAATAAATTTGGATTAAGAATAGTGTAAATAAGAAAAAAAATAGATTTTATTGTAAAAAAAAGCGTGGGGTGCATGGTGTCAATAGTTATAAATATTTTATTGACAGATATGAGTGGAAGGATTATCATTTTGGTAATATCTTAAAAAGCACCCCATGCTTTTTTACAGTTTTTTTTTATTTACACTATTCTTAATTCAAATTTATTAAAATTTATTTTCTATTTTATAGTTGAATTTTCTATAAAGCGTTTGTTTTAGTTTTTTTTAACTATTATTTATTTATTCTATTTTTAGTTCTGTTTCAGATGTCACTTAAAAATAAACGAAAGCGCCATATTGTGATAAGTAGGATTTTTTTGTACATAAGAGTAGTCAGTTTAGTTATAATTCTACTATGATCCAACAGATGTCACTAAAAATAAAGAAACTATTATTTCTTAATATTTTAGTTGGATTTTCTATAAAAGCGTGTTTTTAGTCTAAAGTATTGAATTGTCATCGGTCCTTGATAAGTATGCCAAATTTGGATGTAATTCGACATTGTGAAGGGGGTCAAAATCATCTTCAAAGTTTCCGTTACATATCCTCACACATACATACGTATGAAGCTAATAAACGCGTGTTAAAAAGTCATTTATACATACAATGCCCCAATATTCATAAAAACACCTTAGTTTTATGTATAGAGCAACCACTTGCAGGTTACGTTAGGTCAGGTTCTCAAGATGATGAAAGTAACATTTAACAAGCCTTTTAAATTCTTATGTCCACATACATACCAAATACTTGCAATTTAAAACATTTGTGGATAGTATGTTCAACAGATTTGTATATTTTACCGCTAAGCATGCAGCATTATGGTCAGTTATTAATAATTATAGTACATTAAAATCCCCAATTGCAGTGACATATAGTAAGTACTTATTTAAACTATTTCAGGCTGTGAGGAATCACGTAAAAAAAACAATAATCCTTCTTAAGTTATTTCAGTGTTCGCTCCAGTCGACTGCCAGTCGCCGCATCGTCGACTGACCCGATCATATCTATCGCAACTCATTATTCCCCTGATTACGGAAACGGTCGTATCCACTAATCACGTGTTACGGTCGCCCATCCGTCACCGTCCGCCGCGCATCACTCACGGCTATTCGACCGGGGAATTACCACCTACTGATAACCAACCTTAACGCGTTCGCATAAAGCTTAATTTGCAATGTAGAGATATCACACGCAACTTTTTTGAATTGCACGTCCAATTTACCTTGAGCTGCGGTTGTCTTACAGTAAGAGTGCAGCGAGGTCATGTTATAACGGTAGTTCGACCGTATGTCACAGTACATTATCAGTACTTCTTAATTGAAGATAATAAGGCGGGACATGTGTCTTTGTCAAGTTTTTATGGAGTGTAAGAGGGTTTTTTCAATACTCGTTTGGAGCTGGGGCTATTAATTTGTGTCGTTCATTGTTTATGAATCGGTAACTGACGTTATTTTTTCGGTATTTTAATATTTGGTGACAAAGTTTGTGTTTGGATTTGCTTAGGTAGGGGATGTTTTGAGCCATTATGGGGATATTGTATGAGTTTAATTCCTTATCTATACGCCTTTATTACTGTTGAAGTACAAATAGCATGGTGCGAGAATTTTGTGACCTCCAATAACATTTTAAGGACTACTCCATTGATGGACAAAGTACTCAGGCTTAATATAATTCTTGGACAGGGGTCGACGCATTTGCACCTTCTTGATATCTGTCCCTGTGTTCATAATAAATCAGGTATTAAAAAACCTAAATTTAATATATTAACTTGCATAGACGTCAAGCAAACCCACGAGCGATAATCAGTTAAAAAGGTACCAAACACAAAGATTTATCATAATATATAAAAAATAAATGATTACTGAGACATTGATGTATGCGTTTAATAAAACCAGAACATACAATCATTTATACATACGTATTTAATTGTTATTAATCAACTTGACATACTAATATATGTATTTATCTTTATTTATTATTGACTAACTACTTTTGCCTACCCCTAAAGGGAAAATGATTGATACTGTAATGACAACAGCTATCATAAAAATATGATTTTAATTTGAGATAATTTTAAGAGCAATTAAATCTATAACTTATTTATTTTCACATATAATACCACAAGAGCTTCAAAATTATCGGGTATTTTCCGATAGGTTCGTTGCAAACAAATGAAGGAGTTTTCAGGTTAAAAAATCACGAGCGCGAAGCGCGAGTGATTTTTCCTGAAAAACTTGACGACTTCATTTGTTTGCAGGGAACCTTGAGGGAAATGCCAGATAATTTTGAAGCTCGTGTGGTATTCGGGGGATTATTTTTACGTCCCAAATGTCGGCCAATAGAATTGCACCATGAGATGAAATGAACAGTCAACAAATAAGAATTTCATAATATATAGTAACGACCAGAGAAAATATTCAAAAAAAATTGTTTCTTATTATATAGTAACGACCAGAGAAAATATTCAAAAAAAATTGTCAGTATAATACCATGTAGGTTGTACCACGTGACGTCGAATGGTGCAATTCTATTGGTCGATATTTGGGTCGGAAAAATAATCTATTTTATTTATTGCTTCCGAATGGGGAATTATTTGACGTAAAGAAGACTCATAGTCCCTCTGGTCAGTCAGAAATTCACTGAACATAGAATTAGTTTGAGCTTTTCTTACTCATTACTAAAGTCTTATAAAACCCAACAAAAATCTAATAAGAAACAAAGCAATAAAACAAGAAAATTATAAGTTGATATAAGTTATAGCTATTGTTCCGGGATCGGCTGGCCACCTGCATTCGCGGAGCAATATCAATCCATCTGGCTGGACGGGGGCCGACCCCCCTCCCGAGACGGGCGGACTTGACGCGCGTCTTTGACGTCTGTTTAATTTTGTGCAAATGACGTGATAGGACGTTTTGTGTACGAAAAATTTTTTGTGCAGGATTGTGTGAATAATTCGCTTTATGTTGGCCACTACGGAAATAAAAGTAAAAATAACGTATATTAAATTAGTATTACTATTAGAAAACTATTCGTTTGCGTCGGTGAGTCGCGTTTGTAAATCAGTCAGACGTGTAACAGGTCAGAATTCATTTGACTTCCAAAGGATGTCATTACTCTCGTTGGTCGAGATATTAATATTAAGATTTAGAATATACGTAGACATATTTAACATAAGGTTCAGGCTTAATAATAATTAATACCCGAAACAATATATTTACCAGTTTAAAACTAATAGATTGATTTTGATCAAACTTGCACTAACCTCCAAAAATAGAACTCCACAATTAAACAATAACATCCACAGTCAACAAACACCAACAGCATACCAACTAACAAAAATGTCCACGTTTTTTCAAATACATAAAACCAACACACGTCGCGAGCGAAAGATGCCCCGACTTCTATAGGTAGCCAGTCCAAACCCCCTTATTATCCGCACGGGGGTTGGGGGTCAATATGCACCCCCGGGCGCTAGGGGTGAGGGGTCCGGGGGGTCGGGGGCCAGTGGGGGGCCGGCGGTGTCATGTCACTGTCTCTACTCCCCATCACGCCGTCCGAGCATCTCGTTTGCGTCCATCGCTACTTTTCAGCTTGATGTCTTCTGAAATACGGACGCGCAGTAATGGCGCCTTTTGAATACTATTTGTTTGTACGTTTAATTAAGTATATTGTGTATTGATGCTTAGTTTTCGAGATGAGACGGCTCGTGAATGATAGTTACTCAAAACTCATTCGTGTAATTTGATTTTTTTCAACATTGTTAAAAGTAATCGAAGATGACAATTTCGGAATGATTAGAAATATTTGTGTATGAATTAGACATGTTCTTAATACCCAAAACATCTACATGAGTAGTTAATTCACTTTATCAATACAAAAGTAATATGCAAAATAATGCAGACTAGATAATTTTAATCTGGACACAAAAAATGCTAAAAAGTGGCTTAAATATTTAAGGGAAAACAACATAAAATTACCACATACTATTTAGAAACTACAATATGTAAAAACTAATTCAGACTCAAAAATATTCGCTTTAAATCTACACGCCAAAACTCATAAAAACAATATCGCACCAAAGCAATAACAAGTGATATACGATTTAATCTAGATGAGCATTTTTTTTATTTTCTTCGTATGCAATCGCTCCATCTTACGTCGGCAATATCAATCCATCTGGGCGGGCGGTGTGATGGGCGACGGTGGCGGGACTAGCGTGACGCGGCCAGCCCGATGTCACGCTTCACGCGACGGGGCAGTGCTGGGCTGTTGGGAAGAGAAAATATTATAATTTTTTGTTAAGCTGTGTGTAGTAATATAATAATAAATTTGGAATTTCAGAGATTTTTGTATGTGGTGCATTCTGTTGGCTAAGCGTTGGAGACAGACGATATACCAACCAGAATTTTACTACTTTATAACTTTTATAAAGTACCGGCTATTGCCGGTTCAGGCATAAGCTAGCAAAATGCATATAATTTTAATTGAATCACACACCTAGAACTACTGATATCTTTGACAAGTCACTTTGTTCTATATGTCAAACGCGTTCCGCCTACTGCCCTGACCCTGCTCGGCGTCTATGAACGCACCTAGAGTGCAATGTGGAGAACGTCACGTCGATGTCGCGGGTGTCACGCTGCAGTCGCGCCCGTCTTAAGGCGACAGACGGAGTTCGCTTGATATTACGTTGTTATTGCAATGGCTTTTATGTTTTAGGTTGACGGACGTTTCTTTGTATGAGTATTGATGTAAGAGTTTCTGTAAAGACGAATGAATTTATTAGATGGAGACGATTGAAGCTTGTAATAACAAATAGGTGTTTTATTCCATCAAGAGCACGCTAAAAACTATATTAGTTTTAACGAATAAAAAAAAATGAATCGTTCAATAATATATAATATCTCCCAGTGAAGACGTTCTTTGTTCGTAGCCTGAAAATGTATTAGTTGGTAGGTATTTTGTGTGATAGCGTGTATTTGTCTATTTCTGCCAACCTGCAGTGGGCAAACGTTGTTGTTTTCAGTTTGGAAATTAGTTGTAGTATGGGCATTATAAGACAATATCTGGGGTTGATAAGCACTGTACAATACGTTGTGCTTCATAGTTCTGTGTTTTTGGAAGACGCTTACCATATAAACGATGTGATCGTTTTATAATTCTGTTATACAGGGTCATTTTGACATTGGGTTTATAAATGAAATCACATACTTATCTCGTCGAAACTAACGCTTTCCATTAAGTTATTTTAACCATAGATGTAAAATAAAAAAGTGTAAGTTTCGAACATAATAAATATTAATAAGAAGTAACTTTAAGTTTACACGACCTTATGCCACTACTACTGTTCTAAGATAATTCGTCGCAGCGGCAACATTATGCTTTCATTCAGAAATATACTTTCGCACAAACCATATTCGCACTAAACTACGAAATGTACAAAAATTTTTAAAACTACTACCGGGATTTTCGGCAATAATATTCGTTATTCATGGATGATTTTTGGCAAGATGTTAGAAGAGGTAAAGACGAATATGTGGTTTCATTTAGTAATGCAATGTAAAAATGACCTGTATAAAAAATAAACTGTTTGTATTACTTTTGTTAGTAATAAATTTTCGTTTAAATTGTAGTAACGTATTTGAACAACTATTTATGTTATTCTCACGTAATCGTAAATTTTCACAACCAGTGTAATATTTTTGTTAAAATCTAGGTCGCTGCGTAGCATAATTTGACTGTATTCTTATAGCGCAAAGCTATGAACGGTGAATACAGCTTTAAATACTTTAAACGTTTCCGTAGTTTTGTATGTTTGTTTTTGTGATTGGAAAACGTCCAATTATAAACTCGAGACGGTAATAGTCATTTTGAAAATAGTCGTCTTTAGGGAAATTTGGAAAATAATTAACTCGTCTAGGTAATTTTTAGTTATTTTGAAAAATTAATTGAACGCAGAAATAAGCAAATGTCGATGGTTATTAGTCTGTTATTATTAAAAATTGATACCTAATTAAGTATTTTATATAAAATAAAAGCATTCGATTTCTTGACTTTGTAGATATCTCATTGGGATCAAGTAGTATATTAACTTTTTCCTTTTAAAACTCTTGAGACAATTGCACCTCTAGTTTTTACTGCACTTCTGACTCTACAATCATCAAATAACTAAATCACGGGTTCCAAAAACTGCCAAAATTTGCACACAGTAGTTGCAAGTACTCTGAACATTCGCTTGCATTATCAACTTGCATCGAGATGACGCGGGCGTCGCTGTCGCTGCCACGTCTCCAAGTTTACTCGGCTCCGTAGGAAATTTCACTCCAGACTTGCTCTGATTGGCGTGATTTTTGGGAGGAAGCGGGTAGCAAGCAAGTTTTTGGCTAAGAAAGCTCAATAAAGCCATAATATGTGACTGCCGTACAATAGGTATGTAGTAGGTACTTTACATAAATGGAGATAGGAATGATAGCCGAACGCGTACATCATTCTCCTTTCAAAATAAAGAACCAATACACTTAAAGTGTATTTGTTTATTTAAAACCTTGTATGAGTCTTATAAATGACTGTAAATGGTTATTTGTCTGACTGAAAAGGTACACCATACTTCATAAAATCTTTAGCCAACTATGAGCAAGGCTTAACTTACGAGATAAATACAATTATAGCAAATATATCTTAAATATTAAGGATATTTAAAAATAAAACTTTGATACAGAAACTTTACTACAGAAATAAAACATATCAGAACAAAACATCCCAGAAAATATCCTTTAATTGTAACGTCGCTGCCGCTCGTGGCGCACGCCGCTAAACACAGAGTCAGTGCTGTCACGTCAGTGTACCCGAACTGTCTGCACGGCGATGACACGCCGCGACTGAATCGTCCCGCAGCACTTGTGACGTGCCGTTCAGTTTTAGTTTATTCTACTTGCTTGCCTGTTATTGATTGTCACGTCTTGTGCGATGCTTTTATAGTTTATAAACAGGACGTGTCACGTCGATGAACGTGTTAATACGTTTCGAAGATTGTTCGTTGATTGTCGTAACGAATATACTTTTGTAGTTACGTGACAAAGGCTTGAAATTATTATGAGACATAACATCTAATGTCTCAGGATGATGACCACACTCCGCAGTGCTGTATGAAATTATACTTATGGTTTAAAGTTCTGATGGTGTTGCTTCTTTCTGGGCAAACATAGCGCTTACCTTCAGGTGGCGACCTACTTATTTTATCGTTCAGTTGTATAAATTAAACACTGTTATTCTTTGAAATTAAAGATGCTAATTGCTTGAGTACTTTTATCTTCTACTTTCATTTTAAGGGAAATTTTATTTCACTGCAAAAATAGCGCCTATCACCCCTAATCACTCTAAAACACTTTAAAGAGGGACATTTGACATGTCAAAAATCACTTGCAACGCCCAGGGGAGGTCACTGTTGAGGAAAACTGCGTCAACAGCAGGCAAGCGACCGCATCATGTTGTGCGTAGTACATCGCCAGTTCCACAGAGCGACGGCGCCGTCTGGTCCTGACAACTTGTCAGTGGAGACGCAGTGCAAGGAACACGCTTAACATCCGTAGACTAACACTGTCAGATGTCGCGCGGACGAAAGTCCCCCTTAATTTAATTATTTAATTGGTTCTCTGGGTTAGTTGTCTCATGTTTGTTTATGCATTTTATTATGCCTTAAATTAACGGTATCTTAAACGGTTTTCTTATTTATTTTTGATTTAATTAAATTAATTGTGTGGCTAGTTTCCTTGCTTCGTTATTTAATAAAAAATGTTTGTGGAGTATAAGCTATTTCTAAAAAATAATAAAATATTTTATAATATGACTATGAAACTCCTGCACAAAACTTAAGGGCACTTGCACGTCGAAACATCTTCCAGAACACCATAATGTGAAGCTTATCTCTGCAACATACTTTGACTCAAGGGTGACTCGATTAATGTATAGATACTTTTTTTTAATAGTTCATAAAATGTAGACAACAATTATAAGAAAATAAATGAGTGAACATAATATTCTTCCATTTATAATTGAAATTTCAATTCAAGAAAACGGCAACAAACTTTCTAAAACTTTAAATTATACGACGTACATACACGTTCTAAGTAAACAATTATATCACCTGCACAAAACGTCTAAGAGTTCACGTATGCAGTTGATCGGTGCAGTAGCGTGATGCCATCCATCGATTGGGCGGGTAGGGGGGGTGAAGGGTAGTGGGCGGGGGTGGAAGAAAGCTTTAAAAACAGAGCCAGCGGCGTCTCCGCGACGGACCGATACGTCCCCAGCTGGCCGTCGATTACGCTGCATATGCTGTACCGTGCGCAAATTAATCTGCTAAAATATCTGCTTTGGGAATTGGGTTGACTGTACCATAAGTTTAACGTTTTGTTGACTGCACCAAACGTATATAAACGTTGGTTTACGTTATGTTATTAGGTTTTGGTTTGACTTTTACAAATGTTAAGACATTTTTTAACTGGAAAAATCTATCGAATTCTAAATTATATTTGTCAGTCTTACTGTTTCATTTATATCTCCCTATTTAAATTATTCTTTTATGTATCAGAGTTTGCCATTTCAAAATCTTACTGGATTTATTAATGCTTACGTATTTGGAAATGTTTTGGATGTAAGCAGTAAATGCGGAAACCGCTAAACAAATTTAGATGAAACTTGGAACACGGATAGACAATGTTCTAGAGTAATATATAATAATAATCCCTTCCTAGCCGATTTCGGCCACGGCGGCCAATCTCAACGGAGATCAGCCAGGTACGCAGGAGATATTATAGTGCACAAGTGTGTGCGCAATACACAGGGGCACTCGCTATTCCTTCACTCTCATAGTCCGGTGAGACGGCAAACCGACATGACCGGAGAGAGATCAGGCGCAGGACTGACGGCTTTACGTGCTTTCCGAGACACGTGGGTATCACACCGCCATGCAACTTCCTGACTGCTAGCAGCGACTGAGTAATTTTTAAGATGGAAAAACCCAGTCACGATGTTTTTGGCCCGACCCGGGATTCGAACCCAGGACCTCAGCGCACAAATCGTACTCGTAACGCGTACGCAATACAACTACGCCACCGAGGCAGTCATATAAGCTACATTTAAACTTGGAAAAGTAAACAATGGAACTTTTATTACGGGATGTTTTTCACGACGGCGGAACTGCAAAGGTCTAATATGAAAAAAATAAACTAACAGACGTAAATATTACGCTAACGTGATGCGCTAAACCTTGACAATTAGCAGATTATTGGTATTTTTAGGCTAAGTTATGTCCGCCCAATATTTGCAATCTATGTCAGCCTATTACTAATCTGCTGACGGTACACAAACACACGCTGTAATATGATTTTTCAGCACCTTCGGTCGGTATTGATTAGTGCTCATTCACGCCGAGCTTGGCTTCCGCTCAGACCCCACCACTCCTTCACTTGCTTTCTTTAAATCAACTTCCATCAGCCTTCGCTTATCGATCCTGTTGCGATTTTAACATTCGGCGTGTTATATTATGATTTAACTCGCATCCATTCGTTTATTAAATGTTACACTTTGGATACAGACTACCATGGATCATACTTGAAAATTTATACTTGTTATGATTTTTCTTGATGATATACAACTGTAATGTCATTGGTCCATTGAGATAAAATTTATCTTATATCCATCCTACCACGATTGACTGGAAGATTGCCCTGGGCGATAAGACCGCCATTTGTATCTATTGTTTTTATTTTCTCATTATTTGAAAAATAGAGAATAAATAAAAAAAAAATGCCTCCCTCGGTGGCGTAGTTGTATTACGGTACGACTGCAACGCTAAGGTCTCGGGTTCGATCCCCGGGTCGGGCAAGGTGATATTGGATTTTTCTATTCAGTATCAGCCCGGAGTCTGGAATTTGTGCCCAATATGGCGATAGGCTCGCCCCCTATCACATCATAAGACGGAATAAAGTGGGTGCATTAATTGCGCCTCTGCCTACCACTCCGGGGATAAAAGGCGTGAGTGCGTGTGTAAAAAAATTTATAAAATATATTTTTTTGAAAATTTTGAGACTATAATTATATTTGCCGAGTTTTGATTCCTCGCCTACTGTCAAATGGCATATAGCTACTTTATCGACAGGCGTTATCCTCATTTAAATAAACATCCAAACCCAAAACACTCAGCAGAAGTTGGAAGAAGCAGTATAACGTTGTCGAAGGTTCGAGACTCGTTGGACTCGCCGCGGCACGCGACAAATCAACACAGTTGTAACTGTGACGTCAACTTAATTAAAACAGTGAAAAGTTGGCGATTTAAAAGCGTGGCTTGATGGTTGCGGTGTGGGTGATGGAAGGCAGCGGAATGCTAATTTCGGTAAAAAAATGTACTGAATGGCAAATATGAGATCTAACTACTAAACGTCTGTTGATATTTTAAGTGTCTAGATTTTTTTAACCACCAGGTGTTTGTTTGATGCGCCATACTTCTTTTCAGTAATTATACCAAACCTGCATTATATACTGTCACACTCCTAGGTTAATGGGCCTCATACTAGGGACGTTATTTAAGCCTTGGTCAACCACGCTGATCTACTAGAGAGACAGTATGTGTTATATACTGCTGCTCTATACTATAAATAAGTTAAAGCCTCCAATAATCAGTAAAAAAATGCTTACTAACCTAATTAATACACTAAAATATCCTCCTGTAGCTTTTTAACTTTTACAATAATAAGTCAAGATTTAATAATTAAACTTTTGTACATTAAATACACGCAAACATCTCGCTGTCGCCTCTTACTCGGCCCGTGGTCACAATTCGGCCGCACACCGAACTGTCGAATCAAAAGAAACAGCAGCAGAGAACGAAACTAACAGCTTATTAATAGTTCACGGTACTAGTACCGACTACGGGTTTGAACGTTCTCGTATGTAAATGCGAAAATACCGAATGAATTCTGGTATTAGTAATGTCGTTGATCACACCCATAGTGAGAGAATTGACTGATACGAGACGTAGCTTCGTTTCGAGATATATTTGTATCGTATAGGTTTACGTGAGCGAAAGTTTTCAAGTTATTATTTATGTCATATTTAATCTATACTAATATATAAATTAAATCTGGTGTCAGGATCTTTCAAGCCGGAGAAAGGAGTACGCCAGGGATGCATTCTGTCCCCCCTTCTTTTTAATATCTATGGCGAGTTTATAATGAGGAAAGCCTTAGAAGGATGGGAAGGAGGCGTCGCGGTTGGTGGAATTAAGATCAGTAATCTGCGATATGCAGATGACACCACTTTGTTTGCATCCTCCGAGCGCGAACTTGCAGAACTATTTGCCAGGGTAGAGCGAGAAAGCGAGGTGGTGGGACTTTCGGTCAATAAATCCAAAACAAAAGTTATGGTCGTTGACCGAACTGGACATATTATACCAACGGGCGAACTGGCAGACCTGGAATTCGTGAGCGAGTTCGTATACCTGGGCTCAATGATCAGCGACCAGGGAAGCTGCGAAAAGGAAATTCGGAGGCGTACGCAAATGGGAAAAGTGGCTATGAGCAAGATGTCGAGGATCTGGCACGACAGGAATGTCTCCAATACAACCAAAGTGAGACTCGTGAAAGCACTGGTATTCTCGATATTCCTATACGGCTCCGAATCATGGTCAATTCGCGCAGCAGACCGGAAAAAGATTGAGGCTTTTGAAATGTGGTGTTGGAGGAAAATGTTACGCATACCATGGACAGCAAGACGCACCAACAAGTCTATTCTCGCCCAACTGAACATCAAGACTAGGCTCTCTACAATATGCTACCACCGAGTGTTGAGTTATTTTGGCCACATTGCCCGAAGACAACCAGATAACTTGGACAAACTGCTAGTTGTAGGGAAAGTAGAAGGTAAAAGACCACGTGGGCGATCACCTACCCGCTGGTCTGACCAAATAAAGGCCATAACAGGACTTCGTATTGCCACTGCCCTGAGAAAAGCCGAAGATAGGGGGGCATGGAGACGGCTCGTCATCGACTCCATCAAAATATTTCAGGACGGACACGACCTTCAGTGATGAAGAATACGATTAAGGAGAGAGGAGAATATATAAAGCTGAAGAGTTTGTTTGTTTGTTTGTTTGTTTGAACGTGCTAATCTCAGGAACTACTGGACCGATTTTGAAAATTCTTTCACTAATAGAAAGTTACATTACTCCTGAGTGCTATAGGCTACTTTTTATCCCGGAAAAACTCTTCCACGCGGGCGGAACCGCGCGCAATGCTAGTATTTAATAATATGGAAAATATTAATTCCAATTTGCATACAATCCGAACATGTTTCATTATTTGCAATAGTCACAGTATATCGACATATTACTTACAGTACCCTGCACTTATCGCAAGGTACACGCCCCAGCATAGTAAAGGCTATTATAGCTGCATTATGGACACTATAGAAAAACCTACTAAACAATTTCATAAACTTTAATTTGAAAAGTTGCCGGGCTAATGTCGCGTGGCGTGTTGTATTCATGTCCGTCTGTACGTCACTATAGTTCGTTCTTTTACTGCGACAACTTCGGTTTTCTGTCCGTTTGTTCACTGTTTCTGAAGGCGTTACAAAGTTATGAGTTTTACATGAAGTTAATTTAAAGTTTGTTAATTATGTTCTAGTACATTTATCGCAAGTTCATTTTTAGATTGGATGTCATTGTGAATTGTAGAATGGGTTTTGTAAATAGTATGGTACGTTATATAACTTACCACTACTAACAACAAATGGATTGTTAAGACGAAGTATATTATCAACTATTTCCTGAGAACTGAAACGTTAAAGAAATTATTCTCATTACATTTCCTTAAACGCTATTCACATGGCACTATTAGTGTCAAATCGTATAGTCGCTGACATTGAGTAGTAACTCATCTTCAAAGACTTCGCTTATTGCCTTGAATTTGAACTACCGCACAGCCTTGGTGGGGGGCGACTGAGCGGTTAGTTTGGGTTGTATTTTACATACATTTTCTCTGCAAGACCATATCGAACTTCAATAATAAAGAACGAAAACTATTTCACAAATCGCCATTTTAAATCATAATCAAAAATATTGGAGTAACACAAGTCGTCGTCCATTGCGCGTCATATTAGTAAAAGTGAAACTTTAATTCAACATTCTGAAAAACAACAGCAGTCACGACAAACGGACTAAATCTGGGAGCACTAGTGCGCTAAGTACCTCACGTCAACTTTGAAAGGGTTGGAAATTCGAGAGGAAAGTTACAAATTGGCGGTTCTTTTTCCGAAACTGACGCGACGCCACGTCTCAAACGCCTATTAACGTCTATTTTTAATGAACTTCTCGTTTAACGGCCTTTTAACTTTTGAATTTGGGTAGTTCGATTTGTTAGAGTTTGAAATGATTTGGTGTTCTGATATAGTTCGGTAATGAACTAGTACTTATGTATACTAATATTATGAAGAGGAAAGATTTGATTGTTTGTAATGGATAAACTCAAAAAGTACTGTACCGATTTTGAAAATTCTTTCACTATTAGGAAGCTACATTACTCCTGAGTGCTATAAGCTACCTTTTATCCCGGAAAAACGCAGGCGGAGCCGCGAGCAGAAGTATAGCTAGTTATAATTCTGTCGGTCGTTTTAAGACGCAAAATATCTCGTTATGCGACATTATATTTTGACAACACATTACCTTATCACCGTTCCAGATAAAAATAGATTCTATAATAACCCGCATCGATAAAAAGAACCTGAACTACCCAAACGCTCATAACGCGAACTTTTACACACACGCATATCTTTCTTTCCATCCGGCAGAACATCTGCGCCCCTCTAACATGAATATAACATCCCTTAATTAACACTTATAAAAACCCAGTCTGACCCTTCGTGTGCTTCCCACGAAAAACTAACTTACAAAACGCATAAACGAAAATTGGATGACAGTAAGAGCGGCAAGACCGGGAGTCACTGTCCCCTGACATAAATATTTTAAAGGCCCACTGCCTATCGCTGATCTCTTAACCCTAACCCCGCATGCCGAGACGTTATTAGATGGGCAGGTACGACCAATATTCGTTGAATCCCATCACGGTATTGCAAAAGAAATCAAATTAGATATACAATAAGCAGGGTTGTGGTCCCATTTACATAAGTATCTAAGCTATTTGGTCGGTTGATACGAGATTGCGGCGGGTAACAATATGGCTGGTGTTTACACGGGCTGTCGTGGCGCGGGCGGCCGTCCGATCCGGGGATTTGTTTTCTTTTTTCAAATCGCATCTCGTCTTAAGTATTCGATACCCTCGCTGTGTATTTAAATTCGGACGTGCGACTTGTGAGTGGTATTCTAAATTCGAATTATTTTATGAAGTGGGTCTTGTATCTAATTTGATTTTGTTTTGATTGGACATGTTCCATTTCGAGTTATTTGTGCATCGATTTGAAATAATATAAAACTGTTTGAAAAGGGGATAACTGATACGTTTTAGGGCGATAACAGTCCCAAACTACGTACTACAAAGAACACGGATTTCAAATCATTTTTACACCTCAATAAAAATTTAAACCTACACTAATATTACGAAAAGGTTATCCCGTATCCACTATCGGTTTAGGGGAATGGAATCCATGCAAATCCACCGCTGGACGTTAAATAATACATAAATACTATATGATTGTGGTCCAAGTGACCCCGCAATGGAAATTTCTCACTTGCCGAAATAAAATTGGATCACATATACCCGCCGGGACGTGTTTATAAAATTCCAGCTGCCGAGGGTTAGATGACGTACGGAGGTGAAACCCACTACACTTGCCGTTTTATCTACTCGTGGGATGATTTTCTAGTGGATTTAAAGTATGTGGGACAATAAAATTTTGTAACTTTTTTACTGCTTGTGTACTTCTCCTTTGAAAGTAGAAGCACTATTTTTAATTTCGAAGGATGATTAACTATAAAACTGATGACTTTTGAAACGGCGAAGAAAAACATTGTAAGCATGAGCTTTTCATGAGAATTTCATTTTACACAATTCAGTCTCGCTCTTTAATGCAGAGGACACATGAACGTCAAATTTAAATTATCAAAATCGACATAAAGCGTGGTTGCCGCGACCTCAGTCATTTGACACCAGCAATTTGGCATTCTAAATTTGATTTTAATTTGACGCAATATTTTCGCTCCATATTTAGTCCTCATTAACCTTAGTGGACCCAGCATAAGTATGTCATAAAAGCCAATTTAAGTCATATTTTCATCCACATACAACTTAAAATGAAGTCAATGTGGCCAGATCGAAGCCCAGCCCCACTCTGGTAAATCCACTCGCAACGTCTCGGACACTATCTTTCAGCGGGACATTCCGCCCGATATTAAATCCACTCCATCGTATATACAATTCCAATGGACTCCCCCATGCCCCGCTGTCACTCGCCCATTGTGGGAACACGATTGCCTTTATTTTATTTATGTGCTGCTTTGGGATGACTTCTTGTCTTGTGTGAACGTTTAGTGGAATTTTGTTTAGCGTCTGATGCAGTTACGGGTTATTAACTGACTAATTTCATCAACGTAGCACGGGTTAAAAAGCTTTTCACATGAAGTCAAAATTAATGAAAAATAATTTGTCCCATTGGCACTTTCAATTATCTTGCAAAATAAATAAAATAATGTTGCTCTGAATTGAAATAAATTCTATTTTTTAAAGCCATAAACTTATTTAGTTTGAATTCTACTAGTCCTACTAATCCTACTAATATTATAAATGCGAAAGTTTGTAAGTATGGATGTATGGATGTATGGATGTTTGTTACTCTTTCACGCAAAAACTACTGAACGGATTTCGATAAAATTTGGCACGCGGGTAGATCATGTCCTGGATTAACACATAGGCTACTTTTTATCCCGGGAAAACTCATTCATGCGGGCGGAGCCGTGGGCAAAAGCTAGTGATAAATAAACATCTATTTTGAATTTCGGAACCAAACAATTGTGGTTCTAAATTTAAAATTGTCATAGATATTTTTTTTTTATCTCAAACCAATTCATAGGACTAAATAATTTGAATATTTTTCTAATATGAAACATCTTTTTTTACAGGTAAGTGCTGATTGTTCTTTGCAAATACCAACTTATTGGAGTAAGTAGATATCTTATTAAATAATGAGTACCACAAATAGAAAGATCTATAAGTAAAACAAATTTCAAGTGCTCTGAATTCTGACACATTAAAGTATGGCCAAAATTCATTTCGTAATTAAACCATCGAAGGACAATACAAAATCAGTTGATCCAGCATCAATATGTGATGAAATAAATCGTGTCACGCGTCAATCCCGCCATAATAAATTTATAAATTATATTTTACTTCAAATAATACGTAAGCCGGCGGTATGGGCGATCCACTGACGCCGGTGCGTTCACTAAATTGATGTGCGCTCTGTTCATTACTGGTGATTCGACTTTGTATCTATGATATGAGAGTTAACTCATAGATTTGACGCTGAATAAGTTATTGATGTTCACGATATTGTAGGACCGATTCTTGCAATAATAATACAGGTTTCTCATAAGGGCGTTACCATAACATTTATAATGACGACATCGTTACATTTTTCTTTCTCATTTCTCTTTTTTTCAAGAAATTCTGATAACCTTTATAGATTGCTGATTTTTTTTTATTACCGTTGATCGTACTCAAAAATGTGCCATTGTTTTTAAAACATACCGGAAGGAACGTTTTCCCACCTAAAACCGCCGGCAACGCATCTCTATAACCCCTGGTATTGCAGATGTTCATGGGTGGCGGTGATCACTTACCATCAGGTGAACCGTATGCTCGTTTGCACCCTATATCATAAAAAAAATGACAAAGTATAATGATATCGTATCATATCATCATAACTCATAATATGATGTCCACTGCTGAACATAGGTCTCCCCTGAAAAATTCCAGGCGGACCTGTCAAAAACGGCCTGCATCCAGCGTGTTCTTGCGACTTTTATCAAGTCGCCTGTCCACCTTGTGGCGTATCATATCCTAAGCACAAATATATATAATTTACTAAAACTACCCGTAAGTTACAACCAGTCGCACCGTAGTCATCCGAACGAGCCTCACGCGGCACCTATCGAAAAGATCCCATTAAAATTGCCCCGTTATCCCTGCTATTGCCAATCATCCCTGAATCCCGCCTGATCCCGGCCTCGCCTGTAATAAGTGCATTTCGTGAATTTTACCGCGTACTATCCGGAATACTTGGTTCACATTTGATTCATGTTGATTTGATTATCGGTCAAGAAAGAGGGGAATAGTTTGATATTCATTAAATATTTTGTTTTAATACTCATAGACGTAAATGGACTTCTCATGACCCCTGGGCAAGCTAGTATTTAGTTTTTTTAGAAATTATTATACGAGTATTCATTATAATGAAAAGTTGACTATAAAGAATTTTGAACGTGATATCTGATCTACGAACCTGCATTGAGCAAAGGTAGGAGATAAAAGGGGTAACTCCTTTGATTAGCAATACTGAGGCGTGAGCTGACATTAGGAACAATATTTATAATAGAAAGTAATGTACAAAACGTTAAAAAATACTTTTTATTATACGCACTCACGCCTTATTTATCCCCGAAGGGCTAGGCAGAGGCGCAACTTGTGCACCTTCTTTTCGCCGTTCATATTTTGTCCCATGATGTGATAGGGGGCGAGCCAATCGCCATATTAGGCTCAAATTCCAGACTCCGGGCTGATAATGAATAGAAAAACATTCACTTTGCCCGACCCGGGGATCAAAACCGAGACCTCAGCATTGCGCTCGTACCGTAATACAACTACGCCACCGAGGTAGTTTAGCACTTTTTATTATCGAATTCATATAAAAATAAATTACTCTACACACCATTTCCAACATTCTAATTTAACCAACACTTCCCATGTCAGGAAAAAAATGTCACATTACAAAAAACGCTGTGGACTAGCGAGTGCATTTAACTCCAACATCTTGTGACGTCACCGTCCCCATCTCCCCACGGGGGGAGGGTGGGGGAGTCTCGCTGGACACCGCCTGTCCGCGACACGGGGCTCTTTAGACGAGACGAGATGTCGACATTGTTGCATGGGATATTTCGTTTGAACTTTTAAAAAGGGGATAAGTTTGACTTCTGCGTGCATATCTTGGGATGGAATAAAATAATTTTATATATTGTCCCACTGCTGGGCACGGGCCTCGTCTACTACTGAGGGTTAAGACTTTAGGCCTTATTCCACGCTGGCCTAGTGCGCGTTGGCCACACTTGGAATAATGACGCCTGATGAGATTTCGATGTGGTTGTTATTTGTTTGATTTAATATGTATTTTTTTATCGAATTTAACAAATATATAGGTTCGTCTGATAGTAATACTACCTAGTTACATTCTATGTTCTGTGTTAATACCAAAAATAGACTTAGGAATGAATGCCCTTGAAAAATATGTTTTCGATCGTCATTGTGATCAACAATTCGACGAGACAGTGATAACAATAGGATATCATAAAATTCAAAGCTATTCGTGTATAATTCAGCCAAAATTACGATTTTATGACAACCTTCCAAAGTCGAGTGAAAGTGCAACATAGTTGGAACATTCTTGTTTCGCGAGCGGACGGGAACGGACTGTGTCAACTTGTTGCCATCACCACAATACGATACTAATAGTTGCTGTATTGTCTGCGCAATGCCTTAATATACATCTTCTTACTTGTACCCATAACGAGTGACAATATTTAGGGCCTTAGACAAGATGTCATTCTACGATCGTGAACGCTAAAAGACAAAGTATGGGAATGAAATATACTAAGGATAGACTTTATTTTTATACGAGTGTCACGTGAGCCCACTGCACCCGATCGTAAGCGGAGAGAAGTCCAGACAGAGAGCTGGCTGACAAGCGATGACTATTCCTCTTCAGTCGACACAATTATGCCGGCCTGTTTGAACCGGATATACACAGGCTGATCCCGGAACGTACACTTACGTGGGTCATTATGCAGGGTTTTGACACCTTATGTCCAATACCATACCATACCAGCCTTGTATTATATACTGCCCACTGCTGAGCACGGGCCTCTTCTACTACTGAGAGGGTTTAGGCCTTAGTCCACCACGCTAGCCTAGTGCGGGTTGGCAGACTTCACATACCTTCGAAATTCAGAGAACTTCTCAGGTATGCCGGTTTCCTTACGATGTTTTCCTTCACCGTTAAAGCGAGCGATAATTCACAAAGAATACACTCATAATTTTTTAGAAAAGTCTGTGGTGCATGCCCTTAGGTTTCGAACCTGCGGACATTCGCCTCGGCAAGTCCGTTCCACTCCCAACCAGGCTATCGCCGCTTATCCGGTGGTCGCTTTCCGGTCGGATACAAAATGTAGGTATCCTACCACCAACAGATTATAGCTAGTATAGTATTGCTAGCGTTAACCATTGTAGGCTGGCCGGTATGACAATTCAATTTTTTTCCCGACGCGATAACTCTGTGAGAACGTCTACCCAAAAAATTCAAAACCGTGTCTACTATAATTGTTTTGACATATCGTACAATCTAAAAGTCTTTACGGAAACTTCACAGCTCTTTATTGCCCATCTGACGGACTGTCCGTCTGTACTTTATATATAGCGAGCATTATAATATCCCGCTACGTGAGGGACGGTAGGTGTCACCCCCTCTCCCACCAGAAAGGGGAGAATAATTGGGTATTAACAGATATAATCTGTCAGAACGTGTACGGTTAGAAAATCGAGTGATTTTTAATTAATTCTTCATTTGGATTCTCGTTTTGTAATGTGCTGTTTGAGGTAGTTGGGGGTTTTATTGATTGCTAGGGGGTGGTTTTTGTATTGTGGTTTTGTATATTTCTTCTGAATTCGCAACTTGGAACATATATATAAAAAAATAAAATTGCAACACTTAGGGCCATAATTTTGTTCATTTTTTTTACTACGACGACGTAGGTTAGCATTGAGAAGGAGTTTTTGGAAGTTCATCCCCTAAGAAAATGTGGGTAATTATTAGTAAACTTCTCAATTATTAAATTGTGTACTGTAGTAGCCACTTACTGTAAAACAATTTTTATTAAAGTTATTAATGAAACCAGGTTGTGCTCCGCCGCGCCCGCGTGAAAGATTTTTCCGAGAATCATGTCTTGTACTTTCCGCCCAATTATCATCAAAATTTCAAAGTGAATCAATCTACGATCTATTCCAGAGTCTTTTACGTCAGTAAATCAAGAAGGTAATATTTCATATAATACTAAAATTCCACCAAAAACCTTAACAACTCAATCACACATTTGACGTGGAGCACCGCAGACGGTACAAAGTGTCTCACACAGAGCGGTATAAAGGCACGCACACACCGACCGCCGTCCGGGCAGACCGTCCGTCCCGGCGGAAACGGCATTAAAACTTTTGAGTGATTTCGCTCCGTCAAACGGTGCAAGACGGGCGCGGTCCGGTCCGGATTGTGCTAGGGTTGCCATTTGCCTTCGACTTATGTTGCTTTTCTGGATGTGAAATTCATTAATGGGAATAATTGAATCTATTTACCTGTGTGTGGTGTAACTGAAACAGCTAGTAATTCTGGTTAGAATTATGTATAGTTCAGTAAATTTGGTTATTATTAAAGGTTTATTTGAAGAACATTTTTTTATTTTATTGGTAAGTATTTGTTTGAAAGTGACTTGCAATAAATATTATTATCCTTTAACATATCTAGCTTAGCCTAACAAACTGTCTAGAAACAAAAGCGAAATTCATTTTAAATACCAAAAAAGAAAGAATCCCTAGGGTACCGGTTTTTTTTTCAGGCAAATGGACAGCGATCCACATAGCTGCGAGAGTGGCGCGACGACTAATTTGTGAATAGTTGCCCTGATTCGCACATCGTCTGCCTGGCCTTCATTTACTCGCATTGTCTTACTCATTATTATGCCGACTGTATTTAAAAAGCGAATTAAGATTTATCGCCTTCCAAGCCTATTCTGCAGTTGATGATATTTAAGATGTATAACTTGAAATTAGAATAGTCTTTTCCGGTTATTTGTGTCCAATGTAGACTATTCCTTATAACTATTTTACTATTATTATACGCTGTATGCTTTAATATGATAATAATTAACAAATTTAATTAGATATGAAATAGACTAAAAATATTCTTCACGGTTAGACATTAAACTTGTTTTCTATAAATTCCGTTTTATATTCGAGGATTTAAATAATTGAAAGTATTAAAGCGGCATTATTATGGCATATCAACAGTTTAATATAACACATTTTATAATGTCCTTTATAGATTATATGACATTATTGCAAAGCTCTTAAGATTTTTTGATTGCAACTAAACCCCCAATCTCCCAATCCGTGACATTTCCAACTCTGAACATGAGTGACACCTACAAAGATCATCCGAGCTGTATGAGGTTTCCTTTGTCCACATCGTGGCTGAGTGACCGGTGGCAGAGTTTTAACCTGCCGAGCTGCAGGGAGGCAATATTTCAAGATCTCAGCGTACTGTAGTTTCGGAACAAGGAATCACTGATGACGTTGACTTTCTGCACAAATTGAATGACTACGTTTTCTTTACAGAAAAGGTAAATTTGCTTATTTTAGCTTAAATTATAACGTTGGTATTATGGCAACTCTTAATATGGAAGAAAGAAAGATTTATTAGTGGCACAATTTCAAAAACTTAAAATTTCTTAAAAAATAAAGTTAAATCCAGCAAAGGTACATCTCATTCAACTAGATTCTGCAGCACGTACTTACTACTTACTCTGCTACTTAGGTCCTAGTACCTAAGTAGCAGATTTTTTAGTTTCGTTGTTTTCTTTTAGTTTAGCTGTTATGACATAAGCAATTTACATAAAATATAGATTTCTTACTTTTAATACAACACGAAGGAAGAATGGTATAAAAAGTTTCTCTTTTGTTTATATTCCTCCTATTTTATTTCTAGATTTCTAGTTAAGATCCTATTCTAACTCAATCACGCTTCTTCCCGGAGCAGCAAGCACGACAAGAATTACCCTCGCGTACCTGTGCGTGTGGTAAAGGGCGAGCCCACCGTTACATCAGACATATACAAATCTCATTCATCAATTGCTTTAAAATCAAAAATATGCGAATAGTTTTCTTTAGAATCAAACCTAAAACCTCACGTTTCAACCCAAGTACTGCAACTAGACCTTAGGTTATTACTTCTGATATTAATATTTAAAAAAAAGCACCATCTATCTCCCTTCGAAATTCGAACGCTTTAAAATTCCGACATTACCGTCAAGTGGGAATATAAAACAGTGTTCGCATTATCAATACCGTCTAAGCATGTCCACACGTAGGGGGGTGGGGCGGGCCGGCCACTCCGGGGCCTCCGGGGTGTCCGGGGTGTCCGGGTGACGTCTCCATCGTCCGGCGCGTCACCGGCAGATCAATGCCGGACAGCCCCCACCTGCACTTTTAATTCGCAAGATGGGCAGGACTCATGTCTTCGGATGTATGTTGTGTTGTTTTATGCTTGTAGAATATAAAGGTTTGTGCTTTATGAGTGTTTTTTGTCGTTGAATAGGCAAAGGTAAAATACTTTTTATTTGAATACAGTATACAATTTTAAAATGAGTTGTTTGCAGTGAAATATCAAAGAAATGTAGGTATTCACTTTAAACACAATGGTTATGTTTTAAGTATATTAAATGTTGACTAATACGCTTATAATAGTTAATACGAAACATAATAATCATTGTATTTACATTTATTTACGTATTATTTCAACAAATCACTTTCATTTACATGATTTTATTACCAATACAAATAGCGTAATCTTGGCATGCAAGAACTTGAAACCCTTTAATCCTCGGTACTTTTCGCTGACAGCCGCGACACCAGCCTTCCCACCGGTGGGACGTGCGAATTGAAAGGGTTTAACTATTACAACTTTGGTCAAAGCGACCGACGTCTTAAGTAGTTTTTGACGTCCACGCTCGTGTTTTAGGGTTAAGTTTTTCGAAAAAGGTTTAAAGTAAAAGTGCCGGGTTGTAGGTTAGTGGATTTCAGGCATGTTTAAATGACATGCGGAACATTCGTATTTAGTTCACAATTTATCTAAAACAAATATTAACTTATAGTTCCGAGTTTTTATAAGGAAAAAGTGTTTCTTCAATCCTTTATATTTTACTTGTTAAATATTTTTATAAAATGGTTAAGCAAAATATGTAACAAATCCGTACAATTTTTAACACAATATCAAGCTTAGTGTATTTTTTGTTTTAATTTGATAATTGCTAAATACTTTTTCAAAGAAATTTATTAGATATTGTCTATCCAAAAATATTGACGAATTACTAAATTTCGTTCCCAAAAAAAGATTTGCAACCAAAAAAGTAGATTTAAAAATATTTTGTATAACAATATTGAGAGACAAGGGGCCGGACGTAACGGCGCAGATAAGGGAATGTTTCACGTTTTTTCCAACGGAACTCAACCCTTTGACGTTATCTGGATGACGTCACGGGACGTCTTGTCCCACCGCGGCTGAAAGGTGCCCGTTAAAAAATACCCACATTTACACAATAATTTTTAGCATTGTCATTCGGTGAGAATAAAATGTTTTTGCAGTGTTTTTAAAAATGGTGGAATGATCTAGTTTTAGATGCGGTGACTTCAGATTCTGGGTTGATTTGAGTTTAAAGAGTTTATTCTCATAAAAATATACAGTTCACTTACAATGAGATATATGTAAATAAAAATGGAATTATGTTTTACTAGTTTTGTATCGAGGCTGCTGGATAAACGATTTATCTATGTATATTTTACGGCATACACACATGTTTTTAAGTTTATTTTTAAAAACTAATATGTTATTACATTCTTTCAATTCATTAGGTAAGCTATTATACAACTGTACTTCAAACATTTCAACATGATTTCGTAGTTGAAACGGTTACTGTTTATTTTATAAACCTGTTGGTACAAATATTCGCTTGAACTTAAGTCATTGATAGTGGATAGGTACTAAGCATTTTTTAAAAAAAAAGGACAATATTGTGTACTTTTATTCAATGTCTTTCTTATGACACTACTTCCAAATATCACTAAATAAGTCCCAAACTTCAACATAACATCTTCAAAATACGCCAATGAATTCCCGCAGCAGTCCACTCTTAAATCGAATTCTTCTAAATTCACAGATGCAATAAAACAATACGGCATACGTAGTCGTGTGTCGCAAAAGTAAATACCACCCTGGGAGTGGGGGGTCCACCCCACTCCCTCGCCTCCGCACAGTTCGTTATCACGTCCCGGACATAATTTAAGACGGAGGCGAGTCTGCCGTCAGTCCGTCGCTCTGTGCCCCGACGTCGATACGTCAGTTCGAATGCATAAGGGTTCTGTGACGTTTTATTTCGTCGTTCGCAGGGGAGGGTTCATATTTTGCGTGTAATTGATTGTAATGAACAAAATATTTCACTAAGTTTCTTTGTTATTTATTTTGTTACGGGGCTTATGGGACAAAGGTGTTGTTTTATATAAAGGGTGGGGTAAATTGACATGTTAGTGATATAATTGCGCTAGCAACTCCTTATCATCCAGGGCGAACGCTGATTATAATGTCTGTACGTCGTGTGGCCGATTTTGTCTTTCTCGTATTGGTCTCTACAGCCATCAAAGAAAGTGTCTTAGAACAACTTCCAACAATTGACGCTGTTTAAATCATCTACAATAGATTTATTAGGCCAATGATGATGATGTAATTATACATCTATCATAGTAATGAAGAATAGTGGCTTCTAAGCTGTGCCACCAGGTGGTGTCCAAGTCAATTAAACTGGCCAGCATCCACACAACGGGGACGCATATCTTTGCATACCCTTTTAGAAAGGTGTGTTACAGAGTCGTATCTGCTTATAATATTGAACATTTCGAAGTCTCATAATGCCCAGTCACTTTACAATGCTTTCACAATGTTAGAAAAAATTAAGCAGATCCCAAATTAATTTCTATATAAAATTCAAATTGCTAATTACAACCCAACGTTAATACTTGCGCGATCCCAATACTAGCAGGTCTCGTTCCAACTCAATCAATAAGCAAGTGCCCCATAAATTCCCCCGAGCACAATAGACCCACCTGAACCCGGCATGCACAGTTTTCACAAAGTTCTTCAAGACAGCTTCGCCGCTGCACTCGTTGACAATCGATTGACGGGCGACCCCCACGGCCCCCCGGCCCCCGGACCCCCCGCCTCCTTCTGGACCTCCCAACCTCCACTCGACTGACCTACATCGTAGTATTTATAATAATTGAACTGTGCAACGAACTAGTCAATCGTTTTTACTATTACATTCGTGTGGAGTTTAGATGGAATATTGTTAGTCTAGTGAGTGAAGAAAAATTGTTGAGAAATTGCATACGCTCGATCTGACTAGATACCGATGTATTTATTAACAGCGAAGCAGTGTGCAAACCTTTCTGTTTGAAGAATTTTAGGACATTATGAGACTCAAAAAATGACCCGATGCTACTGTTTTTGATGGCTAGTTACGCTTATCATCAGATGAGAGAGGTCTTTGCGCAAAGCAAATAAAATAAACAATATTGACGGAGTTACTACTGGTGGCCTCATAATCAGAAATTAAATTTAGTAATTCACAAAACCCCTGGCATGTTCTTGGGTTTATAATATAACTGTTTTAATCGGCCGGGGAAAAAAGACAGCTTTGATAAATGTGTCGGCATAATTTTGTACTTTAGGGGTACAAAGTCTTTCATTTGATATTATATTTAGAACTACAATGTTTTCTGCTAAATATTTCTGCTCAATTACTCAAAACACTTCAAATCAAATGACTCGCGATTGTGTCACCCCTAAATCATCAAAACCCATTTAAAACATACAAAAACTTACGCAAATCGTTCTTAGTGTCATAATTTAATCGCGCTACATTTCCGAACGCTCGTTAACGCGAACCAAAAGAATGTAATATTTTTTACATGTGCTATAAAGTTGGAAATAGCTCAGCTAGTCAGCTGTGACAGTCGGGTGCTTTGACGACAATAACACGTTGTTTTATGTCGTTACGTCGTCGTATCGTGGGCGGTACGAAAGTGGATTTTGGATGCGGTGTTTGGTTTATGGTTTCTATTTGAACATCACCCACATACAATTTACCATCATACAATTATTATAATTTTATAATGATTCTATTCTTGATCGAATATAGTCTCGACAAACATTATTGGATTTAGATACCAGAATGCAACATACACGTGTATACAAAGTTTGTGTCACATCTAATGTACTATATTAAATAGACATATCTCCTCGCAAAAGCGTGGCTTAAGAAGCCCATTTTATCTGATGTTATTTAAAAAAGACAATGTAATTAATTATTTAACAAAGAATAATGATTAAATAAGTTTAATGTGCAACTTAAATACCAATTCATTCAAAAACGTCCAAAACAGAACTGGGATTAACTATCAAGCCCTAACATTTACTCTTGGTCTCACTTATCACGTATGCGACTGACTTTTCCTTGTACTATAAAATCATCAGCCACATGCCGCATCCACAACACGTCGCTCCGGTGCAAGATCGACAACACTCTATTCTAGGATTGTTCAGAATATACTTTATAGCGGCATCAATCGCGCGAACAGCTGCGACACTCGTTAGCGGGACGATGATTGATCTCGCGACACCGCCGACACCGGCGACACTCGCACACGCGATTTATACTAATCTATTATTATTTTTATTGTTGGATTTAAGCATTTGTCAAATGGCGTGTCTTAAAATAGGCGTAGAGGTCGCAGGAAGGTTAGTGTTCTGGTTTTGAGAGTAGATATCTATACATAATACGTAGAGAAAAAACTGTGTACCCTTTTTAGGCACGTGGCGCACACGGAGGAGTGTGAGATTTGGCATAATTAAGGTTCAAATACAGAATTTATATTGTACTATGTGTTACAAATATATTAAATTTGACGGTCACATTTCGAGCACTGGACTACCACTAGTTCTTATAGTGTTAGTATTATAATCACTTAACAGTTAACTATTGTTTGTACACGTACTCAATATAGATAGTACAAGTTTTTGCCCGCGGCTCCGCCCGCGTGAATGAGTTTTCCTGGGTAGAAGTCCCGCTTTATATTTTCCCGGGGAAAAAAAGTAGCCTATGTGTATCCAAGACATAATCTACCCGTGTGCCAAATTTCATCGAAATCCGTTCGGTAGTTTTTGCGTGAAAGAGTAACAAACATCTATACATCCAGACATCCATACTTACAAACTTTCGCGTTTATAATATTAGTAGAATTGTGTCTACGTAGCGTTAAAAACTGTACTAACTACGCAGCTGTGATATTTAGCCCAGAATCACAATCAGCTGCAATTTTGAATAAAAAAATCATCTAACAATACAAATGCTACGTTATAGAGAGTTCTATGCTTACTGACGAACTTTAAAAAAAAGTTTAGCACACGCCATTGCCCAATAACAAACTGAAATGAATAACCGTCAGCAAACAACGTCAGAAAAAACTTAACCCTCACGGAAGACATAAAACCACAGCTATGATATACGGCGGGCAAGAGTAGCAGACGAAAAAAGAAGATGCCAGCAACGTTGACATCTACCACGTGATTTATACAGTAAACACATAAATCTGACTTCTATCTGTCAGGCGACACTGCGGGTGGACAGACGGGCGGCTGGCGTGCGACTTTTATACGCTTTCAATCATACTTTAAAAAAAAATGTGAAAACCCGTGGTTGAAATCTACTTTGGAATTTAAGAATTGGTAATTAAATAATCAAAAAACAAATTAATGGTCTTGCTATAACGTGTATTAAGATCAAGTCAAAGTGGGTAATTTCTATTTAAACTTCACATTGTGGTAAAGAATTTTGCTTGGTGGAAAGAGAAAATGAATTTCTTATTAGAATATACTGCCAAATATCCCTAGGGTTTAATAAAACTAAATTTCCTTAGGTAGTTAGTGGAAGATTTAGTTTCAAAACGGCGCTTTTTACTTACATTAGACTTTAATTTCTTTTCAGCTAGACTATGAACTCGTAAATTGTAAGAATATTAACCGTCTCGTCTGCGCGTTGATTAAAAATAAGCACTGTCCGTTGTTATTAGCAAATTAACGAAGAAGCGATATACATCATGAATAGAAAGCTATTACTAGCATCATACACTATTAATATCTATAAGAAATCACCAAAAGTTTAGAATATAGACCTGTTGAAAGACCAGCTTGGTATAATTTCTATGAGTTTATAATGGTGCAACATAAAAGCTATGTTTTAATTAATAAAAAATCGCTGCGACTTTTTGCGTCTCGTCTGCCCGTTGATTAAAAACGAGCGCCCTCCGTCGTAACTTAACAAGTCACCGTCGAAGCGAAGTACATCATGATTACTAGCTTCACGCATTACAATGAATTAGTGAAAATAGAATTAAGAAAATGTAGTAATGCCAATGTACGAGGAAATCAGCTGTGTATCAAATCACACTGGACACGACACGATACGACGAAAAGAGGTTTTTCGTAACCACGCCACTTATCAGTACACTTCACATACTTTCAGATCTCTAATTCTAATTAACACCCGTTCTTCTGAAGTCTCAATGATATGAGCGAGGTGTTTGCCCAACTGTAGACAACGTGCCTACACTCTGTAGAAATAACGACCTTAATTCAACCAACAATAATGAAATTGTACTGCACACATAATAGTTGGAGTTTCAATGAACTACCCAGCTATCTTATCAGAAATCCTACTACCAAACATCTTACATATCTAATTAGAAACCCAAACCCGCATAGAAACTTCACGATAAAGCGCGCCACTCACGCCGCGCTGCACTCCGTCCAATCGATGCGGCAAACGTACCCCGCTATTATCATATTTTTGAGCCGCACCACCGAAACTCGTAAACATAGCACAGAATGAGTACTAATTTCCCGGTGGCTGCTTTACCCGCGCAAAGGGGGGGCCGTTTTACATAAATTTGTCATATTCTCACGCACACTCCGTCCCGTGCGACGAGCGTGCCAAGTTTTAAGCCTTGGTAAACGGGTTGATGGGTCTAATGCGGCCCATTCATACGGCACCGTGTTCCACGACCAAATGTCTTACTCGGTGTTGTTTTTGAATTGCTCTGGAGTGTTTGTGAATGGGATATTTATACGGGTTTTATATTAAAGTAATATAGGGCAGTTTGCACAAATTACTAAACGAAATAAAATTGGTCTGTTTTATGTTCCCTTTGCGTATTTTCATTCAGTAGGCGAAATTATATGCTTCATTTTGTAATTTTTTTAACGCTAAATGATATTCACAAAATTTTATTGAGACATAAAGCTGACAAATGTAAAATAAATATTTTGAGCTATACATACCTGATTTTCCCTTAGAGCATTTAGAATGTTCCCGATGTTATAATAAATTATTAATCTCATAAAATGCTGTTTGATATTATGGTTGCGTGAATGGTCTACTTTAATGAATTTTATATCCGTCGCAAATCGAACACAATTTTAAAATTAGCAATATATTCCTAATTGATTTTCTTCTTTTTCAGGTAAGTCATCTTTTTCATGGCCCTGAATAAGCACACATTTATATACCAAATTAAAGTAAGTTGATTAAAGATTCGTTCTCACCAACATTTTATACATTATACTCGCGTTTTTTTTAATATCATAACTAACCCTTCATTTCTTAAGGGTCGAAAATACCAATTTCGTAAAAGGGGCGTTATATTTTATCTTATTTAGCATACTACATATAAGCTAACCGATTAACGTGCTTCCATTTTTATTAACTGGAGATCGGATTTCGCGACCGTCTTGTGTTACAACGATATAGATCATTAAAAGAATGCACAGAACCGACAGTCTATAGACTCTGCTCACTATAGAGTTGTGTATTGAAAGTAAATTTTAACCGACTTCCAAAAAAAGAGGAGGTTCTCATATAATTATCAAGATTTATACAAGCTGGAGCTATAGTAATGTCATAATGTAACTTGCCTGCCAATTTGTTGGAAATTTGAAGGTGTAAATGAATTTATGACATTAAGTCGTAAAAAAATAATTAAATGACTATCTCTTTGACTTGATGCACATTGTGCGCGTGTTATGTACCTATACATTATTTTTTTAGCTTTTAAACATCCAAAAGAATTTCACATTTAATATTAAAAAGATATGTTACATTCAATTGAAACAAGTCAACTGTCCCATCTGCATTATTTCCCACTCTATGCTTCTCGTCGGTCTCTCATAGCAGACGCGCCATCCGTCAGTCCGTACGTTGTTTTTTTAACTTAACACTCACGTTCACATATAATCTGAGGCCATATTTCATGTTTATTTCTAGTTATTAAGACTACGTCGATAGGGCAGACTGGATGTATCATTGGTAGGGTTGAGTTGGCTTGATAAAAACGAGGTTTGATTTCGAGGTCGGCACACTATTTTTGTTATACGAAAAAAGTTTTTGGGATCGGAATTTACGCTTGGTGGTCGGCTCGCACCTTCAGATAGAATGTAATGAGCTCTAGGAAGCGTGGGTGTATCGGTTGCGACAAATATTTATTTTCTTTATATGTTTTTTTTGCCATAACGCATCGTAGTAAAACTATACCGTAAAATCGGATAGTATCGAGTTGACTTCTTCGGTGGCGTCGTTGTATTAATATGCGACTGCAGTGCTGAGGTCCCAGGTTCGATCCCCGGGATGGGCAGTGATATTGTGTTTTTCTACTCAGTATCAGCTCGGAGTCTGGAATTTATGCCCGATATGACGATAGGGGCTCCCCCTATCACATCATGGGACGAAATAAGCACGGCGAAAGGTGGTTGCACTAATTGCAGCCCTGCTTACCTCTTCGGGGATATAAGGCGTGAGTATGTGTGTGTATCGAACTATTTATGTAAATTTCGTCACTAGTCTACTAGTTAGTGCCTCATATGCGAGGGTCTGGGTATTTCTATATCTGCTCTTATGTTGCCATGCAAGCACTTGTGTTCTTAGACTCAGTGAAATTACTGACTATAAATGCTGTTTGTGCATTTCTACATAGTCCAATACAAAATTCTAGATAGTGTGACTGCTCAGGAATCACATCTGCTATCGATCTAACTGCTCGTCACTCATATAAAAAGTGACATCCCTATACGTACCCAAAATCTATACATTGAACAATCGCTTTAGACTTATCATAAATAAGACACAAAACTGCAGGCCGGCATCGCAAGGGCGTTGCGGTCGCGACGGTCGACGTGTTCCGCTGTAGTTTCACCCACCACCCCTTAGCTTTTAATTATAATACTTTATAGCCCAATAAATCACGCGCGACCGCCCCCGCCCCAGGCCAGTGCTTTGAAGGATGTCGGTTCAATTCCTGAGTTTATATGATGTTTGAAATGTAATCGAGGAATAGCTTTTTGGATTGATGTACTTTAGAATTTTGTTTAATTGGATGTATGCTATCTGTGGCGAATGTGAATAATTTATTCTTTAACTAATGCATGGTTGATTTTTGTGGGCTACGTTTTATTGAAAAGGACACCTAACCCGATTGAACCATGACCTAAAATTAAAATAAAATAAATAATCAATCCACAGATTATATTTCGTTAGCTTCGAAAGATCTAACAACTTAAACGGAAGACATTTTTAATTTGTAAAATAATGTCCCCCCGCCTTGACTCCGGTTTCAAAGGACAATTAATTTATTCTTTCCTCGCTGTACCTATTTGAATTGTTTTTATGACTGCATCCCTTGGGGTGGCTAGCTTCGATAGCTTTTTATAATTGAGATTAGTAGATATAGTCTTCTTTAGTTACATATTATATTTTATGTAATTAAATGAGTTGATAAGTGACGTCACGTCTGTCTATGAACAATAGCAGCAACAGACAAAAAATAAGGTACTGACTCACACTACCTTTGTACCACACTGAGACATCAGATGTTTACTCTTATTAAAAATATTCAAAGAGTACAAAATGCCTGCATACGATTTTGTTTGAACATACCCCGGAGAGAATTTATCACACCATATTTGAACAGGAAAAAAAATCTCAATATGTCTGCAAGAAGGGAATTACAATACGCATGAACAGCACAAAGAGTAATATGGAATAAAAATCCAGATTATTTGTTTGAAAAACTCTCCTGGGTAAAAGATGTAACCCACAGAAATCTACGGTCAGCTACTTGTAACTCTCTGGTTACTCCAGTACATAGCTCCACACGGTACAGAACGTGTTTCAAGTTTACTGCAGCAAGAATTTGGAACGACCTCCCCCCTCCTTTAAGGAAAAAGATGAGTTTACCGATATTTAAAATTAAGTACAAACATGCTTTACTTAAAAGACAGCTTGAAGCAGAAAACTTGTTTCACCCCCACTGGCAATTTTTGAGCCTATGTGACTTTTTAATTAATAACCCACGCTGTACAACAAGGTCACACAAACACCAACACACACATAAATACATACACACACACGCTCACGCACACACACTAGAGTTCCAATATTGTTAAAATGACTGTTCCTTTTTATTATATAGTTATTTCATATATATTTTTTTACATATAGATTAATTTACTGTAACATAAAACGTTACTTGTCGCTCAGTAGGCCAACGCTATAAACTTTCCGCATAAAATCTTAGGAAATAATTAGGAGAGGCTGAAAACCAGCGCTGCTCGGAACTACTGTCCCGGTCAGCACGAGCTGAGCCGCCTCCTTTTGCCTTTATTTTAGTTTAAGCATTCTATACTCGTATATGACATTTTTAATAAGTACTGTTACTTGTGTTGTGTATGTTGGAAGGAAAATACTTCCTACATTTTCTAAACCACGTTCTAACATATTTTTCCCTACGACGTCTAGTGACAAACGTTTTGTTTATTAAAGTCAAAACATAATACGCGAATGTAAATCACACGGCGCGCCTCTCCCCCACCCACCCCAAGTCCACTAATTTTCAGAAATGGCCACTGAAGTTCAGACGGTCGGGAAACGACGAGTTTGATTTGTGTATGTATTTTTTGTAATTATGTTCATAATATAGAATTTATGGTGTTTACTGTTTAAATATAAGAATTCCTGTTTACTATTTGATTTCGCTTTTGAGATGAAATTTTAACTTAAAAATAGTGCGTGTTAAAACTGTGTTCAGGTTTGGCGAATGTCAGATTTTTTTCTACGAAAATGTAGGCAGAGAGATGTATACTGGTTTCATGATGTAAAAGAGAACTTATTGAATATAGGCTTCAATTTTGAGTTCCGATGGGAATCCAATATCACCCATGCGCTTTAGGTTTTTTGTTTAAAATAGCTACCGAAATTAACAAGATGACGTAATATCACTGCATACTTATAAAAATCCCCGCACAGGACAAAAATACTCAACCAACTTCAAAAACATAAAAGTATTTAACAAAAGTCCAACGCGACCAAACTCCTCTCATCCATAATCTTAAACGATTACTATGCACAATACGGAAGACTGTCCGCATCCGGGCGCCTCCGGGGGGAGTCCGGGGCCGCCTTGTACGAAATTAAATCCTGTCACAAACGGTACAACAAATCATGTTTATTTAGACCTAAAAATACCTCCGGCGACCATAAAGCGACGACCGCTCGGAGATTAAGCAACGAGCGACATTAAACTGAAAATTATTTATTTAGGGGGTCCAACCTAGATTACATTACATCATACACATAAATAACGAAAACAATAAGAGCTATACTAATAAATTATCTTTTTATTGCCGGATTGTGAAAATTTCGGACACTTATCCGGGAGCGCGGGCGGGACAGCTCCGGGGAGGGCGGGGGAGGTTTTGTCCCAATTATTTATGGCGGTTGAGACGTAGACTGAATCGTCGTCTGCCGCTCTTATGGCGTGTTTTTTTTTAATTAAAACTTTTGGCCAGTAATTAATGGGCATTGTTCGATGGTGTCTTTTAGAATTGAAGTTGCGTGCGATTATTAGTCGTTTGTACTGGAGCGAGAAGCATAGGTGTACACTTAAAAATCGTAGTTTTTTTTATATCCAACTGAACGAGATGGGTAGTAAGTTGATAGTGAGAACTGTGACTGTCCATAAGCAATATCATATAGAATTTCTAGTCAAATGTATGGCCACTGCGCTAAACACTAAAAATGTTGATCATAATATCCAGTAATTAGCTAGAAAAGCGAAAGACTACAGTACTAGCTGACCGCATGACGCTAAAAATATACCTAAACTAGATTTTGCTCGTGAATCCACCCGTTCTCGCGATGAGACAAAAACTAACAAACTCTGTATAATACATATTTTGGAATTGTTTTGGCTCGCTCCATATTACATCATGAGACGAAATACGCTTGGCGAAAAGTGGGTGCCCTGTTTGTGCCTCTGCCTACCCCTTCTGGGATAAAGGCGTCATGTGTGTGTATATTTACTGGATCATAATGGAGTAGCTGACAGTAAAAGTACAATATAACAGGTTCCGGTTATCATAATAGGTTTTTTTTATTGCATAGAATGACGAGACGAGCATGCCATTCGCCTGATGGTAAGCAATACGACCACCCATAAACAGTAGCAACACAATTCAGCACATTGAGTTACAAAGTACTGTGTTGCATCCCATTGCACTCGTCATCCTGAGACATAAGATGTTAAGTCTCATTATGTCCAGTAGTTACACTGGCTACAATGTCCTTCAAACCGAAACACAACAGTGCATGCACTAGGTGACGAGATTTCAAAGTGATTGTTGACTGCTGTATATTAAATTGAGTAGTCTGTTGATTGCAGTCTCCTCATTGGAGTTTCGTACGTATGCTGTGAACCATCGGTGCTGGGTTCCATTCAAATATACTAAAAAAAAAAAATTGGAAGTTACTAATTTGCTGCTTTTATTTATGGTAGATTTCATTTTGAAACCAAACTCGTTAGATCTTTTTAATCTTATTAGAATCTTTAGAACTTTCTTTCTTGCTAATTTGATTCTTATAGGAAAAGTGTAATAAATAAGACAATTGTGTAATTCCATGTCCAAATATAAATATGCATACATAAATTGTCAACCAATGTAATAAAAAAAAAATATTGAGAATAATGAGTTTAATAAGTTTTTTTCTAATGTAAACATATTAATTTTCATTGCTTGCATTAAGTATAACTGAAAAAAATTATACTTGCAACTTTAACTAAAATAAAATATAAAAAATCGTTCCCCGATGTTATCTATTACTCGAGTCGCGAGTTTTAGCTTAAACTCGAATCCTTGAAACCCACGATGTCAACATTCCCCAAATACCTAGCTCATTGTCATGCGACACAAATCAATCATGAAAAAAAAGCAAAACCCAACCTACGGGACCATACACCACGCTCTATGAATAAACTAATAAATAATCTTTTGTAACGTAATTTATTAGCTCCGGCGTTACCGTACGGAAGCCTTGTGCAAATGAGACGGGGAGATAATTTGGACGGCGCGAGACAGAGAGCGAACACCGCCGCCCGTCATAAATAACAGCGGACAAAAACAATGGACAATGGTTTGCGGTGAGATACGTCTTCTTTAGGAATCCCCTTCACCGGAGGAGAGGGAGGTATTCAAATTAAGCGCGGGCCACTCTCCGATTGTTCCCAACGCGTGCGCAACGTATCGTATATGTTTTATTCAAAAAAAGCGAAATACGGCCGGTATTGGGCATCAGTTCGCGACCCCGGCATTGTAATTTTATTGAAATACGCTGTATTTTGTTAGATTTATATGATTTTAAAAGAATGGCTAAGAATTTGTAAACTGACGTAAATAACAAGATTCTCGTCTGCTAGTGCGCTACAGCTGTTCAAGTATCAACAGGAATTACGAAACAGCAACTCGTATACTAACACAGATGTTAAGTCCCATAATGCCCAGTAATTACACTGATGCCCTTTAAAAAGATTGCAACTTATATTAATTCATACTTATATTACAAATGCGAAAGTAATTCTGTCTCTCTGTCTGTCTGTCTGAATAAATGAACTGATTTCCATGAAATTTAGTATTGTAATAGTTAAAGATCGTGGGCCTTCCCAGGGTAACTTCTTATCCCGGGAAAACATATAGTGGGCCTTTTAAAGCTAGTTCTATATGAATGCTGTGATGCTTTTCAACAAGGTCTTAAAATTATTTCTTAGAAGACAGCAGCGACTGGTCTGTCCAAATTGGCCACTCACTCAAGAAGACATTTAAAATAGCTTAAAGAACCAAACAGAACATTCAAAAACACGATAAATAACCTAGGTATCGTACACAGCTGGTGCGAGCTACGTGCACGAGTAATAAATTTTGACGAGACAAAGACCCGCCATGATTGAAATGTGAACACAGGTGCCGCTTCGAATTAAACCTATTGTTATTTTTCTCGTATTGAAAAGTGCGTTTTGTAATTTCGATATGTCAATTTGTTTTATCCAAGAAGGGTTGTCTTGGTTACGATCAAATGGTACGGGATGTAGAGGTGGATAGAAATGAGAAGGATAAAATATATTTATTTATTTATTTACTAGTAAAGAAACTATTATAACGGATTTTATCGCGGTTTTTTATTTTATTTTCTCCCGACGTTTTGAAGGCTTTGCAGCACTTCGTGGTCACGGGGCGGACTGAGGTGTTGGTGGTCCGAAAAGTTAGTGTTACAAATCTACCTTCAATTTACAATTATACAATATAAAGATGTTAGTCATTGTTTGCGGTCCGGTCTACGCAGTAAGAGCTCACAATGTCTTGAGGTCTGGCAGCAGGTCTTTTGGGGCCCGATTTAATTAGATGTATGACCGGGTCCCAGGCTTGTGCAAGTTTCCAACCATCTTCTCTATTGAAATTAGGATGTTTTTTTATCTCAATAGCCTCGCGGATCATCCTAGGCAGGAATCGGTGTTCTTTGGCAAGGATTTGTGGCTTGTCGAATCTAAGGTAATGGTTGGAGCCTTCTTCTGAGTGTTCAGCTACTGCAGACTTCGTAGAGCGTCGGTGTTTAACGTCAGCTATATGTTCTTTTACGCGGGTCCCTATATGTCTTTTTGTTTGACCAATATAAGAGAGGCCACAGTCGCAATCTATCTTGTATACGCCCGGTTCTTGTAGAGGTATATGGCACTTGACAGGTGGTAAAAATTGACTAATCTTCTTAGGCGGCTTAAAATAAGTTTTTATGGAAGCGCGCTTCAGGATGTAGCCAATCTTGTCGGTGACTCCTCTTACATAAGGTAATACAACTGGGACACGATCAACTGTGGCTGGTTTCACTCGGTCTCTGTGACGGCGGCGTGGAATTTGGAGCTTGTTGTCTCGCAGTACTTGCTTGACATGTTGCAGCTCAGCAGCCAGGTGTTTCTCGTCACAGATTCCTTGTGCTCTCTGAAACAAAGATTTGCCCACGGTAGCTAACTGTTTTGGATGGTGATGAGATTCACCGTTCAGGTATTTATCTGTATGGGTCGGTTTCCTATACACAGTGTGGCTTAGGGACTGATCAGGATTACGGATGACTAAAACATCTAAGAAAGCAAGAGAGTTATCCTGTTCCAACTCCATGGTAAATTGAATTTTATCATTAATGGAGTTGAGATGAATTAAAAATGCAGTTACTTTGTCAGATGGTAATATTGTGAAAGTATCATCTACGTACCGTTTGTAAAACCTTGGTGAGACCGGGGCTGTGTTCAGGGCTGTCTCCTCGAAATCCTCCATGAAGATATCGGCGACTACTGGAGATACAGGTGAGCCCATCGCTACCCCCCTCAACTTGTACATAGAACTGATCATTCCACAACATATAGCCAGATGTGAGGCAATGTTGGAGTAGTTCTGCATTCTGTATTCTGCGTTCTGCAAGAACACCGATTCCTGCCTAGGATGATCCGCGAGGCTATTGAGATAAAAAAACATCCTAATTTCAATAGAGAAGATGGTTGGAAACTTGCACAAGCCTGGGACCCGGTCATACATCTAATTAAATCGGGCCCCAAAAGACCTGCTGCCAGACCTCAAGACATTGTGAGCTCTTACTGCGTAGACCGGACCGCAAACAATGACTAACATCTTTATATTGTATAATTGTAAATTGAAGGTAGATTTGTAACACTAACTTTTCGGACCACCAACACCTCAGTCCGCCCCGTGACCACGAAGTGCTGCAAAGCCTTCGAAACGTCGGGAGAAAATAAAATAAAAAACCGCGATAAAATCCGTTATAATAGTTTAATTTCAATGTCTAACATTCGCGTAAACATAAGGAATCATTATACTAGTAAAGACACAAAACAGAATACAGCCAAAAAAACAATAAAGTACAAGTAATGAAATTACTAAACTAGACTATACTCCACAGCATGTGTCCTGATCCAATTCAGACAAATTTGCTTGTGTGTATCCACCATTTAAAATACATATTGAAAGTTACAAAAAATTATACATTGGATCCGAAACTTTAAATAAGACATACATATATCAAAAACTCACAAATGTAAAGACGACTACGAAAAACAAAATTATACAGACTTATAACATATTTTCCTAATATCCGAAAAAAATCGTGGGAATCTGCCGTCCATAATATCGAGAGAACCAGTATAATAGAATGATCTTTTCCTAATCACTCAAGATGATGTATTTAGCTTTAATATTACCAATAATTTACGTAGTGAGTTTAAATTCAACACGAACATAGTTGTCCCTATTAATCCCTTGACTCCTGGTCAACCCAGTAGACGGTTTATCATAAAGTTATTTTGATACCTCCTACTGTCCAAATAGAAGAAAGTAGAAACTTCATTATCATATCACGAACGCCATCTCTTATCAGCTCAAGTACATAACACTTGTGTTTTAATTTACCCCGGTGTTTTAAGTGAAAACTATTTTTACCTTAATCCGCCAATCTATGACAGATGCCGCTCTATCAGGGGATCAGCCATAAACAACGTTAAAACACTAAGGTGCAGTTTACACGAGCGCAGTCGTTACACCAATACACGAGGGTTGTAAACTACGGCCTATCTTAATGGGTACAGTTGCTTGCAGGTGTTTTAACATTGTAAATGAAAAAATACGCAGACCTTAATAGTATTTTTTGCAACAGTCGCATCGACCCCACAGTAAGATATTAAGTATTTTAACAAATACAAGAGACTTCCGATCTCTCACTCGATAGGTTTGTTTTAATCCTATTTTTACTTGAATGATGTTGCAGAAATAGATCCTAATATTTAATTATTAAAGAAGTTCCCATTTTTATGTCAATTAATTGAATTCAAACATTGGCAAACAAACTAAACCCCAATTAAAAACCAATACCAATAAAGTTCACTGTGGAACACCCACGTGATCATTTGCGCGCGCGCAGCTGTCGCGGCAATTAAACGCGCTTTCCTCCCCATCTCGTACTAATTGATTTTTCATGTTACCAATACGCATTTTAATTCGACTGCCTGTGCGGTCAGTCTTAACGATCTAGTTGTTTTTGCCTGCATACGTTAATTATGTAAAGTAGTGTGATTTAACAATGTATTTAAATGAGATAAATACCTCCCGTGTTTGCTGTTTTTTACAAGTGACATGAGCGAGTCACTCGCTTGCTAGCTGCCTATTTAGCAACAACGGTTGGAAAAAAGTGTAGTATCGCACTGAACTATTCTTGTCACTCTATTAAGTCTCATGATACGCATTTATACAGGGTATAATATCGCTTGAAACTAAATTCATCCATCCACACTGCGGCGAGCAGACAGCATTCTATTTTTGAAAAATAATTCGAAATCAAGTATAGGCTGTACTGTTATTGGTCATTTTTAGAGGAAGCCATTCTTGGAGATTACCTTTGAGCAAGTTAACAACTCATTTAATTTTGGAAAAACAGTTATACAAATTCCTAATCGAATAGCATATTTGTGTTGGTAATATGTTTGAATGAACAAATGTTTGCTCAAGTTCAGGTTACGAAACGGTATTGCGTGATTGTACGTACAAAGACCCATTAACCGTTTCCAAAAATTAATCTACAGATTATTACACGATTCAATAAGCTAACACGTAAGTTTGGTTTTCTATCGATATCCCGTACTATTCGTCCCTTAATAATGAAAATGTTATCATATTATACAACCTGTTACTTCTTTGCAGCTCTAATATTTTAACTTGTATATTTTCTAAAAAAGGTGGTATTAAAAATAATATGTTTTTATATTACTGAAGGGACGAATTTCATCAACCTATTTGACAAGACCAAATCTGTGAACTCTTCTTTCCCAATTTTTATTCTTTCCCTTAATATCATCAACCCACGCACGATAGTTCCAACTATGTGTATCATGGGCGTCCTTCATCACTTACCTTCAGATGACCCACCTGATCGTTTACCGATAAAAAACATAGCTCCTGTGTTTTATACGTCCATCTATACCGTACAACTTTTATATAGACAAAGATGTCCATCCCATCAAATATACCCAAAATGTCTGCCCGTACGTTAATTTCACTCATGAATCACACGTCCGGGTATTTCTTTTTATACATACAGACATAAATTCTAAATCCTTTTAAAATTACAATTTAAGAGTCGATAGATTTAGAGAATGTATGTCTGTCAACCGTGGTTCCCGAAATAGCGCGCTAAGCGTCCCAAATCCCGCGGGACGGGCTGGGTTACCAGGGTTTCGGCACGGGATAGTTGGTGAAAGTTAGGGCTATTGTTAGATATTATGCATATTTATCGATCGTTCCTAATTGATAATTTCATTATAAATCGAAAATTTTGTAAGTATAGAAAATGTGTGATCGATATATTCGGAGCCTCTTACAAGTACCACCAGAAGCAGTATATTTAATTTATCAAACCAGTATAAAGAAGTATAACAAATTAGGTCCCAATCAATGTAACTTTTGAATAACTTACCCACAAGATATTGAACCAAAATAAGATTAAGACCTGATACGCAAATACTAGCCATCAATTTTATATTAAAAACTAACGCCATATTAAATAAACGTACTACAGACAGTACCTGAAACATTTTGTTATTTCCAAAAACTACAGCTGTAAATGCCTCGATGGTGTAGGTGTATTGCGTGCGCAGTATGACCACAGACAGCTCTGAGAGCCCGCGATCCCGGGTCAGACAAAGTGGTATTGGGTTTTTCTGCTCAGTATCAGCGCGGAGTCTGAAATTTGTGTCCGATATGGCGATGGGCGCGCCCCATCACACCACATCATGGACGGAACACGCATGGCAAAAAGTGACCGGCCTGGTTACACCTCTGCCTTCCCATTTGGGGATAAAGGCGTGATATGTACAGCTGTAACCCATTAAAAAAATAATTATCACATCACCGTTTTGCATATATCGTATTCTTTCCTCTGGCAACACACATCCTACGTGTCATTAGAATCACGGCCGGCGTCGACTCCCGCGCATGTACGTTTTTAATTGGCGACGTGATAAATCGTAATGTCGCCACGATGTTTTGTTTTTGTTTATACTCGCACATTCTAAATATTTTATTTTAGTGCGAGATTACGTGTTCGCGCTTCCTTCGTTCTATTTGATGTGTTTTTTTATTAAAATGTCTTGTGGCTAGTTTGATGTTGATATTGTTAAGATGTTTTAGATTATTATTGGTTTAGGTTTAATTTTATTATTAGATTTTCGTTTCGGAAGTTTTTAGATGCAAACTACTTCCAATAAGCCATTCCGGAAATCTTAGGAGAAAGCCTATATTTATCCAGGACTTGATTTACTTTATAGGCCAAATTTCATTTAAATTCATTTAGCGTTTAATGAGTTTATTTACAACAAATATCTAAATATCTTTACAAAATACACATTTTGTTATGATAGTAGAATGGGAGGATAGTCGGATCTTGGATATTATTTTCATGATTTAAATTAAGTCAGCTGTAACCCGTAAGGCGTAAGGTTGTGCATTCTTAGTTCAAGCAAATATTTGAGGTTATCAATTTCATAGAGACGTGAATATTCGCGGAATTATTTATTATCCCTGATATGATTTAACAAGTCACCTATAAAATATAATCGACACAAGTAGCACTTCTCCACCTTCAAACACCGTGAGCTTAATAATAACATAGATTTCAAAAGCATACCTTTCAATTTCGCAACATTCCACATTATTTGTTACGCAATCAGATTTGAACCCGCTTTTGTACTGTCAGGCGGTCGACAAGACAGTAAAGTATCAACGCTACAGCGCCGCGGACGCGAAACAGAGCCGTTCCCAAACAGACCGACAGATTTGTATATACATAGCTTAAGATATGAAATATTGTATTGAGATTATGTTAAGCAGATAGTCAGAAATCTGCCCTTTTTATTAAAACAGATCGCTCGCCATGATAGCAACACTATCATCAGAAAGAAAAAATCTCGGTGACAGAATGCATTCGTCACTTAAGATGTTGAAACGTTTGTTAGAAGTAAATGCTGCCACCGCTGGATTTTGATGAAATTTGGCACACAGAGAGACTATTATATTATCTACGATTAACATATAGGGTACTATTTATCGCGGAATATACATACTGGTACTTTTAACTCTAATTTCAACAATTTCTTATTGAATGGGTGTTAGTTAATCGGGCATTAATATTAACGCGAATGTTAAAGTCTCGCGCGTCCCAAGAAAGAACGCTTAGGTAAGGAAGATAATCACCTCTTAGGGCATGGTGGGACATTCAAAAACCTTCAAAGTCCGTTAAGACAGTTATTGTTAAGGTAACTAACAGGTTATGGTGATATTAGGCCTTCACATGGGAAAAGTCTTACACGCGGGCGAAGCCACGAACTAACTCCTACTAATATAATATAATCATGTGCAGGAAAATATACAATGTATTGAATATTCTATTCACTGTTTCTTACAAATTCACGTAATTTAATTCAATCGTCTAGAAATTCAATATTTTACCAATATTATTAATATTTGAACCCAAAGCGGCAGCCATGCTACAATGTTACGAATTAAATAAATTATCACACATATTATAACAAGTAATTTACATCATGTAATTAATGGCCATAACATACACGCAGCTATACGTATGACTAAGTATTATTATAGATAATAATATTATGTTGTGAATGCACCACAGCAGTAAAGAAGTCACTACTGTGTTAAAAATAATACAGTTTATCTCATAACATCTAATCATCACTAGGGGCGGTATTAATAAATCAATCTCAAGTTTGAGTTACATCTCAAGTAGACATAATGTATTAATAGTTCCATACATTATGTCTATCTACTGCCCCTAGGCCTACATGCTTTCAATAGTAGAGGCTCGTGATCATCAGTGGGACACTTTAAAATACAGGGTTGGTGTTATGATTGTACCCATAACTTTAAAGTTATGGGTAGTGTGGTATCAAAAAGAAATTCGATAATTTTAAAGCCCGGAAAAAATTACACTAAAATCGTTTTAGTAAGAAAAAGCGTGCACCACATATTAAAAGACATATATTTTATATTTATTTCAAAATTAATGTTTGCAGAACACCATCCCTCCTCTTAGCGCACACCCGTGAAGTTAAGTAAACATTAGCATCGCATCCCAATCCGCCGATATTCTCGTAACAGGGCGACGACTTACATTGTATAAAATTGATACCCCATATAATTTATGTTTTCTCTAAATATTTCTATATTCTATAAAGAAATTAAGATACCATCCAATTCATTTAAGTACACTGCTAATAAAAAAGTATAATTTCAATTAGTGATTCACGACAGTGTAAAGTCAAAAATATTAATTACAGTTCAATATCCCCATAAAGCACTGTGTGGTTATTATTCCTTACAACAGAATACACTGGCCAGATATTTACGCGTAATCGCCGCGCTGATTGACCGGCTATTTCGCGTATTTACATTGGACGATACTGCACATTTTCACCTGCGCACACGCAGCGCATCGGTGCATACATCAACGGCGTTATAACTCAGTGCCACCTGTTTAGTTTCATTCAAAGTTGGTGAGCCGGATTTGGGGTGATGCAGGGGGAAAATTTGGTTAAGTAATTGATGATGGTATGGAGGTATTATGCATAATGTACATTCGTGTTTAGATATTCAGGAAAACTTTTTTTATTGAATAAGTTAGTCTACCTATGGATAATGACAAGGACATATGTCCATAACTAGACTGAACATCAATTACTACATTCTAGGACTTGGATACCAAAACTAGGGCATAGAGTTTTGCTCGTCGCTCGTACTGGATAATATTAATATTATGTACAGTAATGTAATACTCTATTGTTGATTTAAAGTAATTTGAAGCAAAAGAAACTTTCCACAAGTTTTTTCAATAATAAAAGAATTCGGTAGTGACAAATTTACATGTGTATCAATGTCGCATTTCTACTTTTAACACATTTAATGACCCATATTTCACTAAAGTAATGGCCTCAAATCTGTCAAAATTTATTACCACAGATTGATCGTAAAACATTATATTACAATTTAGCGGAATCTTTCCAACTTTTCTTTTCTTTATAGCCATGAGGTATTGGAAAAAGTTTTATACGGCTATCCAATTCGTAGCGTGATAAAAATGTTTGGAACTATAACATGTTTTAAAAACTTATTGACCAAGACTCATTTAAAAACCGAGTATGTAATAGTATTAAAATATCAAATATAATTCACAATCATGCTACAAATATTGTGTGCCATATTAACAAATGGGGAGTGATGACCCCCTGCAATACCCCTGCTTTGGCCCTGTCCGCATGCAGCTGATGAGAGACGGCGGGCTGCGTGAAAGCGTACACGTCAATCGGCGGTGAATCGAGGTCATAAGGGCTGTCACGCACCGTGTTTGTGTTTTATTTATATTTCGCCATCTTCGTAGACGCTGGGTCTAGAATATATTTAAGTATTAATAATAAATTCTAACAAATCGCATAATTTATTAACCTACTAGCTTTTGCTCGCGGCTCCGCCCGCGTGAAAAAGGTTTTCCGGGATAAAAGTCCCGCTTTATTTTTTCCCGGGTTAAAAAGTAGCCTATGTGTTAATGCAGGTCATGATCTACCCGCGTGCCAAATTTCATCGAAATCCGTTTAGTAGTTTCGGAGATGTGCAGTAAGAAACAAACAGACGACAGATAGAATAGAATTATAAAAATCGCTGATCTATTTTCCATTAATCTTCTATAATCACCCCCTTTGTATTTTATCACATTTCTTTAAATGTACAGACACACCGGGTCTACTGCTTTATTATAGGTATAGATTGGTTTAGTGATAGCGTATTTCCGTCATAACCATGAGGTCCAAGTTTGATTCCAAGGTATAAAAAAATCCCTTCCTAGCCGATTTCGGCCACGGCGGCCAATCTCAACGGAGATCAGCCAGGTACGCAGGAGATATTATAGTGCACAAGTGTGTGCGCAATACACAGGGGCACTCGCTATTACTTCACTCTCATAGTTCGGTGAGACGACAATTCGACATGAGCGGAGAGAGATTAGGCGCAGGACCAATGGCATTACGTGCTTAAAGGTCCAAGGTATAGAACCTAAACTAAGCATAAGATTTTCGATAAAATACAAGAGCTACCTGGGATTCATTTGGACTCAATGTGGCGGCTCGATTTCTTTTACAGACTCGGTTAATTAAGCTCGACGAAACGTGCGTGTATTAGATGTGCCTCTGTGTAAACTCTAACCCATCGGGAACATAGGCGTTAGCATAATATGTATAATGTTTATGTTATATAACCATTGTTCATATCAGTATCACAGCATTTTTTTTAATAAACTCGTAATTTTAAAAGTGCGCTTATCCTAGCTTAGACTGGGACTCACTATATAAACTTGCGAAGTAACGTAAATTGAAAATTGATTGTCGCTCGAATGAAGCCGCATTAAATGCATATAACATGTCGCATCATACATAATTGCGCAACAAAAATATCTTTGGAAAAAGGAATATATTTTCAAAATCTCGTTCAAGAATAAAAAATACTGCATATTATTCAAATTCATACCAATAACTTGAAACATACTTTAATATAATTGATATGTATAACCACATAATATATTCACTAGAATAATTAATAGCTAGAAAATTAAACTCTTAAAAATTTACAGTACAATAGATAAATGGCGTAAATACGTGTATTTTAATAATTCAACAACGGAAATATTAGCCTCATTACCATAACAGCGTAATATTACATGTCACAGTATAATTCATAAACACGGCTCAAACGAGTATTCTGTATGTAAAGTGCAGGCCAAAAGGATGACCTCACCAGTCGATCATCAACGATTATGTCAGAAATAGCCGGTGTCACAAATCATTACAAATATACCGCGCGGCTGGCGGGCGATCTGTCGTCACGACGCGACATCGCGCGTTTATTGTCCCGCCGTCCACCGCCCACCGCTCCCAAACCATCAAATATCAAGAATAACGCGTCATTTTTCTCATTTTATGACAGTATCACATTTGAATTCACGTTCGTAAATTATTGTGTTGGTCTGTTTTATCAACCGCAACGCCCACGGGCCCGTGTCGCCACACGCGCGATTTACGTTAAAAAAACGTGCGATCCCGCGTTTTCTAATCATAACTATAAACTTAACTAACTCGTGTTTCTGAATATGTTATTTAGGACATTAAACGTACAATAAATAACGTCGTATATTCAAGTTTGGGTCATCGGTGTCGCATTAACAATTTTATGCGTAGAACGGAATCCGAAATGATTTGAATTAATATTGTCACATGTTAGAAACGTTGGGAACATGTGTTTTGATCGTGCAGAAGTACGGCACTAATCATTCAATGATACAACGTTGTGGAATTTGAATAAATGGCCGCGATAAAAAAAAATCCTGCGCTGTCGCGTCGAAATGTCGCAAGTGTAAGTGCCAAATCAAACACAAGCTGTTAATGATTCGTCATTCGGGCGACAGGTTTACGAGCGTCCCGTATCGGATACGCGCCCGTGGGCATTAACTACGTGTCTCTCGTTTTATGTCCCGAAGATTCGGTTTTTATCGCTTGAATTATATGAGTGAGCTAATCGTTTGCGAAACCGTCATGTTTCCGCCGTGACTCATCTGACGTGACCGGGTCACATTTTATTTGGTCAAATCCTTGTTTTATGATTTGTGCTACCCACGACTTAGTTGTAGCCTTCTACGACTAATACCCATTTGGACAATACATCAAGTTTTTATTGCATCTAAATTAATGAAACAAACGTGACAGAGTGTCATAAAATGCGTGATATATTGAGTTTCCTCAAACTCATTAAATTAAACGCTTGTGAGATTACATTGCGTGTGCATACTTTATTAGAACTGTAGACTGGAAATTACCACTTTTTGATTAAAATTTTATATTTATTGAAAAACATAGTTCAGTCTTCAACACTATATTATATAATGTAGTATTTATAACATAATTGGGATAAATGAGAGTCATTAAGGAAATAATAAATATTATCCATCTTAAAATACATCTTGAAATACAAAAAATGCGTGGGAGTCCTCTCGACAAAACTATAATATATTCTCACAATTATAAGTTATGTTGACATAATATTTAATAGCTTATTTAATAAGCTACCCACCTATATTGTTTCACCGTGGCAGTTATCCGATATTGTCGACTATAAAAAATGAGTAACAATTTTATGAATATTAAATATTGATAAAAGACGACACACTCGATGATATTTTATTTTACTAATTTATGTGTTCCGAATTAATTTATATTAAAATTTATATAGCCGGTTTTATTGGTCTGCAGTTGAAAGAAGTTTACGGAAGCAGTCGTTATAAATTTGCTAATAAAGAAAGATGAAATTAAGGAATTAAAGCTTTTTCATACGTTGATAAATATGATGATTACTGATATTAGATAGAACTGCTGACAATAATGAGTTATGATTTTATGATACCTACATCGGATCTATTGATTAATAACGGGTGCCAAACCGGTTTTTATAATTACGTATATTACCCTGGTATAAATCATTAAACTGTCTATAATAGTTTTATTAATAATTTAGCTGGTGGTGGGATATATTTTATATCCGCCCGGATATCGACCACCATAAAGGTTTAAAACCCGCCATAGTGGCCCACGTTAGTGTGCCGCGTTCCGGGATCAGCCTGTGTAGTGTGTATATTCGGTTCAAACAGACCGGCATAATTGTTTCGACTGACGGGATAATCACAAGAATTCATGATAGCAAGTGAAGGTACCATTACTATTTTGTGGCCAAGCAACATATTCTTGGCGATTGCGCTAAAAGAGTAATGAAATATCAATTTACTCACTATTTCATGACTCATGACGCAACCCTGGTGACATAAAAGAGGCTTTAATAAATTTGAATTATAAAAAAAATTACACAAATTTCAATTTCGAATTGCTAGCCAATTATTGTAATACCTGTACAAATATATTTCTGTTAATAATGAGTCATGGTCAATGAATAAAAATGTCATAAGGATATCCGCTTGTCACATGATTATTGATGGCTAATGCATGACTGACATGTCATTTGACATGTAGTTTCCTCCATTGGCCTGGGAACTAGAAAGTGGGTCTATTAATGTGGTGGGAGCTGAAATATCCTGACTTAAAGGTCAAGAGTTACGTAAGTTATTGAATATCAAAAGCTTAACTTTAGACATAATTCTCATTATTTCTTGAATTTATGGAGTACTAGGAGTTGTTCGCGGCTTCATCCGCGTTAAAGCCTTACCCGATAAGAAAGTCCCTAAATCAATTATTTCCCATGGGAGCAAGTTACCGGGACAATAAAAAGTAGCTTATGTGTTAATACAGGACATGGTTTGTGCCGTTTTTGATTTAACATTTATCAAACATCATCATCATCAACCACATGACGTCCACTGCTGAACATAGGCCTCCCCTAAAGATTTCCAGACGGACCTGTCACAAGCGGCCCATAACATAACAAACATACCAACATAAAACATTCGCATATAACATTAGTAACATTATTTATCAATATTTTATCCAATGGTTCATAATTTCTAGATGAGGTATTGGATTAGAGAAGCTAGATGCTTGCTTAATTACAAAACTATTCATACGCTGTGCCACAGCAAAATGCTTTGAAGTACATGCTGCATAACACTGCACTTGAACTGAGTTTGACCGTATCTTAGTGCCTAGCTATTACTGCTACAATGTTCTTTAAAGTGGAACACAATGTCATACTCTTCCGCTTGCCTGCAGAAATAGACAAATCAGATATATCTACTCCAAAGGACACACGCCAGTCCTTCCATTTATTACAATAGTAATTTTTATGTTTATAGAATAAAAACTCCATCTTTCTTCGTACTGTGAAGGTTTACTAAATAACTTCGATGAATTGTGTCTAGAAAACATTTCCAAAAAGCTATTGTGAGGTCCGTAGGATCATAAATTTTGACTATTAATGCCCATTATTTCGACCATCAATGCTAAGCATAGCAACACGCATCATTATTTAAATTATAATTTTATACTGATTTGATTTATTGCGGCGTGAACGGTTATGAAATAGTCGGTGTCATTATGTACGATATTAGCTTGATAAATCATTGACATCTGCTTGGTTATTCATAACAACTTTGTTGTGATCGCACGCTAAAATCGACTTTATTATTTTTAAAACATATGGAAGGGACGTATTTGGGTAAGGAAGTGTGAGAAAAAATAATTTGATTTAATATTTTACGATTGCATAAATTTACTATACAAAAAAGATCCTAATTAATCTTTCAGAAATTAACAAATGGAAATTAATTACAGTGGTTTTTAATGAATTAATTAAAAGCACAGGTTTTTAATAAATTTATCTTATTTATTTTTCAACTGGAATATGAATGAACATAAATTTATTTAACCTATTGATGTTAGTAAAAATACAACAAGTAATGTAATTTATAGTTTCTTCTTTTATTTCTCGCAAAACAGAGCTTTTAAATGATTTAATATGGCAGCTTAATAACTGAAGTTACTAATAACATCGTGCTGTCTCCATCTAATAACAAATAATGAAACCCCTATACTTTTGTAGATAACATTTTTTGTGTAATATCATTAGCTCCAGTTAATTCCGCTGAGCGTCCAGTCTCCTACAACCCAGCCAAAGTCCGACCCTGCACGGCGACCTCATACGTAGGCCCGTGGTGTTGTTTCCACAATATGTCACCGAGCGATGACATTCATCGTGTTAATTTATAGTTTTATTTTCTAATGTTAATGCATTTTTTCAACTATTTATGTAGTCGTCATCTCTTGACGGGACGATGCGATTATTAGGTCAACGAACCTGGGTGTTGCGTAACCATCATTTAAGACTATTAAAGATGTCTACCCTCGATGGTCGCTAGAAGTATGTCGGCCTTACCTTTCCATCTGACCCGGGAACACAACTCGTAGGTAGCCGGCGGGTTTTCCCGCCATGTATACACACGGTACCTCTACAAGATACATTTACCGCTGTATCAAAATACATGTTAATGAACATACCTCATAGAGTACGATAAGAACGAACTCCAAATGTCCGCAATAAACTCCGCAGGTTTGTAGCTTCACATATTAAAAGAAATAATCGAAAGCGGCGTCCTGTCACATTCTACTGACTGCTCCTATGCTGTGGCGCTTCCACATACTAAATACCAACACCACACAACCGCCAATGCAAAACAAACAACAATACACCTAAATATAGAGCGCTAGAGCCCATTATTGCGAAACACGAGCGCTAGTTCAGATTTTAAACTTCAAAAACTCGAACGCCATCAGGACATTAAATTGTAATCGAAGACTTTACACTGACGGCCGCCGAGAAATACCGCTTTCGGATAGTATAAATATGCACTTATCTTTTCTTTTTAGCAAAAGTACGTTTGCATTATGCAGGCCGAGTGTGGGCCACGTGTGCCTCTAATAAAATTTTACTAGGCAAGCGGCGATTGTTCGGGTGTTGGCACGGCGCGGGAGGGAGAGAGACGCCCTCTGGACCATTCTGTTGGGGCAATAACGAAGCGGGCCGTGCGAATATAACTTGAGTCGGCCGGTATGTCCCACGTTGGGAATGGGCTTTTTTATCGAACAGTGTAAGTTAGGCGGGGAAATTGTCTTGCTTTGATTTTTCTGTACTTTTAAAATTCATGTTAAATTATGGTTATGTAATTAGGTGGGTTGGTATCCATAACGTATTCTCAGAATACTACGAAAGTATATTTTTTGCAAATATTTCATAATGTAATACACATCATATTTGTAAATATTTTTAAACAGACATAAAAATGCAGAATAAAGTACGTCTTTACGATATGGGTTCATAAACATTTTTGTTTATGGGATCACTTATTCGGGCCTCCATTACATATTCCTAGTAATGATACTGTACTGCTGTCATACTAGATCAAGCCTTTGTATTAAATTCAATTGTTAATTCGTTTCGTCATTCGTACGCGTTTAGATATCATCTTACTTATCATCAGGTACAATACTTTACATGGAGAAATAGTTTTTTCATAAACCTTATATATAGGACCTTATGTAGAGGTTTAGTGCATTATTTATATGAACTAAGCGCATAATTTTGTGTATTAATGTATTTTTGTTCTCTTTACAGGTAAGTTGATATTGGATAGATACTTTCAATACCAATACAGGGGTCCAGATGGTAAGTTAGTAAAGATTCTTTTAACATCCAGAGATGTGATTTATCTAGATACAAGTATCTGAAATGCAGATACAAGATACAAAATACGTATTTAGTATCTTGTATCTAAGATACTTTTAATTTTTTTATTTTGTATCTTGTATTTAGATACAATTTTTTAGTATCTTAGTATTTTATAAATACTTAATTTGCTAAGATACTTTTACTAATTACCTATGCATTTTTTATATATTTGTTTTTTTATAGTATTGTTTATCAATTATCATTCGCTTTAACGGTGAAGGAAAACATCGTGAGGAAACCTGCATACCTGAGAAGTTCTCTGAATTTCGAAGGTATGTGAAGTCCGCCAACCCGCATTAGGCCAGCGTGGTGGACTAAGGCCTAAAACCCTCTCAGTAGTAGAGGAAGCCCGTGCTCAGCAGTGGGCAGTATATAATACAGGGCTGATTGCATTGATTGCAATATATGACTTGCATGGTTTAAATAATCAACACGTAACATTCTTGATTTGTTTGTGTAAAAAGCACATGCTATAATTGGTTAACCAAACATTGTATTCAACTGGTTTCTGTCTTCTTTTGAAAAAATGAGGGCAGTGAGTCTTATAATTTTGATTTTCAGTGTGTCTCCTGATTCCGGTAAATCTAAATGAACTTTATTAAATCAGCAGAACCTAATTTTAATACTTTTTACTCATATTTTTTAATAAACACAGTAGCTTCTAAAATCTAAAACGTTCAACATTTGAATTTTTTTATGGCATTGTATGACGGACCACCCAGACGGACTCTTACATATGAGAGACCACCACCGCAATGTCTATTTCTACCGCCAAGAAGCAGTTTGCATACACTGTTGTGTTTCGGTTTGAAGGACATTGTAGCCAGTGTAACTACTGGACATAATGACACTTAACATCTTATGTCTCAGGATGACGAGCGCAGTGGAATGCCACACAGTACTTTGTAACTCAAGGTGCTGGATGGTGTTGCTACTGTTTATGGGTGGTCGTATCGCATACCATCAGGCGGAAGGCACGCTCGGCTCGTCATTCAAGGCTATAAAAAAATAATTTCAAAAGGTATCTTATTTGAAAAAAGTATTTAGAAGATACGTATTTTGTATCTAGTATTTAGATACCATTTTCAAAAGTATCTTGTATCTGGTATCTCAAATCCTTTATTTACAAGTATCTTGTAACTTGTATTTCAGATACTTTTATGAAGTATCTTGAACATCTCTGTTAACATCAATTTGACTGCTTTGGTAGCGTAGTTGTATAGCCGAACGATGGCCTCGCTGAAGTCTCGCGTTCGATCCCTGGGTTGGGTAAATGTTGGGTATTTCTTCTCAGTATCAGACCAAAGTCAATTGTGCCTTTTATGGCGTTAGGCTCGCTCTATCACATAGGACAGAGTACACATGTCAAATGCACTAGTTGCGCCTCTGCTTACCCCGTAGGGGATCATAGGCGTGTATATAGGCTAGTTTATATAATTTCCCACGGCTAAAACCGAGTTGTTACCGCAATAATCCGGCCGACGTTAAGCCTGGCGTCCGTCTGTGCGTTGATTGACACATTTATACTGTTAATTGACAGCTGTACTTTAATTGCTTTGACAGTCCGTCTGGCGAATTATAAGTTGATTACTTCGTTTCGGTCGCTGACGCGTTACGCAATTTTTTGTTGGTAGTTGCATATTGTTATTGATAATTTATTATTATAATATTTAGGGTTCTAACTAGGACTGCCTCGGTGGCGTGGTTGTATTACGGTATGACTGCAATGCTGAGGTCTTGGGTTCGATTCCCAGGTCGGGCAAAGTGATATTGGGTTTTAAATTCAGTATCAGCCCGGAGTCTGGAATTTGGGCCCGATATGGCGATACGCTCGCCCCCTATCACAGCATGGGACGGAATATGCACGGCGAAAAGTGGGTGCACTAGATGCGCCTCTGCCTACCCCTTCGGGGATAAAAGGCGTGAGTGGGTGTGTGTGTCTAACTAGGTGAATTTAATAGGATGAAAACGAAACTTGATTACCAATACTAAGATCTGATCTTTAGAAGGTTTTATTTGGTACCATTTTAGGTAGTGAATATTTTTTTTATTGAAGAAGAGTTATTAGTTCTAATAATAACAAATACTAGGCAAAAAGAATTATGGTAGGGAATCCACAGTAAACCAGCCGCACTGATCTCGATTTATTTTAAGAAGTACAAATAAACATATGGTCCTAAATACACGACTACAAACAAAACGAAACAGTACCATCACATCAAATAACAAAATACTGTGTTCATCACCCAATACCCTGTAGAACACTAAAACAATATATCATAACCGCACTCATCACCGTACATCATACTAGAAACAATGGCACCAGTAGCGCTGTAACCGAACCGCGGCAGTTACACCTACGCTAATGTCAAGTGCAGTCGGTCATGCGCTGACCTCGCCCGGTCATAACAAGTGTTTAGAAACGTTTAAGTCATCTTGTTAAAGTTTTTGAGAATTGGTGATAAGCGGTAATGGGTGTGATCTCATGTACTTTGATGTTATCCGAATTTCGGATTAATTTAAGTAGAATACATTTCATGGAAAACCAATTGTAAATTAGAGTTCAAATTCAATGTAAGTACAAAAATATTTATAATATCTGAACATAAAATGCTTTGATACGTTTTAAAAATAGGCGTTTTTTTTAAAGCATTGAATGACGCGACGAGCATGCCTTTCGCCTGATGGTAAGCGATACGACCACCCATAAACAGTAGCAACACCATCCAGCACCTTGACTAACAAAGTACTATGTGGCATTCCACTGCGCTCGTCATTCTGAGACATAAGATGTTAAATCTCATTATGTCCAGTAGTTATACTGGCTACAATGTCCTTCAAACCGAAACACAACAGTGCATGCACACTGTTGCTTGGCGGTAGAAATAGACATTGCGGTGGTACCCACCCAGACGGCCTCTTACATAATGAAAGACCTACCACCAGTAAACAGGGTACACAAAAAACGCAATATTTTTTGCAATTCGAGCTTTTAAGTTCTTTTACGTCCACCCACCTCGGCAGGCATCAATCAAACGTCACGCGCGGGCCGGTCGCAGGGTAAACACGTGACAGGTCAAGGCCCCCGGGCCCCGACGCCCCCTGCCCCCCCACCACACGCCTACGGGGGCTGCCACTGGACTTGATTGATTTCGCATTGACGTCTACACGTATTTCGTAAGACGGTGATGATTGGGTTATCTTGATGCTTGTTGTTTTTTTATTTAAGTAAATACGTTTCCATGATTCGATTGTATTTATACTATGTCTATAATTTAGGCATCTTATAGACATACATTAATTATAATATATAATTATAATAAAAAAAATCAGTAACTAAATGAATGCAAATTGTTGAACATATATCATAGTACAACCGGATGTTCTCAATATCTTCTAACATGTCAAAGCTAGTCGTTCATTTCAAAAACATGCAACAATAGCGTCAGTTTTATGCCTTGTAGAATTATCTGAACTAATTCAAGTCTCAATGACAACCACAACAGGCATTGTTAACACATAATATTAGAAGATAATTGCATAAAATGTCATGTGTACTCATCTACAATATTGACATTATAATTAATATTAAATCTTTATTTGACATTCATATATATACCTCAATTATAATTATCCTCGCGTTAATATATAATCATTTAATGTTAATGACGACCGACCGATCATTGTGTTGCGCTTGCCTTTAAAATTATAAATTATTTAAATTGTGCGTATTGCTCGAAAACCAAATAAAATTCAAAAATTATGTTTGTAAATGTAGGCGTATGCACTCTGTACACCGTTTAATTATAATTATTTATTTGTGTTCTCTGCTCTAATTATGTTTTTTTTTTTTTTTTTTAGGTGTAGAGTTTAGTGTTTTTTAAATTCCTTCAATTGGATTTTATCTCAATTTAACGGTGATGTGTGTGCATTAGCTTATATAACTAATCTGACTTTGTATGCAAAAGACTTGAAAAAAAAGAATATTATAAAGATTCAATGGACAAATGATGACAAAAAAGTAAGCCCGGAGTTTCTTTCTGCCTTTCTTCTTCGGGTAGTCATCGCTTAGGTAGCTAGTGAAAGGCTGGTAGGTTAGCTAGGTTAGGGCCTGTAGTGTCCTCACCGGTGAGGATCGCGACGCGTTCCTTCCATTATTTTATTATTATAAAAATGATTTTCTTTTTTTTTATTTTATTTTTATCTTCTCTTTCCTGCCAGCCCGAGCTTGGCTTCATTATTTATTTTTCATTGATTTTACTCCCTATAAAAATGTCTGTAGTTATATAAGTGACTTTTTGTAATAATTATTATTATTAATTGAATGTATCTTGACTTATCATAAGTGCAATTATGTTCGCCTACGTGATGAATAAACTATTTTATTTTATTTATTTATTTATTTTATTGTTTAAACATACACAGGTGATAATAAAAACTATAATAGCTAGTGGCCTCTGTAAGGCCAAATGTTTTGATTTGATCAATTGTAGGAGATTACTAGCTCAAGGAACTGACTTTAGCGTTTCGTCTTTACCGGTAGAATCCACAGTACAAAGATGTAATTGCTTGCAAGACCTATATATTGCTCTTAAAGGTCACGAGTTTTATTTTACGTTTTATTTTTTAAAACCCCAAACTACTACATTTAAATTAAGTTGGCGATTTAAAGGAAACGATTTTTAGCTTCATTCCCATTTTAATTTAGAGACGTATTTAATGTATTGCAAAACCATGTACTATATCTCATAATGTGAGAATATGAATGCAAAATGATCTGGGTTGGTCGACGGGTGACCTTTACGTGACAGTCTGTAAGAATGATTGATAGACAAGCGATACGTCATGCGCAAATTAAATTAATTATCGACCAAGGTGATAACGAAGTGGTCACTTTTTGTGTTACGAATAAGTATAAAAAAGGCAGTAGAATGTTTTATATATTTGTTAGAATTATGCCAGCCTGCTTTTGTAAAACTGGCTGACTCCAGAGCGCGATATAAAAATAAAGTTATGTTACAAAATGTATGATTTTTGCATTAAGGCAGACTTTTTTTTTCATTAAGTGTCTTATATATATCCTGGAACAATTGTATACAAATCATAGGCAAATCTTAAAGTTATCAATAATACAAGTGGTAATTGCAAGCTGTGGACAATAGGTGAGTGACATTCCCCCTTTGCAATTCCTATTTCTCCTAATTAAAGTTCTACTTCCCACACATAATGCGCCGAAGCAATGTGTTTTAATAAGAGGTAGTGATTCTTCACCAGCAGATAATACGACAGCATTTCAATTCCCACAAAAAAAAAAGCTTCGAATACGTCTCCTCATCGAATAACTCAATCCAAGCATCAAGAATCATCTGCCGTCGTACACGTCTCTTGAAATATTAATTCTCATCATATCTCGGGTGATTGACGGGTGTCTACGCGGGATATATCCGTCACGGGCGCGGTAAACACTACCCCTGCCCCCCGGCGAGGCCCCTGGCTACCCCACCGCCCCCCACCCTAGTCTGGCCCTGTGGAGTGGAATATCTCAATCTTTAGCGCGATTTATTGATTGATAGATGGATTGCTAGCGGTTTCTTAAGACTTATTATACATTTCGTTTATTTTTATGGTTTATGTTGTGTGTTTATTTTTGTGTGGTGGGGGCGTGGTGTCTGGGTGTTGTAGGTAAATTGTGGTAGGTCTAGATTTAAGTACTTTTGAGTATTTTCGCCTATTTATGCCTACAAATATTGTGCTGAAACTGTCTTTTTCTGATGGTTAATGTAACTGTTTCAAAATAAATTTATTGCATTGTAGGCTCAAGGTTCTGATGAAATTTAAGTTATGAAAAAAGAGTTTAAAGGAATTAGAACTGAGAAGGTGGTTTAGGTCTTCCGAAATCTCACTAAGAAAGATGCAACATCAAAACTGTCAGTTGATCTCGGTTCCCTTTGAGAGTAGCACCTTAGTAGAGTCGGTTAATTGTTAACTGACAAAACTATCGAAATCGCTGTTCTGGCAATTATTGAATCGTATAACTTTGAATAGAATCCACGGCAGCAATCAGTCTATATTATGTAAATACATTACTGTCGCCTCATTGATCTTACAGCGTACTTGCGTTCGATTCTCAGGTCGAGCAACTGTTTTCGATTCTAAGAAATCATAGAATTCGCTTATTTTTAACACGCTTGTATTAGCTTCATACGTATGTTAGTATGTTGTAACGGAAACTTTGAACATGATTTCGACCCCCTTCAAAACGTCGGATTAAATCGAAATTTGGCATACTTATCAAGGACCGATGACAATTCAATATTTCAAACCAAAAAATGAAAAATAAATAATAGTAAAAAAAAAAACGAAGAAACACGCTTTTATACAAAATCCAACTTACAAATAGAATAAAAAACATGAATTTAAATTAAGAATAGTCTAAAAAATTGTAAATACAAGTTGAGAATAGTGTAACTAAGAAAAAGAAATACTTTATTGTAAAAGAAGCGTAAAATAATTCAAATTTATTAAAATATATTTTATATTTCTTAGTTGCATGTTCTATAAAAGCTTGTTTTTTGTTTTTTTTTTTTTTTTTTTTTTGGTCTAATGTCTTATAGGTTTCTTATATGACACGTAAGCTAAGCGAAAGTTGGTGCACCAAATTGTCTACCTTTTTAGTTATGAAGGCGTGAACATATAACAACAGACTCATGATTCAATATAACAATTTTAACAACCACCCAGCAAGTTCATTACTCCTACAACAATTTTAGCCAGCTTCAAACAATGAAGTCCGAAGCCATCTCAAACTCCACGTCTAAATGAAACCATCCGACAGAGATGTCCGAAATGTTCCTAAGTTGTGGGGGTAAGGGGGCAGGGGGGTCAAAAAACCCGCGGCCCCCCACTCCGGCGCGACATCTGTTAGCTATTTGTCAAACATCGTTTACTATTTTCGTCGCCAGTGCAACATTCACTTTGTCAGTCGGTGCAACGGGTTAGCGTGTGTGCTTGGTGGCGGGCGGTAGCGGGTTTCATAATTTTTGTTGCGAGGGTAGTAGAACTTAAAAAACCTTTTTTTTTATTTTTAAATGGTCAAAATTGTTATGTAATTTCAATTTTATAAAAATTCTACTCATTTATAAATTTTCTGTTTGAATGAATTTTACAGATTACAAGTAAATTATAAGTGGGTAATCCATACCACAAATATCCATATATGTATGACTTTGTTTCCGTCCAAATGGTTACTACGTTACATGTGAAAAACCCACCGTTTCGTTACGACAAGGCGTAATTTGAAATCAGCTAATTGAGGTATAATATGTGAATTCTGGTGAGAATCGAGGGACTGAGTGTCTGAGTGATTGATAAATATTTTGGACTTATTACCATCAAGCGCAGTCACGTCCATGAAATGTTAAAAAAACATTCTGCATGGTAAAATTGTAAATCTATGATGTTCGTACAAAAATCTAGCCTATAATTAACAGTATAAAAACTAAAATAACTCGCTATCTCACCACTATGCCCACACCCATCAATTTTTCTCCACAATTTCTATCAACGCACACCAACAGACACAAGGGCGTCTTTTCTTTGACACCACTGACGTGTGACAGACACCGTTGACAATGACATCACATCCACTACCAAACTGCACCTTCCCACCTCTCAATAGAGTTTGAAATCAACTGCACTCATTGCATTTGCAGGAAGATGCACTGACAAAGTTACGTATGCAGGTTATTTAGACCTTACCTCTTCAGTGGAAGGGTTATAATAGTTTGAGTGGATGTTTGTTGATTTTACAGTCCTGTTTAAGGTTCTTTTGATGGAGTGGCCCGTCAATTAAACACGAGGGTTCTGTCTGGTGTGATTGAGTGTTCATGCGGATTCCAGTTTGTGCAGTGCGTTCTCCTTTTGAGTTGTTGCAAGCGTTTTTTGGTTGACACGAGTGCAATTACTAAGTGCCTGTAGACCATGACGTCTTAGGTACGATTCCCAGGGTATTTTTTAAAGGCGAAGGAATGCCTTATAACCTTGCTTTTGAAGTTACACAAATCTTTGAATCGCAGATGCATAATGTATGCATTTGCAAATGTGTGGTGTATAGTGCTCTTCAGTAGAAGACATCAGATTCATAATGCCTCGAAACAATGGCTACCATGTCATAAACGAAAAAACACACTGCTTAGTTTCAGAAATAGACAAAGCAGTATCCAGGACTCTCAAATCATTTATTGGAAGACTATTTGCTCAGCAACTACAAGTATAAATAATATATTGTGTGAAATTTTCCACATTTATCAGCACCTGTGTACACACGCCTAATGATACGGCTGGGGTGGCAAAAAATCGATCATCATAGTGTCCAACCTACATCGACTTTGTGCTGTCGAGTTTGATTCAATCAACTCGCCATAGAACTAGGTAGAGCGTAGAATGATTTTGTCTATGAATAAAATTAACGGTGTTCTATGATATTGGTTTAAAAAAATATATGTATTTGGAAAGTAGTAGCCTTTGATTTAAAAACGGAGCAGTTTTAAATATCGACTAATTTTGTATTTTAATTATTTGAAATGAAATCTCATGGGTAGCTAATGTAAAGCTTAGCCGCTTGTTTCAATATTTTGTTTGTTTTTATATCTCAAAATGTATAATGACTGAAGATATTAGGTGCCAAGTCTCGTAATATCAATTAACTTAACTAGCGTTCAGGTCTTTGAAACGGAAAAACAACAATGCTGTCTTGGCGGCAGAAAGAAATAAAGCCTTGATACACACACACTGACTCAGATGGAGCTTTACCATCTACTATCAGCCAATAAGTATACAACAATCTTAATACAATAAAACTAACCAACATCTAAACATAATTAGACAACTGCCACCTCTATACCTCCCTAACGCGCGGAGTAAATAAACGCCGCGCGACAAAGACGTCCGTCTGTGCGCGACATCTGAGCGACGTGTGTCGCCCCGACAAGACCACCCCACCCGCCGCCCACCGGTGGGGGTAGGCGAGTGGGCGACGGGCGACTCGTCGATAATGATGTTAACTCGCCGTTTGAGAAGGACCCGCTTTGTTGCGTTTTTTGAGCAGTGTGCGGTCGTTTTGTAAGTCTGTGGCCCGACGTGGCTTAAGGACTTTGTCCGTTTGGTGTTTATAATCGTAATGGCTATGCCAAAATTGGTTTAATATTTGACAAGGAAAATCTATCTTTACCTTGACATCTCGAAAAGTTCAACACAGTTCTTCAGCCTTTGAAACCCACTGCTGAATATAGGCCTTTCCTACAGATTTCCAGACCAATCTGTTAGAAGCGGTCTCCAGCCTGGAAAGGACTACATTGCTTTTGATTGTATTCACACACATATCAAACTTTTGAAAGGTCCGTCTGGAAATCTTTGGGGGGGCCTATGTTCAGCAGTGGACGTCATGTGGCTGATGATGATGATGATGAAGATATCAACCTTTATAAGATCTCGTGCTGGCTTTATTATTTGTTCACGAACTTGACTCTGTTTGACCATTTTTGATAGCAAATTGAATATAAAGTATAGAACGTACCACCAAGCTCTGTTCCATAGCCTACCGATTGGTCATGTCCCCAAAGATACAGGACAGTTTCTACGACTAATATCCCACCAAGTATGGAGATCGACTTCCTTCTCGATAGAAGTTCTTTGTTATCAGAGTTTGTCCTAGAAAAGGGTTATTTCGGGTTCCCCCACACTGTTAAATTGTGGAAGTTTTTCAAGTTCTACCTATATCCTTGAACGACCGGTAAATGTGTATCGTATTCATATCGCCCACATATCACCGTCATGATGTTGATGGATGCTAGCGTTTCGTTATATCAGGATCAAATTCTAGTTCCGACTTTCAACCATCTAAAGTATTTTCCAATTGGGATCCTTCGAACACAAAACAGTTCTAATTATTAATTATTTAGAGAAAACAGATGAGCTGAAATTGTGTGTTACATGGATTTTCTTAAAATTATCAAATGCCACTTAAATTGGTGTTATTTAGGGGGGCGAATTGAATATAAAATGTATCTTATGACTCAGGCTGGTAATCTAAAATAGGACATTCGAAGAAAGCTGCTAAACTAGGAGGCAACAGTATACAGGCCATCTGTTTATTTGCATAGCCGCTATACGCCAGCCAAGCCGAATTTCAATTAGTTTTAAATTCGTACAGACAATGGCATGACGATCAAAACAACTCCTAATTCCAAACAAGAACATGTCAAAAACACGTCGCGCACCGCGGCAACACGTTCAAAATAAATTCCGTCGACAAATCCCTCCCTGGCTCCGTAAATTGTCTTCAAGAGCTGACCACCCCCCCACGGGGTGTAGGGGGTAGTTTCCCGTTCAAAGGAGGCCACTCTCCCGTTCGTCTTGCTTATGACTGACGGCTGGACACTTTGAGTGATTGAGAGTGACTGGCGACTTAATGCGCACGGGCGGGAGGTCTCCACGCAGCAAGGACGCAAGCGACTCATCTTAACAACCGATTGTTAACTTTATATCTGAATTGTACGATGTATTATCGTCTGCTTATTTTAATATGGTATTAACAGCGTTGCCTGCAATTCTGCACACGTTTATAATATGAATTAAAATATGCATGGCACCGTTTTAATGCGAGGTGTGTTGGTAATTAGCGGCCGCGTCTGCTGATTGATGGCTGTTTGTCGTCTGCCGTCACACGACGGGTCAATGCTCCCACGTATCAAATGGCACAATGGTTAGGAAAGGATTCATCAGTCAATATTGGTTCTATGAAATTGGACATTACCTTAAGTGGTGACCACACTTTAAGCTGAGAGTCATTATGCAATTTTAGAAGTCTCCTTAGTTTAAGTATAAAAGAAAGAAAATCAGAATAAAATTGACATTGAAAATGATCCCTCCATAGCTCAGCGACTACCCGACTGAGAAACAAGTGTTCATGGGTTGATTCTACCCAGCTAGGGTAATCCAATCCATACATTGTTGTGTTCCGGCTTGTAGGGCATTGTAACCTATGTAATTACTGGGTTCATGAGACTTATCATTCAATGTCTGTGACGAGTGTGTTCATTGCCAAGCTGAGCTTTGTACTTCAAATTTCTCTGTTGCTACTATTTTTAGTCAGTCGTAGCTTAATAAGGCGAGCTAGTTGCTCGCATCGGTATTCAAGACTAAAATCATATTTATGTTAGTAGTTGTTAAATTCCATAAGATTTTTCGTAACGGGAAGTCAGATATCAGGCATCCTCTGTGTCCTAGCCCGTGGTGGTTGGTTCATATATAATTATTTTATAATAAGTAATAAATTAGGCAGCTGGTAGGATATTGTATCCACCTGGATAGCGACCACCGTACTTAAGGTGTGAAAACCCGCAGTGGCCCACGTAAGTGTGTTGCGTTCCGGGATCAGCCTGTGTATGTCCAGTTCAAACAGGCCGGCATAATTGTTCGAATGGCGAGGTGAAATCATGTCTCGTCAGTCGACACTCTATCTGGACGTGTCTCAACTTACCATCAGATGCAGTGGGGTCACTTTGGACACGCGTGAAAAAATTTTCCCGGGATAAAAGTCCCGCTTTATATTTTCCCGGGATGAAAAGTAGCCTATGTGTTAATCCAGGACATGATCTACCCGTGCGCCAAATTTCATCGAAATCCGTTCAGTAGTTTTTCGTGAAAGAGTAACAAAAATACATCCATACATACATTCTTACAAAATTTCGCGTTTATAATATTAGTAGAATAATCTGTTCTTTCTTTGATCTCTCATAGCTGTGTTTTGTGCCGAAGTAGTAAAGATTTTATTTATTTTAATGATTAGGTGTATTTATAAAGAACCGTCACCATTCTAGAGAATGATGAGTTCTTTGAACTCAGAATCTCAGAATATCTGACAGGGATAAGCTTAAGGGCACCTGAGATTACAGATCTTGTCTTTATTTGTTGCTAGGTTATGTAAATTTAGTGTGATTGATGGAATTCTTCGGAAAAGCTGGTGAATGGTGATTGAGCATTGTATTTGTTACTAGGTGTCGCTCACGGCTTCGCTCGCGTAAAAAGTCTTTCCCGCTGCAAAAGTTCCTAAAACACACTACGACGCCAGCTCCATCTACTTAAAGAATCAAATTTAAAATATCCATTATTTCCCATGGGAGCAAATTACCGGGATAAAAGTTATGTTTTAATCCAGGACATGACCTACCCGTGTGCCAAATTTCATCTAAATCCGTTTAGTTGTTTCTGCGTTTACTTTTAACAATATAATAACATCTAAACACTTTCACTCTGTCATCCAGTGTTAGATGTTCTGTTGAAATGAAATGAAATGAAATGAAATGAAATGAAATGAAATGAAATGAAATGAAATTTTATTTGCATGATTATGGTTGTATATACAGATAGCATAATATAATTACAGAATTCAATAATCAGTGTCTCACAATCTGTCATTTTTGACGTGCAAATATTTATGATAGTTTTTATAGTTATTATTATTTATTATGATAGTAATAATTTCAAGGAGAAAAAAAAAAAAAAAGGATAGTTATATCAATAGTGATTTTAGATTTATCTTAGTAGTATTTAAGTATCTATAGGTAATAATCCAAATGTTAGTCATTAGTATACATTATAATTAAAATTTACAATATTAGGTATGTCATTTCTATTATTTATTAATATTTATGTCATTTAAAAAGTCATTTATATTGTAATATAGTTTGTTTATAAGCAGTTGAGTTAATTTATTTTTAAATTCATTTAATGTACATTGTTTTAATTCCTCGGGCAAATTATTGTAAATTTTTATTGCCATACAGTACGCTGGTGTTAGCGTCACACTTGATCTTCAAGTGTGACGCTAACATGCGATCAACATGCTCTTTTCTTAATTTCTGTCATTTATTGTCTCACATCAGGCCAAAGGCCTTCTTGTTGGTCTTTCGGACCAAATCTTTGCATCGTCAGTGTTTTCTGTATGTGTCGAACTCATCTCGGCTTTTTCTTAGACTGCCGCGACTTTGAATGTCATATGGTTTCCACTCTAATGAATTTTGTTGCCAACATAAAATATATTATGTATCTCAGTTTGAATATAATACAAACTGAGTATGAAATATGAAAAAAATACAATGTAACTCTAGTTTATTATTAACACAGAAACAAAACGAAATCCATGCGAACACGCAACGTTAATACACTCGCCGGTCCGTCAGTCCGTCCGCGCGGACTGACAGCGAAACTGACAGGCAATCAGTCCACGTGACGCACCACCCCGCTCGCCGCCCCCCCCCTAGCCCTCTGGTAATATCAGCTCGCGTTTCCCTCGCGATATAATTATTGTAACAGTAATCTCGTAATAACAGCGAAGATTTCGCATGAGATAGCCATGGGGTATGGCTTTGCTCGCTCAAAGATTTTTTTATAATTTAATCTATAAACCAGTACAATGTCTATTTCTGCCGTCAGGATAGTTACTACATTTGTTTAAATACATTTCTTAAAAATGTATGTCATCCAATATAATATAAAAATAATTTTCATAATTGGCGCAATAATATGTAAGTTATAAAGCTTTGAAATTTGGTGGAAGGGGTAGCTGTCAAATAACAGTAATATCAAACTGTGACGTCACCGGATGTCACCGGCCATAACGCTGCGTGCGTGCGAAAGAGATAGTGCTATATCCCCACCATGCCACCACTTTTGTTCACAATAATATTTCAACTTTGAACAACTGCTTAGTCTTTCAACCAATTTTGATGCTGATTTCACAAAAGAAATTCTTTTTCATATTATTTTCTGTTACACATACAATAATGTCAAAAATCAAATATAGGAAACTGCCCTATTATTGTGGACGCACTGTTGTATTCCGGTTTGAAGGATATTGTAAGAAATATTGGGCACTACCTATTGCCCGCGGCTCCGCCCGCGTTGAAAAGTTTTTCCGGGATAAAAGTCCCTCTATATTTTTTCCCGGGATAAAAAGTAGCCTATGTGTTAATCCAGGACGTGTGCCAAATTTCATTCAAATCCGTCCAGTAGTTTTTGCGTGAAAGAGTAACAAGCATACATCCATACATTCTTACAAACTTTCGCGTTTATAATATTAGTAGGATTATGAGATAACGATTTCTCAGGGTGACAAGCATCGTGCAGTAGGTATCACCCAGTGCTTTATAGATTTAGTAACATAGGTCAAGCGCAAGTCGTCATTGCCATATCAAAAAAAAATCCTATAACAATAAACACCAAGCTTACACAAGTAATAAAAACTGTTGTAACTCATTCAAATTTATATCTATGAGCGTGTAAGTATAAGGACATGTGCCATTAAAAGTTAGCAAATTACACACAACACATTTTGAACTCTATGCCACAGTAATAAAGGTCACGTTTTTGCAAGCGCGTAGGTGGTACATGATCGGCCGACAATTTGATTCGGAATATATCGCCGCGTTCGATTGTAAACAAGTGTTGTAGGTGGGTGCGGGTTCGGTGCCGCGGCGAGGAGTTTCTGCATGTGTGGTACTCGCATAAAACGTGTTGAATGTACGATGTTTCCGTGTCTTTAAAGTGTTGGATTTGAATGTTGTCGATTGAATTTAATGTTCAGTTTATCGTAAAGGATTGGAATTATATGGGGGAGTGAAATATCTTTTGTTTACTAGGTGGTCGATGTCCATCTTTTCGATGTTTAGTCTATTTTTGCCGTCAAGCAGTAAGCTTTTCTTGCAATAAGAAGGACAACACTGTCCTTGAACTTACTGCGTTTGAAATCACAAACGTAAAAAGTGTGGAAAACTCGGCATAGATGCTCGTATCCAATCGCTTGCAAAAATCAGCCGGTGTGGGCTCAAGACAAGCCGGCATAATTAAGGCGATTGTTAAGAAACGCAGTCTTTAGTCAACAGTATTTGACTCAGATCTGATGAAGTCACTTACCTGCCAAATCTATAGTATAACAAAGCAGTAGAACCGGTGTGTTCATTGAAAGAAAATGTGATTAAAAAGAAAGAGGGTGACTAAAGAAGAGTAATGGAAAACAAATCAGCTATTTTTATTCTTTTCTGTCTATCTGTTTTTCTCTTTGTTTGTTACTGCACATCTCCGAAACTACAGAACGGATTATGATGAAATTTGGTATGGAGATAGTTTGAGACTTCGAATAGGACATCGGCTACTTTTATCCTGAGAAAATGTAAAGCGGGACTTTTATTCCGGAAAAACTTTTTCACGCGGTAGAAGCCGCGAGCGAAAGCTAGTAAAAATATGTCACATGTTATGAAGCCCAAGAGATTGTACGCTAATCTCTTGAACTGCTTCGTATAATGCGAAGTTAAGACTATCAATTTCTTGCAGGAAAATATTGCGCACGAAGTGTTTGTTTATAATTTATACTAGAATAGATATTCAATGGTTCTATACACATGCGACTTGCTGCAAAATTTGTACAAATAACTTGCCATGATACACGGTAAAAATTGCTTGCGTAAGTCGTCTGTAAGTTTTCTTGCTTAACTAAACTTCGCTTAAAAAAATCACTCATTAGGACTTTTACAAGTGAACCCATGAGAAAAAACTACGATACTGTGTTCGTGGGTCGAAATATCATTTCCTTTAATAAAGGTCTATTTATTAAGTTTTTATACTCATGACTCAATGAATTTCAATGACTATTGTAATGTAATTGTGGTCAATTGATTGTCAATCATGCTGATTGAGTCAGCGAGAGGTCATTCACGTTCGATAATTTTATGATTATTGACTACCTCATTGGTATAGAGGCAGTAGCGTCAGTTTGTAGGTTCGATTCTCTAGTCAAAAAACATAGATTTAATATCATCTGAGTTGCTCGAGATTATTTATAAACTTGGCATTTGAGTGCAGTAGTTGTGTCTCTACCTATATCTTAAAGTCGTGAGCTTATTTTTATGGTAACTAAGTATGGCATAATTAATTAAATGACTATATTTTTATAATAATACCCAAATATATTTGTTTTATTTGGAAATATAATTTTTTGCAGATTTTTATTTTATGTGGCATTTATCCGTCATTCAACTTGTATTTAATCTGACAGTTGTTTATTATAATACATAAAGGTTATTGTTACATAGCTATAAAATCTTGTGACGTCACACGTAGTTTCCAAGACGCATTTCTACACTATTTATATGCTTGCAAATGTCGATCAAAATTAATTGTATTGTAATGTATGTACTTTTTGTTCCAGGTATGTGAATGAAGGCAGACTAGATAGCGTGGTAATTTGAATGCGGTTTCGTTTGCATAAGCCTTAATTCGTCAGCATAAAGCGGTTCGGTGTGACTATTTTTGATAATTAAGTTTTAAAATGTAATGTTTGACAAATTGTATGATATAATTATACAACGTGGCCGAATACTTTTGAGCTCCGGATCGGGTAGTATCTGCCCTGAATTTTTTAGTCTGCTAAATGGTAATTCACCCCCTATTACATGACCTAACACAGCGGGCAAAATTTGAGTTAGATACTACTCTGTTTACTCCTGAATAGAGAAAAAGCGTGATGATAAGTAAAAAAAATAAACTTTAAATGAATCACATACCTCATTTTATACTAATGGAACGAAACTCACTGGTCCCGCTCTTGAGGTGTGCCGGAGTCACCCGGGGGCGGTGAGCCGTGAGGGGGGAGGATAAGCGTCACTCCTCCTCAGCCGTCGACAGCTGGCTTTGTAGCGCAATCGGTCATCTGCAAGCCGATAATTTGGTGCCCACCTTCGGGCTTTTAGGTTTGTTTCGAGTTGTAAGGCGTTTTTTTTGTTTAATTTTTCACATAAACACACACACACTCACATCTTTTATCGCCGAAGGGGTAGGCAGAGGCGCAATTAAATGCACCCACTTTTCACCGTGCGTATTGCGTCCCATGATGTGATAGGGAGCGAGTCTATCGCTATATCGGGCACAAATTCCAGACTTCGGACTGATACTGACTAGAAAAATCTAATACCACTGCCCCACCTGGGGATTGAACCCGAGACCTCAGCATTGCAGTCGTACCGTAATACAATTACGCCACCGCGCCGAGGCAGTACGCACAGAGATAAAATAAAAAATGAATAATATATTTCATAAAGGTACCATGATTTACAATTTACACTCATACGTTGAAAGCTCATATCCGTGGTGGGTTAGGCAGAGGAACTATAAAAACACTCACGTTTAGCTGACCGTATATGCGATGATGTGATAGAGCCTATCGTCATATCGAACACAAATTCCAATACCGGTCGAATCAGGAATTTTTTAATATAATGATTTTATATTCCCAACCATGAATTTGAACCTCAAACCCTTTACAGTTTGAGTACGCTGCTATTAAACCATTATAACACTGTCTACAAGCATTCAAAACCCACGGTTTTTATCCCGTTCATCAAGACAAACAAAAGAACATAGACAAATAAAAACTAGAAGCAAGATAATGTAATGGCGAATCACTCCGCTCACTTAGCGGGCCGTCAGTCAATCAATCATGTCTCATTGATTGCGTCAGGCGAATCAATTACTATCGTAAACAGGAAGCCGAATGATTGTTATTTTGGTATTTAAAAATATTTTGGTATCTTATACTGTAAATGTTTATAGCAATACTCAGGACAATAATATACTATTCTTTAAATAGTTTTTATCATAGTTATAATAATGTTTTTATACTGCTCGCTGACGTCAAATGTCACTCAACGTAGCGAGACGAAATGCTTTTTGTTACACTCCTAAACAAATAAAACAATGTTTAAATTCCGGCGGTTAGAAATTATTGGCATCACGACATTCTTTATCAAAAAACAATATTCATTTTAGTATGTAGGACTATTGAAAAGAGTAGCTTTTAATAAAATTAACTCCGAAGAGGATAATTCTTAATGGAATATATACTCAATTCAATTACAACTTTTTATCTAAAGCTACCACTGCCTATCGCAGCGTTTCGCTGCTTCCAGCCGCCCGTATGTCAGATCTTCACATGATATGACAATTCAATCTCAATAGCTCTTTGTAAGACATGTGACGAGATTGTATTGGAGTGTATCTTACAAGAAACAGTAGCCACAAGCTAGTATGGTTCATGGAATACCTTATTGTTAAGCATCAGATTTTTTTCGACGACTTGTTTATCGACAAAACTCTATGCACTTTGACGTGTCTACATATTAGTTTAAATACTTTTAGGATACAACAAACACCGCCACATAACGTTAGGGTACTGTTTAGCATACCGCATCTCGAGAGACGTCGCCGTGCTCGATAGACGCCAGTCGTGTTGCTATACGACGACTGGTGGGTGGATAGCTCAGTTAAACCTATTAAGACTTTGAGACATACCTAGAGACTTATTTAAGGATGAAACTGTTAGCGAAACGTCAACAGTGGCGTTCTCATCAAACAGCGTTATACTTAAGTATAAACGCAGCGTCCCGTCGCGGTCGGGAGTATGGGTCCGTGTGTCCCCATCTCGACAGACGTCGCGTCGCGGCGCTCGGGACAGACGCCGGTCTTTTTGCTTCTGTCACGGCGACTGATGGGTCGATAGCTCTGTCACACTAGCTCTGAGACGTGTCTGCTTTGTTAGTCTTTTGTGTGGGGTTTATAGATCTTTGTCAAATCAATGTTATTGACGTCACAATGATTATAAATTGTTTAGTTTTGTTGAATTAACAAACTTTTGGTTTCTTTCTAATCAAAGGCATCAGGACCAAATTTTTCGTCCAAACGTTATAAAAGTTTCGTACCAATTAGTAATAAGTCGCTGTCTTATCTGACATGTCCGTGTAACAACACGTCTCGGTATGCTTAAATTTTGTAAAGAAAACAATATTTTGGAAGGAAATATGCCAATATACGCATTACGACCATGTCAAAGTATGTTCTAATGAATTTTACATAGGTATTTTGCTATTTCACGGTAGATTGAGTTACTGGCGAACAGGCTCAACTTTTTTGTGTGACAATTTTCCCAATGTCCGCTCTATATAATCTAGGAACTCTTTATTGCTAATATATCTTGAAATATTGTTTAAAATTACTTAGTGTTATTTTTTGATATTTATTTTTCGATGTGTTTTCGGAATAAAAATAACTTTGTGTTAAAGGTACCTTGTCAATAGCGCCTTGAGTACGTAAATATTCTAAATCAACATATCATGGGCCTATGTGTGGAGAAGCAGAGCGAGATGAACGATCTAAATCATTTTGGTATAATAAAAAACACGAATAGCAAAATTAATTTACTAGACACACAATAGAAATTAATTTAATCACAACGCATTAGTAATTAATTTAATTACATAATATAACTCTGTAATTAATTTAATATCTCACGTTATAACATACTCACTTTATTAAATAAAGAAAGAAACAAATAACCCTTTAACTGCAAAAAAGATACAATCAAGTCTTGATATTAGAATTCATAAGAAACTTCCAGCGCATAGAATATGGTAATGCGGGTAGTTCTTTAAACGCTCATCGCTATTGCTCCCCGGGTATTCGTACCCGGTACCCGTTACCTGGCAACGCTGCAATGGTCCATATTTCGTGCAGCCGTCTTATCTCGGAGCTGCCGGGGATTTTAGGTCTTTGAATTGTTCTAATGCAGTTTTTTTAAGTGCTTTTGTAAGAGCCTTTATGTGGAACGTCATTTCTTTTTATTAGACTGTAGTTTTAGTGTAATTAATGTTTGGTATATTGGAAATTTAACTTATATTAGAGTCAGCTGTATCATTGTCCCATTCTTGAATAACCTATACTATTGAGATACATTACGCTTATCAATAATCTAATCTGCGTAGACTTTATATACCTTCAAAACTATAATTTGATATTATTTAAGCTGCATTTCCTTTAATAATTAACAATACTAGCTATAAAATTTAATGTATAAAAACGTGTTCAATATTCTTACAATAAATTCATTTACCAAGTCATCACTCCATCAATATATTTATATATGTATCCCATCGATCTAAATTAATTAACAATGGAGGAATCGTGGATCACAATCGCGAGTGATTTGAGAGGCACACCTCACGATCAATATTATAATTATGTCTGTCAGGAAGATTGGATTATACACGTTTAGATGGACAGTCGGGGGTGAAAAAAATCCTGGTAACTTTTAACAGTGGTGCCCTCAGAGTTCACACCGTTTTTATTATTTTATGGTATTCAATTTTATAAATTTCTATAATCCCTTAAATACTTAAAACGCCCCGTAAACTAATTACTAAGTATAACTGTACTGCAATTTTCATTTTATGATATTTATTTATTCGTTTAAAAATATTTATTGGTCATCATTTAGAATTCTCAATTTTGATGTAATAATAAAAATACTTATTCAAGAAATAAATAAAAAATTTGCCTTTTCAAACATGTATGTATATTTTTAAAATTTTGCATATTCTTACAATGACATTAATTTTGTAACATAAACGCGCTATCTAGACGTACATTTAAGATATTATAATGACTCTATATAGAGTCACTTGCAGGTAGAATGGTAAGACGTAGAGTGGTAGAGCCGCCGCTAATGCCCGCTGAATAAACATCAATCAATCAATACAGTTGATATGTTTAAAGAGGCAAAAAGTTTTGATGTGTTGGTGTTGGGTGGATGTGCTTTGATATTTCTTTGTATTCTAATGCGATGTTTATACATGCTGCAGTTTTAAAAACACGTCAGAGTTTAGTGGTAGTATAAATAAATGTGAATTCATTTTACTAAAATTAACTGTAATTATTATGAACGAAGAATTACAGAAATCATTTTAAAAAAGATTACAAGAAAACCTTAGGAAATTAATTATTAAATACAATGATTAAATTAATCCCATTAAGTTACAATATAGACATGGGCGCAGAAAATGTGTTCCAAATTCAAATTAAAAATAAAATTCAATTTAGGCCAGTAATGTCCATGCTATACCACGGATTGTGTAGAAGAGCAAAAAACTGGTTGTTTGTCCGACAATGAGCCGTTGAAACGTAAGGTCGGCGCGCGCGGCACGACGTTTTTTTGTTTGTTTGTGTGCCTGCCAGTGCGACCACCGTCAGGTGCCCGCGACTCTTTTCAACCTTTGTATTGACAAATCTGACGTTACTATAATGTACGATAAAATTTTGTTCCATTTTTAAATTGATTAAAATTGAGGATTGAGCTATCGCGGGTGGATTGTAATTTTCAGTTATACAACTATGTCGTGACAAAGTAGTGCGTTAAGTATTATCTATGTTAGTTATCTGAGTATCACCTTTTTCCGGTTTGTTTCCTGCGTCAAGATACATGAAATCAATAACAGTATTATTTATCCACCAGTGCATTGTACAGTTAAAGGACGTGTTCAAAAACGGGCCTAAAATTCTAACCAAGACAGTTTATATATATTTGGATAGAACTCCTAAAAACTAGCCTTTTACAATAAATCGTTTAATTTTAAGGACCTTCGATTTTGAGATTTACGTAATTTTATTTTGCTTCAAAACAACACTTAAAATGATCGTTTCTAGAAAAGTTTGTTAAAAATGGAGACGTCTAAAAATATTTTTTAATGGATCCAAGATCCATATTTTGTCGCTTTAATATACCTTAAGTGGACGATAACCTAGTTGGGTATGGAACGGTCTGCCGAGACAATGTCCGCAGGTTCAAAACCCAAGGCACACACCTCTGACTTTTCGAAGTTACGTGTGTATTGTTTATCAATTATCGTTCGCTTTACCGGTGAAGGAAAACATCGTGAGGAAACCTACATACTTGAGAATTCTTCATAAGAATTTCGAGGGTATACGAAGTCTGCCAACCCGCACTAGGCCAGCGTGGTAGACTAAGGCCTAACCCCTCTCAGTAGTAGAGGAGGCCCGTGCTCAGCAGTGGGCAGTATATAATACAGGGCTGATTGCATTGCAATATACCTTAAGTTTGAGCCTGGTTAGATTTTGAGGCCCAGCACCCATACAAAAAGCGGACATCTTTAGAATCATAATCGTGTTTGGTAGCTTATGGGTTCTTTGTAAAAGGAATAATGTTATTACAAGTGCACACAATTCCCACACATATATATTAAATTCTGATTTATTGATTGAACCGCGATTTGTCACTTTCCGGTGAAAGTTGTAAGAGTAATTTACATTGAATTTAACCGTTTTCTTTCGTCACAAATCGGATTCGGTTATGTCAATAAATTACGAGATTTGTCAAAAGAGATATAAATAAGAAATAATCCCGACTTTTAGTTGATGCATTTGTCAAATTCATGATTTCTCTTCGTTTTGTAATTTGTGAGATGTTGTATCTTATTATGTGTAATTAAGGTCTATTTTTGATTGTTAATATTGTACAATTGACATCTAATTTGTCTGATGTAATACCAAAAACTCTTTCATCATAGACCAAATACCAAACTGAATCAAGAAAAGTAATACACACACACACACACGCCCATCAAAAACAATAATATATATTATATCCAATTCCATTCAAAAAATAATATATTTTTAGCACATTTAATTTTACTTAACAATATAAATACAGGGATGGAACTAGATTCCATACGAACGGTCAATACCACGTCAAGTGCGACGTCTACTTAAGCCTTAATGAGCGGGATTCGATGAGTACGCTCTTAAAGACGGACCGAGATGTTTCCCTTCAAATCAATCTCGGAGGGATACAAAATCCGCGAGGTACGGACTAAGGGAATTTGGGGGTTGACCTCACGTGTCCTGTTACACTTGTAGAGTAGGCGGTAGACTTTACGTTTGCGAGTATCCGTATCTACAGGTAGGAACTATTGTGTCGTCTATTTCTGCCACCAAACAGTATTCAGGCACTGTTTTGTTCCGATTTGAGATATTGCAGCCACTAGCTACTGTGCTTACTAGTTATAATAACATTAATTATTACTTGGAGTAAACTGCTCACGCAGTACCTTGTGCAGAATTGTATTTATTTATGGTGAGTGTACTTGCTAGTTTCAGCGTTATAACAAAAAAATATCTTTATATATATCCCCGAAGATACTTCTGAATCCCACCACCTAACTCCATAAAGATTAAGATTGCCAGTTACGCGGACGGACACGCGGTCTGACAGATATCCGTGCATTGACGTGATTGACGCGCCGGCCACGTCACACCGCGTTTGAAGGGTTAATCTTGTCGCCTCGTTTTGTTTAATGCCTGACGCGGGTTGAGTGACGTCACGGATTTGTCACTAGTTTTTGCCAGAGATTTATTTCAAGACAGTTGCTTTTCCCATGCTAGTAAATTTGGATGAGATCTGTTAGCATTATACTATACTAAGTTCTTTTAGTAGGAAAGAAATAAAACTCTCCTGAAGATATCAATTGAACGAATGAATGAAATCATCGTAATAAAATACTATGTAAACGTTATAGATATGATTGGTCCCAGTTTATAGGTAAAACCCTTGTATAGGTATTTTATAAAATTAAATGAAGAATAAACAAAAAAGACTTACCCCATCATAGCAAAACGGTATTATAGAATACTTTTACAACCATCAAACCAAATATTTTGACATCTAGATCACTAACGACATTATTTAACCCTAAACTACACGTGAAAGCCAAGTTCCCAGAATTGTCACAGTTTTTTAACAATCAGTCATCGCGCAGTCTGGGTGACAATTACGACGCGGCGTCAACGCCGACCGCGGCGGTCCGTTCCGGGAACTCGGACAGTTACCGGAATACGGGAACTAAGTGCAACTGAGACGTCGGGGATAATTGTGTTTTTTTAAGACTGCGACGAGAGCATATCACTAATAGTAATGTTTACACACACACACACACACACACACACACACATCTACTGACGCCTTTTATCCCAGAAGCAGTAGGCAGAGCCGCAACTACCATGATGTGATAGGTGGCGAGCCTATCGCCATATCGGGCACAAATTCCAGACTCCAGGCTGATACTGAGTAGAAAAACCCAATATCACTTTGCCTGACCCGGGGATCGAACCATCATAGTAATATATGTCTATGCATAGTAGGTAAACACTGGGATTATAAATGCTCCTTGTACTCGTTACCTTGAGACACGCAGTTCTTACTGACTGCAATGTCATTCAAAACGGTACATAATTCTGCTGGAATTGCCCTTTTTAGAAATGGACAATGTCTAGAACTATACTTCTAGTAATCGGAAAAAGTCACAATAACAACTCACAATTAAGAAGCACAGTGGAACCAATCAACAGAACGATTCTTCACGGAACCGTCAGCGTATTTACTCCGAATTTCTTCGATTTCGCGGCACGTCCTGGACGTAATAAGCGGGGGTCCGTCGTCCGTCACCGGGGGTGGGTCCCCCCACCCCACTCGTTGGGGTTAATGAAGTTTTCTAGAAGCGATTCCCACAGGTCGTCACATGCGGGCAGAGTTTGCGTCGTATTGTACGCTGGTGATATTGCAATAATAAACGCGACCGGCCGGCTGTTATGCTCGGGACCTTTGCCTCGTCTTATTAATGTCTATTGTTTGTTTCGTTATTACGTATAGGTGCTGGCTGGTCGAATTATCTTTGTGTTTCTTTTTTCGAAAATGTTTAGGATCACAAAATTTCAGTGCAGTGCCAATGTTTTTTAAGACTCGTTAAAAAATAACTAACTTTTTTATAATAAACATTATGGAGTAAACTAAGTAATCAATCGCGGCTTCACTAAAAGGTGTTACATCATTTATGGTGCTCTAAATAATTTAATAATGCAGTACAGATGTTTTAACGGTCTGTATAAAGTATTATGTCCATAATATAAGAATTTAACGGTACAGTTAACGATCATCCCACTAACTTTATGCCGTCAATAAAAACTTATCCTACTGGACGGCTACTACCATGGAACTCATTAAATATATATAAAAATGGAGTTAAATGTATTCTGTCTCAATAAATACGCGATAAGTTGCTTTATATCTCCATCGAGAAACAAAACTTAGACTTCGGAAGGTCTCACCGTTCTCCTTCCATTTTAGTTACAGTAAATATAGTAATTGGCCTTAAACTACCTTTTTTAAAGTCATAAAAACACACTGCACTTAATATTTGTGAAACACATCAATTAAATTAAACAGATTTCAAGTTTTATCGCGTGTATTTTATATCCGTTTTAAACCCGACATTACGTATCCTTTGTGAAACACCGCGTTCCGGATTAACGTATCAGCAAATGACTTTTAAAAATGATTAAAAGAATACAAAAAGCAATTGAGCAATTATGTAATTAATTTAATCGATTGTTTCGAACGTGTCATTTAATTTAATTATTCAAATAAAGAATAGAACGTTTGTTCGTTAAATATATTTGAAGTTGGTTGGTTTTTACGTTGCGTTGGAATGGTATCGCGATAAAACAGTTGTTTATTGTAAACTGCTGGCAATCGAAACTTGTGCGTCCGTTGTACGTCCGTGCAGCGATTGCTCGGGTGCATTAGGAAACTTTCCGCTCCTGTCTCGTAAGCTAATAAATTTTTATAGCTATTTATTTACATCGAATATACATAAAGGGGACAGTTTTGTTTCAGTTCCTACTGTTATGAGCCTGGATGAGTCATGTTTAAGTAGTTTGTAGTGATTGCTTTAGATGTACTGTTTGATTTGTCTATGCCGTCATAATAATTATGTTATCAGAAGAAATATTTCTTTTAAAATGTTTTTTATTCCGAAATCGGACGTCTGATTTTTAAACAACTCCCAATCTAATATCATTTATCTTATTTTTGAAAATAATCTCGTGAGGTTCTCTAATGTAAAAAATAGATTTTAGTAAGAACTATCATTTTTATTAGAGGCCTCCGACCCTTAACTGATAGGATTGGATACGCTCTTTATTTATTTAAGTGCCTTTATAAATTGTTTTTTAAATCATAGAAATTGTTTACCTACTCCATTCGAAAGTAAAGTTCACTCTCATTTAAAAATAAAAGTTATAACGCCATACTGTCAATCGCTGCATTGACGAGATTTTTGGCAAGTTTCCGGCACGGACCGGACGGGTCAATTCGACCCCCGGTGGGAGTCTAAGGCGCGGACGTCTCTCGTCAATCAGTACTGTACGTGAGCGGCATTGGAGGGTTATGAATGCAGTAAGAACGGACCGATTATACCCGCGATCTCGTCTTAATGGCACATATTTGAGGGTTCGATAACGTCTGTGTGGTTATTTTCACCTTATAACAATAATTGAGTGTTGTTTTTGGAATTTGTTGAGTAACTTATTTTGGCAGGGTTTAGACATAGAGTAAAATCCTACTATACTGGGATAGTGAAGTAAACCTAGTAGTAAGTACAGTGTAGTCAATACACTGCCCAACTAGACGTTGCGTCAATCGACGTTAGAATTAGAAAGATTTGTTCTACTGGATATATACAGTTTAACCCTTTTATGTGGCTCATTGGAGCGAGATGTAGCAAGATTTCAACCATGTATTGCGTAAATATCTTATACCCTTCCACAAGAGAACGCCATAAAATGTATTCCAATTTCAAATTATCACAATGAGGTGAAGACGACAATGTTCGTCAGTGGAGCTGTCAGTTGTCACGCGCTCTGACGAAACGTCACGGTGACAATGAGACGGCGATAACGTGACGGTTCTATACACACCTGCCTTTTCGTTTGCGTGGCTGGTTAAGAAGGTATTTTTATTTTTTGATGTCACTATTAAGTACTGTGTGTATTGATGGTTTATTATAATATAGAGTTACATAATTGTTATATTTTGGAACGTAACCTAGGAAGTTTAACAAATTATTCGTAGAAAATGGTTCGAATGCAGACGCGTCGTAAATTATGGAATCTTAAATTCAAATTTTATTATAAAACCGTAATTTATAATTTGATTTAATATTTGAAATCAAGCATAAATATATGTGACTAATATATTTATGAAATTATCATAATACAACGAATCAATAATCATGATAATGAACAACAATGTCAACTCTGTACTAAACCTACTTCTAGGCCCGTGCTTTTATAAAATTTAGAGGATTTAGGCCTTACTCGACAGCGCTCGCACACTTTGATTTTGGTAGATCAAAATACGTCGATAACGTATATTAGTATAATTTCACCGATTACGTTTCCCGTGATCCCATTCAAACGGTTCCTTCAATCCATGCGTAGCGCGTTAAACGCGCGAGATGAAGAGCTCACGCGTTGACAGGTGTCATCGCGCGTTGAGTGACGGGCGGTGCCGACGACGGGGGCCGCTACCTGACGAGATAATGCCTTTTTTAGCTTTAGGGCTTTGAAGATTGCTTTAAAAAGGTCTATGCAAGTGTTGAGAAAGCCAGTTTTTATAGTCTTTCTTGTAGTAGAGTTTGTTTAGTAAAGTAAACTGGTAAGGTTGAAATTCCATTAAAATATGTGACAGTTATTGAATTTAGCCAATATTGAAATAACATATATTTTATCAGTGATAGTGTTTGTCTATGAGAGTAAAATTATTTGACATAAGGGAGAAGATGTCAAGATGGTTCATATGTTGATTAATGAGGTTAATAAGGATGGGTCATATGCCAGAAAATCAAGCAAGTGACTTATCTGATAGTAAACTGTCACCAGTCACCACTAATAATGACGCCAGCTAGGCTTTGTTTCCAGTAAACTATTTTTTTAATCAATGCGTTTGAATCTAAGTGTGAAAATAAATAACAAAATTTAAGCTCGACGGTTTGGTTTTATGTTATAAAAACATCAATGCTTCTTAATTAAGCATTGGATTGACATTTAGCACAAGGAACAACCCAAATAACAACGCCACAATATGAACCTCTATACAAAAACCAAAACAAACGAAACCGAGCGCAAAAACTAGCGTCAAAAACCCACACGCGAATTTAATCCGCAAAAATCGAAAAAACAAAAAACTGTCCGGCATTGTTCTTTTTTCGAGTTTAACTTTGGCGCAAAAAGACACGTAAGGTGATCGGCGATCACTCGAAACCGACGTCGGAGTGAATGAAACGAGTGAATGAATGAATGAGTGAGCGGACGAGTGTGCGGCGTGCGGGCGGGGGCGCGGGACACGCTCGAGCCCCGCTTGATCAACCATGATGCGCGGTGTCCGTCAAAGTCAGCGCGGTTGACGAGGCCGGAGTGAGCTGCGGCTTATATTTTGTTTTTTTTTTTAAGAAAAGAATACGGGTTTTGTTTTTATTTGAGTGTGAGTTTTGACGTTTTAATCCTTTTGAGCTTATGGATATACTTAGATTTAATAATAAAATTTATCTCCATTTGACATTTGAGTAATTTAATTATTATACTCCGAGTTCATTAAATAAATAAATATGTCCGATATATGTTTTGCGACGATGACTTTAATAATTACGTGTTCACAAGTGTCATTGTCCTAAATAATATTAACGTCTAGTAAATAATATAGCGTTTTATTACGTTGAAGTCCCTTGACATATACATTTTGAGACACATTGCTTTATCCACTTTATTATGAGCAAATAGTTTTATAATTCAAAAACGTGTTCTCGCTGCGTATAACACAAACCTGCGTGTTTACACAGGTGATAATTACTTTTTAAATCGTCAGAAATAGTTCAATATCCAACAAGAAATACTGACTTATGTTGGTGTGTGGGAAAAGTTATTTTCTAATATTTGTTTCAAGATCACCACTTTTAGCAATTTAACTCTAAATATATGAGGGTGATGTTATGGTACGATATACTATAAGAATATAAAGGTGCTTAAGTGCCAGTTTTCATATTCGAGATTCTGCAATTATTGTATTCCGTACTCAGTTTAGTGCCACGCGTTGCTTCGTAGCATAGTTCTGAAAGGTGTTGCTACTGTTTACAGATGAGCATCTTAGTTGGTCTTTAATTACAGTTGTATCAAGAAATAGAGCTGAGATTGTTCTCATGGCATATAGCATAGCACCACACTTATCATTGACAAACCAATAAATTACAAAAGATTGCATAGCACTCCTTGTTTACTCTTACGAAACAATTGCACGTACATCACACAATATCTTAATAAATCGGGACCTCAAATCAAAAACAGCAGTAAACAGTCCCACAACTGACAGATGCGATTTCGCTCGATTTTTTTCTGTATCGCACGCATTCGAATACGTTCTGTAGTGAGTGTAAATCAAATGGTCATAAAGTAAAACGCCACAATTCGGAAGCCCACTCCACGCTAGCGTAGCTTGATTTATTCGCCCACCGATGTCGGCGAAAACGCACCTCGTGACGTCACGGCTTTTGTTTTTTTTAAAGGCTTTTTATTGATGGCGCTCGGATAAAAAGTGGTAGGCCAGGGTTGTCGAGTTTGATTGGTACTTGTTTGTCAGATGTCGCTGTTGCATCCAAAAAGGATGCATACCTGCCATTCACTTTGGATTTTCGGATTAACTTTGGATTGAATCATACTTTGACATCATTTCTACGTTATTTAGGGTTTTAAAATTTACATTCCAAATGTAAAGGTCTTATTAATCATTGACACTCAGTTTGGGTCAGACTCAAATAAGGCCTGGGTCGAATTTATGATCACTACCATAATTTTATAAAAATACGGATTCTTTTTATGAAACAGCATTAAATATTGGGTGTTTGTCTCCGTCATTCTAAAATGAATTGACAAATGATAAAACGTTCAGTAAAATCCTTTTTAACCAATCATTCACTTAATTAGTGTTTCGATATTTAAACATTCTTTTAGATAAGGAACAAAATGATAAAACAGTGATTAAAATGTTTATTTTACCTTACAAATAGGTTAATAGTTAAAATGCTGACAAAATACTTTAAGAACTAACTAGATTCCAAATCAAGTTGCTTGTCTTCTATATCAATACACTTAAAGGCTTCGAATTAGGTCAATAAGTTTGTTATGATCACCACAACTCAATATACGACCCTTTTAAGAACTTAGATCCTCCCTTATTTTGACTGAAAACTGCCCTAAACCCACTCCTAGCCCAAACCAGCCATCCATATCAAGAAGACCAGCCACCTGTTACCAACCCTGGCTAAGCGTGTGCCTTCACAATTTGTGAATGATTTTTCACCCCTTGTAACTGCACGCTCATCCCACCATTTTATAACCATTTGTCAGCCGTGCGAGAGAGACGGTTATCGCTCTCTCGCTCCCCCTGTCCGTCTCTATCCTTTTTAACTTTTTTACCGCTTTTACGGGAATCCATCGACACGCGAAACTCTGTTACCGTCGAGTGAATAAATCCTCCACTTGTTTGTTGTCGCGTTTTTTCGTTGTTTCACTTTTGAGGGTTTTTAATTTGGGCCCCGTTTTCGGATAGTTTTATGGTTGGTGTGATAAGATTGTCAGGATGATATCTTGTGACTGGAGATGTAATTAGTGCATCTACGGATCTCTGGGATTATAATGACATTGAAACAGTAATTGGCCTTCGAAGGCGTGGTCAGAGAGTTCCTTGAGATTATTTTTATCCCATAATTGTCTAGAGAGCTTTTAATTGAGCACCAATTAACCAAACAGTAACTCAGGTGTTATGCATTTTGAAACTTTAAGGGTTGTATTAATAAAACAATCTCAAGTTTGAGTTACATCTCAAGTAGACATAATGTATTGAACTATCAATACTTGAGATGTAACTCAAACTTGAGATTGATTTATTAATACCGCCCTAAATAACCTGAGTGCCTGATTAATCTAGCGTGCACCCGAAGGTTGGCAGTTCAAGAAGACAGCTAAACCAATCAGGCGGTAATAAGTTATTTTTCTTGATTATAAACATTTATTTTACATTTCAAGGTTAGTTATTAATTTTACCGGCATATCCTAACATGAAAAAATATCCTAAATTGTACACGTATGATAATTTATTTATTTATTTAGAATATTTATTTATTTATTTTAACAGTATTATAACTAAACATGTAAGCTACTTTAAAAATTGATAATTGATAAATCAAAACTGTGATGAATAGTCTGTGCTAATTTTACATGTTCAAGTGTTTTACGTGTTTAATAATATAAATATAGCAGGGTTAATAAACAGAATATTATATTTCGATGTACCATGTTTAAAATAACATATGCAATGCAATGCAATGCAATCAGCCCTGTATTATATACTGCCCACTGCTGAGCACGGGCCTCCTCTACTACTGAGAGGGTTTTAGGCCTTAGTCCACCACGCTGGCCTAATGCGGGTTGGCGGACTTCACATACCTTCGAAATTCAGAGAACTTCTCAGGTATGCAGGTTTCCTCACGATGTTTTCCTTCACCGTTAAAGCGAACGATAATTGATAAACAATACACACGTAACTACGAAAAGTCAGAGGTGTGTGCCTTGGGTTTGAACCTCCGGACATTGTCTCGGCAGACCGTTCCATTCCCAACTAGGCTATCGTCCACTTAAAATAACATATGAATAGGGGTAAATAACATTTGATGTAGTACAGGATTTTGTAAACTTCTGATCAGTTATATGTCAAGACTTTAAAACACTCTAGACACACATAGCTTAGCATTTGACCTTTGGCCAGAAGGATTATCACACTTTGTACCTTATCTACGTTGTGCTATCACTTCTTCATTTCTTCAATCCCGAGTTAGCTAAGTGCAAAAAATATAGCATTGTTTTGTAGAGTTTCATCTCGCGACGTTCAATAGAACTACGCCCACTGCAAGTCAACTGGCTGACCCTAACTCACCAGAACTTAATAGTGAACTATGAAACCATGTCCATCACTAACAAAATAGGAAGCCGGCAAAAACGCGACAACCCGCAACAGCGACCGCTGAGTGCTAGACCGGTCATGATTGAAGCGGCCCGCAAAAATCTGGCCAACAGCGTCCGGCCAAACCGCCGATTTATACATCAACGTTACCCTACCGCGATTTACGATTGCATTACACCCGAACCGCTGCGGAAAAGCATTTTGCATGTTTTTTGGCGTCCGACGGAATTGTTTCTGCCCATTTTTGGTGGGATATTGATGGTCTAATTGGTTTTTTACCAAAAAAAGGCTGGAAATACTATTATTCAAAGGATTTGCCATGTGTTTGTAAAGATATGTATGCTTGTATGTTTTTGGGTATGTATTTCCGATATTTCTGCCGCTATGCATCCTTCGCTGGTCGACATATAAGAACTCCCTTCACCATGAGCTGTGATTCACAATTCACATTAACAAGCTAGGATAAGTTATCTTAGCCTTAAACAGAACTTAATTAACGGTTGCTTATTTCCAAAACCATTCACCAACACATTTTTCGTAATCCAAAAAAAAATCTCCGGGAAACCCCATATCTAAACCTAAAATTGAATGGAACACAAACGATATAACTGTTTTTTCACTTTCCGCGCGACCACATTGTGTACCAATCATAAAAATAATTCACCCGTCCCCTCCCCACCCACTACCCACACATACTCTCCACCATGAAAGTAATCATTACGATGCTTAGAATACATTTCTTGGTAAGTGGAAAAACATAATATCTGCCAGCCGTCATGGGACGGAATTTATGAACAAAAAGGGTGCACTAACTGCGCCACTACCTACCCCTTCAGAGATAAGCCACAGTTATAAGAGCTTTGTAGGTTCAGATGTAGTGATCTCTACCTTTATTATACACCTGCAATACCGAAAAACTATGAATTGATTTAAATAAATAAAGATTAAGCTACACAAGCGGTGTTAGGAACACAAGACACGCAGCAGCAACTTGGCTTGACGTCGAGTGTTAGTGTAATTATCTTTTGTTTCTACCATTAAAGATTTTTGTCAGTTTGCCACCATTTGTGTGCATGGGCTTCTCAGCACTGCAATATTGCTTGTCTTGCAGCAAATGACACAGGTCATTTGACATTGATAATATTTATAAGTAATTCAAAAACAATTCTCTCATAGTCACATAAAACCATGACTACATTATAACATATGTACGAAAATCCGCAAGTGTGCAGTCGCTCAACACGGCTCGCCCCCCGGCCCGGTTAACACGGTTAATAATAGGCTCCTTACCCCTCCTTATCTACGGTATTAAACCATAAAACATTATAATTTACAGCGTCGTGTCGCTCCGCTATGACGGCGCACTCGGTGGTCGCCGCTTCTCAAATATTGTACCGTGTCACGTGTTATTATTTATGCGATGCCCCTGGGTATCAATAAGCCGGGTTTAATTGTTAGTTTGGAGGTGGGATAGTTTATAGATACAGAGCAGACATTTTTTGTATGGAATAGGTTGAGTTAAACTCACGATGTAAGCGATGATGGGGTCTATGATAATGGTTCCCTAATATAAATATTGTGTCAGTGTTGGTTATATACAAAGATTGCAACTTTTTCTTTAATTATACATGTACAAACCAATGAGCCTTGTGTTACGTAGTCGTAAAAATTATACAAAAAGATATAAATTCAAAATTCAGTTCCATAAACTGTTTGAGAACTAGAGCAGCAAAACCTAAAACCGCATCGAATGAATAATTTCAGACACACACAAAACCCAATTAATAATTCACAACCTATTGTAAATTCGATTAACGCTCACATTCCATTAGCACAAAATTCAGCCCCCCCAAAGTTTGAGCATCATTGTCAGCCAGATACTTAAAAATAACGAGATTCTAGCAAATATTGTAATAACCCCTCTCCGGCGTTCCCTCCTCCCCTGTGCCTGTCCTCACGTATTTAGTGCAGAACCATTGTTTTAATAAGGTTTCTTTGCTGATTCGGCGATGCGCAGGGCTGTCACTTGACCTCAGCTAATTAAATAGGACAACAAATAGGTATATTGATGCAGGAGATGAAAAGGTTAAGGCGCGACTTATTTAATCTTATATGGATTGTAAACTGGCGGCGATAGCCTAGTTGGGAGTTGAAAGGACTGCCGAGACGAATGTCCACAGGTTCAAAACCCAAGGGCAGACACCTCTGACTTTTCTAAAAAGTTGTATTTCTTTGTGAATTATCGCTTGCTTTAACGGTGAAGGAAAACATCGTGAGGAAACCTGCATACCTGAGAAGTTCCCTGAATTTCGAAGGTATGTGAAGTTCGCCAACCCGCACTAGGCCAGCGTGGTGGACTAAGGCCTTAACCCTCTCAGTTGTAGAGGATGCCCGTGCTCAGCAGTGGGCAGGTATAATACAGGGCTGGTATGGTATGGTATGGTATGGATTATAAACCTTAGAACCTTGGGTTTAATTTGGTGTCATTCACATGGAATGATGCACTTACCTTGTTTTACTCTGCAGTATCCTAAGGTTGATTGGGAAGAATGTCTAAGGTATAAAGTCTGCAGTTTTATACATTTTGTACATTACGTGTAAAAATAAGTTAATTATAATAATTCACTGTTGAAAATTGACAATTATTAAACAATGGTTGTTTCTAATTGGTTTACGCTTCAATACTTATCATTAATATTATTTTGTAATAGTATTAATTAATAAATAAAAAAAATAGAAGAAAATTTATGGTGATAATAAAATGTGAACGTGTCCCGGTTGTATACCATATTATCTAAGAGGAGTCACCGACAAGACTGACATCCTTACGAGTGCTTCAATCAAAACTTATTTCAAGCCGCCTAAAAAGATTAGTCGATTTGTACCACCTGTCAAGTGCCATATACCTTCCCAAGAACCAGGCGTATGCAAAACAATTTTATACAATCTCTAATTTAAAAATCAATAAAACGAACCCTCTAACCAACACCGAAATTTTAAAATAGCTGACAGCCCTACTCGTACGGCCGTCAATAAAATTCCGCTCGCCCCTGTTTACACTTTATCGATATATTCTTGCGTGCGTTTCCCATCCCTATAAGTGTTCGCTGTTAACGATAATTACACGTGTGGGCACAAGTTATGTTCAACATGTTCGCAATTGTATGTTGAATTAGGTGTATGTTGTATTTTTGCCTTAAACATTTTGGGAGGGTACTGGATTGTATACCCGGAATGGTGCGTTGAAAAATCTGGGTATCTCATTCTAATGTTAGATACATTCAGTAACTCAGACAGAATCCTGGTGGTCTTAGGCGTTTCTATTATCTCGTAGAGAATTTTAACAATATACAAAAAATCATATGAAAGTTATTTAGATTTTCACTGTTTATTTCTGTGTATTCTATCTTTTTAAATCAAATAGAACAGTGTTTTTACACTACTGAGTATAACTATACGAAGACCTACCATTAAACCTATATTTTATTAAAAAAACAGTTTGAAGGGATTCCTCCTTTGGGGATGAATTTCCATAAATATTTTCTAAGTGTTCACCTACTTTGTTTATAGAAATCGTCTGCAAAGGACATGTCCAAAAACGGGCTTAAAAGTTCTTACCAAGATACTTTATATATAGATAGACACTTCGTATATATTTGGATAGTAGTCCCAAAAAAAATGCAATAAATCGTATAATTTTTAACTTCTCCAATTTTGAGATTTACGTAATTTAATTTTGCTCTAAAACTACACTTAAAATGAACGTTTTAAAAGCTAGTTATTAATGGAGTAGTCTAAAAATATTTTTAATGGATCCAGGATACATATTTTTGCCCCTTTAATATCCCTAAAGTTTGAGCCTAGTTAGATTTTGAGGCCCAGCACCCATACAAAAAGCGGACATCTCCTTTCAGTCTCCTGAAGTCATCGGTTAAGTTATGAGGTGTCTGTCACCTAGAGACATTTTTTTTAAAGTATAATATGGAAAACCTTATCCTAAAAGTATCAAGATTATAATGCTGTCAGAAGACCAATAATAGTTCCATTCTTAAATAAATAAGTGTTAACTAAGGCTTGTAACACCCAAAAACACATTTCAATAGAACAGTGCAAACTTTATTATACCCATAATCTATGTAAGACATAACAAATCACTGCAAATAAAGAAAAACAAACTTATGAAATATGTATCAGCATCAAATAAGGTCGTAAGACAATAGCGGCGGCGGATTACTGCCTTACCGCTTAGTATATCTTGGCTGGAATGAGCCAATAAAAAAGCAAATACACGCAATCAGAACATACAGCCGCTAATCCCTTTGTTTGGCCGCTGTGATGGCCGCGTGGCGTTAACTCGCCTGTTTTATGGCCGCGTTTCTATCAATATTGTAAGGTGATTGGTGTGGTGTAGAGTATAGGCGGAAGCGGGTCGTGAATAAAGTGAGCTTTTACGTTAGACGTTTTTTTATATGGTGAGAATGGGATATTTAGACCAGAGTTACACAATTTTCTCATAAAAAACGTGATGAAACAACTTTGTATTGCTTTTCCTACGATGCGTGCGATTTCTGGAGGACCAAACACCCATGTCCCTATAGCGGAGGTTATCTAACAGATGATCGACATATTAGCCGCCATTTTAAAGACAATAATAAGCTTTATTTTAACCGGGTATGCTAAAAAATTGCTCAATTCTTCGTCCATTGCACCCAACTCTTGGCTTGCACCCAGTCTCTTAGTTTGCCGAGATTACGGCAAATCTAGTGATTGTACCGCTATTGGTTCAAGCATTAGTCGACTATTGTTACATGTCTAATCTATTGGCCGGTGAATCTTTGTTTAATGTTATCGTGTTTGCGAAGATTTCTACTGATAACCCGGTTGAGTGCTTGAATGGTTAACACAGGTGTTTATTTAATAATTGTTTGAAGTTAAGATTTGCGTTTATAAGGTAATCGCGAAGGTAGAGGGAATTATGTTCAATACGTAGTGATAATAGAAACATGAGATCATTGATATGTATGCCTACTATTAGTTGTAAGAAAAACAATATGTCTTTTTTTTTATTGCATTGAATGACGAGACGAGCATGCCGTTCGCCTGATGGTAAGTGATACGACCACCCATAAACAGTAACAACACCATTCAGCACCTTGAGGTACAAAGTACCGTGAGGCATTCCACTGCGCTCGTCATCCTATGACGTAAGATGTTAAGTCTCATTATGTCCAGTAGTTACACTGGCTACAATGTCCTTCAAACCAAAAAATAACAGTGCATGCACACTGCTGCTTGGCGGTATAAATAGACATGGCGGTGGTACCCACCCAGACGGACTCTTACATATGAGAGGCCTACCACCAGTAAAAGTTTTAGTTCGTTTCTCCCTCTCTTGTAACTTTGCCGTGCGCGACAGGTTTTACGATTATGTACCCTACTATAAAAATGTATCACCCTTTTTCAATAATTGTGAAATCCAATAAATAAAATGAAATCTAATTTAGGCTAACCAATAATTGATAGCAACAAACGTATGCAATTATTGCTTGCAAAGGTGACGGCATCTGAACAGGCGCAATGGCGAGGCAATTCTCACCCGCATTGACGTATACGAGCCTTTAGACAGATATTCAAAAGATGTTTATTGCTAGCAAATAATTGCCTCTCATTATTTCTAGCAATAATATAAATGAGACTTTATAATCTTAGCTATGGTTTACTATAGTTATTCATTGTGAATGTATTAAAACTTGGATGTATTTATTTCGGTCTAACCTATTAGGAAACACTTATTAGTTTAACTGATTATAATTATTATTTTAAAATAATATGAGTTCTTTCACAATGTCAAAAAAAACACGTTAATAACTTGTACTCAAACCACACATAGTGGACACACAAGTGGACGATAGCCTAGTTGGGAATGGAACGGTCTGCCGAGACAATGTCCGGCGGTTCAAAACCCAAGGCACACACCTCTGATTTTTCGAAGTTATGTGTGTATTGTTTATCAATTATCGTTCGCTTTGACGGTGAAGGAAAACATCGTGAGGAAACCTACATACCTGAGAGTTCTCGATAAGAATTTCGAGGGTATGTGAAGTCTGCCAATCCGCACTAGGCCAGCGTGGTGGACTAAGGCCTAAACCCTCTCAGTAGTAGAGGAGGCCAGTGCTCAGCAGTGGGCAGTATTTAATACAGGGCTGGTATTATTATTATATTATTATAAACCACACATATTATTCACGACATTAACCGAGCCTATGTTAATGAAGAAACGTCTACAAAACATCTTCACCTTGAGACTAGACAAACAAATCAAGTAATCTGTCTTAAAAACAAAACTAATATAACACCAAAATCTATGTAAATAAAGCTAACGTTGAACGCAGACTACTGATTTTGGTAGGATATCAATTTTCATATGGTCGACTCTGCTCAACCGTAATTGATTAAAATCATGAAAACATAAATACTTGTAAGTGGGCTGCCAAAATGAAAGTAAAATTGTGTTATCATTTGTAACAAATTGTGTGAAATTTATGTGATTCATATTTGGTTATTGAAATTGGTATAAAAAATCAGTGTAACTAGCTTTTGATTGCAAATCTCATATTTTAATTGGAAGTCTACGTTTTAGTGGACTAAAACATTACGTACCTATCAGTCGCTTGCGTTACCCACAATCTTTTCTCCTTTAAATAACTAAGCTGGCCGGTTCGATATTCAAACAGAAAAAAAGAAAACAACTGCCGATACAGTCCCTTAGATAAGTGTTAGTAGTATTGGACAGGTATCATTATGCGGGCATACTTATCCAGAAGGTGGGGAGACGGGGGAGCGGTGTACCCGACGGTGCGGGCCGGGGGAGGCAATTTAATTCTGTCCACGTTCTAATAATGACCGTCATAATTCGTTCAAAGTGTCCGGTCTGGGACATTTTCGCCCCCGCACCCTCCCCGCTTGATTCCTTTGCATTTTCCCCCCCTTAATTCCATTTTCATGCCACCTTGCACACATTCGCGCTTCATCTACGGACTTGTGTGTGTTGTCTTGTAAAGGGTGTAACCGAGCGAAATGCCCGACGCAAATGGATCGGCTGGCTTTTTAATTTCAATTTGGCAACGTTTTAAGAACTTTGAGTTTTATACATTTTGTGCTACGGAACATGATGACAGTTTTACTATGATGTTACGAGAGTCAATATATAATTGACCAGACTTTAATCCTTTAGTAATCAAAGAGGGAAAGAGACACGAGTCTATTTCTGCCGCCAAACAGTTTACAAGAATTATTTTCGTGTAAAGAACATTAAAGAAAAACTGTTTTTACATCCATGCACGAATGCAGTTGCATGGAGTAGAATATTAAGTTTGGGTACTACTGTTTATAGGCGTTTATCATCTATCATAACACATTAAACCCTGATATGCCTCTCCCGAGAACTGAACCTCTTACCGGCACATGTATGACATTATGCGTGATTTATAACAGTTATATCGTAAATGGATTAAGGGGTCCCCTAAGGGTGCCCTAATGTTGTCGGTTTTATGGGAATAATTGGGGAGTGCCGGCTGCCTCTGTAAATCAGTTGTATTGTGCAATTACTTTGACGTTTTTGCATATCAAGCTTATCCCTGTAGGCCGAGATACACCTAAATGCATTCACTCATGCAATGTAATATTATAATGCTCTAAGCGCTTTCTTATTGTCTCTAATATAATTATATAATATTGATTATATAGCTGATAGATAACTTGATACACGCAGGAACACGCTGGATGCAGGCTACTTTTGACAGGTTCGTCTGGAAATCTTTAAGGGTGGCCTATGTTCAGCAATGGACTTCAAGTGGTTGATGAAGATGAATAGTATGACTCCGTGGTTGAGTAGTTTAGTATGACCTGTAGACTGGGAATTCCTGAATCCCAACTCGGGCAATACCATATTGTGTAGTTTCTAATAGGATTTACTCGAGGATTCCTCATAGGGTATTGACGCCGGTCAGTCGTAAAAAATAAGCCAAACTTTTTGAAATATGCGAGATGTGTGTAGTCTTCATCATACATTGTCATAGGGGCACATGGAATATAATATTGCTGAGGGGATTGCGCCACATCTTCATGGAAATAATGTCCCACAGAAGTAGTTGGATTTGTTGACTACTGGCCTATTCCTATAAAGTATCCTACTAATATTATAAACGCGAAAGTTTGTAAGAATGTATGTATGTTTGTTACTCTTTCACGCAAAAACTACTGAACGGATTTCGATGAAATTTGGCGCATGGGTAGATCATGTCCTGGATTAACACATAAGCTTTTTATCCCGGGAAAATACAAAGCGGGACTTTTACCCCGGAAAACTCATTCACGTTGGCGGAGCCGCGGGCAAAAGCTAGTAAATGATATTTTAATTAATACCATTGGATTACTAGGGAAAAAAGACCAATTAGAATAAAGTTTGACATATTTACAGATGAGTAATTCTGATTGGTTTATTTTTACCATTAACGAGTAGTTAGCGGTTGGGATAGTTATTGAAATCGGCCGTTAAAAAATCTTTTGTATGATTTAAGTAACATAGTTTTTTTTATCTTGGATTGAATTTATATGTATTATTTTCTTGTTTCAGGTAAGCTTCAGAATTATTTTGGCAGTCGAAGAAGTGGCATGGGTATAGTTTAAACTTTGTGATTCGTTCAATAATTATAGAGTTTGGTTGCTATGGATTTAAAACTCTTTATTGATTGTCGCAACGAAGTATTCCTAGGGCAAGATTACGTAGTATTCTAACTTATAAATTTCGAAGACATCATTATTTAAGAAATTAAGTTCTTACCAATTCTGCCCATCACGTATAGAGGAAGTCGGGGTCATCTAGAAAAGAATTCAATTTAAAAATTACATTTCGTTTGCATAATTAACAGAGATGTAGTGAATGCGAGGCGCACTAACTACATTAGACTGGCGACTCATCGACGCCTTGGATTTTATATCTTTTAATTAAGGACTTCTCTTATTGAGTATGAATGAATTCAATAAGAACTACATTAGTACTTATATAGCTATGAGAATAATTAGTTTTGATATTGATAGAATATTTATTTATAAACTGCGTGTGTAAATATACGCAACAATCACATAATAATATGATAGTCATTATATTTACTTAGTCAAATTATACACTTACCGAATGACAAACAACGGACAACTTAAACTGACGGATTCAATATAACATTTTGCACAAAACTTTATACAACTATAATTTGACTAAGCATTAAAGAAGGATATTTGAAATTTTCCTTTAGGGCACGGGAGTAGTAGGTACCTACTACAATAGGAGTTATTATCGGACCCGGAACACCAAAAAATGACAATTGTATCCAATTAATTTCTGCTATATATACATATATCAAAACGTTCACAAAAATTCAATCTGAAAATTACAGATCAGATTATTTACATTACATGCAAATTATATTGTAAATTATTCTATTGAGAGTTATATTTTGTGAGGTACATGCACATGATAGCATATGCATCGGGCACGTAGCCAGGGAATAAGTCATGGGCTCGCTTCCTGGGTCAATTGTTAATGGTCTTCAGAATTATTTGTTCCAAATCTATTCTGGCAGTAAAAATCGTATGGAGGTTTTGATTTTATATTAAAATACTTACGATCCTTTGGCCAATATACTTACGGTTCATATTTCAATCTAGTTTTAGGAACTGTTAATAACAAACACAAAACTAACGTTATAATTTTTTGACTAATGTAATGAAGTTCTAAATTTAAAAGCTATCGAGTTCGAAATTTAAAAACGGCGAATTACAAAAAGGCTCACATTATTAAACTCCAGACAATCCAAACTACCCCAACCTCCCCAGCTAGTTAAAGAAATGCATTCCAGACAAACATTGAAGTTCATCAAAAGAATCCAAACATTGCCGGAGACAGTCCGTCCGGTGAATACAAAGAGGGGGGGAGACAGGGGACAAAAAACATTTGCTTCGAGTAACGAAACAATCGCGGGCATAATTGATTTTAGTGTGGAGAGACTGCAAATGAAGGAATGTCGGGATCTGATTGCGTCTCGCTGATTTTTCGTCCGTGTCATGGATATTTGGATCTTATTAACTTGGGATAGATAAGTTAATGACTTTATCATGATTGGCCTATCATATACGACGGATATAGGTTTGGCGAAACCTGACGCTTTAACGTTTCTGCTAACATAACGGGGGCGACTTTTTCGCCATATTGGAACAAAAATTACAATCGTTGACAACTTAGGTTCGTCCTGCCAAATCGAAGACCATACCTATTGCTTAACTTATGAATCGATCATGCTGTCAGGCGACACTCAAACAGTAAGACTGACGAATTTGTTATATGAATTATATCTTAATCAATTGTGGTTTAAAGCATGAACGTATAGCTTCTATTTAAGCTAGTTAATTCCAAAAGAAAATTATTATTTGAAATACGCCATCTTGTATACACTGAGTAGTATAGAGTATACCTTATTCTAGGACTTTCAGTTTCATCCCGACCTGCCCCACCACGCCCCTAGCTGATCACCATATCGGCACAATCGCGGCGACGACTATCGTCAGCGTGAATCTCGTCCGTGCGCGTCGCTCGGTAGCCGGTTTGCGCGCGGCCTTATTTAGAGCTGGGCTTCTTGTTTTTGTAAGGTTTATAGTATGTATTGTTAACAATAAATAGTGATTAATGTAATATTTTCCCAGAAATATCAGTTCCATTTGATTTTTATACTGTATTAGATTTTTTAAACGACGAACTTTAAACTCTTGAAATCGAATCGGCGATCTCTAAGTTTAATATTTACTAGTATCTTTTTAAACTATTATTTCTAGTCTGTTTCAAAACCGCAAAATAAACTGATGAATTTTAATACCGAAGCAACAATAGGTTTAGTACGATAATTAGAAATTACGTCAACCGAAACTCACAAACTGACGTAACAAAAATGACCGCCAATAGATTATCCCTAATCACTAACAAATCACGTCTGACCGCTCCCAAAGGTTACCGTCTTGGACGTCAATTCCAGCCGTCTTACGTGCTGATGCAGTGACCCCCCACCCCACGCGGGCGACCCCCCCGACCCCCGGGGGGCACACGTAGGCTCGGACAGTCGGCCGCTATGGCATACTAATTATCAATTAGACCGGGAGACTGTCTTCGCGAAGGGGGGTAACTTAGTACACTTTTAAGCACTCCACGTAGTGTGTACATTGAATTTTGTAGTCCCATTCGGCATTAATTTGGGGGGTTATTGATTGTGGGGGGGAACAAAGTGGTTTCTTGTTTAATGGTATATTTGTTCTAGTGTTTTTTCTGTTTGTAGTCAAGTAGGTAGGTACAAGTTAGTATGTGATTTAATTTAGAAAGCATGAGGAAAGTGTGGTATAAATAAGTGACGTATATTCACATAGATTTATAATAGAAAAATATAATGAAATTTACAAAATGAAAAGTCATTTTAAATTACAAACACAACAATAACATAATTTATAATAATGTTAACATACATTTGAATACTTTAATTCATTCTAAGCATTCTTTCAATTTAAGCATAAATCGAGGCATAAAATCGTCAATATTATGAGATCTTCTTTAGTATTTTATTTACATATACATTAGGACGAGTTAGTAGACAATATCCCTTGGAACTAGCAATAATAAAATAAGTATTAACAAGTAAGCACAAAACATTAGCGATAAAGCTCAAAACAGGACTCATCCTTATAGATAGCTTTAGCAAATCTAAAATACTAGACAAAATAAATACACTGCGCAATAGGAGAGTCCGTGTTCAAATGTCAAGTCAATTTAGCAGCAATAAATCATCGTTGCAGGAACATGCAAATTAGCAAAAAGTAGCCTCAACTCATGAGGATTTTTGAATGGTCAATAATTCATACAAAGACATTAAAATGTGCAATAAATATTGCATTAATTAAATGCAAGTTGTGGTGTAATTTACAAGCGGTGGCGGTTTGCAATCGATATGGTTTGAAACGCGACTCCTTTTACTGACAGATACTGGCTTCGTAAAGTCGATACGATCTTTCGACGCTCTATTGAAGTATTTATGGATCTAGTTTAGGTGCAGAACTTATTCTGAAAGAATCGTACGATTAAAATCGTGCATTTTTTTTTCACCGCGTTCAGAGCATGAGTATAAGGTTGTGTGATGATTTTGCGAATCTATTCTTTGGAGGTTACGTATTACGTTGTAACTTTAAAGGTACCTTTAAAGCATAAATCTATTTTGCCGATAGAACGAAACTAATTGAAGTCGTTTATAACTTTAGTGCTATACAGATTACAGATACATCACAACCTTATTATTTCTATTTTGGAACTAATACTACATCTGACGTTTAGTACAATATAATATTACATATAAAAGCGAAAGGTCACTCACTCACTCACTCACTCACTCATCACGAAATCTTACAAACTACAAGTGCTAGGAGTCTAAAATTTTGCAGGTGCTCACTAAGACGGGATTTTGCGGTTGGTGTGGCAAAGTTTGTACGCGATAAACTCAAAAACTACCGAACGGATTTCGATGAAATTTGGTATGGAGATAGTTCGAGACCCTGGAAAGGTTTTAGGTGACTTTTTATCCCGGAAAAATTTATACCGGGGCTTTTATCCAGGAAAAACTCTTTCGTGCGGGCGAAGTCGCGGGCAAAAGCTAGTATAGTAATATAACGCTAGTCAAGCGTAGATTACTTGAAAGTCGCTTTAGATATGCTGTAAATCTGCAAATGCAGTAAAAAAGTTTTATGATGTAACAAAGCACCTAGTGTCTCCTGATGTAAATTTTTTATAATCATCGCGCATAATTATTAGCATTTTCAATACCAATGATCTAGAAGAAATTTTATATTGTTTCTCGCTCCCGCTCACGCTATAAGTTCTTCCTTCACACTCCTATAAACGCCATTCGACTTAAAATGACGGTGTTTAGTGCAGTTTCGTATTATTTTTAACGATGCGAGATACCGGATTTGACTTTAACATTGTGTAGCGGTTGAACATCGTCCCCGACAATCTCATTATTACTGTTATGATGTTAAAGTTCAATAGTTATGATATTTGATTATACACGTCTAGAAGGAGAGTTATAAAAAAATACATTTAAGTAAAAGGAATATTCATGATGATTTAATAAAACGTTACTAAATTTCACGAATATGCCACTAAACTATCGACGATTCGACTGGAATAGTGTAAACATGTGTAGTGTAAATATGTAATAATTTTTCAATTAATGTATTTTGACATCTGTTAATTTCTATTACACATCGTTGTGTTTCATAAAACGGAATTAATAAGCGGTTTCTAGACGTGTATATAATAGGACGTGCCATTTACTTGTTTGTCTAGTTTTACTCGGGTTTTATTACTAAATGTGCTATCTATTATCTCTGATGAAATTTTATTCGAGTTATTTGCTCTCCCCAACATTCTTTTTTTTTTATTAGAGACAACCTTTTTGATCTGTGAGTAATAGTCTCTAGAGATCACTTTCGTTTACAAACCTAACCTATAAACTAGAAGAAACCTATAAACCTAAAAACAATACACACGCACACACTTATGCATTTTAACTCCGAAGGGGTAGGCAGAGGCGCAACTAGTGCACCTACTTTTTGCCGTGCGTATTCCGTCCAATATAATAGGAGGCGAGCCTATCGCTATATCGGCACAAATTCCAGATACCGAGTTGATACTGATTAGAAAAACCCAATATCACTTTGCCCGCCCGGGCATCGAACCATTGCAGTCGTACCGTAATATAACTATAAAAACAATATATAAGAAAAATACCCATAACTTATTTAAAGCTACTTATAGCACGAGTTTATATATATTAAAAATAGTTTCTCTGTGTTGAGCCATCAAAATATTTGTCTATTCGCTGACAATTATACTGCGCTGGCAGACACAACGTCCCATTAGGCTCAAAATATAATGTCCCAAAAATACCTCATAAATCAAAAGGCCCAGTTAATTATCAAAACGGAAGCGTCCACTCGATCAGAATAACTCTGTCACAATCAAAAAAAAAAATTGGCGCCGACGACAAAAACCGTTTCATCTAGAAAAAATGACGTAAAAACTCGTCAAAGGAACGGAAAGGGTACGAAATCACGCCCGATCAACGTTAGGTATGTAATTTATAATAGTTTCGTTGACGTTTGTTTCGTGAATCGATCATTCTAGACGTGTGGAAATTATTGAAATTAAACTATTATAACGGATTTTATCGCGGTTTTTTATTTGATTTTTCTCCCGACGTTTCCAAATTCCACGCCGCCGTCACAGAGACCGAGTGAAACCAGCCACAGTTGATCGTGTCCCAGTTGTATTACCTTATGTAAGAGGAGTCACTGACAAGATTGGCTACATCCTGAAGCGCGCTTCCATAAAAACTTATTTTAAGCCGCCTAAGAAGATTAGTCAATTTTTACCACCTGTCAAGTGCCATATACCTCTACAAGAACCGGGCGTATACAAGATAGATTGCGACTGTGGCCTCTCTTATATTGGACAAACAAAAAGACATATAGGGACCCGCGTAAAAGAACATATAGCTGATGTTAAACACCGACGCTCTACGAAGTCTGCAGTAGCTGAACACTCAGAAGAAGGCTCCAACCATTACCTTAGATTCGACAAGCCACAAATCCTTGCCAAAGAACACCGATTCCTGCCTAGGATGATCCGCGAGGCTATTGAGATCAAAAAACATCCTAATTTCAATAGAGAAGATGGTTGGAAACTTGCACAAGCCTGGGACCCGGTCATACATCTAATTAAATCGGGCCCCAAAAGACCTGCTGCCAGACCTCAAGACATTGTGAGCTCTTACTGCGTAGACCGGACCGCAAACAATGACTAACATCTTTAAATTGTATAATTGTAAATTGAAGGTAGATTTGTAACACTAACTTTTCGGACCACCAACACCTCAGTCCGCCCCGTGACCACGAAGTGCTGCAAAGCCTTCGAAACGTCGGGAGAAAAATCAAATAAAAAACCGCGATAAAATCCGTTATAATAGTTTAATTTCAATGTCTAACATTCGCGTAAACATAAGGAATCATTGTGTGGAAATTAGTTATATTTTAGCGTCTTGATTTCTATCTCGGCATTAAAATCTTTTGCTGAAAATATTTTGTTGAGAAATGTATTTGTTTATTGGTAGATAATGTTAGAATTTTCAAGATATCGTCGTTGAAATTAGTTTTACGTTGCTTTTTACTAGTTTGATTATTGGTCTGATTCCGGATTTCTTGTTCAATTCTTCTTCTTCGATTGTCCTTTGTCATTTCCTGTAATATAGACATTCTGCAAAATGTCTCTAGCTATGCTAGCTATGGTATTGTACGTGATGAACAACAAAATCCTGAAATCAATATACCTCTGCCTACCCTTCAAAATTTTGGCGTGATGCAGCCGTGGCGCTTAATCTAGTCACATCATTCACGTAAAAAACTCACCAAGTTTTACAACGTGTTTAAACATAGACATTCGTTATTTTATTATGTTTTAACGACTCGAAATCAGATACACCGCGGTCGCGTTCCGGCATTTTTATGTTTTTACGATTATATTCGTTTTCATTGTTACTTTATGTGTTTTTAAGCGTCTCGTTACCGATTTGGTTGTTTAGAATGATTTGTAAATCAGTTTTTGTTTACTATCTATTGATATTCGGTCTATTTTTCAATCAACCTCTAAAACAAGCCGGCATAATTTAGTGCAATGTCTTTAACATACCAGCTCTGTATTATATACTGCCCACTACTGAGCACTGGCCTCCTCTACAACTGAGAGGGTTAAGGCCTTAGTTCACCACGCTGGCCTAGTGCGGGTCAGCAGACTTCACATACCACAGTAATTCAGAGAACTTCCCAGGTATGCCGGTTCCCTAAGCGAGCGATAATTCACAAAGAATACACACATAACTTTTTAGAAAAGTCAGAGGTGTGTGCCCCTGGGTTTTGAACCTGCGGACATTCGTCTCGGCAGTCCGTTCCTCTCCCAACTAGGCTATCGCCGCTGTAATGCAATGTTTTTAGATAATCGAAAATATGTAGTATCTGCTAAACTGTTATTTTACGCGGTACGACTGCTCACATGAGGTTCGATTACCGGTTTGGTACATGGGTATTAGCAAAACGCAACATCTTGACCCTTTATTACGCTATAGTAGAGGTAACGAAATGTGGTGATATAACTCTACCTACCCCTGTAAAAATGAAACGTGATGTATTTACTACCTGTATAAAAACCACCAGAGTCAACCCTGTCCATTTCAGACACCATACTAAATACGAAAGAACAATTTACTGCATGTTTAATATATCGTATATCCTAACAGTTTATCGACGATTTCTGTTATTTACACTGAGGTGCCGATGTACGCGCGACTGGGGTCGTAAAAAATAAGGCTGGGTGTTCACCGCGCTACAATTGTGTCGCAACATGGACAACTTGTTTAGCAACGCTGGGAATGTGAGGTGTGGCGTCAAAATAGTATTATGAATGTCGTATAAGGGAATTTAAAAATTGAATATCTAGTCATTGTGTTTTAGTGATAGAACATACTGGTGGTAGGTCTCTCATATGTAAGAGTCCGTCTGGGTGGGTACCACCGCAATGTCTATTTCTACCGCCAAGCAGCAGTGTGCATGCACTGTTTAATTCAGTGTAGAAGGACATTGTAGCCAGTGTAACTACTGGACATAATGAGACTTAACATCTTATGTCTCAGGATGACGGGTGCAGTGGAATGCCAAACAGTACTTTGTAACTCAAGATGCTGGATGGTGTTGCTACTTTGTTGCTATGGGTGGTCGTATCGCTTACCATCAGGCGAACGGAATGCTCGTCTCCTCATTCAAAGCAAAAAAAATATACGTAAATATTTCGCAACATCCTAGCAGTTTTAGTGTAGTTTTTGTGTGTATATTCCATTTTATTATGCGCCATCAGACATTGCAGTGATTAGATGTGCAGTAGTATAATGCAACCTGTATTGTACATAAGCCACAATATCTTTCCTCATGTCCGGCTACATGTTTAGCAACATTACGTTGCCTTGTGTATACATCGCTTAAAGTATTTCGCAATTTGTTTGCTAATATATTGACGTGTGGCGACGGATATTTGATGATATTTTACACTTACGTCTTAGGCTTAACGCACGAGTACAACATAACGCGATGTGGTCGGTCTGTCGCAATATTTTACTGTCTTTTTTAGACCAAGTTTATGTCATAAAAACTGGAATTATCTCTTAAGGTACCGAAAACAAAAAAAAATAGTATTATTCTTAAATATTGTTTTACAAAAAAAAACTATGCTAAGCAGATTTTTTTGTATTTTTTGCTTTCAATTGCGATTTAATAATAATCATTTTGCACTGTCTACTAAAGTATATTTTTTTCTAACTGGTTCTGTCCTTTGCTACCATTTTGGCATACTAAACTATTGTTAATTTATGATATTGTAAGTAGTGTGACTTCGAATACGTAAAGAATGACAGTCACGAACCGATCTCGAGACAAACACACTTCAGTCTTAGTGTTAATATATTCAAACGGCCCTCGGACATTCCTCAGGCACAGCGCGTCCCGTTTTCACAATAATAATGTGTCAACGCCAAGCCTATATCTAAATGGCGTTTGAAAAGCGTCCATCAATATACACTGAGTGTGTATCGGTGTCGCTCTGTCCGACTTAACGTTTCCTTTAATTTATTATGTCCTTCGCGTGGGCGCCTTTTTGAACGCACCCTTAGGACGCATTATTATTGAAATTCTATTTTTTTTTTGTTTTTTTAATTGAAAGATTTGAGAATTACTTTTTAATGAATCATTGGGTAGTATTGTCTAATTGATTAAATTATGTTTGATTTAATTGTTTTATCTAAATCGATAATAAGCGACGATAGCCTAGTTGGGAATGGAACGGTCTGCCGAGACAATGTCCGGAGGTTCAATACCCAAGGCACACACCTCTGACTTTTCGAAGTTACGTGTGTATTGTTATCAATTATCGTTCGCTTTAACGGTGAATGAAAACATCGTGAGGAAACCTAAATACCTTAGAAGTTCTCTGAATTTCGAAGATATGTGAAGTCCGCCAACCCGCACTAGGCCAGCGTGGTGGACTAAGGCCTAACCCCTCTCAGTAGTAGAGGAGGCCCGTGCTCAGCAGTGGGCAGTATATAATACAGGGCTGATTGCATTGCATCTAAATCGATACATAATCGGTTAATGAGATATGAATGCAGTATACTTGTCATCGCTAACGTTATTAATATTTTTTGTTTTTGTAATCGATGATATAATATATGCAACAATATGCATCATTGATGATACATGAACATAAATGTTTGTCATTTTGAAAATTAACATCTATAGTTAATAGCATTTTACTAGGTTTTAATTGTCTAATAAAGTGTCTAGATTATCATTTAATTACGTTCATTTGTTAATTGTTATCTGACAATCAATCTATTCTGTGGACCATAAAATGTGCAAACATTGTGGTGAGATGGAAGTATAGTAGACACGTTTTATCAGAAAATGCTTAGCTCGTAATTATAAACATAATTGTTTTCTAGTACAAAACTTACACACTTTCTCCTTCATGACGTTAATAAAAGTATTATCTTTCAAAAGCGCTTAGATACTCGTTGATCCAGTAAGAGCTTAGGCCTGTGAAACTAATGAGCGATAATATTATGTCGACTCTCTATGGGACGAAAATAATTAATTTACATATACGTTACATCTCTACCTGACTGCCTCGGGGGCGTAGTTGTATCGTGTACGCGTTATGAGTACAATTTGCGCGCTGAGGTCCTGGGTTCGAATCCTGGGTCGGGCCAAAAACATTGTGACTGGGTTTTTCCATCTTAAAAATTACTCAGTCGCAGCTCGGAGTCAGGAAGTTGGCGGTGTGATACCCCCGTGCCTCGGAAAGCACGTAAAACCGTTGGTCCTGCGCCTGATCTCTCTCCGGTCATGTCGGATTGCCGTCTCACCGGACTATGAGAGTGAAGGTATAGCGAGTGCACTTGTGTATTGCGCACACACTTGTGCACTATAATACCTCCTGCGTACCTGACTGATCTCCGTCGAGATTGGCCACCGTGGCCGAAATTGGCTAGGAGGATTTCATTTTCACATCTCTACCTACCCTAGACTATAGGCGTGAACTTATAATAAATAAATAAATAAAATAAACTACTAGGTGTTGCTCGCGGCTTCGCCTGCATAAAATACCCTTCCCGCTGCAAAAGACCCTACAACACTGGACGCTAGCTCTATCTACTTAACGATCCAGATTAAAAATATCCATTATTTCCCGTGGATGTAAATTATCGGGATAAAAATTCTATGTGTTAATCTAGGACATAATATATCCTTGTGCAAAATTTCATCCAAATCCGTTTAGTTGTTTCTGCGTTAACTTCGAACAAATATACAAACATCCAACAAAAATCACGACTTTCGCACTTATAATATTAGTAAGAAGTAAGACATCATCTAGGTCCTAGGATCAATCGATACTCACACGGTATGCACCGTTCAACCATCGCTTTAAACAACCACAACACAACCAACATACAGCAGGCAAATTAACTCGAACAAAAATCTAAGAGCGATAATAATCTAAAGTGTTGCGCGTGGGTTGTACGGTGACAAAGCGTCGCATGTCTGCGGACAATGTGCGCCGGACACACAGACACCGTGTTCACACGATCAGATTGCGTTGGTTTATGGCACTCGGAGGACGCCATTAGCTCTCTCTCGTATTGCCTAATTAGAATTACACGGGCGTTAGCGCGGACCGGTCCTGCTGTAGTTCTAGATTTTCTTGGCTTTTTCGCGTGTGATTGGGTTTTTGCATGTCTTGTTGTATCTGACCTCCGTAGAGAGAGGCTGTGACTGAACGAAGTATTATAATGATAAGTTTGCAATCTAGAGTTCCAAATGTGGATATTTTAATCTTACTACTATTATGAATGCGAAAGTTTGTAATGGGTGTTAGTTACTCCATCATGCCAGAATGGTTAAACGGATCTAGATGAAAATAACCACAGAAATAGATTACAGTCTGGAATAGCACATAAACTACTTTTTAGCCAGGAAAACTTTATCACGCGGATGGAGCTGCGAGCAAAAACTAGTGATATAATTTTCGAATTAAAGTGTCTGAGCTTAAAATGATAAACTCCCACTTTAAAACACAACCCATAATCTATAGCGCCAAGTATACACACTATCCATTGCCTACATTGTGGGAGCGATAAAAGGCAACACCGTTTTACATCCCATAAAGACAGATCAATACAGTCACCGCAAACATGGAAACGAATGCAACAATAACGTTATCGTTGATATATCGTTACAATTTCCTTGATCTGCAAAATAAAATCAACATGGGTGTGACGCGGGGCGGAATTTATGCGCGTGCGCAGCGCGACGTTGTCGTAAAGTCGGGACGTAATGTCGCCTGATAAGTGCCGCGCCGGAGTGTCCCGCACCTGACATTTTTATTGTGGACACCCTACAAATGAATCTTTTTAAAATGTAATTCATATATGAGTTGTGTTGTGTGTATTTCAATATGTAATCTTTAAGGTTTTTTTATGTCCAAATGATGATCTCTTCTGAGGAAGCCCCAGCGCATACAGTAGCAACTAGCAAAGCCATATTGTTTTTTTTTTCTTTACCAGTTTTCTCATTAACTCCACAAAACTTTACAAAGCTGGTTTACGATGGCTTTAAAGGCACGATAGTCGTATGAAAGACTAGTTTTACCACGAGGAGACATTAAATAGAAATTATGTGATCAATTTCCATTTCACCATTATAGTTTGTAAATGATTCCATGATGTTTATCATTAATGATGCCCTGCGTGTTATCTCCGTGTCCGGCTCATTGACAAATGATCAGTCACACGTCGGCTATCAATCATCGGTTAATTAATATTAACTGACTTATTTGTTTAAAGGTGAAGGATTTTTTTATGGATTTTTTGTTATGTCGGTGTCTAAAATATTGGACTTACGTCTAATGTGGGGCAAAAATTTTAATTTATAAAAACCGTAATTTTTCGGAGTGTTTGTTATTCAAAATGTTACTGGGAAAATTAATTTTACAATTAATTAATCTATCACATTAATTATAATCACATTAATTGAACAATAGCGTGGAACAGTGGAATAGATTTTTCTTATTTATTTTAATAACGTGAGCTTAAAATACGTTAATGTTGAAAGGACAATAAATTTAATTTTTAGTTTATTTAAATGACATAGTATCCTCATATCACTTGAATGTTTGTCGAATTTTGTGACATAGTGTTTTTAATAAGTATTCGCATATTATTTCGTGCGACCAAACAATTAAAATAGTAGGTCGTACCAATATACTGTGACATGTCACGTTTCATGCCTCTGTCATTTAATTCTCACATGAACGGCCCCTTTACATTTGGGTACCAGCGATAGTACAGCATATCTATCATAATCATAGATATTCACAACCACAATATACCATTTAGAAATGGTATTAACGTTTTTATATAAAACAATAGAGCACCGCTAAAGTGGAGACCACACTGTAGCGACGCTATGATGGATCGGCCGATTGTCTGGCGCGGGACATCCGTCACAGTTGTCACCGTCGGCGCACCGCTCCGTCCCCCCGCACACCGCTGCACCCCGCCGCGCACCGCCGGCTGACGTCTTGATCAATCAAAAACCCTTTTAACGCTCGGACGGTCTGTCTGACCATTATAAATTTTGATGAATATTTCGCCAGTTTTGCGGGCGTGTGTTCGATTTTACAATCGATTTGGGGTTTGTAATCGATTTCAGAGGTTGTAAATGTAATAAGTTACGGCTGGTTATTGCGCATTATGAGTCAGCAATTCGATAACTAGATAATATATTAATTTGTTTATCTATACTGAGTAATAATGCAGGTGTTAAGACTTGATGGCGTCAATGTGCCTGTATCTCTGATAGGATAGGCACAGTCCGCTGCATTCCATGACGTATAAGGTGGCGTGACTGTTGCCGTACCGTGCATAAATTCCAATCCAAGTCAACTGTGCTATGCTTTGTATAAATCAAAAATTCACTCTTATTTTGGTGGCCGGGTTCGAGAGTTGAACCCAGAACTTTTATAAACCAAGTAAGATGACAATAAGCGAGTGAAGTGTGTTCGTATTGTTTAAATTATAATATACTTCTTCTTCTTATCTCTGGTCTTTCAGATATTGATTAAGCCTGACATTCCTTTCTGGGGAGAAATGATTCGTAGCTTCTGTTTAAAAAGAACATGTTAAATGGCCTGGGAATCGAATGTCTACGACTAATATGCGTCATAATGTGAAAAAAGTGTGAGTAGTTAAATAATGCGTTTATTGACAAAGAAGTAAATATGTCTGAAAATACTCAGTAATTACACTGCAAAGTTATTCAAACTACACGTTAAATACATTCCTAAATTTTTTCTTCAATTAGTCCATACGTCATTTACATTAAATATCCAACATTCCCAATACCAATTATTGGACAAAACCAAAAGGTCTATTTGTCAATTCGTCGCCGTATCGGATCTGGCAGCCATCTTGGCAGCATGTAAATGTCAACCGGCGGCCGACCAATTACAAGCCTGCGCACGCGCACAGTTGACGGCAACAACGCACCACGCGATACCATAAAGTTTCGCGCCATTTATAGAAGTGAAATCTGCTCGACGGAGATCGGCAGGCGTTCCAATTAATGCGGGAGGCTGGATATCTGATGAGAGGGAGGGAACTATGTAAATAACGTGCAGTGAAAATAGCTGAGCGCCTCTTTCTCGAGGGAATATTGTGGACTTGGAATGATTGCGAGGGTTGGGACTTGAAGCGTTTCTAACAGTCTGTAACCGTGTTCTTTTGCAGCAATGGTTTATCAAATATTATTGTATTTCATTTTTCACAAAATTAATAAAAAAATATTGTCTCCTTTAAGTTATAATTGTTTTAAAGCGTTTAAACTTATCACTCTCTCTCATCACTATTTCTTACGTCAAGTTTTAATTTGGAATCAAATAAATAAGAACCGCAAACTGTTATTAGTAAGGCATTTCACATATACTTTATCGTATAGTTAATAACAAGCGGACGTTTATTGAAATTACTTATTTATGAGATGTGGTCATTTCAATCCAATCTTATTATGGTTTGTTTAATTCCAGCTGCACATAAGTTTGATGTACGCCATTAAGACATGTCATTTATCTCACAGCGGCTACTCCCACGACCAAAAGCAGATCAACAAAGACTTAAGACAAAGAAAAATAAGTACACGAGTTCCTAGCTCAAGCCATCATGCCCCCGATAATTTAAGTCAACCGCCTCCCACAATTTAATATAACACTACTCCCGGGGGCATTCATAACTCGAGCTGAGCACCTCCCATTGTGCCCTCTCGGAGGCTCACGAGTCACTCGCCACCAGCGCCATGTAAAGCCCAAGTTAATATGTGAATCACGACCTGCGCGTATATGGGCCGAGGTGGCCGCGCCTGCCGCCACCGGCCAATCCTATCGCGAATTTAAAATGCCTTAGCTCATTGTATGTATATCGGATGCGGGACTGAATAAATTGACTCCTTGACGCGCGTCATGCCGCGCCACGACGCTGCGTATGCAATGAAAGCTTGACGCACACTATCGCCTTCTGCCTGCATGCCAACACTCGAGTGTATTGACAGGCTTACAGTATTCAAAGCATTTTTGCATCGTATTATGTTGATTCGAAATTTAAATTTTGAATGAACGTTAACGTGTATGTCATTTAACTCCGTTTCAACACTATTTTGACGCAGCCGGAGCGATCAGGCCGCGTAAAATTTAAAACATCGCGGACGCGGAATCCCACAAATCAATCCCGCGCCCGCACTCCATAAATTAAACGAAACAATGACCCTAAATTATCGGCCCTCCTCCTTTATCGCGCTGCGTGTTGTGCCTTTTTTACTCCTCACACAAATGAGACTTGGCCGGGACTTATTAGGTATCGGAATTTCTGCGAGCGTAGATCGACAGCGGCGATAGCGTCCGATGCCGGGACGATGCCGGTGCGTGGACGAGACGCGCACGACGCGTTTAATTACTTCTTCCTCGTGGGCAGAGACAATGGCCGCCCTAATTGAACTCATCGCAGATCGCGAGCGTCGTCGGTATCTGGTATTCAATCACGGGCCGTCGTTGGCCGTTTATGCGGCGCATTAACATAAAACAAGCGGGCCGGTGGACGGTGCCGTCCATATTTCTGGTGCCGTCGTGACGCGCTCCGCTCCGTACGGCGCGGCGCGATACACATCTCGGGACGCATGCGCACTGCCACTGGATATTTAGAAGTTGTCTCTTAAATCCGCGCTGAGTTAACGAGTCGCATTCTGCGTGCGCGACATGCGATCCGCTTTTGTGCTTTGCCTTTTAGAACTGGACGAGTGGCTCGGCGCGACCCGGCCGCGAGTTACGCGCTGCGGGTCAATTGATTATGCTTTGAGAATGTATTTTGAAATCTTTGTCTTGACTTTACTATGTTGTATCTTGATATCTTTAATGCTATATAGTTAGATAGTGGCACTTGATATTTTATATATGCGTAAGATTTTAGAATGTAAACTATTTTGAAGAAGCCTAATATTCGATTTAGGTACTGAATTTAAATACATTTTGGCTAAGACAAAGCAAGGGCATAAATCATTTAACGATGTCAATATGTATGCAGCTTACTAGTAGGGTCATTACCGAGAAGAAAAATTAGATCAATTCTCATTACCATTTTAAAAAAATAATTTCGTCAATCAGAAGACCCCTACATATTAAGAAATTACTTGACCCCACAACATTAAACCCCACATACCTGCAGCAGCAATATTCTTCGGTCGCCAACGTCCGGCCATTCCGAAGGGTGACGCGCCGCATTAGCCGACCGATGGTTTCATAAATACGTTATTGGTGGAGAGCGAGGGGCTCTCATTACCGCAACCGTTCGAGATCATTACTTGCGAGATAAAATTCGCTCGTAGGGTTGTCACGTATTAGTTTTTCATTTGGAATTCTTGTTGGAATGATAATGACCTTGTTAGAACAGAGATCGTTTATTGTCTAGACTGTGGGTGTGTTCTAATGAACATAACAGATGTTGCTCTGATGAGAGAAAATGGGTACAAATTTTAATATTTTCCACTTTATGATTATTTGTGTAGTAAAAAACTGTGTGTAATATAATTTTTAGGAGTGTCGTTTTGTCACATAATAGCTTATATGAAGAATCGAGAACCATCCATTTGTCCAATACATGATTAGATCTATACATTTCATCAATTTTATATGCGAACAATTTGCCTTATATGTCCAATACTGTACGAAAAAATCCTAAAACAGTTTCATGACCTATACATACATACACTCACGCCTTTTGTTCCCGAAGGGGTAGGCAGAGGCGCAACTAGTGCACCCACTTTTCGCCGTGCGTATTCTGTTCCATGATGTGATAGGGGGCGAGCCAGCGCCATATCGGCCACAAATTCTAGTCTCCGGGCTGATACTGAATAGAAAAATCCAATATCACTTTGCCCGACCCGGGGATCGAACCCGAGACCCCAGCATTGCAGTCGTACCTTAATACAACTACGCCACCGAGGCAGTTTCATTATACCATCGACAAAATCATTCAAAATCTATTGTAAAAAACCGCCGCGTGCCAACCCTGCGAATGAAAAAGGCCCAGCTCTCAGAATCGGAGTATCCTTAACACGCCACACCTCTGTCCAGACGGCTTTTGTTCCCCCTTAATTATTTACTCGTTTTAAGGTTAATGGAATGGTAGTTGCCCCCTACCAAAGTGCGGATACAATCTCGTGTAGAGATTTCGTCCGATTGCTCGTTCGGTGGGAAATCTGATAAGTGCATACTTACTTTACATCTAAAGTAAGGCCTAAACTCTCAATACGTCCCGGGACCTATATGGGCTTGTAATAAAGGGTTGATAGTTGATACAATTATACTAAAGAGGCAGATTAAAAATTTGTAGTTTGATTACATTTAGATACGCAACATACATTTGCAGATGACTTTGACAGGAAAAGAAAATCAGAAATATAATAAACATAATTCAAAAAGTTGGTAGTTTTAAGAATGTGTGAAGTCTTCGAGGGTTTACAGAAGGAATCACCAATGATTAGATTAAAGTTTTGTATTTAAACATCCACAAAAAGAACAATAAGACCTATATTAATATACAAAACCTGCTTCTGCCCGTGGCTCCGCCCGCGCTAAAAAGCTTTTCCGGGATAAAAGTCCCGCTTTATATTTTCCCGGGATAAAAGTAGTCTATGTGCTAATCCAAAACATGGTCTACCCGTGTGCCAAATTTCATCGAAATCCGTTCAGTAGTTTTTGCATGAAAGAGTAACAAACATCCACACATCCATACTTACACACTTTCGCGTTTATAATATTAGTAGGATGAGGACGCACAGTGCACCCGAACGTATAGTGTCTGCAGTTTCATAGTTTTCCTTGGCCTTGCTCAGCTTTGTTTATCTGACAGCCAACTGAAGCAAAGTTGAATTTTAATATTAGCCAATCACAGCGCCCCTTTGCCTACGCACTGCGAAGGCTGTCATGTCTTACGCACTGAGAAACAGACTTATTATCATAGCATTGCATATCTTAAGCTCATTCCCTGTTTTGATACTCAAAATAGAGTGATTTACGGGATATGTTCCATACATTCAGCAAAAAGTACATTACAAAAATTCAGCGCGTTTTCCATAGCCCTTAAACACACTATTGTGAATATCACACGTCCACACGACCTAGTAGAGTCGTGGGTAGAGTCCTTACGATATGGTAATGAAATCCGATCGGAACATCGCTGGTTAAAGATGCCTCTTAATGCGCATCTAAATACTATATAAAATAGCAGAGTTATTGGTGTCTGTGCGAATACACCGTCAGGGAGTGTGGCGAGCTTGTTGGCTTTCGAATGTGTTTTATTGTGGTTGGCAGAGCATGTGGTTTACTGCATTTACAACCTGCCTTTGTCTTTATACCGTTAAGTAATTGTTCGACTGTATATTGTGTTTGAAGAGTATTGAAGAATTTAGGAAGTGAAGGAATTTTTGGGCTTTGAAATTGTGATTGTTATTAGGAGATGATTTATGGGACAGGCATAAGGCTTTATAAAAATAATGTGGCCTTATTTGAATAGATTGTAAATTTGTTAAATTGTTAAGGATTTTCATTAGTCTAGTGCTTAAAGCTTTCAAGTTTCAACATGAAGTCAATAAACTCATCGAAAGATTTGAGATTGAATTAAGAAGACATGTGTCAAAAGGTGAATTTATGTGCTATTCATTTTGAATTACATTTCATAAAATCCATCTCTAACTTAATGGTAAGAAATAAATATGAATTATATTTAAAGCATTCATTACAACTCTAAAATTGGTCTAAAAATATTCATCTTGTTTTGTCATCTTTATAAACGTTGTACAGTAACACACATTCCCTCAATAACCCCTCTCACGCTCGCAGTCCTCTGCGGCCGTGTGTCGCTCGCAGACCGCGCTGCCCGACGCTGCACTCGGTTTATGCTAATAAGATCGAATCCCAAATTGGATGCTGTGACCACCGACTAGCTAATATTTAGCACATGCTTATATATGAGAATACTTGAGACGACGTTTGATTTGCGCTATTATTTGGAATACGAAAGTATTCGACATTTCTCTACGGTAAATCATTCGAATTTGTTTTATTTAAGGGGTGATTTCACCACATGCTGATAAAGTCCCTTGTAGCTATTCAGAACTTATCCGCCATATAAACTACGAATTTTGTAATGTGTAATTTGAAGACATTTTTTTTAATATCCTCCTTCCTACAGAGCGAGGTATTTTGTGTGAAGACGTAAGGCAGTGTGTGATGTTGGCTGCTTTTCCGGAAAATTCACGGTTCTGTTATGTTTTCGCGAAGACTTATATGCTCGAGTCCTAAGCTAGCTAAGTTCTAGAATAGGGTACGTAGATTCCAAAATAGAAAAGAGCATAGAATTCAAGTCAAAGCCAAATTCAATGTAACTGTTATTATATATTATATCAGAATGTAAAATTCAGTAACATTATTCAATGTTTATTTTGAATTAAGAATATAATTAATTCTAGTAACATGTGAATCAAACTGAAATAGAAATATATTAATGTTTTTATTTTCCAACAAGCAAAAACAACAGACATGTCACAATTCATAATATGATTATAATGATTATAAAGAGAAGTGTTAATGATTACTGATATTAGTTTGTTGTAAGTATTTTTTATTAACACAGCGAGTACAAAATCAAATGTAGCGACATCTATTCTAAAGGTTTTTCGTCGAACATAATATAGAGCGACCAAATACAAAAGTGAAGCTCCCAAATAAATGGCAAACAAAAGAGTAACTATCTGCATTAACTGTCTTATACGCATTGATTTATAACTAACTTTTTAAAAACCTTTATATCAAGTGTCGTTTTTAAGCAAAATAAAATTACATATATATCAAAATCGGAGATCTTCAAAATTAAAAAAAAGAATGTAAAAGGCTAGTTTTTAGGAGTTCTATCCAAATATATACTAACTGTCTTGGTTAAAATTTTAGGCCCGTTTTTGGACAAGTCCTTTGCTTGAAAATTATGAAACAGGTCCACAGAGTTTTTACTCCGTAACATCTTCAACCTTATTCACTCTAGGTTTTAGCTTTTAAATATCTCGTGAAGTTACCATTCAAATTCCACCACTCGTGACTAAGATGGAGGGGCGACAGAGATCTATTTTTATTAATTTATCCGCTGTACAGTTTGTCAACGTCAGGCGCGTTTCCCGGATTAGACAGACATCGAAAGGTGGACTTATTATCATCCGTGACTCAGAACTGGGACTTTGATCGGATGTTTAATTGATGAAGAGTTTTGTATAATATAAACATAACACGCCTTTATGTTCAAAGGGGTATTGTAGCGGGTTTTAAACCTTGGGTACGGTGGTTGCTATCTGGATACAAATACTCTATTAGCAAAGTATTGGGATTTGAGAAAAATGGCGGTGTTTGGCCATCCATTAATCTTACTATACGAAACGCAATAGCAGGTAACTTTAAGTTAATTTCCTGTGACAATGTTACTACTCTAGTCAAGACCATTCACACACACACACACACACACACACTCACGCCTTTTAACCCCGAAGAGGCAAGCAGAGGCGCAACTAGTGCACCCACTTTACTCCATGCGTATTCCGTCCCATGATGTGATAGGGGGCGAGCCTATCGCCATATCAGGCACAAATTCTAGACTCCGGGCTGATACTGAATAGAAAAACCCAATATCACTTTGCCCGACCCGGGGATCGAACCCGAGACCTCTGTATTGCAGTCATACCATAATACAACTACGCCACCGAGGTAGTGAAGTCCAGCCCATTCATGTAGACAAAAGTCTACAGCATAACTACCACTTTAATATGAGTAACGATAAACCCCCCACAAACGAACCCTTGAGTTTTTAAAGTGAGGTGGTAAAAAAAACTGAATAGTCGGTAAGTCACGAACGATTGTGGTATAAGGCATGAGCGATATGTAACATCAGTTCATATATTATCCCACTGCTGAACACGGAACACTAATCTCAGGAACTACTTAACCGATTTTGAAAATTCTTTCACTAATAGGAAGCTACATTACTCCTGAGTACTATAGACTTTTTTATCCCGGAAAAACATTTTCACGCGGGCGGGGCCGCGAGTATTACCTAGTTAAGAATAATTTATACTCCCAATATTGAAGTAATAATATCCTGTTAGAAATACATGTCTGGCTCAGGGTTCCGCATTAGAGATGAGAGCTGTAGCATACAGTATTGAATTTTACTTAAAAAACCGTAGGAACCCATCAAACAAGCAACTTGCCCATCACAACGAGTATCCAGCAAAACATGCCCCGTAATAAATAGTCAGATTATTTGTTATTAATTAACATTTAATTACGTCAACCCGCCACCGCGCGCGGCGGTCGCTCCGACCGGCCCGCGGCACAAAAATCATTTTTCATAATTGCGATACACCGATCAATCTTGCGTTGTCGACGGAAGCCACTCAACCTCGCCCCGATTCCCCTATTTTGGCTATTGTTGTTTATTTTTGACTGATAAGTGACCGGTGTCGACTGTGCCGGCTCGACCTACATCTCTAATCGCACGCGATTAACGACACGATTTATACGACTTTTGTTTGCTTAAGCATTATGTGTGAAATTTGATTGATTCTCATTATCAGTTTCCTGTGGTATGAATTTAGTTTGATATATTCAGATATTAATAGTTTAGGATCGACTGCGCTGTGGGTAATGAGTTAGCTATGGTAGGAGAGGTCAATTCATATCTCGCACCAAGTCAAATGTTTGTGTGATTCGTAAATAGAGACAATAAAAAAAAAACAATGAACATTATATCTCGTGACATATTCAAACCCAACTAATTTACATCGTAAGGAAAACGATCCTGAATAATTCACATAACTTACGAGCTTTCAAAGTACCAGAACTTTCATAACAGGAATGAATTTATAACCTGATAACATCTGTTAAAAATACGTATTTTACGGAACGCATCGCGTGAGTTTTGACATCTGACGTCTCTTCATTACTGACACGTCTACCGCCATCAATACGATCTCAAATAATAAATGTTAGCCGCGCATTGTTTCACATGATAATTGAATAAAAAAGGCATTTTGCAAATGTCAGCGCATAACTTTGACACTTGCTCGTGAGAACGTCGCCGCCATACGCGGCGGTACTTGACTTGCAAAGCGTCATTGTGTTATCGCAACGAGCTGCCTTCAAACGCATCACTTTGCATTTTCAAAATGGAATTTAACACGAACGCTCCCAGCCGCATGCGAGGGTCAACCCGTTCAAATCTAAGTCCCTACCTGGATTAAAACCAATAAATCTCGTAAAAAACGAATATGTATACCTATCGTAAATCTAAGACCATTGACTGTAAAATCTGTCCCGGTACGGACTTGGGATTCCATCCAAAGAAAATATCGCACCCAAATTCCGGTGGCTGCGGTGGCAAAAATGGAAAAAGGCTCGGGAAGCATTCCCGGCCCCGCCCACGCGTCTCGGCGACAGGTGAATGCGAGGGCAGCTGCGCACACGCAGCGCCGATTTGCTTGTTTTGCAGGATTTTTAATGAAATATTGATATACTTTGGTGACAGTTTTGTTTCCTATGTGTTAATGTCTGCTTTGACCTCGAAATTGTGTTTTTTTAAAGTCTTTGCTGGAAAAAGTAGTAAATATTATAGTGTAGTTAATACTTAGTCGAACTTTGTGAGGCGTCGTGTTGTCTTCCGATTTTCGATACAATGCTGACTTGCATTTGCCGTATGTTTATCTATTTCATGGGTTTATTCTTTAGCCTACTAACAACGTACAAGGCGATTCAATGACACCTTTATGTGTGCCATTTGCGTAAATCAATATTTCCGTTTCGATTTGGTATTCCTTTTTACATGGAACTTTATCGATCTCCAGAAATATAGATATTGGAATGCTATAAAAATTATGGGTCTTAGCAATTTAATAAGTGTTTTGTCTCCTTGATTTATAATGATTGATTAGTTAAAACACTAAATTATGACGTTTATAGGGTTGTTTACGACTCAATTATGATTCAAGATGATTTTAACTGTTTTGTAAGAATGTTAACAAACTAAATATTAATAATCAATTTGTATAAATGTGCCTTCTTATAGAATTATTTGATTAACTAATTATTATTTTAATGGAAATAAGGTATAAATTATAATTAATTAGCACACAAAAGGTTTTCCTCATCACGACATGTTATAGATAATTGGGCCAATGGGAATGTAGTGGATTTTAAATCGTCAGTTCCTGGGTTAGATACCCAGGAAACTACAATTTGTGAATTGACTTTTCTTTTTATTATATTACTAGAAGGCCATCATAAGAAGGAGATTAACACAGCTAACAATAGATGCATATTTTTTGTAAAATAGCTTATACAAATAAAATTTCAGATTTCTACCTATTCTAGCTTTTAAACCCCAATTCTGGGATATAAAACCTTGAAAACCCAAACCGAAATCGAACCTGCGCTAATTACCAACAAAACGAAACGCAGATATATCAACTACATACGTTATAGAGATACAACAATGCACAATGGAGGCATAAATCAGTATAATTAGTTTTGTCCGCACGGCGCATGATCATTGGCGTAACGCGGCCCCGCCTCCAACCTTAGAGCAGGTAGAATTGTATCAATTGTGATGTCAGTAACGAGAGTGCTCAACTATTTGCCTCGTTTGACGAGTTAATGTCAAGATTGCGAATATTGGTAGGTGTTGTTGACTCCGCCTTTTCCGATAGTCCCAATGTACATACATACAAACTCACGCCCTTTATCCCCGAAGGGGTAGGCAGAGGCGCAACTAGTGCACCCACTTTTCGCCGTGCGTTTTCCGTCCCATTATGTGATAGGGGGCGAGCCTATTGCCCTGTCGGGCACAAATTCCAGACTCCGGGCTGGTACTTAGTAGAAAAACTCAATATCACTTTGCCTGACCCGGGGATCGATCCCGAGACCTCAGCATTACAGTCGTACCGTATACAACCACGCCACCGAGGCAGTCCCAATGTGGTTAGATATAAAGGGATCAGTGAAATGGGCTCATAATTTTCAGAGAAATCAGTGTACATAAAAAACATACAAATACACGAATTGATAACCTCCTCCTCCTTTGGAAGTCGGTTAAAAATAGCTTATAAGTTAATTTAGAATTGAGTCTCTATGTGTGCCAATTCAAATCTGTTCATCGAATTCTGCGTTTATTAAACAAACATATAAAATATATTTAATGCAGACCCTTCAGTAAAACTAAACCAAATCTTTCTGCAAAATACTTGAATAAGTGTTGCGTCGACCCCATAATAGATAAAGGTAAGTGGAAGCTGAGATTTTGAAGTCATTACGATCAGTAATAACACTACAATGTTCTGCATAGGAACTTTAAACAAAAGGCTACAGAAATTGACAATATGGTGATACCAACACAGACCTATCTATATCTTTTAACCTCATATAAAATACCTTTTGAACCGACTTCAAAAAAGGAGAAGCTTCTCAATTCGACTCAATTTTTAAAGATACAAGTGAACTTATTATGTTTTAGATTTTTACCTGGGACATAATATGTCACAATGCATTGTAATAACAATACAGATTGACATCACAATAATTAACATAACACACGTTACCTCTAAAGACAAGTCGTAAAAATACACACTTTATTAGCCTGATTGGAAGATAATGGAATACCTTCGTCTCCAAATGTCGTTGGTTCATTTCTTTTTGTTAATGTTCGTTTTACACGAGACAGTGATACTGGCTTACATAGGAAGTACAACAGTGTTATGTTATAGTTTGATTTTTGCGGTTAGATTAAGAAATTGTCCAATATTTAAGAACTTAAAAATCATATTTATTTAGTTTAATTAGTGAAGTTTAAGTCTTGAAACGAATTAATAAAACTTAATTTGGTATTTATGATTTCATTTCTCACATCTTTAGCATAACTAATTAGATTAATTTAAACCTTTCCAATTAACCACATAAAACATTTCTCGTAAACATATATATACCTACCATTAAAAATACTTGTTAACGACATCTGACCTCCTAAACTACTGGCCGTGTGTGAACACGCCTTTAGCTACCGTCTCAAATTTATCGTGAATACCCATCAAAATGGAAAAATAATACTAGATAATATTAAAATTAATTGCCATCATTAAATTATTGTATAAGTTTTATGTAATATGGGTTAATGGGTTTTTAATGGTTATTTATATATTTTTATAAAGACGGGTTGTAATTCGGTAAGGTTGATTTATGTGCTGGTACCACAGTGTCGTTTTTGAAGATAATGGACTCCGTGTTTTTAATAATACTAGTTGTCGCGCACTGGTCAATTCGACAACATTTATAAATTATATTTTTCTGCACTCTTCTATAATATGAACTTTAATTATGCCAAATCTCACTGCGCACTGTCCTTAAAAAGAGTTACAAAGTATTTTCTTCCTGAATTAGTGTATAGATACTTTTGAGTACATACAGTGTACAAGACTTTATGAACATTTGAAGAATGAGAGAGGAAAAAATCTAATTGCATGTAAATTATATTCACTCACTACGCAGTTATAGCTTTTGCATTTGGCGTAATTACACGAACAAAGCATCATAAAATACAGCAGGTATCTTATGTTTTCCACTTTTTAATACACCTAGTTGATTCACGTAATTTTGAAATAATTTTCAATTTCGCTCCACAATAAATATTCAATCCGTACCAACCCTAAAACGTGACAAAAAATCCAGACAGATACATCCGACCCCGGGGCATCTTAGCAAAACATTAGTACAAATGGAGCGGCGTCGGGCGGCTAATCAAAATGATGTCCGTACGTCCGCGCGTTGACACTTACGGATCGCGGCGGCGCGGCGCTGACTCCTTCCGCGGATATCTCACGTTCGACCCGGATTATCGGGGTCCGAGAGACCGATGGGTTTTTAGCGGTGTTTTAGTGTTAATTCACGATTATGTGAGTTTTTAATGTTTATTTATTTGCTGTTTTCTCTAACCCAAACTAACCTTACCTGAGCGTAAGTAGTTGCGTTTTAATAACTGTGGTGCTTCCAAGCTGGCACTTATTCTAGTAATGATATTTTGCGTGATCATGTAAATCAAGGGAATTTGGGACAATATAGGAAATATAATTTAATTTTGAATCTCATAAACCCAGTGCAAACACATCACGCTAATCTCATCTTATCTAGTACCAGTTTTTATCAAGTTGTATTTTACAGTTAGTCAACATTTCAGCGTCTGTAATTCAAAGTTCGTTTATGTTACTCCTGTTTTATATGACGGGCAAGCGTCTATCAATCAGTTTAAACATAACTCTTTTCTCAAAAATACATTTTTTTTATTGCAATACAAACTATCACAAATTGCGCATATCGGATTTGAATATTGTTTTCTACGTTTATCAGTCGTGCGTACTTATATTATTTACTGTCGTGATCGGGCCCTTGTTGTCGCAAGTCGGTCCTTTTCAAGCGTGTCCAATATTAATACTAGGTGATGCATGCGACCTTGCTCGCTTGAGACACCTCTCACGGAATATACATCCCGCTATGTTATTTTGGGGTAAAATGTTACGTATAGAAAATCCAGGATATATGATGTATATGTATGGCATATACAATCAAAATTCGTTGAGCAATTTTTGCAGTTACTTCCAACAAATATAAAAACATATTGACAAACTTTCGCATGTATATTATTCAGATCGATAAATATAATTAATCTTGACTGACGTTGAATTTCATAATCGATTTAACTTGTGAAAAACATTTTGATCACCCGAAATCGACTGATAAATAGATGTAATCATTCAAAGTATTTGCAGGAGTATTTTCTATCTCTTTCTCGCAAAGAATGTGCATACTTATGGTATATTAATGTATTGTTGTTTCTCTCTAATTACGAATCTAAAATTATAGGTGTTTAAATACTTAAATTCGAAGATATGTAATTTTTCTGCATCAATTATCGATTATATATCATTGATTGATTATTTTATTACTGAAATATCATGTTTATTATTGAGTTGGTAGGTGTGACTGCGCTTATGCTATACGCTTTGTGTTTATTTACCGCCAATCAGCATTGCCATTTCAAGGCGTAGTCAGTGTAATTAGTACGTTTCATTATACCTGTGACCTGACGTTTTGGGACGCCAAGCGCAGATTGCACTTTGTAATTTAAAATTCTGGATGGTGTCGCTGTTTATAAGAGATAAATTACGATCGAGCGCTCTCTCATAAAATCGATTCTCATCCTACTTAAATATGTTGCGTAATATATTTAATTGGCACACTTAGTGCCCGTACGCTGCAGTATTGGTTAGGCTGTACTGCAGTACGGACCTGAATGAGCGTTTCTATTGTTGGCACAATATTATATTTTTGTTACATTTAGTTATTATAAATGTGTAATTGTTTGTCCCAATAATAATAAAAAACTTTCTTTCTTAAGTATATTAATTATAAATTTGATAGCTTGTCAAGACGTGTTAATGTTAGTTATAAGTCAACGCGGTCCTGCCGCTGGAAGGATTTAAATAACATTTGGCACACAAATAAATCAGTCCAACGATTTTCAAATGAATGGAGTCGTGAGAAAATCTAGTTATTTAAAACAGATGTTTTAAATTTTTACGTACCAGGAAATCATATTTACATAGGAGTATTTAATTGGCACATTAAGTTATTTAAACACCCAAATTGATGATCAAACCTGCCAAATGCCAGTCACCGTCCAAGGTCATTGCTATTGTTCCTTTATTATACAATTGATAACAATCAGCGATAACATTTAAATGCTATGATCTATAAATTGTTATAAATGTTACGTCACTGTCAATCGATGCTTGTATAAAAAATAAACATAGCTAATTCTCTTTCATTCATTGTTAATTATCCTTATTTGAATATTTGAGGAATGCTTTAGAACTTCTGTAATTTTGAGTGTTAATTAGTAATTCGTGTAAAGCTGAGTGTGTGATGAAAGGTCAACGAAATATAATTTAGATATTTATTTGTACTATACTAATATTATAAGAGGAAAAGTTTGTAGGTTTGTAGGGGCTAATCTTTGGAACTACTAAACCTTTTTTGAAAATTCTTTAACTAATAGGAAGCTACATTACTCCTGAGGCTTTTTATACCTCGAAAATATTTATTCCGGAAAAACTTAGTCAAGCGGGCGGAGCCACGGGCAAAAACTAGTTATTATATAAATTTATTACGAAATTAGGAAGCTGATCGCCTAATTGACGCAACACGACCAACATCACCTAAAATTTGAATTATAAAGCACTACGTGGCATTAAATGTGTTCGTCACCCTGAGGCCAGATGTTAAATCCCCTACGCCTATATACTACAGTGTATTTCAAACATGAAGAAAACAGGAAAAGACATTAATGATTCCTTACGTTTACGCGAATGATAGCCATTGAAATTAAACTACTGTAACGGATTTTATCGCGGTTTTTATTTTATTTTTCTGCCGACGTTTCGAAGGCTTTGCACCTTTGGTTTTTGGTGACCACGAAGAGCTGCAAAGCCTTCGAAACGTAGGGACAAAAAAAATAAAAACCGCAATAAAATCCGTTATAGTAGTTTAATTTCAATGAAAAAGACATTGGTCAAATAGGCAAGAAGAAGAGTTGACACTCTATCCCGACTCTACCTACCATCAGATGCAGTGGGGTCATGATGCAGTACAAGTGTAAAATGGTAACTATCTAGCTGCACTTTTCATACGAAAGTAATCCTCAGATTTTTTTAAAAATTACTACAAACAACTGCCTCGGTGGCGTAGTTGTATTACGGTACTACTGCAAGGCTGAGGTCTCGGGTTCGATCCCCGGGTCGGGCAAAGTGATATTGGATTTTTCTATTCAGTATCAGCCCGAAGTCTGGAATTTGTGCCCGATATGGCGATAGGCTCGCCCCCTATCACATCATGGGACGGAATACGCTTGGCGAAAAGTGGGTGCACTAGTTGCGCCTCTGCCTACCCCTTCGGGGATAAAAGGCGTGAGCATGCGTACTACAAACAATCTCCTAGGCGTAGTGGGTGGTGGTGGTGGGACCCCATAAAACGATGTTCTGATTGAATTCCCCGCCTAAGAGAACTTACCCGCAATTACTAGCTTTCAGGGTGTTTAGTGTAGAAAACCCCCGATTCCTAAGCGGGGCTTAGATTAGCAAGAAAACCCACAGACGACTTCTTGTAAACACTCACGGCAAGCTTACTTCTGCAAGTTTTGAAGCTTTCGATACTTGATGCATGTGTATAGAAATATTGAAATAATGCCGTTAACGTAAACGCATCTGGAAGTCCATGCGAAATATATTGCTGCAAGAACTTGCTAGTGTAAACTTAGCTTTATGAGAGTATGTTAAGTTTGTTTATTGATTATTTACATAGTTCAAGCTACTATTATTAAGGCCATCTACCATTCTCTTTGAAGGGGTTTGATTGATAACTAAACTCAAGTATGAGTATAAATAACTTTACAAAACTGATTTAGGATTTTATTTCTTATAGAATGTTGCACCATAAATACAACCCCTATTATATTCCGTGTTAGGAGGAAAAGAAATACTTTATTATACAACATAGCTTCAAAAAGCTTTGCAAGTGGCGCTTACACGACAAGCTTACAATGTGTCATAGACACAGTCCCGACGCAAATTACTAATTAAAGTACATGCCATACCGTCCCGAGTGATTCGCATGATGGATGCATGATATCGTCACGAAACTGACGTGACCAATCAATCAATGCCGGCGGCTGATTGATTCGACGACAAACGACTGGCTGAGGTATTAATTTAACTTGAACGTTGACGTTGATCGATATTTATGATATTATAGTACGTAATTACATTTCGGCCTCGGGCGCTATCGTGTACAGGATGCTTGTTGGATTAGAGACTTTTTTTTTTAATTTTTGAGGATTAAGGAGGTTGGTAATAGATAGATTCGATTTTTGAACAATCGTAATAATAAAAAATAAAGTTATGATTTTTTTAATTATTTTGAATGTCGATTTTAAATAAATGCTCTAAACGTTATTTGAATTTAATTTTAACTAAATCAAGTCTAAGACTTTTAGACGTTAAAAGATGCTGGATGAAAGTATCGCCATTTTATCCAAGTATTTTAACATGGCGTCCCATCACGAGTACAAATGGAAACACTAGAATCTAGATCCTCGTCAAATTCATTAGTTTTTTTTTTATATTTGTAATATTTTTTGCATTTGTTTACTAGTCCACATTTATGTAATTGAACGCTCTTATTATTTATTTTCGGTACTTGAATTATTTTGATTTTTCTGCACACGCTGTATAAGATATTGTTACTGGTGTCCCATATCGATTGATTTATTAGTATCAATGGTGGCCGACGCGTTGGCTCCTCAGATACCGCGTTAACTACGATAATATTGTGTTAGGACTTTCAAATGTACTAGGTTAAAATATAAGAAGCTTTTGATTCAAAAAGCTCTAACTTGGCTGTTTATTACTTTTTTATGGAAGTAATAATCAATTTGTGCCCAGTATAGATATAAGGTTTGATTACATTAAAAAGCTTAGAAAGCTCTGGCCTGACTGCTGTTATGTATTAAAAAAAAAATATTTTGTACTCGATATAGTGATAAGCTTTGAGTGGAGAAATGTGGGTGACTAACGCGTCGATTAATGCGTAGGCTTCTGTAAGTTAGTCATGCAAACAGGTTCTTTCTCGTTGAAAATATGTGGCACAAAGCTTTTGACTGCCTCGGTGGCGTAGTTGTATTATGGTACGACTGTAATCCTGAGGTCTCGGATTCGATCCCCGGGTCGGGCATAGTGATACTGGATTTTCCTAGAATTCAGTATCCGCCCGGAGTCTGGAATTTGTGCCCGATATGGCGTTAGGCTCGCCCCCTATCACGTCACGGGACGGAATGCGCACGGTGAAAAGTGCATCGCCATATCGAGCACAAGTTCCTGACTCTGGGTTGGTACTGAGAAGAAAAACCAATAACATTAATTTGCATACATGTAAGTTGACGTGGTTTTTAAAAAAGGACTTCGAAATGGACCCGTCAAATAAATATCCCCTGTTTTTGAGACAAATACTAGATTAAATTCTTCCCACAGAGTCAAACTGACTAAGCACATTTATTACTTTGTCCAATGTTAGTCATTCACAGTAATCGAACCCGATATAGTTAACTAACACCCCAAAAGTGATGAATACATAACTCATAAACCCTATTTCAAGATTCGCCGAATAAAAATCTCTTCACTTGGCGCTTTGCGTGCAACAAGTAACAATTTGTAACTGTCTTTACCCCCGGCACCCGACACGACATCGTGACGTCCACATAATGTTTACGACACGACAAATGCTTTATTATTTAACTGTCTACTCATTTGGATTTTCCAAACCTGCATTGTACTGTAGGCATAGAATATGAAAAAAAAACACGATACGACTCCCTTTCGTTTTATTGCATTGATATGTAAAAATACCCTTTTATTGGGATTGGTTGAGCGACTTACACGTGACTGACGTATTGGTTTCTCGATCAATCACAAACATCAGAAGAGTTGCGTTTTTTGCGACATTCTAAGCACATAGGGACATTTCTATAAATATCGGCAAACGGCGATCTTATTCTGTACAACAGTGTAAACTCTTAACACGGCCATGTTATGTTATTTTCGTGAAATTAACGTGGAATGGTATTTATACGAATTTAAATTGTCAGAAATGCAATGAGGTTCGTTAGGTGATTGTTATGAATTGTCACATAAAGTGTGGCATATGAATTAGAACTCAAGTTGGTCATCTGATATTTAGTCAACTCCGTCACTCAACATATCTTCTTCTTCTTCTTCAGCCTTCAGAAGTCCACTGCTGAACATAGGCCTCCCCCAAAGATTTCCAGACCAACCTGTCAGAAGCGGCCTGCATCCAGCGGATTCCTGCGACCTTTACAAGGTCGTCTGTCCACCTTTTAGGAGGACGTCCCACGTTGCGCATATAATCACTGATAATTCCTACTATAAAAGAATCGTGGATGCGACGGCTTCATAAAAAAAATAAGTTATAGGTAGAGACGGGTAGTTATTTGGAGAGCCGGAGATCTTACCATATCTAATGCAATAGCAAGCTGTCCGTTCTCGTGGGTTTTCTGTGAAACAGGGATGGTACCCCCGTTTTGGTGTTCCAATCATGCCGTAGATATTTCATTATAAATTATACTCCTTCTACAGATTGTCGCACATGATCCAAAAACATAATCCTACTAAATAGAAAAGATTTTGAATATTTATTTATGTTTTTAGAAGTTATAAGTGGTTATTTTTATAAAATAGTACAGGATATTATTCTAAAAAGATATATCATTCGAGCAACGCTGCAATAAAACAATATTATTTATTAAATGATATAACAATAACTGGTAATTGATTTCTTGACATAATCAACCAGTTTTATCTCTTGAAAAAACATTGTTTCATGGCTACGTAACATTTTCTGGCTACAAAACAACCGGGAAATAACAAATACTAATAAATTACAATTGATTGATCTATGATTATAGTAATCGCCACGTAAATCAATTATTTCTTCAAGGATCAATTTTATTATACAGCATATTGATAAGCCACTCACCGTAAGTGACACTACCGCCCATAAACAGTTGCCATATCACTAAAATTTTATATTGCAAAGGCGTGACAACTGACACTACACTCATGAGACATTCGATTTTAAATTATAACGCCTAATAATTAAGAACGGTACAACTAACCTTATCAAACCAAAGGCGCAGTCACAACAAACTTGATGCTAATGAAACCGTTACGTGCTATCAATAATTTAAAAAGTTCATAGCGATTCAATTTCTCGGCCTGCATTCGCGTCGGTCGACAAAGGGTGGCATTCTTTGTACCGTCAGGCGCACGATGCGACGTGATACGCTAGGAAATGGACTCGTTGACGATTCAGTCTAACCTCAACGAACCGAAATCAATTATAGATAAATAAAAATAGACTTTATAACATGGAAATTAGGTGGACTATATTATTGTGTCTAATCTATTTTAATCTCGAGCGATAAATGTAATTAATTTTAAAATAAAATCTGCAAGAATTGTCTAAAAACCAATTTAAAAATAAACGCGAATTAATCAGCATATTTTAATTGATTTTAGTGCTTGTATTAAAAATATGTATAGATTTTCCATGGTGATTTATTAGGCGGCTGATAGGAGGCCGTCCGCGGCGCTTGTGTTGGCCCCACTGATAACTGAGAGGTGCACACGGCCTACCGATAGCGTCGCCTAGAGTTATTAGCTAGCCTTACTTGAATAATTTATTGTGCACCCAGCTTTATATTGTGAAATAGATTTACAATGTGTGCGAAGAGTGACTTGAAAGAGAATATTTATAGCTAGAAACTTAAAAGAGCTCTTCAGTCTTTATGATAAGGCTTTTTGTTCTTTATTTAACGTCTAATCTAACTTTAAGTGATAGTGTACTGAGGGTGGAATGGACTGCAGAGAAGCACACGATCGAATCCAGAACACGCACTGGATTCAATGAAAAATTCATCACCGGATTTTAATGGTTCTTTGTGTGCTTGATTAAGGGCCTATTTCGCAACTTGTGAGTACATGCTTACTTCTCACATAAATGTATAAGCCAACCAAATGTAAAAGTTAGAGTCTATCTAGGCTCCAAAGTAAACGGTAATAAAATGAGCATTATTTTCATCAGCTGTTTGATACTGTAACTGGATAATTTAATTTACTAGACACTTGTTAAACAGGTCCTTGTTTTTTTTATAAAAGTAACAGTCAAATACCTAACTAACTTTAAACAAAAATCAACCTATTTGTGATAAGTAATAAAAACGTTTTTTCACCACCAGTATACGTTGGTTCAGACAATTGATATATAACAAAGTGGCGCAGTTTGTGAACTGTACTTGTTGCTCGCTTGACAAGCCCTAATGTCGGAGGGCCGGGAACTCTCGGCAACTTTGATATGTGACGGTTGCTTACTAGCTCATACTCGCAGCTTTAGTATTTTAATATTGCAAGAATTTATAGAATGGGTTTAGAAATTTCAAAAATAATCACCCCTTCCCCAACCTCCCTTCATCCCAAAAATATTTATATCCTGTGACAAAGTAACTCTATTACACCTGATGCTGAGCATAGTCCAGATAGAATATCTACACGCGATAGACCAAGCTTTTGAAAGCGGCTTGCATCCAGCGACTTCCTGCAACCTTTACCAGCTTATTTATCCTTGCAGAACGTCTAACGCAACGCATGATACTCTCTGATATCTCTACCCCATCGGATATGGTAATATCTATATAGGGGTACCTAGCACAAACATTTGGCGCTATAGCAACGGTTTCTTTAAACGTAAACTACATATAATTTGAAAATCGAACGTTCGCTTTTCAAATTTTGAAATGTACGTTAAATTGTATAGCGCAAAATGTTCGTGCTAAGTGTATTAATATTAAAATAGAGCAATAAGATTATATCGCGGATCGTTATCTCCTGCGGGACATGTGGTGGGTTCAGGCGTATCACACTGATAACTGATTACACAACTCTTTGTTTTACTATTTGATAAGGATGTTAAACAGTCCTGGCTGCCTCGGTGGCGTCGTATCTTTTAATGCGAAAGTTTTAACATGTATGTTAGGAGCAGACAATGACAACGCTGCACGGATTTGGATGAAATTTGACGCATAGATAGACCATGTCCTAGATTAATACTTGCTTACCACTATATTATATTCCGAAAATGTAAATGGTGTGAATTTTGGATCCGGTTTCGCCCGCGTAAAACGCAAGCAATTACCTAGTTGTCTGATAAGGACTAAAAAAGCCAGACCGATAAAAAAAAAAGAATCTGGAGCATTTTGAAAACAAAAGCACCTTTCTGTGCTTATAACCTGAATACATAAATTAAAATTAATAATATAAAACACACATTTCGTTAAGTCTAAAAATATTCGTAAAGACGTTCCGTACAAAGCTTCTTGGAATTATTGATGAATTGAAAATAGATGTGATTAGTTCATATAAATTATGTTTGATATCTCCAATTAAAAACTAAGTCATTATATATTTAATCACAATCACGATTAAATTTACCAAGGCTGCTAGATAGCTGGGCTCATGTTTGCGTATGTAGGTAGATACCGCATTGTCTATTTCTCAACAGCAAGCAATAAGCAAGCACAGAGAAAAACTCTTCTCTTCAAGGAAAACGGTTGCGATTAATTAAGAGACTTAACACTTTATGTATCAGTATTAGGACTGTAATTCAAAATTCTACTTTTATGATACTGTCTTGACTACAATGTTATTTAAAGCGGAAGAAATTGCTTGGTGACAGAAGTAGACAGTCTCTAACTTTCTCTACACGAATAGTAACATTCTACGTGCTCGTCATCAAAATGTAGGCCGCAAAATTCTAACAAAAGACATTGTCAACAATATAAAACCGTAAATAAGTTTCCTTAATCAAGTTTAAATAGTGATATTATCTATCTATTTAGTTACGTCTCGATATAGATCTGTATTCGAGTTTTTAGAACGCATCCAATCGATTCAGAATGTCGTTTATTCTTTTGTCCGGTCAGTTTGGGTGAAATCTGGCCATTGTTCGGAAGACGATCGTCATTCCCTTTCGTGATGAACTATAATGCTTATTTTAATGAAGCTTAACGTTTTAAGAAATTACAATTTCATTCAGTGATGTTACACCGACTTTGGCTGCATCGTTTTTTCTTTTTCATGTATGACAGATGAAATCTCAATAGAAATAATTTATTCTTAAATGATCATTTAATACTAGAGTTGTTCATGCTGTCTTTAATTTCTTTTATTTTTGTATTTATTTACTCCACATATTTACTACTAATTATAGGTTAGGTACACCCAAGTTAAGTCTCACAATATAACAGCGAAACTGATATGTTCCGATCGCACTTTGTTTTGTTTCCGTGTGGGATCAGAACTAGCGGCCTCTTGTCACAGAGAAGTAGAAAATAAAAATCAAACTATGTATTAGTACCGACAACTTGAGTAGGTATATGCAGCTATAAAAACAAAGAGTTATCTTCAAAACAATTCAATCCAAAGTGCGCACAAAGCCGTTTGACCGAAACTAAAAATTCGCGATAAAAAGAACACCACTTTCGCTCCGATTATGAAGTTATCCGAAAAGCCGGTAACGTTTTTTTAGTGAAACCGGAGAGCGCCGAAACCCGCGCCGGTGGGCCGCGATCGGTTTATTTCACTGTCCAGTGGGCCGTAAACCACGTTGCTATTCGCTAATTGATTAAAACGCAGCGTGTCAATCCGTTTTGGACGGTAAAGACGTGTTATGCCGGCGCATCCGCCTGCGGCGCCGCGCCGCTGCAGTCCGGAACACGCTCGCCTCTGTGTAATCGCCCTTAGTTATTCGCCTTTTGTTTTGTATCGGGTTTAGCGTGTTCTTTTATTCTGAATGTCAAACGCAATTCTGATTATTAAACGTTGCGAAATATTGTTTATGATCATGTTTTTTATTCTAAAGTTTCGGTAAGTTACGTTAAAGTTGCCAAAACACTTGAAAGTTAGTAATAAGTTACAGTATGCAAACTTGAAATCACAGAGAAGTTCACTTTAAACAACTTTTCCTCCACCAGAAATAGAAATTATTTTACACTAAAATTACCTCTAAGGAGTTTACACTCACACAACTTTCCTCTGCCAATATTATTGATGATTAATAGACTAGCATAAATAATATATTACAATAAATATCTATGGCTAATATCACCAAAATTTAGATCCCATTACATTGAAACCGATAGTGAATAAGGGGCGATCAGTAAGGGATGAAATTGTAGGGGCGGCGGTGTAGCCGCATCCGCACCGTCTCAATGAGTTCGATTGAGATCAAAGGCGCGGGCATCCGATGTACTGAACCCGTTCGGCATTTCGGGCACCCGAGGCCGAATCATTGATAGAGATATTATTACTTAATGATTTCACTGGATCTCATAAGTATAGTATAACTCAATAATAGACATTAGTTTCCTGTCGGGGTAAAAAATAGCCGATAAAGGACATGTCCAAAAACGGGCCTAAAATTCTAACCAAGACAGCTTATATATATTTGGATAGAACTCCTAAAAAATAGGCCGTTACAATACATGTTGTTACAATACAATACAATACATGTTACAATAAATCGTTTAATTTTAAATACCTCCGTTTTAGAGATTTATGTAATTCTATTTTGCTTAAAACTACATCTAATATGAACGTTTTTAGAAAAGTTAGTTATAAATGGAAGGGTCTAAAAATATTTATTTAATGGATCCAAGATCCATATTTTGCCCCTTTAATATACCTAAAGTTTGAGCCTGGTTTGATTTTGAGGCCGAACATCCTTACAAAAAGGGGACATCTCCATTAAATTAGTTCAAGGTAAGGCACATCACTAACCTACGCGTGACATACCCATCTTTTAGTCACAAAGCAAAACCCTTAGCAACGAACGTTATCCGCGGCGATCGCGCGCTCTAATTATGTGCCCCGAAGCGATAAAACATCGATAACATCAAACGATTTATCGTCAAGAATTATGTCAGTTGATAACTAAACTGTGAATAATTGATCCGCGGTGAACACCACACATCAATCATGCTATTTGCGCAACACTATGTCGAATGTTGGTCGCGTTGAGTTCGCCTTTTTATCGTATTGGTTTATCGTACGAGATTGGTTTCGTTTGTGGGTTTTCCTGCCAAAGTCATAGGTCTTATGAAGTTTTTTTGTGTTTTTAGAATTAAATAAAAATTTGGTAATATGATATGACGTTATTCTCGTCGCCTATAATACAATGGGACGGATATAAGATCGACGAAATATCAGTGTTCGTCCAGTTGACATTAAGACTAGCTTGCACCACGAGTTACTATTTTTTTTAGCACTATACATTTAAAACCTCGTGCTATCACTGTCATCCATTAGGAGTTGACACAGCACTATGGTTAAAATTTTATTGCTAGACATATTTACAACGATCAAACACAATAACGCCCCACAGGCCGTACATAATTACCGTTGTAATAAAATAATCATCATATTATCATTCTTTAATACAACTTAAATAGGTTTAATGTGTCCATTTTATCTTGATTAATTGTTTTGTTACCTTATATTTTGTTATTGAGATGTTGCGACTGGCGATTTTTCCGAATGACACCTCATTAATCGATTCTTATCGATAGGGTTTTATGATGGTATGCAATTATATATGAAAATTATTTATGAGCATATGAAGGGATTGGGGCTCCCATAAATCATGTCTGCTGTTAATCTTGCTCTGGTTATAGGGTTTGAATCTTGGAAAGATCAGATCTAGTAGATACAGTAATATATCCGTCGTGCTTCAGAAATATTGTTCAAGAGGTGTATTCACTGTCATTGTATCGATTGTGGTTGCCTTATGGAGAGAGGAAGATACGTATCTTTTCGTTCAAAATTCTAGCTTATGTTCTACTGCTCATTGTTAGTATGGGACCAAGGCCAGCGATATGCTTATCTCAGCAATAAAAAAGTTATCAAATCAATTAATATATTCGTAGAAATTTTCTGAAACCTTTAAATTTTTACAGGTGGTAGGTCTCTCATATGTAAGCGTCCGAAGGGTGAGTACCACCGCAATGCCTATGTCTACCGCCAAGCAGCAATGTGCCTGCACTCTTGTGTTTCGGTTTGAAGGACATTGTAGACAGTGTAAACTAATGGACATAATGAGACTTAACATCTTATGTCTCAGGATGACGAGCGCAGTGGAATGCCACACAGTACTTTGTAATTCAAGATATTGGATGGGGTTGCTACTGTTTACCATCAGGCGAACGGCATGCTCGTCTCGTCATTTAATGCAATAAAAAAATAATAATAATAACGCAAATCCTAAGCATAATAATTCCCGTCCCTGAATTTGCTATTAAAATGGGAAGTGGCTCTCATAGCGAGGTTAGGATGAAGAGAAACTCATATTAGCTTTTGTTTCACCTCTCCATTATGACGATTTACAATACGCCATTGTCTCACGTCAGGCTTGAAAGAAGCTTTTATGCTGAGTGCGTCATACCGCAGACCTACCATAGGATAACATGTAGGAGTTTTGTTTATAGATATTTTTCGTACTTGAATGTAAAATGCTGTCCAGAAACTTTACTCCTTAGCGAGTCTTCAGCATCACTTGTTATTTCTATGTTGAAAAACTTACGAACACATAACAATTGGCGATCATTATTTTCAACCTTATTTTCTAACCATTTGGACAATTCCGTGTGCAAAACCTCCTCAACGCAGCACAGTATAATATTTACAATTGATGGTTACTATTTTCAACCTTACTTTCTTTGCATTGTGACCTAAAGTTCTTTAACTAAAAACTGCCTCCTCTTTGTCCACAGAAGAAGAGACCAGCCCAGAGAGCGGTGTGAAGGAACGAAGCGAAAGGGGGGAGAGGCCCGAGCGCGGAGAGCGTGGGGAAGAGGACACGTCCCCCGCCTCCCCCGCGTCCCGGGCCTCTCCCGCAGACGAGCGGGACGACATCGAGCACAGCATCCCCGCCACGCTGATACAGGATCCCAATGCTGAGAGGTGAGTAGATCTTGGATTAAGCTTCTTTTTTTGGGATAGCAGTACTCGGAAACAAATTAGAGCCTTTATAAGGGAACCGCCTTATTCTGCCACCAAGCAAACACTGAACTGTATTTAAATCAAGGATTTATAGCCACTGCATTGGGCATTGAGAATTGATGTCTTAGGGCAATATTGTGAAAATTGAAGTTTAGAGTTGTCTATTTCTTCCATGACGTTTACTGTCAAGTTTCTCGTCATTTTTGTCGTACAATTACAAAATTAAAGTCATCGTTTCCTTCACTTACCGCACGCGACAAAGTATTTCAACACAATGCGTCCATAACGGCATTGTCTTGGTGGTCTCGGGATCACCACTCTAACTGCACCATTGTTCTGAGGACACCTGTCTGTCCACTTACTCCAGAACCTGCTTGATGAAGGTACCTCGTTCGGCCGAAGGTCAGCTAATGATGGTGTCTCAGAATTAATGGTTGTTAGATAAAGGAAATATCAGTTTTGTGTCAATTTGTGTGACTAATGTCTCGTGAAATAGTTCTGTTAAAATATGTAGGATGGACAATGATTTGTTTTTGATAGGAAAACTAATCGAGTAATGTTATCGTCATATTTTCAATTACTAATCTTGTTGCCGTTGGTTTAATGGCGTATTTGGGCATAAAAAGCTAGGTTCGATCCCTAGATTCGCTTTTTTCTAGGTCGGCAGAACATGCAAAAAAAATCTGCTTTTCATGGGCAGTAGATATCTCTCAAATCATGTAGCTGTTTTAGCAATCAGAGATAGTGTTGGTCATATCAGTGATAGAAATTTCAGTATTAAAACACTATTCATAGGGATATGAATCGATATTACAAAAAATTCTTCAGAATATAAATAAAAATAAAAAATAGCAATATAATATATAATTATAATGCAATCAATGCAATGCAATCAGCCCTGTATTATATACTGCCCACTGCTGAGCACGGGCCTCCTCTACTACTGAGAGGGGGGTTAGGCCTTAGTCCACCACGCTGGCCTAGTGCGGGTTGGCAGACTTCACATACCCTCGAAATTCTTATGGAGAATTCTCAAGTATGTAGGTTTCCTCACGATGTTTTCCTTCACCGTTAAAGCGAACGATAATTGATAAACAATACACACGTAACTACGAAAAGTCAGAGGTGTGTGCCTTGGGTTTTGAACCTGCGGACATTGTCTCGGCAGACCGTTCCATTCCCAACTAGGCTATCGTGAATTATAATCAGTATAACAAAATAGAGAGTTCCCCAAGTTCTTCAGGGATTGGTGTATTTATGTACCTTCATCAAAATCAATTCAGCAGTTTGTTAGATTACTTTTGACAAATATAGTATACACCAGTTGAGTACATTTTACTGAGTTTAAAGAACTTAATAAGTGAATATCCAACGATATTATGTAGTGGCTAATTGGTAATGTAATTAATGTACTGATTATTTACGACATAATCGTATCTGAAACGGATACGAATTTGATGCAGTGGTTGATTGATTGATTGGAAAAATACTGGACAACAAACGTGACGAGCGGTTTCTAAAATATGTCGTAACTGATAGATTTGTTGAAGGCATTCATGATGGTTTGCACGTGGCCAGTAAATGCCTTGAAGATAGACTTAGCCCGCGTTGTCTCATCCGTGGTCAAGTAAAGTTAACGGTCTTATTACACTGGACGAGTGCGCAGCGCCTTTGCCTGGCTGTGAAATCGCTTGCATCTCGCCAAAATGATAAGAACCTCAACTTGATCACGAATAAAACAACTCGGCTTTAGCGTCTACGATTGCGTGTTATAAGACTATCGTCCTATGCTTCAAGTAGCAGTACAGTATCTTTTCCCATAATCTAAAGTTTAAAGGTGTTGCTACTATTTTGTGGGTAGTCGCGACGGTTACCAATAAAAGCGATTTACACGTCTCATAATTCATCTCTATCTTTATTTTCTCTCCATTGTTTAAAAAGAAACCCTATAGTCCACAATGTAGAATTTCATTTTGATGATTTCAAAACCACACTTCAACGTATTTACATACGGCAAAATAGTTTCACAAACTTGATCACACATCGCTATGTTTTTTATGGTGTGAATTTTGTAATAATTTATCAATCGCGACAAAGGCACTGACTATCGACGCTGGTGTTGTTAAGTCTACATTTAACACGTGTTCCAATCAGCGCTATTAATCATAATGAAGTTTATCTAGAATAACATTTAAGGACGGCAGGTAAGTGGGTCGTTAGACAGTAAGTAGAGTTATTGTGTTGTCTTCCTTTAAGGAAAGTAAGAGATATTGGACCTAGTACAACACTTGCTTTGAAGGACATCGTAGTTAATTTAATAACTTCATCATGATATTTATTTATTTATTTATACTTCATACAAAACATGTAAAGGCGGACTTAATGCCGAAGGCATTTTCTACCAGTCAACTTGGAATGGTGCAGAGAAAAAAACATAGTAGGTGCACGAACCAAATTTGGATCATAGTGTCGATTCAATTAAAATAGTAATATTTATTATTATGTTATTTATTTAGAGCTTGTGCTAATATTATTATCACCTAGTTTTTTATGGTATAGGGGGCAAACGAGCATACGGTTCACCTGATGGTATAGTTAAAGAAATAATACTCATTTTATCACCATCTGTTTAGGATTATAGTTGGCATCTTGATTTTTATATTTACAATCAGAAAAGTGTACCTATTCTCGACCACTTTAAGCTTCTAAACAAGTTGCTTGCGCGTCGTCTCTCAGCAACGTGCAACTTACAACTAAAGGAGACAATATATTTATCTGCTGTTTTCTTTGTACAAAGAAAACTCCGAAATAATCGGACCTGCTTGGTTAACTATGAAAAATGGGCGTTTTATCTTGAGAAAGTGTATCACCACCAAATTGGGCGATTGTACTCTTTAAATATTTGTTCTGGGTATTTGATACTAATCATATAGAGGCGGACACAACGTCTACCATCATTCGAACGGCCTGCCTACTTTATTTAGCTCGATAGCATTCGTTTTTTAAACTTGTCTTTCCGTCCCTTATTTTGACTGCTTAATCTCGTCCATCTAAGTTCCGCATTGTACAAGAATTCAACAAAACCCCGACCTGACACCGTGACTGAACGGCTCCTAATTAAATTTTCTTAATTAGCCATGAAATCTGTTATTTCACTCGAAGATATGCATTTTTTTGTTTCACGTCCGGTGCATCGCGTCCCTTTGCTTTAACTTCTGTATTATCAACTTTATCTTTGGTAGTATAGGGTTGCGTTTCATATGGTGGTTTTGCGAGTCGCTGGCCTGTTCAATCACTGTCAATTAGTTGCAGTGAAGAGACCATATCAATCATGCGCCGTGGACTGACTCCTTCGACACGTTGGCGCAGCATTGTTTAGTTTGCCTTCTATGTTTGGTTTTCATATTATTTTAGTAGTGTTTTATTAAAAAAATTATCCATTTAAAGATGAATTCCCAACCACAGTTTGATTGATCACTTACGTAAAAGAATCTTTTGTAAAAAAAATCACACAAAAATTCAAAGCTGCAAAAAAGTCATTTAATAAGTTGATAATTGTGATCTTACTACCGCTCCCCTACACTTATAGTCAGAATTGACGTATACTTATTCCAACGAGTCCCGTTTCGATGTTAATGCATTTAGAGAGTTTTAGTAGCTGTTTCATTATTTTTTTTATACTGGCTCGGCAAAGTGACTCCACTGCACCTGATGTAGAGAAGTGGGATTCAGATAGAGTGAAGACTGAGGAGAGAGGATTATTCCTCGGCACTCGACACAATTATTTCGGTCTGTTTGAACAATTACCGGGCAAAACGATTCTAATTAATCCAATAATATATTCCTTTAATACACATAAATTGCAAGTTCATTAGTATATAAATTATGTCATTGATAAATTGTATGTTTTAAATACGTGTTGTGTGTTAGTTGCTTTAACTTTATATTAATACTTTGTTTCCCTAATAAAATTAAAAATAAACTTTTGTCTAGACATTGCAATGTCGCTCTAGTAGTAAGGGATTCACCGATACTGGAGCAGGTTCGACGGCCGGTCCGCGGCGCTCCGGCGGCTGATGGCCGACGTTTTCGATTGCTCCAGATTCGGCCCGCGGGACCCGCGAATAAATCCGCGGATTACTTTAATACCTACCGCGAATTAATTTGATACCTACCGCGGATTAATTTGATACCTACCGCGGATTAACTTGATACCTACCGCGGATTAATTTGATATCGACCGCGGATTACTTTGATAACACCCGCGAATAAAAATTATATCGTCCGCGGAATCCGTTTCATATCACCCGCGAGGTAGGTATGAACCACGAATTTGTTCATGGTCTACGGTTCCCTTAAGCTTGTACTTTTTCCCTGTTCGTTGTGCTTTTAACTTTCTACTTTCTATCGGCGATCCTTTTTTTTATTTGAAGGATGGAAAGGTCTTTGTCGCGTATTTCTATTAACTCGTGTTTCTACGCAAAAGCCGTTTAAAATTACTTAATAGTTACCCTTTACGCATTACGAGCATTGTTTATGATAGATATTGACTTTCTACTTTCTATCGGCGACCCTTTTTTATTTGAAGGATGCAAAGGTCTTTGTCTCGTATTTCTATTAACTCGTGTTTCTACTTAAAAGCCGTTTAAAATTACTTAATAGTCGCCCTTTACGCATTACGGGCATTGTTTATTATAGATAAAGCAATCGTTACAATACACCATACCTTTCTCAAATTCTAGGTAAAACCCTTTGGGTCTTCTCATTGTCATAATAATTACGGTTCCCATTATTCACATTACCTGATATTACGTATTCAACGGAACATTTAAGGTGAAAGTCGAAACATGTTGGATCTTGTCTGCAAGGAAACAATACTCCCTCTCCATATAAAAGACCGACTCAAAATCACATGGTATCGTATTCCACTCTGTGCTCTGCTCGAAGTGTGATCTCCAGTTGTGTGTAACAGTGAAGTGATAGTAAAATTGTGAAATAGTTAAATAGTGAAAGTGTTATAAAAATGAATGTAAGTACCTTTATATACTTTGATCTAAAAGTGTTGTAACCAGATGTTTCATTAATTGTTTATGCCATGTGTTGTCCACCAGGTTAATACATTTTAGCTATCTTTGATGTCTTATTAATTTATCATTGTTACTAATGTATGCATGTATACTTCGCATACCTATAAGTATTTATCATACAGTACTTACTTAACCGATAATTAAAACAGTTTCATTTCATTTTGTTACAGTTTTCTGAAAATACTTTCAAAAACTACTATTATGCTGAAGAAATCGACGAACCTAGTGATGAAGAAGGTACACTCGCTTTTAAAGTAAAAAAAGCGATAATAGCAAATAAAAGACCGATCGAATGCAACAGCATTGATGAGTTCTTCGAAAAACCAAAAAAGAAGAAGACAACAACAAGAAAGTCATCCAGTGTTGGTCGATCGACGAGCGGGGGTGTTTCATACATCCGATCAAACAGCGATGACAACAGTTCTGCATCACATCTCATAAAAATTGAGGTGTATGAAGTGAATAAAATAAAAAACATCGCACCGACGGAACATTGGAAACACGCTGATGTGCGAGTTAAATGTTACGCGGAAAACGACAGTGATAAGAACTTGCAAAGTGTCAAGGACACTATATACAATATAACCAAACAGTTGGCTAGTAAGGACGATTGTGTGAAATATTTTATAGACACAGACAAATGAACAAAAGTGCCAGTGCGTGTCAATGTTTTAATATCATAACTTTAATCATATGCTTTGTACTACTATTATTGAAATAAGAAACTATTATTGTAATAACTGTACTTAAGAATCTACCTGTTTAAATTTAACTTACCTACATTGTATTGTATTTAAACTTTGTACTCTTTTAAGTTACATACTTAATAGATTAATTTGTTTTTGATTCTAGAACTCTTTGTGAATTGTGTTATTGCTAAGTATTATTGTAAATAGTTATAAGTCTTTTTAGTGTTTTTTCATGCTCATGCTTACGATTGTAAAGTTATTGGGAACATTCATAAATTGTTTGGAAAAAAGTGGATAGCTTAGAATGTAATTACATTGTTTTGGGTAGTATATAAGCGTTGAAATAACTTTTAAAAATACTGAGACATTCCTTACCATGGATACAAGCTGTGATTTATACAACATGGAACTCGTCGCACTTCTCGAAAACATCGAATCAATGGATCTGATGTCATCGCAATACGACAAAGAACTGTACGAGCTCTGTGATAAAATGGAACAAAGACAAGTTGAAACGTGAGTAAAACATTTTTTATTATTTTAAGACTAGTTGCAACATGTTTTGGGAATCCATGAAGAGGGGATACACTTAAAGTATTTATAATGGTTCGAACATCTTGCACAATCATTCAACTTGTTTCTTCCGTTTATATTTTTAACATTGAAGTGCAACCAAAATGTACCACTCACTTGATATTTCTAGTTTATCTCAGAGTGAGATTGCAAGTTTCGATAAAAAGATAATTTTACATAAATATCATCGTTTCATACGGTTTTGGTATATATTAAATGTTTTGCCAGAATCAATGTTGGGAGATCCTGATATTTCTCCTTATTATACACCATGTAGTGGACATAAAATCTCAAAACAAACTCATTCCGATGAGGATGATATTGATGGTGTATTATCAATGAAAGCATATTGTTTGCAGTGTAAATAACAAATAATGTTAGTATCTATTTAAATAATAGAAACATAGTAGCATATTTATTTCGTGAGATAACATTTTTTTAACAGTTTTCTTATCCATCAGATCTATGCAGAATGGAGAAGGCAGCAGGAAAAGATTAGCGCCAACTGAATTGTTTGAAGAGGATCCATTAAAGAGAAGAAAAAATATTCATCTTGAAGCTCCTTCGACATCTACATCGTCGCTGGATAACATTTTAAATGTAAGTACAGAACAGCATAATGATAAAATTGAATGTCCTGAGTGTCACATATATGTATCAAAAAAATATATGACCAGTCACTATAAGAGCAATAAACATAAAAATAATTTAATTAGAAGAGATAATAATCTACCTAATGTTCAATTCATTGATAGTGCTTTCGGTAATAGAATTATTACATATCGAGTGAAATCTAGTTTAGTTTCTGATACACAGCTTGAATCACCTGAATTATTTTTACAAAATATTAAAAAAATAATTTATACATTACTAGAACGATCTATCTTAGAATATTCTGTTGTAAAAGTTAATTTTATTCTCAATGCGGATTTCACACAAGAAACAAAAAATCTACACAATGTTTTTGATTTTCAAATTTCAAACTATCTTGTTTGTCAAGGTGATGACAAAGATATTATTTTCTCATCTATAATTACCGAAATAACAAACAAAATGACCAATTTCCAAAAAAAAGGTAGTGGATGGAGTTTAGTTAAAATAAATCACTTGGATATGAATGTCAACAAATTTAACCCATTGCGTGGATCTTCATACATAGACCTACCGTTAGATATAAAACATAAGAAAGCTGTAATCAATGTTCAAAATAACGATCACGAATGCTTTCGTTGGGCAGTTTTGTCAGGATTATTTCCAGCTACTCATAGTTCCAATAGGGTATCATCTTATGTAATACACAAAAACAAACTAAAATTTGATAACCTATCGTTTCCTATAAAAATTAATGACATCCATAAGTTTGAAAAATTAAATAGTATAAGTATTAATGTTTTTGGATTACAATATGATTCAATAAGCAAATCAAATAAAGTTGTGGGTCCATTACACTTTACGAAACACCGTAAAAATACTCACTTAAACTTATTGTATATATCTCAAGGTTCTAAAGGTCATTTCTGTTATATTAAAAACCTCTCGAGATTATTATCTAAACAGTTATCGACTTCTGAACATGCAGTTCATATTTGTGATGGGTGTTTATTAAATTTCACGTCATTAGATAATTTAAAACGACACCAAGAAAATGACTGTTTCAATGTGTGCACAAATTTACCATCGGAAAACGATAGAAAAAGAAACTGGTTTAATGAATTAATACCATCAAACCACATTTCATTTAATAACTATGAACGTAAATTAAGAGTTCCATTCGTTGTGTATGCTGACTTTGAAGCATTTTTAAAACCAATAGAGAGTTGTTCTAACAATCCAAATCAATCATCAACTGTTAATATTCAAAAACATGAAACGTATAGTTTTGGGTATTATGTTAAATGTTCTTATGATGATAATCTTTCAGTATATAGGTCTTATACAGGGCAAGATTGTGCGCTAAAATTTATGCAATTCATTTACGCAGATTTAGAAAATATTTGTAAAAAGAATTCTTTTGTCAAATCACCATTACCGTTAACTGAAGAAAATAAAATAAATATCAATCAAAGTGAGTCTTGTTACATTTGTGCTACTAAATTAAACGTGGATAGAACAATATCTTATAATTGGCATACTGGTGCATATGAAGGTGTAGCTCATAGAGTATGCTCTCAGAAATACAAAGCTCCTAATTTTGTGCCAGTGTTTTTACATAATTTAAGTAATTATGACGCTCATTTCATAGTGCATGGTCTTGATTTCGAGAAAGGTGACATTGAACTTATTCCTGAGAACAAGGAAAAATATATTTCTTTTTCTAAAGTTTTACAAATCAATAACAGAGTTATAAAATTACGATTTCTTGATTCTTTTAAATTTATGTCAAGTAGCCTTAACAAATTAGCTCAGAACTTATTACTTGAACAATTTCGTGAACTCAAATTAAAATATCCACGTGAAGAAGATTTTAAACGTTTAATAAGAAAAGGTGTTTATCCATACGAATACATGACGACATTTGATTCTTTAAAAATAACTTCTCTTCCCACTCGCGATCAATTTTATAGTTCTTTAAATGATAGTCACATTACAGAAAGTGAATACCATCATGCTCAAGACGTGTGGAATCATTTTAATTGTAAAAACATGGGTGAATATTCAGACCTGTATTTAAAAACAGATGTATTGTTGTTAGCAGATATATTTGAAAACTTTAGGGATGTCTGTCTTAAAACATACGGTTTAGATCCTGCCCACTATTATACAGCACCTGGTTTAAGTTGGGATGCTATGTTAAATTTTACCAAAATAAATTTAGAACTTTTAACAGATATCGACAAGGTTACGTTTATAGCGAATAATATTCGGGGGGGTATATCACAATGCAGCAATAGACATGCAGTGGCAAATAACATGTTTATGTCGGAATACGATTCAGATAAACCATCTTCATTTTTGATGTACTTAGACGCAAATAACCTTTATGGTTGGGCTATGTCCCAATGTCTCCCAACAGGCAAATTTGAATGGGTCGATATAAATACAGATTTTAATATAGCCGATGATGCCAAACATGGTTTAATATTGGAAGTAGATTTAGAATATTCAAAAAATTTACATGATTTTCATTCAGATTTTCCATTTTGTCCAGAAAACGTATGTTTAGGAAACAGCAAAGACAGGAAACTGATCCCAAATTTAAAAAATAAAAAAAATTACGTCATTCATTATAGAAACCTTAAGCAATGTTTAAAAAATGGTCTCCGATTGGTTAAAGTACATAGAATTTTAAAATTTGAACAATCCGCGTGGTTGAAAAGTTACATAGACTTGAATACTCATATGCGTTCATTAGCCACTTCAGATTTTGAGAAAGATTTTTTTAAACTTATGAATAATTCTGTTTTTGGTAAAACAATGGAAAATGTAAGAAAACGAGTTAATGTCAAATTAATTAATCATTGGTTAAATCGTGGCAAAACTCAAGGTGCTCAATCTTTGATAGCAAGACCAGAATTCCATAGTTTATCTATATTCTCAGAGAGCTTAGTTGCAATACAATTAAATAAAACTAACGTTTTATATAATAAACCAATTTACCTCGGTTTTTGTATTTTAGATATATCTAAAACATTACTATACGATTTCCATTACGATTATATGAAAATGAAATATCAAGATAATATTAAGTTACTATATACTGATACCGATAGCTTAATATATCAAATATTTACGCAAAATTATTATGCTGATATAAAACTTGATTTAGTCAACTACTTTGATACGTCCGACTATCCACCAAATAATCAATATGGTTTACCATTATTGAATAAAAAACGGTTAGGTTTTTTTAAAGACGAAAATAACGGTAAAATTCTTAAAGAGTTTGTAGGTCTTCGCTCTAAAATGTATGCAATGGATGTGCAGAATAAATGTATATGTAAAGCAAAAGGGATTAACAAAAGTGTAACAAAAAAATTTTGTCTTACCGATTATAAATCATGTTTATATGAAAAGAAAACGCAATACAGTGAAATGATAAGATTTAAATCAATTAAACATGCTATATATACACAAAAAATTAATAAAATATCTTTATCACACAATGACACAAAACGTTATTTAATAGAAAATTCAACAGATACTCTTGCATGGGGTCATTATAAAATAAAGGACATTTGATTTTATCAACGATTTCTGTACAACGAAAATATGTATGTTAATGTGTGTGTGTGTTTTAATTGTGGTTTTTAATAACTTAAAGTTCTATCTTTATTATGTACTATCTTTTTTCTTTATTTTTTTACTATGACAACTGTTTTGTATAATATCATGAAAAATTAGATGTAAATTTTAATGTATGTAGTTAGTTATTTGTTATACCTGATTTAACTTTATTTTATAATAATTTTCTTACTGTAATATTTTTCAAAACAGCTATGAACTGTATGTGATCATTTTTCAAAGTATTTGTGTATGTAATCTTTGTATATAAAACAAAATCAAATATAATACATTCAATCGTAACTTCTAGTTTTATTCATTCCGAAACGCTTTTCGAGTTCACACGTGCATTTAAAAATGTTTCATTTTTATCATCCTTTTACTGCCATAGTTGCAGGTCCAAGTGGATGTGGAAAGTCTAATTTTGTAACAAACTTTATTAAACATATTAATGAGGTGTGCAACACAAATTTTCATCAAATTACTTGGTGTTTTGATGAAATGCAGCCCTTATATAATTTACCAAATGTAAACTATTATCAGGGTATACCAGATTTGAATATGTTTGATGGAAAGGAAGCTAACCTTATTATTATCGATGATCTCATGAGGGAATCTGATGGTCGCATTGTTGACATATTTACCAAAGGTAGTCATCATAGGAACTTGAGTGTATTTTACATTACTCAAAATTTATTTCATCAAGGTAAAGGACAAAGAGACATTTCTTTGAATTCAAACTACATAATTTATTTTAAAAACCCACGTGATAAAACTCAAATACGTTACTTAGCACGACAAGTATCACCAGAAAATAGCAAATTCATAGAAGATGCTTACAGAGATGCTACAAAAGAAGCACATGGCTATTTGATGATAGATCTAAAACAAGACACTTTTGACATGTGTCGAATTAAATCAAAGATATTTCCATCTGATGGTCATTCTACAGTGTACATTCCCACAAAAGAGTTTAAATATGTCAAGAACCAACCAATACCCGTCATTTACAAATGATGGATCGACGCTTAAAGACGCATGAACACTTATTAAATGCTCTTTATAAACTTAAACCAAAACATCAACAAGCTCTTTTAAAAGTCTGTAACGAAAACGAAATTAATTTTATATGTGAATGTATTCATAACGTTTTACAAGGAAATATAAAACTTGAAGAAAAATCAAAGAGTAAACTAAAAAAGTATAAAAATCTACTACGAAAATTGGTACGTAAAAGTACAAATAAAATAAGAAAGAATATTATAGTTCAAAAAGGTGGTGCATTTCTTCCGATAATATTGGGTTCTATTTTGAGTGGATTGATAAGTGGACTAGTTTAAAAATGGAACACGCCAAAAAAATGCTGTTAGTTGATCCAAGCTTAATAGATAAGTTAAATAAAAAAAGAAATGAAAATCCTACCTCTCGTTTAGATAGTGAAATGGAAAAAATACTCGACAGTAATATGGATGATCGAAAAAAGTGTAAATTATACTTACAAATTTTACAAAGATATCTTCACTTTATGGAAGAAGATCGTCGTCCCATTGAACTCCCTATAATAACTTCAAATGACGATAACATTAAACCCACATCTGAAAGCTGGAAATTTTTTAATATAAATAATGATATCAAGAATAAAGATGTAGTTGTCAGTCAGACACTGAGTGATGAAGAGAAGCAACAAGAAAGTTTTACACTCGAAAAAAAACCTTCCTACTCAACAAAACAAATTTTAAATTTAATACCAAAAACATATGTAAAAAAAGGTGAGTTGTTATTGAACTCGGTGTCACTAAATAAAAACAAAATTTATTGGAATGATGCTGGCACAGTGATTGTAGATAATGAAGTGATTCCTAACAGTAACATTATCGATTTAGTAAGCGATACACTGCGACCATTAAAAAACAACGACCCACCTGGTTGGGAAAAATTTGCTAAAGCATTAAAGGATTTAAAAGTACCTTTAACATATATTGGCAATCCAAAAAGACGTGAGTACATAGCTAAACTTCAAACAGCCATCGAAGAACAACCGCCACAAAACACAGAGGTATATTTGACGCCAACGAGCGAAGATAAACACGCAAATAAAATTAAGAAAAAGATTGATTGGGAAAAATGGACCCCTTATTAGAAATAGATCAAATTTATTATGATGTATCACACCCAGCTGGATATAGCAATATCGACAAATTATCAAAAGCTATGAAAGGTAAAATGAAAAAGGAAGAAGTTAAAAACTGGTTGCAATCCCAATCTACGTATACACTCCACAAACCAGTACATAGAAAATTCGCTCGGAACAAATACGTTCTCTCTAATCTCAATGAACTTTGGCAAGCTGACTTAAGCGACATGCGGACTTATTCTAAAGATAATAAAGGTTTCAACTACATTCTTTGTGTTATTGATGTTTTTAGCAAATATGCATATGCTAGACCCTTGAAAAAGAAAAATTCAGAAACCGTAAAAAAGTGTTTCGACAGTATATTTAATGAAGCTAATACTACACCCACTCACATTCAATCTGATAAAGGCACTGAATTTGTATCGAAAGATGTTCAAAGATACTTTAAAACAAAAAACATAAATTACTATACGACAAATAATCCAGACATCAAAGCAAGCATTGTAGAAAGATTTCAAAGAACGCTAAAAATGAAGATGTGGCGCTATTTTACACACAAGAATACACATAAATATATTGATATTTTGCAGAATTTGATACACTCTTACAATCATAGTTTCCATTCTAGTATTAAAATGTGTCCTTCAGATGTTAATTCTAATAATATAATGACAGTTTGGAGTAATTTATATGAAAAATCTGAAAAATCATCAAAAACTATACTACCTATGTTTCATGTCGGTGACCATGTCAGAATAACTAAATATAAACATGTATTCCAAAAAGGTTATGAATCTAATTGGAGCGATGAAATATTTGTGATTTCTTCTATAATAGAACGTACTCCGTGGCCCGTTTATACTATAAAAGATTTAGATGGTGAGGAGATAGTAGGAACGTTTTATGAACGAGAATTACAAAAGGTCATTTATGACCCCACCATTGAACACAAGATTGATAAAATAATTCGCTCTCGTTATTCTGGCAGCAGACAACAAGTGTTAGTTAAGTGGAAAGGTTATCCAAACAAATTTAATAGTTGGATTTTAGCTTCCAGTTTAAAAAAAATATGATTAAAGATTTTTATTTAACTTTACTTAGCAATAGTTCAATGGAATATTTTCCTGAGAACAAAACATCAATTTTTTCAACAAAATTACCCAAACCCATAATATTGGAAGGAGAATGGTGTGTAGGAATCGTTGAATTCCAATATCCATGCACCATGTTTACTGTTCAAGATCATGAGAATGTTATTTACATAACAAAAATCATGAAAATGCCCAATGAAGACAAACTATCTACAGTTTATTATAAGACTCACATACCTGCCACAAACTATGATAATATTAACCATATTTTATCAGCATTAAATAATATAAGAGAAAAAATCAAATTCCGCTACGATAATATATCTAAATTTGTTTCTGTTTCTGTGTTAGACGAATCAATAAAATCTGTAACATTATCTCCTAAACTAGGCTTACAGTTGGGATTTGAACCAAACAGAAACCTTGTTGAAAAGAATTTAGCTAAATGTCCAGCTAATTTACATTTAGGGTTACCATCTCAACTATTCGTTTACTGTGATATAGTTGAACCTCAAATTGTAGGTGATGTAATGACACCTCTTCTGAGAGTAATACCATTAGATCCTTCAAAATACATCTATGGTGCCAATAAAATGCATGTATTTTCACCTCCTCATTACTTATCGGTAATGCGAAGAGAATTCGATACCATTGAAATAGATATAAGGTCAAGCACCGGACAAAAGATACCATTTCAATTTGGAACGGTGTGTGTTAAACTACATTTTAAAAAATTATAATGCATTTTGAACGCTCCAACATGATATGTCCTTATCAACGCTATTATTCTCATCAGGCTGGTTCAGGTATAGGGGTGGTATATAAAGGGGCGCCTTATCAAAAAGGACATGGAATTGGTAGTTTTCTTGGGGGATTGTTTAGGTCAGTTTTACCATTATTATCTAGCGGTGTTCGAGCTGTTGGTAAAGAGGCATTGAGCGCTGGTGTTGGTCTATTGACAGATATGGTTAGTGCGCGACCAATGGAAGATTCAATAAAAGCACGTCTTAAAGAAGTTGGTTCCAACTTGAAACGCAAGGCTGATGAAAAAATAGATAAAATCAATATGTCTGGATCCGGATATATAACAAAACGAAAACGTCTACCTGGAGTCAGTCCGTCGTTGACCGCGAAAGTGAAAGCTCTAAAAAAATCAAAAATTACTCAAAAACAAATCAAGGACATATTTTCTAACAATTAATCAAAATGTCTTTTTTACATAGTCATTCCTGTGAATGTATAAAGTCCGAATTGGATTTGTTTGCATTGCCGTCAACTCAAACTAGCATTGAAAGTGGAATTTGGATCCATTATAAACCAATTTCATCTCTTGCCGATGATGGTCCTATAGAATTTCAAATTCCTGGAGCAGGAGATGACTACATAGATTTATCTCATACGTTACTTCACTTGAAAGCGAAAATAGTAAATCAAGATAACACCAAACTAACCGCATCTACAGTCGTTGCTCCGGTGAATAATTGGTTGCACTCACTCTTCAGTCAACTTGATGTCTACTTAAATCAAAAACTTGTATCACCACCCAATAACACATATGCTTATCGTGCGTATATAGAAAACTTATTGAACTATGCTCCTGCAGCAAAAAAATCTCACCTCACCTGTGGTTTATGGTATGAAGATACAGCTGGAAAAATGGATTCCACCGATGATACTAATAAAGGATTTACTAAGAGGCAAGAATTATCTAGTGAAAGTAAAGAAATGGAAATGATTGGTCACTTACATGGTGATTTATTCAATCAAGAAAAATTTTTAATCAATGGTGTTGATATATGTGTTAAGTTAATTCGTTCTAGAGAAAATTTCAATCTCATGGCCTCTACAGGTGACCTTAAATTAAAGGTATCTATTACGGATGCATCTTTGATTATTCGTAGAGCACGAATCAATCCCAGCGTGTTACTTGCTCATCAAAAGGTCTTAGCTTCTACCACAGCTAAATACCCCATTACTCGAGCTGAAGTTAAAGTTTTAACAATACCATCAGGTGTTCAAGGAAAAACTCTAGATAACATTTTCTTAGGACAATTACCTAAAAGGTGTATAGTGGGATTTGTAAATAACGCTGCTTTCAATGGAAACCTCACTAAGAACCCATTTAACTTTCAAAATTACGACATCAATACTTTTAGTTTATATATAGACGGTCAACAAATACCATCAAAGGCTTTACAACCCTCATTTGAGAACAAAATTTTTACTTCAGTATATCATACATTGTTTTCTGGAACAGGTATACACTTTCTCAATGAAGGTAATGGGATATCCCGAGAACAATACGCTGAAGGGTATTGTATGTTAGCGTTTGATTTGACACCTGATTTATCAGCAAACTCTGCAAGTCATTGGAATCTTGTAAAGCATGGTAGTGTGAGATTAGAAGTGCGTTTTGAAACAGCTTTATCACAAACTATTAATTGCATTGTTTATGCGGAGTTTGATAATGTTATTGAAATAGATAAAAACCGCAATATTTCAGTAGATTATAGTAGTTAAGGACACAAAATTAACTGTTTAAGATTAGATTAAGCGTGAATAATGTAATTCAAATTTGTTGTTAGATTTAAGTTACCAATAAAACGAATTCATAAAATATTAAGTTCTTTGTTTTACTGTAATCCTTGCAACCCCACAACAAGAGTCAACTTGGCTGATAAGTACCATAATAGTGTCTTGTTAACCTTATATAAGACATTACCACTTTATCATTCGACCTGATAAGATTCTGCAGCGATACGGTGAATAAAAATGAATACAATAGAAATACAGAATTACTTAAATAAAATTGATCCAAGTATTGAATATAATGTATATGCAGCCAATCGTCTACCAATATATGTGGTAACTCCTACATACGTAGTTAGCAACTTAGACTCTGATAACAAACCAGGTTCTCACTGGGTCGCCATACACATAGATAAGAATGGTTTTGGACAGTACTTTGATTCATACGGTCGACCACCTCAAGGATACCACCGAATGTTTTTAGCGAGAAATTCTAGAATGTGGAATTACAATACAAGTCGAATTCAAAATGACTTTACTATAGTTTGTGGAGAGTACTGTTTAATGTATCTGTATTATAAATACTATGGTAAGAGTCTCAAAGATTTTCAAGTATTATTTAGTGATAATACAATATGCAATGATGTGTTTTTAAATGGTTTATTTAAATCATGTTTTGAGGTGAATAAATGAAATATGAAAATGAATGAATGATTTTTCTTTATTGAAGATTAATAACCCCATACAATACTTATAATTCTTCCAAACAATTTATGAATGTTCCCAATAACTTTACAATCGTAAGCATGAGCATGAAAAAACACTAAAAAGACTTATAACTATTTACAATAATACTTAGCAATAACACAATTCACAAAGAGTTCTAGAATCAAAAACAAATTAATCTATTAAGTATGTAACTTAAAAGAGTACAAAGTTTAAATACAATACAATGTAGGTAAGTTAAATTTAAACAGGTAGATTCTTAAGTACAGTTATTACAATAATAGTTTCTTATTTCAATAATAGTAGTACAAAGCATATGATTAAAGTTATGATATTAAAACATTGACACGCACTGGCACTTTTGTTCATTTGTCTGTGTCTATAAAATATTTCACACAATCGTCCTTACTAGCCAACTGTTTGGTTATATTGTATATAGTGTCCTTGACACTTTGCAAGTTCTTATCACTGTCGTTTTCCGCGTAATATTTAACTCGCACATCAGCGTGTTTCCAATGTTCCGTCGGTGCGATGTTTTTTATTTTATTCACTTCATACACCTCAATTTTTATGAGATGTGATGCAGAACTGTTGTCATCGCTGTTTGATCGGATGTATGAAACACCCCCGCTCGTCGATCGACCAACACTGGATGACTTTCTTGTTGTTGTCTTCTTCTTTTTTGGTTTTTCGAAGAACTCATCAATGCTGTTGCATTCGATCGGTCTTTTATTTGCTATTATCGCTTTTTTTACTTTAAAAGCGAGTGTACCTTCTTCATCACTAGGTTCGTCGATTTCTTCAGCATAATAGTAGTTTTTGAAAGTATTTTCAGAAAACTGTAACAAAATGAAATGAAACTGTTTTAATTATCGGTTAAGTAAGTACTGTATGATAAATACTTATAGGTATGCGAAGTATACATGCATACATTAGTAACAATGATAAATTAATAAGACATCAAAGATAGCTAAAATGTATTAACCTGGTGGACAACACATGGCATAAACAATTAATGAAACATCTGGTTACAACACTTTTAGATCAAAGTATATAAAGGTACTTACATTCATTTTTATAACACTTTCACTATTTAACTATTTCACAATTTTACTATCACTTCACTGTTACACACAACTGGAGATCACACTTCGAGCAGAGCACAGAGTGGAATACGATACCATGTGATTTTGAGTCGGTCTTTTATATGGAGAGGGAGTATTGTTTCCTTGCAGACAAGATCCAACATGTTTCGACTTTCACCTTAAATGTTCCGTTGAATACGTAATATCAGGTAATGTGAATAATGGGAACCGTAATTATTATGACAATGAGAAGACCCAAAGGGTTTTACCTAGAATTTGAGAAAGGTATGGTGTATTGTAACGATTGCTTTATCTATAATAAACAATGCCCGTAATGCGTAAAGGGCGACTATTAAGTAATTTTAAACGGCTTTTAAGTAGAAACACGAGTTAATAGAAATACGAGACAAAGACCTTTGCATCCTTCAAATAAAAAAGGGTCGCCGATAGAAAGTAGAAAGTCAATATCTATCATAAACAATGCTCGTAATGCGTAAAGGGTAACTATTAAGTAATTTTAAACGGCTTTTGCGTAGAAACACGAGTTAATAGAAATACGCGACAAAGACCTTTCCATCCTTCAAATAAAAAAAAGGATCGCCGATAGAAAGTAGAAAGTTAAAAGCACAACGAACAGGGAAAAAGTACAAGCTTAAGGGAACCGTAGACCATGAACAAATTCGTGGTTCATACCTACCTCGCGGGTGATATGAAACGGATTCCGCGGACGATATAATTTTTATTCGCGGGTGTTATCAAAGTAATCCGCGGTCGATATCAAATTAATCCGCGGTAGGTATCAAGTTAATCCGCGGTAGGTATCAAATTAATCCGCGGTAGGTATCAAATTAATTCGCGGTAGGTATTAAAGTAATCCGCGGATTTATTCGCGGGTCCCGCGGGCCGAATCTGGAGCAATCGAAAACGTCGGCCATCAGCCGCCGGAGCGCCGCGGACCGGCCGTCGAACCTGCTCCAGTATCGGTGAATCCCTTACTACTCGCTCTTATTTAAACAGCTTCAATCGGTAAGAAAATAAATACAGCACAATAATTAAACGTTTACACGCTTCAAACAACTGGTATGAAAAATATTTAATTAATGCACACACACACTTATGCCTTTTATCTCCGAAGGAATAGGCAGAAGCGCATCTGGTGCACCCACTTTTCGCCGTGCGTATTCCGTCCCATGATGTGATAGGGGACGAACCATGTCATATCGGGTACAAATTCCAGACTCCGGGCTGATACTGAGCAGACAAACTCAATATCACTGCCTGGACTCGAACTCGAGACCACAGAGCGGAAATCATACCCCGCACGCAATTACACCGAGGTAGCATTTAATTAATGTTGCGAAATAATTCGATGGATTACTAATATTTTCTTTTTATTATATAATTGGCGTGTCATGTGAGACATCAATCTTTTTGATTGTTTCATATAGTACGTGTAATTGATTACGTTGTTATCTACTTATTCGAACAGATTAAATTGACAACGTAGAACTGAAAATCGCAAATGATTATGGTGGACTTGAAACTATTCAATTATGTATCAAATGTCACGATTTTAACATATTATATCATTTAGATCATGCGAAAATATCTCCGAAAACCAATGTTCTAATCTTAATATTATAATTTTTTTGGGAATGATTGTATGTTTATCTATATTTATATGTGGATTTATAACTAAAACGTAGATATTATCCCGAAAAAGTGTATTGTGAAACTATATTTATTTAATTTTTATTTATAATACTTTATTGTACACATACATTAGAAAAATACAGTATATCCACTAGAAATAAAGTACAATTGGCGGTCTTATCACTCGAGGCAGTTTCTTACAGACAACCGTAGCATGAAGACAGGGAAAGGAAAAGAAAGGGCAGTTGAGGTATACACTGTACAAGACAGAATATATTGTGACAAATAGATAACAAATACACACACACATAATATATATATAATATCAATGTCAAAAGAAAAAAAGTAGGTAAAAATATGAATATAAGGAATAAGATAAATTCAGCAGGAATGATAGTATAGTCTATAAGCATTTTTTTAAGTTGGTAGCGACTTCGCACAACTTACAGCGACCGGTAACGCATTCCACAATCGAATGGCTTGAATGGTATAAGATTTGTCCATAAATGATGTAGAATGCGCCGGCATTTTCAATCGTAGGTTCTCTGATGATCTCAAACGCTGTCATGTGTGTGTCAACTATAATTCAGGTTTAGATATTCCACGGGCCCTTTTTCGCGGGTGGATCTACGAGCAAACAATCCTATTATCCTATTAATATTATAAAAGCAAAAGTTTCTAAGTATGGATGTATGGATGTCTGGATGTATGTATGTTTGTTACTCTTTCACGAAAAAACTACTGAACGGGTTTCGATGAAATTTGGCACACGGGTAGATTATGTCCTGGATTAACACATAGGCTTTTTATCCCGGGAAAATATAAAGCGGGACTTTTATCCCGGGGAAATATAAAGCGGGACTTTTATCCCGGGGAAATATAAAGCGGGACTTTTATCCCGGGAAAACTCATTCACGCGGGCGGATCCACGGGCAAAAACTAGTAATTAATAAACTAATAAACAAATTAATATAAAATATCAACTATTCAAACTAAGTAAATTAACCTGCGAACTTCATTGGCACCCAATATATAAGTTGATGGTAAAGTCACTGACCTATTTTTACCGAATCCGACCAGGCTAGTACTGATTCACAGTATAGTGGATTTGCGTTTCGTACAGTAGGATGTCGATATCTCGTTCCCCCAACTTTGAGGAACAGCCTCAAAGGTTTACAATGGCCTCACGATTCCCTGTAGAAGTTGCAGGTGACCGTTCTCGAGCAGATCTATATTTATATTATGAATGCGTAACTCTATCTGTTTTTACGCCTTTAGGTCTAAAATACTGAATCGATTTTGATAAAATTTGAGGCTGAGTAAGCTTGAACCCTAAGAACACAGATTATTTTTGTTTTATAATTTTTAAGTACAAACGGAATTAAACACGGGCGAAGCCGAGGGTCAAAGGCAGTCAATAATAATTATGTAAAGATGGTAATAAAGGAGGGACTTATTTACATTTTGCAACTAACATACCTTCGGTAATAACCGAAGCGATTTTCTTAAAAATAGACATAATTTTTTGAACGTTATTTCCTCCTACACAACCATTTATGTATTAAATAAGTAAACGGATCACTTCGAATTGTACTTTAAACATTAACATGGTAATGAGATCACTTTTAAATCATGCACGAGGATATCGATTGCGTCATTTGGAAAATGTAAGTACCCTGTTCTTGTAAGCAGTTTATTGGCAGTGCTGGGAACTATACGCACTTTACCTTATACTACAGGATATAATTGATTTACCAAGAGTAGGCACCTTTATGAATATTTTGTTCCGATGACAATTTGATCGAATGCTATACATATGATAACTGATATTTTTTTATGAATACTCTTTTTAATTACGTCTATCTGTTGGTACAAGTAAAAAAAAAATATTCTGACGTTGTTTTCTTATGGATATAGATTAGTCAAAGAGTGGTTTACGTACTACGATCTATGGACACAGTCGCGAACTGAAGCTTGTTAAGTAGTTGTCAGTACAATGTATGTCAGTCAGCCCTCATGCGTCGCCCGCACAATTCCTCAGGTTGATGGCTGCCAGCGACGTCTCGTCACTTTACGACTGTTTGTTATCAGTGTTTATGAATGTTAATTATATAACGGTATTGACAGTAGCAAAGATGTTCATTTCTGCCTACCTGTGTAGTGAGTTTCAAGCAATGGGGCTTAAAATACTAGACGGCATGCGACTCGGAACTGATTTTTCGACCAATTAAAGGTTTAACATAACATTCAATACAAAAAGAATTTAAAGTTGTAATTTATACAGTTTAACTACTGGACATAATGAGACTTAACATCTTATGTCTCAGGATGACGAGCGCAGTGGAATGCCACACAGTACTTTGTAAGTCAAGGTGCTGGATGGTGTTGCTACTGTTTATGGGTGGTCGTATCGCTTACCATCAGGCGAACGGCATGCTCGTCTCGTCATTCAATGCAATAATATATATATATATATATAGCATATAGTACGTCTATAAATATGGCAGCTGATATAGGATAGGCAGCAATAAAATTAGCACAATAGAGTCAAAATGAGAGTTGAGAAACTCAAATTATAGGTGGATACAATTTAAAAGTGTCTCAAGTGTCGATTTCTCGTTTATATAGCGCCGCCCTGGTAGCACTCTGGTGGCGGAAGGCTTCCAAATATTCTACGTCTGTTCTCTATAGTGTTATAGGGTATTTTTATATCGCACCACGCTTGCGTGGGACAGAGATATCATTGGTGATTGATTGGTTTAAACCTTATTTTTTATGTGGGCATGGCAGCGACTGCACCTGACGGTCAGCTGAGTGGGGTTCGGATAGAGTGTCGACTGACGAGAGATTATTAATTATTATCCCTTGCCAGTTGACACAATTATGCCGGCCTGTTCACAACCAGACAGAGGCTGGTTCGGTTTTTAATTAGAGATAATTTAGTTGTAAAATATTTTCAATAAAGCATAGTGAAGACTTTTAGTGCTTTAACGTAAAATTCCTATATTTTGAATACGACACTAAATACTCACAAAGCAATTGTTAGTATAAATTGAAAAAGTACTTTTCAAAGTCCAATTAGATCTTCCTAATTGTTTAAAGATTAATTCTCCAATCGTCCGATAACTTTTATCGGTTGATTATTTTTGACATTTTGACAGAGCGTATAAAACTTGTCAAGATTGTAAAGTTATTCGTCCGAAAGAATTTATTTGAAGATTTTAAAATTAGCCAACTATTTCAAATTTTTTTTATCGATCGTTTAAATTATTTTCTTATTTTTGTATTGATTATTAAAGTCTGTAAATTTTACATCGCATAATAAATAATATTATATGAAAATTTGTATTGTCTATGTTGTTATAGTTTATTTGGAAAATATACAGGTAAGATTCGCTCAAAAAAAATGCAATTATTATGTCTTGTTGTATTTGTTTCGTGGTACATAAATATCTACCAACGGAAAAGTGAATTGCAAGAAAATCATTCGTAACTATTAATTAAGTTATTGGCAAATCCGATATGATTTATAATCGAGCTATAAAAAGTAAGTATTTTCTTGATCGATACATAACGTTACTAAGGCGAATAATCTTAAAACTAGACAGGTCGTATGAAACGTTAAATTACGTACATAAAGGCACAATCTCGCTTAGTCATTAACTCTATCCATCCCATTGCTCATTCGGATTGATGATAAAGTATTTACAAAGTTCCGGAGCTATTCAACGACCGGCTATTGCCAAATCATGATCATAAATAATTGCAGATAAAAACCAAAGATAATGTACTGTTATTATATTAAAAAGTGGTTTCGATGGTCCAACAATAATACGGATTCTAGACGCTCTCTGTTAGTTTTCTGCGCTAAATTTTAAAATTGAGAGTACAGCAATCTCGTTTTAATTGGAAGATTGTTGGATTGTTTAGTTCTAGTTTTAAGAAAACAATAATGCCATTGTCCATCGCATAGTCTTACAACATATCAAACGTCCCAACACGGTAAATAAACAAAGCCGGGAAAAAGAAATATTTTCCTTTGTCAAAGCGGAAATCTGTTGGTGATACGAGTAAATCCTTCGCGTCCCCTGTCTGCGGCGGACACGTTAAAAGGACTCGTCTCAGCGTTTTGTTAACGCGCCATTTCCTTGTCAGCGGCCGCAGTAAGCCTACGTGTAGTCAGTCAGATAGTACTGTCAGTGCCCATCGCCCACTGGCCATCAATCGGCGTCCTATCGCATCGCATCGAGGCCGTGACTCAGCCGCGACCGACCATAGTCGCGCGCGACTCGTCAGGCGTCCGTCAGACCGCTGTCAACGAAACGATCGTCACTGCACGTCCACCTCGCGCATCGCACGCACGCTTGCATTACGCAGCGCCACCCCCGAACTCTGATACGGCTAGCCGTCCCTGTCGCTCGCACGGCGTGCGCCGAACCTGCAGCGGTGGTCTCGCTCTGGCGAGGGGCGTGCGGGGAGGGCGCTGCAGGCGGGCCGTAGTCGTAAATCACGCGGCGTCTCATTCCACGCGGGACCGCCGTCGCTGCCGCAGGCTCCGCGCACTTCCCGCCCGACTGTCCGACAGCCGACATCGTGCCGCGTCTCGTGTTTACATCAAACATTTTTTGGGAAGTCTTTGCTGTTGTTTAAAGCCAGTGTTAGTTTGTGTTGTTGATGGATGGCGGAGTTGTCTCGTTCGATGAGCGAGCTAAACTGAAAAAATTACGTCCAGAATGATCGTGGAGCCCGACCACGTGAGGTAAGCCCCGGTGTTTGTTCAAGTGTTACTTTTTCCAAAAACTGATCCCTCCTTGTTTAGTTTTGTTGTTTTTACCTCCTTTCCTGATTTATCGTTTCTTTTATAAGACTTTATAATTCATCCCGAACTTGATTAATTTTTTATTCGTGAAGTAACTTGATATTTGTGCATAATAATTATTTTCCGCAACTATGTTTTACAAACATCTAATCGGTTCCAATTCAACATTTGGATACCGACCAACGTCGTAAATTTTCTGTTGGTATCAAATAAAATTAAAAAACCCTCTTATTATTCGCTACATCAACAAAATGCTAATCAGATTGTTTGTGCATTGTTATTTTAGATGAATATTGAACATCATTATCACTCAAATAAGTTTTTTTCAACACAAAAAAACTCATCAAAATGTCATACGTTACGGAAAAGTGGGTTATTAGAATTTATATATTAATTTTCTTTAATATGTCTAACTCTTTCACTGTTCCGTCGAAAACAAGTTTTTCTTTATGTGGTTTATCGCGTCGTAAATAATAGTTTTGATGATGGCCGGTGTGTCATTGTACGAACACACTTTATCACAAGATTATTATCTTGATTCCTTGAATAATTGTTTTTATATTATTGATTTAGTATTATAATCCACTCCGGTCGCAATAAAACGTTGGCTCGTATGTTTTATTGGCGTTGTTAATGTTTCTTTGAACTCGTTTGGTCGTTTGTTTGTCTATTCAAGTCTAGCTAGTGCTCATTTCTCGCTCTTTGCTATATTAAATCAGACATCGCTGTGTCTTTTGCTGTTTTGACTTTTTCTCATACTTTTGGATAATTAGCCATGCTTTGTTCTTTTTTCGGAAGTATCAATCGCACCTAATATGGAAATGTATCGATCAGATCTTGAAGAAGCTATTCGATGTTCAGAAATTCAGTGTTTACCACCAGGCAAGGCCTCACGATATTTTATACGTATTCAAATATATAAAAACTTATCTTTATACCTTTTTCATTGTAGCCTAGCGTTAATCCTACTATTACTATCGATGTGAAAGTTTGAGATGTTGGATGTTTAGAAGTAAATCTATAAACCGTAAAATGAATGTCAAAGATTCCGGTAAAGGGTCTTCAGGCGGGCGGAGCCGAGAGTCAGTCTAGTTATAAATAAAACAAAAACTGCTGCAATGGCGTATAATGTACACATCAATATTTCCGATAACCGGTTGTCGACCGGTCCGAGACTCCATTGAGTATTTGAGGTTGAAAGTTGGAATAAAGCGTATCCCTCTGGGTCTATCTTGACAGGGATGTCAGAGCGGGTAATCCAGAAATGAGAATCACAGCAGCCCTTAAAACTTAATCTCCGTTCCTTCACCTATATGGAAAATCACGAATTCCTCATTACACATACATTTAAGATCAGGTAACCCACATGTTTGCTAGTCGATCTGCTTTACAATTTTGTAGAGCTGTGACCTACGTATTTAAGTTATCCTGAATGGTTTTTTGGGAATTTTATTTACATACAATGGAAATTCTACCCTAAAATAACGTTTTCATTGATAATCATAATTGGATTGCACTAAACATGTTAAATATTATGTTAAATGTTGCAACTCCAAACCGCATTGTAGCGTACAAAAAATTACAACACCGTTGTAAATATTGAATGTAATATTAATGTGTTTCGTTTGTCTACAGGGAGAGCCCGAGATGTCTGTCGCGGGAGTCGTCGGGCGCACCGCGTTGTCCCTCCAACGACTCCGTGTACTCGGGACGCAGCGCGGCGCTATCCCTACCAGCGGCACTGACGGCCGCGCTGCCAGCAGCTCTGCTGCCGCCGCACTCGGCCGCAGTCGCCGCATATCTGGGCGCCGCTGCCGCCGCCGCACAGCAGCGCCTGCTCATGTCCTGTCAGGAGGACCTCGCCGACGAGCGCACCGATGCACTCGACTTCAGCACTAAACGTGGCGATTCGCCGCACGACGACGACGACCCTGACGATGCCGTCAATCTCAGTAAAACCGAGAATGGTCCGCTTGATTTGTCGGTCGGAACGAGAAAGAGAGGGCCGGAGGACTCCCCGTCCCCGGTGCCGAGTAGGAAAAGCTCTAGGACGGCGGAGTTTAAGCCGACGCCGTCACCGTGGTCGACGCCGGTGGCGCCGCATCTGCCGTACTTCGCAGCTGCTGTCGCAGCCAGTTTGTCTCCGAAGGGCGGCGTCCCCGCCGACTGGAACGGTAAACTTAAGCACTGCGCGCCTACGCCCAGCGACGCTACTAAGGCCTTAGAGAAAATGAGCGAACTAAGTAGATTAGGTGGGGAAGAACTGTTCCGTTCAGTGCAGTCAGCGGCGCTGGGTGCCGGGCTAGCTCCTAACGCAGCCGCTCGCCACTCTGCCTGGCAGTCACATTGGCTGAACAAAGGCGCCGACCAAACTAAAGAAGTGCTTAAATGTGTTTGGTGTAAGAAGAGTTTTAACTCTATAGCTGATCTGACTATCCACATGAAAGAAGCAAAGCATTGCGGCGTGAACGTTCCAGTGCCGCCGCCAGGAGGAGCGCCCATCCCGCCTTCATTGCAGCCTCCTACTAGTTCACCATCCGCACCTTCGCATAACTCGTCTTCTTCTAGCGGTTCGTCCAAACCTAATCAGAGCGATCTGAACATGCTGATAAAGGAGAACATGCCCATTCCTAGAAAGTTGGTTAGAGGTCAGGACGTGTGGTTAGGCAAAGGCGCGGAGCAAACTAGGCAAATATTGAAATGCATGTGGTGCGCGGAAAGTTTCCGATCGCTGGCGGAGATGACCAGCCACATGCAGCGCACGCAGCACTACACCAACATAATATCTCAGGAACAGATAATCTCGTGGAAGTCTTCAGAGGAAGGGAAAAGTTCTAATGCAAGCGCACCGGGAGCAAACAACCCGGCGCCGCCCAATACCGGCACCAGTAGCCACGTCAGCGCCGTGCTTACCTGCAAGGTTTGTGACCAAGCATTTAGTTCCTTAAAAGAATTGAGCAATCATATGGTTAAGAATTCTCACTACAAAGAGCACATAATGCGCTCGATCACTGAAAGTGGAGGCAGGAGACGTCAAACACGCGAGAAACGGAAGAAGTCACTTCCAGTGAGGAAGCTTCTGGAAATAGAGCGAGCGCAACACGAGTTTAAGAACGGGGAGGGTAATGGTGTGCCAATGAGCAAACCCATCAGAGACTTCGGCGCTGGCAGCCGGATAACGTGCGAGAAATGTGGCGATAAAATAGAAACTGCCGTATTCGTGGAACACATCAGGCAGTGTATCGGAGCGCCCATGTCTAACAGTCAGAGGAACTTCCTGAAGAGTGCACTGCTCTCCAATAATATTATTCCTCCCGATGTGCCGGGCCACGTCACTCCCACCAGCCGTGACGGTCGTAAAAGCATCAACGAGGAACTTCCCTCCCCGGGTTCCGCTCACCACCGCTCCCCCTCCTCCGTGAATGATTCTTCCCCGAGTTCCAAAGATCCCAACGCGAGCAATGACAAGAGTTCGTCGCCTTCGGTTCTCAATGCCATAGAACAATTGATAGAAAAAAGTTTCGACACTCGGTCGCGACATTCGGTGCCGGGCATGCCGGGAGGCGCCTCTCACGCCCCCATCGGCTCTAGCATTCTCAAGAGATTAGGCATAGATGAGAGCGTAGACTACACTAAACCGCTGGTAGACCCGCAGACCATGAGCATGTTGAGGAATTACCACCATCAGCAGGGATATGGTCGCCGTGAGCGCAGCGGCAGTGAATCCAGTTCCATGTCCGAGCGGGGTGGCAGCAGAGTTGAATCTCTCACTCCTGATAGAAAGCTGGACGCGTATCACATGACTCCACGCACCACCCCGGACACGCGCGGCTCTCAAACTCCCGCATCCGAAGACCGTCCAGAGGTCCGGATAAAGAGGGAAGTGGAAGAGGAAGACCAGCGCGAAAACGGCGTGGATCTAAGCAACCAACCTGTGCGCGTCAAGACTGAGGTAGATGATGAAGAGGACCCACCGCGTCCCAGTAGCACTGCTGACGAAGACATAAAACCAGTGATGCCCAAACGTGAGAGTGAGGGTCCCAGTCCGGCCGCTAGTCCCCGGAGCCCTGGCAGTGATCGTTCAGGAAATACTCCAGGCGCAGAGAGGAAACCAGCATCTAGCCTGGGTGCATTGTCTTCTATGTTTGACAATCTAGCCGGAGGTGGGTCCTCCAGTGAACCCAGCTCGTCTCGCCGTGGTGGCAGCCACCCACTGGCTGCGCTACAGAAGCTGTGCGACAAGACGGAGACGACCCCGTCCCGAGCGCCTGCGCCAGCACAGTCGCCCGCCGGGCCGCCCAGCATCCTCACCTTTAGCTGGGCGTGCAACGATGCCGTAGTCACTGACTCCGTGATGAAATGTGCGCTTTGCGATACTCCCTTTATATCAAAGGGCGCGTACCGGCATCACCTGTCCAAGATGCACTTTGTGAAGGACGGGGCTCTGCCGGAGCCAGTGCCTCTGAAGGCCGCCTCGGGTTCGGTGGGCGCGGCCTCCCCTGGCACACATAAAGCCGCCTCGTCCGCTCCTTCACCCCAAGACCCGCGCAGTCCTTCGCAGCCATTCGACGAGAGCCCCCACTCCAAGTTCCTCAAATATACGGAACTGGCTAAGCAGCTCTCCAGCAAGTACGTGTAAAGGTCCTCGCGGCCGGCACTTGTGATCATACCATATCCTGCTACGTTAAACCTTGCTAGGGTTAGGTCGCCGCGGCGACGCTAAGTATTTTGAAACTCTTTGCCAATTTTATTATTTAGGTAATCGTACGATTAGTGAACACCGCATAGTTCGGATAGAGTAATTGATGAGTAGCTATTTAAGTATACGCCAAACGTTTTACGTTCATCGTAGGGTTAAGTGAATATTTTGTGAAACATTGCCTATAGGTGATCGGCGGCGGGCGGCGGGGTTGCCCGGGCCCCTGGCCGGTCGGTCGCTCGGGGGCTCTGGTTCCCGGGGGCTTGCGCGCTTCTCCCCGCCGCTCCTGACTTCCACACTACCTTGTAATTCCATTTCGATATTTGTAAATATAACAAAACACGTTAAGTCATAAAATTGCGATTCGATCTCTTTGTAAAATGTATATATTATTATTTTGCTAATGATTCTACAAAACGTTTAAAAATCAATTAAAAACGTAATGTTCGATTGGTCGCGGTGTTTTCGCGCGACTCGGGCCGAGTCGCCTCTCTGTATTTGCGTTTCGACTAAATCGTTGCAATATTGCGTTGCACTTTCGCGTTACTTAATAATTATTTTTATGTAAATCTGAATTAGGGTATAATGTGGTGTTTTAGTTTATGTATATTTTGAACTGTTTATTGTATTTGTTCAGAGATCCGTCGATGCCTATAATCTCGGAGATCCAATCTCGTACGTTTCGGCTCTCGTTGTACATACGACTATGACATAGGATGCAATATTATAAATCTCCTTAGTGTAAATTTCGCTGTAGGTCGCTACAGGCGTGGACGATGCTATTTATTATTTAGTGTTAAGTACATAATTTTAGGCGACTACGTCTGTGAACCTATGTATACCATTGTAACAGCGCATTAATCGGTTGTACAATCAACCCTATATTTAAAAAAAGTGATAATATGTTATACAGTCTCTTTTTCTTTGAAAATGAACGACTTAATGAAGTATACGTTTAATATACTGAAATATCTTCCAATTTGTAACAACAGATATACGATGATGTATATACGGTACTTGCGAGTGTAAAACTCTTTTATATTTAATGATAATGAAAAATAATAATAATAACATAAACTGTCTCTAAGTAAGTTTCAAATATGGAACTCGTGAAATGATTGTGAACTAAATATTTGTAACATCATTTTTTTAGTAAACTTTCTCGATGTATTTTAATAAAACGCTATATTTTGAAATTCGAATGTTTAGGTATTTGGTTATGTAAGAAAATGTTTCGTTAATATTCTCAAATATTTAGTTCGAAATGATGTTACGAATATTAATTTGAGGAATAAAATGAACAACAAAATTTTTAAATGATGAAGAAATATCATTTTAACGAATGAATATTGAGACAGGACAAATATTATGTATACGCTAGCTCCGATGAGGGACTTTTTGCTCATTCTTAAGGAAAATAAAAAAATGGTGTTGAAATATTGATTTTACCAAATTTAATAATCTTATTTAATATTTTATGTTGTATTTCAAAATGCAATTAAAAGCTCAAAGAAATATATATGTTACATACTTTAAACGATTCTTTTATTTATTTGAACCCTTTCTGGTAACACTGAAACCCGCATAGGTACTACATACTACACAACTCCACATAACATATCTATATAAACACATAGCTTACTACAAAATTATTGAAAAAAAAATGGCATCATCAAAATATGTGCAATCGATATTAAAAATTTCAGCAAAGATTTAAAGAGTTAGGCTGATGGTGATATTAGGAAAAAAATATAGTAATATTGTGTTGCTGAAATGACACCTCTGTGGCTTATACCTGAAAAGATAAAAAAAGGCCCTATTACAAATTACATTACATACTCCTTAAAAATTAAGATGTCAAGTAGCCCATAGCAGTTCTAAAATATTGACTACTCATATAAAAAACAAGCCCTAACCAGCAGTTCAATATGTCATATTCTCGAGAGGAAAATACCACTCATTTCTAAAGCATACACACATAGCCGTATAAAGAGGGGAGCCGACTTGGCCGTGCCCACCCCAGACTTGCTTGAGGTCCACACTGCACCCCCTAGAAAATGACTAGCTACGGCAATACATCTGAAAATATAATTTGCTCATCTCGAGCATATACCACTACGGGTATTGACCAATTTTTTTTGGTATCCCGCCCTCACATTCGAAACTGCAACACCGGTAAGTCGGAATCGAATGAAGCACGCATTTTATGACGCTGAGCGGTAGGTTTGGCAAGTCTGTGATTGCGTATTTTTTTATTCAGGCATTGCAAAGTATTGGCAGCGACTGAATGCATAAAGCAGCAGACCGAGATCTGTGGCGTATCTTGGGAGAGGCCTATGTCCAGCAGTGGACTGCAACTGGCTGATGATGATGATTGCAAAGTGACTCCTCTGCACCTGATAGTAAGCGGAATGGAGTCATGATAGTGTCGAATGACGAGAGACAGTTATTCCTAGCCAGTAGACACAATTATGCCGGCCTGTTTGAACCGGATATACACAGCTGATCCCGGAACGCGGCACACTGACGTGTGCCACTATGGCCCGTTTTAAACCTTTACGGTGGTCGCTATCCGGGCGGATAATAACCCCACCAATCAACGCTATTCTATCAACGTTACTTTGTATATTAAGTGTTAAAAACAAACTATGGTCGAGCTGCCCAATCGTAAACGCCTAAACAATACTAACAGCACTCGAAACTAATGAATTTTCGACCGACTTTAAAAAAAGAGGTTTTTAATTGAATGCATATGTGTTTTTATAGAACTGCACATTGATAAATACACTTTTATGTAAAGAACAGTGCTTGCATATTACTTGGTGTTCGAAATAGACATGCTAATGGTTCCCAGACTGACTGACGAGCAACTTCATAGTAATGTCACTGCGAGGGTATTGGAGCAAAATTACACATATGCATTATATTTGCCGAAAATAAATTATAATGGAACTAGACGAGTTCCAACTTGACCCATGAAGATCTCATACTACATATTGAGAGTTCCTTTCTAATGGTGATTAAATCCATAATTCTATGGTTTATTTCAATTTGAGGTTGGCAATAAAAAAAATTCAAGCTTGTAATTTCATTTAGTTTCTACAATCCAATTTGTTGTGATTGGCCGTGTCGTTCACAAGATACACGTGCTATATGAATAAAATAATATCTTTAGCCGGGTGATAGAAAAGAAAAGTAACGTAAATAATTTCAGGAATTTAGTTTCTACAGCCAGCCTCCCGTCGAAACTTCTAAGGATTCTGGGTAAAACGTATTAAACATATTTATCTTCTTCTTTGTCGGTATCACTCTTGACAGAGTCGTCGTGGTCATCACTTCAGGTGTTGGTGGCAAGCTTCACAACACGCCGCCACTCTTCTCTGATGGCCGCCTTCCTCGTGCATTGAAGTAGTGATGATGAGCCATTTACTGCCGCTTTTATCTGGTCAATCCACCTCATAGGCGCTCTTCCTCGTGGCCTGGTACCCTCAACCCTTCCTTGGACCACAAGTCGCTCAATAGACACCTCCCCTCGGCGGCATACGTGACCAAAAAAGGTGAGGATACGAGACTGTACCAAAGATGATAAACGCTGCATAATGCCGAGTTCTCGAAGTATAGACTCGTTGGTACGGAATTCAGTCCACGATACTCCGAGCATTCTCCTCCAGCACCACATCTCTAGGGCATCTATCTTCTTCTTCTCAACTTCTCGCAAGGTCCACGTTTCTGCGGCGTACAAGAATTTGGGGAATACAAGTGTTTGAACTAGCCGGATTTTTGAGGCTCTGATGTTGCGATTCCTCCATATTTTCCTCAACTTGTCCATCGCAGACCTAGAAATTTCCATACGCCTCTTCACTTCGTCGAAACATATTTATCTGTTATTATACAATTGATAGGCTAAGTACTTAGGGTTTTTCTATTATTTTAAAGATTGTGGTTCATGCTGTGATTGCTTATAACCAGAGTTGCAATTACAATAGATAGTATAATATAAATATGTGTAGATTTTAAAAGAATTATTGTAAACTCCGTTAGCAATCCTTAACCAATAAATAAATAAATAATATACCTATACAAAGCTTAACCAGACCAGGGTCGTTGCCAAGATACCTTCCCAATCGTTAACGCTAAAGTTATGTATGAGAATGGCATAGCGATAGACTTATCGATACGATATGTAATTCCCATACTTACTATTTTCTGTCATCTATCACTGTTAACGATTGAAGAAAAGCATCTTGGCTACGGCCCTAGGGATTCAAACCCATAATTCTATAGTTCACAGTCTATACTACCTCATTGGCAACAGCATCTTGACATGGGATTGTTGTGGTTGCAGAAATATTGGTATTATTGAACGGCAAATAACACGTAAATCAAGAAGTTCGTCGTTTGTTCCCATCTTTGGGCATAGGCTCCCCAGTACCAGCTTCTCCCTCTTGACCGTATTCAACGTCGGGCAGCTCGTATCGTCGACGACCGTATTCTTTCCGATCGGCTTGATCCTTTGGCTTTGCGTAGAGATGTAGCATCGCTCTGCATTCTCTATCGCCTTTACCATGGGGAGTGCTCTGAAGAATTGTTCGGACTTATCCCTGCTGCTGAGTTCCGTCACCGTACATCGCGGCAGAACTCCAAATTCCATCCACATCACCTCGGAGGTTGGCAATCCACCACTGTACGTTTTAGCCGTAATTTTTTGCCACGTACTACTAAACTATGGAACCAATTGCCGCCAGCAGCATTTCCGGAGAGATACGACCTGGCGACCTTCAAAAAAAAAGTATTCCTACCTAAAAGGCCGGCAACGCATCTCTGTGCCCCCTGGTATTACAGATGTTCATGGGCGGCTGTGATCACTTACCATCAGGTGAACCGTACGCTCGTTTGCCCCCTATATCATAAAAAAAAATATATTGTTGGTGCAGTTCTTTTTGTAGCTTACAAGGCAAGGCACATCTCTTGCCGATTATGTTAGGCATACTGAGCCTTAAATCTACAGCATTATTGGTTTCAGCATCTGATATCATTGACGCTATATCGACAGAGCAACTGATTCAAAAGATAGAAAAAATAAAAAAAAATAACATATGTGTGAAATTGTTATTAAATATTCAAAACGTTTATGCAGTTAATAAAACAGTACTGTAGGAACCGAAATGAATTTGAGAAAACTGACTTTAAAACTCAATTGTAGGTATTTATTATATTATCAACTAAATCCTTAAACGAAGCTCTGTTTTCAATCCCTGTCAATCTAAAAATATGTTATTTCCTTCCTGCAAGTTCGCAGATATGGGCAAATCACGCACAACCTTCTATGAAGAACAACAAAGGGTTTACAAACCATGATCCCGATACCTCAACACCGCAGCTTAAATCAGTGCCTCAATGCCCAAAGACACGTCTTAACTCCCTAAAACCTGCCCTTAATCATTCTAATGACGTCATCTGTCGTCGTTTACGCGCTTTTCCTACCAAAGCACGCTTACATCGACAGTTTGACAAATATTGTACATTGATGGCTTAGTACGTGTAAGTAAGATCGGCTGTAGTAGAAAGCGTCGATGGATGAGTGTGAAGGGTTATCGTCGAGTGGGGGTGAGGGAAGGAGTGAAGGACGGGTCGTCAGTCAAACTCTTGTAAAGCGCTCGTCGCTACAGGTAATGGAAACTCACGGGAAGATATTTCAGACGTGCACCCAGATATTTTTGAGTGATTCCAAAACAATTAAAGATGACTTCGTTTTTAATTTTATTAACTGTTTTCTATTCTATTAATAATTTACCGTGCTGGTTTGAACAATACATTTCGATTACAAAAAGCAAAACATATTCAAAATTCGGATATTATTAAATAGAAAAACTAATTAGCTACTTTTTTTTAATTGATAAGTAATAATGTAGTTGATCCATAATAAAGTAATTAAAGGTTTATATTTTCGAACTTAGAAGCGTACATTAATAAACCCGTCATATTAATATACACACACGTGCGCATAACATACATAATTAACATAAAAGGCTACTGAATATATACGTCTTACGCACGCATTCAACGTGGAACGTTACACAATGTCGCCTTTTATGAGCCGAAATTACGACTTGAGTAGTAACATAATAATAAAAATAAATTATTTGTGCAATATTTTGACAGTAATGCTATTTAAATATTTGACTTAAAATATAATAACATGTGATTTCCCTGTACATTGGTGCAAGGATTTTAACGTAGAATGCTTATTAGGTAAGTGGTAAAGAGATACTTGAAAAGCACATAAAATGAAAGCAATAATTTGAATTTTTAAACGACTTAATAGAACATTCAATTTAAAAACTGCGTTAATTATAAGTTTATAAACATGAAACACGAATCCCAAAAAGTACAAAAACGCGACGTTCAAGTACAAAATGATGACATGTACTATTTCGCAACCCGGCCAACATTTGAACAAGACAAACGGCCAAAGCCCGCCAACGTTCTGTCATTGCATCTAATAATGGCGACTAATTAAAATGACGGTTTGTTTTATACCATCAAATTAATGGTGACCACAACCGGGGGAGGCCATTCCCGCGATTTACGACCCACCCCTAGACGGATAGTTTGATTTACTGCCACTCCATCATCTTTTTATGGCAGAACGAAATAATACCTTGTTGTTTTTATTTTTTAATTATAGTTTTTATTTTCGAGGTTATATATTACCTGTTCTTTTGCCGTTTTTGATTTTAAAATATTATTCCATGCATTGTTATTTTAACCTATCAATATTCGCAACGTGATCACGGGAGAACAAAATGTCACTTGCCAATTAAGCGGAAGTCGTTTTTACACGCCTAGCCATAGGATTCTAATAAGAAATTTGACATGGCAGTTGTCAAGCTGACATGGAATATTGAAAGTTTAATTGGCACTGTAACATTTTAATACTGACTTAAATGCCAATCCATTTATTTTATGTAGAATAAAGTCTTAAAATATTTAATTCTCAGCCTGTTTTTAAAATAATAGCTATAATAAAATAGGACGAACTCGACAGATAATACAAATTGATCTGCTCTATTATTTAAAACCCTATAACATTAAATAAAGCGGCGATAGCCTAGTTGGGAGTGGAACGGACTACAGAGACGAATGTCCGCAAAATGTTATGTGTGTATTCTTTATGAATTATCGCTCGCTTTAACGGCGAAGGAAAACATCGTGAGGAAACCTGCATATGTGAGAAGTTCTCTATAGGAATTTCGAAGGTATGTGAAGTCTGCAAACCCGCACTAGGCCAGCGTGGTGGACTAAGGCCTAAAACCCCTCTCAGTAGTAGAGGAGGCCTGTGCTCAGCAGTGGTCAGTATATAATACAGGGATGATATGGTAATATTAAATAAGACAATATATTTTTATGATTATTGATTCTTTGTGTTAACGATCTAGGTTGACGCAATTTGATAACTTTGGTTTCATTTGATTTTTAACATATCAAAATAACGCATTAACATAATTAAGTTATTCAATTGGTACTAAAATTTAATAGTGTTCAAATGGTACCAAATATTAATATTAATTTATTATCAATAAAATATCACATCACTTGAGATTTTGACGTGGGCGTTTGATATACGACAAAATGGAATTTCTAACCTCAAATACCGGTGTAGTGTCCTTGACCTACACGGTGCAAGATTGTCTAACTAGCGACCTGACCCCGCTTCGTACAATTTAAATATCAATCACTAAGTAATAAGTGGTCACGTGTAAGTAGTAGTACTTTGTCTTTGCGCTTTGTCTATATCAGCCACTGAGTTCTGTGCAAGTAGTACCCAAGCAATTTTATATTATGGATTGATAAATTTTAGCCAATGTACATTGTTTAAGCATTATGAAACTTAGCATCTAACGCCTCGGGTAGAGCAGTGTGCTGTGTTTAGTTTTGGCAAGTACAGGGTGGTTCAAGTAGAAAGTCGATCAATGCGTATTGTGTATTTCGATGGTCGCCAGAGTTATGCCGGCTTGTAAACCTGGACTACACAAGCCACCTATTTCAACATCCAACTATAAATATGTATATGTATACTATATGTATGTATCCTACTGTTAAAGTTAACTGCGTTAACTTAAAGTTGTGTTGATCTTGTTCCTGTTTAGAAGCGCTTTAAGCTCCGGCATGACGGTGAAGATATTAAGGTTTCGGGCACATATGACATTTTAGCAACTGAAAATATGATACAGTTGGATGTGTATATTATAATGAAGCGATTGCTTGCGGTATTAACAGACTTGTAGAGGTCGTCCATAAAGTCTAAATTTCTATATCAAAACTCAACACAGCAATAACAATGTCTCTTATGGTTTTGAGTCGGCATAATTGTGTTAACTGCCAAGGAGAAAATCGCAATTTTATCTGGAAGCAACCCCACTTATGATCAGAAAGTAACATTTTTGTATATGCCACCCCCATAAATATAAAATTTTGTTTCACATTGATTTTGTAATTAATATACACATCAGTCATTACAGTTCTGTCTCCCAAGAATTGTATGTTATTTATAAGATTTTTACATCAGGACCAGCAACTTTCGTTTTCATAACACACAGATCCAAAACAAATATTTGTCTTTGTGCGGGAATCGGACCCGAAATAATCTTAGGTTTCAATTTCAAATCAAATATAGAATAAAAACTCATAATTAAAAAAAATCTCGCTACTCAACATCTTTGAAATAAAACCTAACCCTTAACAGCGCCATGAGTAACTTAACCAAACACTAACATTTCCCAAAAACTTTATCTCTAAAAAGCAACCCGTCAACGCGGGTGCTGACTGATGGGTCCCCGCGACCCCGGTCGTTGAGTAAATAGCCAAGATTGTGAACAATAAATGATTTAGTTCAGGTCGTGGTAATAAGTGGAGTGATGCGAGTCGCCGGCCGGTCGTTTGTCTCCCATTCGAGATCGAGAGACGTTTTTACTGTTTCATTTGGTGTAACAAGTTGTATGAAATGGAGTAGTTTTTTTTATAATGAGTAATGAGTGCCTGATACAATACAAAGTGAATGCGCTCGTATGGAGATGGTAAAGTGGCCTGTATGAGATGTAATGCCTGGTAATGATGCAGGATGTCTAAGGGTGGTATTAATAAATCAAACTCAAGTTTTGGTCAAATCTCAAGAAGACATTGAAAGTATTGAACTATTTAATAAACAAAGCTTAAGCTGTAATTTAAGAGTTTGTCCACAGCTGGGTAAGCGCTGTTACATAAACAAAACTTAGCTGTCAAAATCCGTCTCATATTGTTACTTAAGATGCCATTTGAGCTGATGTTAATATTGGTTTATTAAATACCGACTATCCTAAGATGCTGATCTTAGCTTTACTTCGTCTCAGCTGATATCGCACTTCAGATTCAAATTGAGTTGCATCTATAAATACGGTCCTTAATGTCCTACAAATAAACAGGTATTGGCTACTTTATGACGTCATAGATGACATTATGAAAAGTTTGCTACCTGTATTCACAAACAATACTGTGAGGACGCATAGTGCGCCAGAATGCATCGTGTCGGCAATTTCTCAGTTTTCTTTGGCGTTGTTCAGCTTCGTTTATCTGACGTCCACCACCACCACCATAACAGCCCTGCATTATATACTCCCCACTGCTGAGCACGGGCCTCCTCTAATACTGAGAGGGTTTAGGCCTTAGTCCACCACGCTGGCCTAGTGCGGGTTGGCAGACTTCACATACCTTCGCAATTCAGAGAACTTCTCAGGTATGCAGGTTTCCTGACGATGTTTTCCTTCACCGTTAAAGCGAGCGATAATTCACAAAACATCCAATTTGACCGCCAACTGAAGCAAAATTGTATTTCAATATATCCAATCACAGTGCTCCTTTGTCTACACACTATGAAGTCTCATACCGAAACCACTGAGAACTAACTTATTATCATAGCATTAGGCAATACTGAGCCAAGTAACGTTTGTGAATACGGACTTTAGTTAACTTTTTTCTTTGTTCAAGCAATCCACTAATAGCCAGTACTATCAACTCCGCATAGAATCCGTATCGCACTCATAGCTTGTCGCAACAAACGGCCACTCGGCGGCATCTGTCGGCCTGATGGATGACGGGACATGTGTCCATTATCGGGCGCACACTGCTCCTGCATGGACAAAGACGCGGGAAAAAATGTGTGAAATTGACACCGTCATTTATCAAATTATGCGATTTGGCCAAGTGCAATAAATTTTGGTCATAAATTTTTTTGTATTGCAGAAGGGAGGATTTTTTTTCGCAAATAAAACACATTTACTATGACTCGGGTAATGTGGTATGAATTTAAATTATTTATTATTAAACTTTCTATTCGAAATTTTAATGTATGTGTGTAAATGTCTAAAGTTTTATATTTTGGAATATTAGATTGTCTCGTTGTATTTATAAACCAGGTCATATTTGCAAATACAAGTAATTAATAGAATATTCTATTAGTTCGACAAATTTCAACTTTTCGTGATTCGAATGATTCAACGTGAAATATTGAGGTCAGAATTAAATTAGTTTTTCTTTGCCAGATGTTCAAACAGCCTAAAATATGCCTAATAAATCTACTTACACGGCCCAAATGTCTTTTTATTTAATGAGTGTATTATTGTATATGTAAAATTAGTTTTCGTAATACTTTAAAATACCTACATTAATGTGTTTATATGTAACGAATTAAAAAGCAAGCATTTTAAGGAATATTAGGTACGTATGATTTACTTAAAAACCATAATTGAAATTTCTACCAGACACTTTAAAACACAAATAATAACTCAATAAAAAGCACACTCCAACAGAATCTGTACATTCAACGCGGCCACTATGATAAAATCGATACTATTTCAATTTTAAATCGATACCAACATTGTCCGCAGTTCACGCACCACTGTGCACGGTTTGACGATGACGGATGACAGACGGACGCGCACTTCCGCGGGTGGGGTGGGCCCGCAAGACCCGTCCAGATATATTCATGTCTATCAATCCACCGCGACGTTGACGGGTTGCATGAAATGGCCGCTGATATTTTGGACCGGCGTCATTGTTTTCGTTAACCCTGTAGTGCTGTTTTCTGTTTAGGTAGAATTTCAAATCTACACCTATATCAAAACCGATACTGAAACTATTGAAGATAACATCATACATAACAACAATATACCTGAGTACCTAACATTTTAGGATTAATATAATAATTATGGTAACCATAATATGTTTATTGATAATTTAAAAAAAACAATAGCTAAATGTACCTATTTTATTTTTAATTATTTCCTTTGCTGTTAAATAAGCATAACTTTTTTTTAATCTTTTTTATGACAACACAAATGTCATCAATGTCGGATAAGGAAAATCTAACGAGGCTACTTTTTCAACTGCGTCACTGTGCAGTAGTTTTTCTACTTTAGAATATTGATAAAATCAATAATAACCTTATCTGAATAACATTAAGATCTTTTTTCTTAGATGTACAGGGTCAAGTCTACTAACATTCGAGACATTGAACTAGTGGCAGAAATCTCACAGCAACACTTAATAAAAACAATAAAGCAGTATACCTACTTCTTATAACACACGAGTGACCTCTAGCGGCGTTTTCGCCATTTACGGTGGCCGCTTTCCTGCCGCCTCGGTGGCGTAGTTGTATTGCGTGCGTGGTTCACCGCTCTAACGTCCCGGGTTCGATTCCCGGGTCGAGCAAAGTAATATTGGTCTGGAATCTCTGCCTACCCCTTCAAAGACAAACGCGTATGTGATGAGAGACCTATAGTGTGTTTTTCCCCATTTGCGGTAGTCGCTTTCCTTCTCTATACCTACAAGATACATAATTATACAAAAAATCATTAACAGAGTTCTCCGCGGTTGACGGGTGATTGATGTGTGACGCGTGACGTCACGTCGCGTCCATTACTACTTGACTTAATATTACTTGACGTGTCCAGTAATCTGGTTATACATATTACTGGCAATGTATAAAATAAATTGACAAAAAAAAAATAGAACGTAGGACTCTACGAGACGACTGTTTCTCGTTGCCGGAAGTGACTAATCAATTCAAAATTTTATATAGTTACTGACAGATACTGACAGGTCACTACTTTCAGGGAGTATCTTAAATTAACCTACAAATTTACATTAAATAAATAAAATAAAATAAATCTTTATTTGAACCACATTAATTAAAAATACTAAAACAAAAGTGTACGATAATAGCTGCTGTAGTTAAACATTGCCTGCACAATGAAACCATTTACTAATTGACTAGCTTTTGCTTGCGGATGCGGCCTTGTGAAAAAGTGTTTCTGGTATAAAAGTCCCGCTATATGTTTTCTCGGGATAAAAAGTACCAAAATTACATCGGAATCCGTTTGGTAGTTTTTCAGTTTACAAACAGACAGACAGACACGGCGCTGGGGACTGTTTTATAATTGATATATAAGGTACAAAGCGATAAAACACTGATTAGTTTATATAATATGGTGCTATCAATAAACAATATTAGGGTTTCATACAAGCTACTAAGGCTAAGATATAAGATACTCGAAAATACAAGATAAAAAATGTAATTATAAAACAAAAACATTACAATAATTACCCAGCATTAATACACAAATTCATTAACGACGCCACGCCGCGTCGCGTCCACTGATTGACGTGTGATTGATGCCTGACGCGTGACGTCACGCCGCGTTCATTTATTTCGTGTTGCGTCATTCAATCAATAACTTGAGTCAGTTCTTTATATCAGAATCAGGGCCTGTTTCAAAAAGTTTCAAGTAATTTTGTTACCAGTTATCCTATTAACCGGCCAATGTAGATAGTACTAATTTTATTACGATTTATTTGGGAGCATTTATTAGAGAGTGACTTTTGTATTTGATCGGCTTTTACATTTACGTTATGAATAAAGAATACTTTGTGTTTGAGTTTGACGTGACGAGTATAATTTACTTCGAAACTGAGAAGCCCTTAAGGTTTTATTTTGTATCATAAGGTTGGTATGGTGATGGTGGCTAGGAAGGCTATCACGGCTTTGATTCCTAGACTGGGAATCAATTTTGAGTTTATAATACATCGTGTAGGTACTTTTTAATACATATGTTTTTTTGAGGAATCAAGTAGAAAACTTTAGCTTTATTTTGTCTGTACACACGGCGAATAAATGAAGGGAGGAGAAATTGGCTCGCCTGATAGCAAGCATATAGTTTAGCAACAGTATTTTGAATTTTGAACAACAAAGTTTTACATTGCATCGTCACTCTCGAAATGCATAATAATTACTCTGGATACAATGCCTTTTAATCGGATAGACAACCGTGTACACATTGCTTGAAGGCAGAAATAGACAAAGCGGTACCTACCCACACGAATTTGCATGCCATAAATCTGCATCGGAGCTGTAAAAGTACATTATGAGTATTACATTCTTTATTTCATTAGATTTAACTTGAACTTTTAAAGCATAACTTACTTATTTTAGAGGTCACTTGGATACGATGTCCTTGACCTACTTCCGCGTACAATAACAAGGAATTACGAATGTAGGGCGCTTTTCCTCATGGAATTTTCAATACGGCAAACCAACGAAACTTGGTCTTGAAAAGTAATCTCCGTAGAGGCAGTGGGTTCGAAACCATCAGCTATCTATTTTAGCAATTCAGAGGTTTGAATTACTTACACGATTTATTATTTCCCTACCAGGGCATCAAACCCAGAAGCATGATTCACAGCCCAAATACTCCACTAGAGTAATTTAATTTAATTACCGCTTAACTGATTTATTTCCTCATTTTAATAGGGTATCGTGAAAAACTCCCATAAGGTAGAGACCAAATGTTTGTAGTCCGTTGTTGAGTGCGTGTTGGCGACCCCTGAAATATGAGTGGCAGTCACCGGCAACGGTGATTGATGGCCGCTGACTGACGTGTGCACGGACTGGGGTGCGGTGGGACTGGGGACTGTGGTGGAAGAGGTAGCGGAGATGGTAACACATTTAAATTTTAGTATTTATTCATCAGGTGCACTATGATCACTTGTCGTGCCCGTATATGACAAACCTAACCTGAAAAATATACATTTGAATAACGAAAACCCCATCCAAATCGGCGGCGGCCAAACAAACTTACATACATATGGGTCGAAAACAGAAAATATTTTTTAAAGTCAGTTAAAAAGAACTAAATACCAGGTATTGGAATTTGTGCTCGATGTAGCGTTAAGCTCGACTCTATCATCACTTGATTCCACCACCAACAACATCGGAGTGTGTACTAGTTACAAACCTAACCATTCGGAGATAAAAGCATGCGCTTTCAAATACTAAACACTTCGTAATATAAAGGTAAGATTGGTAGACTAAGACAAAAAAATAAGATTTCAATTTATTTGCATAAAATAGTTACTTCTGTATCTGTACTCGTAAGGACTTAGTCCTCAATTCTAATTGTTAAAGGGTCAGCAGTAGTCAACCTATCAAATCTCATAAGCCTATGACTTATTCCACCAAGCGTGGTTTGGTTGCTCAAAGTAAACTGAGCTCGCAGCGGCCGAGCTCCTTTAATATTAATTTACAAATAATTGATTATTCTAATGGATATTAACCGACTATTTATTTTGTTATGGTTATTAGGTTATCGTTTAAAATCCGAGAGGGGGGACGTATCAGTAGTAATATAAGTCGTATTTGCAGTTTTGTCGACGATGTCCGGTTCGACTGGAGTGGTATCATGACAGAAAACCAGAGTGAAGTAACATTTTTAGATTGCGTGCAGTAAATAAGGTTGCCAGAGAACTCAAAAGTAAATAACGCTCTTATTATGGCTCGCATTATTAAGCACAAGATCCATTTACTGGTTTACTTGCCTTTGCTACAAAAAACCTTCTTAGCTTCTGTTTAGTATCAGCCCGGAATCTGGTATTTGTGCCCGATATAGCGATAGGCTTACCCCTTATTACATCATGGAATGGAATATGCACGGCGAAAAGTGGGTGCAGTAGTTGCGCCTCTGCCTACCCCTTCGGGGATAAAAAGCGTGAGTGTGTGTGTGTTACAAAAACACCAAATTTGCCCTGCTTTAATCCACATATAAGAGCTGATATTTCAATTAGATTACTACATTTTTAATCTTGACCATTACTCTACATAATATACCAAAACTGCAGTTATGCGATAAAACTTATCTGACCTGATAAACATCACCAAATCTTCAAATACAAGCCATCTTGGCTTCTTTGTACAAAACACATCAAGAGTGCAGTAGTTCTACGATTTAATGTGTCCTGATAACCAGTCCATAACCATCAAATCAACATATCAGTCTCCATTAGTACACCACAATTGCCATAAAGCGCCACCCCACGTGTAGGGCATGTGACAATCGATCGGCTCCCACGAGCAGAACGGTTTTTGTACCACTTGGACTTATTAAGCGGTGTTCGTTGATAATTGTAGGATGGGAAATATGGATACGACGGTCTGGAGAATCATGGAAATGTTGGTTGGAGATTTTGGACTGATTTATTTATTTATTTATTTATTATTAGGTCTACAATCAATCACACACTATAACATCAACTAAAATATACAGAGAATTCAAAGAAACTAAGTCTAAGTACATGATTGTTAAAAAGTACACACAGCATTCACTGATACATTGAGAAGTAATCTATAACGCCCAGATTGCATTGGCTGCAACCTACAAACCGAAGTATAAAAGTATCATCAGCATTATCATCATCAGCACCATCATCGTAAGCCACGTGAATGAATTACTGAACAGGCGTCACCTAAAGATTTCCAAAATATTGAACAAATTTTATTGGTAGAAGAATATTTGAAACCACCCTGTAGTGTTTGAATCTATTTATTAGATACTATACACTGTCTGACGTACACCAGTAGAAGGAGTTGCCGTCAATCTGTCAATCGTAGTTGTCAGTCTGGGGGCTCAATACATGACGGTGCGAATTGGATGTGCGCCTGCACTCGGAGCTGTGTGTAGTGGTGAGTCAGTCAAATATAGCTATTATATCCTTGGTGTAAGCACCACATTTGCAAGGACAAGCAGTCATTACACACCCAGATAGCGACAACATACACAAAGTATATATCCGCCATAGCAGCCCACGTAAATGTGTTGTGTCCTGGGATCAGTCTGTGTATATCAGGTTTTGAACAGGCTGACACAATTGTATCGACTAGTGAGGGATACTCATTGCTCTTCAGTCTACACTCTATCTCGACTCCATTCCACTTGGTTGATCACTTCAGGTGCAGTGGAGTCACTGTGTCGATAAGTCCCTCTTGGCAGTTTTAAGATACCACTATCTATATTATCTCACAGCACTGTGTCCTCACTACTGTGTTCCGGTTTGAGACTTTGAATCATCACCATCATCATCATCAGCCACATGGCGTCAACTGTTAAACATAGGCCTCCCCTAATGATTTCCAGACGGACCTATCAAAAGCGGTCTACATCCAGCGTGTTCTTGCGACCTTTATCAAGTCGTCTTGAATACTGAAGTCAATATTTTTTCGAACCTTATGCGACTTGATATTCAACGTCTTAGGGTGACGAATGCTTTTCGGTATCATCCAGTATATTATGTAATTATATAATATTCAAGCAATCGTGGAATTTACAATAAGGTTAGATCAGCTTGTGTCGTCATTTCATTGTAAAATAAGTAATAAAAATAGAACGAATGACGCAAATACAAAAAAACGTAATCTGCACTTACTCACAAAAAGGTGATAATAAAAGAAATTAAGGCCCTTGACCGTAAATCAGTGGCTTGGATTTTCAAGTTTAGATGTCTCTAATCACTTTTTAATAGAATTTTTATATTTATCATCAACATAATGGATATTTGTAATATGTAAATTACTTTGTTAAATATTTTGGTGAATTTGAAATCTGTAGCCAAATGTAGCATTTTTGTTGTTATTCGTGTATCCGATTTATTCTATAACCGGCTAGATAGCAAAGATATGTCTAGATTTAAGTTAATGTTTGCAACCCAAATAGGTCACTTACAGGTGAGCTTGTACACGAAAAAGGTGCAAAGATCCTACGGAAACTGCCTAAGATGAAAACACAAACGCAAAATTTTAAAAACTTATAGACTTATAGGGTCGTAAATTCCTCATATTAGATTCCAATTTCAAATGGATAGAATTTATCGAGATGGAGTTCAACAGATATACTTGCTTTAAGTTTACATACATTCTTTTTATACTGCTACATAGCATTTGTCACATTGACTGAAATAACATAAATTTATAATCGTATGTGGGACAAGGCACATCCACACGTCGCTATCTTGCGCCATTACTCTCGCGAGATTACCGCGCAGCATCTTTTGACAATTGATTTATGTCCGTCAAGTCTCGTCACAGTGGCGGCTGCGCGGGCGCATCTGTGCGCTCCCCCGCGCCCGCGACGCACCCGCGCTCGCCCACGCTTGTAGAGGTCAAAGATTTGGATGAAGTAGATGTTACGTATTGGTTTAATTGTTAATGAGGTTTAGGTCATGGATTGGGTTTCGAAGGGAATTAATATAAGTAGTTAGTTCAACATTTTATGTGCATTTTGTAAAATAATTTTATCAGGACTATATGGTTCAAAAAGGTTGAAATTAGTCGTCAGGCTGAATTAAGCCAATTCCTATCAGCGTATTTTAAAATTTAAAGTATATTAACTTAGGCTCTATATTGGAGTGGTAGTGGGAAGAAGTGTTTACTAAGTATTACAAAGAGGTAAAGTTCATCGTTATATGTATAGTGTGATCATCTTAATCATTGGTTTAATTCTGAAAACAGTTTCACTAAAAGACAGCCCTACCCTTAATGTTACAGATTTACTTTTCTCCCAAAAACCGACTTTACGCAGACGTCAACCAAAACTATAATTGTTTGGCACTTGTTCATTCTTAAGTAACCAGTAAGCACTTCAATGATTATATCTACCTACTCGCAGCTCTCTGTGTTTTTATTCATCAGTCCAACGCAGTAAAGAGGACGATACATCACGAAAAACTGAAATAGTCACGACAAGTCTGCGGGAGTGAGTCTCAGCAAAAAAATAACTATATTTACATATTTTTGTAATGTAAACATGTTTGTCATTGTTCTATTTTATTTATATTGGGGGGTTTGTTTTAAAAATTATTGACTAGAAAATATTTGAATGTACTTAGTCTAAAGCAAATGGAAGTTTACTCACGTGAGATATCTAGAAGCCTAAATGACCTAGAGGCTTTTATTAATTCCATATTTTTTAAATATCATAGATCACACAACTATAAAAAATAACAATAAAAAGTAAGTCATAGTCATAGTTACATAAACATCATTCAAAATCGAGAAAACCAGAATCGACAGCCTTTTATCGATAGTTTTTGAAACCGATAACAATAATATCTAGTAGGATGAAACCCATTGGAAAAGGAAGAAAATATAACAAAAATGAAAGGAACAATAATTTGCGGGTGATCTGAGGTCGGGAAGTGGAAGGGGGTGAGATTTTAAGGGTAAAAATGCATTTTCTGAGAACATTTACCACAGTAATGTATATTTTTTTTACACCATCAGAAAATAAAGATTTCATCGAACAAAAAGCCCACCGACTTTTTTTAAAAAATGGTGATATTATGACGGGAGAATTTTCGATTAAAAATTAGGTTGGTTTTTCGATATTAAGTCAAAATAAGCTGATAAAATAAATATTTAAAATCAAAAAATTACAGAGTGTTTGGGACATAAAAAGGTAAGCTTTCACCATTAACGGGAAAAATATTTTTTTTTTCGTAAATGATAAAAATAAAAACCACTTCCCGACCTCAGATCGCCCGTAAATTATTTTTCCTTTCATTTTTGTTATATTATCTTCCTTTTCCAATGGGTTTCTTACTACTATTATTATTTTTTTACTTTTTAGCATTTCAAAGGCTTCAGCCCTGATCTATTTTAAAGATACTGCCAGATACAGTTTTGGCTAACTAAATTGATCAAATGGCCCCCCGAGGCAATTCTTGTGCTTTGGGTCTTCACACCCAATGCACGCCCATGCGCGGGGGAACATTAGTCGCGGGCCGAGGCACACAGTCAGTGTGTATACCTCTTGGTTGCATAACACATTGAGGCCTAAAAGGGCCCGCGAACATTTCCTGGCACCCTTTTCCTTTCCGCCCATCCTGAGAACCTTTCTCCACTCCCCACCTTTCCTTCCATCATCCTTTTCCGCTTCCTTCCCAGGCCCCTGCAGTCGTCAAGCCGGGGGACTCCAGTATCCCATTCGCAGGTTTCCCTCGGTGTTGACTGCAGGATCGCCTACCGAAAAAAAAAAAAAAAAAAAAATTGATCAAATGAAAATAATGGTGGAGGTGGAAAAATGTGAACACGTTTCAATCATTCAACTACTTTCAGAAAAACCAGGGATTTTGAATAAGGATACATTTCCAACATGTGACTGATGGTCATGTATCATCCTTCAAAAAACCAAACACATCACGCCTTCATCCCCGAAGGAGCAGGCAGAGGGGCGACTAAGGTCACTTCAAGCGAACCATAACAATCAACATACATTAATAAAAATCGGGATATGTGGATTCAAAACAAAGATTTAATGTCTCGAAAATCCTTTCTATTGCTGGTCATATTGACCTTGTCTTCCACCCTTTCCGTTATCCACGGAGGCAAGCTTCAACCCCGCTGTTTGCGCTACTAGTCCGTGCCTGTTACCTTTTTTTTCATTTTTGAATGATGAGACGAGCATGCCGTTCACCTGATGGTAAGCGATACGACCACCGATAAACAGTAGCAAAACCGTCCAGCACCTTGACTTACAAAGTACTGTGTGGCATTCCACTGCGCTCATCATCCTGAGACATAAGATGTTAAGTGTCATTATGATCAGTAGTTACACTGGCTACAATGTCCTTCAAAAGCAGCAAGTCTTATTCATGAAATACACCTCGTTAATTATGATTTTCTTATATTTCGTCCTGTCATACTAATAAAGATATTTATTTTATTTCTCAATACTTATTACGAGAATAAATTACCTGATGCTCATAGTCTCTTAAAACAATACCTCGAAGTAATGTATAATTAACAATGTGTCTGGCGGTGGCAGGTGATGGACGCATGATAGATGACGCGCGACACGACGCGACATTGACGGAGCAGTGTCGCGCGTCATATAAAATGACAGCGAAGGGTGACTGTATGAAAATCAATGTTTGTCCGGCTTACATTTTAGTACTAAATACTTAACACTTCTCAAAAATCGCGACATATTTTAAAAGTAGTTTTATTTCAATGTTCAACATTCGCTTACCATACCATACCATACCAGCCCTGTATATACTGCCCACTGCTGAGCACGGGCCTCTACAATTGAGAGGGTTTTAGGCCTTAGTCCACCACGCTGGCCCAGTGCGGATTGGCAGACTTCACATACCTTCGAAATTCCTATAGAGAACTTCTCAGATATGCAGGTTTCCTCTCGATGTTTTCCTTCACCGTTAAAGCGATCGATAAATCACAAAGAATACACACATAACTTTTTTAGAAAAGTCAGAGGTGCGTGCCTTTGGGTTTTGAACCTGCGGACATTCGTCTCGGCAGTCCGTTCCACTCCCAACTAGGCTATCGCCGCTTTGCTTAACATTCGCTTAAAGTGATGAAACAATTACGAAAATAGTGTTCGTTTGAATATACCATTAAAATGGCATACTTTAAGTTGTAAAAGAACATATTTTATCTTCTTCTTCATCAGAAGATCTTCCTACGGCCAAGGATGCAGTGACTTTGGTTTCCACAAGTTTTTTTTTTAATTCACGGCATAGTAAACTGTAATAATATTATATCAATAAAAAGTACCATCGTAAAGTCCCCTAAGCATTTCCTAATCAACCCACGCACACAATTTCCCTGATAATCAAACCCCGAACCTCACAATCACACGCTATTATCACTTTTCATACATAAACATTCATATCTCTTATCACTAACCGCACAATGTCTGCGTTACCTTATATTACAATTAACGAATTGTCACTCCAACGGGGGCGGTAAGTGACGCGCGACACGCGACGTGACGCGACGTGACGCGACGTGACGCGACGTGACACTGACGTGACGTTGACGTGGCGCGCGATCTCGCTCTTAATGAAATTGTGACGGTGAGGATCGGCGCAACTTATGAGAGTACAGCGGTTTATAATTCAATTTTTTTGAAATTCTTTATTGACCTGATTGTGCAATTACTAATAATGGCACGCATGGAGCAATTTATTGATTGGTAGTACATTTGGTAGGTCTGTCCTCTCATAACAATATGAGAGACTTCAGGGTAGGTCTTATTGAATTATCATTTTTTGTCGCTAAGCCTAAGTGTGTAGCACGATTAGTCTATATATTGTTCCGGCTTAAAGGAGATTCTAGCCAGTGTGGTTGTATTTGTAGGCATTATGACAATTGAGTACCTATATTGGAACGATCAGAGTGACGAGCACTGTGCGGTATCATAAAACGTAATATTGTAAGTCAGTCTGTGAGTTGTTAGTATTATGTTTGGTCGTAGTGTTTAACGTAAGGCGTACGACTAGTTCATCTACTAATATACTTTAAATGAACACAATAGAGTTCAAAATGTCCCTTTTTAATATCCATCATTCTCCGCCACGAACTTGTAACTTAAATCGAATCTTTAATGGAGCAACACAGTCGCCATATCTTGAAATCGATACTAACTATCATCACTAGACGTCTGTTAATTCAATTTCTCTACCTTTTTCCAGTCTTACCTATTATATTTGAATAAGAAATACGGCACGGCCTTCAGCAGAATAATTTACAGGGAAATTTTTAATGAGGACTTTGATGTTTTAATCTTTTTAATTTGATGTATAAATTGTAAATTGTGTGTATGGTATTTTATTCTGGCAAGGTAAAGTGTTCACACTGCACAGTTTTGTTTTGAAGCCGGCTGATCTGCCAGTTGGACGATAGCCTAGTTGGGAATGGAACGGTCTGCCGAGACAATGTCCGGAGGTTCAAAACCCAAGGCACACACCTCTGACTTTTCGAAGTTATGTGTGTATTGTTTATCAATTATCATACGCTTTAACAGTGAAGGAAAACATCGTGAGGAAACCTACATACCTGAGCACTCTTCATAAGAATTTCGAGGGTATGTGAAGTCCGCTTACCCGCACTAGCGGGGGGGGGGGGGGGGTTTAGGACGGAATTTCTCTCGTTCTTTCGCTTTATTGCCAGAGTTATATCGTCCTCTGGATCGGCCAAAACTGAGCGCGGACGTCTCCACGGACGCTTTGCGGACTAACGTATTTACCGCCCGATCGAAGTAGTCTCTGGTCTAGTAAAGGTCTCTTATGGGATCTTCGAGTACTGTTGCATTGTCTATGTCTGGCAAGCTTTGTGCAAGCATTATGTTTAGGTCGGTATTGTGAGACTTATTTAACAGAGGCTGTTGCTCTGGGAGTTTATTGCGCCACTTCTTACAGCTATAACACGCTATATAAGCTATAACACGGTCTGAAGCAAGATTAGTGATGATTTAAAAGAGCTTTGAAAAGTGACTCAATTAATGATTTGAATTTATATTCAAATTCTTAGGATGAAGAACTTGCTGTTGTATGTAGTTAAGAATTTTAAATTTCGAGTCGCATGGTTTATACGTAAACGAACGTCTTTCTCGTCAAGTCGTTTGCGAAAATATATTTTTGTAGCTATTAGCTTGCTTATTCTATGTAATTTTGGACGCAATTTGGAACACACAGAAACTTAATGATCGAACAGATCCCATACACTGGACACAATTACAAAATAGGACATCCCGAAATTCGCAAAAAGCACGCATTCCGCCCACGGTCGTTAACTACAGAAACTACATCAATAAATCAATTTTTATACAAAACTACAATACAAACGTCCGTGCCCGAAACGCGGGGATTTGCATTAGTGATTACATTAATCATTACACACAATACACGGCAATAAACTCCATAAAACTTTGTATGGGACGCCATTAATTGTCATTGACATCTGACAGCCGAGGGGGGATGATTGACAAATGTCAGACGGCACTGTGAATGGACTTTTTGGAACTGTTTGTTCTTTTTTCAAATGGTGTTGACGTGACTGGCTAGTTTTTGAAAAAGGAACGCGTTTGATGTTTTTTAGAATAGTAATTTTTGCTGTGATGTCATCGTCGTTAATTACTTTGACTCCCTTTAACTTCCCCATCTCTCGCTGCTTAGTAAAAATTAAAATTTATGGATAGTTATAAAGTGTTTACTTGGCTTTGCACAAAATAAAACACACTCAACAGCTTATAAATAAGGGTGTCCCGCACAGCAGTAAGTAACAAATGTTGTATGAATAACTGCACTGTGGGACGTCTTTATTGCAAGTCATGTCATAGGTTTCATGACTACGAGGGATTTTGACTCCACAACATCTAAATCCGAGGTAAATACGTAGGTATAGCGAATTGTATAAATACTTAAGTACCTCGGCAGTCAAATCTGTGACCTTTCATAAGCTGCCGAGCCCAAAAATTAAATTACTCAACATAAAATGATAAAACTTCTAGACTATTATCACATATTAGTAAAGCGTTTTTTAATACACATTTGCCATTTAAAACGATTTTATCTATTGATAACGTCGATTGATACAATCTCAGAGCCGTGTTGGTTTAGCAAATTCTTTTTGCAATAGATTATAATGTTAGACACTGATTTTGGATAATAATGATATAAAATTACTGTAACATTCATTTCTCAATTACTTTGTTATGTTGCAGCGAAAATATGAAATACTCTTATTTCGTATACTTTGTATTAAAAATCCTGAATTTAATGACGTGTGGCATTATGTTACATGAACATTCATAGGCTAAGATATATTAGGAAGACAATTGTTACATATAAATAAGTCGTGACACTGTCGTATACTCTTCCTACTAGAACGTTTTCTCTCCATTTAAATGTTATCATTAACAATGTCGATTCGACCGGAGGAAATCGACAGCCGTCAAAAATAAATCTAAACCACTCGAAAGCGAACGAAAATACCGTAATTGATTCCCAAAAATTAAACCCTTACAATTCGTTAAGCAATTCGGATGGCTCTCCTGAGCCGCTTTCAATCAATCGCGTCAACTCTGAAATTAAATAAAATCCCTGACGTCTGACGTCGATCAAACTGACGCGTATCTGCAATTGTCGATCGGCGATCCTTCGTCAGTTGTCGGCGTGATGCTATCAGTGACGCGCGTCAGTCAATCGGACGGGCCATTGAATAAAATGTCAATTTGGTACTTACTTAGCTTTTTATATGGGATGCCGTTTTGTTTTGAATGTGCCAGAATGTCAAGTTTTATGTAAGTTATTGGTTACGATACTGTTTTGTGCTAACATACTGTATGTTAGCACAAAACAGTATCTGATTTGTGTGTTCAATTCTACAAATTGCTAGTTAACATTATAAGATGGTTCTTCTTTATAAAACTCTCACGTTTTTCAGTTAAATGTACTCATCACCACGTGATATTAAAGTCTTCTATTTCCAGTTATTAAGCTTCAATGTCTTCCAAAAAGGTACAGAATATGTATTTATTGTGTTGTACTGCTGTTTGGCGAAAGTAAACGAAGCGGTATCAACTTTCAATCAGCCTTAAACCAGTTGCTAAAAGTCAAAATCGGTCAAAAAATGTGATGAATACTGTCTTTTTAATTTTCAATGAGAAATCTGTAAAACATGTTATCCTGGAAAGTATTAATATCTGCTTCAACAAAACTTGAATAGAGTTTAAAAAAATATATGATTCCATGATTTCTTTAGGTTTAGTCAAACTTTTAAGATGTGAAGTACAGTATAAGAGGATTGAAGACACCTGATATTCACAAGCTGCTTACGAATAATTGAATAAAATGTTTACATTTTTTATAATTATTCATATAAATTATACTTGAACCTGAAGTTTATTCAAATATACCTCAGGAGATGCAATTAACTCCCCAATTACACCCGTTGCATAACCAATACTAATTAGCGGGGACATTCTCCAATGTTTACAATTTTGTTGTCAAATTAAACGCAAAGGTCGCTGTGACAGACGACATCTGTCATCGGTGTCTCGACACTGACGGCGACAAATGTCGTGTCGCCAGCGGCCCCGGAATTAATTATAACAGTACTTTTGATTAATTAGGATACAATTATTGGCTTTATTGATAGATTACGTTTGGTTTTTTTATTAATTTGTGCGAATTTTTCATAGGTCGGGAAATAGGTTGGCATGTTAAGTTTCCGTCATGAAACATCCACAATATCTGAAGAATCGCTGTCGCTTTTAAAGGACTGACTGGCTTATTCCTTTCTACGAAAGATGATTTAAGCAATATCCATTTTAAAGGAAAGGAGTGGGTACTATAGAGGGGATAGTAAAGCCTTCCTTTGACACAGTACCAGCCTATTGAGAAGATTTCTACGTCCTTCCTACTATAGTAAATGCGACATTGTGAAGATGTTTAAATTTAACTAATTACGCATGTACTACGTACGACCGAATGGATTTTCACAGACAGACCAAGCCCTGATTCATTGATATTACATTACTTTAGATCCTGGTAATAGCACAGCGGGACTTTGTAACAGCAAAAAGACTATGCAGGCGAAGCCTCAAAAATAACTCATGTAACCTGAAAATCGAGCCCAACTTCCAAAGCTAATCCCAGACTCAAAACACACCCAATATTTGGCCTATTACCCACCCAATTGATTTATTGTATATGAATCACCCTCCCGATGCATCGTAGCGATAATGAAAGAAAGCTTGTGTGTTGCCAACGTGTGATGGAAATATGAAGGTTGGGGGGCGTTGGGGGGTCGGGGGGTCCGGGCCGGGGGGCGAGGGTGGTGAATTATAGCTGCTTGGTGATGTCGGCTCTTGGATGTTATTTACTACGTTTTTGTTAAGGGCTGTTGCTCTGACTATTTTATGCGGGTTTAGCTGTTGTTGAATATATTTTTGTTAATACTTATAATGTTGCATAATACCATAATACCATGTACTGGTGGTAGGCCTCTCATTATGTAAGAGGCCGCCTGGGTGGGTACCACCGCAATGTCTATTTCTACCGCCAAGCAACAGTGTGCATGTACTGTTGTGTTTCGGTTTGAAGGACATTGTAGCCAGTATAACTACTGGACATAATGAGACTTAACATCTTATGTCTCAGGATGACGAGCGCAGTGGAATGCCACACAGTACTTTGTAAGTCAAGGTGCTGGAAGGTGTTGCTACTGTTTATGGGTGGTCGTATCGCTTACCATCAGGCGAACGGCATGTTCGTCTCGTCATTCAATGCTATAAAAAAAAAAAAAAAAGTACCAGTCCTGTATATACTATCCCACTGCTGGGCATAAGTTTCCTCAATACTTAGAGGGTTTAAGTCTTAGTTGACTACGCTGGCTTGGGCAAGTTAGGAAGGTTGAAGGTTCAAAAAATGATTTTAGGGTAAACTATTCTACCTATTATATCATGGGTAGGTTTCATGGTGTGCTAATATTGTTGTGTTCTGGTTTGAAGAACATTATAACTAGTGTTATGGCATTATGAGACTAAAATAACTGCCTCGGTGGCGTAGTTGCATCACGGTACGACTGCAATGCTGAGGTCTCGGGTTGGATCCCCGGGTCGGGCAAAGTGATATTGGGTTTTTCTACTCAGTATCAGCCTGGAGTCTGGAATTTGTGCCCGATATGGCGATAGGCTCGCCACCTATCACATCATGGGACGGAATACGCACGGCGAAAAGTGGGTGCACTGGTTGCGCCTCTGCCTACCCCTTCGGGGATAAAAGGCGTGAGTATGCGAGACTAAAATAATATCTAAGGATGACGTACATATCGTGCTATACTTCTGAGTCAATGTTCGAGGTGATATTTTACTTTTTACGGACAGATTATTTATCCATCAGACGAGCATCTTCCTCGTCTCGTCGTCCACTTGTAAACACATGACGCAATAACCCGGCTATATTGCACTCGTATGCAATTCCTGTTTATAAAAATTTTATTGTTTTTATTTTTTGAGTAATTAAATCAATCAATTCAGACATATAAAGAAAGAACGGTCTAATTTTAACACACCTCTCCAAATATGGCACCGTTTAACGCAATGATAATTTAAAATATAGTTGTTATTTTGGCCTCATCAAGATTGAGTGTATCGACCTTAATATGCCAATTGTGGTTCTTTTCACTAAGAGTTGAGTCAAAATTGATAAAAGTATCGTAATTATTTATGGCGCAACAATGCCATTTTCAATTAGGAATAAATATGCTCGTAATCTCTAGTAAGAGATGTCATTGGCTTGCAAAGTGATAAAGCCAATGGAAGCTTGTTTTGAAGCAACCTCGGTCGAAAATCCAACCGGGGTAGTACCACTGTCTCACAGATAAGGCACTGCAGTGGGACCTGTTATACTGAATGGCTCTGCACTGCATCCGTACTACGATAATAATATGAAAGTTGATGTCTAACATTGCAAACTAAAATACAAGAGGGCACATATTTTAGGCCGAAAGAATACAAACAGGTGTCGCAGGAACCCGCTGGATACAGACCGCTTCTAACAGGTTGGTCGGGACATCTTTTGGGGAGGTCTATGTTCAGCAATGGACTTTCAAAGGCTGAAGAAGAAGAAGTACGCAAAGACCTTAATAATAATTTAATTTGACATATTCTAACGCTTTCAACACATATAAAAGCAAAAGGCCTAAACCGAAACATCCAGAACATCAAAAACATCTGTTCCAAAAAACAATGTCCAATCAAACTAATTAATCCATTATAATGTAAGTTATTATTTTCATAAAATTACAACATACGTTAAATATACAACGTGGCAGGGCTATAAATCATCGAAACGAAGGTAATTAATGAAATTTATGTGTTCACATAAATTTTATGTGTTTCTATATTATTATGTGGTACACGAAAAACGGACGAATGAGGTCATTGGGCTTTGGGGTCCGCTGTCGATTGATCGGACCCAAATGCTGCGTTAGAATTTGATACTTTTTTTCTTTTTGGACCGCACCTTCGTTTATAAGAGGTTTGATCAGAGATTTTGTTAATCATCGGCTTTTGCCGTTCTACTGGTTTTGATACCTCATGTTGAAGGCTGTAAGATGCGTAATGGCTTGCAGCTCGTTCCAAGTTCGTGCTTTAACTTTAGGTCAAAATAGGAGCAGTAACTCCTCCAAAAACATCTGACACTTGGTTATATCCCTGGAATACGAATCTAGGACCTGTTGATCCAGATATATGCCATTACACCAAAGAGTTAAAAAATATAAAGGTATACAGAACCTAAAATAGATTATGAGCTGTACAACTTGGGTAATAACTTTTTTTAACTCGCCCAAAATATTTAACATGTTGAGACAGTGACGCCCTTATCGCTCTAGATAAGGTGGTAAAAGTCTCTCATCTCCGCCGATGAGTGGATTCGGTTCCAAGTGGGAAAAAAATTTAAATCTGACACATGCAGTGAATATTATTAAAGAAATAAAATTCACAATTGTCTCGGAGTAAACAGTGGTATTTAGTATATGAGAGTTCTAGCTTGATACCACCTTTCTGTTGCTAAAAAGTATTCAATTAATACTATTATCAGAATTTCTCGAAATTTCTACAATGTTTTTCGTTTTTATTTAAATTTTTAATAATCATTCAAAAATATAAGATTGAATGACATCATTCAAATATCGACAAAGAATTAAAATAACCTCGACTTTGACACAAATATTTATCATTTTTACTTAAATTAGTTTCCTTTATGGATTCGAAAGACCATAAATTTGGAAATATCGCGTTAAGTGGTGACGATTTATGTGTATTATAATAATAAAAAACTCACGGATTTTACGAAGTGAGAGAGCTATTAAAATTATGTGCATAACACTATATTTCTACTGTGACCTTTAAAATTGATAGGAGGTAAATGATCGAATGGCCAGAGAAATAAAAGTAACAGTCTATTGTTGCGTTTCCTGTATGAGATATATGGAAACTCAAATACTATCCTATCCACTTCCTTGAACCGCAGCATCTCTGTAACTCTTGGAATTCTAGGTGACATTGGTGGCGATCAATTAATAGGTGACCCGCTTTCATTTTTGACGACATATGCAGTAAAAAATTTGCTGCGTCATTCTCCCTTAAGGTGGACAAATGAAGAAGGAATTTTGATGGATGGAAAACGTCACAAATGCCACAGACCAGGCATGGTCTGTGGTGTTCATATTGTTTACGGCAGTAAACAATATGAACACCACCAAAGACTTACAAAGAAATGGCAATGTACTTGTCACCCTGCGATCGAATAATTTAGTTTCATCCCTTATCCTTAGATAGTAGTCACCTGCCACATCTATACGCGATAAACTCAAAAACTACCGGACAGATTTAGATGAAATTTGATATGAAGATAGTGTGAGACCCTGGTTTTAGGCTACTTTTTATACCGTGGAAATATATAGCGGAACTATTATCCCAGGAAAACTCTCACGCGGGCGAAGCCGCAAGCAAAAGCTAGTACCAGCATAAGTTAACAATACGCACGTAAGTTGGAAAATTCACAAGTGCGTGCCATAGGGGTAGGGTCGAATTCACGAGCTCCGACTCGGCGGTTCCACTCTGACGAATACTGTGTAAAAATGACAGGTGACTGAAGATGTCAATACAATTGTTCGTCGACCTATTGTTAAAAGAATGAAAGAAAATTTTTGGGTAAAAAAACTGGTAATGGATATTGATTTTACTGTGTTATAAAAGGACTTAAACATTTAGGTATAAACAAGATCTTGGATTCGATTTTCAGATCAATATGTGCATAGTTTTCATGATTCGAAATAGTTGCAGATTGCCTCGATTTTGTCGTATATAGTTATATGCATTTATGCAAAGTTTCGTCGGTGCCTACCCCTACGAAGATGAAAGCTTGAGCATATGCATGTATGTACATCTATATACCGTGTATTCGGTAGTCTATAAATCCAATAAACTATAGCTTAGTTAGCAGTGAAATAAAATTAATTGTAAAATTCATAACAGAGCCATATGTCATGCTTAGACCCGTTACCCGGCGCAGGTAGGCAGAGATGCATCAAGAGCATCCACCTCCGCCCAAATGTCACAAATGTAATATAATTAGAATCAAGAACTATGTAGGTACGCTTCCCGGAAATCGAAGATAGGACTGCAAACATAAGCAAAAGTTCGATTTTATTAAAAAGTTCCTCAAACCCTCACACGCTACAATCAAACAGCGCAACTAAGAATCCAAAAATTATCTCCGAACTCCCTTCCAGCCGCGTTGACATATTTACGACGTCGGTGTAGGGCATAAAACTAATCCCTACCACTGGGGGACACGGCCAGGGGGGACAGGGCCCGGGGGGCGAGCAGAGGGACCTTTATTTCTAACATTCGTCACATAGTAGCAGTAAATTATCATACTCTGCTATGATATGACGCGGGCCGCCCATTAAAACACGTTTGATTTAGATGGGGCTATAAAATTGATTTATGTTTTCACGCTAACAAAACCCCTTAGTACTGAAGCAACTATTATATTAACATTTTCGTGGATAACCTTTTCAATTTTGCAAGGTTGTACGTTAACATCAACGCATTGGAAAATCGACTGTATATCAATACACTTAAAAGATAAATTAATTTGAATCAAAATCGATAAAATAAGTCATTTTTTAATTGTAAAAACTTATTCATCCGATGCATGTTGGATGAGGATTATTAATTTCGACTTTAAATATGGGAGGTAAGGTTGGATGTTGTGCAGACGGGGTCAAACCGACCGAGCCATTGTTTTTTGTATTAGTGGCATAATTCGGACAATGTTACGGCACCGTACGTCGTACGTCGTGTTATATGTAATTTTAAATGAAACGAATGCATCAGAAATTGGTTATTGAAAGATTGAATTACTGCAACGTTTTTTCATTAGGTTTTCGTGTAACGGTAGAGTTAAGTCCTTTAGTCTGTATTTATGATTTTTGAAAATGGAACGGCTGGTCATTTTTTTCTTTTTTATAGCATAAGGTAATGAGGATAAAATCACTTCTGCCTATGAACAGCCAAAATTGTAAGTGCATTCCCGTCCTTTGAGGAATTAAGTGTGTGAACATTATGTTACAGTTCGATATTGTAGCCCTTGTCTGTACTGGACACTGAAAATTAGCATGGAATGTTTTGGAGTCGCGAGCGCAGTGCAGTCCGATGCCGTAATTATAATTCAACTAGAGTTCTGCTCGCGGCTCCGCCCGCGTGAATAAGTTTTTCTGGGATAAAAATATTTTCCCGGGATAAAAAGTAGCCTATAGCACTCAGGAGTAATGTAGCATCCTATTAGTGAAAGAATTTTCAAAATCGGTCAAGTAGTTTTTGTTAGTTTCACAAACAAACAAACAATCAAATATTTCCTCTTTATTATTAGTATAGATATAGACATGGTTTGTGCTGTTACTGTAAAGGAACAATTGTGGTTCTGACCAGTAGGTTAGCATTCTTGTCTCATCAATGCCATAAAAAAAAAACATTTTTAAAATATGCCTGTATTCTATGTACAGGAATTCAGAGACGATAGCCAAATCCAGTACGTAAATTTCTGATCTTTTATGTGATTCTGTTTTATTATTTGGCCCGTCATTATTTTTTTAGAAGAGTCCAGTGTTCAGCAGTGAACTTCGTGTGATGCCCGAATCAAACTCGTGACCACATCTTTCATCTCGTCTTACTTCTCCAATGCGGCAGTCAAAAACTATAATAGAAATAAAATACCAAAATGTAATAGAAATAAAATACATATAGAATATGCGTAGTTAATTCACTTAAAAAAATCTTATCTATTTCAGCTTATTTACGATATAAACAGCCTAAGAACAACGCCGCATCCTATAAATAAAAAGAACACATTATTTATCTACTTTATGACTGACAGAATCTCCGATTGGTGACGCAATCCGTATGGTCCACGGCCATAAACCAAATGTCATGCTATTGGGCGATGTGCACTAAATCCAACGTTTTTATTGACCACCAACTTTATGGGGTCTTGGGCCGTAAAATTTTGAGGTGTCAATTGTTCGGGAATAAAATAGGAGACGGACAATTAAATGATATGTCGGATTGATTTTTTTATGTACAGGTACAACTTGTAGGCATTTTTGTCATGGCAAGGCGAAGAGAGTACACTATGATAAGTACAGTTTTCAAATATAATTCTAGTGAGTTGTGGCGATAGTTGCCAGAATTATGCCATCATATCTTACTACTTTGCGGGCTCATCCCAAAATGCGCTTCGTTGCAACAAGTCAATAGCATGATCTTATGTTTATTGGCTAACAAATCTGATGCAAATCTACCCTGACATCGGAATATAATACGCTTATTTTGTGAGATAAAACAGCACAAACGCTGTATCACCTGATGATATAAGATTTGCATAGGCAAATGTCAAAACTCACCATACTCAATATAATATGCCTATTAGAATCCTTAGGGAAGACAACTGTTGGGTGGGATCTCTTGTCTTACGGATTATACGTGTGGTATCGGAGGGTCGTATTGTCTCAAGAAGGCCCACTTCCGAGTTTCTTCAGGCATTCCATAATAATATAAACTTAGTAAAATTCTATTCTGTTTGCAGGTAATGATAGAACTTTTTTTTTTCAAGTCATGTATATTTGCTATGTATATTTGTATGACTGCCTCGGTGGCTTAGTTGTATTACGGTACGACTGCAATGCTGAGGTCTTGGGTTCGATTCCCGGGTCGGGCAAATTGATATTGGGTTTTTTAAATTCAGTATCAGACCGGAGTCTGGAATTTGTACCCGATATGGCGATAGGCTCGCCCCCTATCACATCATGGGACGGAATACGCACGGTGAAAAGTGGGTGCACTAGTTGCACCTCTGCCTACACCTTCGGGGATAAAAGGCATGAGTGTGTGAGTGTGTGTGTGAGTGTGTGTGTGTATATTTGGTACGTTACTTCATGTGTCAATAAAATAGTTTTTGACATAGCCTACTGTTCGTCCCTTCTGTTTAATATCTAAGGCCGGTTTTGACAAGTCTTACTATCGATAACTGACTTTGTAACGGATAACCTGGGCTACGTTTCTTCACAATATTACTCAGAGCTTAGTGAAAAAAACCCTTTCATTTTACTGGCAGGTTGAATTTGAACTTAGGCTTATTTCGTATCAGTGTATCCTGTCTAATATTAGGTATCCCGGAAAAATGTAGTTCTTATGGCACTTTTACCGGTAAGATTTTCACACAAACATACCCGTAAAAGCAAGTGTAAACTAAAATTTCGAATGTTATTCGTAAAAAGCATGCGGCGGGCGCGCGCGAGATCGGTCCGAATGCGAAGTTGCCGGCTGGCGGGCCAAGTGCGCTTCCCCTAACTACATTAATCAATTTGTCAGTAACAACGCGACATTAGACTCGCACAAGAGCAATATGCGTTCTGTGAAACTGGATTTTTTACTTTTTGACGTATTTGCGCGCTTTGTGCACTAATAAATTGGGTCTGTCATTGTATTTTGTTATGTAAATAGGTCTGTGGATCGACTGCATTGCCAATTTTTGGAAAAATATATTGATGTTACTGCACCAAGGCGGGTCTTTCAATTTTTTTTTTATTGCATCGAACGACGAGACGAGCATGCCGTTCGCCTGATGGTAAGCGATACGTAGCAACACCATCCAGCACCATGACTTACAAAGTACTGTGTGGCATTCCACTTTTTACGATATTACGATTGGATTCAGGTGCAGCCACTTAAGAGCCTCTCAACTTTAACCATATGTGTGATAGTGCAGTCAACTTTTAATGTCAGAGGGTGACAAGTGCTATGCGGTGTTTGTACTTCATACTTTAGTAATCTAAAATTCTTGTAATTAATTATAAGGCCTCCTCAATCAGTTATTTGTGTTACTATGTATGTATATTTTGTGAAAATACAAATATATATTGTCCTATTTGCAGCATTTACTACGTATGGCATTTTGACTTAGAATAAAGGGAATAACAAATAGGTACAAACGGATTAATGTAGTCTAAAAGTTACTTAAGGATTATTGAGTAACAGATTTCTTACATGTTTCATAACTTTCATACTAAATTATATACATAAAAGCATAACAAACCAACTTCTTTCCAACCATAGCAGCTGTTACCTTTACAAACAAGCAAAAAAACTGTATTTTTATCAAATCCCATTACTATAGCTCGGCGGTGTTTATTAGAAATGGCACGCGTAATATTTCTCCGATGCCCTTGCATTTTGTGTCTAAATGAAACGATATCGCGATTATGTTACGTGTTTACTCAATAATTCGATCCGACAGATGTCTTGTTGTAAGTTATGAGAGATAGCGAGTGAGAATTTGTTTTGTTTAAAGTGTATTTGATTCAATTAAGAAACATTCTTTATAAAAATTGAACTGGGTAGTGTTTAGATTTGATTAAAATATTTTGAAAAACTATTTAGAAATACCTTTTTTATGACGTTGTAGCATACAAATAATAATTATGCTACTTTAGGAATATGATATCTGACGTTTCAATTAAATCGTTAAAAATGGGAAGTATAGACTTTTAAATTATTTTCCGAGATGCCTTTCTTCAAACTTTAACCTATTTACATAGCAAATATCGTTAGTATCAGATCAATGCTTTAGCTGCAAAATAACAGACTTCCATAACAGTAACATGACTATTGTCAGTATCACTTTAATCCGCTATAATCTTATAGCTTCGATCTCTCGGGATAGCTAGTGATCCAGCTACGACTCGTCATTTCTCGCATTGTCGTAATCCGCTGATTTACTAGCGACATTAATCAGGTTGACGGCCGATAGGGACCGCATCATGTACACCGCCATCTTTATTTACAAAGCCTCTAACTTGCGAATCGCGAAAACGCGTTAGCTTGTTCTTTGATTTTGTGCGTAATTCTAAGTTATCAAGAAATTATTAAAGTTAGTACTAAATACTGCATACTTCAATTTTACTCTCATTGTTGTATATTCGCTAAAATCAAACGTCTAATTACCTAAATCCGTGTTTGTAGAAATATCTTTTTTGTGTTTCTAATCTTTTCTGTGGATTAAAGCCTCATCTCAAAAAATGGTATAAAGGCGAAAAATAATCCAAAAACACAAAATTATTCATCTGATAGAATTAAAGAATATATTTAATGATTAAAAATATTTTCTTAAACAGCCAAGACGAAACTTCTAACATTTTTTGCCTTCGTCATATGTTCGTCTACGCCATTGATTTATCGTAGACGTTTCCTGTTACACTCTTCCACTGACTGGTTACGAAACTGATTTACGGCTAATTGTTATGTTTTAAATATACGATAGCACATAGATTTTGTGTAGATAATAGGAAACAATATCTTACAAATGAAGATAGAAATTAATAAATTGTGCGACTTTCACTTTTGATGAATTTTAGGAAGTAGTTAGTATGTAAAGTATCAAATAATGATGTCAGGTTGGCACCACAACTTAATTAAATTAGATTTATATTAGAATTGGATTAAATTTTTATACTAGAATTGGAACAGAATAGTTCTTTTTTTATGGTATATGTGGCAAATGAGCAAATTGTTCACCTGATGGTAAGTGATCACCGCCGCCCATGGACATCTGCAATTAAGAAGAATGAAATTGCAGAAGAATGCTACATGACGGAAGAAATAAATGATAAAGTAATTTTTATCCAGACTCTCCTATATCATACATAAAAAATATTCAAAGACAAAAAAAAATATATAGAGCCCAAGTATTGTAGGATAAATGGGGTAAAAGGTAAGATGCAAAAAAATAAAATAAGTTGATACTTTATGCAGTATGGTGATGTTTAATATGTGTTGATGAAATAATTAATCGTTCACTTAGTAAGGTGAATGAGTTAGTTCAAAGTTGGGACACGAGTACGTCTCTCAATGACGCGACGAAATGCTGAACTGAGTTACGTTACTTAGAGTTAATCGCTCTTTCGTAACCTGTTTAGTTCACTTTTAAGGAATCCTCTCTTTCAACATAAACTAACAGGTGGTTTTTTGTGATTTCATGCATAATCTAGTTCCATTTTGTTTCAAATTACTGAAGGTTGTCTTGGAAACCATTTAACAGCATGTACCTCTCCTAACTCTCAAGAAAAGTAATATTAAAACAATAAAGGTCACCTTAATTTTAAAACTACATTTCACCAACCTTAAGTAAATTCCCGTTTACCCCAATCAAGCGGGGCCGCCGTAAATCCTCATTCAAGTATATAATATTTTTAATTTTCAACTTCGTCAGTCGACGCTAATACATCAGAGTGATTTACGCGCCGATCCCGGCAAAGTTGTGGATTTATTGCCCGAGTGTTCGTGTCGAGAGACCGTGCCATCTTGTGATGGGGCGCGGCGTGCCTCCAAACTTTGTATTAGTGTGAACTAGCTTGGGGTATGTTGTAGTTTAAATTGGGCCCGTGCGGTCCGGTACAGCCAAAAATTAACTCAGTACAAGGCATTACCGAATACCCCATTATAATGTTCTTGGTAAAAATAAATTATATACTTTAATGACTTAATAATACAATAATTGTATTCATTAATGTGTCAGGTTATGTGTAGCTATGATGAAAAAACTGGATAAGTGCGAGTTGTGCTCGCGTTTCAAGAGTTCCGTACAAACTTGTAGGTGTCTAAGTATACAATTTCAATAGTTCGCCAAAATTAATTAATGGATTAATCAATTTAAAAAAAATGTAATAGTAAATTCGCTTTTGTGTTATTAAAGTACATATTTACGGTTTTCAGATATTTTCGTTTACATATTGTGCTGTAAGACCTTGCTTCTTCCCAAAATTCATGATTCTAGGTTAACGGACAGTACCCTATCAGTTTTGATTTCCTTGTGGAATCGCAAAATATACGACTTAAACGGCCATACCTTTTGATCACGTTGACTTACAAGTTTGATTTTTTCACAACTGAAAGAAACCTTAGACTCAAGTATTTGATATAAATTTCAACTTGATACCTCTTCGCATTCCTGAGAAAAAGGGTCTTGATAGACAGTCGGACCGACGGACAGACGGGCAACAAAGTGATCCTATAAGGGTTCCTTTTTTCCTTTTGAGGTATAGAACCCTAAAAATTCCTAAATAATTTATATAATGTATATTTTTGATGTGTATCATAATGGCAATTTTAAATACCAGTCTACCGCTTAAATTTAATGCGTATAAAACTAAAATTAATAAATTTATTCTAAAAATATATAAGACCTTGCCTGACCTACTTTGCCAAAACATTATTAGAGAAATGTATAAATATTAAAACATTTTTAAGACTAAATTTATTCATAATTATCCCTAGTCTTGTGTTTTCATAATCCGTGCCTTGTATCTTTAATACTAATGAGAGTTCTAATAAGGTCAAACGTCATCTTCGACGTAACTTGGACTTATCGTGTCTATCAGACAAAAATTAGGAAAAAATTAATTTAATTTAAAAGTTAAAAAAATCTTTCTGATTCATTAAAAAAAAGGTTACACACCTATTATGCTGTTTTGTGCAGAGTACCTACCAATTAAAGTCGCCACCATCATTCAACAGTTGCTAATAGTCCAACGAATATGAAAATTGCCATAACAAACGACGTATCTAAGAAAGGGTAATTTAAAACAAACCACATTAGAGTTTAATAGAAATATATACTTTTAAATTCAGTGTCGATACGTATCAAGGCAAAAAACGACTAAACAAAGCTCACCCCAGCCCCAAATAATTATTCATTGTGTTTTTAACAGGCGCGCCAGAAGGCCGCGCGAAAATTGTAAGAGGCTACTAGCGCAGCGCGGTGCGCGCCTCACTGATGTCGTAAAAATTGTTCTACGGCAGCTGTGGAGTCGAATGTTTAGTAATATTTGAGCTGTAAAAACGTACTTAAACCATAATTTAAATACTAAGAAATGTTATTAAAGATGACTGGACAATTAAACTTATGTCAGTTTTGTTTTGGAGGTTCAGATTGCAGATTTTTTAAATTATAACGTCTGCCTAGACTTCCTTAATACATAGTTGATAGCAAATGTAAAATTAAATAGATCTAAATATTTACATCTATTTATTTTTATTTCTGACAATTTATATAGAACAATACTTTACGGTCTACCAGACTCAATTAGAATATTAACTTTTAAAAGACGAACAATAAAGAGATATAGCTAAACGGCTATAAAATCATCATCATCATCAGCCACATGTAGTCCACTGCTGAACATATATCTCCCCTAAAGATATAAAAGATATAAGACTAAAAAATCACAATAAAATAATTCTATCACCACTGCTTCTCCACGGCTCCCCCTATCCTCACTCGGGAACAACCATCTCCTGACTTGTTAATGCCGCCAGCCTACTATCTTAGCATATTGCAAGACTCTAAATAACACCATTATTTCCAACGTCTACCCGTCCAAATACAGAAACGTTATCACGGGGAAAATATTTGATGGTTCAGTGTGCAAATTGAATTTATTATTTAGGTATAATCAGGGGTTAGTATGCTGCATATTTATGAAAGCCCATCGACGAGTGAGAGTTTTTTCCCGCCTCCGATTGGGGTAAGGGAATCGCAGGCCTGGGACGTGTTGTGATGTTTGCGGGTAGATTGAAGTTTTACTAAACGGGTTCTGTTTTCGTTTAGCTGTTGTATGATGGGGTAGATTGACCGGTTGGGGTAACATGGAATTTACGAAAAATTTGCTATTTGTTTAATTCGTATATGCGTTGGGTAAATAATATTATAATGACATATAATTGACACCGCGTCACAAATAGGCTCAGGGCCTGCTTCTCTTATAAGTCAAACAAATACAAAAGTTACTCTCTAAATAGTATAATCTCTAAGTAGTAATCTATGCTTCCAAATAAATGGTAATAAAATGAGTACTACTCACATTAGCTGCTTAATACATTAACTGTCAAATAAAATTTACTTACTTCAAACTTGTAAAACATGCCCTTAATTAGAAATCTTTGTGTTACTACTTACACACTCACGCCTTTTATCCCCGAAGGCGTAGGCAGAGGCGCAACTAATACACATACTTTTCACCGCGCGTATTTCCGTTACATGATGTGATAAGGGGCGAGCCTATCGTCATATCGGGCACAAATTCCAGACTCCGGGCTGTATAGGTCCGGCTGAATAGAAATCTCCAATATCATATTTTGCCCAACCGGAGATCGAACCCGAGACCTCAGCATTGCAGTCGTACTGTAATAAAGTGCTGCTATTTACTTTTAATTAAACATAATATTCTCTATTACTTATAGCATAAATTCTCATTTTATAACTTTTATTCTACAAAACTAATCTCACTGCTAATGGCGTAATGTGACGAAAACCACTCGCACTCATAAACTTACACCAAAGAATTATAGCGCCAACCCCACTGGGGTCCACCCCCTCTTAAAACGCGGTAATTTAAGACAATAAGCGTTTTGAGGTAAATTATATTTTAAAATACGTGTTTAAGAGTGGGCGGGTTTTAAATATTTGTGAATCGATCTGTTCGTGGTGGTCTATACAATGGGGTATGGTGGGTTAATATAGATAATAGATGTACAGTCAGCAGCATAAGTAGATGAACAAATTCAAAATTTCAAATTGCCTACATACTTTTGTGTTCTTACTAATCTTGTTTTCTCTTCACAAAAATAAAATAAAAGGTATTTACTTTATTTTTTATTTTTTTTTTATTTATTTTTTATTTATTGCACTTTATATACAAATGTATATCGGCGGACTTAATGCCAAAGGCATTCTCTCCCAGTCAACCTTAGGGTGGTGCAGAGATAAATAAGGTAGGTGCATCAAGGTAACTTGTCAGGTATACAAGATTACTAATTAAACATATATAAATGTAAATATACGATATATACTTAAAATCAATAAAAAATATATATATATATATATATATATATATATATATATATTAAAAATAAATATAATATGAACAATATTATAAACGTCTGAATACATAAAATACATATTATTGTTATAAAAAAAACTTTACTTCAAGCGAAGAAAAAATATTTTAGTTTAACTTAATGCGTATATAGGTGATTAGAAATCTTGATTTTGTACACATATTTATGCTGCTGACTGTACATATTATGTAGTATATACCTATTGGAATCAATATCTTGACGGGTTTAAAATATCGATTTGTGATGATTTAGTTTGAAGAGAATTTGATTATTGTTGAACTAGATAGTTGTTTTGTTTTAAAATAATAAAAAATACAAACTTGAATCCAGAACTTCCTTCTTTTGTAATTTAGTTAATAATGGCTTTTTGGCTCTTATACGACGAGCAGCTCACTCGCCTGATGACCAATGTTTTCCATGAATAGCAGAACTCTATTGCATTTCTTGGCGGTATACTGCTCGTCAACAGAAGTTAAGTATCATAATGGCCAATTAATTACATTTGATTCAGTACCTTCCAAATGAAGCTCAATGTCTATTTCTACCGCCAAGCAACAGTGTGCATGCACTGTTGTGTTTCGGTTTGAAGGACATTGTAGCCAGTATAACTACTGGACATAATGAGACTTAACATCTTATGTCTCAGGGTGACGAGCGCAGTGGAATGCCACACAGTACTTTGTTAGTCAAGGTGCTGGATGGTGTTGCTACTGTTTATGGGTGGTCGTATCGCTTACCATCAGGCGAACGGCATGCTCGTCTCGTCATTAAATGCAATAAAAAAAAAAAAAAAAAAAAAAGTGTTTTCATACCTAAGAGAAGTATAGAATCTCTCAACACCTACCCAGAAATAAAACGTAATCGAACGAGAGACTAAAAAAAATTGCTGGAAGTATTCATTGATAACGCATACGCATACTCACGCCTTTTATCCCCGAAGGGGTAGGCAGAGGCGCAACTAATGCACCCACTTTTCGCCATTTTTATTCCGTCCCATGATGTGATAGGGGGCGAGCCTATCGCCATATCGGGCACAAATTCCAGACTCCGCGCTGATACTGAATAGAAAAACCCAATATCACTTTGCCCGACCCGGGGATCGAACCCGAGACCTCAGCATTGCAGTCGTACTGTAATACAACTACGCCACCGAGGCAGTAATAATTTTCCATGGTAAAGTTTGACAACACTATCACAATATTTTATATTTAAATCTAAACTCTATCGACCCAAACAGACCAAGTTCATCAAACAAAGCAAAGACTAACAAAAGACCTGCAAATAAAGCCCATCATAATAAATAACTCAATACCTTAATACTTAAACATTAACTCCTTAAATTTATTGCCCGTTCCTGACTCCTGAGAAAAAAGTAGGGACAGAAAAAAAAGAAAAACAACATCCGATCACAGTAATAGCACAGGGTGGGATGAATCAAGTACTTTCTTTGGATAGGGTGAGAAATTTATTTGGCAGAATGTTCGAGTTTCCTTGTGTTTAATTCTTGGATTGCTTTTATTGCTGTGACGTCATAGTGTTGGAAGAATTTAATTTAATTATGTTGGGTATATAAATCGTCATGTTTTATGTAACCAGGGTCTTTGTTTCGTTAGTGATCATCATGTCGAGCCGGTCTTATTTAGTCTATAGAAAAAATCGACCATTACAACTATCTATGAAATGTGTCATGTCACCTGTCATCCAGGAGTTAGAATAATTTCGTGGCACTAGACTACGCTCGTCGCCTAATAACATTGTTAAAATTTCAAACAAAACAGTGCTTGGACATTACTTCGTAGCAGAATTGAACAAGCGACATCCATAAAGACGTGCTTATAGGAAACTTAGGAAGTGTTCAACCATAATTATTTCCAAAGTACCGTTCTATAACTACACTTGGTTACTCCTTATCAGTTAATCTCGGTAAACTGAAAAACCCGACTCAAACACGCCGGCTCTTGTGAAAGCGGCGGTTCAAGTGGCATTAGTCGGTGCGACTGAAGATTCCTTACTGTGTTAGGCAAATTAGTTGAAAGAAACCGTTTTTTTGTTGTATTGAGACATTTGTGTTCTAATGACGAAAGCAGGTCGTATGATAGTAGAATCAGTAGCGCCGCCTTTGAAAAAGTACTGCAATGGAGATATTTCACATTAGCCGTCATATTACGAAACTTTGTATAAAATAGGTGTAAAAGTTATTCAGTGGGGTAGAATGTGGCAAAAACAACACGACACGACTCCGCTTCGTTCTATTGGGATTGGTTAAGAGACTAACACGTGACTGACGTATTGGTCTCCCGATCAATGACAAACATTAAAATTAAATGACATTATCTTACGAGTTGCATCATGTTGAGATGTTTAGCGTCATGGCAGGCGAGATGTAACATACTTTAGCTGTGACCATCGACAATACAGCCTATGAGTACGTAGGTACGTTAAGTTTATTTGAAGGTGGTAGAAATTATGTGTAATGTTGGGATGCTACTAGTTACGGGTTACCGTGTCGAGCATCTTGCTCTCTTTTTACCCTTGCATCACGTCATTCACTTGTAAGTATAGAATCAATGCCATTAATCAACGGCTCCAATGGTAAACTATAACACCACAAAGTTTGTATAGGTACAGCTGCAGTAATAGAAACCGTAAGCAATGATTTTGATAGTTAGTCTTTAGACAATTTAATGAATGGGTCTTCGCAGTGAAGGCTACCTGTTTCTTTGCTCCAAAGGCAGCACCACGTGATGGTGGAATAAATTGAAACATTTTTTAAAATATGATACTGACACTGCCACCAGCGAAATGATAAGGTTAATCTATAGCCAGACCACTCCACTCCAATCGACATATGGGGAGGAATGGCCTAGTAGGGAACGGAGCCGGTCTGCTGAGATGAAGGTCTACACCCCACAGGCTTGAAACCCAAGGCACACACCCCTGACCTTTCGAATTCACGTGTGTGTTGTGTATCAATTATAGTTTGCTTTAACGGATTGAAGAAACCTGCATACCTTGATAGATTTTGTGATTATTGCAAGGGAAACCTTTTATTTCTAAATGTAAAAAAATGTAATATCATTACTTTCACTAGAAAAAGAAAAGCTATTGAATATATATATAATCTAAACGGTGAAGAGATTGTAAGAGTTTCCGAGGTGCGAGACCTGGGGGTTCTCCTTGATAGTAAACTCATTTTTGATTCTCACATTAATCATATGACTCGGAAAGCTTATCGTATGTTAGGATTTGTACTAAGAATTGGTAGAGAATTCAAAAAAATAACAACTTTAACGCTATTGTATAAATCTCTTGTGCGGCCGTTACTTGAATATGCATCAGTGGTTTGGAATCCTCGATATGACACATATATAAGGAAAGTGGAGCGTATCCAAGAAAAATTTATCAAGCATCTCCAATGGCGTAATCGTCATGACACTCAGTTGGAACATGGGTTATTAAGTTTAAAGTCCAGGCGCTCAGAGCGCGACCTTATGTTCTTATATAAAATCATTAGGAATCAAGTTGACTCCCCTTACCTACTTGGTAAGATATGTTTCGGTTGTCCCCGTCTAAGTGCACGTAAGAAGTTTTTGTTTCATATCGGTACAGCGAAGACAAACTATGGCATGAACATATTTATTAAAAGAGCTTGTCGATTGTACAATAATATCACATCTGTGGATACTGACTGCATCGACATCTTTCACCTTTCTCTATCCCAGTACAAAAAAAATATTATAAGTAAATGTAATTGTATATTATTATGAGCAATTTTAAGAATTTTAGTTAATGATTTCTGGGTGTAGGTCCGTACTTATAGCGCGCCGCGCCACCTTTGTGTTTTTTTTTTTGTTTACATGATATTGTAATCTGTGGAAACTGTTGTGGATAATGTGTTGTTTAATTGTTTTTAATTTATAAGAGTTATGTTTTTTCTGTAGTTTTCCAAATAAAGTAAAATAAAATAAAATACCTGAGAAATCTCCACAAGAATTTCCAAGGTATGTGAAGCCTACCTACCCGCACTAGGCCAGCGTGGTAGACTAATGCCCAAACCCTCTCGGTCGTAGAGGAAGCCTGTGCTCAGCAGTGTGGAGTATATAATACACGACTGTATTATTATTGATATAGTGCAGTAACAACTTCGGAAATATTAACTGAGTTCACAACTCACAATCGAATCCTGTTCCCAGAACACAAATTCAACAATCTTGAAATCCAAACACCTAAAGCATTAGTTAATAAATCGAGTGGCGCCATTAGTCGCGGGTTCGAGTCCCGGCCGGAAAGCATGCGTCTTGTTGATTTGTGACGAGCACAGACGGATTGGGCCGTTTGAAAAACACCCGTTGGTTTTTTGATTTACATATTATGTTTCTGCGGATGTGTTTATGTTCGTTTTGATGTTAGTAGCATTGATCTTTTGATGGCCCTTTCTTTATAATTTGAATTATAGGTGTAAAATATTATCAAATATATTTAGAGGAGCACTTGCTCCTCTAAACAGTCACTTGACTGTTTTGGATCAGTTTTAAGAAGATAATGGGATGAGAAATTTTCTCTCTCTGTACATACTATATAGCCATTTAGTAATGTAAACGGCACGTGATATAACCTATAAAAAATGCTATCCGTCATCTTTCAATTCGAATTTAAAGAGTAATTTTAATACAAAACCGACATTCCTATACAGAAAATCGTAAAAAATATACAAAAAACACATCCCTAAAATTATAATTAGTGAAATAATCGTACCACATTACTAAAATTCCACCCAATTACAAAGCCATGTCTCCACCGGCGACATTCGCTCGCGGCTCGAGCGACAATCGTCAAGCGACATTCATTTTTCGAGTTAACAAGTGATTTATTGCTTCCTTCACGCGGGATTAGCGCCGCGCGGTGATAATAATACGGGCCAAATGTTTCGCTCGATACGCTTGCCGGTCGCCGCGTGACGATGTGTACTCGGCTTTGTAATTGTGTGAAATTATTGAGGTGTTTGGAAGTTTTAGAAATGGCGGTTTTTTTTTGTTGAGTTAGCCTCTGGACCAATAAATGAGTAGAGATCTACAAATAATTAATTTATATTCTGTTACCTATAAGTTGATGAAAAGTTTATTCTCTGTCTACCCCAACGAAGCTGTGGTAAATATTAGTGTCTGTATATAATGTAAGCAGCATTCAGCATCCATTGACTTAATCAAAAGCGATCAATATGTGAGCGCTGATACTCTTGGATTCCACTCCTTTCTTTCCAAGGCGTTTGGTACACGCGTACTGGTGTGGACGAAAGTGGTTCGAATTTTTTATTTTAGTGGTTTCACTTCCAGTGGCAGTAAACAGTGAAGCAAGTAAAATGAGACCTTCATAATGTGCGCTATTATAACCTTGGTTTATTGAGTGAACTTCCGTCCTGTAAAATATGATAGAGGTAAGGCTGTAGCCAAATCGAGCAAAAATTCCAGCCTCTACTCGGGTAAGTTTTGAATCGAAAAATTTACAAAAACAATCTCTCAACTTGACTCTTGAGACACGGTGGCCTCGTATGTTTACACACATTTGTATTACGATGTCATGTGCAATGAACCCAGTATCTCATACCCTAACATGAGTAGGTATGCCGCCATACTAATTAAGCGATTAAGATTAAAAATAAATAAATATACTTACCACCACCTAAAGGTTGACTGGGAGAAATGAAATATACATACACACCCACGCCCTTTATCCTCAAAGGGGTAGGCAGAGGTGCAACTAATGCCAAGCAGCAGGGTGCATGCATTGTTGTGTTTCAGTTTGAAGGACATAGTAGCCACTGTAACTACGGGACATAATGAGACTTAACACCTTATGTTTCAGGATGACGAGCGCAGTGGCATGCCACACAGTACTTTGTAACTGAAGGTGCTGGATGGTGTTGCTACTGTTTCTGGGTGGTCGTATCGCTTACCATAACGCGAACGGCATGCTTGTCTCGTCATTTAATTCCATAAAAAAGCACCCACTTTGCGCCGTGCGTATTCCGTCACATGATGTGATAGGGGGCGAGCTTATCGCTATATCGGGCACAAATTCCAGACTCCGGGCTGATACTGAGTAGTAAACCACAAAATCACTTTGCCCGACCCAGATATCGCACCCGAGACCTCAGCACTGCAGACGTACCATAATACAACTACGCCACCGAGGCAGAGAAATGAAATATAAAGTGTGTTAAATAAATAAATGTATTCTACATTTCTATAAACAGTTTCGCCCCCGCCAGTCCATAGACAAGATATCAAAATGCTCTACTCGTGAACAATTCGTGTGCTAAACGTTCACAGCGACATCGGTGCACGCCATAAACACTTTACATATTATATTATTTAATACGAAAAAATCACGAATACGCACGTACATTTGTAAGTGATCATTTCGTTTTGTGGATTCGATGCAGCTTTAAAATTCATATTTAGAACGTAATAACGTTCTTTTTGGATTGTTTGATATTATAAACAACCGCTATAGCTGTCTGTAGAATCTAGATAGATCTGGAAAATGTACCAATTGAAATATGTTAAGTTCGTTGTCAAATTACTGGGCATTATGAGACTTCTAATGTCTTAGGGTGACGAGCGCAGCGGAGTGCCACGCAGTGCTTTGTAATGTACTGTATGGTGTTGCTACTGTTTATGAGCGATCATATCGCTTACCATCAGGCGAGCGTCATGCTCGTCTCGTCAGTAAGAAGTAATAAAAAATATATTAAAAAAAATGTCTAATCCGCAATAGTTTCGAATATAATACTTATCGAATGGTTTGTTTATTCCTGTCGTAAACGTTGGGATGTTCAGACAAGCCTTCGGAAGCCTGGAGGCAAGTACGTTTGTTTATAGAAACGCAATTCAAAATTTTGGAATTTGAGCTACATGTTACGTCACTCTTCGCCTAGGCACCGTCTGACGACATGGCAAAATAATAATATTTTTTTATTGTCCGACCAGGAAAATAAAAATAACTAATTTCTTGTACTGACAACGTTAAATTTAAAACGTCAAAGCAAAAGTGGCGCCCCCATTGCAGGTTTTCTATTTTTCTGGTCAGGCTGAAAATCTAATATTAAGATATTCGGTTTTTCTATTGAGTATCAGTACGGTGTCTGAAATTTGTGCCCCATATGGCGATAGACTCGCCCCCTATCACATCATGGGACGGAATACGCACAGCGAAAAGTGAGTGCACTAGTTGCTCCTCTGCCTACCTCTTCGGGGATAAAAGGCGTGAGTATGTGTGTGTGTGTTTGCTATTATATCTATAAACCAAAGCTGTATAATGTCAATACCATCAAATGGTATTTTAGTGTTGTTCAAATCGGATAATATACCTGCGAAGAGGACGGTCATCAGTACCAGCTTAAGTTTTTTTTTTTTTTATGATATAGGGGGCAAACGAGCATACGGTTCACCTGATGGTAAGTGATCACCGCCGCCCATGAACATCTGCAATACCAGGTGGCACAGAGATGCGTTGCCGGCCTTTTAGGTGGGAATACTCTCTTTTTTTGAAGGTCGCCATGTCGTATCTGTCCGGAAATGCTGCTGGCGGCAATAAGTTCCAAAGTTTAGTAGTACGTGGCAAAAAATGACGGCTAAAACGTACAGTGGTGGATTGCCAACCTCCGAGGTGATGTGGATGGAATTTGGAGTTCTGCCGCGATGTACGGTGATGGAACTCAGCAGCAGGGATAAGTCCGAACAATTCTTCAGAGCACTCCCCATGGTAAATGCGATAGAGAATGCAGAGCGATGCTACATCTCTACGCAACGCCAAAGGATCAAGCCGATCGGAAAGAATACGGTCTGAATAAATAAATAAGAATAAAGTAACTAACTGACTAATAAGTAACTGAATTTATCCGTCTACTACCGTCATAGGGGGAAAGTTAATGCATTTGTCATCCTGTCCATTTGCTATCAAAGTATCTAGGTGTTCTATAAACAAAATAGGTAGTTATATTGATTTTAAATATTTCTTTTATACGGAAACAGCTGTTGGTAGCGTATATTTTCTACCCGTCTGGATAACGACCATCGTAAGGACATGTTAAAACTCGCGATAGTGGCCTACGTAAGTGTGCCGCGTTCCGGGATTAGCCTGTAAAGTTCAAACAGGCCGGCATAATTGTGTCGACTGACGAGGAATAATCATCGCTCTTCAGTCGACACTCTATCTGGACCTCTCACAGCTCACCAGGTGCAGTGGGGTCACATTGCCATGACCAATAGTAAAAAAAAACATCAAAGTATGGTAAGTGAAGTGGCATGCAGATACACTACCTATTGACGATAGATAATTATCCCTCCTAAAAAGCGACGATAGCCTAGTTGGGAGTGGAACGGACTTCCGAGACGAATGTCCGCAGGTTCAAAACCCAAGGGCACGTACCTCTGACTTTTCTAAAACGTTTTGTGTGTATTCTTTGTGAATTATCGCTGGCATTAACAGTGATGGAAAAACGTCGTGAGGAAACCTGCATATCTGGAGTTCTCTATAAGAATTTCGAAGGTATGTGTAGTCTGCCAACCCGCACTATGCCAGCGTGGTGGACTAAGGCCTAAACCCTCTCAGTAGTAGAGGAGGCCCGTACTCAGCAGTGGGCAGTATATAATACAGGGGTGGTATGGTATGGTATGGTAACTATCCCTCGTCAGTATCAGTCATATAATTATGCCCTTTCAAAATATATATGCCCATCCTCGAACGTGACACACATTACGTGAGCCTCTATGGTTGGTTTTTCAAATATGCATAGGTATTATTAGGTTTTCTTTGAGTGAAAATCCAACTGGGCATATACCAATTGTCATTTTTTTTACATTGGCTACGTTTTTATTTATTTTTTAACACTTTGTACAAAGGTATAGTACAGCGGACTTAATGCCTAAGGGCATTTTCTCTCACTTTTAAGGTCGACTGGGAGAAAATGCTGGTGCAGAGAGACGGAGGCAGGTGTATCTATTATAAATAATGAAAAATAAAAATAAGAATAAAATACAATGATAATTAATAAACACAATATACTAACTGACCCGGCGAATTCTGTTCCGCCTTAGAGGCAAAAAAATAAGCAAATTTTGGATTTTATTAAGATCATTTTTTTAATAGGAAATACAAATAAAAAAAATAAGTATTTTAATGATTCTTTATTGTTCATGTATTTTGGTGCATAGGTTGCACTCTTTTTTTTTTATATCTCAATGGGCTCACGTTTGTCCGCTATCCGCCTGATGTTAAGCGATGATACGGCCTAAGGTGAAGCACGCTTGCCCAGAAGAAACCACTGCACTCTTCAGTTTGCCAAAACATCAGCGGGTATTGCACATTTCCCGGGATAAAAAGTATCCTATGTCCGTCTCCCGGTTCTGAGCTACCTCCCCACCAATTTTCAGCCAAATCGGTTCAGCCGTTCTTGAGTTATAAATAGTGTAACTAACACGACTTTCTTTTATATATATAGATGTATACTTACATATGCTACATATATAATTGTGTACATAAATAATTATTTAAAATATACACATAAACAATTACATACATAAATAAATACGTAAACTAATAAGCTAATGAAGAGAATCTGCTACTTCGGCGAGGAGTAATTGCCGAACTCTCATTTGAAATGCCAGTCGTGTTGTACACGACCTGATTTCGAGGGGGCTGCGTTCCAGAGAAAGATGGAATGGATAGCAAAGGAAGAGTGAAGGAAATCAGAGCTACGAAGAGGACACTTAAGAAGGAGATTGCTAGATAGTTCGATGATAGTTTTTTGCAAAACGGGGAATTGTGCTCGGATAATGCTTGGCAGTAGAAATACACAGCGGTGGTATCGTACTGAATACTCATTCTTTTATCATAAAATAACTTAAAATCATACATTTTAGATGCAGTCAGTATCAATCTACATTACGAATGAAACTTTGCATACAAATAACAATTAGAATGGAAGAGTGGTAACGAAATGAGATAAATAGATCCCACGCGGCGCCCCGTTTGGAAATGACCACGATTCTTCATTAAAAAATATGTGGATTATTAATTTGTTTTTATTATATTTGACAGGTTAATGCACCTGTTTTAACAAGGTAGGGAATAATCATGATTTCAGAACTTATTTTAGGTATGAAATTGAAAAGTCGTAAAACATTTAACGTTGTAAGAGATGGTATTTTACAAACTTATTTTTTCATCCCCCATCATCATACTCTAGTGGGGGCGGCACAATATAAATATTTAAGCATGTTGCAGAAAGGATTGGGATTTTAGTTTAGTTTCTATGACCAGTCACCGTGACGCCAATCGCATTTAAGAATTTACTTAGGCAATAATAAACTGATAATATCAATTAGTTATCTTTTCTAGAACTGGTTGGATTTGTCTTCGTCATTACAGACTCCCAGAAAAGGGGCCAGATATTGACCGCCCAGTCGATTTGACTCTATTTACAGTGGTCAATTTTGTGAGGTTATTGCTCAGTTCATTCTCTAGTTCTATAGATTGAACTGATATTCCATTTTCAAATCCAAAATGGCGTGCAAGTCGAATATAAAAGTCCAATAGCCACCACAAAACCGCACAATCATCGATTGATTCCCATTGTTTCAACAGGAGCCGGAGACAATGGGCGCGAACGCGAAAATCGTTCTCTATTTAAATGCTATCCGATTTGATCGTTCAATTAAACGTGAATAGAAAGAAAAGAGGTTTACACTCCAAAATCCTTATAAATCAAACTGGCTGATAATAATTGCTTTGCGGCCTTTTTTCTTGCGAGATCATCGTGTTCTATTTTTGAATTGGAGAATTTGGACGTAATTGATGGTTGACTTGAGAGATTAAATTAAAAAGTTTTCGTTCCGAATACGTATTGCATTTGAATACCAATATTTATTTTAGATTAAATCGATTGTGACCATTACGTGGTATAACACCGAACAATTACGCTGCTCCAGTCGGAAAATTTTATAAGTCAAGTTTGATAAGAGTTGTTACAAAATTATTTTGGTACTGACATAAAATGCCATTTTCTTCGTTTTGTGTCACTGGCATATTTATTTTTGAAACAGTGAAAATCCTATAATTTAATTATTTACGTTAAAGGAGATGTCCGCTTTTTGTATGAGTGCTGGGCCTCAAAATCTAACAAGGCTCGAACTTTAGGGATATTAAAAGGGCAAAATATGGATCTTAGATCCATTAAAAAAATATTTTTAGACCCCTCCATTGATAACTAACTTTTTTAAAGACGTTCATACTAAGTGTAGTTTTCAAGCCAAACAAAATTACATAAATCTCGAAATCGGAGGTCTTTAAAATTAAACGATTTATTGCATAAGGTTAGTTTTCAGGAGTTCTATCCAAATATATATAAATTATCTTGTTTAAAATTCCAGGCCCGTTTTTGGACATGTCCTTTTGTACATCGCTGCACGTCACTAGTAATGACATGTCTTTGTTGAAACTTTCATGTTAGCCTTTTCGTGGAATTATTGTATCATTAATTAAAGAGTATAAAACATGATAAAGAGGTAGGTCGTATTTATTTTTTGTTATGTTCAAACTTTTACATGAACGTACACTCAATAAAGTTACATTGTTAACGCAATATTAAAAAACTTACCCAAACCTCGTAGCGCCATCTGTCCGCCATTTTTACGAAATAAATTTAATCAGTATTCCAAACCTCGATAGCTAATGAATTAAAGCATTTAGTTGGCTCATAATCGTCCCGTGCCGCGGCCCGCGTCCCCACCCTCCTCTGAAGGGGTGGGGACACCCCATCGGCCTCTGTAATTTTATCGAGTTATAAATTTGAATTTGTATAATGCGCCCGGCATTAACGCATGATTTATACAACTTGACTCTGCTAAGATTTCAAAGATGAAAAACAATAAATTTTGTAACCGTAACTATTGCGTTTAATGGCAATGTTGGGGTTGGAACTGCGTGGATGCGACCCGACGTCTGTTATGAAAGATAAAACTTTATGAAGTTGGCACACCGACTTGCATTTTGTTTATGGTGTTTATGTTAAGTGAGAAATGTAGCTTTAAACCTATTTCTTTGTAAGTCTGCTTCTGTATCATAAAGTAAATTTTTATTCTTACAATTGTTCCATCTTATTTTCTATGATTTTAAATTTGAATGTTATACTTTATCGCTAGTTAAAGATGTTAATAGTGGATAACTAACTATTAAAAGAGATTGTAACTAAAAATGACCCTCATTTATTCACTCAAAGTAAGATCATTTAATTATTATAATATTTTTATTAGCACACCAAGATTTATTTCGATCATTAAGAAAATAAGAAGTAAACGTGTGTCGTATCCACGTAACACCTGACGCGTGGCGAGTTGACGACTTTTTACTTGGCCGAATTTATGCGATACATTTAGGAGGCGCACCGTCGTATACAAGTCAGTTAAATATTTAGCTTTCATCCTAATTTATACGTTTTATAGTGAAAAAAGCCGGCTCGCTTTAGTTCCGCGCCATAAATACACGTGATTGATGCACATTGTGGTTTGAAAAAATATTGTCTCTGGTTATACAACTCGCGCAAGACTATTTGCTGACTGTTTTATGTGTGTTTTATAATGGCCTTTTTAAATAAGTTGGGTTATAATAATTGTAAAGAATAAGAACGGGTTCTATATTCGATTTTTAAATAATTGAATTTTTATAAGAGTATTCAAAGAAACAGCGGCGATAGCCTAGTTGGGAGTGGAACGGATTGCCGAGACGAATATCCGCAGGTTCAAAACCCAAGGGCACGCACCTCTGACTTTTCTAAAAAGTTATGTGTGTATTCTTTGTGAATTATCGCTCGCTTTAACGGTGAAGGAAAACATCGTGAGGAAACCTGCATACCAGAGAAGCATGTGAGGGTATGTGAGGTCTGCCAACCCGCACTAGGCCAGCGTGGTGGACTAAGGCCTAAACCCTCTCAGTTGTACAGGAGGCCCGTGCTCAGCAGTGGGCGGTATATACAGGGCTGGTATGGTATGGTGGACGAGCTTTTGCCCGCGGCTCCGCCCGCGTGAATGAGTTTTCCCAGGATAAAAGTCCCGCTTTATATTTTCCCGGGATAAAAATTAGCCTATGTGTTAATCCAGAACAAAATCCACCCGTGTGCCAAATTTCATCGAAATCCGTTCAGTAGTTTTTGCGTGAAAGACTAACAAACATCCATACATCCATACATCGATACATCCATACATCCATACTTACAAACTTTCGCGTTTATAATATTAGTAGGATTCAAAGAAATAGGTATGAGTTTTTATTTATTTTGTAGTTTTAAACATCGAACATTAATGAAACAAATTATAAATTAAACTAAGACTATATCTTACAGTTTGAGCAATATTATAAAAATATTTAGAGGAAAATATGGATCAATGGTTTTATTATACAGGTACTCAAGACCAGTAGAAACGGGAGTGCTACCGAAATCTAGTACAACACCGGGATAACACCTATCAAAAACTAAGAACCGAGTCATTCACACCGCGTAGGTCGTATATAACTTAGTTTTTATTACTGAATGAAAATGAAGCTCTTAAATCGTGTAGTCGATTCTAAATATCAAAACATACTTTTGTTACAATTTTACGATATATGAAACATTTAAATAACTAATAAACATCGGATATTACAAATATCGCCCGTGCTCCAATCGCGAGTGCATATAAAACTGCTTTACTTGTGATATATTTATTGACGTTTTTTTTTCAATCCGTCTGACGTTTACTGTCATATAAACATTACTATTTTGTAGCTTTTATAAAGGTTTTATAATGGGCTTCGGTTGTGTGGAAGGAACTTTTTGTGTTGAGAACTTGTGACAACTAACTTTACGAGAGTTTGGAGTTTTTTTTTTTTTTTGGGTAGGCGACCCTGCAGTCTACACCGGGGGAAACCTGCGAATGGGATACTGGAGTCCCCCGGCTTAGCGACTGATTACAAAAGATTTATCTAAGACTTCAAGAACACATATTTTAGTCTATTTAACCCTCATCAATTACCTACAGGATGCAGGCCGCTTCTAACAGGTTGGTCTGCAAATCTTTGCAGGAGGCCTATATTCAGCAGTGGACTTCTAAAGGCTGAAGAAGAAGAAGAATTACCTACTAATTTTAAATACAAGTTGCTAAAATGATTACTCATGAAATCTTTAAGTCGAATGACTCGTTTAATAAAACAATTGTATTAAAAAAATATACATTGTTTTTATTTTTTTCTAATTTTAAAATTCGAATGCCATTCTTCTACATCATCATCATCAGCCACATGACGTCCACTGCTGAACATAGGCCTCCCCCAAAGATTTCCAGACGGACCTGTCAAAAGCGGCCCGCATCCAGCGTGCTCCTTCTACGCTTATCAAGTCGTCTGTCCACCTTGCAGGTGCGTGATAAATAATAATATTCCTTCAATATAAAGTCCATTTCCATACCACATAGCTTAGCCCTCTGCATCCAGTACCGCTTCACCGCGCCGTCCAACGTTCGATATTCTCATGAGTTTGTCATTTAATATTTACACCTCATACATGATTTTATAACTTTGTTCATGTATACAATATCCAAATCAAGTTATATTGCCAATTTAAGTTCCTTTGATATAATCGATGCGTGTTTATTGTTTTTTAATTGGGTTAGAGCTGGTTAACTTTCAGATAAGTTTTATAGAACAAATAATTTTCGTATTTAAACGGATTTCTATAAAAAATATGACAATCATCCATCACTCACCTGACAATTTAGTGACAGATATTTCAATCTATACTAATATTATAAATGTGAAGAGTTTGTTTGGTTGAACGCGCCCATCTCAGTAACTACTGAACCGCTTTTGAAAATTCTTTCACTAATAGGAAGCTGAAGTGAACGATAGCCTAGTTGGGAATGGAGCGGTCTGCCGAGACAATGTCCGGAGGTTCAAACCCAAGGCACACACCTCTGACTTTTCGTAGCTACGTGTGTATTGTTTATCAATTATCGTTCGCTTTAACGGTGATGGAAAACATCGTGAGGAAACCTGCATACCTGAGAAGTTTTCTGAATTTCAAAGGTATGTGAAGTCCGCCAACCCGTACTAGGCCAGCGTGGTGGAATAAGGCCTAACCCCCTCTCAGTAGTAGAGGAGGCCTGTGCAGTGGGCAGTATTATAATACAGGGCTGATTGCATTGCATTGCATTTCAATAGGAAGCTACATTCCAGTTCATTCCAGTTTTAAGTATTTGTACATCCAGGTATTAAATCCCATTTGGGTTTATCTCATTTCTACGGTGATGTGCGTGCATTAGCTTATATTACTAATCTGACTTTGTATATAGCACAAAAGTATTGAAAAAAAAGAAGCAATAAACAATTGATGACAAAAAAGTAAGCCCGAAGTTTCTTTCTGCCTTTCTTCTTCGGGTCGTCATCGCTTAGGTAGCTAGTGAAAGGCTGGGAGGTTAGCTAGGCTAGGGCCTGTAGTGTCCTCACCGGTGAGGATCGCGACGCGTTCCTCCCATTATTTATTAACAAAAGTGATCTTTATTTTATATCCCCTTTCCTGCTAGCCCGAGCTGGCTTTTTTGTTTTTGTTTATTTCCATCACTGATTTTACTCCCAATAAAAATGTCGGTTATATAAGTGACCATTAGTATTAATAATAATTATGAATATAATCAATTTAATGTATCTTGACTTATCATAAGTGCAACTATGTTCGCCTACGTGATGAATAAAGTATTTTATTTTACATTGCTCATGAGTGCTATAGGCTACTTTTTATCCCGGGAAAATATTTTTATCTTCACGCGGATAAACTTTTTCACGCGAGTGGAGCCGCGAGCATCACCTAGTGAATGATAAACATGTTTTCAAAAGGGATCAACGACCCGATTGATTACCAGATGGTTAGTGATCACTAATCCTGCACACATACATATAATCCGATGAATTGTAGATGTATATTACTAGTTCTAGTTGCAGTTGCCATCAAAGTTTAATCATATGTCAAAATCTAAAAGACTCACACTCTCATACCTATGCATAAGCTATGATTTCTTCTTCAGCCTTTAGAAGTCCGCTGATGAACATAGGCCTCCCCAAAAGATTTCCAGACCGACCCGTTAGAAGCGGCGGTCATAGCTTTACTTAAACTTGTTTTTATTTGAATTAATAAAACCAGCCTGAATATAAGAACATAAGCATTTCATATCCCTTAGTAACAGGCTACATGCTTTGTTAATGAGATTACAGCCCAGTTGTTTATTACTAAGTCATTATGATACGCGTGCAATTAAACCCAGCGTATCGATTCTATTAATACGCAAGATGTTTTAGGAAATTAACTATCTAGCGGCTAAACAATTAGTTATTGTGTTAGTAATTGGAGAGTGTACTGTCTAGGCATAAGTTTTTAAAATGGGTTGACGTGAAACTCAAATACGCGCTTGTTATTTATTTTTTATTGCATTGAATGATGAGACGAGCATGCCGTTCGCCTGATGGTAAGCGATACGACCACCCATAAACACAGCAACACCATTCAGCACCCTGACTTACAAAGTACTGTGTGGCATTCCACTGTGCTCGTCTCTGTCTCATTACGTCCAGTAGTTACACTGGCTACAATATCCTTCAAACTGTAACACAACAGTGCATGCACACTGCTTCTTGGCGGTAGAAATAGACATTGCGGTGGTACTCGCCCAGACGGACTCTTACATATGAGAGACCTATCACCAGTAATTTTTTTGACTTCAAACGTTTACATAATATTATGCATACCATTAAATTAGTGCGCGCTGAAGACGTGCCAAAATGTTTGGCTAAGTTATAAAACATATTTTATTTAGGTGTATAACACGATAGTGTTTTTATCACTGAATAGCTTTTGCTCGCAGAGCCGCCCGCGTGATAAAGTTTTTCCAGGATTGAAGTTCCTCTTTATATTTTTCCGGGATAAAAAATATTTTTTGTTACTCGCTGATAATGTAGCTTAATATTGGTGACTTATTTTTAAATAGGTCCAGTAGTTTTTGAGTTTATTCGTTACAAACATACAAAAATAGAAATCTTTACTCTTCACAATATTAGTGTAGATGGTTTAGGGCTTAGGCAGGCATGAGTGTAGTGTCCTCTGAGTTTCCGAATGTCCTGATTTGTATGATTGGAGAAGACCTCTCCTTGCCGGTAGTCGTGCGGGCTATGCTAGCTGGGGAGAGGAATTTGGACGGTGTAGCCTCCTTCTGTGAAACAGATTACTGTTACTACTTACTGATACTACTATATACTGATTACTGGAGGCTGCAGAGCGGGATCGAGAAAGGGCTGATCCCACTCGGAGACTAAGACTCTAAGAAAATAATTCCTCTTGGCTGGGTCCAAAAAAAAATACAAAGCTTTGTTGGGGGACCAGTAATGTCTTTCCGAGTCGTGCTTAAAATGCTAACACTGGAATGGCTTTGGCGTGTTCGGTTCGAGGTCCCGGAGTCATTCTAAAGTGCTGATGGAGACCAACATGGGGGTTTCAGTCGGTAAAAATCCGACATACCCCGTCTACCTTGCATAAGAGCGACGGGATGATCCTAGAGGATTTTCCCCATTGAAAAAAAAGGGCATGAGTTTAGTGTAGAGTCTATCGCCATACTGGTAAAAATTAGGTCTTTAGCAACTTGGCTATGTTTTTTTATCCGAAACCACAACTATAATTTTACTGAATTAAATCGAATTGCAAACCTCTCGGTTTAAAGCTTAAGTACGCAGCCACTTCACCAACGAGACGATGTAATCAATTAAAATAAATAATAATCCTAGCTCTGTATTATATACTGCCCACTACTAGGCACTGGCCTCCCTTAGTACTGAGAGGGTTTAGGCCTTAGTCCAGCACGCTGGCCTAGTGCTGGTTGGTAGACTTCACATACCTTCGATGCCGTTTGGAGAATTTGCATGTATGTAGGTTTCCTCACTGCGTTTTCCTTCACCGCTAAAGCGAATGATAATTGATAAACAATACGCACGTAAAAAGTCAGAGGTTGTCTTGGGTTTTCAACCTACGACCATTCGTCTCGGCAGACCGTGTCATTCCCAACTAGACTATCCTGTACTTAGATGGTGTATTTACCGATATTTACCAAAACAAGCCTTGTATCGGATAACTAGCCAGACTGGTGGACAAGGCAACATATCACGCGGTTGTGGTAGAAATGTTGTATTTTTTTTTCATTTACACGAAAAATTCGTATTGTAATGCGTGGAAGTGTCACCGTATATCATTTTGTGCCGGATCACTTAACTTGGCCGAGTTTCCATTGTCACTCACGGTTTCCCGGATTGTATTAAGACTGACTGACTTACCATTACTGAAACCAATTTATTGTATACAAGTGAATAATGGAGTAAGTAATTCACTTGATTATTATGATACCCTATGAAGAAAATGAACGAAAACCGAAATTTCAAATTACGAATTCATTACACAGTGTAACGTTGCTAGGAACGTTAACTCTCTTCGTAAACGGGCTATCGTTTACGTCAGTTTAACTACCAATAGAAACCGTTAATGTATCGTATTGGCTGGTTAAACTGTCACTAGTTTTGACGTACGTCTGAACGGCGCTCGTATAAATAAGCGTGCAATGTCACGAGCGCCCTTTTTCTTATAATCTTCTTCGCCGTAGCAACACTACCAACTAACTGAGTGTTGCCACGTACATCGTTGTTCCCGCTGGGGTGAGTGTGCCAATTACTACTAACCGCTTCCAGGTATTCTGTGCATCTGGGCTCGTGAGCTATCACGAGTCGCTGGCGCGGAATGTAAGCCTAGCTTACATTCCGACCCGCTGGGATTCTGATTCCAGGTTCTACGGTGCGGCGTTGACCGCCGTGTTTTTTTCGGTACGGCGTCCTGACCGCCGTGCTGACCGCCTTCTCCACGGTGCGGAGTGCTGACTCCGCCACGTGCACACCACCATCGTCGTCGCGGGTGCTGACCCCGGCCACGTGTGCACCATCGTCGCGGGTGCTGGCCCCGACCACGTGCTCACCACCACCATCGCAGTCGGGTGTGCTAACCCCGACCACCTCACCACCGCTGCGCAGACCACGTGGCGCTACCATCTGTCCGGCGAGCTGCCGCCGGAGCTAGCCACGTGCATCAGCGTCGTGCCGTTCGCCTGAATCGGAGTCCCCGCAGGCCAGTGACTCGTTTGCATACCACCAGCAAACCGTGCCGAGTGTAACGCGGAGGTGCAAAATAAAGTTCTTACCACGAACCTAAAACCCTGAGTTTCTCTTCTATCTATCACTATCTATCTGCGGCGGCAGCACGCCGCAACAGATTGCAATTTTATTCTGAAACACAATATTGCACACTGATGCACAAAAATACTTTCAAAGACGAGAGGTTTGTCACCAATTCGACTTTACTCAGATTTAAATAATTTAAATAATGAAGGGGATTAACACGTCCATATGTAGTATATTCAGGAAAACGAATAGTAGCTAAAACTTCAGTTTCATAAAATACCGTACCACTAAAACCCCAAAAAGCAAACGAAACCACCACAACTTCACCATCAGTATCCCATACGATAAACCTCCCTAATTTCTCGTATCGGATCCACAACGGACTCTCGCCCAACACTAGTGGCCGCTGTCCGGCCTGCACTACCCAGATAGTGTCCGATGATTTAACGTTCAACTTTTGACACAACTAAGCTTTTCGGACACTGGTGCTGACTATAAATAACGTCTTATGTGAACTTGAGACTGCGAGCCGGCGAGATTTGGAACTAACAAGGGAATGATTTTAATGGCGAAGGATTTTGGGTACTGTGACCTAACTATTGCTAGAGGTCTGTTCAGCTGGGGATATAGAGCTGGTTTTATTGTTATTAACCACTGGAGCAAAGGTTCTATGATAGAAACCCTATCATCAATAGAGAATAGGACATTTAGCGTTGAAAGGGTCATAGTATTTTATATTATAGAACGGCAAGTGAGCACCAGCAAGTGTGTAAGCTGATGTTAAGTGATTTTTACCAATAACTCCGAAAATTCTTAATAAATCGTTAATACGCTGCCGTAAGGCAAAGAAGAAGGGGTTAGAGCAAGATGTTTGGGTTTTCAAATCTCGCAATACGAAACATAATACCAATCTGTCACGTCACCTTAGCATTATATTACAATTAATATATACCATATATTAATTGGTTTTACGACCTTTCCCACAAAAAAATACTCATTGTGTAAATCTGGAAGGAATTAAATATGTCAATCCAGGATATGGTCAACTTGTGTCCAAATTCCGTACAAATCTATCCCATCTGGATTCACTTCTGCATTTGAAACATTATTACAAACTTTTGCATTGAAATTAAACTATTATAGCGGATTTTATCGCGGTTTTTTATTTTATCTTCTCCCGAAGTTTCGAAGACGTTGTAGCACTTCGTAGTCACGGGGCGGTCTGAGGTGTAGGTGGTCCGAAAAGGTAATGTTACAATGTTGTAACGTATGTTGCGATAAAATCCGTTATAATAGTTTAATTTCAATGTCTAACATTCGCGTAAACGTAAGGAACTTTTGCATTATGTAACCCATTGATCCATTCTTCAATCAAAACACGCGTAATCTAAGTTTAACAGAACAAATGTATTCAAACGTTATTGTTGTCTGTACCATAAAAATATAACGAACGGTTCTGATTCGAGACCATTCTAAATAATGTGCGTCTTGTTTTGTAATGCTGCTGAAATTGCCGATGGCCGGCGCTTTCCGTTTCCTTTGTACTGGATGTTTAAGTTTTGGATGCGGCAAATCTTTTTAGATAGTTGAGATAGGTAATAATAAAATCTGACCGTTTAAAGTGGGTCAAAATCGCGCCCAAAGGAGTCGGAGTCGGAGAGTTACAAACATACATACATACATACACACATACAAACATACAAGTGAAGCTAATATAAAGCGTGTAAAAATAAGCACATTTTAGTAAAATAGAACAGGTGGACTGCCTCGGTGGTGTATTTGTATTACGGTACGACTGCAATACTGGGGTCTCGGGTTTGGTCCCCAGGTCGGGCAAAGTGAAATTGGGTTTTTCTAATCAGTATCAGGCCGGAGCCTGGAATTAGTGCCCGATATGCCGATAGACTCTCCCCTTATCACATCATGGGACGGAATGCGCACGGCGAAAAGTGGGTGCACCAGTTGCGCCTATGCCTACCACTTCGGGAATAAAAGGCGTGAATGTGTGTGTGTGTGTGTGAGTATTAGAGAATAGGTGGAGATAAGCTACGCATTCGAAAAATAAGATATTTTTATTGGAAATATTAATTGTCATGGCCACATGTATTTTACAATGACACACACCCTCACGCCTTTTATCCCCGAAGGGGTAGGCAGAGGCGCAACTAGAGCACCCACTTTTCGCCTTGCGTATTCCGTCCCATGATGTGATAGGGGGCGAGCCTATCGCCATATCGGGCACAAATTCCAGACCCCGGGCTGATATTGAATAGAAAATCCAATATCACTTTGCCCGACCCGGGGATCGAACCCGAGACCTCAGCATTGCAGTCGTACTGTAATGCAACTATGCCACCGAGGCAGTCAAAGTACAATGAGTAAAAGTATATACAGTAAAGAACGTGATATATAGTTCAGGCTTCATTTATTCATCTTCAACCTTCCAACCCGCCCCCCGAGGCAATTCTTGTGCTTTGGGTCTTCACACCCAATGCACGCCCATGCGCGGGGGAACATTAGTCGCGGGCCGAGGCACACAGTCAGTGTGTATACCTCTTGGTTGTATAACACATTGAGGCCTAAAAGGGCCCGCGAACATTTCCTGGCACCCTTTTCCTTTCCACCCATCCTGAGAACCTTTCTCCATTCCCCACCTTTCCTTCCATCGTCCTTTTCCACTTCCTTCCCAGGCCCCTGCAGTCGTCAAGCCGGGGGACTCCAGTATCCCATTCGCAGGTTTCCCCCGGTGTTGACTGCAGGATCGCCTACCGAAAAAAAAAAAAAAAAAAAAAAAAAAAAAACCTTCCAACCCCACTTTAAACCAATAAAAGCTCCAGTTACACTTTTATACATACATATGTGCGGGTTGAAGACAGACCTTCTTTTTTTAGCAACTTAATACCGCATCCAAAACAACCTAATCTCGCGAAAGTTTTGATGTTATCTGAAAGTTCCTTCAGTCACCCTCACGCGCCGCCGAGCGTCCAATAAAGGCATACATTATTACAATAAAATGAACAATCATATCGGACGTCGGCCATTTCGACGCGCACATACATTTTTTATAGCCAACTTGTTATATGAAAAAAATAAAAGTTTACGGCCGTAGTGTAAGTCAATTGGCCGTTTATTGTTGGTGATTCGGTAATTTTGGGGATAGTTTCGGACCTCCTTGGAATTTCTTTTGAATAAATTCGGAGCATTGATAGAATATTGCTGGTATATTCAATCTACAATTATTTCAATTGCTATTTTGTCATGCATTTTAATTGAAATGGAACCCTTGTTTTTATTTCGTATGATAAGATGATCTCCTTGTAGCACACAAGTACACATTTTTTTTGCAATAGGGAGAGTTTTACTTCTTCTAAAGGTGAGAAACTGCTTATGCGATAAGATACTGGAGTAGTTCCTTAAAAATTTGAACTCTGGAGCTGTCATACATGTTTCAGATGGATATTATATACCCAACTGGTGGTAGAGTTAATATTGACGGAATCTAAATAATGTATAACATTTTATGGGTTCGAATAAATTATTTCATTTCATTTCAACAACTATACTTTACTGGTGGTAGGTCTCTCATATGTAAGAGTCCGTCTGGGTGGGTACCACCGCAATGTCTATTTCTACCGCCAAGCAGCAGTGTGCATACACTGTTGTGTTTCGATTTGAAGGACATTGTAGCCAGTGTAACTACAGGACATAGTGAGACTTAACATCTTATGTCTCAGGATGACGAGCGCAGTGGAATACCACACAGTACTTTGTAACTCAAGGTGCTGGAAGATATTGCTACTGTTTATGGGTGATCGTACTCGCTTACCATCAGGCGAACGGCATGCTCGTCTCGTCATTCAATACCATAAAAAAAAACTCTTACATGCTTTATTTGATCAGGTTCGGCTTCATCTGTCTCCAGAACTGCACAGGTTACTAGCCTGATATTTGAAAGTATTTTTCAGAAGCTACCATAGGGTTTTACTAAAGTGACAGTCAGGTCGAAATAATGAGTGCGGCGTAACCAGGCTGTAGTCATGATTACCAGTAAAAAAAAGCATTTCAAGCGATCTTCAGATTTTTTAGAACGAAGCATTTTTAAGCCATTTAAAGTATATCAGAGCATACCTATATCTTAAACATAAAATAAGCAGGTGCATCACCTCAATACGCCATTCACTTAAAAAGTTGAACAATTTTAAATCTTTCTTTTATATGCCATCAGGCGATAATTTTATGTGTTATGTTATCGTACTGAAATAAAGTTGAAATGTATGTGAGATCCAGGAAGCCATCGTCGATCGTAAAATTGTGAAGTTTCATTGCTTTTTACAGTAAGCAACTTTGATGAGACGTTCGGATAAAGGCTGGTCACACAGCCGCGCGACGAGGACAGGCAGTGTTAGAAAAAAATACACCAAGTAGTCATACATCACTTCCCTAGTTTAGTATATTAAGGGCTATCGACTAGGAGGTTTGGGATTCGATGCTCCTAGTGTCGAAGATTTATCACAAAGAGATAACGTATCCAAGTATTATTTTTTGTTGTTTGTGAATTTGTGTCATCAATCTTACATCTTTGTATGGATGGAGTCTTCAGGAGAGTGCTTTTCATTACTGCCACTACATCGTAGAGATGCTACATTTTATAGGCCTATCACTAAAACCTCAGATACCTCAGCTAAATCTGTCAGTGACTTATTAGTACCTTGTTATGATATTCATAAAACTAACGAAGGCCCTGACATCACCCTGAGCAGCCCCGGCCCCTCCCCGCACAATATTGAACACGGCACAGCACTGAACAACATAAACAGCAATAAATTAATAACTTTCGAACCTTATAAATTAAGTTAAAAATAAAACTTAGTAAGACATCTTGTTAAATATTTTCACATTTTGATGACTATAAATTATGATAATAAAACTTTTGGAAAGTTATTGATTTGTTTTTAAAAGTATTTTTAATAAGTTCATTTTAATGAATCGTTTTTACAGTGTCTTGATTGTTCTTTCACCTATCCTTTCAACTTTGTTGGGTCAACGCAACATAGGTACGTTTTCAAGCATGGGATGGTGTAAGTATGGTATTTTTATTGTTAAAATATTTAATAATATTCAGGTCTAAATGTACTTATTAGATCACATACAAAAAAAAAACATTAGGTATAGGTAAGGCGCCGCGCAGATGTCCCCTCCATCTTGTTACAAAGTACTGAAATTGCTGAAGTAGTTTAGTTTCATAGTAACATTTCTATAAGTTGACAACATGTAGGCAACACTAAACGTACTTATGTTTTTATGTTTTTATTTTAATTTTATCGAAGAAGTAATACCTTTTGACCTATAGTTAGACCTTCATTTTAAATTTAAAAGCCAATTCATTAATTCACAATTAGAGTGGGTTTTTAATGATTGCACTGAGTGGTAGGTCCGGGATCGGTGACGTCACTCGCATCCTTGTGTTTAATATCATTTGTGGTAAATAATTATAGTTTTCCTCATTTTGTATGCACATCCTTTGGCATTTTAAAATATGTTTCTTTACAAGTTATTTTCATTCTAGGAAGTTATTCCAGTCATTCGACTGATGACACTTGAGCGAAGCATGAGTAACATATCGGACAGGCATCTAATTTTTTTACAGTTTGATTCATTTATTAACTTTAGCAGGTAGAATTACGTATGACGTGTTTCATGTAACATATCGCGATCTTTGATGTCCCAGTCGACTATTCCCCTGGTTTCTTTTGGATTCTGTCTTAAGTTATAATAAACATCTTAAATATCAGTTGTAGAAATCTAATCGGATTCGTCTCATAACTTTAGAAAACTCAGAGGTGCGACCCATTGAGTTTTGAATCTGCGGACAGTCGTCTCGGCAGTCCGTTCCACTCCCAACTAGGCTATCGCCGCGCCGCTCGAAATGAATGATGCAGGCATAAAAAGTCGGTGAGATGACGAGAGCCAGGCTCAAAACAAACACCGTCGTGATAGTAATAGGTGATTAACATACGCTATAGTATCTTATAGACATGACAAAGTATAACAGCAATTTCGGATAATAAAATGAGGTTTTTTAAAACATCCAGAGGTTATACAGGATCATTTTGACATTGCGTTAATAAACGAAACCACACACTCTTTGCACACACGTCTTTGCCTCTGCTAACGTTATGCCAAAATTCATGCATGAAAAGCAAATATTTTCACCAAAAATCTCAATTTTACTTTCCAGTTTTGTTATCATTTTGTAGTTTAGTGCGAATATGACGTGTGCGTGAGTGTTTTTCTGATTAAAAGTGTAATGTTGTCGCTGCGACAAATCTTCTTAGAGTAGTAGTAGTGGCATTAGGGCGTGTAAACTTTAAGATACTTTTTATTGTTATTTATTAGGTTCGAAACTTACACTTTTTTATTTGACGTTTATTGTTGAAATAACACAATGGAAAGTAATATTTTCAAGGAGATACGTATGTGGTTTCATTTAGTAACGCAATGTCAAAACGAAACTGTATATTATATATACTTGATGTATCATTATTTAAAAGTCTCATACCAGCCAAGCAAACAATTCCAGTCCACACCTTTCCATCATGAACATCGACTACCGCTGTCAGCCTAAATTCCAATTCTTTGTCGTTACCAGCTTTTCTGTAAGTACCCTGTGAACCCTGTAAAAAAATATGTCTGCAGCTCTATTGAGCGTCATCTACCGCGTCTAGTCATCAGAGATTAGACGCAGTGCGGCTGACAGTGACGGTGTTGATACGGGCGATCCACGTTATCATGCTTTACGGCCTGTGTGGTGCCGTCACGCTGATATATTTATGTCTCAACTTGTGTGTTTTGTCTGACACGGATGTAATTAAGACGTCAATTGTAATCTTGATTTGTATTGAAATGATTTCTCCAATCTTGTTCAATGTTTTCTATAAAGCTTTCTCCCTTCTCTTTATTACCCCTGGGTTAGGTAAGGGAGATATTGTAGAGTCTAAGAATGTACAACGTATAAATAATCCACTTCTATCTACCCTTTTGAGTCTATTTCTCAAAATGTCGCCGATGTATGTTCGACATGGTACGTACGAAATTCTTCAGGACTTTTTGCGCAATTTATCAGTATAGAAACCTCCCTCAATGATCCAAGACATCATCAGAAACTGTCCCGCATCAAAAGTCCGTTCACACTCATAAAAATCATACCGAGATGGCGATACCAATGTTTGCCAATATTGTTTCTTTTCCTTTTACCAGTGACAGCTTTTACGAGCCATCAGACGACGAACCCGTTCCATCGTAAATTGCAATTTAGGATAGCGTCCGCACTCATTTCGATCAGTCGTGAATACAGCCGGTTGTTTGATATTTACGGTTTATAAAAATGTAAACGGCTCGACGGATTTTGATCGGCCAGAGATTTCTCCGAAGCTGTAAATTTCAACTTTGTTATTTGAGGGTTACTGGCAGATGGCTGATGATGGGGATTTGATATCAATGAGTTCGTGTTAATAAGCAAATGTGTATGGACTTGTATTTATTAAAGATCATAATATGATCATGTTTTTTACGGCATCACCAATAAATAAGAATGTAAAACGATGGTAAGGTTACCTACATGAAATCTAATCAAAGTAACTAAAAACCTTTTGAACCTCTCTAAAATTCACACAAAAATATTACTAGAATAATTAACCAAACAATATAGACTAAGAAATATATTTGGTGTCATCCATATCAAAAAATATTCAGGGAATATCACTGCGTCTAGTCACAACTGCCTCAATGAAATTCTTGCTTTCATCACCTCTCGTAAAGAATATAACACTTACCTTAATTACAATAATGGACTTTAATTTAACAGTTACACATCGAATTACATTCTCTGCTTACTCAGTGGTGATTGGAAACGCAAATTATCAAAAATATGTCATAACGCGAAGAATTCTTAAAAATTTCGCCACTTCGGGACAAACGAGTGAACCTAATTGCATCTTGAAGATACACTTCTTACTTAGTAACCATTAAAAGTATCGCAAAAATGTTCCTTTCACACCGTTGCTCGTAAATGGATTGTAGACGTGTCGCAACTAAGGTAACGATGAGACTCATGTGGGTTGTTTCCACTGTCTTCAGGAATGTCAACAGACGAATCTATAGCTGCGTTTTCTTCACAAAGTTTATTTTACTTGCGTTTTTAGGGAATTCCGCATTACTATAATAAGAACTGGGTCCTGTAATGAATTGGGTGTCTTTTTAGTGTTCTTTAAATATGACTATGAGTACGGTATGGGTGTTAAGATTGCGAAATCTAATCTGAGTCTGCATTGCATCTAATATATTATTTGTTTCGAGTTTGAAAATAGTACCTAAAATCTTCTAGTTTCTGACACACGACACTTGTACTAAGTATAGGGTCAAAACTATGTGTTTCAATAAAATATACTCTAATTCTTCATTATAAATTCTTTATCTTATCTCCAAAACCGTATAAACAATGGAAACACACAAAAATCAGGTCAGACGAACGTGTCAAAAGTTCGAAAGGATCTACACAAGTCGAATATCAATTTAAAAATCGTAAAATTTTATAGTGCCAACATGATGTGGAAAAATCATCGCGAATATTTTAAAAACACGCGCAATATGAGAATATTGCGAGCTAACGACTTTAAGTGTTTAATGGAATGATAATATATCGACATTCGAGATCGCTATCGATAAATGCCAGTCACTAAATACCCGTTGGGATGGCCAAGTAAAAAATAATGTATATTCTGTAAAACTAGAAAGGGATACGCACGTTTTACAGTTAATTTGTTTTTTATTTGTTTTTATGCCGCGATAAGGCGTCGTAAAATTTTGCTCGGCGTTAACGGGGGTTCAATTTTATTACGTTTCATTTTAATTTAAGAAATATTGCGCACAATGTTTAGCGTCTCATTAAGTTTTAAAACCAAAGCGTGAAGAAAATATGGTTCAGTATAAGATAATGGAAATAAATACTATAGCAAATAACAATAACTCTAAGAACGCACTGAAGAAATGCGTGCAAAATGTATGCGCATTGAGCTGTAATTTGCGAATAAAATGGTAATCACGAGAAAATCGAAACGAAAGATATTTTTCCCACCGGTCATTTATCAGGTACCGCTTAAATCTGAATTGTACAAAATCTAGATATATCCTATACCTTTATTATCCTGCTAGCTTCCATTCCAGAATAAATCAAAAGTCCAGAGTAATTCACACTTTGTTTTTATTTTTCTTTTTATAGCATTGTATGACGATACGAGCATGCTGTTCGCCTGATGGTAAGCGATACGACCACCCATAAACAGTAAAAGCACCATCCAGCACCTTAACTTACAAAGTACTGTGTGGCATTCCACTGCGCTCGTCATCCTGAGACATAAGATGTTAAGTCTCATTATGTCCAGTAGTTATACTGGCTACAATGTCCTTCAAACCGAAACATAACAGTGCATGCAGTGTTGCTTGGCGGTAGAAATAGACATTGCGGTGGTACCCACCCAGACGGCTTCGTACATAATGAGAGACCTACCACCAGTAATTGTTTCATTTATTCAGTATTGATTCATTCTATGAATTTTCTGTTCAAGCATTTGTCGGATAAAGTAGTTCAGTTTAAGAACACACGTCTATCATCACACGAACTACTTGCTAGTCTCCCAATTGCACACAAAATACAGCAAGAGAAACCACAACAAAAACTCAGTCCACAAAGCAAACAGAACCTCTCGTTAAGTTATGCAACTGAAGCTCTAAGACCGGAATCATCCGCCATATATCATCCAAGGAGAGAATTTTAATTGCAATATGATATATGTGCTTCATTGTTGATAACAAATAAGAATTGAATGTAACAACTTTGGAGAATGATGTTTGTAAGTTTACGTGAACTGGTCTAATAGATTGATATAGGACTACTTACACATTCGGTAACGGGATTTCTAATTTCTATCTATAGGCTTACCGCGATTTTCATTATAGCTTGCTGGAGATATAATTCTTCTTTTTTTACCTAGACAAATACGTTGCTGAAAAAAATATTGTAACATTTAATAGGGAACTGTGGGATGTAATCCTAGTATGGTGAATAAACGAAGAATAATGGATTATGAGTTATTTCCTTATTTATTAGAAATCAACAAAACATGACAGATGTGGCCTTCAATTCGAAGTATGTTTTTAAGCTGTTCCCAGAACATCTATACGTCGCATCCCCTTATTGGGTATTACTCCATTCTTTAATGAATCATGTTTTATATTGTACTTACATTAGACTCGACCTTTAATTTACATGTGAATCTACAGCATATTCTATTATACAATCCTATTCAAAAATCTTCCTTCTCTATGCGCCAGAAAACACAACACTCGATTTTCACAGTGGTTACCACTTACATTACTAAAGTTCCAATTAATCATCATCTTTCATTGAAAAATTCAAAACACAATAAAACATGCGTAATTTATGTACAGGTCTGTTTGACAATCAAATTAATTTGAATTTTAACTACAGAACGAAATGTAAGCATAACTTACGCCTGAAGGAATTCAAAACAACTCTATGTGATAAACTAACATCTTTCAGCACTTTGATGCAGAATCAGGAATATTCTAGAGTGTCAGGGATGTCAGCAATAGACAAGATTAGAGGTAAGTCTTGATAGTCACTAGGTAGTAAGTCATTTGTGTATGATCATTTGAGTATCACCACTTTGTCTATTCATTGCTCAAAGCAGCAATGTGTATGCTTGATAAATAAAAGTTCCACGTGGTACAGTGGTAAACAGGCATGGCTCTAGTCTAGTCTAAATCAGACTAGTGACTCACACCACTGCCTCGCTGGCGTAGTTGTAATACGGTACGACTGCAATGCTGAGGTCTCTGGTTCGATCCCCGGGACGGGCAGGGATATTGAATTTTTTTATTCAATATCAGTCCGGAGCCTGGAATTTGTGCCCGTTATGTCGAAAGGCTCGCCCCCTATCACATCATGGGACGGAATACGCACAGCGAAATTTGGTTGCATTAGTTGCGCCTCTGAAAGAAAGAAAGAAAGAAATACGTTTATTGCGATAACTCACACTAAACAAAACTTATAAATAAAAATTATATCTAAAATTGAAATTTAAAATTAGACAAGTAATATTAATAATAAAAATAACAACAATAGGACAATCATAGCCTAACACGAATCCTCTGCCTATCCCTTCGGGGATAAATGGCGTGAGTGTGTGTGTGTGTGTGTGTGCGTGTGCGTGTGTGAGTGACCCACGTGTCTCGTTCTAAAAAAAACTTTTAAGGTGTGCTGTGAGACACTAATTTGTCACAAATCTTATGTCTTATGAGGTCAGGAATGTTTGTATGATGTCATTATTCCATTTAGGACTGATTTTTCAATCGCCAAATAAATGTTATCCATTTAACAAATTATAACTAGATGGAATATAGAAGTCAATATTTTACCTATTTTTTATGTTATATTTTATCCTATGAAAAACTTTTATTCAATCATTGTTTCACCCCTTATAACATAAACAAATTATAAAAACCTTTTTGTTTTTTTATAAAAACAATAGAACATCTGGCAACCCTAAAAGCTATCTCTCACCGAGTTTTTCATCACTAGATCGCGACGGACATATTTATGTGTTTGTATCTACGCAATACATTGGCATCACGCGTTCTAAGCAATAATTTTTATTTCTAATCAGCCATACATCTCCGTACCCTGCAATTAGCTTTGAAATAATCGATCTGTCCAACCAAACAGATGTATTAAGAATGTATCCAGACCGCCGCGGGGGTTAGTGATGCGCTTATATCGATTTCTTATTCGATTGTGAGCGATTAAGTTAATGTACGTGTTGGGTTAGTGTTTGGCAAATTGTTAAGGTTGATTGATTAAATGTACTTTAATTTTACATTCCATTCAATAATAACAAATAGTTAGATATGATTTGTTTTGATGTTAAATTGTTTATTTATTAAATATTCTAAATAATGAGAAAATTGTGCAAATAATTTTGTATGTTTTTTAGACTCGGACGCAGATTTTAATGCTAATTATATATTATTTTTATATTACGATAAGATCTAAATGCAGAGAATATGTGGATTTATTGTTGTATACTAAGTAAAATATGTCATTTTTTGCCACGTACTACTAAACTATGGAACCAATTGCCGCCAGCAGCACTTCCGGACAGATACGATCTGGCGACCTTCAAAAAAAGAGTGTACTCCCACCTAAAAGGCCGGCAACGCATCTCTGTGCCCGCTGGTATTGCAGATGTTCATGGGCGGCAGTGATCACTTACCATCAGGTGAACCGTATGCTCGTTTGCCCCCTAGACCACAAAAAAAAGTACGTTTTAACCCATCCCTATTACGATGTTCACGGGGGAACAAAACGTCACTTGTCAATTAAGCGAAAATCTTTTTACGCGCCTACCCAATCGCCTACCCATAGAATTATAATGAGAAATTTGAAAGTCAGCTGTCAAATTGACATGTAATATTGAAAAGTTAATAAACAAAAGAAGCAAATGACAAATCACAAAACTTTTTTATTGATTTGTCTGATACCTACTCGTAACATTAATAAATACAAGTTTTTGCCCGCGGCTCCGCCCGCGTGAATGAGTTTTCCCGGGTTTAAAGTCCCGCTTTATATTTTCCCGGGATAAAACGTAGCCTATATGTTAATCCAGGACGTAATCTACCCGTGTGCCAAATTTCATCGAAATCCGTTCAGTAGTTTTTGCGTGAAAGAGTAACAAACATCCATACATCCATACTTACAAACTTTCGCGTTTATAATATTAGTAGGATTAGTTATCTAAAAAGTTTTTAATTTTATCATAATAAATTAACGCATATTTCTTTAAATCGAATAGTTATGAATAATTATAATTTCTATCTATCAGAACTATCTAACTCAGACATTCGACATCCCCAATCACTAATTCTAAGCTCGATTTACATGTATTTACCAGGTACACAAATACCACTCTTAACATTACCACTATAAGCACTGAAATCCCTTAGAATGAGATAAACACAAGCCTTTAATACGAATGCATTAAAAAACAAATCGGAGGCATCTCTCATGAGAGCACTTATTCATGAAAAAGGGACTTTAACTGTTAAAGATAGAGTAGGAAATGGAGCGTAGATAAATATGAGTAAAGTAAGTATATAATATCAATCACAAATCAATAGTGAAGGCACTGCCCAGTATGAATAGGGTCGCAATACGTCTAGATATATTACGGACAAGTTTCTGTGTTTGTTCATTCGTTTTATGAGACAAGACAGTCTAATCCTTAACAGACAGTTTCTATTCACTTCCTAATTGTTAATGCAGAAATTCGACCGTATTTACTTGAGGTTTGAAGAGTATGGAAATATTATGGCGTTTTTCGGAATTTAACCGGACGATTCAACGTAACGTATGACAGGAGAGCTCAAAATAAATTTGCTCCTAGCCGAATTTCGGCCACGGCGGCCAATCTCAACCGAGATCGGCCAGGTGCGCAGGAGATATTATAGTGCACAAGTTTGGGCGCAATACCCAGGAGTACCTACTCTCTGTACCTTCACTCTCATAGTCTGGTGGGCGGCAATCCGACATACCGGAGAGAAATCAGGCACAGGACCAACGGCTTTACGTGCTTTCCGAGACACTGGGGTATCAAACCGCCAACTTCCTGACTCCGAGTTTATATTGTGTATAAATTCGAGTTCGTACTTTCTTTACTATAAGTGAATTGGGCAAAGATAATTGCTAGTGACGCCGTGGAATACTTATAAATCTACTTTAAAAGAAAAGGCTATCGAGGACATATGGACCTTTTTTTGTATATTGCAATTAATGACGAGACGAGCATGCCGTTCGCCTGATGGTAAGCGATACGACCGCCCATAAACAGTAGTAACACCACACAGCACCATGAGTTACAAAGTACTGTGTGGCATTCCACTGCGCTCGTCATCCTGAGACATTAGATGTTGAGTCTCATTATGTCCAGTAGTTATACTGGCTACAATGTCCTTCAAACTGAAACACAACAGTGCATGCACACTGCTGCTTGTCGGTAGAAATAGACATTGCGGTGGTACCCACCCAGACGGACTCTTACATATGAGAGACCTACCACCAGTAAAACCACCAGAGGACCTGTTTAGACTTTCCACCAATATTACTAACCTTATAACAAACGACATAAAATTTCTAGAATTTCTCTGAAACTTTTAATATCTTCTAATTTTAAGACTTTTCTAAATACTTTTAGCACTAAGACCGTCCACTATTCTCCCCAAAGGATGGCGTCAATGAGCTTTAATAATGCTAGTATATCATTAAAGCGTGCACTCCCCACTCTCCCCCACTGATCGTATCTCGATTGTAAATTTCAGATGCGATGGTTATTATTGTCGATTCTTATTGTCTATGATACGTCCGTTTTGTTTCATTATGAATTATGTTGATTACTTGATTTGTACCGATTAGTTTCTTGCTAGGGATAGTTTTAGAAATATGGTTTGATTATTGAAGATATTTTTGTTTAGAATATGCATAAAAGTGAAACGAAAGTGTTGTTATGTGAGTTACTGATTTTGTTAAAGACTGCCTCGGTGGCGTAGTTGTATTACGGTACGACTGCAAGGCTGAGGTCTCGGGTTCGATCCTCGGGTCGGGCAAAGTGATATTGGATTTTTCTATTCAGTATCAGCCCGGAGTCTGGAATATGTGCCCGATATGGCGATAGGCTCGCCCCCTATCACATCATGGGACGGAATACGCTTGGCGAAAAGTGGATGCACTAGTTGCGCCTCTGCCTACCCCTTCGGGGCTAAAAGGCGTGAGCATGCGTACTGATTTTGTTAAAGGTTCAACCAGTCCCCCTATAGGGGGTATACCTAAGTTATATCAGGTTTGACTGCTACGTAATAATATACAAGCATATAAGTTCCATAGAAAAGTTTTTAGCTACAAAATAACTTACGTTAGTGCTGATTTTATTATCATCAGATAAAAGTTCTTTTTCATATAACATAATAGATCTTTATGTATGAAATTGCCGTTTAGAATACAGAAAGCTAGTAATTTTTCTTTTATTTCTATCAATAGAAATATGCACTCATCCTATTAATACATCTCTGCCTGCGCAGTGGTAAATTTTCAATGCCTTTGTTGAAAAAGTCATGTGTACGGGAGCCTACAAATCCTTCAAAGGCATTTTGTACTAAGACCCAATATTATACACCAATTATAAATTGTATACTATACTTGTTAATAATTCAATTGTTTCATTCTATACCTGATTGAATTATAATTCATAAAATCTACAACTTTCAAACTTGTGATTAAAAAACTTAAAGCCTTGACTTTTCTCCCCATTCGATGTTACTTATTAAATTGATGACATACTTAGTTTTTTACCGTGTACTTGACTTTCGTAATAAATTATTATCGTCATTAGATTATGTTTGTATTAACAAAAAATATTGTAGGTAGGTAAGTTACTTTCAATTCCAACATTTAATGTAAAATCATGAAGAAATGACGCTCATAACGCCATCTATGCACGTCATGTGTACTTAACGTAAACTTGATAAGTATAAAAGTTTTTGAAAGTTTTCTATTGGAAACATTTGGGTTGACGATCAGCCTTGTGCCTGGCATACTTATACTATACTATATACTAGATTTATACTTATTATCTCAGAAGTAGCAAGTCGATAATAAAATATCGTTTTACGTAGACAAACTGATACCAGAGCGTAGCATTGAATGTTTCGAAAATACAACAAATTGCAAAATGCTTCTTAAAAATATAATAGGTAGAACTCAATTTATTTTGGTTCTGCTTGAAAGGGCATTATCGTAACCCCAGACGCCATAAATTATAATATAAATGTTTTTTAAATGCATAAAATTCCTGATTTAAACTTAAATTTTTTTTGCATGATGATAACAGAAATTTATTTGAATTGTTTATATTTTTGTGCATGATGAAATGCAATTTATTTTATTCTCATTTGATTTATGAAACCAAAAAGTTGTTTGCAAATTCTTTTGCTATTCCGTTATTCTCTTAAATATGTATTTTGAGAATTTATGGTTGTGTTTTTAAACAAATTTCTTATGGATGGTAGCTATTAAGTATGTAAATATAAAATATTAATTATTTAAAGATGTTAACAATTTTGAGGAAATAAACTGAATTCTCGTGACAAGCAGCGACATCTATCGAAATTTTCTTGAATGCAATTAATAATCAATGATAATTAAATATTTTATTCTGACTAGTAGACACTTGCTTTCATTGTTTTTAGGGTTGAACCTAAGAATAATATATAACGAGTCAGGTAGAAGCTTCATCTAATTATTTAAAGTTGAATATTCTTCAAGGTAAATGAAATATGCATAATATTAATGAAAGAAGTTTTTTAAGAAACAATTTTTTCACCGTCTGTAAGATATATCAGGATATCTCTACTACTAAAACATAACCGTTATATTCATCGAACATTTCTACAAAAATCCTCTACCAATCCGTAATATCTGAACTAAACGTACATTACAAGTCGAGTCCCGGGTCCCGCTTCCCGACTCCCGATCTAAATGTTTGAATTTTGATTACCCTCCATCTTGCGGTGACATTTTTATCATGAGTGATTTATAGACACCGGTATAACAATAAAATGTGTATATTCATGTTCAATATTGTAATATATTTTTATTCTTTATATTTACTGGAGACGAATTTTGTAAACCCTAGCATAAATGATATTTTTATCCGAGAATAAGCTCTTGACTTTATTCTCCAAGGTTTAGTTCATTCATATTTGAGCGTATCTCCGTCCCATGATGTGACAGGGGCGCTATATGACGTTGTCATATGGGACATAAGTTTCAATAACTGGTAACGCAAATGTGCGTTAAAAAAATATGTTCCCTGACATGGGAATCAAATCTGGAATTTCATGCTTCATAAGCCAACCACGGTTCTATTAGACCAATAAGGTGATGAAACTTTTTAGAAATCAAATACTGGATTAATCGAATTTTTATCAATCGCTTACCTGAAGGTAATCCAATTAATTGTGCCAGAGAAAATACGTCTATATTGCACAATTTTAATAACTATGTGGATTGGAGAAAATCTTAAGTTATTGTGCTAATTAATACGCATAAAATGAAAGTAAAATCAATCTTAGATCTCTCTTTTGAGCGGGAAAATTTCATCGACATAAACTATTAACAATAACAATTATAAAAAGTAAAAAGCTATACCAACAAATCATGAAACAGTCTAAAATAAAATTTGAATAACACATCGCACCTGTCTACCCCCTATGTGCAAGCGTGACAGATTTATTGATATCTCGTGATGAGCTCACTGATAAGGGTCGCAGATGTATCCTAAAGGATGAATTAGAAAAGGGGAAACGGCCATCTTAGTTTAGTTTTACTCAGTATGTTAGTACAAGGTTTTATTCTCAGGTAGGACAAACAAAATTTGTTTTTAAACAAGGTTGGGGAGAAGCTCATGATGTGTAGGTGTTCGATATGAACATAAGCACACATTATATCATAGGACGAAAATAGGTTCTGTGGTATAAATAAATATTAATTCACGTTCTGGCTACACTTCTACCTTCAATTTCCGTCATCAATAATCTTCAATTCGGAACATTACTTGCACAATCCTTGGTGGCCAACATTGCACGTAGTAAGCCAACTGCAATTACTCGCAGCGACGACTCAAACTTACCAAAAGTCATGCCAGGATCCACCTCATCATAAAAACATCCTTATAATTTCGTTATAGGATCTTATATTATTATAGAACCGTTTAATTACATATAGGTGTGCACGTCCGTCCATCGATCACCGCGTGGCCTGAGGTGCGAGTTTTTGCCATGTGAATTGATGGCCACACTTTATTGGAGGAGGTTCAGATCTGGGCCCCGCCGATATCAACTGATATAGGACTAGCCGTTTGTGTCTGCGGAATGAGTGGGTTTGATACTTGTTTATTTTTAGGATAAAATTAAGTTAATTCGGTATTTTCATAAATAAATGTCTTTGTAATTTCTATGCACAGAGTCTTACAATAAAGAGATACGGTAAATAGAAATTACAAAGATTCTGATTTGTTTTACATTTGACATTTGAAACCTTATATACCTACCTAAAATACTTAACAATCTATATGAAATAATAACACCCCTCTTTTTCTGTCGGAGGTTAAAAAAGAACGTTATATTTATTTAAATATTTTGACACATTAAATCATTCGGAATAAATTTGAATGTATAATTCTATTTTAAAATTAAAGAAGATTTCATTACATTGACGATGATATGGCGCTAAGAGAGTTCCTAGCCCTCTTTCACAGTAAGAATAACCGAAGCAACGTACCGGCATATTAAACTCATTAAATGTGATGAAACTACATAATTGTATTCATTAAAATTTTATATACAGTAAATACAGGTGAATTTAATGCCTGATGCATTATTGTACAATGGCAATTCTGTACGCACGCATACGCATACTCACGCCTTTTAGCACCGAAGGGGTAGGCAGAGGCGCAACTAGTGCACCCACTTTCCGCCATGCGTATTCCGTCCTATAATGTGATAGCGGGCGAGCCTATAAATTCTGTACTTAAAGGCAATAAAACACATTTCTTCTAATAATAAAAATGACATCAAGTACCAACTTGTCGAAGTCCTGCCTGCCCGCCGAACAGACGGCACCATGCACTCGCATTACAACAAATCATTCAACCGAGCCGGCACCGGCGGATCCATTCTTTTATTGATTTATTTCTTATTATTATTAATTCTGTACTCACACAACATGCAAGAGTTATTTATTAAAACGTTAGCTCCCGCCCAATCACGATAAAATATATTTACGACTTAGTTTTTTAGCCCTTTGATATTTTTGGAAATTTGATTTAGTTATATTTGATTTTTAGGTTAGTTTGTTAGTTTGAAAAGGTTGGTTATTTATTATTTCTTGATTTTTTATTGTTGTTCTAAATTCAAACATTTGATTCCTTTCTCAGTCAGTTCCTCTGGCATTATCGCGCGTAAATTTAAAAGCGTTAATTTTTATTAATGTAATATTTTACAACTTTGTTGGTTATTTTTTTTGGTAATTGTTACATTTGAATTGAATAAAAATTACAAACTACTAGACTTTGAGACTTTGTAGGTCCTTCTCAGAGAAACACCGATAAATTGATTAAAACGTCAAAGTTTCACACGTGAAAGTTTGCTTATTGGCCGGTTTATTGTATACATTTTACAAGTAGTTATAAAGGTCCTATAAAGGTAATATAAAGACAAAACTTGTCTCTACTCTATAAAAAGGTATTGTATACTTAAAACTTTTTATATCATAAACAGAGATCACACCTTCCGTATAAAATACATGTCTAAACAATATGTAGTTGTCAACAGTTGATAGCGCCTGTCTCTCAAGCTATCTACTCCGTTCCTCTGCTATACTACATCACAACACTTATGCAAAACAAGCGATTATAACTCTATTTCGTACATAATAAAGTTACATTTTGTGAATCAAGAGAACGGAATTTACTACGTTAAGTTTCGCTGCCAGTATTTTGAATGTACCAGAAGCAGTGCGTTTGTTTTTCTGTATGAATGTTAATACACTCATTGCTGGCTTTGTTTGGCGATAAATTATAAGCAATGAATGCGAGCGAGCAATGGATAGCGTGAATAAAAAAAAACCGCTATTATTTTCGCTCTAAACCTGCTACATTCCAGTGACATGTCCCAGGAGATGGTAGCTAGGTGTCGAGGTGTTTCCACCTCTGGAATAGATCAATGATATGTCAAAATCGTGTTATACTTGTGGGATTTATGCGCACCAGCTTCGGTAAGAAATAAGGACAGTGATAGATACAGCAGAGATGTGTCGAAGTGTTTGGAATACCTACGTCTCCCTGGTGGCGGGTTGCAGTTGCGATGCAGGGCTGCCAACGTTCGTCTCGTATGCGCCGAAGAAGGCCATCGCGGGTTTCGGTTCGGCCACACTAGTGTTTCTTAAGTGATCCTCTATTAAAGATCAAGATTTTTTATATCTGCCTATTTGGTTGGACTTATCTTAGTATAATCTAAGCTAATTCTGAAATAAAAAACGGAAAACCGGACAAGTCGAGTTAGACTCGCGTACCGAGGGTTCTGTACAAACTTGTAGGTAAGGTGTCTTAGTATATTAATTCAATAGTATGCCAAAATTTTAACAAGATTTAAAAAAGTTTGAAGTCTTGTTTTTTTTTGTTATTAAAGTACATATTTACGGTATTCAGATTTTTCCTTTACATATGCTGTAAGACCTTGCTTCTTGCCAAATTTCATGATTCTAGGTCAACGCGCAGTACCCTATAGGTTTTGATTCCCTTGCAAAATATGCGATATAAACGGTCATATCTTTTGATAGCGTTGACTCACAAGTTTAATTTTTTCACAGCGGAAAGAGACCCTAGATCCGAGTATTCAATATAAATTTCAACTTGATATCTTTACGCCGTCTTGAGAAAAAGGGCCTTGACAGACAGATAGACGGACAACAAAGTGATCCTATAAGGGTTCCTTTTTCCTTTTAAGGTCCGGAACCCTAAAAAAGTTAATTACATAGAAACTGTTTATAGAATAATTTAGGTTATCCTGGAAAAAGATCTTAATGCATGTAATTTTTGTAAGCAAGAACTACATTTATAGTAAGTACTGACTCAAAAATATTTCAGACCTTTTTTAAATATTATTAACTAGGTAGCAACCCTAATAAATGCAAAATGTCTAATGATATTTCATTAGAATAGTTCAAGATTTAATCATATATTTCACATAAGATTTCGAAGTAAGTTATTTATTATTTGATCTCTCCTCATTTCCCTTTTTGATTTTAGAATGTCTTATAGAAATATATAGGAAACACAATTATTGAAGTTTAGATTTATAAAGCTAGCTTCCGAGCTTACTATTTTTTGGGAAAATTGCATTAAAAAAAAATGTGCACGAAAATTTCACACACACACACACTCATCCCGGAAGTGGTAGGCAGAGGCACAACTAGTGCACACACATTTTGCCGTGCATATTTCGTCCAATGATGTGATAGGGGGCTAGCCTATCGCCATATCGGGCACAGATTCCAGACTCCGGGCTAATACTGAATTTAAAAACCCAATATGACTTTGCCCGACCCGAGAATCGAACCCAAGACCTAAGCATTGCAGTCATACCGTAATACAACTATGCCACCGAGGCAGTCACGAAAATTTAACTTTCACAAAAAGTCGCTTAAACTATTTCTTACCCTTCGACTGAGAGTTAAACGGCGTCAAGGGTGAAATCTATATCTTATTGTCATATTTACGTAGTATGAATGATTACTCAATCATGAAAGAGTTGGGCGTTACTTTTCATATTTTATACGGACGTCATATTTTATAGAGTTCATAGTAGACACATTGTAAAAATTAAAGAAAATTATATTATTAAATCCAAATATTGATGACAGACAAGATTGATCTAAAAAGATTTTAATTGAATTTTCAAGGTTAGTAGTGTGTTATAGATATTAAAATTCAAATATTAAATTGAAACCAAAAATACACCAAGCCGCAACAAAATATATGATACCTCGGCACAGTTCGAGAATGATAAGCCTAACAATAACATATTTATTAACATTTTCTTTGAATATGTCACACAAAAATACAGCAAACAATAAGCACATAAGGGACATTATCGCGTCTTGCCCAACAAAAGGGTGAAAAGTCGCATTTCGCACGTATCGCTTTATCGTCCGACTGTTCGAACCCTTACGTTTGGGGGGAGAATTATGTACGACGTTCGGCATGAGCGGTAGCGGTTGAAGGTAAGATAGTTTCTTCCTTAGTAATAAACGTCATTAGTCGGTATTTTGCTCCATGGTATTTTGTCACTTCTTAGAAGTAATTTGAAAATCAATGAGATAAATTTAATAGTTCATAGAGCATGATATCTGGTTTTTTACCCCTGACAGAAAAAGAGGGGTGTTACAATAAACTCAAAGATATCTGTAAAGACTAAATGTATTAGTTTGCCATTATTATTTATTAACCATAGTGCTCTTCAAACTGAGCTAAGCGACAAAAGTAGTCAAAGCATAGATGCACCAGACATAGGTCTTTAGCTAATATTAAATCGATAATTGTAAGGCTAATTGACTCAAGCGATATTTTTTACATTACAAAGTTTTACGCATGTTTGGAATCAGTACATTTTCACTCCGTTTTTCGAACATAGTTTCAATTTTTCGAAAAAAATGTCGCTAAAGTCAATTAGCCTCCCAACCGTCGATATAGACAAAAGTTCTATAAGATTCCTGCATCTGCCTAGCTGACCATATAACCTCCATCCCCAATTTCCCTAACACCAAAAAAGCCATAACATCTTCATCTTCCACCATCTCTCGTTACTTGGGCCGTAAATTTGCGTCTCCCACCGAATTATCAGGAGTCGTTCAAATGATTTATGTACACAATTATTGGGTTATTCAGGTGGTATGTTTTGTGCGATCCTGAGATAGAACTTGAAACAATAAGAGTTAATTTAATAGTGGGTGACACGCGACTATTGCGGAAGTTTTGGGTATGGATGTCGTTGAAATCTTTGCTGAATTAATCTATGCCGAATATATGCTGCTTTTGTCAGGTAATTTGGATATATTTAGGGGAGTCCTATGTTCAGCAGTTGAATCTATGTGGCTGATAATAATGATGTATATATGATATGATATATTAATGCATAAATTAACGCATTTATTCCTAAAGGGGGCTCGCATCTAGTCAAAATTAATATTCGAGTTCAGTTTTCGTCTCACGTTATTGGTGGCAAGTCTATTCACGCACCATTTCCTACACAACAAATACACATTTCGTTTTAAAAAAATTGCGTACATTTAACACGTGTGCCATTATTTAAACTCCTTTCTAATTAGAGCAATGTAAAACTTGATTTACCTCTTACATTGAAAGATAAAGCCAAGCTTGTACATAGTTTTAGCCCCATATGAGAGATCTAGCTTTAGGATTGTGGTCCCAGCATCTTAAAATAAACCCACGTTCAGTAAAAAAATATATATCAAATACCCCACCGCACTTGATTATTCATTTGACTCTCTTACTTCCGATTTCCCCAACGACAGTTAAAGTAAAATTTAAATGAAAATGACTCTTATTTTTATAAGTTGGTAAGTCACAATGCCTCTGGTAGTGTAGTCCAATAAATTGTAGAGAGGACATTATTTACCAACAGGTTATCTCCACCTGCTTACGTTAATAAAATAATCTTATTTATCTATTGAGATATTTATCTGGTTAAAGCGAATACAATTCCGAGTATTCAAATTCTATAAGAGAGAATTGTTCTTTTTTCTACTTAATTGAATGCCATTACTTTCTTTGCATTGTAATTCCTTGTTAATTGGGTTTGAAGTCTTAGCAATTCTTTCCTATTCTGGAACAAAACTCATAAATTTGAAGAATTTTATAATACGTAAATTAGGAATCTATAGTGAAACAACAAAGATTAATTATTTAAAAAAACTAATTTTAATTCTTAATGTGCTCTTAGTAACTTGGAGCCACACGAATACTTTAAATTACTTACTGTTTACACATGCTTTTAAATTATTTTACCCAACAAATAGCCACCAAACAGTGATTAAGTCAAATAACCTTTATTGATAAGGCATTCATTTCAACACGCGATTTCTTTACCTACTCTATGGAGTTAAAAGACAGTAAAGAGTTAGAAAATGAAAACGCTTCCGAAACGAAACAACTCAAACACCGCATATCATACCAATAGATTTCCGCACTAAGTGCTCTCAACAATTTCATAAAGAAAAAAAACTTTTCGGCTTGCTTCCCGCCATTCATTAAGGCACGTACTGAGTAGGGCGACGTCACGCGATGATTTAAGGGTCCGCACAGTAATGGCGCGATAAATAACGCGGTCACAACGGCTTTAAGTATACGCGAAAATGGCCCCACTTAGCCGGCCAGCGCCACCTACCGTCGTGCAAATAAAACAACAATAAATCATCTCTACATTTTGATTAGTCTGTGCAATTTTCGGGTGCATTTTAGTTTAAATTTGGAATATTGGTTGTGTTTGTGGTTTTTGTTTTCATAATAGATGGCGTTTATGTGGTCAATGACCATATTCCAGTTTTTGTAATTAATGCAGTTGCTAACACATTCTAAATGAAAGAAAACTAAATTTAAAATTGGTTCTTGTATGTATAAATTCAATATTAGTTAAGGTAGAACAAAAAAAATGTAATTAAAAAATAGCCCCGTAGTTATTGACTATTTAAGAAAGTTCACGCAAATATTCACAGATGGCGGTACTGATATGGTCGTTGACCATATTCAGTTTTAGTGTTGATTTTAATATCTAGATGGCATTGTAAGCAAACAAAATATACTTATATTATTTTTTATTTATTATTAACTTTAGAATTAAATAAGTCCTTATACTCATATAAATAGTATGTGTGGTAGGCAATAACTTGATAAAATATTTCCAAAAAAGAATTATTTTTCAATTAGTTATAAATTATACAAATAGGAACCTTTTCATCACTTCATAAGAAAATCAGTTACTCCATCTAGCTCGAAGGATCAAAATACAATTGCCTAATTACATGTCACATTAGGGTGACTAAAACCTAGATAGGGGTACATGTAGAGGCTTTATCTAGTTTATGAATGGGCCAAGCCTTTCGGCATCCTAGGCACCAATTTCAACAAGTAACTCTTTTTATTATTGGGATCTAAAAACTCTTTTTTCAGTACCTAACTTAGAAATCGAAGGTGAATTACACGATTCATAGCTCAGATGCCACTGATTACCTTAATCTTTAATAAACATCGTAACCTAAATACTTAATCGATAAACACAATCGATTAGCGGCCGTTTATCATCTATACATCCGGGCGCGTGTCGTATCGGAGTCGTGTCGGAGTCGTGCCGTCGCGGAAGGGTCGTTATCGTGCAGATCGCACGTCTCCACCCGTAACTCGTTAATTTCGGTAGATGTCACAAACCACGGGCCGTAGGCGCGGTCTGAGACACACCGGGTCGAAATCTAATATTTATTTTCAGTGTTGGCTTTATATAAAAATATACATTGAATTTAGAACCACTTCCATTTTTGAAGTCAAGAAGAAAGAAAAAAATCTACGATATACTGTTGTTTGTGTTTTTATTTAAAAACTACCGTAAAATGGAAATCTTTGACTGAATTTTGATGAAATTTGGCAAGTCTTAATTTAACAGTTTATTTATTTTCAGGTTTTTTTTATTATTATACTTCATAATTTTATCTGCTCAGAATACAGAATTTTATGGAACTACTGGATGGACTCTAAAATTTCTCTCAATAACAGGAACTATAACTGTCCTTGTTACATTTGAATTTAATTTGAAAGCTTTATTCTGAAAAGATTTTCAAATGAAATATGCAAGCAATAAGTAACTAGTGTAATCAACATACATAATTGTTATTTACACAGTGACTCTTCCTACATATCTTCACTCAGTGTGCCCCCTTCCCGATACCATCCCGAAGTTAATGTCCTAAAGTTCGCGCCCAAATTTTAATAATAATATATCTTTGTAATTTATTCGATTTGCGACTCCGACGGTTCTTCGCTTCCACATTTCAGTTTACGCCGATCGACGTTGCGCTACCGATAAAGATGGTTAATGACTCCCCATTCCCCTACCTCCCCGTAATAATAGATAACAATGTTTAGGTATTGCAGAGTATATGTATGTTTATTAGGACGACGCTATAGAATCTTGTCTATCCTGGTGTCGCGGTGGTATTCATATTGGTTCGAAAGAATAAATTTATTTTTAATACCAATGGCTAAGCGATTTTCTCTCCAGAGTTTATGTAAATTTTCCATCCTGTATATCAGCGCTATGTCCCACCGCTGGGTATGAGCTTTGGATTGATAAGTTTTTATACACAAAGGTAGCCTATTCTCTTACAAGGATGATAACTTCGTGCCGGTGTAGATGCTGAAGGCGTTCTATAAGTTCTTGTGCCGACCTTTTTGGATATAGAAGCGTGGGCACAAAACGCTGGTCCTATGTCAAACAACTGAGATCAAAATATTAAGTTGAATAATAAACAGTGACGTAAGAAAGTTAACATTTTTGAAATAAGAAAACATTTGAAATTCGAACAACCCCTGACAAAATACCGCGAACATCCAACGAAAAAAGCCGAACGTCCATCTAACCGCCTGCCAAAGATTTGACGTCAATGGTGTAGAATCGTAAATTAACACTATCTGCAGACGCACCGTAGCTACTATTTATTATTTATGGTCGGGATCCACTCGCCCCGGGCGAGTGTGGGACTGTTTTTCCCCATGGACCGCAGGGTGGGGGGCGATGTTTTGTATTCCGTTTTTAAATGTATGTCATAGTTTCTAGTCATTGGTAGTGTTTGAAGTTTGTATTAGGAAATTAGTTTTGAGGACTTTCTCAAAAATATTGAATTGTACGACGAGACGAATTAGTCACTTGCTTGATGGCAAAAGTTAGGTAGCCATAATAATAATATAGCCAAAATAATAATAATAATAATATAGCCAAAATAATAATAATAATAATAATAAACCCGCAGGGGCGGCTTTGTGGCGAGCCGACGGTGAGTGGCGACACCGCGTACCCCGATTCCGTGGGGGCTAAATGAGACCCCCTGACCCTTGGCTTGCCTTAACTGGCCGGCTAGGGGTGGAAATCGCAAGAGCTAAAACCTGAAGCTCCAGGGTGGAAGTGCTCAAGCTGCGTAATAGCGAGGAAACCCGCTCCGGGACGCGTTAGCGACCCGCGATGGTGAAATCGGTGCACACCTCTCGACACCCTTTAGCCACCCACACCGATGTTGCGTCCTTGGCATGCGCCGCTTTTGGGATGCCCATCTAGTGGGGGGCAAGTCACCGTCTGCCTTGATTACAAATGATTGAGACATTTTACTTGGCAGGCGTCCCGTTGTCTCAATCAATAGCCCAGCAACCAGTCCAGCTAGATCCCATCCATAGACCCGGTATAATTCCCATCTTCTCCGCAATAGTCCTTGCACCTTGCGGGCGCTGTCTTTGGCTGTATTTCCATAAGTACAGACAGAGAGAGTACCTACAAGGTGTACACACCCCAACTAGAGTAACGTATCTTAAAGGGGCCTCTACGTGTTGGATCCATATCCCCACGCAAGCCTTCCAAAAGGACCGGCCTTCGTGCCGTGATTTCCCGCAGGAAAGATACAACATAATAATAATAAACCCGCAGGGGCGGCTTTGTGGCGAGCCGTCGGTGAGTGGCGACACCGCGTACCCCGATTCCGTGGGGGCTAAATGAGACCCCCTGACCCTTGGCTTGCCTTAACTGGCTGGCTAGGGGTGGAAATCGCAAGAGCTAAAACCTGAAGCTCCAGGGTGGAAGTGCTCAAGCTGCGTAATAGCGAGGAAACCCGCTCCGGGACGCGTTAGCGACCCGCGATGGTGAAATCGGTGCACACCTCTCGACACCCTTTAGCCACCCACACCGATGTTGCGTCCTTGGCATGCGCCGCTTTTGGGATGCCCATCTAGTGGGGGGCAAGTCACCGTCTGCCTTGAATACAAATGATTGAGACATTTTACTTGGCAGGCGTCCCGTTGTCTCAATCAATAGCCCAGCAACCAGTCCAGCTAGATCCCATCCATAGACCCAATTAATTCCCATCTACTCTGCAATAGTCCTTACACCTTGCAGGCGCTGTCTTTGGTTGTATTTCTCCCATAAATGCAGACAGAGATAGTACCAGCATGGTGTACATATCCCAACTATATTAAAGTATCTTTAAGGGGCCTCTACGTGTTGGATCTGTATCCCCACGCAAGCCTTCCAAAAGGACCGGCCTTCGTGCCGTGATATTCCACAGGAAAGATACAATAATAATAATAATATGAGCCTTTATTCAGACACAGAGTTTTAAATTAATTTAACTTATACTAACGGCTCTTGCGAGTCGAAGACACCGACAACTTGGTCTGTTTGCCCAACTTTGGCAAAGGCCTCCTCCATTTCTTTCCACTCTGATCTATTAAGCGCTTTTCTAGTCCATATTTTCCCTGCTACGATCTTTATTTCATCTGCCCATCTTCGAAACTGTCGACCACGATTTCTTTTTCTATTCCTTGGGTACCAAAATAATATGTTTTTGCTCCACTTTTCAATGCCTCTCATTATATGGCCAGCCCATTTCCACTTGAGTTTTTTTATTCTGGTCGTTACGTCTTCAATTTTCGTGCGTTTTCTTATGATTTTGTTGTTTATTCTGTCAGATTTCCTAATGTTTAACATGCTCCTTTCCATTGCTGTCTGACAGGTTTTCAATTTCTTATTTTGCGCTTTAGTTAGTGCCCAAGTTTGGCAGCCATATGTTAAGACAGGCAGTATACAGGTGTTGTATAGCTTGGTTTTGATGGTCATCTGGGTTTCTCTGTTCTTCATTATATCCTTAAGTCGCCAGTAACATTTCCAAGCTTTACCAATTCTTGTATCTATTTCCTTTGACATTATATTGGTGGTTGAGATTTGTTGGCCTAGGTAAGTGTACTCTTTCACGAATTCAATTGGCTGGCCATTTATAATAATTGTGTCTTCAGACGCGTTTGTCATGGCTTTAGTTTTTGAGGTGTTCATCGTTAGACCTACCATACGACTTTCTTTTTCTAGGTCTATGAGCATATACCGTAGGTAGCCATAAAGAGTGGCAACGAAATAGAATTTTAATTTGCCACTGCACTCTGCTAGTTACGCTAAGATATTTCGAAACCTAAAGTCTCATAAATGAGTAATTCTGAGTATCAGGTGTTATTACTATGTATGGAGTATGGACAGTTGATACTTACCAAGCAATTAGCGATGTCATTATAAAAAGACCTCAATGACAATCGTACCACAACTTACCCCAAACTCCCAATACCCAACTTAAAATTTATCGACAATTAAAACCGCTTCGGAAGCAACTTCTTCTGACATTAGACAATTGATTTGTGATACGGAATCGTGCTCGTTAATGGTTAATTAATAAAACTCCGGCCATAAATAAGAGGGGGGCGGATGGGGTAAGGGGTATACAAAAACTGTTGGTATCATAAACCTGTCAGACGTATGAGGTACTGCCTTTGTTGCGATGTTTCGTCGCGCGCCGATAAATCTAATAAGGCAATTTGAGCCCCACCCGCCTTGACGCCTTCTTCGAGTGCGTTTCGGTTGGGGTACTTCGTTAAATATGGTTAATAAAACTGGTATTATTTAATCTATTCAAGTACGAGCCATCTAGTTTGCATTAAGAGTTTACGAGATCGATTGGGGTAGTATCACAGCTTCAGAAAAAAACTTTTTATATATATCTGCATCATCTCAGGGTACAATGCAATGCAATCAGCCCTGTATTATATATCGCCCACTGCTGAGCACAGGCCTCCTCTACTACTGAGAGGGTTATCTCAGGGTGACTCGTGGGAGGTACCTAGAAATAGATAAAAACTGAACTGGATTAGCAGTTTTGCTGTTGCGTTATCTCAACAATAAGTTATAAGTGGACGATAGCCTGGTTGGGAATGGAAGTGGATGATAGCCTAGTTGGGAATGGAACGGTTTGCCGAGACAATGTCCGGAGGTTCAATACCCAAGGCACACACCTCTGACTTTTCGAAGTTACGTGTGTATTGTTTATCAATTATCGTTCGCTTTAACGGTGAAGGAAAACATCGTGAGGAAACCTACATACCTGAGAATTCTCCATAAGAATTTCAAGGGTATGTGAAGTCTGCCAACCCGCACTAGGCCAGCGTGGTGGACTAAGGCCTAACCCCTCCCAGTAGTAGAGGAGGCCCGTGCTCAGTAGTGGGCAGTATATAATATAGGGCTGATATGATGATGTTGATGATGCTATCTCAAGATTGCCGGAGGTTGAATTATTCCCATTCCTTGCTGAAGATGGAGCAAAGTTCCATTAGTTGTGTGGGTGAAAATGGGCAATGATGATGATTAACTATCAGTTTACTTAAAGTTCTTTCTGTTATGTGGTAGCATTAGTAGGTCCAAAATGAACGCTGGGTTGACTAATACTGACTTACACTTGATCCTTGTTTACTAGTTGCTGTTTGAGATTTACCTGACCAACTAAAATATTATCAAGGGACATTTTTTGGATAAAATATCTTCTATGTAATACCTTTACTGTGACTGCCTCGGTGGCGTAGTTGTATTGCGGTACGACTGCAATGCTGAGGTCTCGGGGTCGATCCCCGGGTCGGGCAAAGTGATATTGGGTTTTTCTATTCAGTATCAGCCCGGAGTCTGGAATTTGTGCCCGATATGGCGATAGGCTCGCCCCCTATCACATCATGGGACGGAATAAAAATGGCGAAAAGTGGGTGCATTAGTTGCGCCTCTGCCTACCCCTTCGGGGATAAAAGGCGTGAGTATGCGTATGCGTATGCGTATGCGTATGTAATACCTTTATTTATATATACACATACACTGGCGTCCTTATTCTGGAAGGGGTAGGCAGAGGTGCAACTACTGCACCCACTTGTTGCCATGTGTATGCCGTGCCGTGATATTCTAGGGGCAAGCCTATCGCCATATCGTGCACAAATTCCAGACTCCGGGGTAATACTGGGAGCTTCGAACCCGGCACCTCAGAGTGTAAGTCGTACCGCGAACGCAATACAACTACGCCACCGAGGCAATCAGTTTATTTATAAAAGGTCAAAATATAGAAAAGTAAATACTTTAATAAAATATTCTATCCAAGAAGTTAAAGGTCACCTCACCTAAGGTAATCATGCAGCATCTGCGCATACAGTTTCCCATGTAGGTACGTACTCTGTGAATTACAAGCAAATAAACCGCAATTAATTAGCTGGTGGTGGGTCTCTCAAATGTAAGAGTCCGTCTGGGTGGGTACCACCGCAATGTCTATTTCTACCGCCAAGCAGCAGTGTGCATGCACTGTTATGTTTTGGTTTGAAGGACATTGTAGCCAGTGTAACTACTGGACATAATGAGACTTAACATCTTATGTCTCAGGATGACCAGCGCAGTGGAATGCCATACAGTACTTTGTTATTCAAGGTGCTGGATGGTGTTGCTACTGTTTATGGGTGGTCCTATCGCTTACCATCAGGCAAACGGCATGCTCGTCTCGTCATTCAATGCCATAAAATAAAATAAAAAAATCTGGATTTACTCATTTGAAACCTCACTAAAAATAAGAGCGCAGTAACTTATTGCTATGCATTTTTACTCCATTCCACACATTTAGTAAACAAACGAAATTCTCTTCATAGAAAAGCCTATCAATCGCGGTGAAATATTCCTGAAATAAAATTCTCACCGACGCCATGAGTCAGTTCCGTGGATAAGATAAAAAAATCTTATAATGTTATTACAACACATCAAACGTGCTATAAAAATTTCGTCGGTGCAATAAATCTCTCATCATGTGCTGCCATCTATCAAACTGGACAGGCAACGCGTAAAGGTGTAATGCGCAGCGGTGACTGACAGATGGCGCTAGTTTGTTAGTGTTTGGCGTACTGCGCGCGCGCAGTTAGCCGTTAGGGCGATAGTCCATATATCATAATCTTGCTTTTTATGAGGTCAAATACAATAGAAGTATTCCAGCCTAATTTGCTTTCCGTAAATTGTACCATAATAGCAATAAACGTAAATAATGCACTATATTTCTTTCCAGGGTTGCGACTCGTGACAAATAAGTCTACCGAAGAGTGGAATGCATTACAAAGCAGTTAATCAGCCTGTGTCTTACTTTGTTTGAGCTAATTCACCATAATCTTAAACAGCATATTGGACTTTTTTTTATATATTTTTTTTCATTTCATACCGTGTTCGAGTAACTCTTTAGGAACCGCCCCAGTGGCCACTCAATGTCTACCATCTTTCTGGCAGCTTAACACTGGTTATAAGACTGGTCATATCAATATAACCCCTGAGTCACACCTGAGGCTGGAGAGTAGTTTTCAATTTTAGTATTAATTTCCCCGCGAAACAAAAGAAATACTTATAGGAGCTCCTAAATTAAAACTTAGCTAAACTCCTCAACAATAACACAGGAAGACGTAGCCAAAATGCCTTTCTAAAATTGATAAAGTTAAAGAAAAACAAAAAGAAAAATATGGGAATGATATATTATATCGATAAGTCTATCGCTAGAATGTCATTCTTATACATAACGATTGTAAAAGGCATATTGTCTACGGCCCCAGGTTTATTAAAGCTGTATTGTGGACAGACGCCCTAACAGATCTTTCGATTTGATTTAGTTTTTGTTTATGCCTCACGTTATAAGAACTACCATTAAGAAGCTCCTGTAAATATTGTGCGGGCTGTTAGCGCTGTGAGAAATTTCTGTTTGTCATTAAAACATAAACTTATGTAATTTAAAAATAACTATGGGAATTTAGCTAACTGTGACTAGTAAACAGATTGCGACCTAGAAAATTATTGATTGTTTATTTGTGTAATTATGGTTTTGTTGTAAATTGGAACTTGTGAGTGATGTAGGCTGCAGTGAGGCTTGTATATTATCGGACGACGTAGTTGCATCCCTGCCTATCCTTTTAAGGATGTAGGTGCTAGCTTTTGGACCGAAAATTATCTTAAGCATCAGTACAATTGAAAGCGGATTTATTACTGTCAATTTTAATTGGCGTGTAAAAACATTGCAAAATTTGTTTTCCTGTAATTATATGTCATCTTCATTTTATATCGGCATCATAGTCATAATAAGTTACTGACATCCATCTATAGTCAAATCAAGAATATTTTTCAACCATTTTATCAAGATTATATGAATTTTAAATAGATTAAAGTGAAATTTGATTTGGCCGCGCAACAAGGCGGTCCCTCAGAGAGAGCGGTGGCTTGACGAAAAGGCCCCGCGGGAACTCCCTAATCAGTCACTCAGAGGTGAAAAGGTGGTGTGACGGACGGGGGTTCGATGCTCAGTACGTACCGCTTTAAAATTTTTAAAGCCAATTTAGTTTCATTTTACGAATTCGTTGTTTTTAACTGATTAGTTTTGATCGCTATGTATTTTTTTTCAGTTGATTAATAAGTTAAAGGTAAATACAAGAAAATAACAGACGAAGGAAAAGTCACAGTAAACTATGAATCATCATGTAACATCTTATATTAAAATTTTCAGCCGAGCCTTCACAAATCAACTTTAGTTTTTCATACAACTGAATTATGAAGTCACCTCATGGTAAACCAAAACTGCCCACAAACAGTAGAAACATAACTCATAGATCCTCGCCCAGCAGTGGGACATAAAACCAGGGCTAATATAAACGCTATAAGACGTTTTCGTTCCAAGGCCGTGGCCGAATGAGTAGTGTCTATAAATATTGATCCCCTGCTTGAAGGAAATATGAAGTAATACCTAACCAACACAGCAGCAAAGCTCTCGTGATATCAGGAAATAAATTATACCATGGGCGAGATTGGCTACTTGCAACTTGTACGGTTTGGTGTATGCTCTACTTGTTTGAAAAAAGCTGTGGTATAATTTTCGCATTATATTGGCAACTAGCATTTGCGCGCGGCTCCGCACGCGTGGAAACGTTTTTCCGGGATAAAAAGTAGCCTATAGCACTCAGGAGTAATGTAGCTTCCTATTAGTGAAAGAATTTTCAAAATCGGTCGAGTAGTTTCTGAGATTAGCGCGTTCAAACAAACAAACAAACAAACTCTTCAGCTTTATATATTAGTATATAGATTAGGTTATCTTTGTTAGGTACAATTGGATGGTTATATTTATATATATGACGGAACGAGCACGCTACTGGCCTCATAGTAACCTTCCCTACTGTCTATAAACACTGTTGAATATCACCCGAACTTTAATGTATAGAAAACTGAGTGTAAAAGCGTAACCAGCTTTTAATTTAAGAGGGGGCCAAAATCACAAGTTTTTGTCAGGTGGGAGAGGGAACAACGAAAACTACATGTAGATCATCTCAATAATTTAACACAAATACATAAAAAACGAAAAAAAATAGTGGACGATAGCCTAGTTGGGAACGGAACGATCTGCCGAGACAATGTCCGCAGGTTCAAAAAACCCAAGGCACACCTCTGACTTTTCGAAGTTACGTGTGTATTTTTTATCAATTATCGTTCGCTTTAACGGTGAAGGAAAACATCTTGAGGAAACCTACATACCTGAGAATTCTCCATAAAAAAATTGAGGGTATGTGAAGACTGCGAACCCGCACTAGGCCAGCGTGGTGGACTAAGTCCTAACCCCTCTCAGTAGTAGAGGAGGCCCGTGCTCAGGAGTGGGCAGCATATAATACAGGGCTGATTGCATTGCATATAAAAAAACTACATGGATACTTGTTCTATCTGGGAGAGCGGGGAGTAGCGAACCCCCTTGATTGCGTGCCATTTTACTGCACTCATCACCCTGAGACATTAAATGATGTCTCATAATGACCATTAAGTAATTGCTCGGTGAACAATACCTTCATACCTGAACATAAGTGCTTACGCCTTACACAATGCTATTGCTTACAAACGTAGACGGAATGTGACATACGAGAGACCTGTCGCCTGTCATATGATGCATTTCAATTACAACATGAAATGCATCTTATATCCTCAAACTAAGAGAGCGGTGAGTAGCTGAGGTTTCCTCTTTCACCACATATTGCGTCAAAGAGATTGTCTTGAAATGTAACTGGACCACTAATATAATTTATATTAAGAACCACTTAAAACTCACTATGTAGTAAGTACCTAATAATTGGTTATTTTGCAACGATGCTATCAGTTTATATTCTGTGAGGAAAGACGGCGGATTATTTCATTATGTTTTATAATTATTATTTGTAATCGACCACAGTAGTGTTCAATAAGAAGAGGAGGTAAATCCACGGTGAAGATTAGGATTGTTTGGTCGGGGTAGTATCAGATCAGTCAAGTCAAATCAATCAGTAGATAAGTAAAGTAAAGTAAGATAAGTTTACCGGAGTTTTTAACGTCCCATTTCCTTCCCTAGTCCCTATTTATTTGACTTTTTAAATTTAATTCTTATATTAAGCCCACAATAGTCCAAAACTCTTAAGTCAGTGAACACAAGTCATGAGAACTCAAGTGTATCACAGTGGCTCCATTTTCACTAATAATAATCCCTTCCTAGCCGATTTCAGCCACGGCGGCCAATCTCAACGGAGATCAGCCAGGTGCGCAGAAGATATTATAGTTCACAAGTGTGTGCGCAATACACAAGTGCACTCACTATTCCTTCACTCTCATAGTCCGGTGAGACGGCAATCCGACATGACCGGAGAAAGATCAGGCGCAGGACCAACGGCTTTACGTGCTTTCCGAGGCACGGGGGTATCACACCGCCAACTTCCTGACTCCGAGCTGCGACTGAGTATTTTTTAAGATGGAAAAACCCAGTCACAATGTTTTTGGCCCGACCCAGGATTCGAACCCAGGACCTCAGTGCGCAAATCGTACTCGTAACGCGTACGCAATACAACTACGCCACCGAGGCAGTCATTTTCACTTATGCATCAAGTGTCGCTATTTGGATGCAAAACCGCCACTAACCATTTAATAAAGATAGACATAGTAAAGCATACTCCAAACCGTCTCGTACACAAGTTAAGCTCCCGATAATTTTCAAGGGGCAGCCAAGTTAGTGAGTACTGAAATATCGGCCTGATCGCTACATCACTATGGGTATTGATCATTCTACGACCGTGATTTATATCGCCTGCAAACTTTGATAGATGGCGCTTATATAAATATGCGTGTAATTTGTTTACAACCGTCATGTAGGTTCAGTGATTCAGTGATTAAGCTGAGTGGTGGAGGTCGTGAGTTCAATTTCCAGACAGACTAATTGTCTGTCTGGCCATGCCAAATATAACAGAGAAGAGGTTATAGAAGATTAATAAGTTAATTTATATATTGTTTATTTGGTGTTTTTGTAATTATATAACTCTTGACGAGACGAGCAAACCGCTCCTTTGACGGTAATACTGCTCATGAAAAATAGCAACAACCCAAAATTTTGAATGACATGAACGCAGGCACTCTACAAACCACATTTTCTTGGTATGATTCTCCTATTACACAAGATACAAGTTGAACACAAGCGAAGAGTTCTCTGAAATTATTAAATAATTTGGGGCAACTGCTTTGACAGATATGAAATTTTTATTAATTTATGGACGTTAACCCTTCCGGAATGTGAGTGAAGGGTTCAGCTGAGAGGGTTATGTCTAGATTAATTTATGTCATATTATCATCAGGCATCATTACAATATTATTCTATTATAAATGAACGTGTCGCAATAAACAAATAATGACCATTGACGGTAAACTATTGTGAAACAATACGACAAACACAACAAATACCAGGCTGGTATATAGGTAGCTAATATCACTCACGAATTACTGAATTTATTTTCATCTCATAATTGACAAGCATTAAAATTATACATACATTATTGTAAAACTAGAAACCAGTATTCAGTACCGAAAAAACAATCCTTTAAATTCGCCAAAAACACCGTAGTTGTAAATAAATAAACACGTGGCGTCGTTATTATTTAACATGTGAGCACAGGAGGCTGTCCGTCCGAACTCTGCCCGATATATCAACATTAGCGCTGTCCCAAGGCCCGTCCGGACTCCAGACACGGTGACAACTGTCGTACAACACACTGGAAGGGACATTTTCACTTCTAATCTGATTAATGTGGAACACACGCACATCCGACCTCACGCACACACACACACTCACATACATACATACATACATACGAACATCACGCACTGATGCATTTTTTTTTCTCTTGTTTTCTTTTTTTTAATTCATTTTTGGCCTTTACATGGTACTTTCGACACAGTTCACTAATTGATGTTGTATACTATATAATGATAAGTCTTGAGCTGAACACTGTCCCTTAAGATACAGGCTTGTCCTAGTTTAAGAGACAGGGTTAATATATTTACAATGATGTACAACAAATCATATTTAAAACAAATTTACCGATTGTAAACTTGTAAGTACATTTATTCGGAAATAAATTTATTTATTATTTTTTATTATTTACTCTATTTGTCTGTCGATACCTTCTGCTTTTTAGGGATAATAGGCAGGTTGATGTAAGAGAAGAAATAGAGATTAAAATGAGGATACATCGGGTTCTGAAAATGTCACAGCATTATGCTTATCTTGGCATACTTATCTATCATATCTTGCATGAACACAAAATCAGAAGCAACGGCTTGATTTCATGAAATGTTTTTTTTCTTCGCATGACAAAATAAGTACTTGTCTGCTTTCAAATTATATTGTGGAGAGTCTATGTGTACCAGAACTTTGACATCTATACAATTTCATACAAATATATCGTCATTTTTAAATAGTCTTATCATCTGATGTCTCTTCCATTTTCTATACATCACGAGATCCACCCATGGGACGTCAAAAATGAAGATTTAGTCCCTCGCCGCGTCATACGTTACTGCAACTAATGAAAACACGGCGCGACGTGATGAAGAGGGAAGGTCGCCGGGTCACATCGCCTCTTTTATTTGAGTGTGAGGTACTGTTAATCAATATGTTACTAGGTCTTTTGTAAGTACTACCATTCTTTCCCTGCTAAGCCAAGATATTCCAAAGATTTCCAGATGGACCTATCAAAAGGGGCCTGCATCTAGAGTGTTCCTGCGACCTGCAGGGGATGCCAATGTTCAGTGGTGGACTTTATATGGATGCTTCGGTGGCGTAGTTGTAAGGCGTACGCGTTGCGAGTACGATTTGCGCGCTGAGGTCCTGGGTTCGAATCCCGGGTCGAACCATAAGAAACAGTGTGACTGGGTTTTTCCATCTTAAAAAATTACTCAGTCGCAGCTCGGAGTCAGGAAGTTGGCGGTCTGATACACCCGTGCCTCGGAAAGCACGTAAAAGCTGTTGGTCCTGCGCCTGATGTCTCCCCGCTTATGTCGGATTGCCGTCTCACCGGACTATGAGAGTGAAGGAATAGCGAGTGCACCTGCGTATTGCGCACATACTTGTTCACTATAATATCTCCTGCGTACCTGGCTGATCTCCCTTGAGATTGGCCGCAGTGGCCGAAACTGGCTAGGAGGATTTCTTTTATTTATTTATTTTACACACACACACACACACACTTACATCTTTTATCTCCGGAGGGGTACCTAGGCAGAGGCGCAACTAGTGCAGCCACTTTTAGCCGTTCGTATTCCGTCCCACGATGTGATAGGGGGCGAGCCTATTGCCATATCGGGCACAAATTCCAAACTCCGGGCTAATACTGAATTTAAAACCCAATATCACTTTGCCCGATCCGAGAATTGTACCCAAGACCTCAGCATTGCAGTCATACTGTAATACAACTACGCCACCGAGGCAGTTTCCTTGCCATTAAAGGTCTTGGCATGATCGTGGCTGATCGTGGCTAGAGAAGACGTAAGCGTCGTATGTAGTCGCATAAGTCTTCCTGGTTTAGAATGTAAAAGGCTTATCAGACATCGTTAGTCCGATTCGCATTTGCACGTGGAGTCACAATGTCAAGAGTAGCTAGGCGAATACGAATAAAAAGTCTTAGGTTTAGATCTATTTATTTATTGTTTAAGGACAATCAGTGGTAATTACATTAAATGAATAAAAAAATTACAAAACACTAACAATATTTTAAATGCATTACCTTCAGTTGCCACAGCATGCATTAAGATTAAGGAAAAAACAACTAAAATGTTTAAAAATAACAATTAAAAATCTTAAAATTATTATATAAAAAATAATATATATTATCTAACATATTATATTTTGAGGAAATAATTTTAACTGTACTTAATATTAAATGCTTATTTTAAAAAGGAACATTTTGGGCTTTACCTTATATTATATAAATTATAAATAATTATTAAATATTAGCATCCAAAGCCTTCAAGAGCTCAGTTTCAAAATCTCTCAGTGAATTGTTGAACACGTCTATAGACTGGCTAAGAGAATTGTACGTCCTGGATAACCTGGATAACACAGAGTTGTATTTAAGTTTGGTTCTTGCTTGTTGTGGATATAACAAACCCATAGGCTGTCGCGGCAAGCGGCTAGGAACGCGTAGTTTTATAGACTCTAGCAATGGTGGGCAATCAATATGATTTCTCAAAATTTTGAATAAGAATTTCATGTCTAGAATTTTCCTCCTGTCATTTAAGCTTATCATATTGAAATATTTGAGTTTTTCTGTATAGGAGTTGAGATTTTTCTTAACCTTGCTATGATAGGCATAGATAGATCTGTTACGAGATTTAAGAAAATAAGGCGACCTCTACTTTAGAATTATAGGAATTTATTTTTTAATAAAGTCAATTCGATTCTTATGTTATTATATTTTTAACTCATTTAAAATTATCTGTTTTGAAAATCATTGTTATAGAAGCTCCTTTTATGACTCGAAAGTATTTTTTATTTATTTTAGATTTTACCTTTAACGCAGACCCGATCTATCTTATACAGCGAATTTTGTTACATCTTCCCACAAAGATAAATACTTCAAGACTTATACTAATGTATGTGATGTTTTTAAAATAATAACCATCGATGGGCTTCGTAATCATATATTAATCACTTAATATACTTTTAAGACAAGACACAAATTAAACAATCATTGTAGTCATTCTACGAATCGAGTGTTGTCATATTGGCACTCACGATAAGGCTCAATGCACACTAGAGATTTTATAGAATTAGGAGTAGTTTAAGATATCACAATGTAGAGCCACAAAACATCGAGAAACACTCAAAACCAACCACAACTATTCATTTAAAAGCGGCTTTAAGCTAACCAGAACGTAACGGCAGCGAGCGAAGGCATTTTTCCCATCTTCCTTCATAAACAGGGATCACGAGGCACAACCCTTTCGCTATAAATCTAGCGGTGACCCCCCAGGGCCCCACGGCCCCCATACTCCGGCCCCGAGGTGGTTTTGAATGAAGATTGAGCCAATTAAAGTAATCGCCGTAGCAGTCGGCGTTGCCTTGGATTAGTTCTCTGGGATTGGTGCGCGGTGGAGTCGCTTTGTTCTTTTTATTTTATTTTATAGCTACTATGAAATTCTGGTGATTTCTCGTCGCGTCGCTTTCTGGAGACGGTGTGTAGTAAAGGAAATTACCATAACTTTATCGGTGTACTCATTCTGGTTAGAGCAAATGGTAAAAGGGGGTACCAATGCAGATCGACTGTCGTACATATGAGATACTTGTTAATCGATCCAACATTATATTGTGACTGTATTTTCTTATTACTGTGTATAGCGGTTAATATTATAATTTAAATTATCTAATTAATTCATACACAGTTTATGAACCTATTTTAGTTATAGAATGTTTTGAGTTCTTCCTTCCAAGTCAATTCAAAATTCGTCCGAAGAAGACAAAACATTCGATAACTAAAATAGGTTTATAAAATGTTTATGAATAAGGTTGTATAAGTTTATAATTGTCTTCGTGAAGTAGATGTAGTAATTCAAAGATAAACATCCGCATTAGTGATTATATTTTTAGATTGTTATCCTGGGACAGCAAAGTAATTACAATAAACCTTATAGTAAGTAGAGCATAATATTATTTCCAACGTAATGTTCAATGTGTGCGTCTTTCGCCCGTCACCAACACTTTACCAGCCTTACTTCATGTTATACATACATCATTTAATTAACCCCGAAACGCATTATACTTGTTATCATAGCTTTATAGTGTGTCTTCTCAAAATATATTATCATCCACAGGCAATCTTAAAGGGTTAAAAAAACGAATAAACAAAGGCAACTCCACGCCACACCATAACACAGGATTAGTATCATACAATACAAGTATCGTCTGAATCCTTTTATTTATTGCTATTTATTGTTATTGCATTTTCTCCTCTCATTTCTCTGCCGTAATATCGTCTTCCTATAAATTTCGCTTAACGCTCGGGATCACCGCTATGTTTTAAATATAATAATGTTAATTAGCATCTATAGTTTTGGCTTTCTGTCTTTTTGTTTTCTCTAAGGGCAGCTTAAGGCTGATTTAAGCTGTCTAGATTTGGTACTGGATCTGATTAGGGAAGTTTAGATTTTGCTACTTTTGGGTTTCTGAAACAGTGGCTTAATTTTTTTTTGTGTTTATTATGAAGGTTATTTCTGAATATATTAGTAACTATATTTTCTGATTCTATAACACTTCGAGTATTTGATTTTTCTCTAATACAAGAATAGAGTATATTATAAATTGTACATAATGCGAAGATATCATGCTCGTTATTGTTTAAAATTACTTTTGCTAAAAACTCACTTCCTGCCTACCCATTTGAGGATACAGGCGTCATCGTAAAAACAAACAGACCATAATTATTCTTGGAACCCACACAATACAGCGGTGAGTTTTTATTGAAATTAACCTTATTTTAAAATTACATGCAACTCTTTAAAATTGCTTGTGATTGGAAAGTGGAAAATGACAGCAGCTTAATAAAGACCGGTAAAAAATTACATTGTAGTTAATTACTTGTGTGTTTGGGCATAATCAGGCGTACAGGGACCGCGCAGGGAACGGACCGTTCTTTGTCAGGGGAATACATTGCACATACGTGTTATAAATGCAATTTTTGAGGTTGATTAGAAGTTTGTTAGAAATATAACCATTGTATATGTACTTGGGAGAAATTTGGCACATACGCAATAACGGTAATAGTACGCAAAGATTTACACACATCTTTATCCCCGAGGGGGGTAGGCTGAGGCGCAAACAGGGCAACCACTAATCGCCATGATGTGATAGGAAGCGATGCTATTGCCATATCGGGCACAAATGCCAGACGCCAGGCTGATACTGAAAAACCCAATATAGACAATACAAATAAAAAAAATGCCTTTATGTTAGTCAATTTTTTATCCCGTAAACCAGAACCACGAGTACGACTCGGACTTGGTTGGTTTTTTAACGCAAATACACGCCCGTCATCGGGACTGTCAGTTAAACGACAGTGCTGCCATCTTCAACGCTGACATCTTGACAGTTTCGAAAACTGTATGATTTGTTGTACGGTCTTGATGGCCCATTTTTAAAGTGGTTATAGGATTGAGACAAACACAAAAACCAATTTTATACATACACACACACCCACGCCTTTTATCCCCGAAGGGGTACGCAGAGGCGCAACTAGTGCACCCACTTTTCGCCTTGCGTGCCCACAATTTTACGACAAATGATATGTATAATGAGACTTAGATTTTTCACGTGGAAAGGATTTTTGACGTTTGAAATAATCATATACTGATTCGAAATCAGGATTACGCAACTCATTAGAATATTACATTAAACATTGTTTTCACTTATAAATTAAAATATCACAATTAGCTGATCAATCAAGTTGCAACGGACGACTGATTGTGATCGCAATCATTTTGATTGATTGTAAGTCATCGTGGAGACGGGCCGAGCGTGATGGATCGGTAGTATCGATTATACTCATTGAGAAACTTAGAAAGTCTAGAATAAATCTAGATGCGGCAAGTGTTTAGTGCATAGGGTCATTCGGCCTAAAAGTACGCACTTTTTTTTCTATCGTCTACACAGTCAAAAATATAGTGTCTAGGAAAACGTTTTAACACTCTATGTAAAGTAAATTTATTCTACTTTTATTATTTAATGAGTTTTTGTACATTACTTCATTGTTTTTTTTGGAATACATGTTTAAGTGCATCGGGGGAAATTCGTACTATTGACCCGTTATGTGGGTAAAACTACGCAGAGTGTTTATGGAGAATATTTTTTTTCTGTATAAGGTCTAAAAATCTTTACAAATAATATTCGCCTTAATTGCAGCTTAAAGAAGAAAAAACCGTGCGATCATTGTAATGAAGTTATAACAGGGTGCGTACTTTTAACCTCGTACTCTTGCCCAAACAGGGAATATTTTAAACATTCACACGTTAGTTGAGACGCATTTATTTTCTAGGACAGAATTAGTAACTAAAATAAATACTATAATAATCATGTAAACTTAATATAATTAACGGACTTTTGTAAACTGATGCACCGTCTAGCCAGACACTTTTTTCCCAGCACAAAATGTTGGTAACTAATCAACAAAATCACGTTGATCACCGTTTTTCGCTAAACAAGTGAGGCTTGGCAAAATAGCTTGTGGCTCTGACATCGTCCCTGACGCGCCCCTGATCTAGCCGAAAAAGTGTCTGAGCCCCCTCAATAGGTTCCGAGATATTGACCATGCGAACTTTTACCCACTGCGTGCTGTTGCCCCGAATGACCCTAGATAGGTTATTGTGATTGTTCAAATGCGTCAGAATGAAGGAGATGTCCGCTTCTTTATTGGTGCTGGGCCTCAAAATCTAACCAGGCTCAAATTTAAGGGATATTAAAGAGGCAAAATAGACCCCTCCATTCATAACTTGCTCAAAACGTTAATATTAAGTGTAGTTTTTAAGCAAAATGAAATTACATATCTCAAAATCGGAGGTCTTTAAAATTAAACGATTTATTGTGAAAGGCTAGTTTTTAGGAGTTCTAGCCAAATATATATTATAAACTGTCTTGGTTAGAATTTCAGGCCCGTTTTTGGATCTTTAAACAATGTTCTATATTTTTTTGAATTGTGAATTCTATATTTAATTCTCGGATACGGTAAACAGTAATATAAGGTTTTCGATTAAAAACACTTCTGATGAGCTTGAAATGGATTTGTGTCTATTATGGCGATAGGGTCGCACCTATGTAATGAAGCGTATAATTATAAGTTACGTTTGGGGCATTGTGGATGTACGTTGCACCTCTGCCTACCCGTTTGGAGTTGATGGGAGCTTGTTTTTGTATTTCAGACTATTTAGCCTGACGCTATTATTAGAAGAACGAAACACGATGATTCATGAAAGTATTCTCAAATGCCAGTAAAATATATTTCTACTAACAATTTTACCTCATGATATTTGCATCAAGCCATGGATTGCAACTATCAAGCCATCTGTCATCGAATAAGGATAATGCCAGCATGGTCAAAGGGCAAAAGTTTTAACACGCGTACACTTCTCTGACTACCCGCAAAAATATGACATTAATGTAATAGACCTTGTATTATGGGTTTTTCATATGACCTGTGGATTTACGAAACTATTCCTGTTGAATCTTAAAAATCTTGCCATATTGGAGACGTTTCTTACAGATTTTTTGTGATTATTCGTGAAAAGGCCACCTGCTTCACCTCAACCTCTAGATAAGCCACGGGAAAATTGCGTTCGAAATAAAAAAAAGATCTTGGTATCAAAAATATACACACCCGGAACAGAGTTAATATATCCTGTCACTAAAATACTATATATCTACAAAAAAAAACGTATTTACCATTTAACAAATAAAAAATAATATTTAAAACCCATAAAAGTCATTGTTTTAAAGCGGTACAAACTATTACAAAACAACAAGAACAAGTGGTAACAGCAATAAAAAGATCCTACGTGCATTAAATAAGTGTCATAGTGGACGGTGCTGACCACTTACCATCGGATGACCTCAATACTTAGAAGGATATTATGGGCCGATGCAAACTGTTTCCTTATTGAGTTAGAGTTGTGCAAGATTGGGTGGTTGATGCATACTGAGGTGTGCCATGCTATGCAGGCTATGGGATTTTATTGCGTTCAAATATGATTAATGATTAAAAAGATGATGCTTTCGAACTGTCATATTTACAATTATTTTGAAATTAAATGCTCTTAGTATTTTTTAGTATCAACTTATGTAAATTGTGTTCCTTATAAAAGTTGTTTCTTTAAAATTCTCCTTGAGTTTAAAAATGATTGATTGGAAAATGATTTTGTTTTTCAAAAGAAAGACTCATACGGGGTCTGCCGAGAGGAATATCATCAAATAGTATTCCTATATGATGTTTATAATACGGTATAATCACTTACATAGAAAAATTAGCCTATTAACTAACCATCTGTTACTCTGCAACTTAGTTTAAGCCTCTATCACATTCATATCAATCGAAAAATAAAATATTGATAGCTCGTTGCTGCTATGTGGTATATGTCTAGTTCAACATTTGACGGACAACTTTGTGCTACATTTCATATTACTTTTTACGATTATAAAAACTAGCTTTTGCCCGCAGCTCCGCTCGCGTGAATGAGTTTTCACGAGATATAAGTCCCGTTTAATATTTTCCCTGGATAAAAGTAGCCTATGTGTTAATCCAGGAAATAACCTACCCGTGTGCCAAATTTCATCGAAATCCGTTTAGTATTTTTTGCGTGAAAGACTAACAAACATCCATACTTACAAATTTTCGCGTTTATAATATTATAATTAGGATATATGCATAGATATTAATACAGCCGAATCTAAGCTATATAGCTCCACTTATCTCTATACGCGCAAACCCACGCTACCATTACGCGTGCGAAACTGGGTTGAAACGCACCGACAGACGTGTCGCGAATCTGTCGCCCGTTACCATTGCGTCACCATTGGGCACTGACTCATCCGGATGAACTAAGGTCAAACTTGCAAACGATCGGTTAAAATTTTAATGCAGCAGTAACATAATATCCCCTTGTTGACATTATATTCTGTTATTCTCATAGATTCATAGTATATGTGATAGACTGATGACGAGACAAGCATGCCGTTCCCCTGATGGAAAGCGATACGACCACCCATAAACGGTAGCAACACCATCCAGAACCTTGAGTTACAAAGTACTGTGTGGCATTCCACTGCGCTCGTCATCCTGAGACATAAGATGTTAAGTCGCACTATGTCCTGTAGTTACACTGGCTACAATGTCCTTCAAACTGAAACACAACAGTGCATGCACACTGCTACTTGGCGATAGAAATAGACATTGCGGTGGTACTCACCCAGACGAACTCTTACATATGAGAGACCTACCATCATCATCATCAGTAAATCTTGTATGGTGAGTGAAATTTCCTAAAGCCCGAAGCACAGAGTTCCCTTCCTAGTTCCTGTGTTCGTGTTATCCCTGTAGAGTTCTCTCAAAAACCCTTTTTACATTTGACGTAATCTCGAACATTGCGGGTCATAACTTTCACAGAGATCAGCGTGTGATAATCCGCAAGGAAAGTGTTTGGCATGCTGCGCCGGCGCACGTGGTTCCTTAGATGTGGACTGACCGGTTACGTCAGTTGGCGTGTGTTTGAACAAATAACGAGACCTGATAGAATGCTAGTATTGAGGACTAGTATGTGTCATATTACGTGGGTAAAACGTAGCAGTTGGTGCTGTTTAGATCACAGTTAAACCCAATGCTCGCTGGTGGAAGGATATCGGTTTATCCGCCGCCGAATAAAATGATAGTTTAACATATGAAGATTATCACCGCTGGTTTAAATAGTTATATATAGCGAGGATGGCAATTGAGGGGGTCACCTGGATCATACGTGAGCATTTATAAACTGCTAGAACCCCAAATTCATCATGAATTACCTGCAGTTATAGAGGAATAGCTATCAAAAAGGAAGGGTTGTTTGGTCCTTCCGACTCAGTCACAATACGAAAACCAACTTCAAGATATCACTTGACGTTTTCTATGATGCAATGATACTACTAGCCTTGTCTAGCCTATCTATTCATAGTGGTAGGTCACTCGTATAGAAGCAGCCGTCTGGGTAGGTACCACTGCAATATCTATTTCTACCGCCAAATGACAGTGTGCATGCACTGTTGTGTTCTAGTTTAAGGACTTTGTAGCCGGTGTAATTACTGGCATTATGAGACTTAACATCTTATGTCTCAGGGTGACGAGAGCAGTAGAGTGCAGTACTTTGTAACTCAAGGTGCTGGATGGTGTTGCTACTGTTTACGGGCGGTCGTATCGCTTACCATCAGGCGAACGGCATGCTCTACCATTTTATACCTCTTTTAACTCGGTAGGTATATTTTTGATTATATTGTATGTCCGGATGACTCGTAACCCTTGGATTCTATTTAAAATTTAAATATGATCCAATCAACTTATTATACAGTTACAAGTACACACAGGTACATACAAGTACAAAGTTTGAAAAAGTAATGTTATTCCACCAAAGGTACTAAGACTTAGTTTTGCGAACGGACGGACAGACCGGCCTGTTATATAAGACGGTAATCATTCGCTATTTATAGAAAATATATGTAAATAGGCCAACGTGATGCATATATGGTAATATAGTTAAGTAACATAATCATTTGTACGTTGTTTTTTTATTATTAGATAGTAAGGCTTTATGTGTGCAGACCTGCTTGTAAGTATCAGCTTTGATTATCTTCGTTCGGGCACCAGCATGCAAATTATTGTGTTTAAGATTACAGTACATCGAAGTCGTTGTGTTATGAGATAAAAAGAAAAAAAGAATAATGTATTGTTGTGGTACACATGATACATATATAAAAAACACAAAGTAAGTACTTAGAACATATTCCATGACCCAACCGCGACAACTAGGTGACCATCTCAACATAAACTGTGTTATGAGTTATGACATCCAAAACACAGCTGGTTTAAAGTGGTCACAAAAACACACACACACACACAAACAATCACGCCTATATCGCCGAAGAGGTAGGTAGAGGTGCATTAGGGCACACAGTTTTTAACATATACATTTCGTATATGTTGAAAAAAGGACGAGCCTTGCCATAGCACACACAAATTTCAGGGCTCATATTGAGCAGAAAAACTCAATATCACTTTGTCCGACCCGGGGTTCGAACCTGAAAACTCAGGGCGGTGTCGTGCCTTCCACGCTATTCAACTACGCCACCGAGGCAAATCTTATGCGACATATTATGTAATTATAATATCTCAGAGTGTCGGGAGTCGCTACTGTTTATGAGCCGTGTCGTTTATCATCAAGCGAGCGGATGGTGCGTCCCATCAATTATTTACAATCCTTATTATAACACAAAATCTGCCGCCGCGTTTGTCTGTCTGAACGCGATAAAGTCAAAAACTACCAAACGGTTTCAATGAAATTTGGTATCTAGATGGTTTAAGACACTGTGAAAGGCATTGACAACTTTTTATCAGAGGAAACAAAATGCGGGCTTTTCAAGCCGGAAAAATCTTTCACGCGGGTGAAGTCGCAAGCAAATGCCAATATAAAAATAAATTAAAAATACACTCCGAATTGAAAACCACCTTTTTTGAAGTCGGTTAAAAAGAGACATAACTCCCAACTTTGTGGCTTAAAACAAAACTACATACCCAGAAAGAAATGCAAATTAACTTTGCAATTTATGGCCTGAATTGGGGACAGTACAGCGAGATCTCTCGATATGAATGCAGACCATTGTTTATGCAATGGATAAATCTGTCTAAGAGTCTAGACCCTACGCAGTTAGCACTAACTCTAGAGTCTAGAGTACCTCATTTCGCTAATGTAGGACTTGTATTTGTATTTATTGATTAGTATAGTTATATCACTCGTGATTTAGTATTATATAGTTTTAAATGTAATTTTCAGGCTCGGAAACTATACAAATAAAATAAAATAAATAGAATGAATTCATTTATTCATCACGTAGGCGAATATAGTTGCACTTATGATAAGTCAAGATACATTAATTTAATTATAATTATTATTACAAAAAGTCACTTATTTAACTACAGACATTTTTATAGGGAGTAAAATCAATGAAAAATAAACGAAGAAGCCTGCTGGGGCTGGCAGGAAAGAGGAAATAAAAAAAGACATGAATCATTTTTAATAAAAATAACGGGAGGAACGCGTCGCGATCCTCACCGGTGAGGACAATACAGACCCTAACCTAGCTAACCTACCAGCCTTTCACTAGCTACCTAAGCGATCACTATCCGAAGATAAAAGACAAAACACACACGGGTGATATTTGCAATTTATGTGACATAGCGATATGGCCGTTTATTTTAGAAAAGACCTCATCAAAGCAGAAATATTTAAGTCGGTGCAGATCTTGTCAGGATGTAAAAAAATCCCAATCAACCCAGAAGTTCTTGAGCCATGAATTTTTTTACCAAAATCCCAAGTTAATATGAACACGGAACTATTGTTTTGCTATTCCATCACACAGCAACCAAGCAAAGAATTGAAACGTTTTTTCAAAAGATATTTTACGGACCCATGGCTACGTTTCATTAAAGGACTTAACATGCGAAACCACGAGCAAATCTATACGTCTACATTCATACAACATTGCAATATAAAGATTACAAAACGATGTGGAAAGCTGTCCATACAAATTGCTGTTAAACTTGACAATTCTCATAATATGCGGAGGTGGTTAATATTCCTGGTGGGACGCTGTTGGGTAATGGGCATAACTGGTTTGACCCGGATCTTTTAGATTATTTATTCATCACGTGAAAGATGTTTTAGTAATTAAGAATCTATGTAGGTTATTGTAAAATATAGCTGTGGTGTAGGAGGACCTGCGTTCGATGCTTAGGACGGAAACACTTTGAATTTCAAGATCGCAGAATGTGATAACTTGAGAATGTGAAAAACTGCATAGGCCTATTAAAAATATGACCTTACACAACGGTTCTTGTGCTGAGTAAATTTATTTCAATATGTCCTATACATACACTATTCCCTAGACATTTACTCCTTACGATTCACAATATTGCTACAAACAAGAGCGTATTCCCACCTAAAAGGCCGGCAACGCATCTCTGTGCCCCCTGGTATTGCAGATGTTCATGGGCGGCGGTGTTCACTTACCATCAGGTGAACCGTATGCTCGTTTGCCCCCTATATAAAAAAAAAAACTATTCGTAATTGATAAAATACTATTATAAATCTTAATACTAAAGTAGCAAATGTCAGTATATTGAAATAAACACAATTTTATGCGCACGCACTGGTGGTAGGTCTCTCATTATGTACTGGTGGTAGGTCTCTCATTATGTAAGAGGCCGTCTGGGTGGGTACCACCGCAATGTCTATTTCTACCGCCAAGCAACAGTGTGCATGCACTGTTGTGTTTCGGTTTGAAGGACATTGTAGCCAGTATAACTACTGGACATAATGAGACTTAACATCTTATGTCTCAGGATGACGAGCGCAGTGAAATGCCACACAGTACTTTGTAACTCAAGGTGCTGGATGGTGTTGCTACTGTTTATGGGTGGTCGTATCGCTTACCATCAGGCGAACGGCATGCTCGTCTCATCATTCAATGCTATAAAAAAAAAAAAAAAAAAAAAAAAAAAAAAAAAAAACGCGTCTGCATGTTCTCAAAGGCAGCTGTAGTACAATCCCAGATTTAAGTCCGAATGCTACCATCTATTAAACCACCACGATTTCTTACGTGCTGTATAAAAATAAATAAAAATAAAATCATTTATTGATCAAATAGGCTTATTAAAAAGCACTTATGACAAGTCATGACAAGGTATAGACGAATAGCAAAGGTACATATACCAATTAAATAATTTAAAGTACCTACATTAAATAATTGACAACCAACATAGGACACGGACATAATGTATAAAATCACTGATTTCGGCATATCATGGTAATACTATAATAAAAATAAATTACATACATCAATCAAGTACCGCGAAATTACCCAAATTGCTCTCTCATACAAACAACATAATGTGTGAAAGACATTTAAATACGTATAACAGAAAATTGACTTAAATTGGTAATAAAATGGATGGTAATGATACGATGAGTAGAGTTAATGTTTTTACAACTGCATGATGAATAGTGAGTTGATTGATGGTAATGATAAAGGGGTTTTTCTTAAGCCGCTGACATTTTTCTAACGACCTATGGTGTTGGTGATTGAATTACCATCCTAACTGCCTCGGTAGCGTAGTTGCGTGTTACGATTACCGGATTAGATGTTAAGCCATTTAATGGCCAACAATTCACAGGCTATAATGTGTACAAATAGTACAAAAGCAGAGCTTGAACTACTGTTTCGCAACAAGAATAGAAAAAAACAATCTTAATACTTTGCTCTGACTTTCTTTTGATTGCCTCGGTGGCGTAGTTGTAATACGGTACGACTGCAATGCTGCGGTCCCGGGTTCGAATCCCGGGTCGGGAAAGTGATATTGGGTTTTTCTACTCAGTATCAGCCTGGAGTCTGGAGTTTGAGCCCGATGTGGGGATAGGCTCGTCTATCACATAATGGAAAAAATTACGTGCTCCTCTGTGCAAGTGGTTGCACCTCTGCCTACCCCTTTGGGGTTAAAGGAGTGGTGTATGTTTCCTTTTGTTTTGGTAATTGAATTATCTGCCACAAGGATAAATTAATTAGAACGTATGAGTGTTGTGTGCGATTGACTACTCGTAGTATGCGCTCTTTGAACAAACGAATCATTCAACATGGTGAAAGAAAAGATTAGATAATAAAAATGTATACTAAGCTATTTTTAACCGACTTCCAAAAAAGGAGGAGGGTCTCAATTCGTGTGTTTGTATTTTTTTTAATGTATGTACACTGATTTTAATGTCATGTATAATATTTTAAAAGTGAAATGTCTATTAATATTAAACGTCGCATACCTCAGGTGAAAAAAAATAAAAATTCCAATTTTGCTTGCGTTTCTGCCCATCATTTTTTGCTGGAAACTACCGTGCTGCGCATTATAGGAGCCTTTAACTTATATTCTAATCCTGGACATGGCCTATCTGACAGAAATATCATTCCATACACTCTTCACGTAATTGACTGACAAACATATTCAACTTTCACATTTATAATATTAGCAGCGTAACCACTGACGAACAGCGCATGGACATTAAAGTAATTTAACGCAGATGATTCTCGTCTAGACGGCTGATCGTAGTTTTATTGTATACTTTGAATAGTCTTCTGAAGTTTTAATGCATTTCATTTATTTATAAGACCAAATATTGATACTTATTTACATAGGTACACAAGCAAATGCTTATTCCCGGATGGGCAGCAATGACTTAATTAGTAATAATAAATAGCCAAATTAGTAATTAATAGCAGTGGAAGTTGGTGGTGTTTATTTCGTGATATGGGGTATTTATCTATAAAAATTCCAATCTTACAATACAATATTAATACAAATCATTTTACAATATAATAATAATACATCGAAAGTTAATAAAAATGGAAGGACATAATAATAGGTTATGTTAGGCAAGTCCATTTTGTATTATTGAATGACTCTTTATCTACGTCTATAATACTTTATAGAGCCTATCTGTATAGTTATAAATACAATGAATATTATGAACTAACTTTCTTCTTCCTTTCAAAGTGTCATAAAACGCTTTCCGCTTTTCGCTTGCGCGTCCGAGCAGGCATTATGCGAGCTGCGCCCGCGCAAGATTGATCGTTCACCTGCCACAGATCTATGAACGTACAGACATTACTTTATATTTTCACTTTTTGCTTAATATAATATGACTTTAAATGCTTACATTTTTTTATATTTTCTTTTCCTTTGTTCTTATGATAAACGAGGTAGGCGTCGAATATTATTAAACACATATTGTTTAAAAATTGTATTGTCTCTAAAGTGATTTTAATTTATACGAAAATTGTGCACATAAAATTAAAAATACATACGTTGAATTAAATATTTTTTTAAGTAATTTTTTTTTTTTTTTTTTTATTGTTGCTGCAACGTGGCGATCTGTGTAGACACAATAAGCCATTGGGTTGTGATTTTGTGTTCTATGGCATTCGTGGCAGAAGGGATTTCTAAGAATCCCTTTCATGCAATCTTGTCGAATCTTGCGGTTAGCGTGGGGACGCTATGCCTTTTTAACCGAGAATGTGTGACACTTCCTGTGCCTACTAGTTTTGATGCCAGTTCATTAACGTGACTTGATATTCTCCTCTGATAGGTTTCACTATATCTAGCGACCTCTTGTTTGACGGTGTTAATTTTTAGATCTTCCTGAATGAATTTATTTCTCACGTAATAGGGGATGTTTAACATAGCTCTTAATGTTTTGCTCTGAAATCTTTCAAGAATCTCTATGTTGCTATTGCTAGCAGTGGTCTCGACGTAATAAAAATAAAATTATAAAATAAACTTTTTGTACCATTATAACTAATCTATACTAATATTATTAAGGGACAAGATTTCATTCTTTGTTTGTTTGATTGCATTGAATAGGATCCGAAACTACTAAACCGATTTGAAAAATTCTTTCACCAATATAAAGCTACATTAGCAGCGAGTAACATAGGCTATTTTTTATGCCGGGAAAATATAAAGCGGGACTTTTATCCCAGAAAAAGTCATTCACGCGGACGGAGCCCCGAGCAGAAGTCTTTCAAAATATAAAGTAGAACCTAAATCCACATTGAAAGCGCAGCGTTGCGCTTCCACCCGCAAAGTGGACGAATTAATAAAGGTCGCAAGAACTCACTGGATGCAGGCCGCTTTTGATAGGTCCGGCTGGAAATCTTTAAGGGAGGCTTATGTTCGGCAGCAGACTATCATCATCATCATACCAGCCCTGTATTATATACTGCCCACTGCTGAGCACGGGCCTCCTCTACTACTGAGAGGGGTTAGGCCTTAGTCCACCACGCTGGCCTAGTGCGGGTTGGTAGACTTCACTGCAGCAGACTATGCACGGCTGTAATGATGAAATACAAATTATATATTTTAGTTTTTTTTTTGTTTGCCCTGTCTATTCCTTAATGATCCTTCAGTTGTTGTAGGAAGTGCATCGGTCATAGCGGTGAAGGTGCCACGCGTCCAACACAGCTATGTGAAGGTATTATGTGATTAGACACATCGCCGCTCTCCTTAGCTAGGCATAGAGACGGGCTCAATATTGCGAATGAAAGGACGGTTGCGTTTGGATTTTTTATTTTATGTAGTGAGGTGTTTGCTCTTCATCGTTTAATGTATTATAGGATGGGATTTTTTATAATATTTTATATGTATTAAATATTATTATTCAAATAAATAATATGTTAGTGACTTATTGAAAAGTTTTTTCGTAGAGATGGTTAGAGTGTAGAATGACATACACCAGATGAACCAGTCCAAACTATTTATCCCGGAAAATTGCAAGTTTATTTGGAACTTTAAATCTAGGAAAATAATTTCTTGCGCAAATGTATAAGATTGGAAACGAAAACCATAGAATTAAATAATTAATTTCATTTAATGTGTTGTTGTACACCTTTGAGATAATTCGAAAAACTACTTAGATCATACAGGTACCTAGGAGCATTTGAATTTATTACTTTGGTATTTTTATTCATATAACCTGATATTATTACAAAATAAATAATATCTAAGTCTTCTCGTGTTATATCCGTTGTTATTACATGAAATTTAAAGCAATTGAAAGATTAATGCAAAATATGTATTATTGGCTTTTATACGCAATTTCCGTAGTATAAACTTTCCGGTGCTGCGGTAATTTGTATATTTTATAACAACTATCAATCATGTGAAGAATTTTAAAATCGTTTTACTATATTGTATGTTATATTTAAAACTTTTTATGTTAGCAGTAGATTTAGCAGTTGTTTTTAACTATTTCCTAAGCGTTTTATGTCGCTTATAATAAAATGAAGAAACCTACATACTCAAGAATTTCCCATGAGGTTTTTAAATGTATGTGAAGTCTGTCAACCCGTACTAAGCCAGTATGGTGGACTAAGGCCTCAATCCTCTCTGTAGTAAAGGCGACCCGTACGCAGTATTTATTAAAGGTTTCAAGTTATTATTCCTAAATTTACAAAATAACCGGTTTTTCGTTCCGACAAGCCGGCACACAACCACATCACTAAAGTATGTATCGTGAATGGAATTAGCAGATAACTAGAACAAAATGTTATGTCATTTAGCTTTGAATTTAGACGTACTTTCACTCGGTTTAGGATTATTTTATATGACCATGTGTAAGATAACTGCCTTATGCTAACCGGTTTGCTACCAGATTTCTCATTGTCTAATAGCGAAATGAGGCTCAAACTTGGACTGTGGATAATGCCAGAGATACGTTTTGTCTTGGCATTTAAAATACCACGTTGGACTTGATGGTTCAGTATAGTATTTTATAGGATCGACCGACGAGACACGTTTTGTTCTCGATGGTCGCCGAAATTGTGCCGATAATATAATAATATAGGATTCGATTAATACCGAATCAAATACAGCCTCTGCGGCGCAGTGCGTGATGAGACGGCTGTGAAGTAAGGGTTCACGGATTCTATTTTCTCATGACAAATGTTTGTTTATGTCATATTGAATCTGCATATTGTGCCATCGAAAGTCCATCTTTGATACTCACTACATGAGGGGTTTTTATACTTATGTCAGTTATTGGGCGCTTATCATCGCGCAATTCATCTCATTCTATTACGTAATAAACCTTATTTTAATAAACATTAGGTATATCAACGTCTATAGAAATTACTCATTAGGAATTAATCGTGGGAATACTTTCTCTAATAATAGACCTAATGCTGAATGTAGACTGGTTTGTATTTATATACAGCTTCCGTCCGTCACGGCTGAGAACTGAGACTGGCTTTAGGCAATTTATTATTGTATCGTCGGTCCCATTGGCTTTGTGAGTGTGGTATGAAAGCAAAGTTCAGGGTTCCATCTAAGTGAATCGAAGTTCCTACAATTCCTTTAATTTCGCGGTAGCGGATGTACTATGTTTATATTAGAAAGCCTTTTTGATCTAGTGAGTAGAGGCTATGTATCGGGACGCCCTGGGTTCGTTGTTCAAGCTGACTTTTTGTGTATTTTTTCTAATACCAACAAGTACAAGGCTGGTCATACAAATAAAACCAAATCCTTTCAGCAGCATGCTTGCAATAGTATATTGCGTTGCACCACAGTGGCATGGAATAATGGCAAAAGTAATAATCATTGATATAATAGGTACTCATAGATCACCGAAAGTCGACGACGTCATGGGCGGTGAATCCCCGCATGTGTGAAATAATGGCCGCAGGTTCAAGGACACGCAGACAAATGTTTGTACGATCTGCAACTCTGTTTGTACGATCTAGTTGACGTTATTAAGTGGACGATAGCCTAGTTGGGAATGGAACGGTCTGCCGAGACGATGTCCGCAGGTTCAAAACCCAAGGCACACACCTCTCTTTTCGAAGTTACGTGTGTATTGTTTATCAATTTTCGTTCGCTTTAACGGTGAAGGAAAACATCGTGAGGAAACCTACATACTTGAGAATTCTTCATAAGAATTTCGAGGGTATGTGAAGTCTGCCAACCCGCACTAGGCCAGCGTGGTAGACTAAGGCCTAACCTCTCTCAGTAGTAGAGGAGGCCCGTGCTCAGGAGTGGGCAGTATATAATACAGGGCTGATTGAATAATACCCATGACAAATTATGCGTGCGGTCAAGGCTTTGACTGTTGGTTTTTCTAATCATCGACCATCGTACCATAAGGTGTGAAACCGCCATAGTGGCCTACGTAAGTATGTCGCGATCATCCTATGTACCGTTTCTAAACAGGCCGGCATATGCCGGTCGACTGGCGACGGAAATCTCCCATTAATAAATACTCTATACTCATTTCTCTATTACTTATACTTAATTCTCACTGTATGATTTCGTAAAGTAGAATTATTTTGTCATGACTTATAAATAAAAATATGAGGCCAAGCCTATAATTCTTTAAAACCATAATTTACCTAAATGAGTAGGCGCCAAACTTCACCTGAATGCAAAAAATATGCAAAATTCATCTTTTAAACGCATAATTACATAACCGTTACGTTCTTTTTTGCGGTCTTTTTTTTTTTTTTTTTTTTTTTTTTTATTGCATTTAATGACGAGACGAGCATGCCGTTCGCCTGATGGTAAGCGATACGACCACCCATAAACAGTAGCAACACCATCCAGCACCTTGACTAACAAAGTACTGTGTGGCATTCCACTGCGCTCGTCACCCTGAGACATAAGATGTTAAGTCTCATTATGTCCAGTAGTTATACTGGCTACAATGTCCTTCAAACCGAAACACAACAGTGCATGCACACTGTTGCTTGGCGGTAGAAATAGACATTGCGGTGGTACCCACCCAGACGGCCTCTTACATAATGAGAGACCTACCACCAGTGATCTCCAGTAATTATCATATTTTTTCTGTATTGTCTAATGTACAGTTCCGCATTTTATGTTTCATCATCATCATCAGTCACACAACGTCTACTGCTGAACATACGCCGCCCCTAAAGATTTCCAGACGGACCTGTCAAATGTATGTTTATATAAAGTTTATTTCACAAGTATGTGTAACTAATTGTATCAACCGGTTATCCCTGATCTCCATCATCAGCCACAAGAAGTCTACTGCTAAATAGTGAACATAGGCCTCTCCTAAAGACTTCCAGACGGACCTGTCACAATCAGTCTGCATTCAACGTGTTCCTGCGACCTTTATCAAGTCCTTAGGTGATTTGTAATTGAATTTTTATAATTCTTACTTAGTATCTACTTACATAATAAAAATAGCACTGATAAACGAATTTAAAAAATTACATGTTTTTATATTAATCAGTATGGACTGTGTGTTCTCAGGCAATGTTAAGAATTTTAGTAAGCAGAAGACCTAGAGACCGTTTTAAATGAATCCACTATCACGCAGGGGACTCGTCGTCAAAACTACGACAGCTACTCAAAATACTTGACAAAATGTGTTGCGCTGGCCCCACGTTTTTGCGGGATACGAGCAGACGTAATTTTTACAACATGCTTAAAATATGTTGCTCCAACCCCAGATTTTCGTAGTAAAGAGCAGCTAGAAGACATTAAGGAGGTATTCCTCCTTAATTCGGGGATTTACTAAGTGTCCGATACGACAGACTGTAGGAACCCCAAATCTGACGATGCCAGTTTTCAAGTGCCAGTCGATCCGGCCCATAATACTCTACCACGCTATGATGAAACGATGGTACGGTAAGTGGTCATTTCTCATGTTTTAGAATGTAGTAACGCCGGTTCACAATTGTATAATATGATATACATTACGTCGATCGCCTTGGAGTTCCGATGGTGAAATGGTCAGAGACTTATTTGGGGAGGAGAAATGCTGATTTGTGTAAAGTTGATTTATTAATCACTGTTTGGTGCCATAGCTTTCTCAGCAGCCTTCTTCTTCAGCCTTTAAAAGTCCACTGCTGAACATAGGCCTGCCCTAAAGATCTCCAGACCAACCTGTTAGAAGCGACCTGCATCTCAGCAGCCTTGCCAATCTAATATTCATAAATGAATTTATACAATCGGACCTTAATTACAGTTGACCTATAGCTATAAAGAAATACTGTAAACTGTTTTTTTGAAAGACCAGTAAATAAATCTGTTGCTCATTGATATGTTCCCCTTAATTAATTGATATTTTATATTGCAATAACTATACACTTAAGCAGTTTCACACAAAACTATAGATTTTTTTTTGCTTTCAGATTCATAATAACTTTGATTTTATTTTAAGTAATAACTACCTAATTTATGATTATACTGATGGATATCCGTTCTATTCTAAGACTGTTATCATGAGACACTTTTACTTCTGAACCATTCCGTTAATTATATTTTTTATTTAACTGACTGACAAGATGGGTTTCCTTAATTCCTGATTCATTGCCTAAAGATTAAAGACTGTTCAAAAACATTAACAATATCTAAAAGTTTTATTATAACAAAACAAAGTAATGCATTGCAATGCTTGCCAGCCCATGCCAGTCGTTGGTTTTTATAACCTACCTTATTTAATTAAATAATAACGTTTTTAAATTGTGATAATTTGTCATAAATGCTTTTATGCTTACATGATTAATAAATATTTAAATTCACAATTTAAAAACACATTGCTATCTCATAATACTTAGTAATTAAACAGACTGAAATACAACAGTTTTTATTATGATATAGGGGTTAAACGAGCATATTATGATGGTAAGTGATCACCGCCGCCCATGAACATCTGCGATACCAGGGATAGGGATGCGTTGTCGGCTTTTTAGTTGGGAATACGCTCTTTTTTTTTAAGGTCGACAGGTCATTATCTGTCGTTCACGCGCATTCTTGTTTTGAGGTGAAAATATTCGTGGTACAAATCCAGACAGCGTTTGCGTCGATATGCAAGTGAAAATGTACTTATAAATACGCTTTTTGTGATTAATTGAATTACTGTGACTTTAGACATATCAGAAAAAATATTATGATTTTTTAATATTAAAGAACAAACATATTTGAGGATTGCTTAAGTCCATGAGCAGCGGATGCTGCTTACAATTAGACGGACCGCATGCTCCTTTGCCTACTAAGGCAATTAAAAATAAAACAAATTGTATGGAGTATATATCGAAATCCTACCAAGTCAAGTCAAATAATCTTTATTTAAATTGTCTTTTTCCAAAGCTCCCATCGCTTCGGAACGTGTTATTGCTGTGAAGAAGTAGCGGCGTAAGAAACTCCCTCAGCAACACGATCTGTCACTATGATAAAAATATTACAATCCTACTACTATTAAAAATGCGAAAGTTTGTACGAATGTATGGATATATGTTTGTTACTCTTTCACGCAAAAACTACTGAAATGATTTCTATGAAATATGGCACACGGGTAGATCATGTCCTGGATTAACACATAGACTACTTTTTATCCCGTGAAAATATAAAGCGGTACTTTAATACCGGAAAACTTTTTTACGCGGGCGGAGCTGCGACCAAAAGCTAGTATATTATAAAATGTCAAAGTACGAATACAATTATTATTATGTAAAAAAAAAAAACAAAACATAAAAACCAAGATCTTCTAGATCCAAAGAAAATTATTTCAATATGGCTAACCCGCAAAAGCACTGCTGGTTGACGAAAATGCTGTTTTATGGTTCAAATCTTGTAATGATGAGAAGTTGGGAATCCACTAATGGGGCATTTAATAAGAACGTCTAGTCAAATATTAAAAATGTACATTTATATGTTGTTATATTACTCCAACTGTAATAGGGTTATTTAAAAATATAGGAAGCCGATATTAAGTTACATATGCGGATTTATTTCTAGAGGTCGCATGACCGAGGTTATATTTATTTATAAACCGTTGCAATAGAATCTCGAAAAATATAACTTTCATAATATATCTACATTATGTAAATTTTATTTATTTAAGAGCAAACTGTATATATTTTCCAAAAAAGAACTGATAAATTGTTAATTAGTCACAGTCCAACAAAAAACGCACTTAAATTTAATAATGATAATTGGTACGTCAGAAAATTATGACATTTACTCATAATAATGCTCGTTTACTTTCGAATATATTAAAAATACTGAAATATAATATTATAGTTTTAATTATTTCACCTCTATACCGTATTATATATTTTTTAAATTAGTGACTATACGAGCAAGTTGCTCGCCCATAGTAGCAACACCATACGGAATTTAAAAGCTCTACAGTGAACTGAACTGCGCTCGTCATCCTGAGATGTTCAAATTAAATGATATAGACCGATTTCAGCGCTTGCCGATAAACGCCATTTGTCAAATAAATGTAATACGTATAAGCCAACCAAATACAAAAGTCACACTCTAATCTATTCTCCTAAATGAGTTTATGTGACAAATAGCGTTTATCAGCAAGCCGTGAAATCAGCCCTAAGTCTCATAATGTCTCCAGTAAATAGTTACAATATCCTTTAAATTGTACATGGTAGCCCTTGTCTTAGTTTGGAGGAAGAAATAAACAATGATCTACCTAGAGATAATCCTATATAACTAACGATACCTAGAGTGTTGTTAGTTACCGAATTAACAGTAATTTACTAACTAGGATAAACCTAACTAATTGTGTCAGGGTCATTTTAAAACATTCGCAATATTAGATACACTCGGAAAGCGGACATTTCAATTATATTCATGATAATGTAAATCAATTTTTATCTGTTGCGTTAAGCACACACACACACACACTAACGCCTTTCATCCCCAAAGAGGTAGGCAGAGGTGCAACATAATCGGGTGCATTAGCACCCATTCCATGATGTGATAGGTGGCGAGCCTATCGCCAAATCGGCCACAATTCCAGACTCCGGGCTGATACTGAGTAGTAAAACCCAATATCACTTTGTCCGACTCGGGGATCGAACCCGAGACCAACCAACCGTAATACAACTACTACTATTACGTATTGCATTAAGGCGACGCATAAATGTAATATTGTTGCTGAGAAACACTACGCTACTATCATAGCGTCTACGCGGTGCGTAATGGACCGGTTCTTCAGGAATGGTAGCTTGCAGAAACTTATAATCTATCTTCTATACATATAAATTAAATTGGAGTGTCTGTTTGTAATATTGAATTAACTGTTTTTTACTACATGTATATGAATATATACATAATATATACGGTACATACACCAAAATATTTTTTTTTACAATTTTTGTCGGTCTGTCTGTCTGTCTGTTTGTTCCGGCTAATCTCTGAAATGGCTGGACCGATTTTGACGGGACTTTTATTGGCAGGTAGCTGATGTAATAAGGGTTAACTTAGGCTACTTTTTATCCCGGGAAAATATAAAGCGGGACTTTTATCCCGGGAAAACTCATTCACGCGGGTGGAGCCGCGGGCAACAGCTAGTACTAATATATAAAGCTGAAGAGTTTGTTTGTTTGTTTGAACGCGCGAATCTCAGGAACTACTGGACCGATTTTGAAAATTCTTTCATTAATAGGAAGCTACATTACTCCTGAGTGCTATAGGCTACTTTTTATCCCGGAAAACTTTTCCACGCGGGCGGAGCCGCGCGCAAAAGCTATCCTATATATTTGTAACATTAGCACGAATAGGTTCAGTAAGTATTGACGGAACGGAAAATTAAAATGTAAATAGCTGAATAATATTTCAATTATCTATTGTGTTCTGTGCAATTCTTACATATTATAGAACAAAGTCCTCCAGCCGTGGCTGTCTGAATGACAGACATGCAAGCCGCTCTCCTGATTGTAAGCTATATTACATAAAAGCAACAACAAGCATAGAAATCTTCATTTACCTGGGCAATCATGACGTTTACTACCAGATAAATCGTCTTGTTATTTAGTTAAAAAATTAACTGATATTTCATGCCATTACTTGAAACCGGAACGCGTTCGAGCCGTTTTTAAGCTTTCACCCAGCTTCTTGTGTTACGCTCGAGTATTCAATGCAAATATGTATTCATACAAGCGACGCTTAATTTCTTCCAAGAGCTGTGTACATACTTGAAGTTGAGTAGACGTAGTAGATGAGTAGAGAAACGAGATATAGCGGGTTTGATACCAGAAAAAGAAATATCATCGTTTTTTAAAGTGATTAACGAAATGAGCGTGCCTCTTGCCTTGGGCTTTACTACTGTCCAAAAATAAAACGACAACAAAATAAACTAAATCAAAATTGGTTCAAGCTATAACACCATTTTTACGTTGGAGGTTAAAAACTCTCCGCAACGTGACTGGTTCAATTTTTGCATGACATTATTATACAACAATTTTGCTTTACAAATATAAAAACACGTTTATGTTTTTATGTAATTAGTAACGTACTTGTAAAAAACTTCGAAGGTGACCCACAATATTGAGGTGGGGTCACTTGGACGTAGTTAAACAAAAATGTTCATTAACATTAAAATATTAAGTTTAATTTCAAATATTGGTTAACTAATAAGTTAACAATAGCTATTCTAAGGGATGAGGTATCTTGGATAGGTGGTCTTCTTTCCTAGCACGCCTAACTTGGTGTTAGCCAAACTTAGGTTTTCAAGCATGATACAGATTTATTTTGGCCTAGTTTGATGACCAGCCTTTTATTTGAACACTGGAAAATATAGTGTTGCTCGACCTGGAACTGAACCCAAGACTATTAAATGCGTCGAAGGAAATTATGGACGGATGGTTATCCCTAATGAGAATAATAACTCTGCTGTTAATGGTAATCATTTTTATGTCATTAAGTTTAACGAGCTTGGATTGAATCATTTTCGTAAACGGAGTCCATTACACGACATCGTCATGCTTGTTGCTGAATCGGCTGCGAAACGAGAATACTCGGCTTCGAATCTAAATGTAGTTTTTATGTTCGGTGAATTTGAATTAGTTAAATCTAAAGATGAATGGTTTTGAATCTGCGAAGAGGGAAAGGTACTATTTCGATGGTATATTATGTTAAGATCTCGAGTCAAGAACACGTACCGGCAAGCGTGGCGTTGAACGTACACTTGCAAGGTGGAGAGACGACTTGATAAAGGTCGCAGGAACACGATGGATGCGGGCCGCTTCTGACAGGGCCGTCTGGAAATCTTTCTAGGCTTATGTTCAGCAGTGGATGTCATGTGGCTGATGATGATGATGAATATTACTTTAACTAGATGGCCTAGTATGCTAGGTTTCTTAATATCCTGTAGAATTCATTGACCCCACCCTAAATCCAAGTCACACGATGTTATTACTATCAACTATCAAGTGATTCATTCGAACACAGAACCGAAAATTATCTTCTGAAGCCGTAACATAACTTTAAAACTTTTTTGGACCTTAATCGTTCCCTTAATTTTGATGTCAGCGCAAAATTAACATTGAATGACATGAAGCCGATACAAAAATAAAGAGAAAAAGTAACTGAATAAAACAGGGTTTTTAAAGATCGCTTATGGTTTAGTAGTGATGTAATTGGGTTACGGATGGTGAGGTTCTGGCTTCGATACCCAGTTCAAAAGTAGATTTGGGTTCGTCCGTGATTAGAATTGATGACGAGTATAGATATAGACTTGTTCCAAAGGGACACAGAACAGTTCGAAATAATGTGGATGAACTAGTTAATTTTCTGCCTACTTCTTAGTAAACAAAAGGCGTGAGTTAGGTTTAATACTGGACATTGTACGACATAATTTTGAAATTGGAGCAATTTAAAAATTTATTCACAGTTATGAGTAATGTTACAGTTTAATATCCTAAGGCTCGCTACAAAGTTGTATAACAAAATTGATGCTTCGAAATCCTTTGCCCAATCTAGGAAGCGAAGGATCTAGCACACGTTACTAGTCCAGTATGGCCACTTACGCAACCCACTGGAGAAAGTACATGCGCGGATTAACTATCCAGCGAAATCCGCAAATTTTCGCTAAATACGCTTGCACAACCGTATAGTTTTAGTGTTGCATCGATCGGATTAGATAATGCGTAATTTTGGATTCCGATGGTTCACTTTCGCTTTCGATTGCCCTTATTTTGATGGCCTTGGTTTTTACTGATCATAATAATCACCCAAACTGAATCAGAAAGACGAAGAGCAAGGGTTTTGGGAGCAGCCAAAGTTGTATATCGATCTCAATTAACCCTTGTATCTGGGTCAGTTTACAATCACCTCGCATTCACCTTATCAGCTGCGTATGATAATTTGTGAATGTTTCGCCAAATCCCGATCCACGCTTTTCAAACTGGTAACCAGCCGCGGCCATCAGTTTAAAAGTAAAAGTGGTCGTGCAAGTGAAACAAAAGTGAGCTAAATCCACTTTGAGTGCAAATTGCAGTATTACGTCACACGCACGGACTTTCCATAAACACTGGGCGTTATGAATAACATTTTTCATGACCAATCAGCTCTACCTCTCGGCAAGTGACAGCACAATAGCTAAACACTTATTGACAATATTTATTGTGAGGCTAGAACACGTCAAGAAAACCAAGATTTACAAAAAAGTCGTTTTATTTACAGAAAACTTATAACAACAAATATAATACATTATATCTTCTAAGGTGCGATCACATGGTGTTTTCATATTTTACAATGAGATGAAATGACTAATTCGTTTCGTTTAATGATGGGGAGCGCCGTAGGAGGATGAGAGGGAAGGCACTCCATAGGATCCGGACGGTACTCCGATGGTGGTGTAGCTCACTGAGGGGGCGGAGTAGCTGCTGTAGCCACCGTTACCGCCGGAGTAGCCGGAATATCCACTGGCGTAACCGTAACCCTCATCGGCTTGGTGGTACTGAGCCACCTGGATGCCCTGCTGGATGTGGTCGAGCTCAATGCCTACGATCCTGTCATTAGGAACGCCGTAGACGGGCGCGGGGACACCGTAGTGGGAGGAGATTCCGTGACCGTGGGAGGAGGAGGATTGGTAAGCCTGGTTCTGGATCTCGTCCTTGAGGATGATGTGCTTGACCTTCTCCAGGAGATGGGGGTCGACGGAGTAGCCCTCGGAGGTCTGGTAGCCGACGGGCACGGCGTGGTAGGGGCCACCGCTGCTGAGCGATGAGCCATGGCCGCCGCCCACGACGTATAACGATGACGGTGCCGAGTAGCTGTAGCCGACGGGGGGCTCAGCCACCGCGCAGCCGATCAGAGCAAGGGCGACCTGAGCGAGAAAATATAATTAGTAACACTCATAAGAATCACATCACGAGCACACGATCACGTCCAAAGTCCTATCACGCACTTCACTGCACTCCATAATATTGAACTTACGATCCACTTGGCCATGTTGTGTACGGTTGTAGAGTCAATGTGGTTATGATGTCTGACCGGGCCGCGGCTACTTTATATAGAGGGGAATCTCGAAGCACTTTTACTTTACACATCCGACTGTGGCCGCGAGGACGAACGCAACTCACATATATATTTTTTCCTTTTTCACTGGTAAGGTTAGTTGATTCATAATTCGATTAATTGTATTATCTGTAGCTGAGATTGGAACTTAATTATGTTTCATGTTCTTTTTAAGTTATGTATATATTTGTATGTTATAACCAGAGCCCTGATGTTTCGAAGCATGCTTGTATAAAGGGTACTTTACTATTGATTCAAAATAGGTTACAATGATATCCTTAACTGCTTCTTATCTAGGATTCCGTTAGATATTACCAACTTAATACATACATAAGTAATTATAAATTGATTTTGCCACATTTACGCTATGTACTTCTTGATCAAAAGTAAGGTTTAAAAACAATTATTGCGCAAATATAAAAATAAAAGACTATTACGCCGAAAGAGATAAAGATTTTTTGGTGCAAGAATCGAATCCGCGACCTTTTGTTACACAACCAGTCCTCAGTTATTGAACTGATCTAGATAAAGCTCAGATCTTAATTTTTATTATATTTTGTATGTTACTCGGTCGGCAATACGAAAGATAAATACATTATGGTCTTGACATCAATTACCTAATGGTGTAGAGTTGAGCTGGATGTAAGAGGTCGCGGGTTTGATACCCAAATTGATCCACTTTTTAATGCAGTATACGATTCCCATATTAAATCTGTGTTAATCAAATAGTTTTTTTGGACTAGATGCTATGGTACCCCAATCCCTGTTGTGGGACAACTTGTATCTTAGAAAATTCTGGACTGTTATTGATTGGTATTTTCTTTTCAGCTTGTAAATATTTTATCATTCTGTAATTACCTTTGATTTCTTATTTTAACAGTATAAGTTGTGGCTTCGATGTAAGGGCGGCGGCGGGGGGGGCAAGGTTTCGCTATTTGATACGTAGCTCAAGATTACCTTGGTTTAATACTAATATTATGATGATTCTCATGGTTCCGGGTAGTTTTCGCCATGTATGCTCCGCCCAATGATGTGATAGGCAAGGCTATCGCCATATGGCTACATCTTCCAAACTCCAGAATGATACTAAGCAGATAATTCATAAATTACTTGGCTCGACCCAGGATTCGAACCCGGGACCTCAGAGCAGTGGCGAACCGCACAATGCAACTCCGTCATAATAATTGTAATTGGTACATCAACGAATCCCTGTTTACTCTTTTAATTTGTCGACAACACTATTGTTTGTTCACACCTAAGCAAGGGCTCACAATGCCACTCAACCACTTCCTTTTTTTTCTGTAGATTATATAGTATAACCTTTCAAGAACTTAAATAAAATAAAATTTGCGGTCTTTGTTATGGCGAATGTTGTAAACGCCTGTTATGGGTGTACATATCAGAATATAATGTTATGACAATCCCGTCATAATCAACATAGAAGTATGATAATTAATAAGTGTGTGTAAATGTGTACGCTGTCGGTGTTTCTTAAATAAATAAATAAATTAATTAATTAATCCCGGAATGCGACTTCAGTTTTCCACCACACACACACCACACACACACACTCACGCCTTTTATCCCCGAAGGCGTAGGCAGAGGCGCAACTCGTGCACCTACTTTTGCGAATTCTATCCATGATGTGATAGGGGGCGAGCCCATCGCCATATCGGGCACAAATTCCAGACTCCGGGCTGATACTGAAAAATCTCAATACCACTTTGTCCGACTCGGGGATCGAACCCGAGACTGCAGCATTGCAGTCGTACAATAATACAAATACGCCTCCGAGGCGGTCCGCAGTTCCTCCTGAAGTCTGTTCAAAAACTTGTACCGTTGACAACATGGTGAGGAACTATAAACGCATGCGATATAAAATGCTCGGAATGCACGAGCAAACCATAAATTTTGCATAATGGATTGTTATTTATTAAATTACATACAGATGCCACTAATAACATTTTGTTAATGCTCTTAACTGTTGTAAATAACAATTAAAAACTATGTCAAGGCGCCAAAATATCTTTGTCTACCTGAATTGACTTTTTGCGAACATTAATTAATGCTTAATATCCTTAATAAGGAATTTTATCTTTTATTTATGTTTCTTTCTTCGAGAAGTATTTTTCTATCAAAAGATTTATTTAAGAAGCATGTAGGAGCTGACCAGAGGAATGGCAACCGACGGTAGAGGGGGGTTATGCGGACTTTGCAGTGACTCTCTTTCGCTAAGTAGTGGCGTTTAGATACAATATCTATGATATAATTATGCCGACCTGTTATTCATCTTCCGTAATTATAAATCTTATGTTTTGGTCATTCCTATTTCTAAACGAGGACAAACGTTTGATGCAATTGTTCATATTTGGACATATTATGTTTTAAGACTTCCAATATGAATATATTAGCAATTAATAATTTAATCCGATGCCAAGGTTTACAATTTTCCTTCACTTATTTTTAAATGTCAATTTGCCAAATGCAGTTTAGGTAACAAGAATTTAGGTTTACGATTAAATATGGGTTGGTTTGGTGTAGATGAATATTTTTTTACAAATCGTATGATGAGATAGCCGCTCTCCTGAGCACACATCTTAATTCATTTGTAGGTCACTTAGAATTTTTAATCATAAAATCACAGGTACATTTTAGGGGTATCCATTTTTTTTATTCACCTAAATAGGCAGTAAAGCTGCATATATAGTAAATAAATAATTGTAATCAACTTGAACGGACTTCGAATACTAAAACAGTTAACACGTACTGCTTTATCGAGACACTGTATAAAATTAGTTTTAAAAGAAGACTGCCTCGGTGGCGTAGTTATAGAACGTAGGCGGTAGCTTCTACACCGTTCCGAGGTCTCGGAATCGAATCCTGGGTTGGGAAAAGTGATATTGGATTTTACATATTATGGTGATAAGTGGGTGCTTTCGTTGCATCTCTGCCTACCCGTTCGTGGATATCAGCGTGATGTGTGTTTGTTTTTATTAAAATAAGCTTATTAAGGATTTTATTTTTCTATAATACAGCTTATAATTATGATAATTCTCTGATGGAATTAATCAATTTTTATCGTCTTAAATTAATGATCATAAATTTGTGTGTAAACAAATAATTATCATAAGCCTCTTCGAGACAGCTGATGGATATTTCGACAAAACTGATAAAATGATTGTTAAGTAAAATTTCCGACATCTATAAATTATTTAACTTTTGTATAGGTAAATGGATAGACTAAGCCGAGGAGTTTGTAAATTACTGTATTTTTTAAATGCATGCTTCGCTTTTAATATTATTAAAAATATATGTAATAAGTAATTAAAAATATGAAAAAAACATTCGCTAATTGGTACGAGTCAGAACCTCATTCTTTTAAAGTCGGTCAAAATATTTAATTTCCAGCTCTATTACATTTAGGTATTAGTACGTTAAAAAATGAAACGTATTCTGTTTCGAATAAATTTCAAAGCGACATTTTACTGGTGGTAGGTCTCTCATATGTAAAAGTCCGTCTGGGTGGGTACCACCGCAATGTCTATTTCTACCGCCAAGCAACAGCGTGCATGCACTGTTGTGTTTGGGTTTGAAGGACATTGTAGCCAGTATAACTACTGGACATAATGAGGCTTAACATCTTATGCCTCAGGATGACGAGCGCAGTGGAAAGCCACACAGTATTTTATAACTCAAGGTGCTGTATGGTGTTACTACTGTTTATGGGCGGTCGTATCGCATACCATCAGGCGAACGGCATACTCGTCTCGTTATTCTATGCAATAAAAAAAAAAACGTCGCTTCTGTACCTAAGTGACTGGCAAAAAATAATTTAATAAGATGCAAAGGAGCGAATTGCTAGTCTTGGACACATTGATCATATAAATTCCTTACTTATTTACGGTAAGCACACAATAATTTATTACCTGATACTTTATGACGTATGTACCAAAAAAACTGTGTATAATTAAGGCACGGAGAATACAGACCTGATACCATATTATTAATTTAATCAAAAACCCGCTTATTAGATAAAAACTATCTATTATAAACATTTCAATCTCACCCAATGAAGACAAAAATACGACTTTCAAATTGTTATAACATTGAAAGTGTTAGTCAATCAATAACTTATGATAAAAATAATCAAAATCTGATGGATTTTAATTGATAAGTATAGGGTCGAGCGGCGGTCAAGCGGGTGACTGACGTGTAAAGGTGGGTTCACACCTAGCGGGGATTACGAGCTTTCATGCATTTCTACTTATTATAATATTTTTCAGTATCTGATTTTAATGAAACAAAACATTCCGCTCCCAATTGTACTTTGTCCACCTGTAAAAACTATATGAAAAATTAGTTCAGTAATTTCGGAGATGTGCACGAACAAGCGAAGAAAAACAGACAGAAAAAAATTGTGACATCGCTGATTTGTGTTCTATTACACTTCTTTAGTTACCCCGTTTAATTTTTTACTACTTTTCTTTTAATGTATACAGCGAGATATGGTGCTTTATGATCTATATATAAATATATATACAATATCTATACATAATACCGAATACTGATTTTATGGAATTCAAATTAACTTATTCAAGTACAAGGTTAATTTTCCTATCGTCTTGTGTCCATGCAATTGTCTGATAACTAGATTGTATGCATGAGGGCTTGGTAGGTACAGCCCTTTGTCTATTTCTGCTGCTAACGTCTGTAATCAAGCGCTGTCGTGTTCTAGTTGGGTAGATATTGTATTGTAATTGAGTATTATTACTTCCCATATGACATCTTTCATCATCAGCTTCAACGGTGAAGGAAAAACATCGTGAGGAAACCTGCAGTACCTAAGAAGTTCTCTACAAGGATTTCAAAGGTATGTGAAGTCTGCCAACCCGCACTAGGCCAGCGCGGTGGACTAAAGCCTCAACCCTCTCAGTTGTAGAGGAGACCCGTGCTCAGTAGTGGGCAGTATATGATACAGGGCTGTATGGTATGGTATGGATGGTATGACATCTTTGCAAGATTGGATCAGTGCAGGCTCTGAATAGAGTTGTTAATATTTTATGGGTAATAGTGACACTTACTGCCAGGAATTTGATGTGTTAGGATCGTCTTAAGTCATTATACGGAATTAATTTCAAGCGGCAAGTTCCTAGAGGCGAGTTTCAGCTGACAAGTATGGAAAGACTTGCTTCGTCATTATGTTCAGACGATATAACTTTTATTTTCCTTCAAGAATCGCACGTGCGAGGCGAGAAAATTGCTCGTTCTGTTGAGGCTTTATAAACACACTTATAAATATATTCAATGAAAAGTAAATATGCTCGTAGCTTTCTATCAAGACTGCGCTGACCTTAATGCTGTAGTATAACTCACTTCAGTATTAATTGAAGTTTAACTGATGGTTCGAATTATTATTGTTTAATTAATGATCAGTTGGTTGACCGTTAACATTATTTAGGAATGCATTATTCTGCTGTATAATAGAAGACTAGGATACAAAAATATGTATGTTATAAAGAAAAATAATATTTAAATGTTTAGATTAAGGCTGACCTTCGTGGCGTAGTTGTATTGCGCGCGCGATACGACTTCCGCTCTGATCGGGTTCGAATCCCGGGTTGGGTCAGGATATTGGATTCCTCTTCCCGCTACCAGCACAGAGTCTAGAATTCGTGCCCAATATGCTGATAGGCTCGCCCCCTATCACATCATGGGACGGAATACCCGCAGCGAAAAGTAGATCTACTAATTGCGCCTCTTACATGGCATGATAAAAGATGCGAATGTGTGCACGTCTGGATTAAGGCTATTTTGAACTAAATTAAAGCTCATGCCAAGTGTAGGTACTTGTACCTAAGTATTAAGTATATTTGGGACTTGTTTCTTAGTCAGTAAAGAATTTAATATACAAACTCGAACTTTGTACTTTTTTTTATTATAGCAGAAGACTGTCAGTCAAGCATGAATTTCACTTTTCGGTATTTACTTTTTAATAGTGGTTTCACTGGCTTACTAGTTTCATAATAATTTGTACGATATACGTAGTATTCATGATTTGTCTATTTTCAAGACCAAGAGCTTCAGTAAGTGAAGTTACACAACCCGCAAACCTTTTATGACTCGTTACAATAGAGATGCGCCGCGTCACCTTGGCAATGTGAGCCGACATTGTCCATTGACGTAACGTTTGTCACTGTCAAAAGGTCAGCGACACACGAATTTGGCGGGTAAACGTAAAGTGTGTGTTTGATTTACTGGTTAGTATCCTACGTACGAATTCGAGTAATTGAATCAAGAAAAGTTTGTAATAAATATGACTGTCGTATAGTCTTAACCAAACATTAAGATATACTTGTATCGTGAGTATCAATTACGAAACCCCTTTTGCCACAAAAATCGGTCAAAAACAAACTGATTTTACAAATATTCGTCCCGAAGATCGAACGCGCAACCTTTCCGTTCACAGTTCGCTCGTCATCCACTGAGCCACGGCGTGTAAGCCTAAGGAAATATGGTCATCGTTACATTATTATTATCATTCAACGTACCTATTGCGGACATAAGTTTTTGCGAAAAAACTCTAAGACACAAAGAAAAATAGCATTGCCCTGTAGATTTTCAAAATCCAACGTCCCACTTTGATAAAATAAATCAGAAATGTAAAAAAGAAAAAAATAAGATAAAACATAAACATAATATTATATTATACTTTTTATATAAAAGAGATCAACTTAGTACGGATTGGTGACCGGTAACCTCTTTGCAGTAAGTTTTCATTTTAATTGATACGACTACGCTCGAATTTCTCCCCAGCATAACCTTGTATTTTGCCCATCACAGACCGGCCTAAACCATTTCCCATAAAGCAAGTCGTCTCACAGCTTCGAGACGTATAAAGACCGATCAAGATGGCATCAGGACTTTTATAGCTAAGAATTTGTTAAGCGGCAAAAATTCAATAGCCTTGGTACAGTGACATCTCGCGGCAAACGCCTGAACTACTTTCGATGATCGAAGGTCGCCTGATTATGTAATTTGTGCTAATATGGTAAAGATACATGATCTGCTAAGTTACTGAGAAATTACGTTGATCCCATTCCGCGCAATCGCCTTACTGGGTATGGAGTTTTGTTTATTACGAAAGGACGATTAGCATAGATACCGGAGGAGTTGCGGAAGACGATCAGATATGCTGTCGATCTTTGTGGATCAGGAAGATCGATAAATATAACATATGACGGCAAATTATGACTTTTAAACGAAGTGTGAAGTAATTAAGTTGTTACGATAATTTTGCAGCATCCATAGATACTTATGTGGCCCACATTTGACCTGGTTGTGGTGGTTGCAGTATCTTAAATGATAGTAACTAATACTAAAACAATTTTTGAAATTCATCTCTTAGAATAAAGTAAGTAAATTCTATAAAAAGATAAGATGCAAAATAATTCATGAACATGACATGAAGTGTTTAAATTTGTATATGACGACATTTAAAAAAATCTTAGTTCACACGTAACCGACCACACCCACTTATCAGCCGGACTTTCATTCAATAAAATATTAATAAATACATCGAGTGCACACGCTCGTCTAGAGAAAGGCATAAATACTTATAAACTTCGTGCAACTTTGTTTTTGAGCGCTTCCATTGAAACACACGGCACGAGTATCAACATAAATGAAGAATTTTGATTATTGGGAGGATTATTAAATATTATGTTATTGATAAAGAAAATGATACAGAAATTACTAGCAATTCTCCACTCACAGCCTTTAAGGGCTAAGGAAGTCGATTGTATAAAGTATTTTTCTGATTTTTTTGTAACATGCTGCTTATTTTTTGCAGATGCCATCACATTTTTCGCATGTCCTTAAGTAACTATCATCTTATAAAATAAATCAACCATTCATGACTAATTCGCCTTTCCTATTCTGTTTTTGCGAAGTTTTTATTTCAGGACTCCCTTTTTTATCAACACTAAAAGCATCCAATTATTCGTGAAATATTACTTCAAAGTTTACCGATTTAAGAAATACTATCTAAAAAATCTATCCAGTACAATGAAAACGGACCAACAGACTACACGGTCGATTTTTTGTGTGGATAACGAGTGACCCACGCTCATCCGCTCACCGATCACCCATCATTATGTAAAAGCTTTGTAAGTCAAATTGATTCCAATTTTTGGATACTTTGCTACCTATAGATTATTGAGCATCTGGCACGTAATATACAGTAATACTTGTTATGTAGATATTAGTGTTAGATACATTAGTGTTACATAGATATTAGTTTATCGCAGCTTAGATATTTTTAAAAATCATGACGAAATATGTTGGTACCTCTCCTCATAATTTCAAACACACACGCCTTTTATACCCGAAGGGGTAGGCAGAGGCGCAACTAATGCACCCACTTTTCGCCGTTCATATTCCGGCTCATGATGTGATAGGGGGCGAGCCTATCGCCATATCGGGCACAAATTCCAGACTCCAGGATGATACTGAATAGAAAAATCCAAAATCACTTTGCCCTACCCGGGGATCAAACCCGAGACCCCAACATTGCAGTCATACCGTAATACAACTACTGGTGATAGGGCTCTCATGTGTAAGAGTCCGTCTGGGTGGGTACTACCGCAATGTCTATTACTACCGCCAAGCGGCAGTGTGCATGCACTGATGTGTTTCGGTTTGAAGGACATTATAGCTAGTGTAACTACTGGACATAATGAGGCTTAACATTTTTTTTTTTTTTTTATAGCTTAGAATGACGAGACGAGCATGCCGTTCGCCTGATGGTAAGCGATACGACCACCCATAAACAGTAGCAACACCATCCAGCAACTTGAGTTACAAAGTACTGTGTGGCATTCCACTGCGCTCGTCATCCTGAGACATAAGATGTTAAGTCTCATTATGTCCAGTAGTTATACTGGCTACAATGTCCTTCAAACCGAAACACAACAGTGCATGCACTGTTGCTTGGCGGTAGAAATAGACATTGCGGTGGTACCCACCCAGACGGCCTCTTACATAATGAGAGACCTACCACCAGTATGGTATCTTATGTCTCAGGATGACGAGCGCAGTGGAATGCCACATAGTACTTTGTAACTCAAGATGCTAGATGTTGTTGGTACTGTTTATGAGTGGTCGTATCGCTTACCATCAGGCGAACGGCATGCCCGTCTCGTCATTAAATGGAATAAAAAAAAACTACGCCACCGAGGCAGTCATAATTTCACAATATCACAATTATGCCTTACCTAATAAGTTACCACTGTAACACTTTGTAATTATTCTCAAATACATTTTTTTCTGGACAAGAATTAATTGCTTATACAAAACATCAGTAACATGTAACTGGATATAATTTATTACAGATGTAAAAACATCATCAATATTTAACTAAAAAACTATTTACTACAGTTCTTTAAAATACTTTCACCTAGAACAGACTTATGTGTAATTGATTGTATGACCCATTAAGCGTTGTTATTTTAAAAGCTGATGATCGATGAGGATGAAGTAGAAATTAAGGATAGTAATTGTTAATAACTATGATACTTATCTGTCGACCTGCAAGGTGGACAGAGACTTGATAAAGGTCGCAGGAGCGCGTTGGATACGGGCCGCTTTTGACAGGTCCGCCTGGAAATCTTTGGGGGAGGCCCATGTTCAGCAGTGGACGTCGTGTGGCTGATGATGATGACACTTATGAGTCTTATATCAGAATATTTCGCAATTATAAAGTCTTTTTTATTATTATAGTCAGAAAATTAACGTAAATAACTACTTATCTACTTTTCAGTTATCCAGTTTAACAAATCTGAATAAAAAAATATTAGAAAAAGAACGGTTTTATATTTTTACTACCCTGATCAGGTAGAGCGGTTGTCTGAGACCAAAACCAACGGCATAACTATAACAATTTTTGCGTCATGTCCTTGCGCTCACATTCCCGCCATCTGGACTACGCAAGTTATCTACCGAATGAAAGGAGTTTCCTTTGCTGCTTAACCGCATCGGTAATTATGTGTAACGTATAGATTGATGCTAGCACACGCCCGACCGTCTAGACTTGCAAATTGTTGGGTGCAGCTCTGAAATAAGGTTATTAGGAGGGGAGGAACATTTAAAAGATGGTATTGTGTTTTATTGCTCATAGATTACAGTGTATTGCGAGGTTATGTTTGTCTGAGGCAGATGCTAAACAGTGATAGCATTATAGATCAAGACACTCTCACCTTATATTTGTTATTACTACTTGTAAGTGGCGAGATTGACGGATTGTCGAGACGTAGGTCCGGTGGTTCAAAACCCAAGGCACATACCTCTGAGTTCGAAGTTACGTGTGCATTCTATGTCAATTATTATACTTTACAACTTTCTTCATGCAAACTTTGATAATTATGGCATTTAGTAGCAATAATGTACTTAGTGATATCTGTACTTATATTATAAAGCTGCAGAGTTTGTTTGCTTGGTTGAACGCGCAAATCTCACGAACTACGGAACTTACATTACTCCTGAGTGCTATATGATACTTTTTATCCCGGGAAAATGTTTTCACGCGGGTGGAGCCGTGAGCAAATCTAGTAACATTATAAAATTATATTGGGAAAAGGACACGTTGTGTGGGCTATAGTATGGCCCGCGGGCCAGTGGTTGAGCAGCCTTATTGTAGAGCATATCTTATCTTACTTCTTACCAGAAACTACTGAACGGATTTGGTTGAAATTTGGCACACGGGTAGATCATGTCCTGGATTAACACATAGCCTACTTTTATCCCGGTAATTTGCTGCCATTGGAAATAATGGATATTTTTGATCTGATTCCTTAAGTACATGGCGCTGGCGTCGTATTGTGTTTTAGGGACTTTTGTAGCGGGAATGGCATACGCGGGCGAAGCAGCGAGTAACACTTAGTGTTCCATATAAAAGAAAAATGTGTGATTTGCAAAATTTCTATCAGAATAGGGTTTTTGCGACTGAAATGCCTTTGTAGTCTTGGAACCTACGACAATCGTACCATTATGTGGATTGTCTAGCCAGGGGGACGAGGTCCAGGGGTACATCTGGCTGATAAGATCAATGTCAAGGTCACAGAAAGAGAGAGGAGTTTAAAAGTGGTCATATAACGTAATCATGAACCACTTAACATCTCGAACTGTACCTATTTGGCGCGGTTATGAAATGGTGACTCAGCTACTTGCACTGATTTGCTATTTTGTACTTCAGGGTTATGTGAAAGTAAGGATTGGTGCGTGCGGATGCTGGTATTGATAAGTAATGGGTTTGATATCCGGTGGGGAATATTTTTTTTTTGTATTATTTGATTGACAGTGGTTATGGTAGTTAAAATTGTAGTGTTGGTATTAAAAAACGACGAAATGAGAGTCAAACTCGCCTATGAGGGTTTTGTACCACTTTTGCGTGGTTTTATTATAAATAATTAAAAATTATCTAAGTTTATATTTTCATGCATTGAATTAAAACTAGTTTTGCGGATTTAATCGCGGTTTTCTTTATTTTTATCCATCCAGCTCTAATCACTCAGTATAATTTATTAATTATGCATTATGAAGTAATCGGACTAATTTAAAAATGTCAATGAACTCGTGACAAACTCTCACTAATTGCCGCGATGCGGGTATTCAAAATTACTGGGTGTACGAGTTTACAAACGTTAAAACTATAATCACACGAAAATTAAAAATGCGTTCAATGATAAAAACAAACAATGGGTGTATGGGGTCCTACCACCATCCTCAGGACCCAAGCCAACCTCACCTGCACGTGGTGCACCCTGCTGACTAACAGACGAGGCTCTGGCGACCCACCAACCCGCACTGGACCAGCGTGGTGGGACACGGTCCAAACCCCCCTTTTATGAACTACAACGTATATTGGCCCCGAGTGCCCGGCGTCCTTGGTCACCGCGATGGCAGTGACGGGGGCCAAACCGGTACTAAGGCATGGGGAGCTAAGAATCTCCGGGTGGGAACCCCTAACCGTCAAAAGACCAATGCTCATGTTAAAAAGGACTCCGAATTATTACATATTTTAAGGTACAATGTGCGCACACTCTCGAGTAACGCACGCATGCTAGAACTCGACAACGCTCTAAAAGAAATCAAATGGGACATTATAGGATTATCGGAGGTGAGAAGGATGGGCGAGAATACAGAAGAAACAGAAGACAAAATATTTTATCACATAGGAGAAAGTGAGGGAAGGTATGGTGTAGGGTTCATAGTGGCAGCAAAATGGAAACAAAACATCATAAGTTTCGAGAGCTACTCAGAGAGAATAGCAGTATTAAAGTTTCGCGTATCAAAAAGAACTACGCTAACTATCATACAGGTATATGCCCCCACATCATCACATTCAAACAATGAGATTGAACAGTTTTATGACCAGCTAACCAAAGCGTGCGAGGAAAAAAGGGGTACATGGAATCTGGTGATGGGCGACTTTAACGCCAAAATTGGTATTCGGCAAGACCTTGACAACGACCAAATCATTGGACCTCATGGACTGGGTACCAGAAACGAGCGCGGCGATAGTTTGTTACAATTTTCGTTGGGACAAAACCTAAAAATTCTGAATACTTACTTCCCCAAGAAACCACAGCGTCGCTGGACGTGGGCTTCACCTAACAATATAACCAAAAATGAAATAGACTACATGCTAAGCTCATCAAAAGACATAGTAAAGGATGTCGGGATAATAAACAATCTCAAATTTAGTTCAGATCATAGACCACTTAGAGCAAAGATTAAACTAGATATAAAATTGCAAAGAGCAAAAACTTTTTCAAAATCAATTAAAAAACACAACCTAGCGACCTTAATAGGTAACAAAGATAAATTTAATCTTGAACTATCCAATCACTTTAATAATATCAATACAGACAGCAACGATATGGACATAAATACAAAACATAATATTATTTTGATGGGTATAGAGAAAGCTAGCAAGAAGATCAGAGGTGTTCCTAGGAAAACCCATAAACTATCTGAAGACACTATAGACCTTATTAACGAAAGATCAAAATTCAAATATGGAACCACAGAATTTTCAAACTTAGATAAAACAGTTAAAAAACGCATTAGAAAAGATATCCGAAATTACAATACAAATTTGATTAAATCTGCAATAATAAACAATTCTAATTTGAGAACGGCCAAGCATGGAAACAATAGAGGGAAGAAGTGGATAATAAACTTAAAAGACGAAGATGGGAAAAAACAAACAAACAGAGAAAAAATATTAGACATATGTACAAAATTTTACAAAAATCTTTATTCTGATACAGAGAAAGTAGACGCAACAGTAGAATCCGCATTTTTTGAAGACATTAACCCCATCACCATAGATGAAGTCCATAAAGCTCTCAAAAGCCTCAAGTACAATAAAAGTCCTGGATCAGATGGCGTTACAACAGAAACTTTAAAAGTAGCACAGCAGACACTATTACCACACCTAACCAACCTTTTCAATTCAATTCTTTTATCAGGTCAATTGCCCGACAAAATGTGTCACTCTAATATTACACTTATCCATAAAAAAGGAGACAAAAGTGAGATAAGTAACTACCGTCCTATCAGCTTGGTGTCCCATATCTATAAAACTTTCATTAAAGTCGTACAGAATAGAATTGAGAGCCAACTTGATAGCTATCAACCTCCAGAGCAGGCAGGTTTTCGCACGGGTTTTTCGACCACCGATCATCTACACACTCTGAATCAGATAATAGAAAAATATAACGAATTTAACTTACCCTTATACATGGCGTTCATTGACTACACAAAAGCCTTTGATAGCATCAGACATTCAGCTATATTTAAAGCGCTCGAAAATCAGGAAATACATCCCAGATATGTTCATATTTTAAGTAAAATTTACCAAAACAGTACCGCTAATCTCAAAATAAATATATCCGACTCAGGACCAACATTTAACATACGGAGAGGAGTAAAGCAAGGAGATCCGCTATCTCCTAAACTTTTTACGAGCACTCTGCAGGAAGTATTTAAGACCCTAGCGACTTCTTGGGCTAAAGAAGGTATCGTAGTTGGCGACAAACGATTGTCAAATCTTCGTTACGCCGACGACATAGTTCTCTTCGCCTCGAAACCTGCGGAAATTCAAGCAATGCTACAAGACCTGAGCGTTGCCAGCCTTAAGGTCGGGCTCCGTATGAACGGGACAAAAACAAAATTAATGACCAACTGCAATAGACATCGGGTAGAAATAGACGGACAAGAGATCGACTATGTCGACGAATACCAATATTTGGGCCAGATAGTATCTTTCAAGAATAGACAGGACCAGGAAATTACAAGAAGGATTGAAAATTCTTGGAAGAGCTTCTGGTCCTTAAAAGAATTTTTAAGAGGCGATCTTCCACTCTCTATCATAGGCAAACTCGTCGACATGTGTATCTTGCCCGTCTTAACTTATGGCGCCCAAACCTGGTCTTTAACGGAGTCCCAAAAGCTGAAACTTAAGGTTTGTCAGCGAGCGATGGAGCGCATCATCCTCAATGTGAAACTTATGGATCGTGTCAGAAACACAGAGTTGCGCTCCAAAACTCGAGTAGTAGATGTAGGGAAAAAGGTCGCGACACTGAAGTGGAACTGGGCGGGTCACGTAGTCCGAATGCATCCGGAACGCTGGGCCAAGCTAACTACGGATTGGACCCCAACAAATGGTCGCAGAAAACGTGGACGACCAAGGAAGCGATGGAGAGACGACCTGGACGCATTTCAACCAGACTGGAAAGAGCTAGCGGAAGATCGAAGGAATTGGAAGAAAAAAGGGGAGGCCTTTGCTCAGCAGTGGGACACATATTAGGCTTTAAAAAAAAAAAAAAAAAATATCTTTACATTTTCAACGTAAAATAAGTGTATATATTTTTTTAAAGTTGATTATATTTTTATGATATTAATGGGAATAACATGAGGCTAAACTAAGTGAAGCATTGCGCTAACATTGTGCATAATATTATGTATTTCATGGATTCTGGGATAGCGAGAAAATTTTGTACCATGGAGAACTTTATTCAGTTGGACTTCTGTTTACCATCGAAACTTACAACGACAAGGTCCCCTCATTCTTCAGCAGTATAAAAATATATTAATAGTTCGTAATTAATCTTATAGTTTCACTAGCATTGCGCGCGGCTCCGCCCGCGTGGAAAAGTTTTTCTGGGATAAAAAGTAGCCTATAACACTCAGGAGTAATGTAGCTTCCTATTAGTGAAAGAATTTTCAAAATTCCTATAACAGATGTTCCGAAGACTTGCAACATTAGATGACCTTTCTTACTTTACTGGTGATCGATTTACGTTGGCGTATATGTTTTTATTGCAAAAACCTTTTTCCTTAGAAGGGTTAGGCAGATCTGTTAGAACATATTGGCAAGCTAACATAATATATCCGTCCTTTTGTGTGATATACCTTATCAAAATTTCCAAATCCACGAAATAAGTGCAAGATATAAAGGCGTCTTTTTTTAAATCGTTTATACTTATATTGCCCAGAAGCCCAAACTGAGAATTGGACTTAAGCTATATGGTTTGCTACCACGCTGACATTACCTAATAAGGCTTTATTCGCCCCCCGAGGCAATTCTTGTGCGCTGGGTCTTCACACCCAATGCACGCCCAAGCGCGGGGGGACATTAGTCGCGGGCCGAGGCACACAGTTCAGTGGGTATACCTCTTGGTTGAAAAAAACACATTGAGGGCTAAAAGGGCCCACGAACATTTCCTAGCACCCTTTTCCTTTCCACCCATCCAGAGAACCTTTCTCCATTCCCCCACTTTTCCTTCCATCTTCCTCTCCCACTTCCTTCCCAGGCCCCTGCAGTCGTCAAGCTGGGGGACTCCAGTATCCCATTCGCAGGTTTCCCCGGTGTTGACTGCAGGATCGCCTACCTAAAAAAAAAAATAAGGCTTTATTAAAATATTTTATTCATTATTATGAACTAGGCCAGCGGTGGCGAACCAATGGCATCCGATAAAAAAATTCGGGTACGCCAATAATAGTTGAGAATATATACTATTCAAAATATAATTGAGACGTAAAAAAAAGGTTGCTAAAACCGCCACTGAATAGCATACGCAGGCCCTGGACGGCACGTTACGACGCATTTTTTTTTAAATATATCATAGCACCAATAAAGGTTCACTATCCCTGCCCTAGACTGTCGTTTAAACTAAAGACTTGCATGCAAGCGAAGTTGCAAATTATGTATTTTAGCGATATTCACTATTTATATCATACTCATGTAACATACAAAGTACAGGACTTTCGTAATCCATGTCACAGTAGTAACCGATATCTCAAGCTAATCAATGGTAACAATTACCGGTGACATAACGTGCAGAGCACCAAGTAACCACACGTAACGCATCGTGCGGGAATGTCTTACAAGTTATAATCGATTTGGTATCGCTAATTTGTTAATTACTGGTATCGATTTGCGGTCAATCGCTCCGCTGTATTTATCACTTTGTGAATTTTTGAATTAGGAACGCCGGTTTTAAAATTAAATTTCTCAGGGTGGTGCAGTATTTTATGTAACGAAATTATGAGATTCTTTCATTCTTTCTTTGAAACAGGGACAATATCATACAGATTAAATGAGAAAGTTCTTCATGACTCAGTTGTTCTGATGTCCGTAAGGATTCATCAAAAAATTCTATCCAAACGATTATCCTAAAACATAGAAAGACATGGGCACATTACTTTTTAGTGCAGCTCCGTAGCATCGTCTTGCAACACAAGCTTTAAGCGTCGCGTCGGTTAAGTGTTTCACTTTCGTTCTGTTGCGAAATTGTGCGTCATGCTCGATATTTAAGTGTCGGGGTTCGAATAAACTCGCAAATGGGCGGGTCGGCCGTTGAACTATCACGTATTCGTGTAATACTTGTTTTTTTTAAATTACAGTCTATACCAAAAATAACTAGACTGTAGAATTCTTTCATCCCTTATTAGTAGACCTTTTGGGCTTCACTTAATATTAGGTGCAGTTAACTGAGCAGTGTTAGAATAAAAATTCTATGTATAGGATATCGGACTGTGTAGTGTGTACCAAATGGCATAGGGACTTCATGTGTAATAATAAACGCGCCTGAAAAAAAACTGGATTTGAGGATTTACATTCCGACATCAGACGATAATAACTGGTGTCCTGAGGAGTTGCATTACCGGATCAGCAGATGTGCAATAAGATAGTCAGCTTAATCCTTAAGACCGTGTACTTAGAAGGATCAAACAAAAAGCTTGTAGACAAAATCGTTATATGTTAAGAGTAATAAGTGTGTCCGCATAACAAGATTTTCACTTCAGAATTGAAATTCCCTCCTCTATAATGGAGGAGTACACAAAGTAAATGCGGTAGTTTATGTAATATAGTACCTAGGAATTAGAATGTACTGATCAGATATTGTATGGATTGAATACAGTTCATTGTGCGAGCCTTATGTAAGGGTGAGATTCAAATCGCTAGACCGGAGTTGGGAAAGGGGCAAAAGTGCATAAAATAATATTGAATATTTCCTGTGATTTTTCTTCCAAAAATAATTCAAGAGTATTTTTTGTTACTTTTATTTATTTTAAAATGACCACATTTTATATTCGTATCTATGTCAGTACAGCTCATGTCAGACAAAAAATATGTTTTCACTTATTGTTTTTTTTAGTAGATTATAGTATCTAATCATTTTAGTTGATTAAAATACAAGTTGTTTTACGTTTTTTTTACAGTCCAATAAAAATATTATTAACATTGACTGACCTCTGAGCACAAATTGACCCTCTATTATCGACACGAGTCAAGAAAAACATAATGTCTGTAATTTGTCTATTTTATCCCAATTTATAAAATATAATAATATACTCGTGACCGTGTTTCTAACATATTTTAAAATATACATAATAGGGTAGTGTGACTTTAGAGTCACGTTTCGTCAACATCATCATCATCATCAGCCACGTGATGTCCTCACGATGATGACAAAGATTTCCAGATGGACCTGTCAAAAGCGGTCTGCATCCAGCGAGTTCCTGCAACCTTTATCAAGTCGTCTCTCCAGCTAGCAGGTGGACGTCCAACGCTGCGCTTGCCGGTACGTGGTCTCTATTCGAGAACTTTTTTGCCCAATCTGGCGTCAGATGGCACAGTCAGGTTTATGTTAATTATGAAAGAAATACTACAGCTACATTCGACACAAATATTTCCAGATCACACAAATATTTGTCTCAGTAATCGAACCCGTGGCCTATCGATCAGATTGATCCACAGCCGAATCCCAACTCGCTTTACCACGCAGGCTGTGTTGAGATGGGTGTGTGATAAATGACGTCACTAATTAAAATAACTCATAAAACTTATTCTATTATCTCATTAAAAAAGAATTTAAGATATTTTTTTCTTTCGAAAACGTCGACACACCCACGTTCGGTTAGCCAATGTAGACGAATCGTAAATTATATTTATTGCATCCCAATCTAATGTAACCTTCCAATGAGCGCAGCGGGTGAGCCGAACTGAGACGAAGGCCGCGGGTTCGATTACCGTGACAAGAGTTGGTGTGATTTGCAAATATTTCTTTCGAGTTGGAGTTCTGTGGCAAACAGGCAGTCGTCATGTAATATTTTTGTATATTTCGAACACAAAAACACAACCTGGATTGTCGACTTTATTGCTTTGAAGTATATTAAAATAATATGAAAGTCTTAACAAATGAATACAAGACGATATATATTTTTTATAAATTTTAATAATGTAATATGACAGTCATGGAATTATGCGGTTTGGTTCCTAGTTGCAAGTTTTAACAGCAAAGTCCAACCGTCTTGCAAAATGTAATGCAACTGGATAGTAACTATCGAGTTAAAGTTATGAACCTATTGTTGACCAGTTTCTTGTCATACTACTATTATGTTACGTCACACTGCAAATATTACTTAATTTCACACTTGGCGCTTCATGAGACTAACTAGTGTTAAAATATATCGTCGGGGATAGTGCAAAAGCGCGTATCTAGCATTGGTAAATACCGCGTAACTGACGAAAAAAGTTTAATTGAAATTGACACTTATGACACTAAACTTATGATTGATAATACTATACTTTTTTTCCTTCACTTACGCGGTATTTACCAATACTAGATACGCGCTTTTGCACTATCTCCGACGATATGTGAATGCAAACGTAGAGATGATAAATACCGATAAATTTATATAGGTACTAGATTTTGCCCGCGGCTTCGCCCGCGTGCAAGAGTTTTTCCTGGATAAAAGTCCCGCTATACATTTCCCGGGATAAGAATACCCTAAAACCTTCCCAGGGTCTCGAACTATCTCCATACCAAATTTTATCGAAATCCGTTCGGTAGTTTGTGAGTTTATTGCATACAAACTTTGCCACCCCTTATTACCTCCTTAGGGATTGAATTAAGCAAAATCCCATCTTAATGAGCACCTACGTCCTAAAAGGAACCCCCATGCAAAATTTGAGACTCCGAGCACTTGTAGTTTCTTAGATTTCGTGAAGATCAGTCATCTTTCGCTTTTATATATATAGATATACTTACCCATATCCACTTTTTGTAATCGTATTCTGAGTAACATATTGCACCAAACTTTTTTTTTCATAAAATAAGATACTTTTACCTTGCTTTTTTTTAATAATTATATCAAAGCTTATTAATTGTTACTGTTAAACACAGGTTACAATACAATAATAAAGCCTAATATATTCATAGAAACTTTCAAAATGTAATAAATGTCTGGCGATTAATAAAAGATTCTTATAAAAAGCAGTTCACCTTGTACCCGGAGAGGTGCTGTCTAATCGACGAAAGTTCTATCGAAATGTATAAAGCCTTGCTCGAACAAGGACAAATTAGAGGTACAAATGACTTTCAAAGTAAGTGTATTTGGTCATTGCAACTGGAGTATGACTTTCAGAGCGCATAAGATTTCGTTTGTGTTGATCCAAAAATAATAGGTTATGTTTATTGCCAATTTTTTGTACAAGTTGCAAAATGCAATGCAATGCAATCAGCCCTGTATTATATACTGCCCACTGCTGAGCACGGGCCTCCTCTACTACTGAGAGGGGTTAGGCCTTAGTCCACCACGCTGGCCTAGTGCGGGTTGGCAGACTTCACATATCTTCGAAATTCTTATAGAGAACTTCTCAGGTATGCAGGTTTCCTCACGATGTTTTCCTTCACCGTTAAAGCGAACGATAATTGAAAAACAATACACACTTAACTTCGAAAAGTCAGAGGTGTGTGCCTTGGGTTTTGAACCTCCGGACATTGGCTCGGCAGACCGTTCCATTCCCAACTAGGCTATCGCTCACTTTTGCAAAATAAACACAGGAAATAAAATATGATTCTTAATTTTATTTCGCCATCTTGACATATAGGGAAATATGTATTTTTTATTTTTTGGGTGTAATAAATAGATCCACCGCAAAAAGAATTATAAAAATTCTATGTGATTTTGAGGAGTTCTCTTTTGCATCTTCCAATTCCAACGTCCCACGAAATTAAATTGGTATCATTTTGAGCTTTTACAAATACGAAAAACAAATTTTCAAAATCGGTCCACAATTGCCGGAAAAATCGGCGAACTTATAAAAAGAACATACATTCGAACATATTAGAAGCTCTTCCTTTTTTTAAAACGGTTATAAACTGGTGCAAAGTGACAGCCATACTGTTGCCAGTGATATTGCCAATGGCTCAAAGTTCTCAAGGACCCATTCCACTCCCTAATCCTTAATGATCACGGGCTTGGATAATTTGATGACATGGCTACTTCACGTACCTCCTACGATCCCTATTTCCTAGCAAAAAGATATTAGCAATAGCATTATGCTTCGTCTACAATGTGACTTCCTGAGCTCTATAGTATCCACGATTAAAAATATAAATCTCGTTACTACTGATATTTATAGACTGTACTTTCCAAAATACATAGGTCATGACATTTAATACTTTCAAAATATATTTTGATTGATAGCTTTTTCGAAAATAAACGTAACGTGGTTTGATAACTGGTTATTATGTTTGGTTACGTAACAAAAGAATTAATTTTCGTTTCAAATGGCAGTTAGAAGCGTCTGTTTGGTTGCAGCATCAACAGAGATCTCTGCAACTCCTGCTGGATTTAGACCTTAGTACTCATATACCCAGATATGTAAGTGCATTTTTTATTTTTTTTCTGCGTTTAAGAAGCAAACACTCTTAAAGAACTTCGTGTCGGACACAATTAATCCTTGGACGCCCGCGGTAGACACCGGTGTCCATTCATATAAGGAAATTAGCTTATAGCTATATATAAGCGGGCGTTAACGGGTTAAATGACAAGGCGAGCGTGCCACTTGCTTGCGTTACAAGCTATACGGCCCGTAAACAGTAGCAACACTACACAGAACGTTTAATTACAAAGTACTGCGTGGCACTCCACTGCGCTCGTCATCCTGAAGATAAGATCTTAAGGGCGGTATTAATAATTCCATCTCAGGCTTAAGTAAAATCTCAAGTAGACATTTAATGCAATGCAATCAGCCCTGTATTATATACTGCAAGGGCCTCCTCTACTACTGAGAAGGGTTAGGCCTTAGTCCAGTATGCTGGCCTAGTGCGGGTTGGCAGACTTCACATACCCTCGAAATTCTTATGGTAAATTCTCAAGTATGTAGGTTTCCTCCCGATGTTTTCCTTCACCGTTAAAGTGAACGATAATTGATAAACAATACACACGTAACTTCGAAAAGTCTGAGGTGTGCCTTGGGTTTTGAACCTGCGGACATTGTCTCGGCAGACCGTTCCATTCCCTACTAGGCTATCGTCCAAACATTTAATGTGTTGAACTTAAGAAACCAACCTTACGCTGTCATTTAAGAACTTTTTCTCAGCTGAGTTGGTGTTGTTACATAAACAAAACTCAGCTGTTAAAATCCGTCACATATTGTCACTTAAGATGTGACTTGAGCTGCTGTTAATGTGTTGTTAAATAGTGAGTATGAGATGTCGACCTTAATTTGAGAGAGTAGATATCGCACTTCAAAGCGAAACTGAGTTGCATCTATCGGCTCTAAGTCTCATAATGCCCACTAATTGTCTGTATCATGGGGAGTGTTCTGAAGAATTGTTTAACCTTATCCTATCCTCACCTTTCCTCAGCAAAACCACGCGTGCTGGCTTACGCAACCATAGCTTCGTGGTCTCTTCCATCCCGGCCCGTATCAAAAGGTTCAGAAATTCGTACTTTTGCCGTACCATTAAGCTGTGGAGCAGTTTGCCGGCACACGTGTTCCCTCCGTCTTACGACATGGGATCCTTCAAGCGGAGCGTGAAGAAGCAATTAGCAGGCCGGCATAATTGTGCCGACCGTTAAGGGACAATCTTGTCCCTTGGCGGTTGACATTTTTTTTTGGCTTCACTTCGCTTAACGTCAGGTGCAGTGTAGTCACTTTGCCGAGATAATGATAAAAAGTTTAATTACACTGAATACAATCTCTTTCAAACCGGAACACAATAATGCATGCACACTTCTGCTTGGCGGTAGAATTTCTATACATTGCGATGGTACCCAAACGGCCCCATACAAGGGACCTACCACCAGTATTCAGAAAGTACACATAACAACCATTTTAAAATGAAGTTCACACGTTATACAATAATTATAGTTAGCCCTATATACATTGGCACCAAAGATATGAACATATCTGTTATCTGAAGAGGTATGCAGAAGCGCATCTTATGAACTTATCACTGAGCAAAATTTTCCATAATTTAGTAGAGGGTAAGCCTTGCCATATCCCTAATTACAACCCAATAAATTCAAGTTTTTTTAATCATTGTTGGCATTTATATATTTACACTTCATACTGCCTCGGTGGCGTAGTTGTATTACGGTACGACTGCAATGCTGTGGTATCAGGTTCGATGCCCGGGTCGGGAAAAGTAATATTGGATTTTTCTAATCAGTATCAGCTCGCAGTCTGGAATTTGTGGCCGATATGGCGATAGGCTCGCCCCCTATCACATCATGGGTCGGAATACGTACGGCGAAAAGTGGGTGCACTAGTTGCGCCTCTGCCTACCCCTCCGGGGATAAAAGGCGTGAGTATGTGTATGCGTACACTTCATACTTGATATTGTATAGGTAGAGATACTGCTATAAGTATTCTTTAGTACTTATCAGAGTGATTTCCATATCTCGTCAGTCAGTAGTTTCGTATTGCTTCGTTTGCGATTTGTTTAGATAGATCTACAATCTACATTCACTCGGATTGTACTTCCTATTACAAAACGTTGTGGTCGCTCTTGCTTCATATAAGGATAAATATGAACCATTATTTTGGATAAACATTACGTAACATATATAAAGAGTATATAAACTGATGCAATAATCGAACGAGGTGAATATCACGCTTGTTCTCGGTAGGTTTATGTTCAGAAGTTGGTAAAAATTCATGCCGCCCAACACTGGGATTGTTAGCATTGACTTGGCAAGGGTAACGTTTATTAATGGACGGTTATAGACTGTTGCTGGTGGTAACGTTGTATCCGCCCGGATAGCGACCACTGTCCAAGGTTTAAAACCCACCATAGTGACCCACGTAAGTGTATCAATAGTGTGTGGTAGCTCTCTCATATGTAAGAGACCGTCTGGGTGGGTACCACCGCAATGTCTATTTCTACCGCCAAGCAGCAGTGTGCATGCATTGTGTTTCGGTTTGAAGGACATTGTAGCCAGTGTAACTACAGGATATAGTGAGACTTAAAATCTTGTGTCTCAGGATGACGAGCGCAGTGGAATGCCACACAGTACTTTGTAACTCAAGGTGCTGGATGGTGTTGCTACTGTTTATGGGTGGTCGTATCGCTTACCATCAGGCGAACGGCAGGCTCGGCTCGTCATTCAGTGCCATAAAAAAAACACGTTCCGGGATCAGCGTGTATATCTGGTTAAAACGGACCGACACAATTGTGTCGACACTCTGTCTGGACCCCCACTTCGATTACCATCAGGTGCATAGAATTCAGATGGCTGTGCCTATACAAAAAAAAAACTGAACTTCAATGAGACTTTATGCCTCGGTAACTGCAAGCGCCGTACAATGCTATTTAAATATTCTGGGTTCATACATACGCTTTTTCTATTTTTACCGCCAAGGAACAGTGTAATGTTGCTTGGTGTTTAATAGTTATTATTTGATCTTATACATCTTAGGTATGTGAAGTCTGTCAACTCGCAATAGGCCAGCGTGGTGGACTAAGGCCTAAACCCTCTCAGTAGTAGAGGAGGCCCGTGCTCAACAGTGGGCAGTATATAATACAGGGCTGGTATGGTAAATATCTTAAGGCTAATTAATGACTACTCCTTTAAAAAATGGTAAGTTTTTTGACTATAACACGTGTTTTTGCAACTTTTTATATAACTTTATCGAAATAACAACGCAATATGATAACTTAACGAGGTGTAAATGAATATTCAGTGCGTGTCGCGGCGGTCTCCGTATCATACTGTCGGATTTGCGCAATGTTGCGACAAACTCTGGTCAGTAGAGATTTAGATGTATACTTATACTGTTACAGCGGGGGTACATGGGGGGAAACACGTCGGAGTGGGTCGTTCCGACACTTTACTATGCTTTACTACTTATAACAAAATGCTGTATTCAATATACACGAAATTAAAAATAAAACGTAAATAAATCTTAAAAAAATCTGGTACACATCAAATTCTCATATGTAATTGTCCGTCTGGGTGGGTACCGCCGCAATGTCTATTTCTACCGCCAAGCAGCAGTGTTCATGCACTGTTGTATTTCGGTTTGAAGGACATTGTAGCCAGTGTAACTACTGGACATAATAAGACTTAACATCTCATGTCTCAGGATGACGAGCGCAGTGGAATGTCACACAGTACTTTGTAAGTCAAGATGCTGGATGGTGTTGCAACTGTTTATGGGTGGTCGTATCACTTACCATCAGGCGAACGGCATGCTCGTCTCATCATTTGATGTAATAAAAAAAAATTACGTAGAGTAAGTAAAAAGGGTCTAAATTGGTTCACATTTTATTTATTTTTCTGCTAATTGCGCCTGCGGGAATCGAACCCGAAACTTCATGGACAACGATATCAACTCGCCCACAACCCCGGAAGCTATCAGCCCCTCAATTGATACTAGTTCAAGTTACAACAATCGCCTTTCTCTACATAGAGCCTCATGAGTCAGAAACTGGCCCTTACAATCGTTACGTAGAAATATAAGCATGCTTGTCTAGGAGATTGGTAGATTATATGCAAAACTAGATTGGTTCTCAAGTCGTGTAGTTTATGTAAGTTATGTTTCGGAAATCGATGGTATTTAAAGCTAGTTGGAATGGAATTAAGTTGATGAGAAATATAACAAAAGTATGTAATTTTTTGGGCTTTAAGCTTATTTTGAGTTAAATTTAATCAAAATCAGTTCAGTGGTTTAGCTGTGAAATCACAACAGAAAGACAAAGTTGCTTTCGCAATAATTATATTATTATGAGAAGGTTACTGGAGTCTAACGTATTATAAAATATGAGCGAGGTCCCAGGTTTGATCCTGAAAATGGAATTTTATTTATAGTTTTCTCGTTTGAGAAGTAAGTTGTGTTTTGAATTGGGGCCAATATGGTAGAATTTTCGCCTCTATCTGGACAGGAATTAAATTGGTTAAAATTGACGACGGTTAGATCAATCTATCTCTAATGAACTGTGGTGAGCGTTCCTATCTTAAAACCTATACTTAATTACATCCAGTCCACATTTCTTATGCGAGCCTCTCACCGATGCAACTGCACCACTGACACCGTTCCGTCGAAGCCCCACTTTCAATATAATGTAGATCGAAATGAATGTAATGGCAATATCACATGTTTTTGTGGCAATTATTGGCAAATGTCAAATTGTCTCGTGATTTAAAGTACGGAGGATGTTAATAGGATTTGAAAATCCATATAAAAAACAAATCACAAATACGCGCGACTGCAGCGCTGCATCGTCGCTGCCTCCGTGCGTCGCTTAGCGGAAAGCGCCTTTATGTGTTTTACTTTAACGTCGATTGTGTTGTGGCAATTCTTATGGATTAACTAAGCAGCACTGCGGCCACGCTGCATCAACGCGGAACTTGGTGGAAAACTTGAAAACGACCTTAGTAGTGGAATTAAGAAAAAAATAATGATAATTTGTACCAAAGACAGTATAAATACAATATAGACGAAACAAAAACTTAAAATTATGTGTGTTACAAATTCTAATTCAGCATATGCTGGCAATACAGCCAGAGCTGAACTTCCTTGAGGCTGCTTGGGCATATTACATACATAGATGACTCTTGATGACAAAAGGTATTAGTGGGACCTCTACACGGAAAAAAATCTTTCACATGAGCAGAGCCGAGAGCTAACCATAGTTTATTTATTAAAATCGTGTATTTTGAACATTGGATTTCATAAACAAAGGCTTAGGCAGAAACGTAACTAGTACCCCCACATTTCGCCCAGCTCATTCCCCATATAATAGGAGACCGTGGATCAATTCCAAGCAACTCAGACTAAAAAACTTCATAAAATGAATTTCAATGTTATTAGTTACAACATAAAGTACCTTTTTACATCTCATTGGATTTGGCCGCGTTTAAACCAAGGTCCGTTAATATCATTACAACATATCGTATGGACCCTTGTGCAATTATATATGGTCATACGTGGAAGTAACTAAACGGTTCACGTAATGTCGTCTAATATTCGAATTGGCGGGTGTAGGTGATACGCTGTTGCGGGGAATAACATTATGTTGAAGATGACTATTTCGCACCTTTAGGATGAAAACGACACAATTCAAAAAAAATCGAAAATTGAGTTATCGTCATAAAACTACTTAAAACGAAATTTTCAATACAACAATAGTTCAAACACCGCCATATTCAATCTGGAAAAGGACAAAACTATTACATCGGTCCCTTTTTTATTATAATTTCATAAAAAAGGGACCAGTTTTAAGGGACCAATTTTACGACGATAACCCAATTTTTTATTTTTTTGAATTGCGTCGTTTTCGTCCTAAAGGTGCGATTTATTTAAAAAGTAATAATAATAACATATCCCAGCTATATTAAAGTATCTTTAAGGGGCCTCTACGTGTTGTATCTGTATCCCCACGCAAGCCTTCCAAAAGCACCGCCCTTCGTGCCGTGAGTTTCCTCAGGAAAGTAAATAATAATAATTTATTTCCCAACAAATGTATATACATAGTTAGCAACGGGGATTTTTTTTAAATAATTTTATTTGCTGAGTATATTTAATTATTTAACAATATTATTCAAGATACGTCTATAAAATGTGTCCGTCGGCACTATCTGATTCCACTTCACTTATCATCTGGTGCAGATGGGTCACTTTGCCTTGGCCTTAAAAAATAAATAAAGCAGCATTCCCAGGATTTTGAATTTCATAACTGCACTGTGCTAGTCATCCTGGAGCACCAGTAGTGATAATTCAATAATTAAATATCTTTAAACTAGAGTACAGTAAGACGGCTGCACTTAAAAAAAGACCCTATGAATTCAAAATAGTATTTAGATTAATTTATCAAAAACTAAATCGAAGTCATGTCGCAGGCCTTCTCCATAACTTTTTATTACAATCTGTCACCGCCATCGCTTCCACCTTACAGCCCCACTCATGGGTTTTAGACACACATCGTTGTTGACCAACTGATGAGTCGATAGCCATTATTTTTACCGAATGTTAACGCCGGGTTTATGGTAATTCGGCCCGTAACACTTTCAACGTGACAGTGACATACAAACGTGTTATGTCACGTCTGTATGTTTGGGAAAGAACGATTATTGTAATTTAATAAAAGACCTGTTTATTGGAAACGATTAATATTATTGCTCGTGTTCGAAATTTAATCAATTATTTTTATAAGGAATGCAAAGGCATCTTGTTACATACAGCCTTGGACGTGATTAAAATCATTTGATTGGTAGAAGTGTATTGTATTAAAAAACATATTATATACAATATGATTTACGGTTTATCTCTGTGCTAAATTAATAAAAGTGTAGTGTATAAAAATTATATTATTTTAAATACCGCATAACGATTATATTATTTTTATTATTAACTATCCCTTGCTGAAATTGACTAATTATGCATTATTATTAATCATATTTTTGAAACTAAAATATATTTTGTGATAATTTAATGATTTTATATGTCGTCGAAAATAACGCTTTCCATTAAGTTATTTTAACCATAGATGTAAAATAAAAAAGTGTAAGTTTCGAACAAAATAAATATTAATAAAAAGTAACTTAAGTTTACACGCCCTAATGCCAGTACTACTGCTCTAAGATAATTCGTCGCAGCGGCAACATTATACTTTCATTCAGAAATACACTTTCGCACACACCATATTCGCACTGAACTACGAAATGATCAAAAAATTGTAAAACTACAACAGGGATTTTGGCAATAATATTCGTTATTCATAGATGATTTTTGGCAAGATGTTAGAAGAGGTAAAGGCGAATATGTGGTTTCATTTAGTAATGCAATGTAAAAATGACCCTGTATTTTTTAGTATTTCCCGCAAGAAAGATACAACATTATTATGTAATAAATGTATTTATTGTTTTTATCGTTCTTTCGAGTGGTAAAGAAGAACCATCGTGCCAATAACCATATCAGAATACTCCATAAATTCTCCGATTCATATTAGAGGTTCAGTAGAAGAGTTATATCCGGCAATGGTACGGTATATTATAATATTGAGAATATTCATAGAATTATGGTTAGATTAGGTTTTGCAAGTCCAATGATGTAACCTCTCCCGCACTAATTCCTTGTGTGAATGTTCTAAAAGTTCTCTATTAATCCAGGACTTGATCTGTTTGTCGAATTTTATCTATTTAAGAGTTTAAGCTATAAATATTATAAAAAACTAAACAACTTTATTTAAAAAAATGTGTGTCCCTATAATGCTATAACATATTTCTTTCTCTTTCTTTTAAACATCTAAAACTTTCATATTTATAACATTCGCAGGATGGAAGGAAAAAGGTATTATACTGACAGTCTTAACAATGGGTCACTTTATATGTAAAATGGTATTATGTAACAGTCATTGGTAACAGTATATTAAAGCGTTCTTTAAATATTTGACACAAAAGATGTGGAATTTTATGGTTCATTAGCATATTGATTAATACGGATTTAGAGGATTAAAAAAAGTTGCGTAAAGACTTTAAAATTGTGTTTTCTTAATTGCATAGGCACACGACCAAATGGAGTTATCTGAACTGGCCTCTATCGCCCATAAATACCTGTAAAAATAAAACAAAAATACATCACGCCTTTATCCTCGAAGGGGTAGGCAGAGGTGCAACCAGAACACCCACCTTTTTCCAAGTGTCTTCCAGCCATTGATAGGGGGCGAGCCTATCGCCGTATCGGGCACAAATTCCAGACTCCGGACTGATATTGAGAAAAAAATCCACTATCACTGCCCGATCCGGGATTTGAACTCGGCACCTCAGAGCGGAGTCATACCGCGCACGCAATACTACGTCACTGACTCAATAGCTTAGTTGTATTGCTGAGTGGCACTGAGGCAGTCCATAAGACAGTTTCAACCCGGTCGAGCCGACCATTCCTAACTCACCAGTTGCATCTCTACATCTCAATTGATAATAAGTAATACCAACAATCAGTAGCGTATTTATAATGGAATCGTGTGAGGTAGTGAGGTAATATGAACTTGCAGAGTTATTAGACTGAACCGAGATATTGCCGATTGTGGTGGAATGTGGATGGTCTGAACTCTACCATTTCAATTTTCTTACCCTAAAATGCGTCGTGAAGTTCCCTATGTATTTGTCACACCTTTTAATATAGTGTAGGATACTAGAGGATAACGATTTAGTTTTAGTACAACTTCAGATTTCTGAAGTAGGTAAACTGTATATTATAATGAATTTATTTTGGAAGTAAATGAGTAGCACAACTGAAAGTGATTTCAGGTGATTCATACGAGTGGGCTGTCTGCTTACAAATACTATTATCATCATACTGAGCGGATTGTTTTGACGACTAATATAACACCTCAGCTCCTACAACTGTACCAAACAAACATATCACAATATTCTTAGTAATTTCGCTTTAGAATGGCACTGGTTATAAGTGGGTTACGCAGAACAATGAAATATATTCGATTAGCTTCATGCTAGACATTAATAAAGAATTCTTTTATTATTTTATAATACGAAAGAATTAAAACAATGGCCGACCCTCAAATGAAACAGACCGTACAGATATGTTTACTTTTAACTGAATTACGCAAGTTTATCTTTACATCGTTTTGTGTCGACATTATATTTCGCTTTGGTAATTGTTACGAAATTGCATTTCTTGTCGTATAAGATATTGCTTCAGTTTGAATATCTATTCATGAGATCACCATCAGCAACATAAAGTACACTGCTGAACATAGGCCTGCCTGAGATCAATTGGTTCTTTTGTACATAGCCTTGTGTTATTTCCCATTTTTGAGGTAAGCAGAGTCGGTCGATAGCCTAGTTGGGAGTGGAACCGACTGCCGAGACGAATGTCCGCCGGTTCAAAACCCAAGGGCACACACCTCTGACTTTTCTAAAAAGATATGAGTGTATTCTTTGTGAATTATCGCTAGCTTTAACGGTGAAGGAAAACATCGTGAGGAAACCTGCATACCTGAGAAGTTCTCTGAATTTCGAAGGTATGTGAAGTCCGCCAACCCGCACTAGGCCAGCGTGGTGGATGAAGGCCTTAACCCTCTCAGTTGTAGAGGAGGCCCGTGCTCAGCAGTGGGTAGTATATAATACAGGGCTGGTATGGTGGAGGTAAGCAGAGATGTCGTCTATATTTTGCCATCAAGTTAGGTGTAAAAATGGTTTAACCCACGTGGAGATATGATGGTAATTTTTCACCATGTGTGTCATGGTTGCTACATAGCAGTTTTTAAAATATATAATGTACCCTTCCCTGTAGGTATTATTAGTGATAACTATCATTTATCATCGAGTGATCCTAAAGGTCCCAGGAACCCGCTGGATGCAAGCCGCGTCTAACAGATTGGTCTGGAATGGAAGCCTATGTTCTGTAGTGGACTATCAAAGGCAGAAGAAGAAATAGACCCCACTGATCGCGTACCGATAAATAACAAACATAATCAGCTACTTAACTTATTCGTAATTTAATATCAAATTCGCTTTATAAAGTGTGTTTATCGATTAATTAACAGATTTAACGCAATCCATAATCAAAACAGACACGCAACGTATTCGCAAAATAAGTTTAATTTAAATATTTTTAATACATAATTATGGTGTCACCACAAACGAATCTGCTGACGACATATTTAATGGAAACCTAGTCGTGTTAATTCATTGCGTTATTTATTAATATTAACATAATATGATAACGCTGATAAATCATAAAAAGGATATTTAATTTATACGTATTGCGCTCGCGTAATCGATTAGGATTTAGAATCGATTGTTGACGCTGTTTTCGTTTTGTAATTGAAGAATGTTAGGTTCACGATTTATATTTCCAACAGCGAGATGCTGTTGTGTTGCAACTCATAATTTTAGCGAGTGGTGTGTGTCTATCTGGAAATCTTAAGGGGAGGCCTATGTTTAGCAGTGGATTTCATGTGCCTGATGATGATGGTGATAATGATGACCGACTTTGTCTCGTTTTATGTCTATTATACTAGATATAAAACATAATTATTGTCTTTGATATAATACACTTCAACTAAAATTACTTAACTGTCAAAATTTGCGTTTGTTTGGTCAAAAATATCATCACTAAAATATTTATATCTAATATAACAAAAAAATAAATGACTTTAAAAAGATCACAACTGTCGATTTGAATCGTGGATAATTACTTTAATTGATTAATTTAATGGCTATTTCATTGTCAAGATTGAGGTGCCTATCTCATTGGCGACGAGTGGCGATGAATTAGTTAAGTTAGAAACGAGTCAGTGAGTAGCAAAAGTAAATAATACAATTTAATTTACACGCTTTCTACGTCGCAATTTTTTTTGCATAGAATGACGAGACGAGCATGCCGTCCGCCTGATGGTAAGCGATACGACCACCCATAAACAGTAGCAACACCATCTAGCACCTTGACTTACAAAGTACTGTATGGCATTCCACTGCGCTCGTCATCCTGAGACATAAGATGTTAAGTCTCATGTATCCAGTCGTTAAGAAGTGGTGCAACAGGTGTTGTCGGGAAATGAAATTATTTTCCATATTGAGATAAGGGGCAAATTAAGAAAAATTTTGAAGCAAATTAAGCTCGTTATACAGACTTTAATATTAATCCTAGGAAAAAAAATGTGTTTTTTAATCATAAGTCACATGAATTACTTACCAAAAATCGAACCCAGAATCATATCTTTCTGTGATACTTAAACATCGACTACATAGGTATCTGTTAACAATATGATTATTCCTTTACTATCTCGACTCGCTCTTGGTTACTCGCAGGCAGTAAGACAGGCACCTAAAGATAGTAACAACTTTCAACTTGAAACTTGCTATAAGATTTTGATCTTCACGTGTCCATCTGGACATTCTTGGTTATTTTTAGATATGATCATAGTGATGTGATTGTCAAGATGTGCATTAACTGAAAATTCTATTGGGTAATGACCATTTTAATAGAAATAATATAATGGTCACACATTTATCCCCGAGGGAGTAAGTAGAGTTATAAGTAGTAAACCTATAGCTCTTTCGACTTATTTCCGTCCCGTTATGTGATAAGCTTAACGCCAAATCACATATCTCATTAAAAACGAAAGATGTAAATTTAATTACCTGCCTTGAGAATCGAGTGATTATAATATTTCAAAACAAAAGGAACTTAGAGCTTTCAATTAATGTGTATAACTCCCAAATTGAACACTGGATCCATACCCGATTGCTAACTGCGGTAGAAAGTTATAAATGGCATAGGTCACTCGGCAAATGGTAACAGTATCGAAAAATATATTCAAGTACACTTGGAGTGCGCGCGCGCAGCTAGTAAAGCGTTTGGAGATCGATAGAGTTGATAATATCGTCTTCAAAATATTACTTGGACATTTATATGTTTTTGTAGGTATTCACTTAAATAAAATCTATCTATACACTATAATATATAAAGCTGAAGAGTTTGTTTGTTTGTTTGAACGCGCTACTCTTAGGAACTACTGGACCGATTTTGAAAATTCTTTCACTAATAGGAAGCTACATTATTCCTGAGTGCTATAGGCTACTTTTTATTCCGGAAAAACTTTTCCGCGCGGGCGGAGCCGCGTGCAATGCTAGTACTATAATAAAGCAGTAGATCGCGGTGTGTCTGAACATTGAAAGAAATGTGATAAAAAAGAAAGGGGGTGACTAAAGAAGAGTAATGGTAAACAAATCAGCGATTTTAAATTCTTTTCTGTCTGTCTGTCTGTTTGTTTGTTACTACTTACTTACTCCGAAACTACTGAATGGATTTCGATGAAATTTAGTATGGAGATAGTTTGAGACCCTTTCAAATTCAAATTCAAATCGTTTATTCAGTAATTAGGCCCCTAAGGGCACTTTTACACGTCATTTTTTTACAATATTTTATCATCTAAAGGATTCTACCAGTGCTTCGGAAAAGCCCACTGACCTGAGAAGAAGCACCAAGAAACTCAGCGTAGGTCTTTTAATGTTATATTTTTTATATATATATTTTACAAATTGCAAGTAACAATATAAATTCAATTATTAAAAAGGACATAGGCTACTTTTTATACCGGGAAAATATAAAGCGGGACTTTTATCCCGGACAAAAGTTTCAAGTTCTGGTGAAACTGCGAGCAAAAGCTAGTAACTAATAAGTACATTTTTTTTAAACCCACTGTATAATAAATAATGAATATAGCCAATATAGTAAGTTTTATTATTTTTTGGTTATGCGGGCGGAGCAGCGAGGGGAAGTTAGTATCATATTTTAATTAAGTAGAGCATCTTCTTTTGGCTGTATGCGTTGTTCCAACACTCAAACTACATTATTTTTCATAGTATAATAACACCAGCCTTGTATTATATTATGCCTACTGATTTGCACGGACCTCCTCTACTACTGACTGTTCTTAGGCCTTAGTCCACCACGCTGGCCTAGTGCAGGTTGGCAGACTTCCCATACCTCGGAAATTCTTAAGGAGAATTCTCAAGTATGTAAGTTTATGTAGGTTCTAGCGATGTTTTCCTTCACCGTTAATAAACGATAATTGATAAACTATACAAACGTAACTACGAAATGTCAGAGGTGCGTGCTTCTAGGTTTGAACCTACGGACGTTCATCTCGGCAGTCCATTTCATTCCCAACTAGGCTATCGTCCACTTTTTGTGCATACAATAGGTATGCTATGACTGCATAATAATATGGTCCGTAGACAAAAACTTTATATTTAAATGTTTTCTACACATTTAAACTATTATTATAAAGATAAAATATTTGTATATTTTTCTTGTAGTGGATAAAGTCACAAATAATTTAACCGATTTGGAAATTCTAATAGCAAGCTATATGCCCTGCTCTAATTACAATATGCTACTTTTTTTCTGGGAATGGGTGGTCCTACGGGCGAAAAGCTACATTCATCTAATTATTATAAGTAAATTCATCTTGATTTCTGTGACGAAATTGTATGAACGATACACTGGATTTGAACACGCATCTCGTCAAAGAACGTTTATAATAATTTCGTCATGTATTTCAACCGGGAGCGTGGCAACTCCTGTAATCCGGCTACTCGGAGGTCAGGTTCGGTGGATGGTTTGAGGTCGTGACCCACTGGTGCCGCGTGGCCTATGTTGATTGGACGTCCGCATTAAGCCTGGTATTAATATGGATCCCCCAGGGGAGTCTGGGGGGTGCAGGTTAACTAAGGAGGGGCGCACCGGGCCAGAGGGGAGACCCAGCAGCCAAAAGTCCTCGTATCGGGCAGTAGTGGGATAGCGGCCGGGAGTGGGCACGCAGTATCAGCTCGACCAACATAATCAGACCCGATCCTTTTGCTTTTTAACTTCCAACGCAAAATGAGGTATGTTATTTTAAATGTTTGTTCATGTATCACGCATATAATGTTATTTAATTTTAATCTTGAACATAACTTACAACACAAATATTACAATGGAACTTTTTAAAAATATAGTCTTACTAAGATGGACATATATTTAACATTTTAACATAATTATAACTATTATCCACTTTATTGATTAAAATCTCTTTAGTAGAGTCGAATATAGCGCTACGTACCGTAAATACCCTTCTTTCGAAACTTAACAGGACAATTCCTTTTTTGAATATCTGAAACGGCTCACACTATTTTTTCATTATTATCCAATTAATAAGCTACATTATCCCTAAATGCTAAAGATCTTTTTTCCTAAGAACAATTACGCGAGCGGAGCCACGACTAAAAACTAGATTTTTTATCTCAACAACAACTCTATATAAATCCACAAGAGCAGTGAAAGTGATAAAACATTTTTAACAAATAAACCCGGTGTGGGAATGGCGAACAATTAAATGTTACCGTGATGTAATTTAACGTAACATCCGCCAATTACTTAATTAAAGATGTTTTCTCACATATTTTTGAATGTCTTTTGGTATTACCGCTTTGTCTATGCCGCCAAGCTGTATGTTCCGGTTTGGAAATTGTGGTTACTGTAATTACTAATGAAATTTTTTAAATATTTTTAAGCTCACGTTTTATGGTCCAGGGGCAGCATAAGTTAACTGTGTAACGAGAGATCTTTGATTCGATTCCCGGGTCGGACTTCACTTGAGATCCATCAATAATCTTCAGTTTTATGGTGGCGTCTTTACGGTAAAGTGACATTTCTGTAACTTACATTCAAGAAGCCAAGAATAATTTCAACCAGCGAGAGTTGTATTTTTCTCGCGCTATAATTATAACGATCTTATTAATTACTAGTATTGGTCCCGGCTCCGCCCGCGTGACAAGTTTTTCCGGGATGAAAAAAAACTTCCCGGGATAAAAAGTAGCCTATAGCACTCAGGAGTAATGTTCTTCCTATTAGTGAAAGAAAATCGGTTCACTAGTTCCTGAGGTTAACGCGTTCAACCAAACAAACTCTTCAGCTTCATAATATTAGTATAGATGCCCGAAGATATAGGCAGAGGCGTATATAGAGAGGCCACCCACTTTTTGCCATCTGTTTCGCCCCATGATTTGATAAGGGGCGGGCCTATCTCCATCTCAGCCACAAACAGACTCCGGGCTGATACTGAGCTAAAAATCCAATATCACTACTCGACCAGGGATTCGAAGCAAGATCTCTGAGCGGTGATCGTACAATGCACGCAATACAACTTACCACCGGAGCAGTGATAGTGATTGAATGAAAGTCAATATTTGTCGCCTAGAGCGTATTGGTACGTGCCTCTTTAGCAGCTAATAAGTAAGGTAGCGTGGCCGAGCGGTCTAAGGCGCTGGTTTAAGGCACCAGTCTCTTCGGAGGCGTGGGTTCGAATCCCACCGCTGCCATACTTTTATCACAAGACGTATTTTAATCACAACCAGATCGCGATGTAGTCGCAACTATGTTTTTTAAACATAAATTTAATTAAGTGCGTATCAAAAACGGGCTTTATCCCTAAAAATCCTCATATGTGTAGGCGTAATAAGGTTTTTATTTCAACTTAATAATAACTAACAAAAATACATACATACATACATACATAGTATCACGCCTCTATCCCATAGGGGTAGGCAGAGACCATGGCTTGCCACTTTGCTCGATTCTGGCACACCACTTTCGCTTCCTCAAAAATAACAAAAATAACACGCCTTTATTCCTTCCCAGTACAAACACTCATAGGAGTTTCAAACACAGAATCTCAACGATATCTCCTCACCATTCCAATTCCCGATACGCCTACGATACCAAAATTTATGAACAAAAGCAGAAATTAGTAACGCAAACACGATGAAACAATCTAAAATACGCGCCATCAAAGCTAACACATGATCGTACCGTTAAATCAGGACCCCAAGGCCCGACAGATAGAGTAAACAGGCCCTACCTGATCCTGACTTCACATACAAAGTTATGGAATTAGTCATAAAATGGAATCGTGACTCAAATACCTAACCTATTCGCTTCAGCTTAAAACTTGTACCATAAGTCATACGTTATTGACAACTGAATTTCGACTTTAATACGTTTCTATAAAGTCTGAACTCCCTTGTTGGAGATTGCAGATACGACACTATTCTGTGATTGTAGTTAAACGACAAGAGTTGACATTCGATAGAGGGCGGGCGTGTGACGTCATTAAATCAGTAAAGCAACGAAACTAGGGGCTTACGGGGCGCATACGCGCAGTTTTTGTGACAATCATATAGCATCAACTTGAAAAATATTAATGAATATGGAACAACCATTGATTTCATTGGTAAAAATAAACTGTGGGCTTTTGAGAGCATTATAAAATTAATGTGGATGTTTTAATATACGAAGTAAAAAGACCGATGAAAACCGAGGTGAAATATCCGGGGTTAACAATGGATTCCAATAATTACTTAGTGTCTTAACTAAAAATATTTATTTATTGGTTCTTAAGGGAAACATACAAGCAAATAAAAAAAACATAACAAAACAAATTGGTAGTAAATGGCTCAATTAAGTTTTCACAATTAAATTCGCTCTCAACGCAAAACTGACAAATCATTATAATTTAGAAACGTTAATAGGCATGCAAAATAGATAGGTATAGATAGGTACACGGAACAATTCCGAGGAGGCCAGGGAGTGTCCGGTAATTCTGTGATATCAGTAATAATGCAACTTTCTTCCTTAAATCAAATAATTTAAGAGTCATAAATCAAAACAAAGAGACAACATTTATCGCCTTACGTAAATCAATTTGCCATAGTGAAATGAACTGAGGCGCTAATTCTATATTTTAATTAAAAACGTAAGCACTGAATCTCTAGACAATTACGGACGAATTATTTACTTCATTATATAAATTATCACTTACTTTCATTTCAATAAGTACTGGACATAAAACTGCTCTCGTATTTTGCTGTAGGTGGAGTACAATAATTCGTATTGAAGTTTTGAGAGAGTATTCCATGTTTTTTTTATATGACGAGACGAGCAAATTGCTCTACAGGTGGCAAGCACACCAACTGCTAATAAACAAAAGTAACACCGGGAATAACTTGTAAAACATGGTGTACATTGCGCTCATCACTGTCAGTACACAATAGGCTGATGTCAACTTATTACAGACACAATACAAAACAAAACAGACTGTCAATATTTCGATTACAAATACTGAGGATTGATTCAACTACCATTTTTTTTATGGCATTGGATGACGAGACGAGCATACCATTCGCCTAATGGTAAGCGATACGACCACCCATAAACAGTTGCAACACCATCCAGCACCTTGAGTTATAAAGTACTGTGTGGCATTCCACTGCGCTCGTCATCCTGAGACATAAAATGTTAAGTCTCACTATGTCCTGTAGTTACACTGGCTACAATGTCCTTCAAACCGAAACACAATAGTGCATGCACATTGCGGTGGTACCCACCCAGACGGACTCTTACATATGAGAGACCTACACCCTGTAAAGTACCATACGATACCAACCCTGTATTATATACTGCCCACTGTTGAGCACGGGCCTCCTCTACTACTGAGAGGGCTTGATCCACCACGCTGGCCTGGTTGGCAGACTTCACATACCTTCGAAATTCTTATAGAGAACTCCTCAGGTATACAGGTTTCCTCACGATGTTTTTCTTCACCGTTAAAGTTAGCGATAATTCACAAAGAATACACACATAACTTTTGTTTTCTTTTTTAGAAAAGTCAGACGTGCGTGCCCTTGGGTTTTGATTCAACTAAATTGCTTGAATAATCAACAGTTGGCTAGATGATAGCTGTTTCAAATTAAGTAACTTAACAAGTCTGTTGTGTGAAAAATAGTTCAGCATTTATAAATAATTGCTAGCGATAATCGTACGCAATTATTGAACCCCGTCTGAACATGCGCAATTGCGAGGCAATTCTAACCAGCATTGACATATACACACACACACACACACTCACGACTATTATCCCCGAAGGGGTAGGCAGAGGCGCGACTAGTGCACCCACTTTTCGCCTTGCGTATTCCGTCCCATGATGTGATAGGGGGCGAACCTATCGCCATATCGGGCACAAATACCAGACTCCCAGCTGATACTGAATAGGCAAACCCAATATCACTTTGCCCGACCCGAGGATCGAACCCGAGACCTCAGTTTTGCAGTCGTACCGTAATACAACTACGCCACCGAGGCCGGTGGTAGTCATTTATTTTGGTGACATATATTTGGCAGATATTAAAAAAACGATTTTTACGCATCCTCACGCCTTTTATCCCCGAAGGGGTAGGCAGAGGCGCAACTAGTGCACCCACTTTTCGCCAAGCGTATTCCGTCCCATGATGTGTTAGGGGGCGAGCCTATCGCCATATCGGGCACAAATTCCAGACTTCAGGCTGATACTGCATAGAAAAATCCAATATCACTTTGCCCGTCCCGGGGATCGAACCCGAGACCTCAGCCTTACAGTCGCACCGTAATACAACTACGCCACCGAGGCAGTCTTTTTCCAGCAAAAACGTTTTTTGCTGGCAAGAATTGCGTACGATTATTGATAGAAATTCTTTTGAGCCTTAATGAAGCTTAAAAACCGACCTTAGTGTCTGAGCAACTTAGAAATGTATGTATTTGAAAAAAAAATACAACAGACTGAACATAGTCACAATTTAAACACAGCAGTCAGCGTGGCGCCTAAAACTCAAACTAATCCGCCAGCTTTATAGTTGCTTATCTGCTGGCGTCCTGGCGCTGATAAAATAATAAAAACATTACATTGTTACCAAGTCCCGATAATTGACGGACACGTTTTTCTAACAAAAAGGAAGCATTGCTAATTTGCTTACCGGTTCAAACGGACGTCATACGCAATGTTCCTTTGATCCGGCAAAAATACAGATATGTGGTGTGCTCTGCCTTATTTTACGGTTTGTGGGATGAGCTGAAGCGATCGCGACCACTTGTGGATTCGCTTATGAAAACAAATTCTATAATGTGGTGTTACACAAAAATATAAAAAATATTAAGCGACCGTTTCTTCATGTAGCTGTTGTTTTCTTCCTATTATTCTTAGTTTCTTTTATTTCTATAGTATGTACTGTCTACCAATTTTAGCTCACTATCCTAATCCTGTTTAACTATAAACGAAAACATGTAATTGGCCTTCTGTTATATTTTTTATACCACTTATATATGTTAGCTGTAAGTTTTCTAAATAAAATAATAAAATAAAATATAAAAACGTAATTATAAATAAGGCTATGTTTATTGGAAAAAGTTCTTTAATGACATTATAGCAGGTCGGTTTGGAAATATTTATAGGCCCATGTTTAGCAGTGGCCTTAATATTACTGATGATTATTGAAATTATTTATAATAATTTTGCTTTTCAATTTTTTTATATTATTTTGTGTGAATATTTTAACTTAAAATAATCCCTTCCTAGCCGACTTCGGCCACGGCGGCCAATCTCAACGGAGATCCGCCAGGTGCGCAGGAGATATTATAGTGCACAAGTGTGTACGCAATACACAAGTGCACTCACTATTCCTTCACTCTCATAGTCCGGTGAGACGGCAATTCGGCATGACCGGAGAGAGATCAGGCGCAGCATCAACGGCTTTATGTGCTTTCCGAGGCACGGGGGTATCACATCGCCAATTTCCTGACTCCGAGCTGCGACTGAGTAATTTTTAAGATGGAAAAACCCAGTCACAATGTTTTTGGCCCGACCCAGGATTCGAACCCAGGACCTCAGCGCGCAAATCGTACTCGTAACGCGTACGCAATACAACTACGCCACCGAGGCAGTCAACTAACCTAAAATAACGTAATAATGAAGCAAATATTCTCCTTGTATAATTTTAACAATCTGTGGTATGAAACTTAAAATATTTTATTAGCTATATACATTACAGGTTATATAACATTTAACATGTATAGAAAAAGAACTATCTTCTTTAAATACCATTATAGCGCTATCGTTTCCCGCAACCGCTCACCACTCTTCACCCACACCGTGGCCCAATAGTGCCCGCGGCGTATCGCTCCCTACTAGCTAATGAGATGTCAGTACAATCATTTGTGCTTTAACCTTACACACCGGTTTTTGGCCTTTCATTTTGCTCGGCTTTAAATTCAGCTATTAATTAAATCAAGACGCGCTCCCACACGCCTATTTTGGCTTTAAAAAATTGGTCATGGCCTACGGGCTTAGATAATAACGTAATTACAGACATCATCTTGTCTGTAGCTGGACCCGCTTCCATTCAGCCTTAGGCAGTCTCGTTAAGCATAAGCAATCTAAAAAGTTACAGTAAAGAGCCAGTCAAATGCTTGAATCTGCGTTTCAAATCGATCTGTGGGCTTAGAATGTGGCAAGAAAATAGGACACGACTCCGTTTCTTTTAATTGGAATTGGTTGAGAGCCTAACGCGTGTCTGACGTATTGATCTCTCAATCAATCTCAAACATCAAAATTAAACGACATCGTCTTACAAGTTGCGTCTTTTTGCTACATTCTAAGCCCACTGATTAAGGGCTCATACATATAAACACGACACGGCGTCGCGTCGTCCTACGACGGACCGCAATATAACGTGTATTGCGGTCCATTTTCGAGATTAGCCGTCGTCGTGTTTATGTGTAAGAGCCGTAACAACGAATAAAATAAAATAAAAAATAAAATCATTTATTGATCAAGTAGGCTTATAAAAAAGCACTTATGACAAGTCATGACAAGGTAGAGACAATAACAAAGGTACATATACCAATTAAATAATTTAAAGTACCTAGATTAAATAATGAACAACCAGCACGGGCTGATAGGTACAGAGGACACGGACATTGGGGACGGGAATAGGGCTAGGTAAGGAGAAGTGGAGCTGATATAAAAGAAAGGGAAGGAGTATCTTTACATTACGAGGAAAGGAAACGCCACGGTCCTCGCCGGCGAGGATAAAAAGGTCCTAGCCTAGCTAACCTACCAGCCTTTCACTAGCTACCTAAGCGATGACGACCCGAAGAAGAAAGGCAGAAAGAAACTCCGGGCTTAATTTTTTCGTCATCAATTGTCATGATTTTCTTCATTGTTTTTCAAATGTATATTTGACAGTATTATTATTACACAGGTTAATGTATGCATGAATGTAGCCCTAAGATATAAATAAAATACTATTTGGAAGCAACCAAATAGAAATATATTGGCGTTCATGATGCATTAACCCACGTTTACAAGTCATTAATAGTAATAGATACCTATAGATCGGTCGTCACTATAATTAAACAATGTCAAAATGTCTAAAAAAATTGAACTTAAATGTCAAAAAAAAAAAAGTAAAAATATAATATTATGGACATAGCCATATAAATGTCATATTAAAATATATTTTTTTTTCATAGGCGTTCAATGTGAATGCTCAGTGCCTTGGTGCTGTGCCGGCAGGACTGATTCCAAATATCCTTATCATTTAAATAGTCTGTCACTTTATAGTAGCCTCTAGAAATCAATACACGTTTAACGTAAGGCTTAAATTGGATTTCAGGCAGATTTATTACTTCAGAAGGAAGCTTATTATAGAATTTAATGCAGTTGCCCATAAACGAATTACTTGTTTTACTCAGTCTAAACTTTGGAACTGCAAGTTTGTTTTTGTTCCTTGTATTTATACAATGTATGTCACTGATTTTTATAAAGCTATCTAGATTTTTGCGGACATACATAATGTTTTGGAATATGTATTCAGCTGGCAAGGTTAGTATATTAATATCTTTAAAAAGGTCTCGAAGAGAATCGCGAGATTGCAAATCATAAATAGCGCGAACAGCTCTTTTCTGTAATATGAAAATAGTCTGCAGATCAGCTGCAGAACCCCATAGCAAAACACAGTACGACATAATACTATGAAAGTAAGCAAAATACACTAACCTGGCCGTCGCCACGTCTGTCAGTTGCCTAATCTTTCTAATGGCGAATACAGCGGAGCTTAATTTACCAGCTATTCTATGTATATGCGAACTCCACTGTAGCTTAGCATCAACTGTTATTCCAAGAAAGACAGTAGAAGGAACAAGATCTAAGACATTTCTATCTAATACAATATTAGAAACTTGTTCAGTATTGTTCAGTAGGGAGAATTTAATACATTTGGTTTTCGCCGCGTTCAAAAGTAGATTATTTGTGGAAAACCAGTCTGAAATGAAACCAAGTGTTTCATTAGGCTCTACAAAAGCCTCATCTTTCCTATTGATCTTAAAAATAAGTGACGTATCATCAGCAAATAAAACTACATCTGCTTTTTTATTTATCATGTAAGGTAAGTCATTTATATACACTAGGAATAAGAACGGTCCTAATATGGAACCCTGAGGTACCCCTATGCTAACTGGAGATCCTATAGAATTAATATTATCGATGTATACTTTTTGATGCCGGTCTGAAAGATATGATGATACCAATTGAAGTGCTCGACCCCGAATACCATAGAAATTAAGTTTCAAAATGAGTGTTCTGTGGTCAACGCAGTCGAATGCCTTGGAGAGATCACAAAAGACCCCCAAGGCATCCTGTGATCCCTCCCAGGACTCGAATACAGCTCTAACTAAAGCATGACCGGCATCTTGTGTAGACCGGCCCTGGGTAAAACCAAACTGCCTATTATGTAAAATCTCATTTTGATTAAAGTGCGACAGCATTTGTAGTAACATTAGTTTTTCAAAAATTTTGCTTAATGCTGGTAGTATGGATATCGGTCTGTAATTAGAAGGATTGTTTAAGCACCCTGATTTGAAAATTGGTACAACTTTACTTATTTTCATGAGGTCCGGAAATATGCCGTCTTTAATACAAAAATTGAAGATTTCCGCTAATATTGGGGCAATCCTAACTATCACCGACTCTAAAGCTTTAACTGATAACCCCCAAACGTCTTCAGTGGTCTTTAGTTTTATGCTTCTAAACGCTTTGACAACATCGTAATTACTAACTACTTTAAATTCGAAATTGTGTTGCGAGCAATTGACATTACGCCTGAGCAGAAGTTCAGCGGCTTCAGGTGACGATGATAGACCTTTTGTAGTTTCAAAGGGAATGTTAGTGAAGTAGTTATCGAAAAAATTGGCAACGGTATTTTTATCAGAAACCAGTACGTCATATATATTAAGAACGATTTCTTTGTCAGTCCTAATTTGGCCAGTTTCAGAATTAATTATTTTCCACGTTGTTTTTATTTTATTATCCGATTTTTTTATATTTTCACTAACGTAAGAAGCTTTAGCCAGTTTACACACTATTTTAAAAATTTTTGAGTATGTTCTTACATAATTAGCAAATTTGACATCCGGTGTAAAGGACCTTTTGTCATATAATTCGTAAAGAACATCTCTACTACGCCTTATGCCTTTAGTTGCCCAGGCACTAAATATTAATTTATTTTTTATTGTTATTAATTTAACCCCACAGGTTTTATTAAATTCACTTGTTATAGCATTAAGCAGGTTTTTAAACATATCGTTTGGATTTTCCGTTTTGTGTGTCAATAAAGGTAAAATTGAATTTAACCTAGTACTAAATTTCTCTAGTCTGTACTTTGACAGTGGTCTAAATTGTATGATTTTATGAGTTTTAGAACTATAATAATTTAATTTGACCATCTGACATTTGTGATCAGATCGAACACCAGTTATTACCTCTTTATGATCTATATTAAAATTTGTGATGACATTATCTATACATGTAGCTGATGCAGTGGTTATTCGCGTAGGCTCGAAAAATTTACATTTAACATTAAAAGATTTAAATAATGATAAGAAATTACTTTTGTCTGTTGAATCTGTAAGCAAATCAATATTAAAATCACCGCAAACTAATATTTTCCTGTTCTTCTTGAGCTTACAAAGAATATCCTCCATTTTAGAAAGAAAGCTCAGAATATTTGATGATGGAGGTCTATACACACATAAAACTATATATTCATCAATCTCTGCGCACGCGACCTCACAGACTCGCTCAACAGAAAGATCGGATATGTCTTGTCTCTCCTTACAAGTAACACTATCCTTAATTAATATCAGAGTACCCCCACCTTCTGCTGACACTCTGTTGAACGAGCTGGCGACCCCGAAACCATTCACCCTGAACGCCATTCTATCTGGTTTTAACCAGGTTTCTGTAAAACACAGTATATCTACATTATACTTTTCCACAAAAATATGAATGAATGAATGAATATAGAATGTAGTACCTGCCGCTATCCTAAAGTACTACCGTGGTGAATTTCTTAGTGCCTAATGTACCACTCATGATGTGTCGAAGGCTATCGCGCACCTTAAGACTGAACGGCACCGTGGAAGCAAATATTATGGCCCAGACATCCGAGTAGGCTATCTCTGGGCCACAAGATTAAAATTTAAAAAATCATCAATAGCGGTTGAGCCATAGTTGTTTTCATCCCCTATTTCACCACGTTAGAGGTTGATTTTTACTTTTCTAGTTTAGTTTCTAGATATCGTATACAAATAATCCCATACTTAGTTCACATAATTATGTCATCATGTCATAACAAGCTGCCAAAAGTCAAAGAGAACGGATTGAGTTCGCAAGGTGAGCGATCGACCGCGTATGGTCATGTACCATTCACAGGTCAAAGAGATTGATCGCTGCCGAATAACACCTGTTTTGGCCTTGCGCTGACCCTTAAAGGCCTAGTATGGTTTTACGCGCGACTTTGTCTGGGTAAAGGTTTTAATTGGATGTTAATGCATACACAATAAATGCGTGTTCATTACTATTGGTCGTGGAAGGATATTTGTATCTGTTCGATAGCGACCACCGTACTTACACAAGGTCCACTAAAAAAACAGTGGTCATTAAAAAAACAATCGATAGATATCAAATACAAATCTTAAGATATTATTTGAGATTGAATTTAAACTACTATTACGGATTTTATAGCTCATCAATGTCTAACATTCGCGTAAACATAAGTCATCATATTTGAAAATTGAAGTGATAAAACCGTTTAGAACCAATGTCAGTACTAGACTATACGTATGATTTTCCATATGTGTATTTATCATATTATGAATATTTTTTTTAATCTGAGAGTAAACCTAATTTGACAAACCTCACAAAAACAAATTATAACTAAAATAATTCAAAAATCCTAACATTCGTACAAAGAAACACCGCGCACACTGCTGCGTTATCGCTTTCATCTGGACAAAACAAATTATCCATAATATTAAAATGTTATAACGTTTTCAAAGGAAAACATCTGCAACTCGTAGACGTTCTGACTAATTGAATAAAAAATATTTTCATTACAAAGGTAACACACGTATCTCTTGCCCGGGGTTAATACGTATTATTTTACTTTGTTCTTTGTTATCCCGGGATTCTTTGTTGCTCTCCATTAAGGTATTGTCTTTTCCATGGATCCTAATCGTCATATCCAGAGCAGGGTATGGGTGTCGCTTTGTTATTGTTGACGGGGTAAGGTAATTTCATTTATAATTTAAAATACTGTTTGTTAATTTTTATACCTAAATAGCTAGATAAGCAAGTCAATGATTTAAAATGCTTTAAATATTAAACTATTCTAACCTATACCCTGTGATATCTGTACACTAGAATCGATGTAGTGGAACTATTTAAAACACCAAGCGGCTTTTTGTAGTTTCATAGCAGTCTGTCTATACTAATATACTAATATTATTATAAAGAGGAAAGATTTGTATTTTTGTATGTTAATTACGAATAAACTAAAAAACTACTGGACTGATCAAAAAAATATTTCACCAATATAAAACTACACTATGAGCAACCAACAAAGGCTACTTTTTATCCCAGGAAAATATAAAGCGGGACTTTTTTCCCGGAAAAACTCATTCAGGCGGGCGGAGCTGCGAGCAAAAGTCTATGTAATATTTCTTTCAGAGACCTTAAGTGTAATCTTTAATACCCGATTATAGTCAGAAAAATCAATAATTACCTCAAAAATACTGGTTACTGTAATGTCATTCATTGCTTTCATCGGAACTCGAATAACAGACGTAAATATAACCAGACAATAAATAAAATACGTCTATTAACACATCATCTCTCATCAATCAATCCTCGTACTGAGTTAAAGTGGAATAAATCAGTCAATACGCATTGTGTAGTTTTCTTTTTCAATCAGCAATCTCGTGACTCAGTCTTATATAAACAAAATGACGTCTCACTGACATTCTTATGGGGTTTAAAGAGATGTACTTTGTACTACTCATCTATCTAATATAGAATAATTGTTTATTTTAATTTCTATTAAATATAAGTAATAAAATTTGGACGATAGCCTAGTTGGGAATGGAACGGTCTGCCGAGACAATGTCCGGCGGTTCAAAACCCAAGGCACACACCTCTGATTTTTCGAAGTTATGTGTGTATTGTTTATCAATTATCGTTCGCTTTAACGGTGAAGGAAAACATCGTGAGGAAACCTACATACCTGAGAATTCTCGATAAGAATTTCGAGGGTATGTGAAGTCTGCCAATCCGCACTAGGCCAGCGTGGTGGACTAAGGCCTAACCCCTCTCAGTAGTAGAGGAGGCCCGTGCTCAGCAGTGGGCAGTATTTAATACAGGGCTGGTATTATTATTATTATTATAATAAAATTTTACATAAATGTGAAACTTTGTAAAGCTGTTTATAATGTAAGCTCACATAAATGATTAAAAATATATATAAATGTAATTTGGATCGCAAATACCCTGCATGCTAAATATTTTTCATCCCAGAAAATGCACAGTGTAATTCATATTCCAGGAAGAGCTCGCTATTGTCAAACGGTTGGTTAAACATTCTAACAATAATCCAATTATTACCTACTCATTTCACAATACAAAACAACTGTTTCGCGTAATGAAACTACAAATTAATTGGACGTTGTTTAACTAAAAAGAAACAACACCAATTCATCAACGTCAAGTTAGTACTGAGTCAAAACAAAAAATTACTTTATTAGCAGTTATTATTCTCAAATAAGGACAACCAATGTCATGATTGCAGAATAAAATGCAGTAATAAGCCGAGCTAGTAATAGAAATAAAAATATTTTATTAAAAAAAAAACAAAGAAAAAATTATTATAATACTAGTTCAAAAACACCATTGATGTGCCCCGGGGGCAGCGTTTTGTTCTGGTCATATCGCATGCCCCCGCCCGTGTGCCACTGACAAGTGTCGTGTGTTCAGTCATTACGATTATTCGGCGCAGCAAAATCGCATTGAGTGAACTCGCCGCGGGGTTAGCTGGTTGAATTAAAAATTATGTCGGTTTTGTCTATTTTTTATAAAAAAAAAAATAGTTTAGACGTAAAAACAGCTCAAAAGAAGCTACCGCCATTTATCCACGAAGGTGCTACTAGCGCACCCGCACTTTGCGGAGCTTATATTTGTGTAACGAAGTGTTATTGGACTAATCTATTGCTATATTGGGCACAAAGAAGAGAAGTGCTTTTTCGAAAAAAATTACCAGCCTTGTTAAGCTTGTCGTATGTGATGCCGTCAAAGCATTATTGTGGGCTTACAGGATATTAAAGACAATGTCATGAGTCATCACTAAGCACCCTAGAACTGATATTTGATATGAGCACAATGCAGTTAATTATTATTATTACTATTACTTTGTATTTCCAAGTTGTGACGTTTATGATCAAGCTTGTCACTTCAGTTCAGTGACAAGTCTCATTATTCAGTAAAAAACAGTTGACTACGATGGGTTTCACTGCAACGGTCACTATTCGCTTCCATCGATATATCACAAAGTCAAACAGTCGACCCCGACGCCATATCAAGTTGTCATGTTTAAAATATCACTGACAGGCAGCCATTTTATTTATTCCGACTCTAAAACCTCGACCGTCGGCCGCGCTTTTTTATGAGATACATTTGACAATTCACGCCAGTTTGTTGGCAAATGGCCGCCTATCACACTATCGAGTAGCGTATTTTATATGGTCTAAATTCTAGCCGCGGCTATATTAATAAATCTTTCCAGGCTTAAACAATTTATTTTTGTCCGTTGTTTATTTGCGACGGAACGTTGCGCTGTTAGTGGTCGATTTAAATAATTTTGTGTGCAATTGTTCTAAATTTAAAATGTTTTATTTTTATTATATTTTTAAAACTTTTCAATATTTCGCCAGTAATCATTCCCGCATTTTTTAAAGCCAGTTATTTGATGAGATGTAAAAGCCACAGCTAAAAAAACATAATTTAGATATGAGTAACAGTAACGTTGACTGTAACTGTCAATGAACAACTGGCCGTAAGAAAAAACACATTCGGAAGACCAAAACATACATAAATAAATATAATGAATAAATAAATAAAATAAATAAATAAATTACTTCATTACATTTTACTTAATAGAAAAGTAAACAAATATAGGGTTTTAAATTAAATATATGGATTATTAAACCATCTTCTTTAAACCTATTATTTTCTAATATTTATGATTTATGACTCCAAGAATTCATCAATAGAGTAAAAGCATTTATGGACGAGGAAATTTTTAGTTTCTTTTTGAATAAAATTACATTATCTATAACTCTTATGTCCGGACTAAGTTTATTATATATAGTTGGCCCCATGCGATAAATGGTTTTCCGTAAAAGCGCTGTCTTACTCCTTCCTAAAGATAAAGTATTAGAGTCCCTCATTCGTAACCTTGGGTCCACTGGAGGTCTCACTTCAAATAAATACCTAGTAGCAGAAATAGACAAAGCGTTGGTACCCGAAAAAATACATTAGCATGAAATCCCTAAAAAGTTTGGATAACATATCACTGATGATTGGTTTAATGATTTTTCCATTCTAATATTTTTAGAATAATAAATCTATCGTAATTATGAATGACATTCGGGTATTTCCATTTATGATACGTATTTGTGACTATGTTATTTATTTGGCGGCACTCGGGTTTAACGCAAATTATATTATAGGGACTGCCTTACCAGTAACACTCACGCCTCTTTATCCTCAAAGGGGTAGGCAGAACCGGTTTCGGCTACGGCGGCCAATCTCAACGGAGATCAGCCAGGTACGCAGGAGATATTATAGTGCACAAGTGTGTGCGCAATACACAGGTGCACTCGCTATTCCTTCACTCTCATAGTCCGGTGAGAGGGCAATCCGACATGACCGGAGAGAGATCCATATAAAATGTGCCCATATAAAAAAGGAGGGTTGGCTCCACCGTGTTATCACCACTGTCTCGCAAGACAGCGTGTCAAAGCTTATTTAAGAAAGGTATATAATAACGTCACAATTTTTTTGCAATGGTAGTGCTATATTTTAACAAATTGCACTGAAATGAACACTCGATGTCGGTTAACGCACAAACAATTTCGTCGATGTTTCATCATAGGTATTTTTCATATTTGATGATATTCTATTCCCGGTACACAAAAATGGTTTGACAAAAATATTGCATCAAGTTACTGACTAATTGATGGTGTCTAGCTTAAATGGTTCCAATGGATATTGTACTATGAGGGATTAATGGAAAAATCGGACAAGATCGAATCGGACTCCCGCTCTAAAGGTTCCATAACACACTAATCTTTATTTTTCTTTGTTCATTTTTTTATTTTTTTTTTAGGTAGGATACCGTAAAAATAGCAAGTTTCTAATTTCTAAATCCTGATACTGCCTTAATAGCAAATTACTGCTATGCCGATAAATATGGATCATAAGTGACGAAGTGTTACGACTCGAATGTTAACCGAGATATCGTGGATTCAACCCCGGCATCGAAACAAATGTTTATAGAAATTTATTAATCTTATAAATCCTATTCTAAATCAAGTATCAACCAAATAAGTACATGATGGAAGTCCATACTAACATTCCTAAATCATACCCAACAAGTCCGGCTTACCATGTTAGACAAAAATACACATCTCAGCGTGTTCTGAGGTCGTGTCCGGAGTGGGAGGATGGGGGGGCGAGGGTGATGCCGGCGGTTTAATTATCGGACACTAAATTAAGCTGGGACCGCCGTTCTGCCGGCTTGCACTTTCTAGATATGTTTTGTGAGCCAGTATAGACGAGAGATAACGCTGTGACATGCTCATAGTGTTGTTAGATTTGTTAATTATATGTGAAGTGTAAATAAGTTGAAGAACTGAGGGAGCTTTTATGTGGTTTATAATAAAATATAAATTAAAACTATTTGCGCTGTGTAGCTTGACCTTAGAATTAGATATTACGTTACCTACCAAACCGGCTTGTCGTACACACGTCCTAACGTCTAGCATCATCACTTTAACGGCAAAAGAAACAATACCGAGTTGTCATTATTACCTAGGTACTGCTTATTATGTATTGGCTCTACATCTCACATTTCATCCAATCCCCTTTCTTTCTAACAAATATCCCAACACCTTCAGTGCAATGCAATGCAATCAGCCCTGCATTATATACTGCCCACTGCTGAGCACGGGCCTTCTCTGCTACTGGGGTTAGGCCTTAGTCTACCACGTTGGCCTAGTGCGGGTTGGCAGACTTCACATACCCTCGAAATTCTTATGGAGAATTCTCAGGTACGAAGGTTTCTCCACGATGTTTCCTTCACCATTAAAGCGAACGATAATTGATAAATAATACACACGTAACTTCGAAAAGTCAGAGGTGTGTGCCTTGGGTTTTGAACCTCCAGACATTGTCTCGGCAGACCGTTCCTTTCCCAACTAGGCTATTGTCCACGTTTTGTTTTATGGCATTGAATGACGAGACGAGCATGCCGTTCGCCTGATGGTAAGCGATACGACCACCCATAAACAGTAGCAACACCATCCAGCACCTTGAGTTGCAAAGTACTATGCGGCATTCCGCTGCGCTCGTCATCCTGAGACATAAGATGTTAAGTCTCACTATGTCCTGTAGTATTTGTCACATCTTCACTAATTTTCGAATTTATAACGACAATAACAGTAAGATATCCTTCACCCTCCATTAGGAAGGAGAGGAAGTTAGTTTAATTTAACATTAATTTGAAGTTTCTACAAAATTGTGTGTGCGTCTACCGAACATGTTCAAGCGCCTTTTTCTTACCTAGTGTAAATTTCGAAGGCTACCATCTCGTCAATCAGTTATAAACTCCGTCTGCAGCTACTTCATAAGAATGCGCGCGGCATCTCCGCTCATTCAATTACTGACCGACGCTGCCCAGCTGTGCTTGCCACAATTATACCAGATTGAAGATTCTCCATTCCCGTCACGTGGCCCATACACGAGCATTCATATTTATTATCTTACTTGTTAACTTCTATTATCTTTATTTCCTTTATTATGGTTATGAATCATTGATGTATTAAAAAACACCCATCAATGATATGAATTGTTAATTTTTTCCATGACTGCGGGCCGATATGCATTTGGGTCACCTGATATTTGGCGATTTTCTCCGCTCAAAATCACCCATACCAAAAAACGGTACGTTTCCGACCTTATGGGAATGTAATTGGGATTAACAATGAAATGTTTTAATACGTCTTTTGAGTTAAATAATGCCTTCATTTTTCAGTTACGTAAGCAGAAACGAAGAACTTATTGACGAATTTTGATTTGATGGCTGATTCTTGTATAACTAGCTATTGTTTTCGAAATGCTTTTTATTATTAGGGTTCCTTTTTGTCTTCATATTTTTTTACTTTGTTTAGTAGGTACTATAATATCTTGGATCAGTAAAGGAATTACAATGCTCCTGATAATCAAGTCCGGTCTTCATTTATCTCTAGACCGCCATTATGTCCACCAACATAATTATACCTACACATATTCCTAGATATGTTATGACTGGCCCCAAATTCAATAAAAAATAAATTTACAGTTTTTAAAACCTAAACTCCACTAAGCAGATCAGATGCCTCTATCTCCGAAAGGGTGGGCCCCCACGAAGAGTTTAACTGCTTTCAGCGTATGATGTGGTGTGTGACGCAATACATAATTTCTACCCCCAAACAGCAAGTATAAAATCTGCTATATTATAGTCTAAACTAATATTTGGGCATTATGAGACAAGTAACATTTGAAGAAAGCAGTTCAATATTAGGATTTATTTAGGTAAATCCTTGTAGTTCTAAGTTGTGACGTGAATGTTCTAAGTGACGTTTAACAACCAAGCGACTTCCTAATCTCGTTATTTAGTCATAAAAAAGGCCTCAAAAATTAAGGAAGGTCATACGGAACCTCGAAATAAATATTCACATAAAACTATAATGGTTATGTCTGTGGGAAAACTCATTGAGAAATCACATGTTTTATATAACTTGTAATAACTGGTTCGGTTAAAGAGTGGGCAGTGAACGTCAATTTGACCATGTATGGGTTTGGTGATGTGGGCGATGACCATAAGCAAAGCAAATAGTAAATCGTGAGCAATCCTAAAATTTAAACTATATATTGCTTGTCGCTTTGCCCAATTAAAATTCTGTTTTTGGGGTAAACGTAGCCTATAACACAGAGCGTCTGCATAGTTTTATAAGACGAACGAGATTATATTATAGCTTCCTATTAGCTTAAGAATTTTCAGAATGGGATCACTAATAGTTTCAGATATAAAGAAACAAGCAAAAAGTCCGAAACGATTAAATTTGAAGACACACAATAGACCATGACCTACATTTACATTGACTAATTTCAACCCTGGTGGTAAGTTATTCCGAAAAAGACTACTAAAACTAGTCTCTCAAAAGCTAGTAAGGATATTAAGAGACGTAGAGCCAATTGAAGTATGATGATGCCTATTACTGTATAATATATAGATCGTAAACGCCTTTTTACAATCGCTAACGCTTTATTATAATCGATACACTTATCACTAAGACATGTCATGTCATGCTTATACATTTATTTTTATTTTTAGAAAGGAATCTTGTCTACAGCCCCTGATCCCACAAAGTGACTCGTCAAGATATTACATGTTACTAACTTCCCTCAAGACTCAAAACTGAAATAGATCATGTAACACAAATCGAGTCGTCTATTTTGATCTAAAATCAGCCGTGTACGTGTTTATTGTGATGTAAAGTATCCATCAGAATAACTAAATACATAACACTATTTGTACGTCGATAGATCACGGAGCGTTTACCATGCCTACATAATATATAGCGGGGCCGTCAAAACAAAAGCAGTGGGGATAGAACGTAATGCTGCGCGCAAATCGCAATTGGTTCAAATGGCATTTTTATCGGACTTGAAGAAGTTTAGTAGCCTGTAGCTAGGAAGGTACGTTGTTGAAAGGAAGTTTTTTTTTATATAATAAAGATTAAAAATCATCAGCTATATTAAATATAGCCTACTATATATATTCTGGGAACGGGTAGGCAGAGGTGGTAACCAAGGCACCAAATTTTCGTCCCATAATGAGATAGGAGGCGACCCTATCGGCATATCGACACAAATTTGATGGTGGTGGGATATGTTTAATATCCGGTCAGATAGCGACCACCGTAAGGCACTTAAGCCCGCCATAGTGGCCCAGGTAAGTGTATCGTGTTCCGGTATCAGCCTGTGTATATCCGGTTCAAACAGGCCGGCATAATTGTGTCGACTGATTCTGAAAAATAAAACCAATATCTACATAATATTAAATCAAAATTTTTATAAATAATACATTTTAGCAAACAATTATTACTTACAATTTTGACGGCAATTTTATTATTTTTAGCCCGTCGCTATTAGATTTGCAGTTTCGAGTTGCGACCGAATGCTCTAACGTATTTTATCCTGATATTAATGGGAATATTATTCAAAATTTACTGATTTCTCTTTTACACATTAAAACGCATCTTATCATTTTATATTAGGAAACTGCAGTCTCCATTAGACTCCACTATTTAGAATGAAACCAGATTAACTTGTTTCACAAATCATGTACAAACGGGGTTTTAAATTTTATTTATAAAAACTGTTTTAAGTTTAATTGATATAAGGTAGGTGTCTTGTATGCAATGGCCGCCTGGGTAGGTACTACCACAATGTCTATTTCTGTCGCCAAGCAAACTTCAAATCGAAATATAGCATTGCAAGATTACTGGTGCATTGAAGGACTTTGTAGCCTGCGTAGTTACTGGGCATTAAAGTACCAGCACGCTATGATGGCCGTTTTGACGTTTGTCCGCTCATCAAGTTTCTTATTAATTCATAACCTTGAAAGAGCTAATTGCTGTGCATTATTGTCAATAGTGACGTGCAGTCAAATTTATGGAATGTATAATTTTACGACAAAACTCTGCATTTGTTTCTCGAAATTCGAAATTTAAATAATGAAATTTCACCGCACTTTTGAAATCTGTCAAAATGGCCATCATAGCGTTCCGGTACTATAAGAGACAGCATCCTATGTCTCACGGAGACGAGCGCAGTGGAGTGTCACGCATTACTTTTTAGCCGACTTCCAAAAAAGGAGGAGGTTCTCAATTCGTGTGTTTGTATTTTTTATTCAAAGTTCTGTATGGTGTTGTTACTGTTTATAGCCGTTCGTATTGCTACTGTCAGGAGACCAGCATGCTCGTCTCGTCAATAGATACAATAAAAAAAGCAATACTTATCAATAAAGAAAGGTAATTAGAGCTTTGGAGGTGTTAAGGTTTAAATAATCAGTTCCTTGACCCCGATGAGTTAGGCAGAGGTCCAACTAGTGCGGCCTTTTTTCGAACTGATCTATTCTATGACGTGATAGTTTAATCGTATCTATGGCGTATTTTAAGGCGAACGGCATGCTCGTCTCGTCATGCAATGCAATAAAAAAAAATCTATGGCATTGTGATCGCTTACACCATGGTAGGGCCTACCAAGCTATAAACGAAAGATAACAAAGTCGTGCAGGAATTTATTAAGCACCACGTAACAATACACTGATTTTCAATGAAATACATGGTTTCCCAATGCCTAGGAATGACACTTACAAAGCTTTAAACTGTTTATAGGCACGCTGATTGGCAGTAGAAATAGACAAAACTGTAGTACCAAATATCTCACACCGAAGACCTACCAATTAATTCTAATAACACATCTCTACTATATAACTAACCATAGTAATTGATAAACATCTGAAATAATTGCTTACACGCGATAGACTACGCTTTCAAATATTAAAGAATCACACGTCGTCGTAACACGGAAGTTCAAATCCATATATTTTTAGTTGGTCATTGTGACCATGTTGAATTTGATCCATATTTTTTATAGTACAGACCGGCAATTGAGTAATTGGGCCACATGATGCTAAGTCATTAATAAAAATGTGTAGATACGGCACCTATACTGTACTCGGCTCTCAAAAACGGCACATCATCCCACGCATAGTTAATTTAATATTACAATAACAAACTATAATATGACACGTGAAAGTATTACGGCATATCATAATTCTCATTATTATCATATAGAAAATTTTATCGAACATTCTTTAGACGTGTAACTTCAACAGATTCAGTCACGATACTAAGGCCGATTGTGCTAATCACCTCAATTTAAGTGTGCCATTTGTAGACTGTTTATGACGCATCTACACCTTTTTCTTTAAGCATCCTTGTTAATACCCATAATATCAAAATAATGATTTTATGAACTGCCACTTGCCAGTTCTAAAAGAAAAGAAATGAGAGTTTTTTTTATAGGCGCTAGGCAATGTGAATCCACTGCACCTGATGGTAAGCGGAGAGGACTCCAGATCAATTATGCCGGCCCGTTTAAACCGGGTTTACCCAGGCTGATACCGGAACGCGGCTCACTTACGTGGACTACGATACAGGATTTATCCAACCACCAGCAAATGGGTTTGATTGGGATGGGGCTGTTTAGGACTCCGATAATCTCACCTAGCATATAAAACATAATAGTCATTGAAGGGTTACTATATTTTAAAAAAGTTCAGAAGGTATGTGAAGTCTGCCAACCCGCACTAGGCCAGCGTGTAAACTATGGCCTGAAACATTCTCAGTAGGGGAGGCCCGTGCTCAGCTGTGGGTAGTACATATACAGGACTGGTATATATGCGTCAGTGGTCTGCCGAATCGGTAGACAAATCTAATTTTAATAATACATATAATAGTTGGCACAGACTGCTTGATATTTTTCATGACCGGACCACGTCATTTAGAATAAAAACTCTTAGCTGTGTGATTTAGATGGGAAGTAATCTTCCCATCTAGATCACACAGTAATCTCGCATTTGTTTTCTTTCTCTGTTTTTGTTTTTATTGTTTGTTATTCCTTCTTTATTCTTCTCTTTCTCTTTTCTGTTTTATAATTCTCTATGAGTCGTATAATAGATTTGAATAGGAGCGAGGGAGAAGGGTCTGTAAGGAGGAAATCTTAGTTATTACATTTTATTTGTTAAAAATGTTTTGAACATCTATCAATAATGTAGGCACTAGTTAAAAGAATGTTATTGTATAGTTCATTTATAATTATGGTTGTGTTCGCATAGTTGGTGTGCCTTAATAAATAAATAACTAAATAAAATAAAAATACTTGATAAATTTGATTCTATTTTTTCGAAAGTGAGTTCCAATGTAATGAATTCATACACAAAACAGATTGCCAATGTAAAGTTGTAATTCCGCTAGATAATAGACGAAGATTAATAGTGATTAACATAATTATTACATAACTTATGCGTAGCGTACGATTGGAAATATCCTTATTAATAGCTTTCTTAGCTAATTATGTAATGCGATGTTTACATGGATATAGTCAGACTTCAACTTGTAGAAGCAGCTATTTTAGTAGTGTTGTAGATATTTTTCGGCAACAAGTCCGTAGTATCTGTATGACGCTTTAATGCTTAATACTTGGCAGTTGTCACTTAATTTTGACATCTTCCAATCGTTCTAATTGTTGGGATTTCAAAGAAAAGATATTAAAAGGAAGAAGTAATAAAACTCCACGACTGAGCCTTAATGCAACTTTTTTTTTATTGCATTGAATGACGAGACGAGCATGCCGTTCGCCTGATGGTAAGCGATACGACCACCCATAAAAAGTAGCAACACCATTCAGCACCTTGACTTGACTTACAAAGTACTGTGTGAAATTCCACTGCCCTCTTCATCCTGAGACATAAAATGTTAAGTCTCATTACGTCCAGTAGTTAAACTGGCTACAATGTCCTTCAAACCGAAACACAACAGTGCATGCACACTGCTGCTTGGCGGTAGAAATAAACATTGCAGTGGTACCCACCCAGACGGACTCTTACATATGAGAGACCTACCACCACTTCTCGGGACTATAACGTTTTTTTTAAGAATTATTAGAAACTTGATTTGTACAGACGTATTTAGCTGGCTAATAAAGTGTTATTATATACCAGTGGGTGGTAGGATGTTCGTATCCGCTCAAATAGCAACAACGTACACAAGATTTATAACCCACCTTAGTCGCCCAAGTCAGTGTTACGTTCCGGGATTAGCCTGTGTATATCCAGATCAAACAGGCCGGCATAATTATATCGACTGGCTAGAGATAATCATGCCTTATCGGTCGTTACGCTATCTAGACCGCACTTCGGTAATCGTCAGGTGCATTGCATTAAAATGTACACAAACGAGGTATATTTTACTACTAACCGCATGTAAACTAGCCATTACGTTATATTATTTTCTTTTAGCCAGACGTAGCCAATTACATAATATTTAGAATATTAGCAAATCAACGAATGCATTTATTATGCATCAAAGTAGTTCGAATTGCATTCTATTTTTGCGCCTCATCATTTCGTCATTTCTTGACCGAAATGACTATTGCGAGTCATTCTAATTGATTAATGATTATACTTTATTTAGATAATTAATAAATACCTAATAATAACACCCATTCTCAACCCAATGTATCGGTGCACATTGACTCTACATTCGATGGTATTTTTTTACTACATTTCGTAGCGCAGCAAACCGACTATTTTATATTTAGTGACAAATACAATGCAAATATAACGAAGACCATGTCTACTAATCGTCTAAAGATTTATCCAGCACGAATTATATTTCTCAATCTTTGCAAAAAAAAACTGATTCTAAACGTTCCAGTTTACGTTCTATGCGATGCGCGGGCGCAGTTTACATTACCATCATCATAAAGTAGAGGTTATAAAATGCAGAAATGTTTACGTCCATCGATTCTAGTGAAATCAAATCGATACGAGCGATCCATGCCAGTTAGCTTTACTTTTATAGTGTATTCGCATGTTTTGATGGTGATTAGAATGATTTATGAAACGATAAATAAACGAAGCGGAGGCTCGTTCCAGCCAGCGGTGTCCAGGGTCAGGAGTGATCTAATGAGGCACCATTCTGGGTATCGTCGGGGAACATCAATCATTGATCAATATGTAGGTCAGCAGGTGGATTAGAGTCACTATCAAGTACAAATTATAATTAATTAAGATTCAATTTCACGTAGGTTACTATTGGAATTCCTTTTAATCGTGGTTTTAAGATTCACATGTGATGTATAAAACCAAATTGTTGAGATTTTTTAATATCATCATTTAAATGGTCTAATAATAATCAAGGAAGCTATAGCACTAAGCTTGCTCGTCCGCCAATCAGTACCATTGACTGTATCATCGGTAGAAACGTATGTCAATTCATCAGCCTTTTATACGAGAGACGAGATAAGTCTAATGACATGCACCACATTCAAACGTATTGAGAGTATAATTTACAAATGCTGGGCAGTTTACACCACTCATGACCCTGAGACATAAATTCGAATTCGAAAAGAATTGAACGAATCACAGAAAAGGCCCAGAAACTCCCTAAAATAAAATTAAACAATCAATATAAACGTTCCAAAAAGAAGTCAATAAATCAAAATTAATGTAAGTATATTTAAAAAAAGAATGAGGACGTTAACGTTTTCCAATAATCCCGCGTCAACGCACCGTGTCGACGTTTCGGACGTCAGCTTTGTCCGCAAACAGTGTCGACATCAATGCGAATGGAAAAATGCAATGCGTCGGACGTTGCGACGAGACTAATTTCCTCTTCAGCTTTAAGTGTACGTCAGTCCAGCATGACAGGCCGTTCGTTCGTGTCAATATTTTATTGTTACGTAATATGTATTGTATGTGTTTGGAACTAGGGTTCATTAATTCATTGATGAATTAAATTTAGAGCTATGTTTTATTAATAACTGTTATTTTTGAATTAACTTGAACTGGCTTAGTCCTAGTATGGTGCTTGTTGTAGATTGGGAGGTTCTGGATTCGAATCCCAGATCGGGCAACGTTTTGTGTGAGTTTTCTAGCAATTTGCCCTGGACTGTATTTTTCAAAGAGGATGGACGTCAATCATGACAATCGTTAAAAAAGTGAGTTTCATCAACCCCAAAATCAAGTGGAATACGTGCAGATGGAAAAACGAGTTACATCCGAAGACCACCTAAGACCTAAAACACAACGACTGCTGATCATCTTCAAGAGACACTTTTACGACGGAAGCATTTGCCAATCTTATAATATACATAATTACTAAAAACGCAGCCCTGTTTGTATTGGACGCGATTAGCCGTCTTGAGGGGTAAGTGACGTAGATAAGCGTCGAGTTGAGGTACAGATAAGCGGCTTTCATTACGGCCGTGTCGTGCGACAATGGATGGCGACAGCGACAAATCTCGCCGCCGGTGAGTTATTTGCGACGACTACAGAGATGGTAAGCGTTAAGTGATAACCGTTGTGTTTGAGATGAATCTTGACCTCATTTTGATATCTAGTGGTGTTTCAGTGGGGGTTACAGGTCCGTAACCCAAACTCAAAAATTTAATGAAGATTTTTTTGAAACTTAAGTGTGATGTTGTTTGTGATTTTTATAAACAACTTTTCGACGAATATTTAAAACGAGCGTTTTGCCCGCGGCTCCGCCCGCGTAAGTTTTCCGGGATAAAAGTCCCGCTTTATATTCTCCCGGGATAAAAAGAAGCCTATGTGTTAATCCCGGACATGATCTACATGTGTGCCAAATTTCATCGAAATCCGTCCAGTAGTTTTTTGCGTGAAAAAGTAACAAACTTACAAAGTTTCGCGCTTATAATATTACTAAGTAGGACTATATCTTATTGTAAAAATGATAAATGTAAGTAAATTGGACCTTCTCTAATAAATACCTTTATCTATAAATTACAAGACAATTGAAGGGCAGGTTCATCATGTATTTACTACCCCACACAGTAGAGGAGTTCGTCAGATAATTGAGTCCCATAAATCCAATATTCGGGATAAAAGAAAAAAAATAAAAGAAAGCACCCAAGTCTTGGATAACTGTAACATTTTCGTCTCTAAGGCTAACTGTTCCGAAGTGAACTGTCCCATAAATTTGCTCCGTACTGATTGATACATGGCGGTGGGTTGACGCCCATCCAGTAATTTACTGCTTCAAGCCCGCCCACCAGCCAGATAGCGAGACTTTTGTTTTGCATTAATTCCTTTTCGCTCCTTCCCCCAGTTTGCTAGGAAAAATGTATTGTCATACGCTGATGCCAATCAGTTTGGATTTACGAGCATTATCGGTTTCAAAGAGAATTATTTGGAAGACTATGTTTAAAGAGGTAGGCAGAAAGTAAGTAGAAACATACTGCGTACATAGTTCGTTGAGGAATACCTTAGGAGCTAGGTGATGAAATTTAGGGGCACTGGTTGTGCCACTGCCTAAACCTTCGCGGATAATTCGTATGTTTGTGGGTAGGCTGAATTTATTCGTGTCCCCACGGTTCCTTGTTATTAAACCATTACATATAACAAGACTTTTTTTATACACGGCATAAATGTTAATTTTCAACGTACGTACTCTTTGAATAGAAAGACATTATTTAGTTGTCTCGTTTATAGAAGTTGTAGATATACCCAGACCAGAGTTGATCTTTGGTCGATGTCTTAACACGATAATGATTTAATAACCAATAAATTACTTAGTAATATTTATTACGTAGTTGTATTACGGTACGACTGCAAGGCTGAGGTCTCGGGTTCGATACCCGGGTCGGGCAAAGTGATATTGGATTTTTCTATTCAGTATCAGCCCGGAGTCTGGAATTTGTGCCCGATATGGCGATAGGCTCGCCCCCTATCACATCATGGGACGGAATACGCTTGGCGAAAAGTGGGTGCACTAGTTGCGCCTCTGCCTACCCCTTCGGGGATAAAAGGCGTGAGCATGCGTAACATTTATTACTTCCATTTGTATCAATTTCTCTCTATAAAATTAAGATAAATGAAGACTATGAATACTTATTTTTTTTTGTACCCCTTAATTACTTTTGCAAAGGCAGTGAAATATTCTACGAAAAAATACACTGAAACCATGAAGATAAACACAAAGGACCTACACAACATTCGACTTAACGAATTCAAGAATAACAAACAAATAAATTCTTAACCAACCGAAGTTGTAAGTAATCTCAGGTAACATATTTCTTTATTGTGTCCGAAGGCTTATGGATTGCAAATAACAAACAGTATTCGTTCACTGATTAAATATATACGTAGTAGGTCTTTCGTATACAAAGATCTGTCTATTCCTGCAGTCAAGCTGTTACATTGGAGGATCTTGAAGCCTATGTGATAACAATTTGTTTTAAGATGACGAGACTTCACGTTAAAAACAAGTAAATAAATATATTAAACTTGATATGACGCTCATGGTATACCACTGCCGACCCCTCAAAACAGGCGCTATGTTATAAAACTACCAAGAACTCCAGCAGTTTCAATCCCCCCTTTTGTTCTCCAAAGCCCTCATCATCAGCTAAAGATACTTCATTCCTCAAAACAGTTCCTCATGGAAAAAAGTTGCATTTTGCCAGTGAGAGACGGCACGGCCAGATTAAAGCTCTCCTTGAAAGCTAATCTTAGGACAAAAGCTTTATTACACAAAAAGCCCGCGGGGTGTGGGCCGGTTGTTACCATTGTTTATTTTAATTTTTTCGCCTGGCGAAACACTGTCTGCATGTGCAGGCTAAGGAGAGCTGTATACAGGCTGCTCCACATTTTTTTTTGTATTTCCCAGTACTATTTTTTTAATTCTTTAGTAGTTTTTGGTTGCTCTAATATTCATGGCCGGCATAATTTAGGCGGTTGACGTATGTAATACATTGCTTAATAATAGTTGGGCAACAATTAGGCACTGATGTCAGTACTTACAACAAGAATTAGACTTTTGAGCCATCACACCGGTTAAAAAAACACATACCTCCCAAATTTCCCGAGGACCTCTCAATATACTGATAACGCCACTGTGTGTTGTCCTTCGCCATTAAATTGATCAATTATTGACAATGCACACACGAAACTTCGAAATACTAAACATTCAAAACTGTAATCAAAAATGGGCTATTCATATCGGGCAGCCTGTTCTACTACTTGATGTAGCTGGTCCATGGCTGACAAGAGCCAGATGATGAGCCTCTTTAAACACGGTGCAAGACTATCTTTCTGAAATCAAAATTTTACAACTGTTGTGTTTCGTATCACCCTCTATAGCGCTGTGATGCGAACGCGGCTGATATTTCCCGTCAGTGCGAATTAGCAGCGACGCGGCGACAACCCCACATGTATTATTACTTTATACATCGCGTAGCATGATACGTGTGCGACAAGTCTTTAGAAATGTTTCAGCGTTCCTAGATTTTTTGATTACTTATTTAATGTAAAAAAGTATCTTGTGGCTACTTTTTTTAAAGTAAATAACAGAGTAACTTGTATGCCTGACGTTCTAATACTTATGAATATTGAGAAAAGCAAATATATAATGGTGAATATGTACAGAAACGAGGGGTCAATTGTACCAAATGGAGACAGATTTTAAGTCTCATAATGCTCAAGAATTAAATTGACAACCATGATATCATTAAAATCTAATAAAATACTCTTGAAGTTAGAGAAAGAGACTACCGACTGTAGAATATTAAACACGTACCTACCGCCTTTAACCAGTCTTAGAGAACCAAACTAGACGAAGGCTTTTCATGAATATTCCCCAAGTATCCATTTCCGTTCGTTCGTGACAAAAAACACAAAACAAGGAAGCCACACTCAAAGGCTATCAAACCGAAAATATCTCACGTACCAGACCACTGCGACTGTCCAAAATGCACCCATCTGGTCGCCAGAACCTGCTAATATCTCAAACGAGGGCCTCCGAATAACCTTTTGCATCTTTACCAGCGTAAATCGAGACCCCAAGTCCATCCTAAGAGTACTCTACTGCAACATTTTAAGGTTGAATTTAGAGCGATTTAAGCAGTCGTACGGATAAAGTTACGCTGGCAGGAGTGTACAGATAGCATACACGACTCCGGCGGTCGCATCGGTTGAAATATGCAAAGGAGTTATTGAGGAGAGCCGTACAAAGGAGGGCAAGACTGCGGAGGCGACGCGTGTGCAGGCTAGCTCGGGGTCCGCGCCCGTTGTTGGAGACGATACGATTTTGCGGTATGAGTTGTTTTATGATCTCAGTACCTCTCAAACCCTTCTAACCTAAGCCTACGACATACGTACGAGCAGGTACACTATTTATATGTATTACAATTTATTACCCCTTTTTTCATACGAGACAAGCGACGTACTTGTGCAATAATTGCCAGAACCGTCCAGAAACAATAGCAACAATATTAAAAAAATATATTTAATCTATTAAAAAAAATATATCTTTCATTTTACCTACTTTTAGGCAATTAGTAACCATCTTATGACAGATAAAAGCAAAGGAGATGTCCGCTTCCTATATGGGTGCTGGGCCTCAAAATTTAACCAGGCTCAAACTTCATGGATATTAAAGGAGCAAAAATATGGATCTAGGATCCATTAAAAATTAGTTTAGACTCCTCCATTTATAACTAACTTTTTAAAGACATTCATTTCAGATCAGACTGCCTCGGTGGCGTAGCTGTATTACGGTACGACTGCAAGGCTGAGGTCTCGGGTTCGATCCCCGGGTCGGGCAAAGTGATATTGGATTTTTCTATTCAGTATCAGCCCGGAGTCTGGAATTTGTGCCCAGTATGGCGATAGGCTCGCCCCCTATCACATCATGGGACGGAATACGCTTGGCGAAAAGTGGGTGCACTAGTTGCGCCTCTGCCTACCCCTTCGGGGATAAAAGGCGTGAACATGCGCATGCGCATTCATTTTAAATGTAGTTTTGAAGAAAAATAAAATAACATAAATCTTAAAATTGGTGACTGAAATTATACGGTTTAAAAATAGGCTTATTTTTTGGGAGTACTATTCAAATATAATTATATAAAGTATCGTGGTTAGAATTTTAAGCCCGTTTTTGGACATGTCTTTTCTAAGTTTCCCTTCCAAATTTTCCCACAGTGGGAACGAGCGCAGCAGTCAGTTTTCAAAAGCCGCGTCCTGTGGGGGACGTTCAAAGTGACCGCCATTAAACATACATCGACGCTTAAGTAAGGTGTTAACGCGACGCCTTGCTCTTTGAACCACCGTTGAAACGTGCAATTGGTGTGTGCTTCATTTTGTAAATACCTGTGCTACTTAGGAATTAATGAGGGAAACTGTGAGGTATTTGGTCGCTCTGTTGTATGAGATGCTGCATATAGGTGACAAGGTTCTTTATTTTGTATCGGTGTAGATAGCGAGTATACAGGTTTATTACTTGTTATAGTGCTTATTTTGGTGAGTCGCGTTCCCGAATCAGCCGGTGTACACCCAGTAAGACAGGCCGGTTTAATTTCGACTGCCTCGGTGGCGTAGTTGTATTGTGTACGCGTTACGAGTACAATTTGCGCGCTGAGGTCCTAGGTTCGAATACCGGGCCGAGCCAAAAACATTGTGACTGACTGGGTTTTTCCATCTTAAAAATTACTTTGTCGCAGCTTGGAGTCAAGAAGTTGGCGGTGTGATACCCCCGTGCCTCGGAAAGCACGTAAAGCCGTTGGTCCTACGCCTGAACTCTCTCCGGTCATGCCGGATTGCCGTGTCACCGGACTGTGAGAGTGAAGGAATGGCGAGTGCACTTGTGTATTGCGCACACACTTGTGCACTATAATATCTCCTGCATACCTGACTGATTTCCGTTGAGTTTGGCCACCGTGGCCGAAATCGGCTAGGAAGGGATACATCAGTAGTTGCAGTGTGCATTAAAAATTTCCAATCACCTATACACGCTGAGTTTTATTAAAACATTTTTTTTGTGTGAAGTATAGCAAATCACTTATATTTTAAATAAGTGAAGGAAAAAAAATGTTTGTAAAAACACAAAATTGTATGGACGATTTGAAGTTTTGAATTTGTTCAGCTACTTATGTGTCTGACTGTACCTATTCGACCATAAACAAAATTAATGAAGAGGATTGATATACTTTATATATTTTGCAATGCAATGCAATCAGACCTGTATCATATTCTGCCCACTGCTGAGCACGGGCCTCCTCTACTACTGGGAGGGTTTAGTCCACCACGCTGGCCTAGTGCGGGTTGGCAGACTTCACATACTCTCGAAATTCTTATGGAAAATTCTCAGGTATGTAGGTTTCCTCACGATGTTTTCCTTCACCGTTAAAGCGAACGATAATTGATAAACAATACACATCTACCTTCGAAAAGTCAGAGGTGTGTGCCTTGGGTTTTGAGTCTTCGGACATTGTCTCTGCAGACCGTTCCATTCCCAACAAGGCTATCGTCCACTTCTATATTTTTATATTTTATCATATTTTCTACGTGATATTTATATAATTATAATTTAATTAAAGTATCGGCCTTGTCTGGAATTCTTTAGGAGTGGCCTATGTTCAGCAATGGACTTTATGTGGCTGATGATGATGATGATCGGCTTTTATATAACTTTTCCACTGTTGGGCAAAGATTTTACGATTGTTGTAGTTATTAATTTGCCCATTACCTAGCAGCATTTGAGCATGAGAAGCGGTGGTCTCCTTGTCTCAAGCGTACTACTAGCTCATCAATATATAAAAATACGTACTATGGAATCGAACGTGAGACCTACACTACTTACTCTAATTTAATAACTTATTGAAGTTCAGAGAACATATAGAATCACCTCAACATGTCAACAGAAACATCTAGAAACAATCGAACATTCTTCACATCACACATTATCGAAGTCTCGGACGTTTCCAATATGAAATAAACAAACGCGGCGCGATTAAGGGGACGGCCGGAGTCGAGTGGTCGACACCCCCCGAGCGGCGATCGATGACGTTTGACCCCTTTACCTGACCCCCCACTGTCCGTCCGTCTTGAAATCCGCTGCAGCAAGTGTTAAGGGACAGTCGTGTGTTTTATTTAAATACTACCTAAATGTGGGATTTTAGTACCTACTAAACGAATTTGAAAAAAAAATATGTGATGGTTTACATAGTAAAAACTCATGAGCAAAAATTCAGTCCCTTAGAATCACTAGTTTAAACTTTGTTGCCTCAGTCATTAAGAATTTTACAGATGACGGTTTATCTACATAGATCTATGGGACAGTTAGTCTGGGTTGATACCACTGCGATGTTATTTCTGCCACGAAACATTTCGTGAGTACTTATATCTTTCATTACGAAGGACTTTGAAGCCCGAATAAACACTAGGCACACACACACTCACGCCTTTTATCCCCGAATGGGTACGCAGAGGCGCAACTAATGCATTCACTTTTCGCCGTGCGTATTCCGTACCATGATGTGATAGGGGGCGAGCTTATATCGGGCACAAATTCCAGATTCCGGGCTGATACTGAATAGAAAAATTCAATAGCACTTTGCCCGACCCGGGGGTTAAACCCGAGACCAGCATTGCAGTCATACCGTAATACAACTACGCCACCGAGGCAGTCACTAGTCATTATAAGATGCCACAGGCTGAAAAGCAGTTCAGTACGCAGAGCTTTATAATTACAAATTCCGCTCCCATTCATTCATACATTCATTCGTCTTTTATAGATAGTGGTAGAAGAAACATGCCAGGAAGCTCCATGTCGTTTAATTGTGATGATTATGATGGGTCGAGACACCAACACGTCAGTCACAAGTTAGTTTTTCGACCTATCACACTGAAACGAAACGGTCTTTCGTGTCATGTTTTTGGCCATGTTATGAGGCGGCAGGGCGGTGTTGCTGCTATTATGAGCAGACGCATTAGTATACGAGCAACTTGCTCGTCTTATTCTAGAAAAAAACCTGAATTCTATGCCAAAGCAGTCACGTCTGGTCCGCTTGTCCCGCCATTCAGTCTATCAAATGAATATGACAAAAAAAATTGCCCGACACACGACATCCCCCTTAACAAGGGTGGAGGGGTGCAATCTGCCACCTTGTCCGTCTCACATCACCCTTGCAGTCGTCTTCACTCAATACCACTTTAATATTTCGCTATTTACCCCCACCCATTGTCTACTCGGTTATTGTTTCGCACATGTTTCTAGTCTTAAACATTCGATAGAACCTTTTATTTAGGGGATTTTATGGTAGCAATAAGCACAAACGTATGTTATCTTTGTTAATTAACTTAAGTGTGTTCTTAATTTCAATTATGTCATAATGTAGTTAGTTATGTGAAACTTTGTGGATATTTTTAGATGGTGGTCTGTTAGAAGTAAAGGAATAAATTTAAATGTATTTGAACAAAATTTGGCATAAGGCCTATTGCCATTAACCGGGTAGACTCCAAGCTGAGTAGAAAAACCCAATATCACATTACCCGTCCCGGGTGTGAACCCAAAACTTCAGCGTGATAGTCGTGCCGCGCGCGCAATACAAAGACGCCACTGAAGCTTTTTGTATAGGCTATTATTTATCCCGTAAGAGTAGTGGGATTTTATATCGAGAAAGGTCTTTCACGCAGTGAGCAACAGCTAGTAATAATGAATTCGACCGAAATTTATTAATTATCTTAACCTTCATCTATGGCGGCGATAGCCTAGTTGGGAGTGGAACGGACTGCCGAGACGAATATCCGCAGGTTCAAAACCCAAGGGCACGCACTTCTGACTTTTCTAAAAAAAGTTATGTGTGTATTCTTTGTGAATTATTGCTCGCTTTAACGGTGAAGGAAAACATCGTGAGGAAACCTGCATATCTGAGAAGTTCTCTATAGGAATTTCGAAGGTACCTATGTGAAATCTGCCAACCCGCACTAGGCCAGCGTGGTGGACTAAGGCCTAAACCCTCTCAGTTGTAGAGGAGGCCAGTGCTCAGCAGTGCGCAGTATATAATACAGGGGTGGTATGGTGGTGGTATAGTAACCTTCATCTTACGAAAATAAAGCAATCAGAAAGTTTGATCGCTACATTCATATTACTTACTTTTTCATCTGTCTTTTGGGTTCCAATGAATATCTATAAGCAAATGTCTCATTATCCTTATTAAACGGTTAACTCAGTAAAATCTTTCAATTTCACCGCTTGTTGATAGATGCTGCTCGTCACATAAATGTATAAGCCGATCAAATACAAAAGTCACACTCTTTGCTTCCAAATAAATGGTAATAAAATGAGTACTATTTACATTAGCTGTTTAATATGATAACTGACAAATGAAATTTACTTGACCCCTGTAAAACGTCCTTAGGCTGTAAGCTTTTTTGGATAGATGGTAAATCTCGAAACTTCATCGCGTTCACAGCAATTGCGTGTCCTGTGAACCGGAGTCGACAGCACGCATTTTATGTCACCGAGCAGAGCTTAACGAGTTTCTAGGAACCATGGATCTAGCATACACTACACTTACTGGGGTGCACTAAGCTATTTTTAAGTCAATGAATTTCGTCAAATAGAAAGATACGGAGAAATTTATTTATTTATTTATTATAAGGTACACAAAACAGGATACAGCCAAAGTATACATCAAACAAGTTTATACAATAAGTGAATAGGACTAGGTTGTATCCCTAACTATGTATACACAGCATGCTAAACATATGTAAACACAGTATTAAGAATAAACATGATCGTTTACAAAGGCTCGATTACAATCTAAAAGAAAAAAATAAATAAATAAATGAGAATACAGCAAACATGATAATATGTATTGGAAACTGGTAATTGGAACTATAAACAGAGTCTTTGGATACCAAAGGAATTTAAGTTAAATTTTATTCCAAAAACACACGTGAAGTGGGCAGGATAGGAATATCCTTATATGACATCAAGCATTGTAATCTTTTTTAATTTTGAAAATGGATTTTTCATCTCTGGCTACCTCTTCGAGGATGACAGCGCGAGCATGCACGATTACACATCTATATAACCCAGAAAGACAAATCCTAATAACTTTATGTTAATACAGGTACAAAGCCAAGGAAACTCTGCCAAACTTGTCCAGTATCATAAAAAGAAACGTCCATTCCGTCTTTCCATGAAAGTAGAAACTAATTTTCATATTTCCAACTATCTGGCCGGCAAAACAAATCTACAACTCACAACACTTACGTACGTTGGTAGTGCATTAATGTACACCGAGGATGTTGTCGCGGTTAGATGTGGCATGAGCGTAGGATGGCATGAAAAATCTGGCGTAGTAATGTAGACAGAAAATACAGAAAAGAAAAAAATTTAAGACAAAATATTTTTTATGTACAATCGAAATTTCTCTGAAGAATGAGTTTAGAACGAGTTCTCAATTCTATGTACAGTTTTGTAATTCAAAATTCTGTGTGGCTACGAAGCCAGTCACGAGACTGTTAGTGTTCGTTAAGCAAATAGTGTACTCATATCTTTATTTTGTTATAAAAAAGGTACTAAAAAGCTTTACCTTGTCTCAGGACCTTACTGTAACATTTCCAAAACGCTCAGACTCGGAACTTATAAGGACTAATAACTGATGCACCTGCTGCAGTATAAAGATTGTCGATTTTTTATGTTCAGCGCATTTTAAACCACTAACCACATCTAGTAATTCGTATACACTCGCAAATATTTACGACTACTGCTTACCGCGCTGCATCCGGAGGTCTCATAAAATTCTATCGCCCGGATTGTGCGCCGTTGATCCGGGCTGCACCGGGACCCGACGGGGGGCATGGGGGCCGGAGGGGTCAGGCTACATTACCCCCATCTGTATCCGGTGAACCAATTACATAACTATTGGAATGGAATTTTTGTCTATACTTGATGTATGTACTGTCCGATGTCTGGTTTAGAGTATTGAAACGGTATTTGTAGAATGTATTTCATAGTAAGGTAGCTTATGCTCGTGGTTTTGATTTAATTTAAATAGCTATATTTAAAGTGAAAATAAATAAAGTCAACAGATATATTAGAAATCAGACTATTTTCATTCTCTCCACTATAGCGACATCTAGTGAGCTTAAAATTATTTTCCTTCACTATAGTTTTCCTTTACGCTACTATTTTTTCGTATGTGCACCTGAGTAGGTATGTCAAGTGAATAATATCTATGGCATGAATTCCATCCACATTTAATTAAATGTTCACACACACTCTTTATCCCCGAAGGTGTAGAGGAGGTGCAGAGGTGCAGAGGTGCAACTAATACGCCTACATTTCGCCGTGTGAATTCCGTCCCATGATGTGATAGGGGGCGAGACGTAAACTAAATTAGGCACAAATTCCAGACTCCGGACTGACACAGAATAGAAAAGCCCAATATCATATTACAAGATTATAACTAAATGTGGACAATAGCCTAGTTGGGAATGGAACGGTCTGCTAAGACAATGTCTGGAGATTTAAAACCCAAGGCTTATACCTCTGACTTTTTAAAGTTACGTGTGTATTGTTTATCAATTATTGTTAACTTTGACGATGAAGGAAAACATCGTGAGGAAACCTACATACCTGAAAATTCTCCATTAGAACTTCGAGGATATGTGAAGTCTGCCAACCCGTACTAGGCCAGCGTGGTGGACTAAGGCCTAACCCCTCTCAGTAGTAGCAGAGGCCCGTGTTCAGCAGTGTGCAGAATATAATGCAGGGCTGATTGCAAGACTATATATACCCAAGTGAATTCTCGCATTGAGAGACTTAGAATACGTTATCAAAACATTACCTACTATAATTTTTCATACCGAAAACCTAACATTCCCTATATCACTTTCAAAACAAAGAACACAACGAAAAAATATTTCCAAAAGTATTACAAAACATAAACCGTGACAAACAAACGCTGCAAATATCAGTACAATATTGCAACAGTAAGGCACTATGCCAAATCGAAAACTGAGTTCAGTTGATAGCCCCTCCGTATCTAATACAACCTCCTCTATAGCGTCCTCCTTTGCAACTCTAATATGTGAAGGGACTTCGGTTTATTAGAATTTTATTTAAAAGCCAGTTTTTTGCGAGTTGTTGAGCTAAGATGCACTTTGACTCGCTAAGGTTTGTTCAATGCTTTAGCGCAATCAATAAGGCGTTAATTAATAATTGTACCCATCTAGGATGTTAAGGTGTCAATGCTTTAGAGCAATAAATAAGGCCTTAAATCAAACTAAAATCTATATGATTGAGAAATTTACACATAGTACGTAGATTAATGTACAGTCACCAGCATAAGTAGCTGAACAATTTCTAAATTTCAAATTTCATACTTTGAAATCTGCTCACAAGAATGAAAAAATATCTCGGCTATGCAAGCTAATCTAAACTAACTTAGCTGAGTTTTCGGTCTGCAACCCATCATCATCAGCCTATATTTTAGTCTACTGGACAATGCCTCCTCCAATACGCAACCTGCTGTACTTACACGAAGTCTGCAACCAAATTTTCGAGCTATGTCGTGGCTTCGTGGATTTGCTCTACGCTTCGTCTCTATTCATGCAATAATTAATGACATTACGTTAGTGTGGCCAGCATCATTCGATAAACGAGTTATAATAATTTGTTATTAATAAATACACACTCTCGTCTTTTATCCCCGAAGGGGTAAGTAGTGACGCAACTAGTGCACCCATTTTTCGCCATGCATATTCCGTCCCACAATGTGATAGGGGGAGAGCCCATCGCCATATCGGGTACAAACTCCAGACTCCTGATACTGAATAGAAAAACCCAATATCTCCTTACCCAACCCCGGAATCGAACCCGAGATCTCAGCTTTGCAGTAGTACTGTAATACAACTACGCCACCGAGGCAGTCAATACACACACAGACAGAGGTTTAATTTATAAATAATTTGGTATTTTTTTTGTCTCAGTCTAAAGGAACAAACTACCGATAGAGTCACGCTGAAGATATAATTGTCACTAACGTCCCATACTCCTTTCTCTTCCTAATTCTTATTCCTTTTTTTAAAGGGATCATCGCATCCGTAATTCGTTTGAAATTGTAATAGTCTGAATAAGTGATAGAGTTTGCTGCTCAGCATCATAATTAGTTCGCCGAGAGACCTACCTAGTCAAGAGTAATCATATTTCAACCCTAATATCTAAAAAAAACTCAGCTAATCGCTAAAAAAAAAGAGTCCTTTGAATACGGATAAATAGAGAATAAACACAACTGATAGCACCCGTGTCGGCCCACAAATGGCTACAGCGTGATAATGATAACGACAAGAATATTAAGGCAAACAAAACGAAACGTAGAAATAATTGGCGACGGGCGGGGCTGTACGGTCAGCGTAAACAATGCGACGCATTACGAAGGTAGATTAACAGAAAAAGCGGGGGTGAAATACGGCGGTGCTTGTAAATTTTCTTACCGGCTCCCCTCCGACGCGCGGGCACATCGACACTGTGCTGACATAAGTACGGTCGGCGGATGAAGCCGTTTCATTTTTATTTATTCAATTAAATAATTTAAATTCTTATTAAAATTAACTCAAAACACATTACACTATGGTACCTCTATATTATATATGCTATAAGCTTTTGGCCGCTGCATCGCCTACTTTAAATTCTATCTCTAGGATAAGAGTTCACCAATGGAACAAAAAAGGATAATGTATCTACCTATTAGTAAGAGAATTTGTCTCTACAAATTATTGTCTATATCAGTAAACTCTACTAATTTTACACTAATGCACACATTCCAATTATTTTTAATGCTGAAGTTCCTTTAATCGTAATATTTATGCACGAATCGATCATCCGCTTACTTAAATCGGTATACAAAGTAAAAAACACAAATCCAGGTGACGAGTTTTTCTGTGAACGGTACACTCATCTCCCGATTCGTCCCACCGAAAATTTTCGTTCGAGCCGTTTCTAAAGCGCCTTTTTTAATCTCTATAAATCAAATTTATGACTTGTGTAAGCTTTCTGTTTTATTTACCCTTTCATAATAATGTTCTACGTAGGGATGGTACGGTTTACAATGGGTTATTGGGTATTTCTATATACTCATGCCTTTTATTAGCAAAGGCATAGGCAGAGACGCAACTATTGCATGCTTATATTATGAGATAGTGCCAATATATTTGAGCATTAATTGGAATTTTGGGCAATTCAGATAATAAATGTATATCTATGCAAGCGCTGTGCTGTGCCACTAGGATCTTTGTAGTTTAGAGTAAGAGAGTGGTGTTGCTACCTTATAAGGACAGTAGAGAGATTTAGGTGGTGGCAGGATTATTGTATTCACCCGGATAGCGACCATCGTATCCAAGGTGTAAGCCCACCATAGTGGCCACGTGTATCGCGTTCCGGGACCAGCACATTCGGTTGCAAACATGCTGGCATAGTGTTGTCGTGTGTTGTGTGAGGTGTAATCTTTTGTCAGTCGACGCTATCTAGATCTTACTTCACTTAACGTCAGGTGCAGTGGGGTCAGTAGGCCAAGCACATATAAAAAAATTATATAAAATCGACAGGGTGACAACCCCACACTTAACTAAGGCAGAAAATGATTTAAGATCCTCGATTACTTGTTCTAGCATCTAACTTTTCAAAGTGCACACGTGAATGTTTACTGTTATACATCACAAAGGTAATATCACAAAGGTAAAAATGCTCCTGAAAGTATGCTTTATACAAAAATGAACAAAATTAAGGCGGTCCACACGCTTTCGAACAATATCCGCTAACAAACGCGTCATAACAAGACACTGAACTTTGTAATATGTTTCCTTGCTTTTTTGGAGATCCGCAACTAATGGAAAACCTTTTAGAATACATATTAATATAATTACCGCTTTCAAAAATGTTCTAATTGCAATTCGCACTTACCCGATACTGAATATCAAGACTGCTCATTAAGAATTGAGCTACCACCAAGCATTTTAAATTACTTATAGTATATTTATACTTTCGTCACCTCAAGATATAAGATGTTGAGTCTTATCGCCTTAATTTCATTGATTATGTCCTTCAAGCTCAACAGTGTTCGCAAACTGCTTGGCAGCTGAAATCGATAATAGTAGAAAGTACTCCCGCATGCGACAGATTTATTAACTAGTAATGTTATAAAATTGATGTATGCTTGTAAATGATATTCAGTTACATTAAGATAAGAATTTCAATACAGATAACACGGGCAAAAGTAATAACATAAAAATATAGTCGCAACCTAAACCGACACTAACTCATAAATCATTTCTCAAACTTACAACCGCTATGTCTCTCGCAACATGGAAAAATGCAACAATTTTCGTATGCTATATATTCATCAACAAAATGAATTACAATCATTAGAAGTATATTACATACAACATTTTAATGTTCATGGTATATTTTTTTACATATTGTTACTCAAATACAGAACCCTCACCGCTAAACAGCTAAATCAGCACCCGCCATTCGGCGTTCATAGCTAATAACAAAATAAAAACGGTTCCTTTGACGAGAGCTGCCCACTCGTTACGTCCGCAACACAAAGCCAACGATTAACTACAAAAACGCGCCAACTGTTAAACCAGGGGGAGCGTGGGGTTGTAGGGAGGGGAGGTCGCGTACAGAAATGCAAATATGAAATATGAAAATGAAGATGGTGAGTAATAAAAGTGATATACTGGGCTCCGTAGAGCCATTCCGACGCGGGTAGTCTCGTCTCGTCAGTATTATGCTGGGCGGTCCATCATGCCTTGACAGTGTTCATGGGCGCCTCCTTGGGGGTGCCGGGGGCCCGAGCTGGGGGAGAATGGGGTGGACGGGTCACAGATTTATTATTTCAATGTTGACGCCCGATGGGTTGTTATCGGTGTTGCATGGTCCGCATGTGCAATGCGTTTTCTTTGGGGTTTAATGTCTTTTATGGATCTGGCTTGCTAGGTTTGGGGGACATGTGATTCTCTTACGTTAATGTTTTGTTATATAATTCTTATCATTGTCCAAGGACCTTACTAACATAAGTATTTATTTGTTGCTTGTAATGAGTTTTTATCTCCGTAAGTTCTCAAATAACTTGACGTATCACGTAAAATATGGATTAGCATAGAATTACACATCGATCGTCGTTCATATTAGTTAGTTTCATAATGATAATAATCAATAACAGTTATCAATATCCTACCTATTACTTGTCCTTATGAAATTTTGGAATCAGTTTACAGTATCAAGAATCGAGAATTCAAAATAACTTCTAGACCTGTACACCACGTCCTTAGTCCTGAAACAACATTAAAAACCCTAATGGTAAACATAACAACAAACTGAAATACATCTAAAGACCCCATTTATACACGTAACAAATCATGTAAAAGCTAAGGTGTGCGCTAAAATTTTTAATTAACATAAAACAGCTTAAGCGGTACGGTCAGCATGAAAGTACGGTCAGCGTGAAGGTACGGTCAGCAGCGTGGCCGGGTCTAATCGACCCTCCTGATACCGCCCGGCGCCGATACTGTGCGGTACTGCACGCAAAAAAGGTTGGCATATGTTAGTTGAGGGGATAATTTTTGCTTTGATTTTTTTGCATGTATTTGTGATACTACATTGATTTTTACACACACACACACACACACTCACGCCTTTTATCGCCGAAGGGGTAGGCAGAGGCGCAACAAGTGCACCCACTTTTCGCCGTGCGTATTCCGTCCCATGATGTGATAGGAGGCGAGCCTATCGCCATATCGGGCACAAATTCCAGACACCGGGCTGATATTAAATAGAAAAACCCAATATAACTTTGCCCGACCTGGGATCGAACCCAAGACCTCAGCATTGCAGTCGCACTGTAATACAACTACGCCACCGAGGCATTCGTGTTCTTTTTTAAAAAATATTTTAAATAAATAAATTATGAAACAGTTGCACAAGTTTAAAGAGTAATATTTGAACTTTATTTATAACTTAATCAAATATGACATTTCTCTTAAAATACAGTACTACATTTGACTTCTATTATATTAATACTGCCATAATTTGTTAATTTAATAATTACAAACTTTGAAAACCTTGACACGCGACCTTCTTATCATTCAACAATATAATATCTCGAATTTAAGACATGCTTCATTTTATTATCGTGCTTGATAACGTTTCTTTATATCCCTTCTCATTAAAACTAACTAAAAAAAGAAACACATTTCTTTCTAAAAAGGTTTTTTATTCTGTCGGTACTAGCGGTACTCGGTAGGTACCGTTAGCAAAGCCGGGAGATGTTTACGCGCGGCTCGGTCGCGTACGTCACCGCGACAATGCGCGGCGACACCGCCGCCCAACACATATACCGGGCAAAAATCTGCACTATCTTTATGTAGAGTTGGTTTATTTTATAGTGAAGCTGATGGTAAATGATCATTATGGCTCATAATAATGAGCACAAAATCAGGCGAAAAAACAATGCTTAAGAAATTGATTCATTAAAATTGTTCTTAATGCTTACTTATATAACTTTAATTAGGAGTTTTAGGAACATGAAATATTGCACCCGAGTTACTTATGGGTGATCACTCAAAATGGATTTTTGTAAATTGATCCAAAGGGATTCAATTACATATTTAATTTAAAAAAAAAATGATGCCCTCGATGATCTTTTATTCTACTTTGGTTGTTAAATGTAAATAATAGTATCGAATTTCGATAAAGCCGAATCATGCTATTCTAAAATGGGTACGTCTCATATAATGCCAGGATTCGAAAATTGGATATCAGAGTTCAAAGGTCTGAAATATTTTTTTTGATGTTGGATGTGTTTTATGGGACGTTCATTTCTTGTGCCTAATATAAGGATTCAGAAATGTAAGACCCGAGGTAACAAGTTACAGATCTGAAGTCAAGATATTATGTCGGAAATCGGATTTGGAAGTCGAATGTGTTATGTGGGGCACCGCATGTCCGATGACTAAAGCCAAAATTCTGAGGTCAGAAATTACAGAACTCCGAGACTGAAGAGCTTTATTTGGAATAGGTACCCAAACACAAATACTCTCGAGTTAACCAACTAGTTCCTGTAGACGAAAATTCGTTGTCAGATTGGAAACCACAGAGCTACGATGTTTCGTGTACACCACACGATGACTGTCTAATATACCCGACTATGTAACTGGATATGACAGCAGTTGGCCAAGTAAACAGTACATAATAACATCCTAAGGATCTATAACCCAATCTCCTATCTACAATAATGTAGTAGACTGTAAGGTATAAAAACCTGTTATACCTTAGTCTTACAAAACAAAGGAAGGCATGTAAATTCGTTAACTAATAAAATTAAATGTAGTCTCCTTGAATCCGTATCTGGCCCGTGCTTAGGCTAACAATGTCCAGGGTCGCATAACATCAGACGTCGGGGGGCGGACTCAGTGTGTTAAATACACGAGGGCAGCGCGGACTAAATACCTGAGAGCCGAATTAAGGGGAATAGTACGTCATTAGCGGAAATTATAAAAGAATGTTATAAAAAAAGAAAACTATTTTTAAAATTTGAACAATTTTTAAATGTGATTTACGCAGAATAATAATTATAGTCATTTAAAATAGTTTTCTTTAATTTTTTAAATATGTAGCTAATCATAAATGAAAACTTTTTCACACAAGCAGATACGGTTTTTTTTATAAAAGTGTACCTATGTTATTTACGAAAAATATTTTTGGAAATATTTTTTCGGGATTCCAAATTATAAAACAGTCAGTTTCAACAGCAGATTGTGTCATATGTCTATTTCTTTTTTTCAACCTTCCAACCCATCCTACCATATCCCTCCATGATCATCAAACCCCGTTAATGAGCACAACCATCCCCTTAACCAAGCGCTGACCGCAAGCCGGTGGACAAAAACTGCAAGGCTCTGTACTATGCTTGCCTGAATTATAACAGCTTTGCTTCTCTAAACACATATTAAATTTCAGAGAGATCTCGCTTTTTGCCCGAGATACCGGGGACTTTGCGGTTCTGTTATTTACTTGCAAGTTATCTTTGTGGGATGAAGAAAGTATTTAGGCATCTTTAGACCAATATTTATATGGTTTCGGACGAAAATATTTTTATGGGTACAAGCAGATAAGATACGCAAATATAATACAAATGACGTAAGAAGACAGTTCTCTATATTATCAGAATTATGTTATTCAGTCTACTGTATTTTGACTGACTGACTCAGGATCATGAGTCATTCCTATAATTTTCTATTAGTGTCACTCCCTGCCCGCCAAATTGTCATAATTGGCTTCTCTGAACTTTGTTAGAAAATAAGCTATTCAGTTAGTTTGATACAAACTACGTATGTATCCAAACTCGGCTCAAAAATTCCATCGAATGGAATTCCATTACATTAGCTGGAATCGCATAACTCAAACAGTATCAGCAGTAACTTACGATACTAACGTAACACTCATAGATTGACGTTCAACTGCCTCTGTAAGGGAACGAACAGTACGGTAACTATACGCACGCATGCTCACGCCTTTTATCCCCAAAGGGGTATGCAGAGGCGCAACTAGTGCACCCACTTTTCGCAAAGCGTATTCCGTCCCATGATGTGATAGGGGGCGAGCCTAGCGCCATACCGGGCACAAATTCCAGACTCCGGGCTGATACTGAATAGAAAAATCCAATATAACTTTGCCCGACCCGGGGATCGAACCCGAGACCTCAGCCTTGCAGTCGTACCGTAATACAACTACGCCACCGAGGCAGTCAGCAGGCAGTTACGGTAACTATAATAAGTGTCTAATATCAAACTATAGTAATGTCAATCTTCACCGTAAATTAAAATCCTATGAAGATAGATTAACTCACTTCAATATGCCATCATTAGAACGAAGACGGAAAATAAGCGATTTCGTTTATCTCTTTTAAATAATGCATTCGAGAATTGATTCTTCTTCTTTACTATGTTATTTAAATATTAATACTAATCTAAGATGTCGCAAGCCCAATACTTTCTCCCTTAAAGTTTATCGTAATAATACTTCATTCAATAATCCCATTATACGTATGTGCAGACAATACAACGAGTTAAGCAAAAATAATCCTGATTTAGACTTATTTAACAATAATATCAACTCTTACAAACGACAAATTCACCATATCCTTAAAGATTCTCCTTAAGATATCTCATAAGCATCATATAATACTGTATATTTCAATGTTACTTATTACCCTATTTACATAAAACCTATTCAACTTTGTAAAGTGTAACTTTACTTATTAGGTAATTATTTATTACTTTCTGGAACACATGTTTTGGGTTATAATTATTGTCCAGCAATTTGTTTTATATATTATGTTTGAAGCATAGTTGATTGTAACCTGTTTTGTGTTTAATAAATAAATAAAATAAATAAAATTAATACAAACATACGTTATACATAGCCTGTACATATTTTTAGTATAGATTGACATTTAAAAGTGAATTACAAAATATTCTCGCAAACATTGACAATTTATAATACTAGATATTTATGTAAAAGTTTGTGAAGATGTTTTGCTGTTTGTTAGAGCATGAACGACATTCACAAAAAATACCAATTACCTAAACAATAATTCCGAAAATGATTTCCCACAGCGAGAGTAAGCCAATAATTTAAATAAATTACTTATTCATTTTCAGTTCCACTTAAAAACTAAATTGTATTGATTCTTTAAAAAAAAATATCGCCATACTACTAACATCATATTCCGTTCGACGTGCGCGGGCGCATATCTTGCGGGAATGTTTACAGTTCCCGTACATCGCACCAACAATGGCCCGGATCGGCTCGTTCGTTCGTATAAATCCATCATTGGTAACGTGTAAAGCACTACATATTTTGATGCTAGATTTAAATCGTGAAACGTGTGAGATCGTAGTAGAGGGCCATGAGTAATGGTATTTTTCGGACATTTCATTCGCAGTTATACACACGATTTGTTTGAAGGGTTATAGCCAATGTAGTTACTCATGATGACAAGCGTAGTTCATTGTCATGCATAGCATTGCAGTTCAAAATCCTGCTTGTCTTATAGATAATTATGACATTTACCAGCATAAGCAGTAGCTCCAAGCGTGCGATTTACTAGTCTCATCATTGAATTTTTGAGAAATCTTACTCAAAATTGATTTCCGGATGACCTGCGTAAAATCTAAATACAATTTAAGTACTTGACCATGGAACGGAAAGCATATCACAACCACGCTGCCACTAACCCAGTAATACTCAAAATGATCTATAAATGCATTATACAAAGGTTGAATGTCGGGAATGTCTCACTTTACCGGTGCATGATGGTGACCACATGGCTAGTACAGTTGTTCCAGTGTTTACATTGAAACCGCGAGAGATCTCCGCACAATTCGTCATCGAGATAATGAATCCCTCATCGGGTAGCGCGGCGTAGACACACGACACTCGTAGAATTGGCAGCTTTGTTTAATCTAAACTGTGTTTTATCCGCTAGACTCGAAGAGTCTCAAAAACTATTTATTGAAATGAAATGAAATAATTTATTCGAACCCATAAAATGTTATACATTATTATTAGATAGTATTAATTATTTATTATACATCAAAATAAGATTTAAAGGGAAGCGATTTGCTCGTCTGTACGTAAGCGTAACAGTTCACTAACAGTGGTAACATTAAGAGGCCGTATCTAAAATTTCAACTCTTTCAGCCGTGATTTAAAAAAAAATCTGATCTGTTTAATTTCTAATACATCATCGGAAAGAAATTGTGTTGTACGGAGACTCAAACATGTTGCCGTTTTCAATCAAAATCGTGCTTTAAACTAACTAACAAAAATTACTGTTTATTGGTATGAAAGTCGCCTTAATTATGAAAGAGTCAATTTCTGTATTTTCAATGTGAAATCAAACAAAATGAAAGTGTTAACGTAGTGGAATTTTCGATAATATATGTCCAAAAGTAATGCCGAATGTAAGTAAACTCAGTGTTTTTTTCTGAAAATAAAAATACCGCTATAAGCTATACGTCTTATACTATTAGTGTGAATAAAATTATATTAATATATTTACAAATAAATAACTAAACAGAGTCGTAAAACTTTTGATATATTAGAACACGCACTTCGCGCGCTAGCCAGTGGCACGTACCACAAATAGAACAGTCTCAAAATAGTATTTTCATGTCACGTCATTCCGCAAATTGCAATCACTTCTGTATATTCCTAGTTCTATATTCCATATGAAAAGCACGCATCCCGATGACTCCGGCCGCTGAATCTCACTGAACCGTATCAATCTGCGCCGGCGCAGCTAGCCGGGCCGTTCATATCAATGCCAATTATACTGACGTATGGAATTTGAACGCTTGTCAATCAAACAGGAACCATGGATTTGAATGTGCACCGGATTCGTAATTTGATTGATAGATCACAACGTGCGAATACAAATAAACTTTCTAATATTCCACAGTTTCTGAGCACTCGTTGATTTTTTTTCCGGTTGATGCCCAACACTGAACGATTGGAACTCAGGCTGCCGATAGATCTTTTTTTGTATTGCAGTTGATTAACGAGACGAGCACGAGGCTCGCCTGGTAAGCAATACAACCGCCCATAAACAGTAGCAATAACACACAGAACATTAAATTGCGAAATACTCCACTGCGCTCGTTATGACGTTAAGTCGCATAATACCCAGTAATTGCTCTGGCTCCAATGTCCTTCAAACCAGAATATAACAGCGCATGCAAACTTATGCTTGGCGGTAGAAATAGACGTTGCAATTCTAAGTACCACGTCCACGTTCAAGTTCACGACTGGGTAGTCGAGGGTTAGTACGAAAGTTGGTGCGCAAATCATATAACTTAGCTGAATTCTTTTAAATTAAGAATACACAGACGATATCAACAGTTTTATATCATAATATAAAGTCGTATTTAGCTTGATAATATTTCTGCGTAAAAATATTTCACTCAGACTGCGATTCTAATGCTCGGGACGATTCATTACATTAATTAAAGATCTCATTTGAATAACGGCAGATATAAAAATGCAACGAGCATAAATCCAGCCGACGAGCAATGGCGTCACTTGATAGTATAGCCTAACGAGGAAAATAAAAACCAGCTGGGGGGCGCCTCTTTTGCTTTTTAGTCTGATAGTTAATGTTCTCAGTACAAGAAATTAGTTCCAAATTTTACCACAGCTCGGCATCTGATGGTTAAAGTGGTATGCGGTCCAGGTAGAGATGATTACCCGTCGCCAGTCGACACAATTATACCGGCTTTTTGGAAATTGAATATACACAGACTGATCCCGTAACCGAACACACCTACGTGAGCATGGTACTGCCCACTGCTGAGCCCGGGCCTCCTCTACAACTGAGAAGGTTTAGGCCTTAGTCCACCACGCTGGCCTAGTGCGGGTTGGCAGACTTCACTTACGATCGAAATTCCTATAGAGAACTTCTCAGATATGCAGGTTTCCTCACGATGTTTTCCTTCACCGTTAAAGCGAGCGATTATTCACAAAGAATACACACATAACTTTTTAGAAAAGTCAGAGGTGCGTGCCCTTGGGTTTTGAACCTACGGACATTCGTCTCGGCAGCCCGTTCCACTCCAACTAGGCTATCGCCGCTTTTTTGTTTTTTTTTCTTACCCTTATCCAACAGTAATGTAGTGTCGGAGATCCAAAGATATTACACTCATACTGCAGATTGGATTAGAGTTACTTTTACTGAGCTCATTTTGACGTTAACCCTATAATAATGGTCACTATCCAAAACGGAACAAATACGACAAATCAATTTACGAAAAATACTTTAATGAAAAACAGAACCAAATTAAAATATATAATGACGTGTTTCAATTAAACATAATAATTACAGTAGACCGGTGTGGCGGGGTGTTGCGGGACACGGTGGAGGGATGGAAGGGGGGTACAAACGTTTAACAACCGCAATCAAACACACTTGCACATTAAATACAATTCATTATCAACAAAAATGAGCTTATATTTATTTGTGAACGCATGTGCATGGCAAGGAGCCGCACTACGTGAGTGTGTCGGTATCTTGTCATAGTGCCTTTGTTATATGTTATTAGTGGACTTAAAAAATAACTTAATGACATGAGGATGTCACAAAGGTAACATCACTGTCTCAAAGAAAGTAATTGAGGGTATTTATGGGCAATAGAGGTTGCCTAATAACAATCCTGATAACCCATTTGCTCGACTGGTGGCATACACTATTCAATGAGGCCAGTCTTGGGATTAGCCGGCTTCAGAAAGATAGGCATATCTCTGAGGTCCGGCTTGGGATGCAATGTCTCTATGTCACTATTCCATTTGTACTATACTGTATCATAGATATTAAAATGCACTAGAATCTCGAAGTTATCGTTTAATCGATCACAGGGTGAGTTTCGTAAGGTCCGTTACATTAAAATAAATTTTACTTAGAGATCATCTCACCAACACCACCATACCAACCCTATACCTATATTGCCCACCGCTGAGCACGAGCCTCCTCTACTACTGAGAGGGTTTAGGCCTTACACCACGCCGCGCTGGCCTAGTGCGAGTTGGCAGACTTCACATACCTTTTTCTTTATGGAGTTCTCAGGTATATAGGTTTCCTCACGACGTTTCCTTCACCTTTAAAGTGAACGATAATTGATAAACAATATTACACAGATAACTTCGAAAAATCAGAGGTGTGTGTGCCTAGGGGATTTGACCCTGCGGACATCCATTGGACGATAGCCTAGTCCGTTCCATTCCCAACTAGGCTATCATCCACTTTAGAGATCATCTAAAACCCAGTAAATAAAGAGTTTTTATATAGTTATTTATTGAAGCTCGTCTCAACATGTGCAATGGCAAGGCATATCTCGCCCGCTTTGACGTATATGTGCCTTTTGCCAGGTCTTCAGAAGAAGATAATTGCTAGCAATCATAGAGCTGTCTAAATGAAGCTTAAAAGTTGATAAAGTGTGCCTTTTTAAAAATAATATAATGTTAAATATTTTTTGAAGTCTTAAGGACGAAAAAAAATCAATACATAGTAAACAAAAAGTTGTGCGTGCCCTGGAGCGAGCACGCCGCAGACGTCAAAACAATGCGATCGCGAGGGTCGGCCGCGGCCTGTCATTTACCACAAAAACTAGATAAAACCGATTAAAATCGAGTGCCACTACTGATTCCAACGCATTGTCCACGCTCGCAAATATATTTCGCTATTTGTTTAGTGTGTACTTTGAAGAATTATTTACACATTACTAATTGAGATTTTAATTTACGCTGGCATATTTGCAGTTCAAATTTGGATAACGTTAACCCCCATTGATAATAAAGTTGATCGCGTTAGTCGACATCAGTCTATTTTGTTGCGTCGCGCCGTGGTATTTATTGCAGATGTCGGCATTAGCTGTGCATAGCTTAATAAGCAGCGTGGATAACAACAAACTTCACATAGGTTGCAGGGTAGTGTCCGAATAGGCTGGCAAAATTGTCTCGACTTGCGATGGACAATCATCTCTCGTTAATCGATGTTCTATTTCGACAAAACTTGACTTACCATCAGGTGCAGTGGTATAACTTTGACGGGCCTGGTTAAAAAAAGGTTATTTATTTTATTTTATATATTTAATTCAGATTACATAATCCATATATATTAAAAATCAAATTAACAAGATATCAACAACTTATTAGCTACTACATTAATTAATTGTTATGTCACATTTCCCAGAACTACTTTCATCCAATAATTTTGTTATTATGGTCATTTAGTTATACAAACTAGGCTTAGTCTATGCCTGCTTTCAAAGAACACACATATTATTGTTACGGTTTGCAGTACATTTTACAAAGCGATACTTCTAGTCAATATTACGACACGTAAAATTGATTTTGAGATGTAGAACGCAAAGCATTTATGTATTGCTATTCGAAAAAGGAGATATCCAGTTCCTGAACGGTTAACAAATGGACCTGAAGGCTTCATTTTTGTGGCAGTTTGTATTTTATTACACAGGGATAAGCGTTTATTCATGTTTCAAAATCATAGTTAACATAGTCATTTTAATGTTTTTAATGCAGCACCCTTTTTCACTTTAATGTAACTAACGTTGTGAAAGGTGTTAATAGGAGACTATTAACAATTGTTTTTTTTGGTGGAAGCCCCGTTGCCTTGCCTACCTTGGACCTGATAAGCTGCATGCTCGGACCATTGTTTAATCGCCGAATATCAAAGCAGATACGTACAAATAGTTTACCATACTTTATATATACAAATGATAGCACTATTTGGACTTCTGAGCAACGACTTATATGTAATTACAAAAAAATCCGCAAAGATTATCTACACAACAATTTAAAGTAGTTTTTTTGTTGGCCTCGTTTTCCTTATAGCGCCTTATATACTATTGGTTTATTGCAGTTGAATGACGAGACGAACATGCCGCTTGACTGGCGGTAAGCGATACGACCGCCCATAAACAATAGCAACACCATACTCTTTTCTTCTTTTCTTCAGCCTTTAGACGTCCACTGCTGAATATAGGCCTCCCCCAAAGATTTCCAGAACAACCTGTCAGAAGCGGCCTGCATCCAGCGGGTTCCTGCGACCTTTACAAGGCCGTCTGTCCACTTTGTAGGAGGACGACCCACGCTGCGCTTACCGTTACGTGGTTGTCACTCGAGAACTTTTCTACCCCATCAGTTGTCAGTTCTACGAGCACACACATAACACCATATAGAACTATGAATTAAGAAGTACTCCTCACTGCTCTCGTCATCCTGAGACATAAGATGTTAAGACTCAAAATGACCAGTAATTACGCTGGCTACAATGTCCTTCAAACCGGAATACAACAGAGCATGCACAGTGCACATTGTTGGTTGGGACTAGAAAGAGACATTGCAGTGGTACGTATATGGTGACCTACCACCTGTAGCCATGCTCTATATACTTTATGCACCTTATATATTTTAAGCACATTGAATTCTTTCGGGGAATTATATAATGCCAGCACCCGGCACTGGTTTACTGGTGGTAGGTCTCTCATTATGTAAGAGGCCGTCTGGGTGGGTACCACCGCAATGTCTATTTCTACCGCCAAGCAACAGTGTGCATGCACTGTTGTGTTTCGGTTTGAAGGACATTGTAGCCAGTATAACTACTGGACATAATGAGACTTAACATCTTATGTCTCAGGGTGACGAGCGCAGTGGAATGCCACACAGTACTTTGTAACTCAAGGTGCTGGATGGTGTTGCTACTGTTTATGGGTGGTCGTATCGCTTACCATCAGGCGAACGGCATGCTCGTCTCGTCATTAAATGCAATAAAAAAAAAAAAAAAAAAAAAAAAAAAAAAAAAAAACCCGAGATACTCATGATACCTTAATTTATATCTACAAGGCGAGCCTTTTAAATTATAATATTATACTTTCAGCGCCTTATATATTTCTGGTGCCTTATGTACTACTCCGGCACCATCGACGGCGACTACAGAAACAGTAGCCTTAAAAACGATGGCATAATATACACAGATGCCTTTTATTACAGAAAAAAAACCCAACAGTATTATCTTAAATCTAAATATTTAATTAAATTACCCATTAGCAAATCCAGTGACAGCCCTATCACAGACAAATGAAAACAACGCCGGTGACAATTCAAAATGGCCGCGCAATACGCCGTTCATTATAATTATTATCGCGAACAATAAAATCGGTTCTCGTTCTAAATTTTCGCGGCCAAATTTATTTATTTATTGCTTTTATATTATGTCTGTGTGTATATCATTATGTCATGCCGTACGGGAGATAATGCAAAATTTTGTTGGTTAGGAAAACTGTGGAGTGGGTTGAGTTTTGTTTCGTGCGCTGCTAACATGTTTAGAGGTGTTGTGGAGATGGATGTTGTAGACTTGTGATATGAATATTTTAAAATGCTTTACCTATATATTTAGATATTGTTTAACAGAAAGGCACGGAATCCAAAAGACAAAAAGAAGTTTATGAGGATGAAGAAATCAAACTGAAAAAAAATATTCTTATTTGACAACAAAAATAATATAACATGTCAACGAAAAAAATATTTAAGATTATGGATTGGAAAAACAGACACGAATAGCCTTAGAATTTATTGTCAGATATGTCGCTAGACTTGCTCCTATCACATTATTAGATGCATATATTCTCAGTAAACTGTAGATGATAAACAAAATATGACAGACGACTTGATAAAAATCGCAGGAACACCGCGCCGGGTGCAGGCTGCTATTGATAGGTCCATCTGGAAATCTTTAGAGGAGGACTTTGTTCAGCAGAAGATTTTATATTGCCGATGATGATGATGATGAAACTGTAGATGCATTAATTGCAACTCCGTTTTCAGGTGCTTACAAAAAAAATAACAGCCCGCGACGTCTCCACACCTCTCACGTGCCGCCGAAGCCCGGCAGCGTCGAAGTGTGCCATAATGAGAGCCATCACAATAATTCTCCACATGACAATGCTGTAAATGCGTTTGATTCATGCCCGCTTTCACAGCGTTATCGTTTCCAGCGCATCGGGGATATTTTGGAAATGCTACCGTTATGTGGGTGCATATTTTCCTTTGAAATATGGTTTTGATCAGCCTAAAGGTGGAGGACAAGGTATTTGGGTACTGGATATATTTTATCCAAGACTGGTTAGTCATAATATAAATAGAGCAACACCGGTCCAAGTCACTCCTACGAATCGCGGTACGCAGATCTTTATTTGATTCAATTACAACTTTCACCAATGTAGTGTTTGTTAAAAATAACATCTAAAGTCTCAGGGTAATCAGCTCATAGAAATACACACACACATACTCACGCCTTTTATCCCCGAAGGGGTAGGCGGAGGCGCAACTAGTGCACCTAATTTTCGCTGTGCGTATTCCGTCCCATGATGTGATAGGGGGCGAGCCTATCACCATATCGGGCACAAATTCCAGACTCCGGGCTGATACTGAATTGAAAAATCCAATATCACTTTGCCCCACCCGGGGATTCAACCCGAGACCTCAGCATAGCAGTCATACCGTAATACAACTACGCCACTGAGGCAGTCATAGAAATACAAAACAATGTAATTAAAATTTCTGGGTGGCTTTATATTCTCTTTGCAGCAGCTGCGCAAAGGATCAATGTTTCAAAAGAAACCATTAAACCTAGCGAACAAGGATCCTCCAGTCATAAAGCTGTCAACCACCCACATCAGGACCGCTGACGTGCCCAAAACTTATCCGGGTTCTTCAGACACCTTGCCATTAAGGCCCTAATGACTGGCTCTAAATTGGCCATAACTCAGGCTGGGCGGTAAATAACCGGGCGCGTTGATAAGGGCCCGCTGACTTGTCCCGGGCCGTCCGGGATGGTCCATCTTAGTTTACACCCGGGATTTATGGAGACACCAGTTTATGGTGAGTTTCTGAATTTAATCTTGTTGTTACTTTTTTAACTAATGTTGACTTATATTGTTGTCTTTCTAAGATTCGCTGACATTCAATGGAGCATATTGTGATTTCGTGCTGTCGATCTTGGATTACAGGAATGCAGCTCAAATTTCAAGGTGGAATAGTTAAAAAAAAATATTACGTACTATTATGCCTACACCTATTGGGACAAAAGCGTGACGTGTGTTTTTGTCATCAATTCCTGAATAGCATGCCTAGTATAGTGATCGGCGAAAGCAGATGCCGCAGGTTCGATTCCCTTGCCGAGAAAGTACGATCGATAAAATGTAGGATCTGCAAATTCTTCGTTCTTCTTCGTTGTTGTTTTTTTATTGATTTTTTAAGATTTATTTTAGACCGGAGTCAGGAATATTATTAATAATATCGCTGTAGTGGATTTATGGGTAAGTTAAATTAGAAAATATGTTTTTGCTTGAAATCAGTGAATATACAAACATTATTATAATTATCGATTTTGGCATTACAACGCCATCTATGAGTTTAATATGTCATTTTCTTCTACGTAGCTCTGACTTGATTACAGATGTCGCAGGTGACGCGTCATAATAATATTCATAATAATATAATAAATTTAATATTCTATTTTATAGAATAAGCTAATTATTTTTATTTGTGATATCTATGTGGTAGTTATATAGGTGCAACTCAGTCGCTCGCAATCTGCCTATTTGAGTAGGAAATCAATAAAAGTATAAATCCGTCCTCGCATTTTATTGATTACACAGCAGTAACTAAATTGTTGTCCCCGTCGTGTTTCTCGATTACATCATAAATTTTTAAAAGTTTTTATTTATAAATATTAAAATATCGATACATTTGACTTGGGCATAATTATATCGATAGATGGCAGTGTACTTCCTCGGTGGCGTAGTCGTATTAGGTTACGATTGCAATGCTGAGGTCTCGAGTTCGATCCCCGGATCGGGCAAAGTGATATTGGATTTTCCTATTCAGTATAAGCCCTTAGTCTAGAATTTAGGCCCGATATGGCGATAGGCTCGCCCCCTTTCATATCATGGGGCGCAATACGCACGGCGAAAAGTGGGTGCATTAGTGGCGCCTCTGCCTACCCCTTCGGAGATAAAAGGCGTGAGTGTGTGTGTGAAGTGTACCAAAATAATTTCAAACTAATCCTACTCCAACAGACTTTAGTTTAACAAAGTTTCCCGACAACCTTTAAAACAATAACATAAAACCTCCCAACTAACAGACACAATTCCAGTGCAAGATAAATATAAACAAAGCTTTCCAACAAAGCCTATCAATCGTCATAACCAAAATCAAGCTTTCACAGTTGAAAGAAGCAAACAGTTATCAAAACAGCGTCGCACCAAAATTAGCAATTACTTAGGCGAAATCTCATCGACCGCGCAGTTATCCTCCGCTCGTAACTCGCGTCTAACTGTTATTGCTATCATTTTGCTGTTGATTTAAACAAGACGTTACCGTCGCTGGTGTTTCGATGCGAAAGTATATCAAAGTACGCGGTGAGATATAGGGGGTTTTATCAGGGTTTTATAGGACCAATTATTTGCTTGATGTAATTTTTTGAGAGGCTCGTTACAGTGGGAGATATATTTTACACACTCTAATCTGTAACCACTTATTCGAATAATAGCAACGCTAATGAAATCAGATATAAACGCAGTTTATGTTCATTCCACTTCACTCCTAGTATTTTATTATTGCAATTGATTGATGCGACGACCATGCCGCTCACCTGATGGTAATCGATGTATCCGCCCATAAACAATAACATCATATAACATACCATACCAGCCCTGTACTATATACTGCCTACTGCTGAGCACGGACCTCCTCTACAACTGAGAGGGTTAAGGCCTTAGTCCACCACGCTGGCCTAGTACGGGTTGGCGGACTTCTCATACCTTCGAAATTCTGAGAACTTCTCAGGTATGCAGGTTTCCTCACGATGTTTTCCTTCACCGTTAAAACGAGCGATAATTCACAAAGAATACACACATTACTTTTTTTTTTACTCCATTTAGAACTTTGAATTACAAAGGACTGCGTGGCATTCCACTGCGCTCGTCACCCTGAGATAGATGATAAGTAACATAATGCCCTGTAATGAATTGCAAAAAATAATGTTTCATAACAATCCGTTTGAAATTAAAGAAAATAATAACGATTCTATCAAGTCATATTTTGCAAAAATACAAATATTTCAACAATAAACAGAAAAAACACAAATAAAACGACTAAATAATATATTTTCTAGTTTAGGTATACCAAGTCCTATAAAACAAAATACACGTATCAAAACTACCTCATCACCCAAAATAGGGTAAGTTTTACCGGACAGATCTCAGCAGCGCCCATAAAAACCCGCTTTTAAACTATCGACTACACCCTGTCCCCCTCCCTGGATTACGCAGGACAAGGGGGGGACATTTACTCCTGACATTTGGAGTATTTATTCGCATAATAATAATTCCTCAACGCGTCGGCGGGCGCCTCGTTAAGAGTTATGGCCGGGGAGACACCTTCGAGGTGATAAGAGGGCGTTGGTGTTGTGTGGATACGCCTTTAGGGTTTTATAATAAACATAATGTACCATGCTGTATATAAATGGCCAATTCGTATGGTATATCCATTAGTTCAAAAAAACCCCCATCAATTTTCTTATCCCAAATCCTTTTATTTAAAACGCCAGCACTGCCATATTTCTTTCTACAATCGAAACGAGATGTAAACATTCTATCATCGACTTATCGAGATAACTATCTGCTAGATTACCAGCTTCTGCAATAAAATTAAATGTAACTACTCCAATAATTGCATATACCCACCACCACCACCATACCAGCCCTGTATTATATACTGCCCACTGCTGAGCACGGGCCTCCTCCACAACTGAGAGGGTTTTAAGCCTTAGTCTACCACGCTGGCCTAGTGCGGGTTGGCGGACTTCACATACCTTCGAAATTCAGAGAACTTCTCAGGTATGCAGGTTTGCTCACGATGTTTTTGATTACATATACACTACCCCTTTTATACACAAATATCAGGACATGTCCACCCTAACCTAGCGCGTCGTCCACCGTCTAAAGATTAAGGCATTAAACGGCGCAAGCTGTGTCCTCAGACGTCCCCCGATATTGTACACCCTACAGCACTGGCCACACACCACTGGATGTGATATGTCTTAATTACAACATGGGGTGATGTTACTGCGAATTTTTGCAGACGTGTTCCAGATTGGGCGCATATATACGTTTTTTTTATGGAATAGAGAACGAATTCTTCAAACGTATATGTAATAGAAAACTCGACAATCTAAGAAATGCGTCATCTAGAACTCGAATTTAAAAACTACGTACCAATGGGCTACTTCTGTGACATGAATTCCGAGTTGTTCCTTTCGTGGTCAGGTAAAGTTAAGACTTTTTTCACGCTGGCCAATTGCTAGCGAATTGACAGCGAAGCGAAGGCTTTACGCGCTTGTCCAGTGTAATAAAATTGTCAACTTTACTTAAATACATACTTACATACATACAATACGTACACTCACTCCTTTTATCCCCGAAGGGGTAGGCAGAGGCGCAACTAATGCACCCCCTTTTCACCGTGTGTATTCCGTCTAATGATGTGATAGGGGGCCAGCCTATCGCCATATCGGGCACAAATTCCATACTCCGGGCTGACACTGACTAGCCAAATCCAATATCACTTTGCCCGACCCGGGGATCAAACCCAAGCCAACATTGCAGTCGTACCGCAATACAACTACGCCACCGAGGCAGTCGACTTGACTTGAACATGGATAAAAACGATACAGGCTAAGTTAAGAGTCAAAACGACTAGTAATTTCACTGTCTTCAATATCCTTCAAACCGGAACATTACTTGTTAATTATTTGGTGATCAAAATAGACAATCTGGTGGTACCCACCAAGATGGAATCCCGAGACCTTTTATATATGAATACAGCTTCAATTACTTACACCGGTTGAAACCGGAATGCGATACGAAATAAGCTGCTTGAGAAATCGTCAAAGTGATTTTTCACCACCTTTATGATAGTGACTGTTCAGAATATAATATCCCGTTTCGGCTATCCTATCACCTTATAAGCTAAGATTAAACTAGCAAGTTCTCGCGGCAATATATTGCGCAAGAACTTCCAGATGCGTTTACACTGACAGCAATAAATAAATCTATAGACATGCGACTACTGTAAGTCCTATAAGCTTCAAAATGCAGAAGTCAGCTTCCCGTGACTGTTTATATAGTAAAAATCGCTTGTGGAAGATGCCTCTCAGCAAAACCTACCCAAGTCGTATCCAGCGCCCCTAATTCCGTACCATCATCGCCCTTTTGCGGTGTCCTAGCATTAAAACTATATCCACGATTAGGCCGTGACGCGTAAACAGCAAATATCCAAGATTACATTTGAAGTATTAACTTGTTTCTGTCATTTGTACGACATTACACTATTCTAATGAAGGCCCGAGGATTGTCATGAGCCTACGTATATTTATTGCCCCATTTTGTGTTGTGTTAAGGAAATTAATGGGTTTACGCCTTGGACAGTGAATATATTTTTCTTTGTAGTGTAAGTTGAAATAAAAGTCATGTGAAATTATAGTCATTGTCTAACTATAATACTGGAAGGTTCGTGGATTATATCGGATTTCAATAAAAAAGGGTTATGGAAGGACGTGATAAGTTTACACACCATATGAAGCATAACAGCAAGCAGTCGCTAATATAGATATTAAAATAATCAAAACATTATTCTTAACGAGCGAAAGGTCTTATTCGCTTTCAAGGTCGTGCAATATTTTGTGTTACTAAACTTTGATTTCGTACTATCTTACTATATATATATTTATTTATTTTATTAGGTCCAACGAATAAAAAAGCGGTGAGAGCCTAGTTGGGAGTGGAACGGACTGCTGAGACGAATGTCCGCAGGTTCAAAACCCAAGGCCACGCACCTCTGACTTTCTTAAAAAGTTATGTGTGTATTCTTTGTGAATTATCGCTCGCTTTAACGGTGAAGGAAAACATCGTGATCGTGATCTTCTGTTAGTGGTGTAAAATAAAGTGTTAGCTATCTATCTATCTATCGTGAGGAAACCTGCATATCTAAGAAGTTCTCTGTAGGCATTTCGAACGTATGTGAAGTCTGCCAACCCGCACTAGACCAGCGTGGTGGACTAAAGCCTAAACCCTCTTAGTTGTAGAGGAGGCCCGTGCTCAGCAGTGGGTAGTATATAATATAGGGCTGGTATGGTATTAGGTCCAACAAAAGTTTTTACTAAAAATAGGTAAAAGTAATTTCAAAAACGCATTTCATACGCCTTTCCCTTTATTTTAAGGACCATTTTTTCCTATTCATAGCTATCCATTCAAATCCTAAGTTATTATCAAAAAAATATTATTTTATTCAGCTTTCAATCTTAATCTCCTTGCTAAACGCCTAAGTTCTAAACACTTAATACCTAACGCAAATCTTTCACAGCTTCTAACACTAACACCAAGATCTAAAACTTAAAAAACTCCGATCCGGGTCACTTCAACGCTAACCTCACAAAGTCCGTAATATACCGACGGCTGGATATATGGCCGATGATAAAAACGTATCCATCCCGATATGGATGCCAGTAAATCACCACTTAATAGTCGAGAAGGTCGTAAATATGTCAACAGAGGGCAATATCTGCGCGTTTCCCCGTTTTTGGGAGACGCTGTGTGTCAGGATTTGTCTATCGGCTCTTAATGTTAACTTCTTAAATGGGTAATGAGATGGAATGGTTTCAATGCTTATATACTTTGTAATGTATGCAGTTGGGTGTGTTTTCAATTTTATAATGTATACTTTTAATATTATAAAGCGAAGAGTTTGTTTGTTTGATTGTTTGGTTGAACTCGTTAATCTCAGGAACTACAACATAGTTTTATCCTGGAAAAACTTTTTCACGCGGGCGGAGTCGTGAGCGATACTAGTCGAAACTAAAATACAGAAACCAATATGAAAAAAAACAATGTGTTTGGTGTTATGAACAATGGCACAATTGGGAAAATTTATGGAAAGTGATATCCACTGAAAATCCGCAATATCCAAGAATAAGATAACAGAATGTTATGTACATATTATTATACATACCAACTTATCTTTTGGTATAATATGATATGGGGATCTGTAAATTAAAAGGGATGATTTAATCACCTGATAACGTTTTCTATATACAATTTTGTTGTTTAATTTAATGACTTTATCATTACTTACTGTTTCTCATCATCCTAAGTTTAATAAATATAATTTATACTATAACACAGAATCAAATTTCACAAATAAACGCATCGTAGAAATACTCTCAAATCGAAAACAATGCGCCGAACTAATTAAATTCAAATTAATCGTAAAAAAAGGAATCACGTCAAATTGACCGTTAAATTTCAAGAAAGAAAAACAATGGGGTTCCGACGATAACGGCGCTGGACTTAAATTAAATCGGAGTCGTTCCAGCGAACCCTTCACTTTTGGAAACATATCGTGGTATATTGTGTTTGTGATTGCTTCGTTCAAGACTTATTGGTAAGGAGAACTTATAACGAATTTAATAGTAGATTAAAATCTAATCAAAAAGCAACATACATTTTTTTTGAGTTTTGTTTATAATTAAATATTTATTAATTCCAACAAAGCTTTATATTTAGTTTATAACAACGAAGCGGTTTTAAATTACAAATTGCTACATCATGTAAACGATGTGTCTCTCCGTCATAATAAACGCTTGTTTATTTGTACTTGTGTACCATCGTAGGAAGAGAATTAAATAACGCGCCAAAAGAAGTATAACTTAAATATCTTTCGCATTATTCTACGTTCAAAATTCAAAACTAAAATTTTCACTATAGCTAACTTCAGGGTGCCGATTTTTCGTGACGGTGTGCGCGCGCATAGTAAAAATTTACTCTCATCATTTTTCCCTAACGCGCCAAAAGAAGTATAACTTCAATAAGTAAATAATCCCCCATTCAACGTCAGCTAAAAAGTCCACAATAGAATATTATCAAGGAGCTAAAAAACGCAGCGTTCCGCGCACAATATCCAACCGTACATTCCACCTGTAGAGGGTTAACTCTAAACTCCGCCAAGGTATGAATATTTACGAAAGCATTAATTATTTTTTAACTTTCTTCCGGCTTTAAGGGGCTTTTCTTAACAACTAACGTTGGTGGTTGGCGGGGTACACTAAATGACCGAATTTATTCATAGTTGTGAAAATGCCCCAAGTTTTCAGCTGTGATCACAGTTTCACCAACTTTTATACGCGCCTGTTCATTATCCTTGTTTTTTTTTAAGATATCTGAGGTGGTAGAAGTAGATATTTTCGTTTTTATGTAGTAAACGACGACACAGGGCGTGTCACTCGTATAATAGGAGCCTAGGGGCGGTATTAATAATTGAATTTCACGTTTGAGTAAAATCTCAAGTGGACATTTAATGTATTGAACTATTTAATAAACCAGCCTTAAGCTGTTATTTGAGAGCTTGTTCTCAGCTTTGTAAGCGCTGTTACATAAACAAAGCTTAGCTGTCAAAATCCGTTACATACCTATTGTAACTTAAGATATAATTTGAGCTGATGTTAATATGGGTTTACTAAATAGCAAATATCTTTAAATGCTGACCCTAAACTGACAGCGTCTCAGCTGATATCGCACTTCAGAGGGAAATTGAGTTGCATCTCTTTGACTAGTATGCGTGACAGCTGTGTCATACGCTATCGCTGCATCATTCTGCGTATCCTTGAGTGCGCGCATAATGATACCAGTTATTACATCGTTGCTATTAAAACGGGGAGATAATTATAACCATGAAAAACAACAAAAAATAATTCACTCGAACTCATTTAGCGGTCAACAGTTGGCCTCTATTTTTTTCGAAGCGTTTGAAACGTTCAGTGTCTGTCTAGGTATATAATTAATCAAAGGTGCATCTATTAATTCGGCTCTAAATATTCCTGTAAGTAAAGCACCGCAGTGTGCTCGTCACGCTGTGATATAAGTCTTAAAACGCCCAATAATTATTACATTACATCAGAATCCTTGTTACATTAGAGGATGCCCATTCCCAGCAGTGGGACAGTATATAGGACTGGTATTTATTTTAATATCATAATCTTTCTCATTGGAACACAAATGTTCTTACACACTGATACTCGACTCGAATTAGACAACCCGGTGATACGTTCCTAGGCGAACTTTCGCATAACAGAATCCTACGACTAAGAAAATGTAGTTAAACAAATAATTCTAGTTCATCTTTCGTACAGTACGTCCCTGCAACCATGCAACCAGCCCTGTATTATATACTGCCCACTGCTGAGCACGGGCCTCCTCTACCACTGAGAGGGGTTAAGGCCTTAGTCCACCACGCTGGCCTGGTGCGGGTTGGCTGACTTCACATACCCTCGAAATTCTTATGGAAAATTTTCAGGTATGCAGGTTTCCTCACGATTTTTTCCTTCACCGTTAAAGCGAACGATAATTGATAAACAATACACACGTTACTTCGTAAAGTCAGAGGTGTGTGTCTTGGGTTTTGAACCTCGGGACATTGTCTCGGCAAACAGTTCCATTCCCAACTAGGCTATCGTCCACGTACGTCCCTGGTTTGTTGTAAAAAAAAACTATTATAAGCACTACGTATATTCAGACACAAATTTAGAAACTCATATGACTTCCTTAATATTCACAGTAGTTTTCATACAAAAAGCTAACATTAGAGCAATTCTTTCATATGTGGGCAGTTATTTTTTTATGTTTTTAATAATATTCTTAGCTTAGTATCAACTTAGTATACATTATCAACAAATTTAATGTTATTTTTCATCCTTTTTAACCCCCAACAAAAAAGCGGGGTGTTATAAGTTTAGGGTGTGTATCTGTCTGTGGCATCGTAGCTCTCAAACGAATGGACCAATCTTGACGCGGTTTTTTTGTTTGAAAGCTGATATGATCGCGATGTTTCTTAGATATAATTTATGAAGATCTGTTCAGGCGTTTGTTTGTTGTACTGTGACTTCGGAAATATTTATAAACTTGAGCCGATGCTGCAGCATCAAGTAGACTGCGGGATACCCAACTCCTTAGCAACTTATAGCAGTTATAGCGTGTTTGGACTCATAAGGATGGTCTCATCGAATAGGTGTTAGGTAGTTGATTATCAAGGCGACATGATGGAGAATAAAGTAATTTAAAAAGATTTAAATTAAAATTAAAGTAACCCCTGACACAAAAATCTCTAAACAGTAAAATAATAAAAGTGTCTTTGTCGTTTAAGTACCTAGTAATATTTTGAGCGAAGCGTCCTCACGTCGGGGTCCGAATTCCGGACACTTTTATTATTTTACTTTTTAGAAATTTTTGTGTCGGGGGTTACTTTAATTTTAATTTAATAATATGAATATTTTACGTCAATGCCAAGTATCGTTGGGCTGAAAAAGAGTCAGATTGCGCCACCAGATGGCAGAGCTTACAACGTGAACGTTCCCTATATATCCGCCCGAGAAGTGCGACGTATTACCAAAATAGAACCAGAACTAGTAGAATCGTACATACTAAGAAAATGAGTTATATTATTATTATTATAAATTATAATCGAGTATAAGTGGACGATAACCTGGTTGGGAATGGAACAGTCTGCCGAGGCAATGTCCGGAGGTTCAAAACCCAAGGCACACACCTCTGACTTTTCGAAGTTACGTGTATATTGTTTATCAATTATCGTTCATTTCAACGGCAAAGGAAAACTTCGTGAGGAAACCTGCATACCTGAGAATTCTCTATAAGAATTTCGAGGGTGTGTGACGTCTGCCAACCCGCACTAGGCCAGCGTGGTGGACTAAGGCCTAACGCCTCTCAGTGATAGAGGAGGCCCGTGCTCAGCAGTGGGCAGTATATAATACAGGGATGATTGCATTGAAAATTATAATCGATAGCAGGCTGTAACTTTACTCAAAAATAAAACCTTGACTGTTTTAAAACTATAGTTGATCAAAAACAATTAAAAGAAACTATACGCTATGACGTAGTTTGGAATTCACAATTTATTGCTAAGAAAACCAAAACATGTGTTTATCACAAATAAGTTCGCAATTTTTGCAGTCTACTCCACACCCCAACTCATTCAATAGCCAATACAGAACAAACTACATTTCATACCGAGCGTCTGGTTAGCAACAGTTATTTCACTTTATATCTCTCATTACGCAGTTAACAACACGGTATCGGCCGGCCTGCGCGTCTCTAAACAAATTTATACTTTCGATTACTGCGCGGGCTGGCTGAATAAAAAACAAATGAGCCGAGAATTTGTTGGGCTGCTGGTGGCGATGAGAGTAGTGTGGACAAGTCTTTAGATTACCTAATTATCGACTGGACTAGGTAGGAGTATACAAACCGTCTAACTTGTTACATACTTGTTTGTTCCTATAGTACTTCATACGAACCACTGCCAAACTGTGAAAGGTAAATGGTAAGTGAACTATACAACTTCGAATAAAAAACGAAAGCGTCTGAAATTACTTATTTATTATCTCACCCACAGTCATGACAGAGATTTTCCAAGGTGACAATGCGGGGTAACTATTAAAACTATTAAAATTAAAATTAAAAAACAATTATAAAACAAAAGCAAACAAATAGCAATCAAAAACATTATTTAAAATATAAAACAAAATTAAACATAAAATTAATAAATACTAGTTATTAGGTATTATAACATAGAATAAATAACAAAATCTTTGCCAATTCACTCCACTTACATGCCAAAACATCTGTTTTGGCATGCAGCTCATTAATTGTCCTAATCGCTCGGGTGAAAGCCGATTTAGCCAAGAGATTAGTCCTGGCCGCCGGCACCGCCAGCAGCGGCGGGCGGCGCCGCCTCCACACGTACCTGTCCGGCACGCTCAGGCACAGACGGAGCAGAACCCCCGGGTTGTGCTCAACACCACGCAGCAGCTTCACCAGGTACGACGCAAGGGTAAACTCGCGCCGCACCCTCAGCTCGTTGTACCCGACCATGCCCAGTACGAACAATGTGGGGTACATCACCGGGTATAGCGGATATACCCCATAGAGTTTTATGTACAGATGCCTCGCGAATGCCAATGAATATTTTGAAAGATGTACACATCTTTAATTGTGCTTGCGAATATAAGTTCTGCCTACCTCTCCGGGAATACAAGACGTGAGCATGCGTAATGCATGTAATTCTGGCAAAGATCGATTTCATTTCACGACATTATAAAATATTAACTATATGGGTTTTTTAATACATCAATGACTATATAGTATCTACATTAGTTTCAGTGTAATAGGACTAAAGTATTAGTGTTGTAGTAGTGGTGCTTAATTTTTGTAATCTCTGCTGCGCCCCTGAAAAAAGTTAGAGCCTTATCCACACTGAGCACATCGTGTTGATCTCAAGGCGCAGAGCTAAGCTATTATATTTAATGTGTATGCTTGATTTGAACTTAGTATCAAACTCCGAGCATTCTTTGTCTCTTATTATTACTAATTCGCCGTGTTTTCTTGTTGTAGAGGAAAAATTATGATATTAAGTTTTCCTTACGATTGTGAGCTACGCCGCTACGGCCGCACTGCTACGGCACTCTACGACGCTACGAACTTGCTACGGACTGTATTAATGGTGTTTTTGTTTTATTTGAAATGGGATTTAGTTAAACTTTATTTGATGAGAAATAACGAAGATATTTGGTATTTACTTCATTTCGTATTTTGTGTATAAGTATAATTATATGAAATATTTGTAAGCCACTTAAAAAAAATATCATGAAAATTACTGATACATTTAATAAATTATTTTCCAAATTAAATCATACGCGTGACAAAAAAGTTCATTAACTGTGCTTTCAAACGATTCAAAGAAGATAAGCAGGTACATAAATGACAATAATGGATACGATCTTTTGTGTTTCATTGCAAAAACCCAACACCGTGTGTGTTTCCCAGAACGTATAATTCATTGCATATTTCAAAAGTGAAAGAATGTCACGCCGGTGGATGCATTGTCCGAACTCCGAATGTCAGGACTTTACAAAATTAACAATACCATTCCGCGAGCAATTACCAACTCTATTCTCTTTTCCTTTAAATTACTAATAGATCCATTTATACATTTGTCAATGAAAAATCGCAGCAAATTGAATTTGCTCCTATGAATTGAAAAATAGTTCTTAAATTAATTGCTGTAAAGAAATCTTGGCTGCAAATTATGGATTTGTCAATCGCATTCCAAAAGCAAAATTATTAATGCCGGGACGAAAGTCAAGTTGGGAACGAATATGCCTAGTAAAGGAAATTTCGAGCTGCATATCATATTGGTGGGCTCGGTTGCCTCCGTCACTATCTAGACAGGCGGCTGTCAATCGAGTTCTTTTTTTGAAATCTGTCGCAGCGCGTTCGGAATATTAACCTTTTTCGCTGTTTATCATTTTTGTCGGCTGGCAACTTGAGTCAAAACAATAGTATGTAGTAATAGGGGTTTTATTGTTATTTGTCTGGTTGTGTTTAACATTTTGTTAGGTATTGTAAAATATAGAAGACTATGATACAACAGAATCTTAGAAGATTTACATTCACTATTAATGTTATTGGTATTTAAACCATAAGTTACTTTTATCTAAACTATAAGTTACACGTATCTTATTTCTAGAAATGACTAAATAAAAAATCATAATTTCCGAAACCTTTAAAAATATTTTAAATATGGAAAATTTTCCTGCGAATTGCCTCACATACACACATTTATTTTGAAAAATATAATTTACGAGCATCCAAATGCGACCTCTTAAAATCAACAAAACCCAATTGTTACCACAACAAATTCCCAAAATTTCGATCTTTAAAATCGAACTTAATTTGCTGTGCCGGTAATTTTTCGGCAGTTATTACGGCCAATGTGGTATGAACGGGGACGTGTGTAATCAAATATCCCGTATGACATTATAAACAATAGTGCTGCGTCGAAATCACAACATTAACGCTAGTTTATTGTCGTGCGATTCCCGAATTGACCGCCGAGTTTTTAGGTTCGTTCGCATGTCACGTATGGTGCGATGGATGACTTAATTAAGTTAGGTTTACACCAGTATCAGTTGATATTATTGTAGGTTGTAGGGTGTTCGATAGAATAGCACCTTCTTTTTTTTTAAGGCATTGAATGACGAGACGAGCATGCCGTTTTCCTGATGGTAAGCGATACGACCGCTCATAAACAGTAGCAACACCATACAGCACCTTGAGGTACAAAGTACTGTGTGGCATTCCACTGAGCTCGTCATCCTGAGACTGTGTGATTAGTTCAAAAAATCAAAGAATCAAATACGCTTTTCGTTCATTTTTTTCTCTCATATGCTAACGTGTCGTAACATGCCACCGCACTTCTATATCAGCCCGATCGGCGATATACGACGGAATTAAAAATACATAAACATGTAACATTTTACGATAATTACAGGCCGCACCGCACTTCGGTAGTGTTATAATGGTCAGTATAAATACGCCGAAACAATTTTAATCGTCCACCATACGTACGGCATTAAATTGTGAAGCATTTCGTGTTTATTGCATTTTATTCGCTTTTTAACATAAAATGATATATTTAAACAATACTTAATACAATTGAATATATCTGTGAACAGACCCCAGCCCCCAAGGTATCTGCTTTCGATTTTACGTAGGGTTTATTATATAAAATTATTCACTTTAACAGGAGAAAAACGTCGTAAGAATATATCCGAAATTACCACGAAGTTAAAATCTAATACCTGTAAGTACTTCACTGTAGACAAAGTCAGCAGCGTGACTATTCTTTCTGTTAAGAAAACTGACTGCTGTTAACGGTTGGGTAAGTTTTTGCTTCCTTGACCATGTGGTACCAACTTCAGAAAACCAACGTGAATTGTTTTTTTCTGTTTTTGGACTACCTTCTTCTTCTCTCTTCTTTACTTTTTTAGTACTCCCACGATTCTTATAGAATTATAGATGTGTTTGGATGGACACCAACAAAGTACCCTGTTTGAAAATTGCTATAAAAATACATTCAAATACTTGATGTTAACTACCATCAAAATAATGTCTGGTTCATTACAACCAGACGCCATAAAATGCAATAGAATATAGCGTTCCAATCAAATCAATGCCCGCCATTGGAATCGTAACTGGCGGACAAATCCGGTAGTTTAACGTTAGTTTACGAGACGGCGTACGTTGATGGACATTGGCGGGCGGATTGAACGGTATCGGACGGGCGCAGCCGCGTGCGTAACTTGTTAATATATAGTTATTTCTTGTTTGGACTATTAGATGTATGGACTGGATATTGGGATTTTGTTTTTATGGAGCTTTGCAATGGTAGGTTATATTAATAGTCTAAAGGCCGATTCCACCACATGCTGATAAAGTTCCTGATAGCCTATTCGGAACTTATCAGCTATATAAAATAAATGTTGGTTTCACAGTCTTGAATAGAAATATTTGGCAGAAAGAGTCTCTAGTAAAATGTCGGATTTATAGTTATATATCAGATTGTCATGGCACTTTATCAGGAACCGGAGAAACTGGTCCTAAATTAATTCATTTAACTTTCATACCGACATGTACAAACAGGCCGGCATAATTGTGTCGACTGGCGACAGGTAATCAAGTCTCATCAGTCGCCACTCTATCTGGACCACCAGGTGCAGATGTGCACTTTTCCGTATAAAAAAGTGTGTGTGTACTTATGTACACGCGTTAGAAGTTATACTTCTTAAGCGTAACAAGATAAAAATCTTTTTAAATTTTTTAACTTTCGCCTTATTCTACGTTCATAAATTCAAAAATGTTGACTATAGCTAACATCAGGGTGTTGGTTTATCGTGACGGTGTGCGCGCGCATCGTAAAAATTTACTCTCATCATTTTTTCCTAACGCGCCAAAAGAAGTATAACTTCAAAAATACATAAGCCATCATAATCCCTTAGGTTTTATACTAGAAAAGCGATTGCTCGACAGTTGAGACACGCCTGCATCTTACGACTGCCTAGAAACTATAGTAACGTAACCTAGAACGTTGGTTTACAAAGTAGGTTCGCACTGCATACCGCTGCGCCCTTCTTCCACCTTGATAATAAGATTTGTAGTACGCAGTACTTCTGTAGAATGTAGCTCAAACAAACTTACTAAATGTAGTCAAAAGTTACGTTATAGTTGAGATTCACAGATTAATGTCGCCTAGATAATTAATAGCCTACCTGTTTCTTAACTGCCCCGGGACGGGATTTGAACTCAATTCAATATGCAGTTAGCGTCACACATACTCAAGTATGATTCAGAAAAGACCTACGTACCATTGCCCCAGGAAATCAGGACTTATTTGTAACAGAAACGATACAACTTGACCCTTCTTAACATTTAACAAATTTACAAAAATTACCAAAATCAGCATTAACATTTACATGATCAAAATGCGATACACCGGCCATTAGCGGCCATGGCGAACAAAATGGCGGAATTAAAACTGCATCGGGCGAGAGGTGGCAAAGGGAGGGGGGGGTGATAATTGTACGTAATTAGAATGAACGCGGTTAGTGCCGCCATTGTTTTATATTTAGTTGAATTTTATTGTGATCATCGTATTGTAATGGACATCGTTTCGTCTGATTCGTGTAATGGTTGTATTAATTTTATTTGACTTTTGTAATCCGGAGTAAGTAAGTGATGAAGATTGACCCTTTTTTGAATTCCATAAACTGGTTTTCAAGCAGTAGTATGAAGTCTCAAGCTACGTTTATTGACACTATAAACGTAAGTCGGTAGGCCAAAACTGCCTGGAATATGAAACTCCTTTCTTGCATTTATCTTTGACACCTTTCTTGTAATTTAAAACTAAAGCAGCCAAACTGTACCGGTACTCTCTAATACCCAAATAACCTAATGAAACACCTTGAAAATCAAACACAGTCTAAGTCCGGGGGCCCGGTGCGTCCCACCGACTATTGTGGCGATAAAGTGCGTCGCAGTACGTGCGGCCCCGTTGTCCGCACGCAGCCGCGCGCCGTAACTCGCTCGTGCGGTTTAATGCACCAACAGAGTTATGTGTATGGAGTTGATACAACCAAGAAATACGTATTCTTATTACCTGGACATGGCAAAGTGACCCCACTGCACCTGGTGGTGAGTGTTGACTGACGAGTGATTTTTAGTCGTCGCCATTCAATAATGATACCGGCCTGATGGAATTAATCGGGTTATATTTACTTACCATTTGTCTTGAGTACTTAGTTCTAACATACGGCTTAGAATTTGTCTCGTATATGAACTAAAATCATTTAAAAACTCATTGTTATAATGGGATAGCTTTTGCCCGCGGCTTCGCACGCACGAAAGAGTTTTTCCTGGATAAAAGTCCTGCTATAAATTTTCCCGGGATAAAAAGTATCCTAAAACCTTTCCAGGGTCTCGAGCTGTATCCATACCAAATTACATCGAAATCCGATTGGTAGTTTTTGAGTTTATCGCGTACAAACGCGGCGGGTGACTAACAAACTTTGCCACCCCTTTTTACCTCCTTAGGGGTTGAATTTCGCAATATATTTTGTATCTGTCCGAATAGCTACTACTGTACACAAGGTATTAAAGCCCGCCATAGTGGCCCACGTAAATGTGTCGCGTTTCGAAATCAGAAAATTGTGTATATCCGATTCAAACGGCCAGGATAATTACGTCGACTGCCGAGGAGTGATCATTTTTGTCAATAAACATTTTATCTGGAACACACTCCCCATCAGTGCAATGGAGTCACTTTCCCGTACTCGAATAAAACAAAAACAGCCAACATCATACAAAACTTCAAAATCACACCAAAACCATTTGGAACACCACAACTCCATACAATTCCAACAGTACTGACCAATTAAAACAAGGCAAGTTTACGTCGGCCATCTTAAATCTGCGTGGCGGTGCATGGGCAATATCTGAGCGCGCACTGCTACTTTACGGCGCAGTGGGACCGCCGCCCATGTCCCGGAATAGTCCCGATTTACTGCCCCGGCTCGATACAATACATTTGACATGTTAAGTTCGGGATTGATTGTGTTCTGTCGGAATGAATTAATATAATAGTAGTATTGGTATGGCTTTCTTGGTTTAGTGCTAAATTTGGAGCTATTAACTAGGTTTTGCGTTTGAAAATCTGGCAGTATTTTCTATATTTTTCACGTTTATCTCGGGACTGAATATGTTATTGGGTTCGATGTCGGTACACGGCCGATTATGAAGCTAAACCAAATCCTTTCTGCATGTAATCGTATGTTATCCGATTTCAATTTGGAGAGGGAATAGAGTAGATAGAAAAAAATGTAGATAGTTGCTAAAGATTAATACGATACCTACTAGAAAGATTTTCATGATTTTTTTGGACAATTATTTGACATTATTAATTACCGTTACCATCAATGCAATTGTGAACAGACATAAGACGTTGTCTAGTTATGAACTTAGCTGTCTTTTTTTTCTTTAATTGAAACATTTCTTTTTCCTTTGTGTAAAGCAAAATAAAATGAAATGTTCTGCTCTTTTTATTTTATTATTGTTAAGAGAAAAAATAACTGGGAAGAACACTGTAGTGTATAGGAGATTTGAAGTATTGAATTTGTTCCGCTATTTATGTGCCTGACTGTACTACTTAAAACTATTTCGTATTTTTGTAAATTAACGAACCGTTATTTGTATCTAAGTGTGGACTTGTGTGAGATGTGTGTATTTGAATTAAACTTTTTAAGAACTTTGTTACAGTAAAGAGAATTAATTACAGTGTTTTATTTACAAGTAGAAGGGACTATAATTAGGATGAAAGCTCGTAGTAAATAAACAACAAATAAAATCCTCATTAGGCGATAAAAAAAAAACCTTCTATAAGTAAAATTTTTGAAAAGCTTATACTTAAACAAATTCATTTTTTTTTCGCTAAACATAATCTACTTCATGGTAAACAATTTGGATTCACTAGGGGTCGCTCCACCACAGATGCTGGTGTTGAGCTTATACATAATATATTTGCTGCTTGGGAGGATTCACAGGATGCTTTAGGAGTGTTATGTGATCTATCGAAAGCTTTTGATTGTGTTCACCATGATATTCTTATCAGGAAATTGAGCCACTATGGGGTTAATGGCATTGCCCTTGATTTATTTAAATCATACTTAAGCAATAGGGTACAAAGTGTTGATGTCAATGGAAAACGATCTCCTTGCTCTATTGTTACCTTGGGAGTACCACAAGGCTCAATTCTTGGACCTCTTCTTTTTCTAATTTATATAAATGACTTACCTTATTGCATAAGGGACAATTGTGAAGTAGTGTTGTTTGCAGATGATACTTCCTTATTATTTAAAATAAGTCGACATCAAGCAATTCTTGACGATGTAAGCAATACTCTCTCAAAAATAGTGCATTGGTTCAGCGTTAACAATTTATTATTAAATAGTGAAAAAACTAAATGTATAAAATTCGTCACACCTAATGTCAAAAAAGTTAACGCTAACATTTTCATAAATAGTGACGAGTTGAGCCTTGTGGATACAACCAAATTCTTGGGTATCACATTGGACTCTAAACTTCAGTGGGGTCCTCGTATATCTGTGCTAGCTAAAAAGCTGAGCGCCGCAGTTTTTGCAGTGAGCAGGATACGCCAATTAACTGACATTGAAACAGCAAAATTGGTCTATTTTGCTTACTTTCATAGTTTGATGAGTTATGGGAATTTTGCTGTGGGATGGTGCTGCTGACATTAATACTATATTTGTTCTTCAAAAACGAGCTATAAGATCTATCTACTCCCTAAGCTCTAGATGTTCTCTAAGAGAAAAATTCAAAGAAACAAATATAATGACAGTAGCATCACAATTTATATTTGCTAATTTAATGTACGTACATAAGAATATAGAAAACTTTCCAAAAGTTTGCGATATCCATGGCTTAAATACTAGAAGCAAAAATAATCTAGTTAATCATAAAACAAGGCTCCAAACAATCAGCAAATCTTTTAAGGGTTACTAGTTACTAAATTAGGCACCGACTCCAAATATACGTATATACTAAGCAAATATAAAGTAAATTATTTTTTGGTTTTTAGTGGTTATGAAGTCGGTTTTATTATGTTGTTAAAAAGTTTTTATTTATAGCTTTTTTGTTAGCTAATTATGAAATGGTGTAAACAATACATCATCGATATACGATTGCAGCATCTGCTGTTAGTTATTGAAGAGTTCCATTGTCTATCTCCGAAGATCTTCATCAGATCCTAATACATTATATACTAAAACCTTCCCTGAAAAATATACATTTGAATAACGAAAACCACATCCACATCGGATAAGTAGTTTTTGAGAAACTCGTGGCCATACAAACTTACATACATACGGATCGAATACAGAACCTCCTTTTTGGAAGTCGATCAAAAACAACAAAAACCGCGCCATTTTTTTCTAAAAACAAAATGGCGTCGCGAAATTAGAATGAACTATATTTATGATGTGTAGTGAATAACCGGCGTGGAACCGATAATGACTGCACTAAATATGATTTAGCGTTAATAATGGACGAACGGACGGCCGCGTAAACCTCTGATAAATATGTTCGCTGTAATTACCACTATGAATTTGTATTGCTAATTACTTACTAACTGCGGAGTTAGTAACTAACACAAATGTTAGTATTTTTGTTTAATTTTATTTTTTATAGTTGCATAGTTTTTCGGTAACAAAGACCGATAAAGTTGTTTATAGCCAAGCCGTTTTTTAACATCTATAATATAACTAGCTTTTGCCCGCGGCTCCGCCCGCGTGAATGAGTTTTCCCGGTATAAAAGTCCCGCTTTATATTTTCCCGGTATAAAAAGTATACATAATCTACCCGTAGCTTATATGACACGTTCGTAGATTTACCATAGCAGCGCCATCTATTGATTACTTACTCAACCCAGTCGAAAGGTATCGACATCTGTTATCATTACCATAGCAGCGCCATCTATTGATTACTTACTCAACCCAGTCGAAAGGTATCGACATCTGTTAGAATCATTTGGAGTTAACAGATAATTGTGACTGTCAAATAATAACAGACAAATAATTAGCAATAAATTAAAATTGCGACTATAATTTGAGATTTAAACTATCCTATCTCTCAAGTTGGATCGAACTGCACATGGTGTGCGAATTTTATTATAATCGGTTAAGTGGTTTAGGAGTCCATTGAGGACAAACATTGTGACACGAGATTTATATATATTAAGATACTTGCGTAAATATTTGAAACATCGATCACGTGATCAAAAATAATACGAAAATTTCAGACTTGTTTTTTTACATTTTTATTTTCAAGTGATGACATGTTGCAAAATATCACCGAAAAATAGATATATGTAAGAAAATAATATACTCTTCCCGCTATTTTTGCCCAGAAACCATTCTCCGCCATATTTTCTAGTCCAAATGCTTAAAGTCTCAAGTCTCAACATATCTGCCCCTACCGTCGATCTGAATTCTAACAAGGGAAAAGACATGACATTCTATAACTTAAATAGGATTATAACATTTTAAAAACTGTTTATAAATAAGGTCGTAATAGTTTAGCCGCAGTTGAGAAACTAAGTCATTTTTATAATTAACTATCTGACCCCGCAAACATTGTTTTGCCATCAGTTACCGACCGGGGTTAAGAGTTATTAAAAAAATAGGGGTTGATCGTAGAAAGGTAAGAAATTAGGGTGTATTTATGTATTTAGTGTGGTATGTATTTTTGAATGCTGTATCATAAAAAAATAAAAACAAAAATTCTGTCTAAAAAATTAAAAAGCAATTGAGGTGGACCACCCTTAACATTAAGGGGTATGAAAAATAAATGTTGATCGATTCTCAGACCTACCCGATATGCACACAAAATTTTATGAAAATCGGTCGAGCCGTTTCGGAGGAGTTTGGCAACAAACACTGCGACACGAGAATTTTATATATTAGATAAAAAATGTCACATATTGAACATCATGTATAACACGTTAAGTTCTTTTTCAATTTCGTTGATCTACCGGTCGTGCAACATCCTGTATAGTACAGTCACCATCAAAACACGCTGTATAGTACAGTCGCCGTCAAAATAAATAGTTCTAACCAACGGGATCCAATCATGGGCTCGGCTGACATGCCGACGGGTTTATGGCAACATTAATGCTAATTTTCCGATCGATACACACCATGTGTATGTTACGGATAGCCTATACTCCATTTATACACGGTATATCTGGTATTAGCTTGAGTTTTACGAGGTGACAACAAATTCTTAGCCTTATTACATTGTTTAAGCTTGGAAACGCACCAATTACTCTAGCATTATAAGAGTTTAGGCGGTAATTATTCAACATGAACTGATAATTTTACTTTTTTACCGAGCTAAAGTCGTAACCCAAAGTAAATTGAGGCCTACCATAAGAAATTTCAATAATTTGGTTCACATTTCCATCAATGCAGCGCATTATCGTGTCAACCATGATTACAAATATCTAAACGCGCGACAACGCGTGGTATCTCGACATCGCGTCATATCGCGCGCCGATGACGGCGTTATGACGCCGTAATGTTAATTTGCATCGCGTCCGAAACGCGATTTGTTCATGCACCGTATAATGCGTTAACTTGATAAGCACGTTTGATATTTATCATTATAGTGAGAAATGTTATTTAATCATTTTTTTATTGTTACCATGTTATGCGGCTCTTGTGTCCGAAAAAGGAAAATAATGTAGATACTTCTTGAGTTTATTTAAGAAATGGTTTCACTAGCGAGGAGGCAGTAAGCTCACAAATATTTTTTCTTTATTTTGCTTAATATGTATAATAAATGTAAATGCCTAGTTGGACTTATTTCTTGAGTCCTTCGAACGTTCTGGAAATGTTATTGGAATCCCTTTCCACAATAATGTTGAGGAAAATAATCGTTGTATTATTTTCTATACTAACCTTCAACACTGCTACCTATAACACACTTCACATTAACGCTAAGTTAACACGTTCAATTTAAATCAAAGCCATATTGTCGGTTCAACCGCTCGTCCAAAACCATAACAGTCATTATTAAAATAAATTATGGTGAAAATAACCATAACTAAGCCATAAAACTAAAACGCAATCAGCTCAAAAACTAGCGCACAGAGTGACATAAATCAAAACGTAACAACGGGCCTCGGTAACTGATTAAATTCATGGCTACGTACCAGGTTATTATTTGTACTGATCATTATTATAAAATTGTTAGTCGCGGTCGCTTACATAATACAATGGTTTGATTGAATATTTAAACTGCTTTTAAAAACCATGAAATTTGTAGACGCACGTAAGTTCTATGTAAAACACTACATGGAATTAGAAATCTGAAGATTTCATTTTAAGTTTCCTGAGCCCTATAATTAGAGCATCAATTCATTCATAAATATCAATACCAACCAAAAACAAACTGCCAAAACGCGGCACCCCATACTTCGACAGTTCTACTTGTCAGCCGTAATAATATTTTCTTATATAGAACAATGGAAATGATCTAAAATTTAAACAAAATATTTCAGCATTAGCACAGATAATTGTACAACGGTTATAAATCGCAATACACGTAATAGCCGCCGCGGGGATCAAAAGTTCAAAACCCGGTCGGAAAATGGTTCGGCCGCCATAATGAGTCCACGATTGTCGTTGTTTTGATTTAATGACTCGAAATAATAGTAATCAATGCGATCACCGTGCCCAATGAGGATATTTTTGCGCCGCTATCACAGGCTGATATCATTAATGTTTCATATTTTAGATGATAAGCCGGTTTTAAATGATAGTTTATTTTAAAATGTTTGAGAACGAGATTTAATATTTTTCACCATGAACTTTATGTAGACGATTACAAACGATTGTTATATAGTGAGTAACACTGCTTTGTTTATTTCTGCTGCCAAGAAGCAAAAAAATACTGATACTTTTGGTTTAAAAGATTACGGCATTCAAAGTCACTGAGAGACTTTACATTAAATATCTCATAAATATGGTCACAATGAGATGTATTTTAGTGTTTTATGGTCGAAATTCTAGTGGGTGTTAACTCTGTTTGGAACTTGACGAGCGAATACGAGCGACTTGCTCGTCTCACTCAGGTAGTATAAGAGTTTCCAGGTTATCGATTTCACCTATGTTACCTATTAGACGTCACATAGCACTAAGCTGTGAAAATAGTCACAATTCTTTCTGTTATAATAGCGTAGTCATTTTCATACACTTGATGGTCGAGTCTCGAGAATAATCTTAGAAGTGCATTTACCTATATAGAGTTCGGAGAAAAGTAGATTTATTAGTCATATATTCAGATTTAATCATGTAACTCCTTTCTTTGGTTCCACATAACGGGTGCCATGTCGTTTTTTTATACTTTTAATTACATCGAATTTATCAATAGATTCAGTTTATTTTATTACAATAACATTAATGAAATTCAAACACACAAATTGCATTTCAATGATAACTAAATTCCAAACACAGATCTCAAAAAGAAATAACTAATCTAAAAAAATCTCGCATTTCTAACCCACCCTGTATACGGCAGCGCGATGACACCGCACTGCAATGGCGGCGCATTATTTTATCGTTAATTAATTTATGATATAGTTCCGATAAAGGATGCAACGCAATAAATCCAATATATTACCTATATTTTTGACGTAATTTCCCGTTTAACTAATGAGAGAGAATTACTGCAGTCTAATGTTATGGCCCGTTTTATTGGAGCTTTTTATCATTTATCTGATAATGTTTAGTATGAAGGCAATACAGCATTATTTGTACGATTAGCTACTAATTATAAAATATCTGAAATAACATTATCGTTATAGACTTACTATAATACAGAAATTATAAACACTATAATAGCCCGGAATTTGTGCCCGATATGGCGAAAGGCTCGCCTCAGTCACATCATGGGACGGAATACGCATGGGAAGAAATGGTGCACTAGTTGCACCTCTGCCTACCCCTACGGGGATAAAGGAGGTGAATGTGTGTGTCTAAAACGGAGAAAACAATCGGTACCAATCGGAAATCCGAATGAAATCCTTCATACTCTAAGTTTGTCTAACAAAAAACAAAAGCCACTTAAACGAAGGAAAACGTAACAATCCGAGACCGACGTAAACCAATAAACATATATAAATAAGAATAACTGGCCGGTTGTAAATAACCGGGAGTGCTCTGGCATCAGGGAGTGCGTCACAACTGTTTGATATACGACGTCACAGTACATAAAATATACAACACAAAAACTGTCGTTCTTCCAACAGTTTTGGCCCATATTAAGAATGAGCACAAACAGAATGTGGATTTGGAACAATGTTCAAGTTGGGCGGTGGAGTCGCGTGTTTATTTTATTTTTTTGCATTATCTAGGATTTTGAGAGTAGAGTGGCTTATAAATTACTGGTCTTTACGAAAACAACAATATATTATTAGAAGTATGGACATGTTGTTGTCACAAAGTGACGAAATGATCGCTTACTGCATTTTTAAAGAAAGATCGTCTTTATTAGATAATTAAAACGCACAATTGAATAAGATTTGATGACAAGGATTTCAATCTTAAGCACAAATCATTGAGCTACACAATAAGTTTCCTAAGATCGTATAAACTCAAAATATTTTAGGCTAAGGTTTGATTCGAATTCGGACATCAGCCTATTCTGATTAGATATGACATTATTCATCGTTTATACAATTTCAAATAGAATGCAAAATAAACCCAAACCTACAAGTTTGAATTTAAAGACTAAAACCTCTCACTCCACCACGCACTCCACAACATCCCCTGTCCAACATCCTCCAGGCCGATTCTAGCCGAGTTCACAGGGTAATTCGTTATTTTTATTGTTTTTTGTTATTACGCTCCTGTCCCCCGGATTACTGTCGTGATACACGGCCGGGTAGTGGATGCGTTTAATTGCCCCGGACGGTTTAGCGCTCAGTTATAAATAATAAGATTAAGGTGCGAATAGTGAATTTTGATGTTTATTAAATGGATAAGTTATGGCATTGGATGTGCGAGTTGGGGACTCTTTATTACAGTAAAAAATAAGTAAATCGTATTGAATAATGCTATTTTTTTGTTGATGATTGGTGAGAGGGGTAGACTGGTATCAAGTTATACGCCTGGCCAAGAATAGTAGCAACAAAACTCAGAACTTACAATTACAATTATATGACAATAGACTACCACTAGGCTGGACATCCTGAGACAACACATTTTGTATCGTTATATGGAGATATTTTGGTTTCATTGTTCATCAAACTAGAACTCAACAACGCTTGCTTACTTGGAAGTAGAAATAGATAAAATAGGAACCAACTTTCCCAATTTGCCATGATAAGGAGTTGTTTTAGAGGATTATACTTTTACGACAACTCCACGGGATTCAATTGAAAGAAAAATTACTTAATAGAATTTAACGGACCTATAAACTGGTTTCCAAAAAAGTGGAAATAACAAAAAGCAACAAATTTTGAACGCAACAATTTCACGACACAGGTAATACGCAAACCTTCTCATTAAGGGTGTCCGGATATTTGCTGGTACAATCAACACCAAACGCATTAATAAACTGAAAGATTAATACTTTTGTCACTAATCCTGTCCTTTTATCAAACAATTTCATATGCCTTCATTTAACATGAGTCACCTTCCACTAAATCCGGTTCCGGTAACTTAGAATTATTTTAATTTTTATCTATGGCCGTTATAGTCTCTGTAGTTAAAACCTCCTATCCAAAAGAACATCAATAATTTTTGACTCCTTTATTTTTGCTATTAATATATTATGCTTTTGCTATAATTATTCTGCTTAATTTATCAACTTATAGATTTAAAAGATATATATCATTAATTTTCATAATCTGAGTATAACTTTTCATGGGACACTTCAGGCCGGATCTTGTTTTTTGATCCTGATAGGAAATAGTCCAATCTGAAGTTATGCTTTTTTACTTTTGAGGACCACTATCTACATGAAGACATTGGCAAAATCACCGCTGTAACGGTGGAGCCATTAACCTAAGAGAAGAAGAAGAAGAAGAAGAAACTGAAAGATACCTAATGTGTATTCGTTTTGTAAAAAACATAGCGAGAGGAACGTATCGGGTATTTTTTCGAAATTAATAAAAATGTGGAAATATAAGAATGCAAGCTACGTATCCACTCATTGATTTGAGACAAATTTACGGGTGGTAGGTCTCTCATATGTAAGAGTCTGTCTGGGTGGGTACCACCGCAATGTCTATTTCTACCGCCAAGCAGCAGTGTGCATGCATTATTGTGTTTCGGTTTGAAGGACATTGTAGCCAGTGTAACTACTGGACATAATGAGACTTAACATGTTATGTCTCAGGATGACGAGCGCAGTAGAATGCCACACAGTACTTTGTAACTCACGGTGCTGGACTTTGTTGCTACTATTTATGGGTGGTCATATCGCTTACCATTAGGCGAACGGCATGCTCGTCTCGTCATTCAGTGTCATAAAAAAAGGTTTTTTGTTTAGTTGTAAAACCATTGATATTTTTTTTTCAATAAACTTTATTATGCGTTTTTTAATTCTGAATTTGGTATCCTGAAATATCAGCATATCCCCGCCACATATCCCATCATAAGTTTGAAATTAACAGCACTTGTCTCACTTCCCCTTACCGCTTTCTATAACAAGCAAGCAAATATATAATACACTATGTATCTAAATGGTACATAGCTCCAGCTGACCAATAAAAACACACTTGTCCACACAACAGTACACAGTATTATAAATCCTGCGAAATGCTCATTCCAAAACGATAATTAAGCGGGGGCCGCCCGTTGTACACAAAAGGCGCCTTGTTTATTTCGATATGTGAGGCGCACGCCGTCCGTGCGATTTACAAGCTGCTCTGTGGCTCTCTGTCAATTTTTAAATATACACTGTTGTAAAAAAATGATATCAAAAATATTTTATGTTAGGAAAAACACACCTATAACTTGATGCCGCTATTTTTGCTCTAGAAATGAATTAAAAAAAATACATTTAACAACACATCCTATATTTTCTGAAACCGCTATGAATTGATTTTTTTTAAGAAGTTAGGGAATACCTTCTAATAAATAATTATAATAGACACTAAAATAGGTACCGAATGATATAAGTGGGAGAAACTAAATTATCAAAAACAAACTAGAAATATATAATTTATGTATTTTGATTCTAAGCCTAAATCTCTCACAGCAGCAATATAATCTTCGCCATTCGTAAGTTCTATTTTGAAATGCAGGTATCAATCTTTATTCTCACATATTAAGTGTGAAAACTGAATACATTCTACTGAATTTTGTTGAAATACAGTGAATATAGTACAAATAAAAAGATATGTAGCTAACAAGCTTTCCCGTACCGGGAATCTAACCCGAGCTTCCTGGGTGAAAGCCAGGTCTCCCAGCCACTAGACCATACGGGATACACTAGACTAACTGTTGATGTATTTGCGAACCAATTGCGATTAGATACCTTGAATGTCTCGCTTTTTTCTTAATTTTGTAGAAAAATAAAATAAAACAAAATTCATTCTACGAACCATAAGTGTTATAATTTATGTATCAGTATTTCTTTAACAAAAGTGGCGAAAGATGAACAAGGAAGTGTGATGGTAAGTGATAATCTTGTCCATAAATACCCACCCAAAGAATCACAATATACATAATATTTTAATCGCTGATGTCTCAATCATCTTCCAACGACTGCCCTGAGCCGAGGCTCGTACCCCACTTTGGGGGTGCCCTCAGCGTGGTCGTTTAAATGTAAAGGGTTGGAGCGCCTAAAGCGTTCGCCCGAAAGTCCGGTGTGTTCAGAAAAGCCGACTTGCGACAGGCTACTGACCGTAATGTCCATAACAAAAAAAAAAACTTAATATACATTCAAGCTATAATAAGCAGGCCTTTTAAGTTATAATATTACTCATGTGTAATTTAATCATTACTTACCTCTAATTTTCTATATCATAACTGACTTGGGAAAAATAATAATATAACGAGAGTGTGCTTATTAATAACCTTATGCATTTACATAGGTACCTATACTTACAATAACACGTCATTAGGTACACATTAAAACTGAATAAACACTGAGATAATTACCGCTAAATTTCATTAGCAGTTATTAACTAAATCATTAACACCTAAACATCTTTACTTTTTTTAGCTAATTAACAATTCAAAGAATTATAAATAAACAATAACATCAAATTAGACAGTACTTTAATGTGTAAACAATGCCCTAATCCTTTCCCATGCATTAGTAAATAATAGAGACAGGACTATTAATTAACGTAACATTAAGAGAGGAGGGAAAGAGACACATATATTTTCTTAATGACATTACCCTCAACTATATAAAATCTTGCAACGTCAAATAAATCAGTAGTAAACATTAAGTGACAACCGAAGTACGTTACCAAGTTACAATGAGTAATTTTCTAGATTCGGAAGCAATATTGTACGGGAACGAGCAATGGATGAAACTAGAGGAAGACTGGAAACCTGTAGACTTGGAGACGGAAGAAGATTCCACCGCAAATGGCTACCACTCCTTCGGCAGTCTCGACTCCAGAAAAACAACGTTCGACTCATCATTCCTCTTCAAGAAAGTGCGCAGAAAGGTCGGCAGGCAGCTATCAAAAACCTCAGCCTTGGACTACCAACACTTTATTGAAGATCTCCACAGAAAGGCAGAGAAAGAAGAAAAGCAATTCTATTTTGTCAATGGACAAATCATCTCCGCTGTATCCGTTGAAGAAATATGCGATAGGATTGATGATATGTTCAAGTCTATAGAAGAACTCTCTTCAGCAAACACCAAGGGAGTCAAAGGGAGGAAACTTCCCGACCGAGTGGAGTGCAGTGTTTCTACAAATGACCTTAGCTTTGATGATACCGTTGAATGTTCTAAGGGGAGAAAAAGAAGCCTGGAGAAATATATCGACGAGGCGTTCGACCAGCTCAGTTACACGGTAAGCACTTGTTCCTGTGAAGATGAAGGCACCAGGGAGTCTGTGACAACTCTCGTGAGGAAGTTCAGCTCTATATTGAAGAGTCCGTCAGGCAACTGCAGTCCACGAAGGCAGAAGCAACGAAGCGATAGGTTCAAAGAGTTGGCAGATTTTTGGAACAGTCGCATCAATGACTGTGAGTGATTTTGTGAGGGTATGTGAAAGACTTGAAAAATATAAACTCAATTTTATGTGCATTTTATGAACCTTGTGCTTCAATTTTTGGCGCCGACAAAATGTTTATTGTGTTTAAAGCATGTATTTTTAATTAGGTATTTGCGAACGAAACAAAAGTTTTGTGCGGCATTGAGTGACCATTGTACGATGTTGTATAATATTGACGGCATCAAAAACTTTCTAATATTTTAAGAGTCTTATAAAACGTAAGTACGTAAAATTACTGAGATTATATTATTAAATATTTCAATTAATTATTAAGTACACTGTAATTTACGTTAAAACGAAGATTGTTCATTATGTGCAATTAAATGTTAGCCGTTAAATAAAATATACCTAACAAGAACAAAAGTTACGATCAAAATAACATTATGCTCCCAAAAGAAGTGTTCATAATTGAATTATAGATTAAAATTTACTTGCCCATAATGAATACTATATAATAACTTATTACGCAGTTATTTAATATTTAAATTATAGTAAGTTGATATGAATTGTCAATATTTGACAACATATTTCACAAATACCCACATGATTGTAATTATTTTATCTTGCAAATTTGCAATTCTAATGTACCTATAGGCTTAGGACATTATAAATAAATAATTTTAGTCACAGATTAAGTTAATTAGTGTTTTGTCTCTAGACTTTTGACTTATTTGACTCCTCGGAAAGAATAAAATACAGCGATTAGCTAAAACGCAGATTAATACCGTTTATTAAGTAAACATTATTTATTAATATTTCGTGTATTATTAGTAAGTAAGCAATAATTTAATTATGAATAAATGATTTTACTAAATATCTCTTTTTTATATCTTCAAAATTGTGAAAATAAAAATCAAACAAGCTGAAACATTTTGGGTCCTTTTTCTAGTTTTTACGACCGATTGTCTGACTTATCTCTTTGGTCTAGTATTTTACACTAGACTGATAGCAAAGGTTACAAACTCAATTTTTTTTTATTGAAATAGTCTTATACAAGCTCTTTTGAATTATGATATATCGCTCTCTTAGCATTACAATGACGTTAATGCAACTACATTTGCATGCATTTGAAAAAAGAAAAATGCATTTGAAACTTTTCCACTTTTTAAATGCCTTTTATATATTATGTAAAAAAGAACCAAGATGTGAAGTTCCTTGCAAATGAGACATCAATAAGTATCATCGATAAATCAAATTAAAAATGAAGCAAAAAATTACAAGTTTTGATTCAGTAAACACAAATTTGATCTTACGCCTATCACATAAAGTTGTTTCATAAACGCGAGTAACGCAAGTTTTGTCTCGATTTTGATAAATGTCACAAATGCAATGCCCTTCATATAACCAAAGTAGAACAAGAGTTCCATAGAATCGAATCGTTTTTCTATTTATTTTATATAGCCGGTTAAATCAACATAATCTTAATAAAAAAATCTTCACATCCTTTCTGCGTGACGATTGATGTCCATTCTTCATCACATAATCGAATCGATCAAATTGGATCACGAAGGAAACTAAAACATAATAAAATGAGATTTAATAAGTCACAATGATGTCTGCAAATAAAATAATTCTTACATTTCGATTGTTACCCAAGATTTATACAAGACGAGATTATACCTACCTACAGTAGAAAGCAATATCCATATAAAATTAATTTATTCATTAATTTAAAAAAAATAAACAAGTGTATACGAATCAAAGTTCGTCGTAAGATCTGATTTTGATATAGGTACAGTCAGCCACATAAGTAACTGAACAAATTCAAAATTTCAAATCGCGTTTAAACTTTTGCGTCAATATCAACAATTGTTTTTCCTTCACTAAAATAAACTTCACAGGGTTAACTTTATTTTAGATAAAGAAAAAAGAATATTTCGACCGAAATGAACTTGCAGAAGCGTTTTGAAGTTTTTAATTTGTAATTGGAATCTATTTATACCTATTCTTAATAAAAAAGAACACTCAAATGGGCTATAGGTCATAGGCATAAATCACGAAGTAATCGTAGTAAACATTTAAAAATGTCTGCAAATTGATAACCTCTTCCTTTTGGAAGTTAGCAAAGAGTATTATATACATTGGGAAAGGAGTCGGTTAAAAACTATTCATTATTTTAACACACACACACGCTCTTTATCCCCGAAGGGGTAGACAGAGACTCAACTAGTGCACCCTCTTTTCGCCGTGCGTATTCCGTCCCATGATGTGATAGGGGGCGAGCCTATCGCCATATCGGGTACAAATTCCAGACTCCGGACTGATACTGAATAGAACAATCCAATATCACTTTGCGCGACCCGGGGATCAAACCCGAGACCTCAGCACTGCAGTCGTACCGTAATACAATTACGCCACCGAGGCAGTAAAAAAAAATCTACTCAATTTAATAGGTAATATAATTTATGATTTCAGGGCCATTTATATGAAATGACCGTTTTGCGAAATTTTAAAATAAATTAAATCAATATTAAATATTTATTCTTATATTTAGCGTTATAAACAACAAAAACAAATCAATAAACTCTTTTAATTACCGGAGGTACGATATCCCATCTTTTTTTAATGTTCTTGAGGTACAATTTTAAGAAGAACATTTTCGCGTTTTTGACGTCCGTGCAGTGAGGCGAGCGACGCGATACTAATTGAAATGAGCGCACATTTTGCACATGTGCGCTCTTTTGCTGCAGAAGCTGATTGTTTATCTTGGGTTTTTTTTACATCAATGCTTTTATACTTAAATTAATTTTATAATTAACATTCTTAAAGTTCAGAGAAATTAAAATTTCTTCCCCTTTCCCCTCTTAGTGAATTAAGCAACAAATCAGCTGGGTAGAAGCGCACCTATTACGTAATTACCTGAACAGTGGACAGCAAATAGAAATTCATGGTTCATTAAGCAAACAACCGTGGTGGGTCCTCGCAGGACACTGGCCAAGTTAGATGCTAAATCACGAATGGTGCCTGTGGACCCCTTACGTGGCGACATACGGGCCTATAGTAGGGACGGGAACGCTCGGTGAAAACCGTTATCCATACTTATATAATAAATACGGAAGTAACTCTGTCTGTCTGTTACGCTTACACGGCTTAATCACTGAACCGATTTGGTATAGAGATAATTTGAGACCCTGGGAAAGACATAGCTTACTTTTTATCCCGGAAAAATAAAGGGGATTTTCATCCCGGAAAACCTATTCACGTTGGTGAAGTCTCGAATAAAAGCTGCTTTACCATAAAGGTGACGATGATAAACTCAATCGTTTCAATTTAGCGAAAGTTAAACTGTAAAGTTATATGGTTGAGTATTATATAAGCTGTACCTTTCTTATGGTTGGTTTCTGAAGTACTATTGACGGCAGTTTATCTATCCGTTAGCGCTATTGGTTCGATAACCCATGAAATTGCGTTTCTGAACCACGCACTGCAAGATAAACTCAGCTTAAACTTACTTTAACTTAACTGGCCAATTTTTGCCGTTTATCGATTCCATAATTATTTGACGTGTCATTTTGTCACAAACGACGGCAACTTGTTAGATATTATTTACAATATAGAGGAACATAATTGATATGGCCAATCACAACAGTTTCAGTAGTGTTATAAATTCTCAAATTCTAAATAAAACGACATAAAACACAAATTAGCAAACTAATGCTAGCATGACATAAGACATTTTGTTGAAATAATTGACTTTTTTTTAAATTCGGCAATGCTGTCATTCATCAGCAAGAGACAAATAACAAGTTACCACAAAATAAAATTAAAATAATGTTGAGGCGTTGATCTACGTTAAAATCAGTTATTTTTGTATATAAAATAATTATTAGTTACGAGTTTTTGTAATAAAATCCATTTTAATGTCAATTGCTAAAAACGAGCCATCTAGTTGCAAAATAAGGAACTGGTTGTTGGCTTCATAGTTATCGAATGCTTCATTATATGTTCAGAAACACAGTGAAAGTCAACCGACGTTTATCTTTTTGACTTTAATGGATCAATAGTTATTGAAAGTTTAACTGGGAGATTCAGAAATCGGGCATTAATGAAATAATAATAAGTTAACGAGGACACAGAAAAATTACTTTGCATATACGAATGAGAACACGTCGTGAAAAACCCGTTATAATGACTTGCTCCGATTAGTTGCGTTCTCGGATTAACCAGTGTATAATTAAGTAAGACGGACCGCTTAAATGACCATGTAGAACTGACAACAAATGGGGTATAAAAGTTCTTGGGTGTAGACCACGCCCTGGCAAGCGCAGCGTGGGTCGTCTTCCTACAAGTTGGACAGATGACCTTTTAAACGCCGCAGGAACCCGCTGGATGCAGGCCGGTTCTGACAGATTGGTCTGGAAATCTTTGGGGGAGGCCTGTGTTCAGTAGTGAACTTCTTAAGGCTGAAGAAGAAGAAGACCGCCTAAATAATGGATATGTTAGAGAAATGTAATCTGTATTTGTCTAATTGCCATATTATATTAGTTGCTCACCTTGGGAATCCAATCCAAACTCACAATATACAAGCTGTCAAACGCATAGCAAGTAATACAGACGACAATATAGCTATTAAATAGTTTCAATGGTAGCGAATAACTTCGCGTGCGCGGCCGTTATACACCGCCGTATGTACACCCTATTTCGCGCACTGACCGGAAGCAGAAACTTATTCCGGCTTGTTCATGAAAGTTGGACAGTTTGTCAATTTATGAGGTCCTAAGCACAATAACGGGAGCATACACGATCCGACTGAAGGCAGATGCTGTTAATTGAGTTACTGTGATTATGTACTACTGTTATGTAACTGTGACACGAAAAACTAATGAGTAGACATCTTCGAATGGATAAAATATATAAAGATAGATATTATTTTGTATTTTTATTATATTCTGTGTTAAGAATCGAACAAATGGATTGTTTTAAAATCAAATGTCATTGGCTTACATTTGGCTACTAAGATAAAATGCTCCATCATTCTCAATTCTTCTTTAGTAGATTTTTTTCATGATAGTAAGGCACCGCGCAGACTGTAATAACACAAATATTTCTTTTTTGTTCACTTTCTATGCAAGTGACAGTGTATTCATCTTAATTGCTAACCCATTAAAAGTTTATTACTCAATAGTCTAACTAATCAAATTAGTTAGACTATAGCAACAAAATCAATAAAATTTTCCAATCAATTTTAATTAATCCATCACACATAAATTTTCTGTCAAAATTGCAGCCAACCAAAGTTGGTGTAACAAACAAGTGTCATGTAGACAATGTGGGTAGTTTACAACCGGCCGGTCGCCGGTCCGGTGCCGGACGCCGTGACCACAATGTACGAGTCCGTATCGGCACATCTAATTAAACTGGCCAGTACAACTTGGGCGATATCGGTCGTCCCGTCGCCTAAATTAATTTATGCATGCCGTTGAGTGGACGGTCGAATCTTGCGTCCGTCTATTGGAGTAGCAGTTTTAATAGGTTTTTTTGTTTAGAAGACGTCGACAAAATTCGTAAGGTGGGAAATGTTTAGAATTGTAGGGCTATTTTTTCTGTGTTTAATTATGTTCATAAATACTGTTTCTGTCCTGGTCGGTCGTTCAATCTTACAAGTTGTTTCAAACATGAATATAATATGTATATACGCCATCCAAGTAATCGGTTTTCCATATCTACCATAAACAAATAAAAAAATCAAAAGTCTGCCATTCGAAATTCGAAAAATATAAAAATTGTTTTACTGTCCCCTGTAAAAGCAGCGATCAAACCATCGTCATTCGGGCCGACAGCTTGTCATATCATTCAATAAAGATATTTTTTCTGCACAACTAAGGTAGTTGGAAAAAAAAGAAGCGCAAAAAGCGACAGAGCGGCTCCATTAGCGCTCAGCGACGGGGCCCGCTCTCTATCAATTTGTACGGAATCGCCGGTGCGAAGTGTTTTTTAATTAATTTTATGAGTGTGTTTCGTTTGGACATCGACGTGTTGGGAGTCGATTGTGACGAATATGCGGCTGACTCATCGATTTTAAAGTGTTGCCATGGAATAGCACGTTGTTGCCTGTTAATTAAAATGTATGTATTTTTAATGTTTTAAAAAGTATTAACATTGACGAACGGTAAAATAAGACATTTTTTTATCATCGGTGTATTTTATTTATTATATTTTGTATTTTCATAATGATTTTGAATGACAATGGATTAAATTATAAATGGTGAAATTATTTATTGAAAATATGTAACGTGTAAGCATTATAAAGATTTTAGTTATTTATCTTCTCACAATTTGAATAAGGAATACATATCCGATATAAAAGACATTGATTTCTTTGAAAAATAAAAGTTTAGTAAGATCGACTACTGTTTGGTGCGGCGGTGCCACCGTCGTCCACGCACTAATTCAATATGGCCGACGTAAGCCATTTGCGTTCGCGCTTGACGCATCGCCCGCGAAAAAATCAATTATGATTTTTTGATGGGCGGTCGGTGAGCGCTCGGCAAATATGGAAGAGGCTTTCGTTTATATATTTTTATGTGCTTGTATTCTGAGAAGTATATTGTTTCCTTTTTTTTATAGAGTTTATTCGATATGTTTGTGTCATGTCACGGCGAAGTCAGAAACACTATAACATGTAAATCATTCTTGTTCTTCCAATTCAAAGTGGGGCGCAAAATTTCTTTTTCAAGCAGATTGTAGAATAATTTCGCTTAATTTTTACGACCGAAAGTCAGGTCACACGATACCATTAGACCAAGGTACCTAACCTATCGACCACACTTGCTTATATTCCGCTGAGGCTATTCAAAGGTTACCCCAGTTGTCTCCACAGGTTGTAGCCGCGGGAAGTGCGTCGCACTACGGTCACCGACAACCAGTTGACACCTCAATCTAAAATGGTTTTACACTATATCATGTCAGCTCTCAACCACTTCACTGATATACGACATTGGCACGTTTTACCACAGTTGCCTTTTTTACTTATCACTCGTTTGAGTGGTATGGATGGTCTGTTTTCCTTTAACGGTTGACGAGCAAACGGGTCATGTAATCGTAAGTGGTCAATGACAATGATGGTGGAATTTTAGATGCGTTTTTTTGGTGTCTGGAAATATATTTATTATACACCAGAGATATAAAACAAATTACGGTTTTATCGCACAAGGCAATTTCTATATGAATATACTTTTCTTTTTGGACTTTTTAAAAGGATGGAAGGATGCGACCTAATGAAATCTTCCTTTTATAGGGAGGGGAAATCAGGGGGAGAGTTCTGACGGATGTATCAATAGTAACAATAATGAGTTTACATCAATAGAGAAAGGTGGGCCGTAGCACTAGGTCGGAATAACGTCAGAAAGAAGGAATCACTTCAAATCTATTTAAAATCCCTTATAGAATATATACTTCATCATCATCATCAGCCCGTTGCAGTCTACTGCTGGACATAGGCCTCTCCCAAGGTACGCCACAGAGCCCGGTCTGCTGCTTTATGCATCCAGTCGCAATACCTAGTAGAATACTTGGCTATATTATATCTAAATTTTGCCTATGACACCTAATGAAAAAGTTATGAACATGTAATTAATAATATTATAGTAGGGAAAAACTAATCTGGCCGGTATGACATGACACGGTTTTGATTTTTTTGGGTAGACGGTCTCACAGAGTTATCGCGTAGGGAAAAAAATTGAATTGTCATACCGGCCAGCTTAGTTTGTCCGAACTTATAATAAAGTATTAAAATGCCAAATTATAATTTCTAGAAAATATAAAAAACTCAGTGTTATCGCTTGTTGCTCATTCCCTTCTAGATGAAATTGGTTTCCTTCCTAACAACAAAGTAAACATACAGATCTAAAAAATATTTTCTAAATAACAGTAAGGAACGTATAAATTGTCGAAACCTTAATAATGTACGTGTTATAAAGTCAAACTGATGCATTAACACTCTTTGTTAGAACATTCCCTTCCCTTTCTTTTATATCAGCTCCACTTCTCCTTACCTAGCCCTATTCCCGTCCCCAATGTCCGTGTCCTCTGTACCTATCAGCCCGTGCTGGTTGTTCATTATTTAATCTAGGTACTTTAAATTATTTAATTGGTATATGTACCTTTGTTATTGTCTCTACCTTGTCATGACTTGTCATAAGTGCTTTTTTATAAGCCTACTTGATCAATAAATGATTTTATTTTATTTTATTTATTTATTCGAGAACTCCCACCTATGAAAAACAAAGCCTGTTTAAAATGGCAAAACAGCAGAAGCCGGGTACAAACCCATCACCACAATAAATCAAACGAGCAAGCAGTGCGCGCAGGTGCGGCTAATGCGCTGGCGCAATGAGATTTATCGCCGTTTGCATTCTAATTGACAAACTGACTGAGAACTGAACACTCGGAGACACGGCTTTAGGGTTTAGGGGATTCTGTTGAAGTGTTAGTGGTCCTAACTCAAGAATGTGGTATAATTGTCTTGTAATTATTAAAGTGGGATCAGATTATGTGTGTGTATTTATTTCTTATTTGAACGTTAGATTTATTCCTTTCTATGAGTCATACAGAGAAGTAAAGAATCTTTACTTTTTTATATCTTTAGATTAATATTTATTACATTTTACCTAATTATATCTTGCAATGAAGATGTTCAAAACATCCACCATAATCATTGTCAAACATAATCAAATTGTGGAACAGAACGTACATTAAAAAATCTTAACCATAAACAAGCGAATTTGATTAACGCAAGAATCCATTTCACAAATTGACAGGGGCCCAGAGGTCGCCTTGGTTCGTAAACTAATTCTGCGGATAAGTCCAAAATGATAATCGTGAGCACTTAACCTATGTAGGTATAAGCCGACAAATTGAGGAGGCTCTCAATCACCGTTCATCTGGGCCGGCAAGCACGCCCACAAATTAATCCGGTTAGCGTCGGTTGCGCGGCCATCACCTGAAGGTGGCTCGGGCCGCCCAGCATTTCTCAAAACGTGGACATACGGGAACTGGATGTGGTATACGAATGTACGAAAATATATGCAGCAGTATGTCTATTATCAAGATAAATAATTATGAGACAAAAAACATAGTAATCAGTAATTCTAAAAACCGGACAAGTGCTAGTTGGACTCGCATACCGAGGGTTCCATACAAAGTTGAAGGCAAGGTATCTAAGTATATAAGTTCAAAGTTCGTCAAAATTAATGAATCGAATTTTAAATGTTTGTAAATAGATTTTTTTTGTTGTCAAGGTACGTACATACATATTTACGGTTTCCAGATTTTTTCCTTTACATGTGCTGTAAGACCTTGTTTCATGCCAAATTTTATGATTTTAAATTAACGAGAAGTGCCCTATAGGTTTTATTTCCCTTGCGAAATCGCAAAAGATGCGATATAAACGGTCATATCTTTTGATCGCGTTGACTTAAAAGTTTGATATTTTCACAGCTGAAAGAAACTGTAGACCCGAGTACTTTATATAAATTGCAACTTGATAACTTTACGCGTTCCTGAGAAAAATGGCCTTGACAGACAGACAGATGGACGGGCTATATAAGGGTTCCTTTTTTCTTTTTGAGGTACGGAACCCTAAAAAGTAAAAAGTTGTGGTCAGTATTTCTCACATTACAGGTAGTGTGCATAATATTATAATATGGCTTTATCATCTTGCTATCTACCTCAAATATTTTCTAAATAACCAGAACAGTCGTGCTTTCTTCAGCTGTCATATTTTGGTTGAAAATATCTACCAGATTTCAAAGGTACAACTTTTTTATAATGTTTGCTACGTCAGATTTTCGTTATTCATAATCGTGGGTATGAAAAAAATCTCATCTGTACTTCAGTGACACATAGTAATTTTTTTAACTAATTTAGAATAGGAATGTACAGTAAGTCTTCTCAACCATGATCGTGTTAGAACAGTGGCGTTTTTCTTGAGAAGTTTTTGAATATTTTCACCATCAAATATTTTGAGGGAGACCATGGTTTTACTATAGGATATTTTAGTCAGATTTTCTCATATTTTAGCTTATTAGTCTCTGCCTCATCCAGTGTGAATACACTGTGCCTCCATCAATACATGCTGACAGTGTGCCCGTGTGAACACGACCCGGTATTACTCGAGACGACACTAACTTACGACGACCCCATCGCTTGCTGCGAACGCATGACAATTAATTACAAAGTGGTCAGAAGTAGTTGCTTACAAATTAAACGATCGATATTAATCGGAAAATAGCCCAATCAAAATATAGTTTGATGACCTCATAGCGAGAGTTAAAGGCTGTTTGTTTTAAATTTGGCTGTGTGTTTTTTTGAGGATCGATCTTAAGATACCTAATGAGTTGTTTTTTAAATTATAGACGTAAAATAACAGCATTTCTAGTTTTGTTCGTCTTCATATTAATAAATAAATGATCATTATTAATTAGTTGAAAATCTTTTTAGTTAGTCGATTAACTTTTAAGGAAACTTCTTGGCATTAAAGTATTCGATTCTTCATAATCAACAAGATTATTTGCATATTTCTAACCTACGAAAAATATCCAAAAGCATCTATATCCAAACTGACCCTCAAATCCTTATCAATTAATTACCGCAAGTAATTAACATAGAGAAACGTCTGGCCAGCGAGCGGCGCCGCCGTAATATGTGAGGTTTTAATTTATCACCCAACTTGGCGGTGGCATGTGCACTCGCACCGCCCAACTTCGATACAAAGGTACCATAAATTGATAAGCTTATGTGGTGCACTGTGATTTAATGCACAAATGTTTGGAAAATCATTACGTATACAGTTAATATCTTCGGAGTTTCGGGAGAAGTGATTGTGGGCTATATGCTGGTAACAATAATATTCAAAACAGACTACCAATGAGTTGATTTCAAACAGGCCTATGTTCAAAACTAAGATGAAATAATAATAATAATTTATTTCAAAAGTAACAGGATTACACGGGAAGATATAACAAATCACTCTACACTAGGCACTGCCTGTTTCGTGGAGTGGCATTTTGGACAGGTGAGCCGTTTTTAAAACAATAAAAAAAAGACAACAAAGAAGGCTCAGATTAAAGCCAATAATAACTAGATTTAAAAGATAAGATCCATGCAATCAAGTAAAATAACTGATCACGATATTAAACTTAGTTCATGCTTTTCATAAAGTCTTCAGCGTGAAAGTAGGACCACTTTAGCTATTCTTTTATGATATTATGTTTAGCTTCCCAAGAGTTTAGATTTTATGTATTTTTTTGTATTTGTTATATAAATATGGTTTCAAGTAGAAGCTAAAACGAAATGGGCATGAAAACTGTGATGAACGGCCCGATATTCGAGTTGAAATGCGGTTAGACCAAAAATACGCAACAGTTACGTATACTGTACTTTACAATAATAAAACCATAAGCTTATGTTTGTACATTTTCATATAAAATAATATATGAGTCCGCGACGCACGTCTACGAAAAAACAATGTCACCATAAATCTGTCAAGACACCTTACAAAATTCACACAGCGCTCACCGTTCACGTGTTACTTCGCAAAGTGTATAAAAATGGCAAGACATATACGGCATACGCCACGCCACGCTATATTTCTCCTTTTTTAAATAGACATGGAACTATAGTACCGGCACGGTATGATGGCAGTTTTGACGTTTGTCCGCTCATCTAGTTTCGTATTAATTCATAACTACGTTGATGGAGCTAATTGCTGTACATTATTGTCAATAGTGACGTGCAGTAATATTCATGGAATGAATATTTTTACGACAAAACTCGGCATATGCTTTTCAAAATTCGAAATTTTTAAAAATAGATTCTAATACTATCGTCACTTATAGGATCGCTGGCTTCAACTTCTACCTCCGGCAAACTCGCGATTTCGATAATGAATTGAGATTTCACCTCACGATTGTTATCTGTCAAAACGGCCGTCATAGCGTACCGCTACAATTCGGTAGAGGGGCAATGGACAAACTAAAGAAAATATGGAGGAATCGTAACATAACAAAGGCCACTAAGATCAGGCTCGTTAGGGCACTTATATTCCCCATATTTCTGTACGCAGCTGAAACATGGACGTTCCGCGAACTGGAAAAGAAAAAGGTGGATGCCGATCGGACCGACCAAATTAAAACAGCAGTAGGAGGCCCTGTACACGAATGTACCCGATTGTCGTCTAACAGAGACAGATGGAGAGATATCGTGCGGCGAGCTACATCATCGTTTGGACACAAATCATAGTGACCACGACCGTTCTGTCAAGAGCGAAGCGAAGAAGAAGACAATTCGGTACATCTAATGATAGCATAATGGGATATAATATCACTCGTCCTTATTATTTGTAGAATCTGTCACATAAGTAGCTGAAGAAAACTTCAAATCACCTATACACTTTTCTGTATTTACCAAATTTTTTTTGTACACAAATTAAGAATAAAGTGTGTTTACTTAACTTCACGCAAAAAAAATTACGCTTATAGGCGATTTGAAGTTTTTATTTATTAGACTAGGTTTTGCCCCCGGCTCCGCCCGCGTTAAAAAGTTTTTCCGGGATAAAAGACCCGCTTTATATTTTCCCGGGATAAAAAGTAGCCTATGTATTAATCCATAATATGATCTACCCGTGTGCGAAATTTCGTCGAAATCCGTTCAGTAGTTTTTGCGTGAAAGAATAACAAACATCCATACTTACAAACTTTCGCGTTTATAATATTAGTAGGATTATAATCATCATCATCATCATCAGCCACACGACGTCCACTGCTGGACATAGGCCCCCCTAAAGATTTCCAGAAGGACCTGTCAAAAGCGGCCTGCATCCAGCGTGTTCCTGCAACCTTTATCAAGTGGACTGTCCATCTTGCAGGTGGACGGCCGACGCTGCGCTTGCCAGTACGTGGCGTAGATTATAATATAAATAGTGTCAACTACTTTATTTAGCGATATAATATAGACTCATTATTTCCACATAAGTGGACGATAGCCTAGTTGGGAATGGAACGGTCTGGCGAGCCAATGTCCGGAGGTTCAAAACCCAAGGCACATACCTCTGACTTTTCGAAGTTAAGTGTGTATTGTTTATCAATTATCGTTCGCTTTAACGGTGAAGGAAAACATCGTGAGGAAACCTGCATACCTGAGAAGTTCTCTATAAGAATTTCGAAGATGTGTGAAGTCTGCCAACCCGCACTAGGCCAGCGTGGTAGACTAAGGATTCACCTCTCAGTAGTAGAGGAGGCCCGTGCTCAGCAGTGGGCAGTATATAATACAGGGCTGATTGCATTTCCACATAGTATGTAGCTTGACGTAGCCAGATACAACTCTGCCCATCCACACGCACCTGGTTTTACACATTTGGTCACGTGTACTCGTGCAGTGCGTCTGTCACACTTGTTTTTCACTTAGTCACCGCGATGTGCTGCACAGTGTACATTCAAATTCTTACTAATTGGAATAACCATTACAGCTGTATTGTATATTATTTTATTTACAAACATTATTTGTATTCCTTACTTAATATTAAGGCCAATTTTATTTATGATGACCTACATGTTCAATTGCAAGTACATAATTTTGCGAAATTATTTCTCCGCTTCCCATTTGCCTCCATCATCAGTGAAAGTCTTTTCGTTTCGAGAATTCAAAATTCAAAATTCTTATAAACTCAAGTATTGCTGGATTCCGGAAAAGTTTCTTTCCAGGAAAGAAATTTGACGCACCCGGAGACAAGTTTAAATGGTACTTATAAATAAATATGTACACGTAACTTTATTAAACCAGTCACAATACCAACATCACTTTAGTAGTAAAAAATTAATACATCTAACTCATTGATGTATGGGTTTTTTAATACATCAATGATCTAACTCCAAAAACTCATTGAAATCTACAATCAAACCAATACCATCTCTGCAGTATCATCATTTTAAAAAACTTTATTATTATCAAGCGTACGGTTAGATGAAGCACAGGGCCGCATGACGCGGGAGACATACGGGGCACCTGGGACCGCATTAACACGATGTATTTATTGGTCGTTAGGACCGACGCGACGCCCGTAATTACGTGCACTCTTCATATGTGATTATCGTTTTAATTACGTTATGTATATCGGGTTATATTGTATACCCTTGAATATTAATCTATGATATTGCACGTAGGCTTGGGTGTGATATTTTCTTTATTGAAGGGATGTACCTATCTATGGGTTTCTATTATTTTTTACTGGAAAAATGGCTTTAATATCTGTCATCGGTCTGTCGGTGTTACCAACCAATTTCACACATGGGCTTCGCTCTGCCCGCTATTTAGTCCCTAATAAGACATCGAGGTAGTTTTTCTCGACGCTTAAACTACGTTCCTGGGGTACTGTTAAACAATAGATACCTCAGATTACTATTGAAACTGCTTTTGGCACTTTTCCCTATAAACAGTAGATAAAATAATAAAAAAAATGTATCACAAACTACGGCATGGTAATGGTTACGTAAATCGTAATACTTACCTAATCATATTTTATACGATGTTATACAAATCTACTGCGGCGACTGCGACTACAAATCTCGGTGGCGTAGTTGTATTACGATACGACTGCAATGCTGAGGTATCGGGTTCGATCCCCGGGTCGGGCAAAGTTATATTGGGTTTTTCTACTCAGTATCAGCCCGGAGTCTGGAATTTGTGCCCGATATTGCGATACGGTCGCCCCCTATCACATCATGGGACGGAATACGCACGGCGAAAAGTGAGTGCACTAGTTGCACCTCTGCCTACCCCTTCGGGGATAACGGGCGTGACTGTATGTGTGTGTTATACAAATTGAAGCACAAAAGCAGTTACTGCTGCTAAAAGCGGTAGAAAGACAGAAAGTGCTGATACTTAGCAAATTGTCGCATACGAGAGTCATATTTAACCATAGGATCGATTAGGACCTGCAGTCTTTCAGTCTAATATAAGTTGTCAAAATATTTAGTCCTTTGAAATACTCATTAACAATAATGAGTGAACAGTGAATAATAATCATAAAAAAGTAATTCAAAGCACAAAAACACAGAAAATAATCTTATAATCCATTATTAAAGCCACTACACAGTAGTTAAAATGATAAAAGAGAATGAAAAATCACTTACCTGTCAGTGGCCGTCACAAAAACACTCGTAGCGCGACAGATTGACACAAAAGAGGCCTGGGGGTCGCTGGGGCGTATTGATTAATAGTGTCCGGTGCCCCGCGCCCCCCGGCCAACAAAGCTAATTACCGGCCCATTTATACTCAACGACCGCAATCACTCAACGGTTAACTTTGTTAATCATTCAGTCGTACTTGACGGCCTGCGCTAACATTTTTATTGAAATACTGGGATTTTGCTGGGATTTCACTTATTACTGGGTTTTATATTTTTTTTTTCTTGGAAAACTGGAGACTCGTTTTTAGATTTGCATATTGTCATTTATTTAAGAAAATTGAAGTGGTGTGTTTTGTCCTGAATATTCTAATCTCGAATTAGTATTTACATGCCACGCGCTGAATTTTGAAATACGTACCTTTAAAAAATAAATATATTTATATATAGCTTCTGCTCGCGGCTCCATCCGCATGAAAAAGTTTATCCGGGATAAAAGCCCGCTTTATATTTTCTCGGGAGCCTATGTGTTAATTCCAGGACATGATCTACCCGTGTGCTAAATTTCATTGAAATCCATTCAGAAATTTTGGAGATGTGCAGTAACAAACAAACAGAAAAACAGACAGACAGGCAGACAGAAAAGAATAACAAAAACCGCTGAATTGTGTTCCTTTACTCTTCTTTAGTGACCCCCTTTCTTTTTTATCACATTTCTTTAAATGTACATACACACCTGTTCTATTGCTTTATTATATTATGTTTTGATAGATAATATTGGAAAAAGTATGAAAACATACAGCACTAAAATAATCGGTATAAATAAATCGGTAAAGGAGTTTTTCACCAGTAGTAACTGGCAAGGAGCCACTTTTAAATACAGTTGCAAACAGAAAATTACCGTAATTTGGTGCAAACCAGCTTATTTATGCACTTCAAAGTATTTTTATGACGGACTAGCATCTGCCTGCGGCTCTGCCTGCAATAAACCTCGTAAAAATTAATAGTAAAAAATATTATTAAAATCAAGATTTTATATAAAAATAAGGAAAAAAATAAACTTGAAATTGAACCAAACTTTGTTATATACCACGTAGAGATAAAAACTCGCGAGATTTATTTGTGTAGATAATAAAATAATTATGTAACTTGATCTTGACAAAAGTAAATATAATATTATCTACACAAGATTTACTTAATTATTTGAGTATATTTCATTTTATTTTGCTACATTGTCACGAACTTATACTTATTAGTAACTGAACTATTTGGTGAAAATAAAATCCTCTAAACTCTATAACCTAATAATTAAATCACATTTTCAACACATCAACTTGAATCATGTAAAATATTTCGCCCTAGAATATATTTCCACAAATATCCCAAAACAAATTAGCTGATTATGTTTTTACTGAGGCTAATTCGTACGAGATGAAAGGGTGACCACGCGTCGCGTCGGCGGCGGGACACGGATCGTGGAGTCGCGACGGTAATCCCCGCCTCACTCGATGACATGTCACGTGACATACTCACTTTGTAAAGCCGCCGGTGACGCGGGTGACAGTGACGCTCGTGTTTTGTGAGAATAATTTTGTTATGTTTACGTTTAAGGGCAATTTTTGGAGGGTAATGTGTATTTTAATTTACTATTGCTAGCTAAGTTATAATGGTTTTATTTTTGCTATCGTGGTATTTAATAAAAGTGGAAAACTTAAATACAAATATTTAAGACGAATGTGGATGCACTAAGTTGCGCCCCTACCTACCCCTTCGGAGATAATAAGGCGTGAGTGTGTGATATTTAAGATTAAAACACCAGCTTTGTAATTTAAGATCTCAAAAACGTACAATCTGTATTCAAGTTTAGCGATAGAATATTTACTGTTCTGATTTAGAATTATATATTTTCTATTAATTAAAACAATATCGCTTGACCCAACTAATCCAATTAATTACAAACCTATTGAACTTTTCTAACACATTAAAATACACCCAATATCAATTAATCAACCACACAAAACACTAGCGTGGATTAATCTAACGCCTAACACACTACGGGGTTACCGCGCTGTCCATCCTTCATTAGTACAAAGGAGTTGTCCTTTTGTCTCCCCTCCATTCATTGAGATTACTCGCCGAGATCCCAGACCCTGGCAGCCTTATTCAGATGTGTGAAAGTCTCTCTGCTTGATTTTTAAATAAAGACTGTTTGTGGATTTTCTGTTAATTACCCTGAAGTTGATTAAAATCTCTACCATATCTATCAATTCGTTAATGAATACATTCAAATACATAATAATAATTAAATACACTATTCAATTATGTGAGTGTTGGTTCTATTAATAAACTGCAAAAATTAATGTTGTAAGCGCTGTTGTTTTGGTGAAAATAATCAACATTGAAATTATTGGAAATTATGAGACTTAACATCAAACAAATAAATGTGAACAACGCAAAGCAGTACCATATAATTCCATGTAATCCAGAGTTTAATACGAGGTTACGTTATATAATTTGCAGGCGCTTGCCATCACGCCAAAGACCAACTTGCTTTTCTAAATAAAAAATAAAAGCCAATCAACTCTCAAGCCTAGAACATTCCTAAACACACATAATCCAAGATAACGTTTTCGCAAATCCCGCCACACCTTCGCCTCCAGAATCAGTCGCCTGTCGGCCGGACGTGATCTCTGTCAACAAATCCACAATACAGGCTGATTCGTTGTCACCCCGGTCCAACAATGAAATGATTAATGTACGCTTTTCTTGTACTCCATCGGTCTTCCAATTTAAATGGACGTACAATTAGATTGGCCAAGATACGGGCTGGAGGTGCGTAGTAATAAATAAATTCGTTTGAAACAGTCATTATTTAATTTAATAAATAAATAAATAAATTTATACAGGGTGATTGGTAATATGACGTATTCCCGTTATCAGCATGTAGATTGGGTTAAAAGCAATCGATTTTGTCCCATGAAGTCCTATCCGGAACTCAATAGCATCCGAGCAATTTAAGATTTATTGAATTTTAAGATAAAGCACTTATAAGACCAAATAAAATTCAATAATAAAAAAGTACTGAATGGGATTGAGGTATTTTGTTGTTTTCTAGTAAATAACATTCTAGGCTTTCATAATTAACAACAACATATTTAAAAGCTATGATAAGTTGGAAATGATGGCCTTAAATCTATCAATTTTGTATTTTATTAAAAAAATATTTGACAAAAACCGCTGTTTATTTCAGAAAAACTTCTAAAACTTCAGAAAAACTTTCTTTCTGAAAAACACGTTAAAAACTTACTTATTTGTTCAGGTTTCTAATGAGGTATAAAACATAACAATAATTAGTCTTGTAGAAGTTTAAAAAAAAACAAATGTTTGGTTACTGGTCTGGTACAAATTGTTTTGTATGCATCTTATTAAAGCGTATAAAGGTATTATTCTTTAAATAAAATATAACTTTCTTTATTTTTACAAACCTTGCTCGATTTGTGAGCCTCTGTTCCTGATACGAGCGCATTCTGTGGCGTAGTTATCTTTTAGTAATTCTAAGAAATAAACTACTTGTCTGCTTATATGTTTTAATTATTCCTTAAATCAGTTGATCGCGTGTAGGTACAGGTGAGTACCATACACCAAAGTTTTCATGTGCCTCTAGACATAAAAATCTAGGTGTATGAAATCAAGATCCTGGCCAAATCTGTGTATGAGGCTAAAAAAGTAATAAAATTATGGCTTACAAGTTTTTTCCCGCGGCTCCGCCCGCGTGAATGAGTTTTCCCGGAATAAAAATCCCGCTTTATATTTTCCCGGGATAAAAAGTAGCCTATGTGTTAATCCAGGACATAATCTACCCGTGTGCCAAATTTCATCGAAATCCGTTTAGTAGTTTTTGCGTGAAAGAGTAACAAACATCCATACATCCATACTTACAAACTTTCGCGTTTATAATATATTAATATATGTAGGATGTAGGATGACACTTATGAGGATACTGAATATCCTATAAATATTATCCTCAAAGTTATGCTTAATTAATGGCAAATAAAACTTAATATTTTATTCTATTTTATGTATAACTATTTACTATTAACTATATATTACAAACTTATTATTCCAGTATGCATATTTGTACACTTCTAGATACATATTAATTACATGTCAGTATAAAATTAATTTGTGATAAGACCAGTATCAAATGGAAATGTATACAAGTAGGCAACTACGCTAAGATTATATTTGGTTCTCCACGATACAGGCTTGTCTAGTGTGAAGACCATAGGATATTGTCACTGTAAATTTTGTTTTTTTCATTTCAACTGTAGATACAGATCTGCCAGTCTGTACCACATGCAGCGTTATTAGACATTACATTAATATGTTTAATCTTTTAATGCTCAGTGAACTCACTGGACTGCCTCTGTGGCGTAGTTGTATTACAGTACGACTGTAATGCTTAGGTCTTGGGTTTGATCCCCAGATCAAGTGATGTTGAGCTTTTGCTAATCAGTATAAGCCCGGTGTCCGGAATTTACGCCCGATATGGCGATATGCTTGCCCCCTATCACATCATGGGACGGAATACGCACCGCGAAAAGTGGGTGCACTAGTTGTGCCTCTGCCAACCCCTTCGTGGATAAGAGGTGTGACTGTGTGTGTGTGTGTGTGAATTCACTGAATACACGATAATTCTGAATACACTATAAAACATATCGTACTACGTGAAATATTTTTATATTGCCAGCCACATGAGAAAAAGTGCTTTCATTTTACCTGCAACTGCATTTAAAACTCCTCATAAACAAACACACAGTATCAAAAGCATTGCAAACAGTCAAACTCATTATTCGACTATCAAATCCAGACTATCATTTCTGTTAAACTCTAGGCAGCTTCGAACTTAAGCCAAACTTACCTGGGCCCAAGTAAGTGACAAAACAAAGTTGGCTCGCGCCGCCGCGAACCGGATCAAACCGCCTTAAAGCGGTTCAAACCGGTTCTAATACCTTTAGGCTTGATTTAGACGTGTGTACGTTTCGTTAGCGCGAATTTTGAATATTTTGCCTCTCTATTGTTCAAAAACTAAAATTGGGGAAAGATTTTGAATAATTATAAATAATTTTAATGTTCGTCAGGAAACTATTTTTTATTTACAGGATTAATTAATACTGTTAAATCATGCATCAAATTAGCAATACACCATTAATAAACATTTGCACTAGGTCCAATTAATTCCTTCTTCCCTTCCAATTCCTATTCGTTGTTAAATATCTGCATTGCACAGAATTCCTCTGGCTGTAGGTACACGTTTTCACGGGCATTAGGTGTTAGCGATCACATACTATGAGGCAGCTGTTCGTTTGCCCACCCACTGCTATAAAAGCAAAGAACTACAAAGAAATACCCACAATTCCCCATGCAGAAAAACGTATTCAGGGTTTATGGCCGTTGTCGCAGAAAAACCAACCCTTAAAACCTCACGCCCGGTCACAAAGGACATCGAAGAAATAAACATACCCGGGCTTGTGCAACAAAGATATCACGGATGCAATGGGCCACGTCAGGCCACGGGGCGTTAACCGTCCGCCGCGCGGTCTTTACGACACGCTTTACTTGAGGGCCGATTGTACCCGCGACTGCTGGCATTTAGTTGAAAGGGTAAGGCGATTGTCATTTGTATCGGCTTTATTGGACGTTTCTTGGAATTACTTGGCATTTGAGACATTATGGTGATAGACGTTTGATGTACGTCGTGCAAAAATACTATATTATCACTCGGAAAAATAATTTGATTATTTATCTGCAAGATGACTTTTTATCTGTCTTATATTCAATAAGGTATATAATTGCATAAAACAATATAACAAATTATACAAAAATAAGTTACTTATTTCCAAAACAATCTACATAAGCCTTTATCTCTGACCCGTTTCCAAATTTCTTCATCCAACGTGTCACGTGACGTCACAAGGCATGACAGCGCGGGAGTGCAAAGCAATAACCGAAAATCCATTATTAAATTGTTTACATGAGGACAGTGCGAGTGGCAAAGCGCGGGAACCGCAAAGCAAGCGTGACAGAACAAAGTTTGCGTACCGGATTGCACCGGTTCCGAATAGGGATGAGGGAAACCGTCACATATCGGTTAATATTTTTTAATGGTCATATGCAATGCAATCAGCCCTGTATTATATACTGCCCTACTACTGAGCACGAGCCTCCTATACTACTGAGAGGGTTTTTTAGGCCTTAGTCCACCACGCTGGCCTAGTGCGTGTGGGCAGACTTCACATACCCTCGAAATTCTTATGGAGAATTCTCAGATATGTAGGTTTCCTCACGATGTTTTCCTTCACCGTAAAAGCGAACGATAAGTGATAAACAATACACACGTAACTTCGAAAAGTCAAACCTCCGGACATTGTCTCGGTAGACGGTACCATTCCCAACTAGGCTATCGTCCATGTTATGGGCATAACTATCGTTTTATTATGAAAAGACAAATTAATGACATTATTAAAACGCTTTTCTACGGCCAAGCCGCAGTAAACATGCACTGTTGTGTTCTAGTTCGAAGAACATTGTAGCCAGCGTAATTACTGGGCATTATGAGATTTAGCATCTTATGTCTCAGGGTGTTGAGCGCAGTGGTGTGCTACGCAGTACTATGTCATTTAAAGTTTTATGGGGTGCTACTATTGTTTATAGGATGTCGTATCGCTAATTTTTCTAAAATTATTTGTCTATGTTTTTGTGAATTATCGCTTTCTTTAACGATAAAGGAAAGCATTAGGAGGAAACCTGCACACCTGAGAAATTCTCCTAATGGTAAATTATTGTTATTTCATATGATTTGTAAATACTTTTTGTCATAAATATTTTTCATAAGTATAGCGCAACATCACGTTTCCTACACGATTTTTCTCTTAAAAATACAAAACTATCGACATCGCAATCGCACCGCCTTATCCAAGAGCGGATTAATCCGGTTGCGCGCCGGTGCGGGGCGGTTAGAAGCGGTTAGAGGCGGTTAGAGGCAGTTAGTCAGGTGAGATCCGAGCCGCGGCGCCCGGCTTACTATCCAAATTATTGTCTGCACGACGCGCCACTGCGGTAGGCGTTCGCATACATTTCTTTTGCTTTTTAGTTTTAATTGTATTAATTATTATGAATGTATAGTTCTAGGTAAGTCGCTATTATTTCTCTTTAACTAGGTCAAGAATAGAGGGAATCTAAACTATTTTATGTCAGGCTTCATACGAAAGTTTTTACGGTTCAAATTATAATCACACCAGTATTATGTATCTATATTTGCCGGCACTATGAATTGAACCTTGAACCTCATGTAAATCTACCATCTAATAAAAACCAACGAACAAAAATCTTTAGTGGCGTAGTGGTATGTAGTGCGCCGTATGACACCATTCTGAGGTCCCGCGCTCGAATATTGGTTTGGGCAAATTGCTATTGGGTTTTACTGCTCAGTATCAGCCCGGAGGCTGGAATTTGTACCCGATATAGCGATAGACACGTCTCCTATCACATCCTGGATGAAACACGTGGCGAAAAGTGGGTGCCTTAGTTGCACCTCTGCCTACCCCTTCGGTCATAATGGTGTGATGAGTGCATGGCTGCGTTTTAATTTTTTAAGAATCATAATGAAAACTCTTTTAAGTTACATGCTAACTAACGCAGTGGTTGGTGAACCCGCTGTATAACAAAACAACGCGGGTTCGATCCCCGCATCCAGACAAATGTTATTTCGAGAATATTCGAGTGCGTGTTAAGCTGGAAGTTCTTCGTATTTCTTAGGATTAGGTATTCATAATATGAAGTTTTTTAAACGATCTGACGACGCGTTTTAATTGTAACTAATGGTGCAATGAGATCGCAAACATACCAGTTGTCATTTAGATATGTTTCTAAATAAAAACTCCACGGTAATTATTTATTTATTTATTCAGTTGCAACAACATTGTAAGCACTAATACAAATGAAATGAACACTTATAAAATAACACAGGCCAAGTGCAACAATAATTATAGCTGCAAACCAACATGCAAAATAAAAACAACCGCAGAATAGACAATCAACAGTAATAAATTATCAAAGAAACTTTAAAATGAAGAATTAATCGACTCAATAAATAATGAATTACTTAATTAACAATGAATATTTTATAAATAATTATAATTGAGATTTTGAAACAGGAAATCAAACATAAACTATTCAATAAAATATAACAAAAGTTCTGTGACTTCAATCAATGTTTAATGGGTCTTATCTGGAATGGAACATAATTATCCTTTAATTTATAGTTGAAACATAAACACATTCTAATTATTCAAAGCCAAGACAATCCACTCGATCGCAAGTGATCCCAAACAGCGAGCTCTTAAATCAATAGGTCTTTGTCCAGGTACCACCAGGCTGAGGCCCGTTTGATTTAATATAATGGCCACATGGGCACATTAGACCATCAATTGACCATCAATTGCAGGGTTAATTTGCAGTAAATACGGTTAATCCACGCACCGAGGGTTGGATTTGATGACATTGTTCTCGATGTATGTATAATATGCATGATAGGGTTAGCTTGTGGCTTTGTCGTTTCGATTACAGTGTTTAGAGTTGAGTGTGGACATTATTGACGGTTATGACTGATGATCAGATTTGTATGGAGATTATTTCGAAAATCAAAACGGAAGAACGTAATCTGATAGAAGGGTGCTATAGAGTAGCCATGATAATGATTGCAAAAATGAGAAGCATTTCATTTTCTTCTTGATTTGAGTTAGTTGGTATTTATTATCTCATTCTGTATTGTCATTAATTAATACAAATAAAAGTATATATAGAAAACGTATGTATTGGAATATTTTCCCGTGATTGAATCCACAGGATAAGCTTTTGCTCGCGGCTTCACCCGCCTGGAAAAGGTTTCCTGGATAAAAAAAGTGTATATATTCTTCCTTATGGTTAAAGTTTACTCCAGACTAAATATCAATAAATTCCGTTCAGTAGCTTGTTCATGAAATCGTAATAGACAGAGTTACTTTCACATTTGTAATATAAGTATAGATTCTATAAACAATTAGCAAAACAAAACCAACATTTCTCAACTTCCCTACCCTTGTTGATAGCACTGAAAAATTCGCAACGGCGCCATCTATCGACTCGAGGCCATTTTTCTTTCTAACAACTTAATTGATTACCTTTAATTCAGTACGTTCGAGCGGTACAAATTGCCAGGCAGTATCTCAAGACGACATGGGCCTATCAATATACTTGCGGTGGTACGGGCTCTGTTAAATTGAGATGGCTAATTTACGACACGTGCGTATTGCCCTGTACAGTGTGGACAGGCTTACGGATGACATTGGTGAGTTGGACTGACAGTCGGAGAGTGTAGTACCTATTACATTATACACTATATTAGAAGAGCGCCAGTTTAATCACATTTCTCAAGTGATAGAAGGAAAACCTATCGTCGTATCAGAAAAAATCTTAATACTATTCAAATGAGGTTTTGTTTGGGAACATTCTAGATAGTTTTAGAGTTTAGTAAAATATGAATTTATTGTAGGTTACGCATAGATCAAAGATAGCGTCACAAACAAAAACAAAATAGCCCACAAACAGTTTAGAACAATCAATGCCGAAAACATACGTGAAACGTATCAACAATCCAGTCCAATTGGCGCAAAAAACACAGCACACGACAAATCAAACAAACGGATCGACAAACGTAATACCTATGCGGGCGCCGGCGTTCATTCCACCTGACCGGGCTTGCCCATAAACAGTGGACAAGAAAAGCAAAATGTATGTGCCCTATCGGCGCTCGGCAAAGCCCGCGTACAAATCTGGCCAGTGGATAGCGGGCCTGATCGACAAATCCGGCAGATTACGCGCTGATACCGGGGGCATGTTTATGAGACAGCCGCCGGACTCGGCCGGACTCTGCCGCGGCAGGGTTGTAGGCTGGCCAGTCAGCGGTTTGATTTTTTTTATATTTTTGAATTTAGAATTAGAATACTGGCTGATTTTTTGAATGTTACTTTGACATGAAACTAAAATTTGCTTGCTACCTAAGGTTGCTAGAATGTTTGAATCACTAGGATCATTCTCGGCGCAAAAGTTTAAATAAGTGACAAAAAAAGTAAACAGTGTGCTTAGAATGTCTCCAAAAAACGCAACTCGTAAGTCGATGTCGTTTAATCGTGATGTTTGTGATTGATCAGGAGACCAATACGTCAGTCACGTGTTTGTCTATCTACAAATCCCAATAAAACGAAACGTAGTCGTATCGTGCTTTTTCCCACATTCTAAGCACATTAAGAAGCTGCTCGTCAAAGTCGCATTCCAAAAACGAAGGTTAAAATAATTATATAACTTCTCTCTCCGAAGACCTTAGTAACCCCTAAAGTCTTATCCATACGAAAATTTACTTGATTGGGCACTGCCAATATTCAAGATTATGTAATTATAGTACCCAAAATTATTTTCTAACCTACATCTCACTTAAAACTCCAACCCGCATATTCTAACAAACAAACCGCACAATAAAAACTACACTGTCATCACGTAAACGCTTCCTAATCCAGGAAAAACAAAGTTTCAAAAGCAACAGAGGCGCAATAAAATGAAATTAAAATGCAAATGCGATAGTGTTGGCAACCCTGCCCGGAGACGAGGGAAGGTGGGCCCCAATAATATTTTCGCTTACAAAACGACTCCAAGTTTTAATAGTGGACACCATGTTTATGTTATAGACCCGTGGAATGGAAAGAAGTGCCGTCCTCGGAGACACTGACGTAAAGGCTTTTGTTCCGTTTCGCTTTTAGTTTTCGGATGTTGCATTGAGATTAGTTTTTCATATTTAGTAAAGGAATCTGAGATGAACTAGGTATGTGATGGATTAATCATTACATTGTAAAATTGGTCATGTAATTGTAAGTTATGATTGCACGTAACCGTCCATAATACCAGAGAAATCATTGAGTGATGAGTATTGCCAGCATTTAAACAACTTTTAGCGGCGTATGGCAGCTGTGTGTTTTTTTTTTTTTACGTAGGCGATCCTGCAGTCAACACCGGGGGAAACCTGCGAATGGGATACTGGAGTCCCCCGGCTTGACGACTGCAGGGGCCTGGGAAGGAAGTGGAAAAGGATGATGGAAGGAAAGGTGGGGGAATGGAGAAAGGTTCTCAGGATGGGTGGAAAGGAAAAGGGTGCCAGGAAATGTTCGCGGGCCCTTTTAGGCCTCAATGTGTTATCCAACCAAGAGGTATACACACTGAACTGTGTGCCTCGGCCCGCGACTAATGTCCCCCCGCGCATGGGCATGCATTGGGTGTGAAGACCCAGCGCACAAGAATTGCCTCGGGGGGCGGGCAGCTGTGTGTTGTGTGCTGCCACAAACTTATAGGTTCTTAAGGTGTCTTATTTATCATGTACTGGAATTACCGATTAAGTTTTCAAACAGACGATAACTTCTTACGCACCGCAAAAAATATTTACCAAGTGAACATAAATTTTTAGATCGCCGATGATTTTATCAAAATACGCCGATAGTTACAAAAGATACGGACACCAATAAAAAAAACTGTAACTAGCAAGTGTTCCATCTTCAACAGAAATAGATTTTTTTTTATCTTCTTTCCATGTTTCTTGCGTCACCAAGATGCACCCCTCTGATTCACCACTAAATATTCTAAACATATCCAAATTCGAGCAAATTTAAAACCATATCCAAACTCATGGCAGTTAATTCCAAAATATAATACATATCTGCTCCGAGGGTCCGTAGTTTTATACACGGCGCGATGTTTGTGCCCCGAACCGGACATATTTAAGCTATTTTATTTATTTTCAGATACAAAAGACCTTATCGCCGGATATATAGCTCTGGACCGTGTTCATAGTTGGCTACTTGGTAGGTACAAAAATATTTTTGGATAGATTACATATTATAATATGTTTTTTGCAGATTCACACAGATAACAGGGAAGGTGAAGACAGGTATAACTATGATAGTCCTGAAATCAGCTGTCCGCTTTTGTATGGGTGCTGGGCCTCAAAATCTAACTAGTACAAACTTAAGGGATATTAAAGGGGCAAAATACGTATCTTAGAGCCAAAAAAAAATATTTTTAGACCCTCCCATTTACAACTAACTTTTTAAAAACGTTCATATTAAGTGTAGTTTTTAAGCAAAATTAAATTTACATAAATTTCAAAATCGGAGGACTTTAAAATCATACGATTTATTGCAATGGCCTAGTTTTTGGGAGTACTATCCAAGTATATGTAAAGTATCTTGGTTAGAAATTAAAGCCCGTTTTTGGACATGTCCTTTCATTGAATTTAATTAATTTCATGTTGTTAACAGATTCATGAATATTACAGTTTTCAATGTATTGACACGGTACAATTATCTATATCTGTGTACCATGGTATTGACTTACGAAAGTACATTTATACTTATGTCAGGCATGGACCTATAAAAAAAGGCGGACAGAATTTCGCTACACAAAAAACTGAAGCACCCAAAGTATGTCAGCTTGCCTGTACGCACGAGTATCGCGCACACATTCACACCAAAGTATGTCGATCGGCCGCCATTACGCAACAAACCTCAATTGAATGAAGTCGTTGTAAGAATAAAAATAAATAATTAAAATATGCCGTCTTAAGTGGTTAAATGCTGTCAAAATCACAGTGGTTCCAAGAACAAATGTCACGGGATCACATTTCATAGGTAAATTAGTAATGTATCACTTATTTGATCAACATTCATTGATATTTAAAATTATTTATTTTTGTAACACAAAACCTCAGCCTACAATACAAGTGTTGTCAACTATTTGACGGGTAAATGACCCCGAAGTATAGGAGACGTGATTTTTTTTTGTTTCAAATACGATTTTGTTTTTTAAACTAAATAGGTATAGGTTGTTATTAGGTATATGTTTTTTTTAGGTTTCCTACAGGAAATGAAGTATGGAGGAGTGATTTAATTAATATAATAAGAGAGTGTAGATCATAAAATAAATCTTATTAAATGTATTGCAGAAAAACATTTAACAATTAGATTTCATCACATATCGAAAGAAGAGGGCATCTCAAAGACCTACACAAGTAAGAGGTAGTTATACATAAAGTTAACGCAAGATAGATCATTTAAAAAAAAGAAATGCAAATTAAAGAAAGTTTAATTATTTACGTTGTTTGATTTAGCCTTTTGGCTGCCTCGATGGCGTAGTTGTATTACGGTATGACTGCGATGCTGAGGTCTTGGGTTCGATTTCCGGGTCGGCCAAAGTGATATTGGGTTTTAAATTCAGTACCAGCCCGGAGTGTGGAATTCGTGTCCGATATGGCGATAGGCTCGCCCCCTATCATATCACGGGACGGAATACGCCCGGCGAAAACTGGGGGCACTAGTTGCGCCTCTGCCTACCCCTTCGGGAATAAAAGGCGTGAGTGAGTGTGTGCGTATGATTTAGGATTAGTTAGGAAACATAATTTTATTGTTTCGGTAATACTCATTCATTTCTACACACCTACTAATCACATATGTTTGGCTATTATTTATCACGGTCATTTAAAATAAAGCTAAATAATATATAAATTAATTAATTATAATTACATCTTGCAAACAATAAAATAACTTTCAATAAAACTAACCTAAAATTGAAAAAATAGTGTAGTGTAAACTAGTGTTAAAAATTGGGGAAATTTTGTTTTTTATGGCAATCATTCATTTACGCACACATAGTTACGCCGCCGCCATTGCTGTGCTTCAGTTTTTGTTTAGCGAGAGTCCGTCCGCCTTTTTTTATACGTCCATGATGTCAGGTAGGTAACTTAAATACGAAAGTAGAATGTGTACCCATTGATGTAAAAAATGTGTACCAATGCTTTTTGTGATCACGAAAATTTTATATGCAACATTAAATTTTTTAACGAAATTTTTAATTTGTATAATAATATTACAGGGGCGTGTGAGAAAAAACAACTTAGTTTTGATTATTTTTTTATTTTATTTTATTTTTATTTATAGGAACAATAAACGGTTACATGCTTAAATATATTATAAACTAATCTTAATCTAAATAAATTCAGAAACACATAACCCACACCATTGTCCACATATTGACATAATTACAGAATTAAGAATTGTATTACGAACAGACTATGTAATATTATGAAGTCATTTTAGACAACTTGAGAATCATTTTTTTTTTAAACTTGAAATTTGGTTCAGAAAAAATATCAATATTTGATTATAAGTATATACAGAAGTATTTAATTCCCCAACCTTTCCACATACCAATCTACCTCACAACCACGAAGTACCCTGCATCCCCAGTCTCCTAATACGAACACAGAGACCCTACTGACATCCTCTCTATAAACAAGGCATCTCATAGTTGCCGCTATCGGTGTGACGCGCGGGCCGGCCGGCAGTTGAGGGTAGTTTTAAAACGTGCCACCCCACGGTAATAATTACGAGCATTGTTCCGCGCAAGATAATGCATAATGTTGGTAGTATTGTTTTATTCTGCGTATTTATAATGAGAAATTTCTTGGTTTCTTGACTTAGGAATTTTCTTGGGATATCGTAGTGCTTTATATATGACTAGGTGTTGCTCGCGGTTTCGCCTGCGTGAAAAAGTCCCTAAAACACAGTACGACGCCAGCGCCATCTACTTAAAGAATCAGATTTAAAATATCCATTTTTTCCCATGGGAGCAAATTACCGGGATAAAAAGTACCCTATGTGTTAATACAAGACATCACCTACCCGTGTGCCAATTTTCATCCAAATCCGTTCAGCGGTTTCAGCGATTACTTCTAACAAACATCCAAACATTTTCACAAACTCGCATTTATAATATTAGTAAGATAAGGAGTTTTGGCGGGAACTTGGAAGTGTCATGAGGTGTTCTTGTTTTAATTCATTATTTTGGTGATACTTAGTGTTATATTGCATAATTATGGTGGTATATTATGCAATATAGTTCTATTAAAGAGCTCAAATGAAGTGAATTGAAATAATTGTGCTAATCAAGTGTTTTTTCTGTTGCCGCCAAAACTCCTCGATAAAGTCTTGGTAAGGTAGCCACTGCTTTACTTCGACATACTACAGATAATAAAATATACAAACCAAACTTGACATTGGCAAAATGTGAACACAAATGCCATTATAAAAAAAAAAAAAAAATAGTAACATAAGATAAGATTTGAATGATTGATGGGGTTCAAGGAAATTGAAGATGAATATAAGACAATAGCAACACAAATAATATTCCTGAATTATAATATAACATGGCACTGCATCACACTGGTCTCTGTGTCTTATTAAGTCTCTTAATGGGTTATAATGTATTTGCTTAAATGTCGTTTAAATCAGAACGCAAAACTTATCGCTTCTTGGTGGCAGAAATAGATAAAACAGTGTATAATTGGATGGTATCTAGGTACTATCCAATTTCGCATTCTCGCATTCAAAGACCATCAACATACATAGTTTAAAGATAGCCTTCTTATAACATTTGTAATTTCGTTATTTAAAAACGACGTTACCAATACATAACCTTTAAATCCACGTCTCGCCTTTAATTAACAACCAATAAACCGAAGTTCCACATCTAAAAAACAGTCGCGTCCAAGCCTACAATACACTTCGGGGCAATAACAATAAAAAAAACTTTAATAAACAATGGAACGCGACACGCCTGTAAATTCGGCGTAAACCGGCAGAAGCGGCGATTACTCCCCTTAACTGGGCATAATTACGGTCATTGGATGTCATCTTACCCTTAACGAGGACATCAACACAGCGAATCTAGAGGATTCGGCGGAACTATGAAATTTGGTAGGTGCGAATGTGCGCGAGCCGACGGGTTATGGTTTGAGATTTAGGAAGCGTATCGCGGTTTCTGTGTTATTAATTGAAAAAAAATATTGATAACACTATAATTAGATAATTCTTGTACGTTATGAATTTGAATAAGGAATAGAAGTAAGTCTTGGATCCAAAGAGTTTTAAGATGATATATAGCGGACATTGGGAAAATTGCCGTACCGTGATATAACAAAATGATTATGTAAAATTCATTAGAACATACTTTGACATGGTCGTAATGCATATATTGGCATATTTCCTTCCAAAATATTCTTTTCTTTACAAAATTTAAGCATACCAAGACGACTTGTTACACGGACATGTCAGATAAGACAGCGACTTATTACCAATTTGTAATTACTTTTGGACGAAAAATTTGGTCCTGATGTCCGGTCTATTACTATACTGTTTAATGTCTTTGCCTGGATCCGTCCTTTACATGTCGATCTAAAAGATGTCAATCTCTTTTTTATATTAACGCCATTTAATTGACAAACGACAGGTTGAATGATTTTGTTTATAACTATAATACAACATTAATTTTGTAAATGTATTGCTACTAGGTTGACAGACGACTTGATATAGGTCGCAGGAACACGCTGAATGCAGGCCGCTTTTGACAGGTCCGCCTGAAAATCTTTGGAGGAGGCCTATGTTCAGCAGTGGACGTCATGTGGCTGATGATGATGATGATGATAGCTACTAGGTATATGAAGTAACAAATTTTAGAATCTGATACCCAAGCTTAACTTATACATTGCATTCTTACAGCCAACCATCTAGTCAAATTACAGTCGTGAATATTCCAAGTATTAGGCATTAAATAATTAAAAACTATAGAAAAAAAAGGTTTGGGATTTCCAAGTAATTTAAAAAAATAATACCGCATCCACACAACCTCGCTCCCCGCCCAAACGACCAAATAAAGCTTTATACAATAAATAATATTTTAAAATTAATGCTAATGCCCGTATTCCGGCTAAATGTTCGAGGGTAGGCATAACTCAAGTAACACGTTTCTCCGGTTAATGTACGAATTTACCGCGGTGATATTTATTTATTATGATTACGGTCGGATAAGCGTGATAGATAACTGTTTTGTGCGATTAACACGCGGTTTTAGTGCGTTTGTGCGTCGGGGATCGGCGCCTTAGATTTGTATAGTGGTAATTTTGAAATTAATTATAATCAGCTCGAAGATCTGGATTATTTTAAGCTAAAACTCTATGGACTAGTATGGCTCGTATAAAAATTCAATGAATGGATTCAGTTTTTACGACTTTAATATCTGACGTCAAATGCCTATAAAGGATCACAATATAAACAGCGTCATATAATTTTTATTTCAATGTATAAATAGTGCTGATAAAAACAGGCACTCAGACACTATCAACCGAGTCAGTTCTTTCTCTCATCAATTAATTAAAATAGCACCCAACAAAACACGGCCGACTTGAATATTTTCTTACAAAATTCTAAGAAAATAATTCGGTAAACGAATAAAGATAAATAATAGATGATAAACGGCCGTATTTATAGACTATTGGTCGTATTTTACGAGCTGTCGCGGGCGAGTTGTCGGAAACCATGTTACGAGTACATACGCATCCGTAACCAAAAAAAAACAAATCGAATGATGTATTATGACAATGGAGTATACGAAAAATATAAAATAAAGGCCTGTACATATAGTTTGAGTCTCGCTGCAAACCGTGATTAATATTATGAGAAAAACCTTATATTATACAAGATGAACTAATTGTAAAAAATATTGTTTTATAGCGCATAAACAAATAAAATTATAGTGCAATTTATATAACGGGGTTTATCAAGAATTAGGTTTGTAGAATTATTAAAATATATCAAACTTCTAGATGGACGCACTAATACTGAACTTTTTTATTCCGCCACAAATAGCTGTCACTACATAATATTGTTAATTGAGAGATTCGCTATTATTAAATAAAGAAAAACCACTTTTAAAACAATCCCTTTACTACAAGAAATCTCCCAAAAACACCATTAAATTAGATTCAAAACGGAATCCCTCAATAGCGAACCCCACCAACAAATCAACATCCAGCGGTACCCATCCAAGCGGCCCAAACTTGAGTTATTTGCCCAAGTTATCGGCCCAACGTTTATCACTAAAATGTCACATTTAATAATAATTAATGATAATTGCGTTCTAGCTTACGACAAAGGCGATTGGCCGATTCGCGTAAGTTATTTCAGTTTAACTTGGCCAACACTTGGAATTTGACTAGTGCTGTATCTTGTGTAGTTGGTCGTGAGAGTTTTTGGACATAAGTGTTGTGGAGGCATTAGTTTTTATTGAGTACAATATCTTGGTGATAAAGTGTTTTTTATTCATAATTTTTTCATTTACTTCTGAAGACTTCTTTTTGCCTGTTTATTAAACAGGCAGGCAGGTAGGTACTTTAGTTTTTCTCTTATATATCAAGCATATTCACATCTCATAAATTAATGTCACCGCTTTATTCCATAAGAATTTTTCAAAACAATTGAAGGCACTTAGACGATATATATTACATAGAATCAGACTACAAAATAAAAAGAAAGCGAAATCAGTGTACATAGATAGTAGACACATAAAAAAAAACATACAAGCACACGAATTTTGAACCTCCTCCTTTTTTGGAAGTCGCTTAAAAATTGTAAAGCACTTAAAATCTTTAAATATAATTGATTGGAATACTTATGTAAATAAATACTTATCTGACAAGAAACAATTTGAATTCAATGTTTTAACACCACAACTAATGCGTTTATGCAATGATCCCCAACTACAGAAATCTAAATTCAAATAAATTCGTGTTCTTTTTTCAAAATTGCGTTTTAAATTACGATCTAATTAAATAACGTTCCTCTCCACGCATCCGCTGTTCTTACAGCTTATTCTTAATCACTTAGCATTGGTACAGGGCAAGACAAGGTAAACAATATGAGTAGTCAAACTTGAACTATAAATTCACGGTTACTCTTTACGGAGTGGCGGCTAGTCTTGTGTGCAAACTACTGCATTGTTTGAACTAACGTTTTATGCCGTATATTGGAACTTGGTTATTGTTTCGGAGATAATAGGCTGAGTTTACATTTGTATTTCAACGGCTTATATGTTATGAATTATGATTTCGTTACTGGTTTGTCACTGTATTGTAGCTATTTAAATTAAAGAAATTTTTATATGCCATCTTATAGATTATAGGCATTCTTAAGTACCTTCAGCTATTTTTATAACGAAGAATATAATATCATAAATTATCATGCACTCACTTAAATCAAAAGAATTAACATGAAATGTAAAGAATCTCAAATAATTGTGTGTTATTTTTACAACTAACTTAAGTTTTGCCTAAATTAAATGTGCAATTTGGAATTAAAAAAATAAAATATAAGTAAATAGATTGAAGCTGATTGTAATATTTAAAAAAACTCCTAGTTACGGTATATGCTGCCCTGTGACGCAAGATTTCTAACTTTAAAAAAAAACTCTCTAATTGGGTAGAAGTAAATTCAATGATGCCCAGAATTCGTGAGATTTTGATAACACAAGTTCAATTCCAAAGTTAAGGAAGAACGAAATCAAGATTGCCAGCTCGAAGGTGTCATGATCCCCTCATTTAATCCCAAAAGTCATCTATTCTCATAACACGAATGAACCCGATGTATCTGTCGACAAAATCTCCACTGAGGCTCCCAGCACGATATTATCGAGCTACACTTTGTATTGTTCGATACAAGTTTCCATATCGAATTTGTTTCTAAAACTCTGTGAGGGTTGTATTTGGGACAGATATGTGGACCATTTCCCTTGTGGTGTAATGCTTTAGACAAATACAGTTGTGGACCCCTTTATTTATTCGTTATATTATGCTTAATTTATGTCAGGATTTTTGATAGTTAATATACTAGCGATTTAAACTATAGTGGGTAAACTACCTGTTATAACAATTTATTCTTACCTTTTCGAAGTCGATGAATAACTCAATAAAAAATATATAAAAATAACTTCCTTTAAAATATGTTAAAACTAGCTTTTGCTCGCGGTTTTGCCCGCGTGGAATGGTTTTGCGCAGCCTTTGTCATTTCCAGGATCTTAAACTATCCCCATACCAAATTTCATGGAAATCCGATAGCTAGTTTTTGAGTTTATCGCGTTCAGACAGACAGACAGACGCGGATAGTGACTTAATATAATATATATTAATATATATACTTACTTTGTTTTATAATATGTAAGGATATTGCTCAGGGTGCGCGATACATTTTTAATCGTTTCTCTAGGTATAGAATAATACCACAAAATATTAATCATACCACTTTTTCTTGAAAAATAAAACAAAAATTATCATGAAACACAGTCTAAGACTGCTCTATATCCCAAGTATTCCAACCAGCCTCATCTCAATTTACACCCCAACAATTCTTCCAAGTCCATCCCTGTGCTCCCGGAGTTAATGGGATGTAAGAGTTAGGTGATAAAGATCTCTGATCGACAATATTTAGTATTACAATACAGGTGCTCTGATCGTAACAGGCGCTGGACTAATGTAAGCCAACTTCGAGGGTTAACGGGATTGGAACCCTTTGTACACTAGCTTTTAAACACGGATTCATTTGCATTTGTGTTGATTTTAAAATGATGAGGAAAGTTTATTGTTTCTAAATCCATTCCTTCTTACTCTGTCGCTTTATTATTATGCAAGTAAATATATGAATTGCTCTAAAGAAAATAAAAATCTGTATTTTTTCATATTTTTTTTATGGCATTGAATTACGAGACGAGCATGCCGCTCGCCTGATGGTAAGCGATACGACCACCCATAAATAGTAGCAACACTATCCAGCAACTTGTATTACAAAGTACTGTGTGGCATTCCACTGCGCTCGTCATCCTGAGACATAAGATGTTAAGTCTCATTATGTCCAATAGTTACACTGGCTACAATGTCCTTCAAACCGAAACACAACAGTGCATGCACACTGCTGCTTGGCGGTAGAAATAGACATTGCGGTGGTACCCACCCAGACGGACTCTTACATATGAGAGACCTACCACCAGTAAATATATATATATATATTATACACTGTACCTAATTTATCCCTTTGAACTGATTTTCTTTGAAAAGAGCAACCCTAGAGTTTCTTGCCCGTTCTTCTCTGGAGGAAACTGCTTTCCGAACTGGTGGTAGAATAAAAATTTACTGAATCTAAGTAATGTTTAACATATGGATGGATAACATATGGATTCGAATAAATGAGTTCATTTCATTTAAAGACTGGCCTGTCTTACTGTGTAGACCTATTGATGGTTGATTGACGAGCAAACATCACCATTTAGGATTTGGTTATGTTTGCTCGTTTATCGAATAATACTTCTGACTCCTTCAGGAATATCGCTGTGAACCTATGGTTACATGCGAAAGGCATAATTTCTTGAAAAATACAGTAAAGTAGCTATTATTAAAGAAATTTACTAATGGCCAACCGTTTAAGAAATCGACGTCTTTAAGAGTATTTAAATTAACATACAAAATACAAAACGTTATGACAATGAATAAACTAAATCACACCCAATTTTATTGTTTTAAAAAAGACTTAAACAGAAGCAAATAAATAATGTCATGTTTTTCCGTAATGATATATTCCTGTCCACCTCCAAAACGTAACAAGTATATTCAAACAGAATCAAACCCCGAACGTACAGTCAGCAGCATAAATATCTGTACAAATTCAAAATTTCGAATCGGCTATATACGCGTTAAGTTAAACTGAAATATTTTTTTCTTCGTTTTAAGTAAAGTAAATACCTTTTATTTTATTTTTGTGAAGAGAAAAACAAGATTAGTAAGAAGACAAAAGTATGTAGGCAATTTGAAATTTTGAATTTGTTCAGCTACTTATGCTGCTGACTGTACATTGCCCGAGATGATATTAAGATAATAACTGATCGCATTGTGACACGAATGCGGTCTCGGGAGTTGGGACTTTAATTAATACACGCTATCTTGTATCATCAACCCTTTGGAGCAGGAGATGGACAGACTTTCAAGCTAAGTATAAAGAAGTTCTAGAATTTTCAAAGTCGGTTCAGTATTTCCTGAGATTAGCGCGTTCAACCAAACAAACAAACTCTTCAGCTTTATAATATTAATATGGAGGGATGTCAATCCCTTCCTAGGTACTGATGTAGATATTAATATACCTACACTAGAACATTTATGATTTCGCCAGACGGCCTGCAAAGATAATTTAGTTCTAGGTAATGTTGCTTCTGTTTATTGGCTTTCGTGGCGCTAGCCATCAGAGGAGCAACGTTCTCGTCTCATCAAAAGACTAGATAATAAACTCTAGTGCCCTCTCCCCATAAAATGAACACCAACAGTCCCCTACAGACCTTCTTACGGCATCAACCCGCGTCCAAACTATCCAGCACATTGTTTTAAGAAAACATGCAAATTGGCAACATTTGTTTAATTAGGGTACATCCCGGCATCAACGTACATCGGCAGTTTAATTAAACAGTAATTATGGCACCGATTAACAAACAGTCGTGTACGCAACGACGTTTCAGTATTGCCCGGTAAGGGGTTTACCTGAATTTAAGGAAAATTTCTAGCAGCATAAAATTTTATCTAGCTTTAGATTGAGAGTCTAGTTATGTGTATGTGTTGAGAAATTATTGAGGATCGCAAAAGTCAGTCTATAGATTTATCCCCGGATTATAAATTATGTCAGGAATTATAATTAGTTCGCCCTACCGACTAAAGGTACCACTAAAAAAGCTTCAATAGGGTAGTTTCCTATGTTTGATTTTGTTAATTATTTTATATGTAACAGAAAATAATACGGAAAAGAAATTCTACTGTGAAATCAACATCAAAATTGGTTGAAAAATAAAGCAGTTATTCATATTTTAAATATTGATCTGAGCAAAAGTGGGGACCTGGAGGGGATATCGCGCTATCTCTTTCGCACGCACGCAACGTTATGGCCAGCGACTCTCGGTGACGTCACAGTCACATTACTGTTATTTGACAACTACCCCTTCCACCAAATTTTAAAGCTTTATAGCTAACCTACTAATTATTGGCCCAATTTTGAAAATTATTATTGCGTTAGATTTTGGATGGCATACATTTTTTATAAATGTATTTAAAAAAAGTAGTTAACTACCCTATTGTACTTATTACCTTACTGTTTAGGCGATCAGGTGTACTGGCGTGGGCATAATGCTATTGCAGCTACTAATAGGAAACTGAATTTTTCAGTCACTTCCTTAGCCTTGTATGTCTCTTTTAGCATCATCTATTTATTCTGGTTTACTTGTAATATCTCCTTTAAACCATACTGTGTGCACAAAATCTTAAATGATCTCTATAACCGAATTTCGTCGTTTTTCATGGTATTTTCGTGCATAAGCTGGTATCCCCGATATTTATTAACCGGCGCCCGCGCCCACTCGCGCTCTCTCGACAAATGAGCCGATCGCGCCCGCTTACAAATTGGGTGTATTAATACTCACTACTGGGGAACGACGACCGACTAAAGTATGTGCGAGGTTTTATTTACTAGTGTTATTAAATTACCCCAAATAATAAATTTGACAATGTTAGCAGAAATCGCAGATTGCATTAAATATTTTAGAAGTCGAAAAAAACACTAATTAATTATTTTTCTTATTGTTAGCTATTTATTTGCACAAATAATTATGAATAATAACAGTTAATTAGTAGAATAGTTATTGATGTACGATGTAGTGACAATTGTACGATGACTTCCTGTCAGAAAATCCACCTGTCCCACAGATCTACACCATTCATTAACTAACTAAAAGTACTAACTAACATTTACCCTAGTTACTCATAGATTAGTTATAAAAATTGTGCGTAAAGAAAGTAAAAGCTAGCACCGGAAATTCGCGAAGAGACCGCTGGTTGTTAGATGCCGGTGTCGATTCGGCAACGCGGCCTGTCGAACGCTCGTCTCGCGAACTAACCGGCGGACGGCTCGCGACACGGTAACGGAGCACACTCGATTCACGTCCTATCGAATTAATTCTACTAATATTTACGCAAGTTTTTCATGTTTGCTACAAGTAAACGGAGAAACCTCTGAACGGATGTAGATGAAATTTGACATACAAATAGACCTTGTTGATATATAATATTATAGGGATGCTTTTTATACCGAATAAAAAACACAGTAAACTTTGCGCACGCACTCTCTCTGTTCATTCAAACCCTTTCAATAATTTCTGAGTGTACTCCCAACAAATATCCCCACTTTTAACATCAAAGAACGCACAAAAAGAGCTCCCGCGTCGTACCGTAAATCAACCGTCGATAAATTGCGAAGTGATATCGGTTTAATTTGAGCGTCTTGACGCCGCGCCGAGGTGAGCCGGAATGTTAATTAAACAGACGGACGGACGGGCGGCCCGGACCGAACCCGGACCGGTGATACGCTCCGATTGATTTCACTTAGCGACAGTTATCTTGCTACTGAGAGTTTATGGGCTGGATTAGTCACAAGGTTTTTATACGATCGCGGTACGCTAACCCCACTTCACCAGATGGTAATCGGAGTATGGTCTAGATAGTGTCGACTAACGAAAGATTGTACCTTTTTTGAATACTTGACGTGACGAGTGCATTTTATTTTATTTATTTGGAAAAATTACAGCTAACATAACAAAGCGTAAAATAACATAGGATAGACTTATGAAGGCCAATTACAAGTTTTCACTAGTAGGTTAATATTTAAATAGGTGAACAAGTAGGTTAATTGGAGTCGAGCATAATGGATATTGTTTTTTATTGCAATTGAATGTCGAGACGAGCATGTCGCTTGCCTGGTGGTAAGCGATCGCACATGAACAGTAACAACACCATACAAAAATATGAATTACAAAGTACTTACTGTGTGGCACTCCACTGCGCTCGTCACTCTGAGACATTAGATGTTAAGACACATAATACCTAGGAGATACGGCCATTAAGATTTTTACCTTATCAGGAACATCCTATAACACAAGCTTAACAATCTGACTGTCCATTTAGGTTAATTAATTAATCTTAATTCTGAAACAATTTTCACAAATCCAATCAATCTATCCCAAGTAAAGGATACAATCAAACTGCAGTACCACCCCTGTCCACCCCTTCAAGGTGAAAAATCAATAAGTATCGGCCGCGTTTCGCATCATTTTTAATTAACATTCTTAACGGAAGGGGAGGGACTCCTTCTTACTTGTTTTATATGACTATGGAATACTAGGTGTTGTTCGCGATTTCGTCCGTGTTAACAAACTTCCAAGATAAATGTGTGTAAGGACTATAGTGTTAAAACACAAAGACATTAAACAGTATAATCATAGACCGGACATCAGGCCCAAATTTTTCGTTCAAAAGTTATTACTCATCTATACTATATCTATACTAATATTATAGAGCTGAAGAGTTTGTTTGTTTGAACGCGCTAATCTCAGGAACTACTGGACCGATTTTAAAAATTCTTTCACTAATAGGAAGCTACATTACTCCTGAGTGCTATAGGCTACTTTTTATCTCGGAATAACTTTTCCACGCGGGCGGAGCCGCGCGCAAAAGCTAGTTAGTAACAAGTCGCTGTCTTATCTGACACGTTCATGTGACAAGATGTCTCGGCATGCTTATATTTTGCAAAGAAAACAATATGTTGGAAAAAAATATACCAATTTGCACATTACGATCATGTCGAAGTGTGTTTTAATGCATTTTACATAGGTTTTTTTGATATTTCACGGTAGATTGAGTTACTGATGAACAGGCTCAAAATTTTTGTATGTCAATTTTCCCAATTTCTGCTCCATATAATCTTAGAACTCTTTGTTAAAACATAATTTATTACGTTAATCCAAAACGTACTCTATGTACATAGCCAAATTTCATTCAAATACATTTAGCAGTTTCCGCGTTTAATTTTAACAAACATCCCGAAATCTTCGCAATCCTTCGCATGTATAATATTATGAGTGGGATAGTTATTCGTACATACTGTCTGCATTATTGTGATGACTAAGAAAGTAAAAAAAAAATACTTAAGCAACGTATAGTCAAATTAAAAAAGAACATTAACTAACTCCCCGAACCTCATATCTCCTGAACCCATTACCCCAAAAATCTCAATAAAGCCTTAAAAATTGGCATTACGGGCCCATACTTAATTAAGTAACAAAACTCAATAGCCACTCTTTAATTACACACGGACACAATAAAAGAAAAAGCATACAATAGCCATGGACGATATACAACAATCTCTATCGAACGGCGAGGACGAGACAATGCAAAAAGGCGCTAATTTCGCGAAACCAAAAAGTGGTAATGGTTATGCGTTGCAGCGCCAGCGCGCTTGTCTCGCGATAACGTGCGCTTACAATTAGCCCGGGACGGTGTTATGCAGGAGCGGGAAAATTTATTTTTTCAAGGATATTAGGTTACTTGCCAAAAAAGATAATTTGCAGCTGTTTTTACTTTAAACCTACCGCGGCTTCAAATTAGGCTTTTGAGGCTCTTTTCACATAAGTATTTCGTATGAATATAAAGCGAAAGGCGTTTAGAACGTTAGACGTTTTTTATAAATGATAACCAAAATTAGGTTTTGGAAAGAAATTGTGAAAACTTGCGATATTCACGCCATTTATTCACATGCACAATGGAACATCTTCCACACAACTTACATTTAAGCATTAATGAAGAACGTATAATACAAAAATATGTTATCAATTTCCGTTTAGATTTGCACCAATATCGGAAAGCTAGAACCTTTTTTCCAACCATACTGCATGAAACCCGCCTCGCTCGCAATTAGACGTGACTTGGCTATAATCGTTAATGTTTAGTGCCGGTCACATATTTCTGTACCTTTGTGCAAATGCACCCTCCGTCTATTCGTATCTACTTCGCGCAACATCGGCACATGCCGGCACGCGCCGACCAATCAGAATATACAGTTATTGCCAACGAACTGTCCAGATCTTTTTTAAAATATAAGATTTGAAAATCGAATTTTATGGTTAGATGTTAATTGTGTAAAATGCATATGATGAGATGGTTTTTACTAATCAAATCAAATCAAATCAAATCATTTATTAAGTAATTAGGCCCCTAAGGGCACTTTTACACGTCATTTTTTACAATGTTATTATCATCTAAAAGATTCTACCAGTGCTTCGGAAAAGCCCACTGACCTGAGAAGAAGCACCAAGAAACTCAGCGTAGGTCTTTTAATGTTCATATTTTTTTTTTTATATATGTATTTTACAAATTGCTAGTAACAATAAATATTCAATTTCAAAGATGGATATGAAATGCGAAAATTAACGGAGAGTACCTAAGTCAAATAACCAGCTACATGTTTATTAAGTAAACAATAGAGTCAACCATCAAACAGAGCAGACCAGTCCACGCAAGCAGCACCCGTTCACGAATATGACGCATGTGCCAGCCATCGGCCTCCTCAACCATGTTGCAGGGAAGTGACCGACCCGGCACACGACGCCGCCGCAAGCACAGACGTTAAAGCGAGCAAGACTACTCAGATTGTGGCTAACCAAGAAAAATTAGATGCAACAAAGGAGTACATCAAATGACTAACGTAGTATGTAAAAAATATACTCTTAGGACTATCCGGGAAAGTCGCACATATCCATCTCTCACAAATCACTTATCCTAAATACAATAGATCTTATCCTTGCGTAGCGAGCAACTATTCCCATGGATTTTTGTCATCAAAATACGCGTCAACAGTATAGTAACTTTTTTTTAATAACTTGTTTTTTATAAATTGCTTAAATTTGTTCAAAGGTATATTTAAGACAGTTGGTGGTATTATATTATAAATTTGTATACCCAATCCCACAAACGAACAGCGTACCCTGTGCAATCGATGACCTGGCACTGTTAATTTATCTTTATTTCTAGTGTTAATATTATGATGATCACTATTTTTACTAAAATATTCAATATTTTGTTTTACATACATAATATTAGCTAAAATGTATTGTGATGCAACTGTCAAGATGCCTATTTCTTTAAAGCGTTCCCTAAGAGAAACTCGTGCCCCTAAGTTATAAATAGCTCTTATGGCTCTTTTTTGTAGGATAAAAATTGTTTCAATGTCAGCGGCTCTGCCCCAAAGCAAAATTCCATAGGACATAACACTATGAAAATAACTAAAATAGACAAGCCTAGCAGTGTTGACATTGGTCAATTGTCTCACTTTGCGTATTGCAAACGCGGCTGAGCTGAGTTTCCCCGCCAAGCAAGAAATTTGAGTGTTCCATTGAAGTTTGGGGTCCAATGTTATTCCCAAGAATACTGTGGAATCGACTGGTTTCAAAGGTTCATTGTTTAAAAATAAATCCAACGGTTGATTTTGGACGTTAGGCAACGTGAAACGAATACATTTGGTTTTCTTTGTATTCAGTAAGAGATTATTGGTAGTAAACCAATCTAAGATTTGCGACAGTGCGCTATTAATTATTTTATTTAATTATTTCATAGAGAACTGAATGAAGTGACGAGAATGTTCATCTGATGGCAAAGACTGCCTAAAATAGTAGAAACACCACCCAGAATTTTTAACTATACTACACTATAGTCTATAGACAGTGGGTACCACCCTGTACCACTATAGCAGGTATTTCCACAGAAGACGCTACCCAGTCTAATACAAAGTATATTTGTTCCATACACGACATTTTTGGCAGGGAAAGTGTTTTTCTCAATATTTTCCACCAACCCACGCAAATTACCCGAGTTAATATTTACTCTGTGAGGTAATTAGCAACATATCGGCCCGCTGATTTCTCCTGGGCGTCACTCGCACGCCTTACGGAGACAATGTACTGAATCCACGGATTTTATTAGTCCATTTGAAAGGATGTTGAACCCTGATTTGGGAATAGTTGATTAATTTTGGGTTATTTTTTTGGTATTTTATTTGAGTAGGAGATAATGAATATTGATCTTATATTTTTGATAATAAGTTGATATAATTTGGAATTGACGTCATGCTAGCGAATACTTGTTTAAAAAATAATTCTTTTCTGCAATATGAATACAAAAACGTGTATTGCGCTTACCCCATATTGGAATAGGATAAGCTGATCAATATAATTGTGACCAAAGATGCCACAAACATGACAAACTTATAACACCTCTATTTTAGTAGACTTAATTATCAACGACAATTAATTTTATTTTATACGGAAATAATACTACCAAGCAATATGCGACCTATACTAACTCAAACATTAATCGGCGGTTAATAAAACATAACCGTGGTTTAACACGCGGTTTAATTCTTTCCGCGCGGGCCGTTCAATTAAGTCTGAAGGAAGCGCGTCCAATTACGGTGTATCGCAGCCGGCTGATTTCTCCGGGGCTGCATGCTGGCATGCGAGGGCATGAAAGGAGATTATTAAATTTCCAACTTATGTCTCAGGTTGTTTAAAGTAAGGTCTGCTTATCCGTATCTGAGATTTTTCATCCTTAAGATTCGGAATGAATTTTTAATTCTTCTAATCCGGTCAGTCAGAAGCAGCAAAGTAACCGTTGCAGTTCTTTTTAAATGAAGATACTCAATCTTGCAGAAAATCGTCCTTGAGGTACAATAAATTTATAAAACAACTAGCGATCTTATCGGTCACTTAAAATACAATATCTGTCTAATTGGAATGGCTCAAAGCACCTATCATTGACACGTTATGGCACAATAGACAATCACGGAGTATTTCAAGGCGTTTAAAAATAAATTCCAATATTAAACGCTATCATTTAATAACGAAATCTAGACTATCAGAATCCAAAGACAAAATGCAGTTAAACAAGAAGCTGTAACGGGAGTAGCGACACGGCGCGGCGCTAGGGGCGATACGCGGCGAAGGGGCGGAGGGGCGAGGGGCGAGGGGGCGAAGTGGCGAACTTTTAATTCTCCGCCGCAGACATTGACGGTGGACGATTGCGATTGGCAAAGTTACAGATAAGTACAAGTTTTGCATCACTGGAACTGATACGGGTGCATTCACACTGCCGCAAGGCCGTTGTACCTTTAATATTTGATTGTGAACTAAGTTTTACAATGTATTCTTTGTGATATTAAAAGTTTGGTACTAAAATGCCAATACTAATGTTTTGATTTCGATATGATTTATCCGAACTAAAAATAAATTTAGCTGTTTTCCATTAAAAAGAAGCAGTTTTGCCAAATGGTGAAAATCACAAAAAATTACAAATTCTTTCGAATCAGAAGCACCTTTTAGTATTGCACTATAGTAATCAGACAGCTCTAAGACATTATATGTTAAAATTCATAAAGCCTAGCACTTAGTTATACTAGCTACAACATACCTACTCCAAACAGGATTACAATAGTAGGTACTTCTGTCTATTAGCTACATTAGACAAGGTGACAGCATCTAAAAAACGGCCTTTCGCATACAAGATCTATCAAAAAGTGTAAGATACGCATACGCATGCTCACGCCTTTTATCCCCGAAGGGGTAGGCAGAGGCGCAACTAGTGCACCCACTTTTCGCCAAGCGTATTCCGTCCCATGATGTGATAGGGGGCGAGCCTATCGCCATATCGGGCACAAATTCCAGACTCCGGTCTGATACTGAATAGAAAAATCCAATATCACTTTGCCCGACCCGGGGATCGAACCCGAGACCTCAGCCTTGCAGTCGTACCGTAATACAACTACGCCACCGAGGCAGTCAGTCAGTGTAAGATAGAATCCTAAAAATGAAAAACCAATAAGAATCATAATATCAATATTATTTGGAACGTGTCCCGACAATTTTTATTCGCAAAAGATAATTTATACACAGTAAAAAAAAAGTTTTAATGATTTTCGAACAGCAATCGCATCAAACTACTAATTTTGCCTTCACAATCACAAACTTAAAAGCACAATGGCAAACTTAAAGCAGATTTAGTCCAAACTAAATCACCGCACAAAAAACCCAAAACTTCAGCCCCAATAACAAACACTTCCCAAAACCCATTAACCCTCCACTGCTCCTGCAAAACAAAAGGTATCGTAATCAAGGAAAAAGTCCTGTTATTACGCGGAGTCAGCGAATCGCGGGCCCTAATGACACATGTTGGAGGTCTAAACAATGTTTTAATGCTGCCGAAACTCCCTTACGCAGATGGCAGGCCGTATTTGTTTAGGACAAGCTAACGGCTGACCGTTTAGCGACGCGGCCCGGGTGTGTGGGACAAGGTGCGAGTTGACGCGGGAATTTCATATTTCAGACAAGTGACTAAAGTGACTAGAGGTCAAAAAACTCACTGGATGCAGGCCGCTTCTAACAGGTTGGTCTAGAAATCTTTGGAGAGGCCTATGTTTAGCAGAGGACTTCCCAAGGCTGAAGATGATGCTGATGACTAGTGTGACAGAAATAAAATAGCATTTTTTATAAGTAGGTAAGTATTCACTAACAAAGCAGAATCCAAACTTTATGGCTGGGCGGTGAAGAACTTTAAGTACTATTGGATCTTCGCAATCTTCGAAATCTTTGAGAACATGATAGCAATGCATGCGGCATTGCGAATAATTTAAAATCTATAACAAAAGGAAAAAAAAAATCTATCCCTAAAGATGGAGCAACCTGTTTTTTTTTGACATAGTTTTGAAGTTTTAGTAACGCCGTCAGCATCTGATCCTTAGGCATTAAATTAACAACGCCATAACTAAAACGACTTCTACTAATTATAAATATCATTTTCTTTATGTCAATCTCTCGCACGTCTTAAACCCGCCGCCCTCCTATCCCGCACTCCCCATATACAGGGCGTTACAGGTGCGAGATTAAATGGCCGCCGTGTATACAGGGTGTTCATTACGATATTGCCAGTACAGGGTGATATCGCCAGCGGTTTTTATTAGGCGTGTCATAACGTTTCATGTTTTTTGCTGTTTTTGATGTGAATTGAAAACATGTTTGATCTGGGGACCATTGTCATCACAGTTTATTGCTCTTCGTTTAGCGACGGTTTATTGTGATTTGGCGTGTTTATGGCCGTGATCATTAATGGGTTTGTATTGAATGTCTTGTCTTTGTGGTGTTAGAAAATGCTTTGAATGTTGAAGGAACGATTTCCACACTGATTCTAATGTTCAAGTATAATCTTCTTAGGGTGATCTAGTAATGTTTAAGAGACGTATTTTTTGTTACCGTGACACAAGATGATACAATAAGTAATTCTAGTCAGTTTTGGAGTGACCGTCATTCTTTAAATAAATAAGTGGATGGGGGTAGGTTTTTATATTATGAAAACGTTTGACCATACTCGTTTACAATAGAACAAGCTTGGAACAGTCACTTGACCGTTATAGTATTCTAAAAATATCATCAGTCTTCAATTATTCGTATACTGTGACAATAAATCTAATAATCGTAGGTCCCCTTATACAAGCAAAGTCTGCCGTCCCTTATCCACTATTCTTTTTCTTTAATTCAGTAGCGCATCTACGAATTTTTTGGTGTTTTGGACGATGGAAATAGGATGGAATATAAATCTTTATTCTAGTATTACTGGTCTAGAAACCCATCGCCTTAAAATAACCCTTCACAGTCGCAGGGTCATGTACAAACAGCGCAGTGCAAGTGGTGTCTATATTGTTTACGGTGCATCGATTAACCCGTAACAGGTGGAGGGAAGTGCTCCGATGAGTTAGTGTTATATTTACGGGTATGTTCGTCCCGATCGTAACTCAAGTCAACTCAACCTGAGCGCGACGATTTTGTTGGGTAGCATGCAGTGCAATTTATAGGGAGGACGTGGACTATCAGTGTATGCAACATCTTATGTTCCTGTATGTTAATAATAAAGTCAAAATGCATTTTGTGGCAATGGGTTTAGTTTAATCTTGTTGAATTTTGGGGGTAACATTTCGATAAGAAAATTTGTCTGAGCAAAGATATGAAGATTATTTATTAAACTATACTTTATAATCACACACATAAGAGTATTATTCATTTGATCCATTTAATTTGAATCAAGTATAACCTACCGTATAATTAACTTAATACTCAAAATAAAAGTTTTGTCATGTGTGATACAATTTCGTCAATTGCCCGATAAAACAAAATCGAACTGCCACAAACGATTACAGAAAAATTAAAATAATACGTTATAATAAACAACGTATTATCCAAACAAGCATAGAACCTCAAACAAAATCAAAATTCACGTATGTATTACAACGCCATTAAACATAAAACCAACCCAAAATCTCATCTGCGACCATTTAATTTGACGTTTTATAACAATAAAGACAATAATCGGGACCTTAACAGACGCATCACGTCCCTAGCCTAACACTAAAATTTTAATTAAATATATCGAAATAAAATCATAAACATCGTGCGACGTAAATTCGTACCTTTATTAAAGTCATTAGGAGGGTCGGAGCGTGGTACATCAAGATATTATTGTGTTTCCTCACACGAGCGAGAGTGGACTGGCGGTCCCTTCGACCGCCTCCCCCGGTGGCGGGTTTGGTCAATACAATTACGGCCGGGACAAGATTTCACACGTACAATTTGAATTTTAAACAATAGTTTGTCATATAAATTTAATTTTATATTCCTATGTGATACGGGATGTTTTGAATTTGTGCTTTAGTGTTACAGGTCAGGTTAGCTAGGTTAGGGTCTGTATTGTCTTCACTGGTGAGGATGCGTGCCTCCCATTATTTTTAATACAAATGATTTATAATTTTTTTTTATCTCCTCTTTCCTGCCAGCCCGAACTTGGCTTCTTTATTTATTTTTCAATGATTTTGCTCCCTATGAAAATGTCTGTAGTCATATAAGTGACTTTTTGTAATAATTGCTATTATTCATTAAATGTATCTTGACTTATCATAAGTGCCTCTATGTTCGCCTACGTGATGAATACAGTAATTTTTTTTATTATTTTTTTACAGGGAAATGTTTTTCGTTTTATGGCAGTGGGAACTTTATAATTAACATCTTAATATTAATTGTGCCTAACTCACGTTTGGCAAAAATAATATATTTCACATTTTCATAAATCTAGTTCCTTTGCAAAGTATGCCTAGATAGAAAAAAGACATTGCTTTTGTGATCGCTGAGGATGGCCGATATACCTTTGTGACTACAACTTCTTAACGTCAAATCTAATATAGCCATAATAAAAAAGGTCAAGGCAAAAACATTTTAGTCGAGGTAATAGATACAAAAACCGACCTAATGCACTCAGATCCGTAAAACAACCCCAAATTCCGCACTAAAAGCGATAGCACAATAATGTCGTGTCAAACAAACGTTTAAGGAAAGTGTTACAAAGTTCAACTTGGCTATTCCTAAAACCCGGCTCCAAAGACACATCCTGTAGGTTATGATTTGGGCGGCATTTAAAATAAATTGCCGTATAAAACTAGGGATAGACAAGGGTTTACACAATTAACTCTTGTCGACGCAGTTAAGAATAAAACATTTCGGATTTGGGCCCGGACGGCCTCTGAATGGTTGCTTTCTGAAACTGCCCACGTTACTTCTCTTTAGATAAGGGCCAGTGTTTTTGAGGGGTAGGTTTGGTTAAACCATTGATTAGTAGAAAGAAAAACATTATTGGAATAATATGCTTTGATTCGTCGCGTAGTGGGACATGTTAGTTTAATATACTGAATGTTTGTTTTAATACAGATTAGCTTTATTGTTATGTTTAATTTAGTGAATGTTTTTTCACTGTGTTTTTGTAAATACCGATTGAAGCTTTTACTGCCATGGCCTCATATAATTAACTTTAAAAAGCATAGCTTACAACTCCGAAAACCATTGTTCTTCGATTCACACACTTGCATTTCTAAGCATAAATACCTTAAAATTTGGAAACGCTTTAAGGGCCTTATAACCTGCCTTATATGCCTCTATTGAATAACCATGAGTTAAACCTCGGCGGTGTGACTCACCTCGCGGCCGGTTACTGCGTCGGTTAACAGCTTTTACGGCGCGACCGAAAACGACTGGCACCACAAAATACTAATTTTCCTTTAACAAAACGTATCTAACTTTTCTAATTACTGTGAACGCGTCCCACTCTCGTGATTGCAGTTCTGTTAGTATCATAACCGTTCGTGTTTCTTCGCAATTGATAGGTGTTTAACATAGAATTATGTCAAGATATCTTTTAGCTGTATTGTGTAAATATTATCATTGTAATTTTTCCAATTGTTATGATACGCCTCTATATGAAAAGGGAAAAGCTTAATTCTGGGTATTATGTTGTTAAATGTATTGACAAAATACTTAACTGCCTCGGTGGCGTAGTTGTATTATGGTACGACTGCAATGCTGAGGTCTCGGGTTCGATCCCCGGGTCGGGCAAAGTGATATTGGGTTTTTATATTCAGTATCAGCCCTGAGTCTGGAATTTGTGCCCGATATGGCGATAGGCTATCACATCCTGCCCGGCCCCCTATCACATCATGGGACGGAATAAAAATGGCGAAAAGTGGGTGCATTAGTTGCGCCTCTGCCTACTCCTTCGAGGATAAAAGGCGTGAGTATGCGCGCGCACAAAATACTTAAATATGTATGAAAAGACATGACAAAGCAAGAAACTATTACATACATACATAGCATCACTTTTCCCCTTTTCAGAGGTAGTCAGAGGTGCAACACATTTCTCAAGCTATATTAGGTCCCTTGTTATACGGGCGGGCCTATTTCCTTGGCCATATTTCTATACTCCGCGGTCTAACTACTGCTTTACTGACACCTTCGGTAGCGTAGTATTGCGTGCGCGGTACGACTATCGAATCCCGGGTCCGGCAAAGTGTTATTGGGTTTTTCTACTCAGCATCATCCCGAAGTCAAGAAACTATTAAAAAACACATTAAAATAGTACAAAGAGTAAGTTAAAAGTTACTCAGTTAATTTATTGAATATATTTTCACTGTAGGGCTATATTTACACAATATATTGCTAAATCCGATCGTGTCAAGTCTAATTAAAATGCTAAACTGAATAAACTACGTGAGGTAACATTGTCACGGCGCAAAAAGCATTAGTTGCGATATTAATTCAATAAACAACATCGCATATGCAATGGTGGGCGCCAATAATTCGCACGCGCGCATTCGGACGGCCGGACGACCGGACAAGATGGCCGCGCACCTTTTGGCGGGAAAAGTTAGCTCGGAGCTATAATTACACGCGTTGCGGAATCAAAGAGAGATTATTATGGGGCCATCTACAACCATTTTGAATTTAACACCTTTATATTTTTTTTATATTTATATTATTGGATTTGTTACAATAATTATAAGTAGGTTACCACTTGTTTAATAATTTTTATCATTTTATATACTTAACATAATATTACATCAGTTATTGGTTTCTAGACCTAGTAATTTCCTGCCAGCACTTTAAAGGTAAGGTACGCATACTCACGCCTTTTATCCCCGAAGGGGTAGGTAGAGGCGCAACGCACCCACTTTTCGCCATTTTTATTCCGTCCCATGATGTGATAGGGGGCGAGCCTATCGCCATATCGGCCACAAATTCCAGACTCCGGGCTGATACTGAATAGAAAAACCCAATATCACTTTGCCCGACCCGGGGATCGAACCCGAGACCTCAGCATTGCAGTCGTACCGTAATACAACTACGCCATCGAGGCAGTCAATGGTATCAGTTAAAGGTAAGGTATACAATGCTTATGTCAAACATTAGGGTCACCTTAATTGTTTATCTAAATATGTGGTTTTAATTAATAAACATCATGGAGTGGACCGTATCCATGGCTCTTATTCCAATATGGCGTCCGATTCAGTGGGATGCTTCTTGTAATGGCGTCTTTTTACGTTACCTGTTTGCTAATTGGAAATTAGGCGCCTAATTGTATGGAATTTTAGTCAAGCTTCGTACCGTTATTGCTTTCTTCGATTAGGGATTCTATTTATTCTTTCTTTGTTACAAAATAAAGTGCAACAATTGTTTTGTGCTATAGTCTTAACGAGGTATTAAAATGGCTCAAAATGTTTTGGGTACGCTATGTCAGCATTGTAAATTATATTCATTTGTTTTTATTCTATTTATTGTATTTTTGCTATGCTACACAAATATGAAATGACAAAAAAAAACTTTAATTTTGAATTTTATTTCCTTAAGTTATCTAATACCTTATTCATTTTTTACTTCAGTGAAAAAAATCACAAAAGCAGACATTGCTGTAGAGGTTATTTCTTTATTAATTCATAATTTTTGTATCACGGTGAAAATACCTCGGCTTAGCAATACAATTTCAACAGAATTAAACTGTAAGCAGTGGTTTTGGCGCTATGTTGGAAAAATCAGGGGAAATTCTAAATATCTTTACTATTTTATTAATAACGAACCTTTTTTTCAAATACTCCTCAGATTTAGCAATTTAGTAGAGGCATGGAGTTGATAGTATCACAGAATATAGAATGCAACTACGGTAGTAACTATTAAAAAGCTGGATACGCTACAACTTATGAGTGTACCATAAAAATTTAATGATGAGATATGACTTAGAATATGTAACAGCTGTGTCATCATAGGCGTAGACAGACGTATAACTTGCACCTATTGTGCATTTTATTTTAATATTATGATTAGGTTTGAGCCTTAGATCACACTGAAATTATAGCCTTGGACAACTGACGTAATAACCAGACCTGTATTTGCTGAGCACGGGCATCCTCTACTACTGAAATCTTAGTCCACCACGCTGGCCTAGTGCGGGTCGGCAACCAACTCACGTGTGTTTCATTAATCAAAAACTCACACAATTATTTTCCCAAACCAAACTAAAAACGCAATATTAGAGAAAATGTCGACCTATATTAACAATAAACGACTAGCAAGACACACCCTCAATTGATAAGAATCTAAATTTTCCCAGCAGCAAATAATACACCAATTACCTTGCATTGCAGTTAAAACGTGGTGAAAAACGGGTGAGTTTATTGTTATTTCGCACTCGTCCTTAACTGAACAAATGTCCCGTTACATACGTACGCAGAAACACGAACGAAAATGTTTAATATTAAAGCAAAAATAAACAATGCTAATACAGCGCCCTAATTAGATATCACCTATGAATATGGAGCAAAGATGGCAGTCGTTAAACACAACACAATAGACTACAGAAGGCTTAATTATAAAACGAAGGTTATAAAGAGGTTGATGTTTGTTAATAGAAGACAATCCGCGGAAATTGTAAAGATACTCTATATCTAGATACAATAAGCTACATTTTATAAATAGCGAAGCTCTTGATGTCGCCCATGTGATACTCACCACATCATTATCATAGAACCTTTATACCCTTATCTCACCCTTAGAATCATACTCATTAACAATATATATAACACGTAAGTTACTAAATGATTTGTCTGTCAAAAAAATATATTATCCTCTTTTGAGGGTCACAAAGAGGGCCAAAAGGCGTGCACCATCATTAACTATCATCACCAATCACCATCATTATCAGGCGCATGATGTCCACTGCTGAACATAGGCTTCCCTAAAGATTTCCAGACGGCCCTGTTAAAAGCGGGATACATCCAGCGTGTTCCTTGGTGGACAGACGATTTGACCTTTAGTAAGTCGTCTGTCTACCTTGGACGTGGACGTCCAAAGCGGCGCTTGCCAGAAAGAGGTCTCCATTTGAGAATTTTCTTGCCATATAATTAACTATAAATGACATAATATCCTCGTATAAAACTTTACTTATTAGTTATAACACTTCTGTATCAATTAGATTGTGGCACACAAACGTCGGTGCGCGCCATCTGTCGGTTATAAAATGAATTTATTTATACATCTAATTGCTTCGTACGGTACGCGTATGCAGTTAATTTCGATATTAGCATTAAACCAGCGATTTTGCTTAAAACAAGGGCTATTGTGAGAAACGTCGTGAAGTTTTATTACTGCGGGGAGATTGGGGCGGCATCTGTCTTCTGAACGGTTGAGTTTTGTAATTCGTAATTCGTGCATACTTACCGTAATTGGATACTAAAAATTATGCCTCGAAACTGTTGAAATTTCTTCGAGGGCTACAATATAATATATGAAATCTAGGGTCTTCCAAAAACCTTTTTAGTTGGTTATTAAAATTATAATAAGTATTAGAGTTTTTAACTAGGACTAAACTTATTTGGGGTGAAGAAGAAAGCAACTCAACAGTAATCACTATAAATTATTATATTAATGTATGAACTACTGTAATAAGTGTAAATATAGTTATGGATTCGCAACTTAGCAGGGTCATTGAGGCGGTTCACCACATGACCCTTCACGTGGATAAGTGATAACATATTAAAAATATGATTTTACAAGCGATGCCGCGAACAATAACTGGTTGAAATAAACCACAATAAAACCCTCAACAAATACTTCATTATTAGCATCGAAACGTCATAAGTTGTCTATGGTATGTATTTAACATCGCTCGCTATGGCGTATCTATGGCATCAAGACGCCATTACACTCGGAACAGCCATAAACCAACGAGTAATATGCATTAAAACATTACATGGCATTGTTGGAGCCGATAGATTTGGTATGGTGGGACGTGGGATGTGGTATGCGACAAAAAAATATTGACAATACAATGTCTTTCACTTGCCCCTATCTCAAGTTTAGCTTATCATAAGTGTTGTTGTTGCCTAAGCGGTTAATGAAGATTTATGTTATTTATTTTATATATCTGACACTCTGTGGGGTCGGCGCAACTTGTTGCAGAAAGAATTTAGCTTAGTTCATACAATCGTTTACAAGAGTGTATTATACTTTTCGTAGACTTAGACATTGTAAAAAAAAGAGTTCTTCTCTAACGCTTACTTAACACCAGCTCCTATAGTCTCTTAGCCTTTTCAGCACTGCAATTTCCTTCGGTCGGCGTCTTTTTTTTCACCCAATTCAGCAATTTCATTCAAAGTAAAACTATTAATTCCTCATACCAAAATACTCCAAACAAAACGCCACATACCATATCCGTACCCACAGAGAAGCTCACATAAATCCCGCTTATGACACGCTTGTTACTGACGAGTTTTACTTTTTATAGCTCCTGTCTAGCGCCCACGGGCGCGGCGTGAGGGTGCCGGCCCATCTATCAACTATTATTGCTGTTTTGTTTGTTTGTTCTCATTCGGACAACATTGTTTTGGCTACTTATGTTAGTATCGTAATATTTTTGCTAAATCTTCGGATTAAGTTTGGATTTATAGTTCTTGTCTTGTTATTGGATTTTGTTTTTTAATAGGTACAAAGTCAAGACCTGAAGTAGATTATGAACATCTTATAATTAAATCTGGCTGTTTAATTACATTACTTATGTTATATTTCCTTTTATCTCAGAGCAATAATAAATTATTTGTTTAAACAGCCCCACAAATTCCTAACCCCACACTTATGAAAGTCTTGTGTCATGGATATTAGGTAACTAATTATGAGCCTCGGATACAACCTAGACTAAACACAAAAAGCTATAAATGTCAATGGATCTGACCTTACGGGAATCGAATCCGACACTACTCCCGTCCACTATGCCTTGGAGATGGTGACAAAATTTTAAATTTTACTCTTATAACCTATTTACATACTTAACACATAAAAAATATAAAACCACATCATAGGGGTGTAGCAATTAAAGAAACAAAAAGACAACGGTTTAACCCCAGCATGAGTGCACACGTACCTAAATGAGTGAAACATTTAACAAATCCTCAAGAAATATATGACTTCATAACGTTAATATAACCTCACAAAAAGCTTCGCCATCAGTCGTGCCGCCGAGACAGCCCACCCTCGGAAGGGGGTTTGAGCCCCGCACAAAACTATAAATTTCCGTTTAATTACCCCCGGGCAGCGTCACATCATGGATCCAGACAGTTTTATGACGATTTACGGTCACATTTCGACGCGGGGACTGCCCCGCTCAGGGATTCCGTAAGGCCATTATATCTTGACCTTCCGCGCCTCCTTGCGAAAACTTGCGCTGAGAAGAAAAGCGACGCGCGTGTACGAATAGAAAGCTCCGGTGTGTCTGGTCGGTATTCGTCACCTTTTACACTGCCAGGGGGTTTTAAGGCTTCCAGTTCTTTATGGTAATGAAATCTGAGCGGGGTGACGTGCGGAGGTGATGTTTGCAGAGTTTTTGTTGCGCTCCCCCCTCTGGACCCCACCGGGCTTATTTATCGTGCGTTTGGGTGTACCCGAAGTTCGGTGGAAAGTTCCGCCGAATGGAATGTGCCACCAGTGTTGATGATATCTGCCGAATTGTTTTCGTACATTTTCCATCTCGGCGGCAGCGGAATGATGGCCGGAACGTATTGGATACGCTTTCAATCGACCTGCCTATAATGGAATGTGCGATTCATGTAATTTTTATTCTATTGAGTTATATTGTGAATTACAGCTCTTTGTGACACGAGTTGTTTTAGAAATGGATGGATGGAAGTAGTCGCAGTGATTTCATTGCTGATTGTGTTAGTATTTCATCGTTTATGGAGAAATTTTGAAATGGAATTTAGTTGTTAGGTGCTACATTATATAATTATTTAAAACGCCATATTTTTTAGTAAAGCAAAAAAAAGAAACAAGCTCAACAATATTTTCTGATCCAGCTGCTATAGTATTACATATTCCAATTAAATGTTCGAAGGATTAAAAAGGCGTGCACAATTTTCCCAATCACTATTTAGTCAGCATTTACAGAAAATCATAACCAGACAAAAATCCATCCAATAAAAACAAATAATTGCTATTCAAAACGTAAACCGAATGCTAACGTTATTATCTGTCGATACAGAGCGTTCGCAAACGAGACTTTACATACAGACAGACGCTTCTGTTCGACATAAAATCAAATCAACAGTTATCCTGTGAGCCTACATCACAATCACGGTTAATCGCGTGTGTGACAAGTTAGCTTGTTGGCAACAACTGCTCTTGTTAATAGACCTCTCGGCTGACGTGGAACAATCCCTCTCTGTTCGTAGTTTGGTATTGTGAGGGGAGCGCGGGAGGTTAACTTATACTGGTCAGGTCGCGACACGCGCGTCGCTCCCTCGCAGCCGATATCGCCTTGACTGACGAACGAGTATGCATTCAAATAGGTTACTTTACCCGTTTCGCCCCCAGTAAACATCTAGGGCCGTTTCGGATCCAACGCCAATTTGGTACAGAATTTGTTGTGGAATGTAAGAATGCTTTTTGAGGGTTAAATTGCATTTAATTTGCACTAAACAACGTTTTGTTTTGATGGCAGTGGCTTACCGGGATTGTTGTTTCGAGTTGTTGTTAATTTTTGTTTAATGTTTTATTGTGTTACGCCAGATTATTATTTGGTTGTATTTTTATGTATGGGATAGGATAAGCGGTGGTTATATACGTTGAATAAGCATAGAAACTATAAAAAAATATTACCCTATGTAATTTACAAATTAAATTCAATGTTCCTCTATTAACAAATAGTGACTTTGTGTACAGTTAAGTTACGCTGTCTGTCGTTTGCAAATTACAGAAAAACATTTGAAAATTTAATTAGTTTTTCAAGGTTCCGTATAAATTCTAGTTTGTACAATAAATACGATTTTAATTGAGTGAAAGTAATTATCCAAATATACAAAATAACTACTACATAAAGTGACCGTTATATACTATTACTTAATTAAAATGACACGTAATCAAAGTTTGGGAGTATGTTAAGCATAATATGCGTGCTAGCAAGATGTGGGTACATCTGAAATCATGGATGCGCTCCCGGTCTATAAAAAATAATAGGCATAGGCACTGCTGAGCACGGGCCTCCTCTACAACCGAGAGGGTTAAGGCCTTAGTCCACCACGCAGGCCAAGTGCGGGTTGGCAGACTTCACATACCTTCGAAAAAGTTACACGTATTCACTTTTTATATTAATGAATACCGTACCAAAATTATTATTTTTTGTATACATTATCCATTTCATTATCATTTATCACTAATCCAAGCCCGAGGACTCCTAAACCGGCTTTAAAAACGGCAAAATATATATTTTCCTTTGCGAAATCTCAGTCAGATTTACTGGCAGGCAAATCCTGGCAACATTCTAATGTTGAGTATAATTAGCGACGGTTTGTTATGTGGGATGGTGGAGGGAGGAGGCTGGGGAGGTGGGGGGTGACGGCAGGTAGAAAAATGCGCTCGCATAGATTATGCTGTCGTTAAATGTCTTTAATGTTTTGGGGCGGAGAAAAAAGATGTTTGTCTTTTGCTTTTGTTTAGGTAAACTATTTTGAAAGTCGAATTCGGTGTAAATTTTAGTCAACGTATTTTTTGTTAAGCATTTTTTATGCATAAAAAGTTTTAATTTTATTTATTTTATCTTGTATACCCCTGACATCTTATTTAGAAAATCCGATTTACATTCTCCATACCAATTGCTCTTTATAAAAAATATTAAACACAAAACTTTACCACCAATTTACTTCATACCCAAGAACATTGTTAGGGGAAAACAAAAACAAAGCATTTTAATATCCACACAGACGCATGAGGTCTTTATTTATAACTGCAATAACACTGTTCAATAATGACGGAACCGCATTACATCACCAGTTAAACTTGACCCCTCGACTCGTCTTCTCGGCGGAGGAGATCGGGGATGTATCGCAACTAAAGCTTTGTTACAAATAATTCACCTATTAGTAGTTAGGTAGTTATTTTTAGTGTATATTTTTTGAATTCCAAACATAGTTTATTTGTTGGCCGTCTTTACTATTAGATAAAAAAAATTAACCTCGCTTTTTTTGGGACTATTTGTGTAATTTTTTTCTTATGCCTTATGTATGACTTTAGGCATACTTTAGCCGCTGCAGTTTTGTAATTTGTAGTATTAAGACGATAATATAAAATAACTATACTAATAATTGGCCACATCTTAACACAATCTTATCCATCTCTTACATAACACCAATCATCGCCAAATGAATACAATCTGCGAACACTAGGGGTCAAGTTACGCTGGCCGCGTGGATCCATGTAGCCGATTTATGAGTCGAGTTAGGTTCGGTGCCCAGGTCACGTATGGAGGGACGGGTGTCCGTCACGACCCTCTGTGATAGCCTGATTTGGACGTGTGACGTGTCGAATGTACCGAACGTTATTCTTGATATTGCAAACGATATTTCAGTTTCAGGGTTGATGAAGTTAGGGGTTTCATTGGGAAAGTATGGGAGGGAGCTGGGAAGTCTGATACCTACGAAGCATCTGTTTCTAAACGTGTTTGAAAGAAGAATGGTCTAATTTGATAAATTTTTTGAGTTTTTTCCCTATTAGTTTACTCGTTTTAACCGATTGCTTATAACGTTATCTGTAGGCAAGTGCAAAAAAACGTCGTAAGTACCTAATGCATGTTTAATTAGTATCGTCTTTTTTAAACGTATAATGTGACGGGAGGTTTTTTTTTACGATAAAAAGAACTCATTGAAAGTTATTGCTAAATGCTAACTAGTATTTGTAATAATTCTAACCGAAAAATCAATTAATCTGATGAAAAATCATTCGATTAATTTGCAAGACACAAGCTCTTTCACGATCTACGAAGATTATATCCATTTTAACCAGTCCTCCACAACATAATAATTTATACATCTGAAGTTAAGTAATTATAAACGCTTGAACAACCGCCCGCGTCGTTTAACTGCACGCCAGTGATCAACAGTGGTAGGCAGTAACTCATCGGGAACGCTGAATGAATTTTTGACACTCATAACATTATATTAGAAGCTTGGCTGCGGAACTTTGGTTTTGGGCTAAAGATGTATAGAAATGGAAGTGGCTTGAGATAGATAGAGATTTTTATTGGTGGTAGGTCTCTCATATTTAAGAGTCCGTCTGGGTGGGTACCACCGCAATATCTATTTCTACCGCCAAGCAGCAGTGTGCATGCACTGTTGTGTTTCGGTTTGAAGGACATTGTAGCCAGTGTAACTACTGGACATAATAAGGCTTAACATCTTATGTCTCAGGATGACGAGCGCAGTGGAATGCCACACAGAACTATGTAAATCAAGGTGCTGAATGGTGTTGCTACTATTTATGGGTGGTCGTATCGATTACCATCAGGCGAACGGCAAGCTCGTCTCGTCATTCAATGCAATAAAAATAATTAAGCAAGACGAACAAGCCGGTCGCCTGATAGTAAGAAAATATATTTAAAATTCTTTATTATTATCAACGCTTTGATTAAGGCACCAAGCAGCAGTATGTACACTCCTCGTTTCAAGGAAATTGTAGATACTTTAATTACTGGGCATTATGAGGCTTAAGCCAGCGTGGTGGACTAAGGCCTAAACCCTCTCAGTAGTGGAGGAGGCCCGTGCTCAGCAGTGGGTAGTATATAATACAGGGCTGATATGGTATGGTATGGTATTTCATTTCATTGAACTAGAATGTAGATTTGAAAGATATTTTGCTTTAATGTACTCTAAAACAATGTACCCAATGGTGCAAAATCGATATTTTTTAACAGAAATTCGATACATTGGCACAGAACAGAACGATAAAGCGATCCTTACATTCTGTTCTGTGCGGATCACATTCCGGAGAAGAATTGCACACCCAGTAGCTACAACAGAAAAGCATAGCTCGGGGGACTCGAGAGTAGCAACATCTTAATGGATATACTTAGATTACACTATACTTAAAATCATAATAACATAAACAATGTAGTTACTTCGCAGTGTTATGTTAAAAAAGAACACCCATATGCAAAGTTGACTCTCCAATAAATTGAATGATTGCATTGCATTGCATTGCATGAGGCTTAATATCTTATGTCACAGGTTGACAAGCGCAGTGCAGTGCAAAGTTTAGTAATACCGATTGAGGTGATTGAAGCGCTTACCATCAGTAAATTAAAATTATAGTAGATATCTACATTCATTTAAAACACTTTCCTATAATTCATGATACTACCGTAGGGACTAGGGAGGATGACGGCCACACTACTCCAACAACCAGTTCACTGATCGTCACAAATATAACATACATTTTATAAATAAGTACAATATGTGTTATAAGTAATAAGTATATATGGTCCTATTACTACATATAGTCCACCCCCGATACTACAGGGACCCATCGCCGCTAGATTTAGTTGACCGACGCGTTTTCATTAATATTCACGGAATCTAAAAAGGTTTCGATCTCCCAAACCTCTGCATCACTCCGTATCAATATGCACTTGTATTTCGTGGCATTTCGCCAGGTGTACATAAAGAAAGAAAAATATACTGCTGGTACAAAAACATATTATAATATATTAAATAAGACCAACAAAGGTACCTCTCATTCAGCTTGATTCTACAGTACGACTTAAGTAGTACTGCAATGAATAGTAGGTATTATAACTGTTGTGTTCCGGATTAAAGGACAATGTAGCCAGTATTGGACGTCATGTCTATATCAAGGCAAGCACAGAACAGAATATTTTGTTAATCAATAATGTTATTGACTATTTATGTTAAAATTGAAAATGTGACGTATCATCAGCAACTCGATCGTTCATCTTCGCGTAGTGCTGGTACATTTCTTTTTTATGCGGGCACGGAAACATGACCCACCTGCACCTGATGGTAGGTGTAGAGGAACCAGATAGAGTGTCGACTGACGAGACATGGTTTCTCTTCGCCAGTCGAACAGTTATGCCGCCTAGTTTGAACCGGATATACACAGCTGATCCCGGAACGCGGCACACTGACGTGGGCCACTATGGCCCGTTTTAAACCTTTACGGTGGTCGCTATCCGGGAGGATACAAAATATATTCTACTACCAGCATTACAGCAAACATTGTTACAAACGCGGTAAAATATTAAAAAGTAAGTTATAAACATTGTTATTACATTTCAATTATTAAATCTTTTATTTTATACCTACAGAATTTAAAATATATATTATTTGCATGCAGTAAAATCAATTATTACTATTTATTTTTATTGGTTGTGGAAGTCGCCTCTTTGGCATAGGGCTTCCCCAATTGCCTCCATTTTTCTGTACACTGTAAAATATGCGCAGTGTTAATTCAACATCGGTATAATAACAAGACATGTGCTCGGCTCGTCATTTGGTACCGAAGTTACATTAATATTATACTTACATGTTTTAAAATTGTAAAAATATTAAGCTGTGTTGCAGCATAAACTGGTTAACGGGTTTTTGTTTGATGGATTAGATTAACAGGCTCCTTTTAATTCCTCTAACGCGCTCCTTAAAGATTTCGATCCTAGAAAAGACTCACGTGAATGTAAGTAGTAGAAGTAAGCTGATTAGTTGTCTTGAATGCGCTAATCTAGGCTTAGATTGTGAGAATTTTTTGAATAGAAAATGACATTATTTCTGAATACTACAGCCTAGTTTATACAGCTATAAAGGACTTCAAGGCGGACAGAGCAGTTAGCTGGAAATAATTCTTGTAATAATATAGTTAAGTTTGTACATTTATAAAAGGATTACATATTAGATATACAATAATTATCTATACTAATATATAAAGCTGAAGAGTTTGTTTGTTTGTTTGGACGCGCTAATCTCAGGAACTATTGGACCGATTTTGAAAATTCTTTCACCAATAGGAAGCTAAATTACTCCTGAGTGCTATAGGCTACTTTTTATCCTGGAAAAACTTTTCCACGCTGGGCGGAGCCGCGCACAAAGCTAGTATAAGATAATTTTCGCGTACCGCATGCATGGATTTTTAAGTCATTAACCACATCTAGATTACTTAATTCGTAAAGTTTAAATTGCAGTTGTAAGTTATTATCTGTAGTATAATTGCACCCAGTAGGCTCTGGAGCTAAGCGAATCCACACTTTAGATATCAGCGATAACTTATTTCCTTTTGCAAAATTTTGTATGTAATGTACCTACTAAAACTTATGTACGGGGTTTGTAACATTTTAAATTGTGATTTTAAATATTAAATATTTTACTTTAAAGTAATGATAAGTTCATAAAAATACAATCCATTTTTTAAAGATTACAATGCAAGAATTTAAATGTTTGCTATCTAATTTGTACGGTCAGTAGCCATGGTAGATGACATGCTTACAAGAAACGATTGTGATAAATTAGCAACTTAATATCAGCAACATTCAACATGAAAATAATAAGTGCTTATAAAACAATAAAAATGGAAAATATGTTTAATAACTCCGAAACGGGAAACTTAAAGTTGGTGACCAAAAGTTGACAACAAGTGGTGCGCGATAACGCGAAGTTAGTGCAGCGGCGATAGGTCAACCATAATTATGATTATTCACTTCGCCACTGTTTGCCTTAAGATAGCTAATTGCCGCTTTTTAAGCGCTTAAAGCGTTCTTTAGTTAGGTGATAAAGATAATTTGGTACCTACTTCAGGGAAACTAAAAGTTATTTTGACGTTTTCGGATACGAAGACTTTTAAATTTTTATAAGAATTTGAATAACTTAAAATTAAAATAGTATCTGATATGTTTTGGAGAAATTATACGTAGGTACTTTAGTATTTTTATGTAATTACGTAATTGTAAATTACCATAATTTAATAAATTTTACGGAGAAATTTGGATTCTGATGAAACTATGATTGACTTTATGAAATAAAAGCTTGTCTGCTAAATTATTAATTACATATATTATTATTGTTATTGTATGAATAAACTTTAAAATTTCAAGTAAGTTAATATTGTAAGGCTTATTAATCAGTGCTGAATACACATTTCTGCTGACTTTATTACATCTACACATTATTCAGAAGAACAAAACAAATAAATTATGTCCCAACGGTAAATAACGAAGAATTTAAAAGTATTCCCAAGATCATCTGGAGTGACGTCTACCGCCATCTATCGTGGAATGGCGTGACTCGCATGCAAAACTTCTTCACTCCCATAGATGTCTCTGCGATATGGCAAGTGTCAGCCCGCGACATGTTTATGGCCGAAAAAGCGGCTGGAAACAAAATGGCTTTTAAATGACTGGGTGAATTTTCGCGCGCGATCTCACGAATTTGTATGCAGATTTAAGAAGAAAGATGTCTGCGAGGAGACAATGTGTTTTTCGCTCGTGCAGACACATCTGTTATTTATTTGTCGCGTTCGAGACAGGTTACTTTTATAAATCTCTCAGTTCTTTTATCTCTAAGCGTTTTGTGTTGCGTAAATTTGGATGCTTTCTATTTTGATTACAATAAGAAAAAGAGCTCAAGCATTTCGTGCTCTGTGCACTTGTTCCACTTTGTTTAAAAAATATATATTTTGAACAAACCGTTCCTATTGCACCTATTATTTAGCTTAATATAATTTTGTTAACCTCGTCTGATTTCGAAAGTGCCCACTATTATGTACTTACCCACATATTAATAAAAATGATAATCTTACTTGATCTTACTCTACTATATTCATAACTGGACACTAAAATAAACTATACGGTACAAGCAATGCAATTTCCGAACTCGAAACTAGTTAGGTATCAAACGCAAACATCAGATCTAGTAGTTTAAAAGTCACATAAAACTTTAGTCTATGACGGGAGGGAGGCAAAAGTCCGGAGCCCGTCTATACGAGGCCTCCCATAAATATTACCCGTCTGAGACATTGTCAACCGGCCACCCTAATTTACGGCCAGTAATTAGGAGTTTGCACTTTGCCAAAACGATTTGCATCGATCGCGACGCTATCAATTTTATATTTCTGCTGCTCTGTCTTGGACGTATTTAATTCAGTAACAATTATGTAACTTACCAAATATTTATGTATAAGAAATATCAAAGTATTAAGTCAGTACAATTTATTATCGAATCGTTTCATGTTTGTAATCGTAATTGGTGGATAAATCAAGAAAGTAAAAAATTACGCATTGTACATAAATGATAAAAGTGTATAACAGCGCTACCTATTGAAATTAAGATGCGTTTTACTATGTATCTACTTAAAAAATAATGCTTCAATATAAATCTAGATGGCACTTTTAATACTGCATATAATGTGTTTTTCAGAGATTCTATTATATAAAGTAGTATTTTTATGAAAAATAATATTAAAAACTAATTACAGTAACATAACATTTTTAATGGATCTCAATATGTATCATAATATTGTTATTTGTATAGGCAAGGAGTATAGCATTATAATCTATAATCACCATTTTCGCGCGGTTTTTGACATAAAGCTGTCAAACTCAAATGTCAAAAGCGCAAAAACTATAATAAACTATAGTTGCGCATAGTTATTTTTTGTTTACTCTTAAATTCATGATTCATTTTATGTTATTTCACCAGTTTTCATTTATTTAACGCAGCAATAGCGATGGATCCATGTGAAATAGAGTTTATTGGTGAAAATCGTATAATTAGCATCATACCAAACTTCACATACGACAAAATCTATTTAATTTGCGGTGAATTCGGACCATTCCGTGCCGGTCTGCCATTGAACGTGCCGCTATGGCTCGCTATAATGTTGAAACAGAAGCAGAAGTGTCGAATTGTGCCACCTGACTGGATGGATATCGATGTTCTAGAAAATATCAAAGAAGAAGAGAAGCGGTCTAGGTTAGACTAATTCTTTGAGGCTTTTCTGCTAGTAATATATTTCCACCAAGTCCTTCTGTTCCTTTATTGTAGCAACAAGTTAACAAGTTTATTCCTCACCAAGCCTGTCTTAATATTAAATCCTTAAATTTCATCTTACAGGTTCTTCACCAAGATGCCAAATGAACACTACATGGTGGAAGCGAAGTTGATTCTAGGGGCAGCGGCAGAGGATGTGCCCAACTCCTCTGAGATCAAAACCATCATCAAAGACATCTGGGATATAAGGATGTCTAAGCTTAGGACATCAATGGATGCACTAATGAAATCTGGAGGTGAATTTATTATACTGTTCTACACAAATTATATGCTAAGACATTTTTTTTGTATATCATGCTAGATAAAGTGTTATGTAAACACCATATTCAAGGGCGGATTTCCCTATAGACCGAGTAGGCCCAGGCCTAGGGCTGCAAAATTTGCTTGTGTTTGCAGCGGGTGAAAAATAATTTACGGTCGAAAATGAGCGAGGACAGGTTGAACGCTTTGGCTATCCTCTGCATGGAATCACAGTTGCTACGGTATTTAGATTGTGATGATTTGATAAACAAATTCGCTAGTCAGAAAGCCAGGCAAAAGACAATTTGTGAATAACAATTCATTGTTACTCACAAATAGAAATGGTTAGAATCAGTATCTGAAATACACTGATTGAGATAATTAAATAATTTACTGACTGTAGTTTTTTCCCATTTTAATCTAATTTCTAGTTTATTTAATTTTTCATGCTTTACAGCACACAGGGGCAATCTTTCGTAGGCCTAGGGCAGCCAACATGTCAAATCCGCCCCTGACCACATTATGTGGATTATAAACTGACAAAAGTTTCCCTGGTGATATTTGAACCCACAATGACATTGTATTGTGAAAATATATACCTTTTTTAAAATAACGTCACCAAGGCAAACAAGTTGTTTACATAATTTGTCCAAAATTCCATATTTGTCACACTTACCCCTGAATAGTAACCAAACCTAAAGACTGTGAATTACACAGTACAATATGGCTCTCTACTTATGGCACATTGCTTAGTGGCAAAAATAGATAATGGAGTGATATTTAATAATATAACTTTCATACAATAAATATTTCTTCCTATACATATCCAGGCATACAAATTATCTATTATCAATAAAACAGTGTTGGTAAAAAATCTTCTCAGGTGGATATGGTAGACTGGATCATCTAACAATGATGGAAATCAACTCGGTGAAGCCCTTGCTGCCAGCTGCCATGGATAATCTGCTCAGGATACAAATGGTATGATGATACATATTCCTTGATGATAATATAATAGTAGTTACAATAGTGAAGCATAAGCAAAAACTTATGTTACTCCATCTCTTATACAGGACAATTAATTGTATAAATTGATGATATCAATCCATACAATCTAACTAACATTTTTGTGCTGTATATTTTTAGTTAGTATATAATTTTATTTTTTGTTACCGATAGAGCTAGCGTACAAGACTTATTTTTCCAACTTGAAAAATATCTAATTAGGTAACCTATATGTATTGTTTACTCTGCATGAGACTATACTCACAAAGTATGTAATGCTGTTACAATGATTATCATTTCTATTTTCCAGAAAACTAAAAAGACTGCGCCAACTTCAAGCCTCAACACATCATCCTTCAGTCAGTCTGGCACATCACAACACACATGATGGCGATGTTTAATGTTCAAGTCAATTACTTTAAGCGAAATATATAATTTGTTTATTATGAGCATTTTAATGTAATTACACATTAAAACAATAAGATTTTGCTATGCATTGGGCGATACCAAATGATGTAACAGCAAATTAAGGTAAATCTTGTTGCACATTATGGCTATGTGACGTAAAATGATAAGGTTTAATTTAAACTACTAGATACATACATACATAAACTCACGCCTTTCTCCCATTGGGGTAGGCAGAGACTATGGAGCGCCAAGTGCTACGATCCAAGCATACCTCTTTCGCTTCTTCTACAGTCATTAGTCTCTTCATACATGCTCGTCGGTTACGAGAACTCCTTATTTGGCCCTTCTTTGGAGGTCGCGAATTTGGTCCATGAAGGTACGTCTAGGACGTCCCCGTCCGACGCTACCACTCACTTTCGCGACATAGATTTCTTTCGTTCCTCTTCTTTCATCCATCCTTTCAATGTGGCCAAACCACCGAAGCATTCCTTTCTCAATCCTAGTTACTACATCCTCTTTCAATCCACTTTTTTTTTTTTTTTTAGGGCGTTGAATGACGAGCCTAGCATGCCGTTCGCCTGATGGTAAGCGATACGACCACCCATAAACAGTAGCAACACCATCCAGCACCTTGACTTACAAAGTACTGTCTGGCATTCCACTGCGCTCGTCATCCTGAGACATAAGATGTTAAGTCTCACTATGTCCTGTAGTTCCACTGGCTACAATGTCCTTCAAACCGAAACACAACAATACATGCACACTGCTGCTTGGCGGTAGAAATAGACATTGCGGTGGTACCCACCCAGACGGTCTCTTACATATGAGAGACCTACCACATTTTTCTCTTATCACGCTATTCCTTACTCTATCACTTACTTTCAGCCCACACATACTTCTCAAAGCTCTCATCTCCACTGCATTTACCTTACTTACATGCTTGTTTTGCCACACCCACGACTCACTTCCATACATCAGTGGTGGCGCCAAGACTCCTTGGTGAATAGCTAACCGAGCGTTATTCGAAATATTTTTGTTATTCATAATCGAATATAAGGCGCCATTAACACTATTTCCCATTTTTACTCTTCTTTCAATATCTCCGTCACACTTTCCGTCTCGAGTGAAAATGCATCCTAAATATACAAATTCGTTCACTTGTTCCACTCTTTCATCTCCTATCATAATCTTGCACTCGGTTCTCGATTCATCCCTCTCCATAACCATTACTTTTGTCTTTTTTACATTCACTTTCATACCTTTTCTCTCAAATGCCTCATTCATAATATTAACCATTTGTTAAACTACTAGATAAAGTGCGGCTTTTGCGATGCTATAAAATAACACCAGCCTTGTATTATATACTGCTCACTGCTGAGCACGGGCCACCTCTACTACTGTGAGGGGTTAGGCCTTACTCTACCATGTTAGCCTAGTGCAGCAGTCTTCACATACTCTTGAAATTCTTGTAGAGAACCTCAGCTATGCAGGTTTCCCCACAATGTTTTCCTTCACGGTTAAAGCAAGTGATTCACAAAGAATACACACATAACTATAGAAAAGTCAGAGGTGCGTGCCCTTACATTTTGAACCTGCGGACAATTGTCTCTGCAATCCGTTCCAATCCAGACTAGGCTATCGCCTCATACGATGCTATAATATATTATTGTAATACATTAGCACAGAAATTGTGACTGATAAGCGTTTATCTGCTCTGATATCAAGTACAGTGTCGTCATAATATTCTTAAACATAGGTCTCCCCAAAGATTTCCAGACCAACCTGTTAAAAGCGGCTTGCATCCAGCAGGCCTGGATCATAATATTACAGGAACTATATGCGTCATAATTTTGGACGAAATACGCTGTCCTTTGACAATCGGGAGAATTAGACCAGTCTTATTGGATCTATCAACAGTGGCGGTCTTTACTGGAGTGAGGTCCCGGGCGGGCAAAAAAAGATTCAACAATTTCGTATGTAAGAAGCTTTGAGTAACGGGTGGTGATTTAAAAACAGTCCCCTAAAGCGAGAGTCCTCCGGCAGTTTTATGGTTCCCTCCCCCTAAACAGCCCCCCGCTGTCTAGCTATCGAAAAAACCCCTGACCTATTTTCCGAATTTTGGGTATATTATAATTACTGGTGGTAGGTCTCTCATATGTAAGGGTCCGTCTGGGTGGGTACCAACGCAATGTCTATTTCTATCGCCAAGCAGCAGTGTGCATGCACTGTTGTGTTTTGGTTTGAAGGACATTGTAGCCAGTGTAACTACAGGACATAGTGAGACTTAACATCTTATGTCTCAGGATGACGAGCGCAGTGGAATGCCACACAGTACTTTGTAACTCAAGGTGCTGGATGGTGTTGCTACTGTTACTGGGCGGTCGTATCGCTTACCATCAGGCGAACGGCATGCTCGTCTCGTCATTAATGGCCATAAAAAAAAAAGAAAAATTACAGTGACCGAGTGCAACATGATATCGAGTAGATAGCATCACCATAATCATATCGGGACTCTCCCACTGACAAAATTGCAGTAAATAGATAACATTTTAGCGACGTCTTTGTTTGCGACATTTATTAAAATACATAACATTATCTGTCGTCTCGCAACATTAACAGATCGTAAAATGCGAATTAATTCAATTAACGTCAATTCTAGGATGCGCAGTTATCTAACTAGGTTTATGATGTACGAGATAATATGATGTATAGGCGACATTTGTCACTCGGAGACAAAAGATAAAGCCTTATACACAGACGCACTTTAGGTTTAAAATGATATAAAGGACATGTCTAAAAATAGGCTTAAATTCGCACCAAGATAATTTATATTTGGATAGTACTCCCAAAAACTAGGCTTTTGCTATAAATCTTATAATTTATAGTCCTTCGATTTTGAGACTTATGTTCTTTTATTTTGCGTAAGTAAAGCTACACCTAAAATGAACGTTTTTAAAATAGTTTGTTATCAATGGAGGGGTCTGAAAATTTGTTTTTTATGAATCCAAGATCCATATTGTAAGTGGACATTAAGGGCGGTATTAATAAATCAATCTCAAATTTTTGTTACATCTCAAGTATTGATAGATCAATACATTATGTCTACTTGAGATTTAACTCAAACTTGAGATTGATTTATTAATACCACCCTAAGTCTTTTATGAGTGAATAAATTCTCTAAACCCATATTTTTGCCCCTTTAACATCCATAAAGTTTGAACCTGGCTAGATTTTGACGTCCAGCACCTATACAAAAAGCGGACATCTTGTGGGTGACCACGACAAATATATTTCTGAAATCCTGATTTTGATTTAGAAGCATGAAATGTACTATAACGATACGAGTTTGCAATATAGAATTATAGAAGGTAGTCGCTAGTTCTAAATTTAAAATTGGCGACCCGAGACTTGGAGGGATTGTAAAAACATTTTTGACGCGGTAATCGAACCGGCAATATATTCAGCAGCGGCTCATCAACCGTTGTATCGACACTACGTATAAAGTTTATCGCTAATATACTAGGGGCGCTATTAACAAATCAATCTCAAGTTTGAGTTACATCTCAAGTAGACATAATGTATTAATAGTTCAATACATTATGTCTACTTGAGATGTAACTCAAACTTGAGATTTATTTATTAATACCGCCCTAAGATAATCTGAAGCCCGATAGGCTTGCCCCACATATCATCACATCATAGGACGGAATACGCAAGGCGAAAAGTGGGTGCACTAGTTGCGGCTCTGCCTATCCCTTCGGGGACAAAGGGTATGAGTGTGTGTGTGTATGATTTTAAGATAAATTACGGCTATTTGGTTTTTAAAATTAAAGTATTTTAATTGCCAACCGCAAATACTACGTTACGTCAGATTTGTAAATTTCCTCTGTTTCTCTATTCAGCTCTTAAACAAAATTGTCTACGGCTCTAGTTCTTTCTTCGTCTCATATTTTTAAAGCTCAGACAAGAAAAATGAAAGTCGTATGTATTTTATAAGAAATGTAATATAATTTTTTCTCAAAAATCATCTTCCGTTTACAGTGACCTTAACTACCGCAAGACGCTTACACCTAGTCTTAAATATAGACTTGTATATTCGATTAATTAGTCTCATGTCATTACACATAACTAATTCTAGCTTACTAGCTAATTTTGATAGATATAAAGATGTTAGATCTTTTACCATAAATAAAGATATAAATTGTCAAAAAGTAAAAAGTTAAAGGCGCCATTTTTATTAGTAAGATAGTCTTCTAAATATAAATGATGTAAAGGAATAATATTATAGGAGAAAAATACAAAATAATAACAATGCTTATCATTTGTTTATTTTTTCTTAACAATATAGATTTTCGGCTAGAAATGGCGCCAATACTAAATAATGATAAATTCTTCGATTAGTAAATCATATTTTTTGATTTCAAAATAAATTATATTTTTACAATAAATGTTTCTTTCCATTTCCAGGCTTATCAATAATATTTTAAATGGAATGTAAGATTGCAGCTGAGATTTAATACAAAGGGAAAGCGTTTCAGAGACCTGAAATATTAATTTTGCGTCACGTGATAGCAATTTAAAGATAAATATAATCTATTCTATAACTTAACCTATCAATACAGGCAGTGTACTATATTTTCCAATAGACCATGCAGAATGCCAACATACTAAACTGTAGTATCTACAAAGAATCAATGTTTTGTGTAATATACAATGACCGTCAATAGTGAAAGAAAAATATTGAATACATAACACTGCAAGATCTATTGAAGAACATCATCAAACTAATTGCACACTAAATTACAATAATATCGACCTTCATAAGTTTCGATTTCACTCTCTTAAATTAAGTTACATACAGCTTAAGCCGTGACGTAAGTTGATTGACCTCGCATTAGGCTGTGAACACACGCCGCGAAGGAATCAAAGCACTTTGGTCTAACTCCAGCCTTTTACACTCACACACAATCATTTACAATGTTTTGAACTATTTACAATACAATAATTAAAGTTTATGTACAAAGATCTGCCGTTATGATCAACTGAAGTGTGTCTCGAATTGAGAGAACTGAACGATCTGAAGTTAGTCACTTCACTTGTCTCCCTTTTTTTAGTTGGTATTGTGTCGTCGCTTGTGACTAACTTCAGATGAGAATATTAGCGGTAGCTATACTTATTTATTTTATATTCTATTTTCTTTATGTTTCTATATCATTTGAAATCAAAATAGGCGGAATTTATGGTCAAAATGTAAATTACAAAACATCTCGGACCATAGACGTAAAGGAATTCAATTTCTGCAAACGCCAAAAGTTTTCAGCGACAATGGATAAAAGAAAAAAATGATAATATGAAAAATATTTACAAAAACGCAATTCGTTGCACAAAAATATTTTAAATGATAATTAATTTGAAGTCCAAAGCATTTTTAAAAAAGCCTTCGGAATGTTCACACGAGGCAGAGAAAAACGCGTTTGAACATGTTCGGTGGACGCACACACAATTTTTGCAGAAACACTATAAAAATGTGTGTATTTATACTGCATTTACATAATCTACTATTTTAAATAAATTAACCAGGAACCCAAAATAACTTTTTTTTACTTTCTTCCTAATGATTTAAGAGTGAAAGAGACAACATAATGTGGGTATAAAAGACAACTAACTGTAGGTATATTTTTACATGTTTACCTATAATTGTTTTAACATGGAAGAGAAACATTAGTAAAGCTTGGTTAGTACATATTATGTATATTACGACGTACTTACATTGCCGAACTTCCGTCACTTAATTTATTGCATGCACTTTTGCGAAGGATCAGATATAAATCCAAGGGTTATTATTTTTCATGCATGTATTAATTGCAATGAAAAATATGGCACAGAAAAATATTTGAAACATAATTCAGTTGATCATGTTGTTTTGCCGGCAATGAAACTCAAGAGATCTTTAGTGAAAGGATAACAACTATGCGCAGGCGCATATACAACTAAACATTAATATTTACAATAAATCTTAATTATATTTACACATAGACTATGACTTTTTAATTTATCTAATACTAAATAACAGATTTGTGCTGTGCAAAGCACAATTACCTAGCCTTAGTTTTAAACCTAGAAATTAGGGAGTGAGCATATCTGAGTACTATTGGCACCTTACATTTCACAAAAAAAGGATTTTTAAACTGGTGTCAACATCAATCTGCGTAAAATATTCATTTAAATATCTAACACTTCAACCAATATCAAATGAAATTATTTGTCAATTGCAAACCAAACTTAAACCTACATGCTGACAAATTTGGCATGAAAAATGGCGGATACATCCTTAAATCCGAGATACGGCCTGGGCTTCAAGTAAACCTGACTTATCTACGTTTGTGAACTGCCATTAACACTAACACTTACGATCCTACTTAACCTAATTTGGTCCTTCAAACCGCCACAATCTTACTCGGATCGACTTTCACCCTAAGGAACATGACGTCATCTTTTACGAAGTTCCTCTTCTTCAACATTTCGTGGGAGACGAACCTCGGGAATCCGAATCCCAGCGCGTCAGGTTCTTTTGAGGGTCTTTGGAAGTTCTTCCAGGTGGGATCTGGGACGAAACTCTCGACGATGTTGCAGGCACGGTCGGGGCTTGAACTCTGGTCGAAGAGTGTGAAGGAGACGGTGTGAGCAAACGGCCAGCGGAGGAGAGCATCGTACTCGCCCGGCAGGATCTTGATGTAGACCGACATGTGGGTGGCTTCGCCGGCGCCGTTGCCGTTCAGGAATAGTGATGCCTGTAATTTTAAGATTTTGTTAATACTTGATAAAATTAGTATTGCTATTTAATAAAATAAAAGGTCAAGGACTGGCGGGCTTGTGGATTTTCTCAGATGGTCCTCCAAGCCGGATGAGAGGTGTTAACGCGGTCCTTCAAGCCGGATAGTTGTGTTCATTTAGACCTTTGATCAAAAGGTATTTAATTAATTAGTACAACTAGATTTAGTGAATTTTAAGTTTTATTTGTGACACGAAAACTTATTGGATGAGCAAAAGAGAAAAGTGTAGACAGAAATTTTGAAATAAATCTATCTAATATTATAAAGCTGAAGAGTTTGTTTGTTTGTTTGAACACGCTAATCTCAGGAACTGCTGGACCGATTTTGAAAATTCTTTCACTAATAGGAAGCTACATTACTACTGAGTGATATAGGCTATTTTTATCCCGGAAAAACTTTTCCACGCGGGCGGAGCCGTGCGCAATGCTAGTTATATTATAAAACTAAGTACAAAGGTCATAGACAATCAACAAATTTTAAAATAACACAAATACTATATAACGTAAAACATTTTAAAACAAAGAATTCCAACTTATCCGGTACATTCTTTGTTAGTAAACAATGGCACACGCGGGTTTATATTCGCTGTGTGAATAACGAAGTGAGTAAGCGTACGGCTCGCGACCGCCAGGAATAGAATCCGCGGCCCGCGCCTTGTCATAAGTTCATTAAAACAAAATAGATAAGTGTGCGCATTTATAGATGTGACTCAAATCGCTTGCGACCTGACTAATTCGGAGGAAAATATTTTAGGGTTAATAGAGCGCACTAATTAGTTTAAAGATAAAAACAGATTTTTTGTGCGAATAAATGTTTTGTATTTGTATGTGTATAGATTCCAAAAAATCCGATATTTTCATAGTGTTTTGAGAAAATAGAGAATATTTATGTTTTCAGCGAATAAATAATGGTGAAACAAAAATACCATATCCTTTTGTTTTTTTAACACTAGATTAAATTTCTTAACGCGAAATAGTGACAATAAGTGTTGAACAAAACACACGTAAAATATAATAGAGAATAGCAGACTATCGACTTGTTTACCCAGTAATGGACACATTTAATAAAATAAATAAAACTAACCTGTAACTTATACCCGTACTGGCTGGTGTAAAACGCGGGTGACACCAACTCCACACCGTCCTTGCACTTCGCCTCTGCCATCTTGGCAGCCCAGTCGGTGATCCTCCATACAAGGGCGCCGGAGCAGTTGACCGACAGTCGCGCGACAGCCGCGCGGAGGGTGTCTAACTGGCGTGCCTGTCGCGTGGCGAGGGCGGATACTAGGGCGAGGTGTTGTTGGCAATTCTCTTCAGTATGTCTTTCTACTGCTTGTCTTGTGCCCTGGAAGTGGGTATAGATTAGTGAGTTAGGTGGTCCAATTTATTTTATGGGCGTTTTGGTTTGTAATTTTTATTGATGTTCAAAGATTTATTTGTTAAAGGTATTTAAAGAGTATTGTTAAGGTTTTTTAATGGTTCTAAATGGTCTGGATGAAATAATGATTATTGTTGCAATATGGAGTGGAGTATAATTAAAGCCAAACTCATATGATTGTCGGTAAACATAAGTAGATCTTCGTTTTCAGTTCAAAGACAGCTATTAGTTAGGACCAAAATAAATTGAGTTATAAATAATTTTGTCCTTTTTTTATCGCGGGGAAAAACACGTTATAGCTTCCACCACTGTGGGGTGAGTGGGATGGTTGTGTTGGTTTCACCGATCTTACGGCCCAATATCGATACTCGGGAGTATAGCATCATCCGAACGAGCATTGGACCGAGTCCCTAACACTATGTCCTCACACCGGCATACCAACCAAAACCCGCGGTGGCCTTCGGCGCTTACGGGACGGCCGCGGGGTATCTTGTTGCACGAAGATAGCTGCACGGAACCGCCCTTGAAATAGTTTGGTCCTGAACACCGATGCTTACCTTGAATCGACATCCAGCGTCTCTAAAGGCACAGGGCACGGCGGCGGCGGCAGCGACGGCAGCGGCGGCGCAGTGGTCGCGCAGGTGTGCGTCGAGCTCGTCCCTCGGCACGGCGCGCGCGGCGCAGCGCTGCGGGCACGGCACGGGCGCGCGCGAGCACATCGCGCCGTGCGCCGACACCGTGTCCTGCAACAAAACATAATATTCATTATTGAAGTTATACTTCTTTTGGCGCGTTAGGGAAAAATGATGAGAGTAAATTTTTACGATGCGCACGCACACTGTCACGAACAACCGACACCCTGAAGATAGCTATAGTCAACATTTTAGTTTTGAATTTTGAACGTAGAATAAGCCGAAAGATATTGAAGTTATACTTCTTTTGGCGCGTTATTTAAAAAGAATTTTATCTTGTTACGCCAAAGAAGTATAACTTCTAACGCGTGTACATAAGTACACACACACTTTTTTTTATCACTGTATCATAATTGAAATAAAACCACGGATTTTATTTATAGTTTATCCTGACGTTTAGAAAAGCCTTCGTGGTCACGGGGCGGACTGTGTTGGTTGTCCGGAAAGTAAAAGTTACAATATCTACCTACATTTAACAATTATAAAAAAAAAAAGAAAAAAATTTTTTGTTGACGGTCCAATCTACGCAGAATGTGCTCACACACGCTCAGTGTATCAGTATTTCGCTACGAATTACGATGTACGAATTATTGATCTACTTTTGATTCCCCAGTAATGGACATTTGGTCTAACCTTAAATCTACTATGAGAGATAATATTGTGTATTATAAAATCGACATTATGAAAATCCATGCATGCATACATGAAATAGTATAGAAAATCGCTGATATTTCAACGGTTCATTAGATTTAAAAGTCCAACATACAACGATTACTTACAAAAACTCTAGACCTAAATTTAACATTTAAATGCCATAAATCATTCTCGCACCAATAAATTAATATGTCTCTAATTCCCATCTCGCGTGTCTATAATCACAACGATTGTGTTTATTCATCAAATTATAAAAACCCTGTTTCACACCTCAATACAATTGCGCAAAAAAATAAACTGAATCTCTATTCAACACTATTTTAAAATGCTATTCCATTATGTTATAGCCAACCAATATATTGCAAAACCAAGAACATGACAAATTGCTACAATTTTGGGGACCATCGAGACGAAAAAAAATTGAATGATAGAAATACATTTTATATTGTAATAGGCTATGCATACCATTAAATACCATTTAGTTGCTTCACTGATACAGTAAAATTTAAAGAGGCCTAAACATCTCTAAGCTAGACGGAAAACAACCAATCAGCATCTAACAGGATATTGATATTATAATCATTACTAAGACATTTATACATCCCATCAATCATAATAAACACGAAAACAGGATCTGTTCCTCACCTGCGTGTACCTCTGACCACAATGTTTGCAAGGCACGAGCCGCTTGCTGCAGTGCTGCTGGAGATGCTGCTGCGTGTGCCGCCGCTGCACCTTCGCGCCGCACTTGTTCTCGCAGTACACAGGCTCGTGGCCGCAGTTGCCTTGGTGCTCCTGGAAATTAACAGCAACCGTTAGTGAGGGTAATAACGATGAAAAGATTTTTTGGCTGAAAAGTATAATAGTAAGACAATTTATTTTTCAATATCATTGCAGTGAGATATATTTTTAGTCATATTATTAAATAGTGCCTTACTATCTAAGATCTATTTTTTCATTGGTGTACTTGTAAATGTAAATAAAATATAGGAATGTTACATTCATTACGGAACAAAGAGAGATTTTTTTTCTTAAAACTTAAATAGGTAGGTACTGCTTCATTAAGTAGTCCATACATTTATATATCCATTTCTATCCCTACCAAGTGAAGTTACATTCATCCGAAAATGAATATGCAACGTTCTTCTAAAACATCCTTCAAAGTAACTTAGTACTCTTGTATGCAAATTGTATATACATTGCATTGCCTCAAACAAAAATTAGAATCCCTAATCAAACAGAATCTATCATCCATAAAAGTTTATGAAACGGTATGTTTGTGCCAAACGTTGGCCAACAGTTTGTCGTTGTTAGCCGAAACTGGATTTTCATGTCATGGCCGCTGAAATTCTGCACTAAACAGCTGTACCATGGGCCCAACGCGAATATTACGTCCATTATTTATTAACATGTGGTTAGTATGGGGACTTTAATGGCTGTAAAAAATAATAAGTTTCATTCGGAGTAGTTTTGATTCAGATAATAAAGATTTTATAGTCTAGAAGCTAGTCTTGGACATTTAATTTAAATTCACAATGTGGATGTCAATGATTCTATAGTATAATATTTTGACGTTGATTTGAGCATACTAAGCAATTTCTTATATAAGAATTATAGGAACCGATTTAATTGTTTTTAGAATATTCATTAGCGTTTGCTTCAGATATTGATGACCAGATGAATTGACCTTCGGTGAGTATTTGCTAGAAAATAGAATAAGTGCGCACGCACTTTAGAATTTTATGTGCGCGAGGCAAAAAAGTTAATGCACCGTTAGAATTTTATGTGTCTTGAATAAAAACACATAAAATGTACCTAGATTTAGTGAAGTAACTTTTTTTAAACAGTACAACTTTAAGATACATTTTGTAACAGTGTTTATATTATATCTACATACGGCTTAAATTAATAAATGATCCTAATCCATATTTATAGATCGATCTCATAACTCAATCAAAGCAAGTAATTTGCTAACATTACCTACAATCAAAATGTAAATGTACATTTTCCATTCCAATTCCACGATCGACTATAGATTTCACTGCGCCTTTTGATGCCTCCAGGTCTGAGTATACCTCGCCAGACGACATTACGGCGAAGTGTTTGACACTAGATACTAGATATACTATTAGGTACTGTACCTCCAAAGCACTGCCTGAGAACTCCTTGTGGCAGTGGTCGCAGTTGGCGCGACGGCGCGGGCACGTATAGCGCAGGTGGTCCTGCATCAGCACGCGCGGGATCATCGCGCCGCACTGTGCCGCGCACAGCACCGCGTCGTGCTTGCACGTGTTGAGATGCGCCTGCGCAACAATAACAAATATGTTGGATAAAGTGTCCTGAATGGTAAATACGGGCTGCATTACCATTATGGCAAAGTAGAGCAAATATTATAGACCAATGAGACGTTAGGTACGTACATTTGGAATTTTGGAATGGAATTATGTTTGTTTTGTACACCAACTGACCAGAACCAAATTGGTTGGAATATCTATGGTACCTACCATATTTCATATTATGTTCTGTGGTTTTCACCACAATAAGGTCCCACCGAGTAAAATATCTTGGTCACCCACCACTTGGAAACTGTATAATTCGAGTTATAAATATTTATATTGTATTCAAATCGATCGGTTGTCGGGGTGACAATGAGACAACTCAGGTAGACGTAAATAAGGAAAATATTTCTACTGTTATTCGGTGGGTTAATTACACAAATTGTTTATCAACTGTCAACAAACATTAATTATGTCCGGTGGAATTTATTTATTTTGTTATTAATGAATTATTGGAATCTGAGTTTCAGTTTGATGCTTTTAAGTTAAATGCCCGAACAACAAAAGATCGTAGTTTCCAGTTAAAAAATTAAAAGCGCTTCATTTTGTCAGCGGTTCATTAGCATAACGCTCAGTAGAATGCGGGCTACGCACGTTCCCCAAACGCGTAAATGTCGAACCACACGCAACACAGATAACAATACGTGTCAAATGCGACGTGAGACGTGCCATCGCGTTTGATTGATCGGCGGCCGGCGATCCGGCGCGATCCACTTACTAACTTATCTGTTCACTAATATTTACCAACTCACCTTCAACTTGCGGAGTTCGTCCGACCACTGGCATCCTTCCTTGTGATGGATGCAGTACACTACGGAGCCCATTATCGCCTTTTCAGACTCAGGGTCCGGGTATATCTGCAACAAACGAAAAAAATATTAAAACACACATAAAAATAACTATTTTAGTAAAATAAAAATGAATACCTCTGAACTGTTGAAAGAAACAACCTTTTTAATCTTTGAAATTATGAATTTAATCATTTTTACGCTTTTTTTTATTTGGAAATTCACAACTTTTTTGTAAATAGAACACACAACGTCAAAAGCAACGGTTGCCGCTAAGACTGATTGGGGCGCCTGCCGCACTGGCATAACGGATTAAATAGGACAACGCGATTAAAAATAAACCAACATCTCAAAAAGAGTATAATAAAACGCGTGCGTGTGTGTGAGCGCCCGCGTGTAGTGTACGCACCGTACTTTCGAATATGGAACACATAGTGCGGAAATATGCAAAATGGCCGCTGTGTTTTTCGCGCGCAATACGTAGGCACGGGAGCGTTCGACGCAAAGGACTGATACGGAATGCGTTCCCGTTTGTACGTATTCGTTATCTTTATGGGTGCAACGAACAGATGGCTGACGCTGTGGAGCGGCGTTCCCTCGCGCTCGTCTACAGATAAGCGTGATTTTTCACTTCCCAAACCGACAGAGTAATGGAATGAGCAAATACAATGGTATGGTTGCCTTTGAAAGCGGTGCTTTCACACGGCTAAGCTAATTTTTCTGTGAAACCCGCCGTCTGTAACTCTAATGTATTTGTTGACGCGCCACTATGGAGATGTGCATTTCGAATGGATAATGTCTGGGATTGTTTGTAAACAACACAAATTAAGAATCCTAAAGTTAAATAGATGTCACTACCGTGTGCGCCGCGCCGCTCCGTCTACTTTATACAAAGCGTCACTCACACTCTGAGTGTTTTACATTGAGAACATTTTCGGCGGTTCAGTTTTAGTGATGGAATATAACCAGCAACGAATGCATCATTAAATTAAAAGTGTTAAAGTTCAAACTCGTTACGTAGTACGAGCTTTCTATTTACAAACATTGATGCATGTGGTCATCGGCATGGATGCCGCCGCATAACCGTACCTTCGAATCCATATTCTGTTCATGTAAAACAAAGTACACTATCCTAACTGATCGCGGTGTGCATTATGGACTTTAATTGTGAGTATTAAAGTCGAATGTTGCGTTCAAACTGTTAAAATCTAGGTGCAACCGAAGTTGGTAGTGTATAAATTTTCAAATATAGAATGTTATTTGTGTCGTATTCTAAAAAGATGGACAGCGATGTGTTGAGCTCTCCCGCATCGGTCATTTATAGAACTCGTTATATGGCGAACGACTCAGCGCGGGAAGGTAGCTGGTCGCCGAGCAAACATGGCTGTTACAACGTTTCGGTTGTAGCGAGAAATCCGAGCGTAAGGATAGTGAGACGAGGATGTTATTCTGCCATTAGCGTATCGTGTAATTTGTGGATAACGGAGTGAGAAGTTACAACAATCGCGTGTACGACACATCCGTATTCAACACCCGAATGTTCTGTCATTCTAACATAAGCATTGTCAAGTTGATAGACGAGTTGATTGTCAATTGCTTTTCTTCGGATTTGAGTGCGATGAGAATTAAAATAACTACAATATTTTAGTAGCATTATTATGGCGTTAGTTTTCATTGTAATAGGCTGTTTTTAAATTGGAAACAAAATTAATTATAAGCAAATCGCAACAACCCACACGGACCAAGGCGCGGCCTCAGATAAAAATCAAGAACACGTCGGAATAATAAAATAAAAATAATTAAATTGATTTTGACGTGATTAATTCAAATGTAACTATCGCCTTGCGAAATGTTGTCATGCAGACCCGTAAAAGGCAATCGGACCTCACACCTACACGGGTGGAATTGTAAATATATGTCATTAATTAATCAAAACACATTACGTGGCAAGGACGTCTTGTACGGCCTGGTAAAATAATCGTTTATACATTGACTTACAAAGCTAAAATATAGTTAAAAGTGTAGGAATGCGTTGAAAGTCGATTAGCTTACGTAAATAATATTTTATTTCATGGCACAGGAAAATGGTAAATTCTTACATGTAACAATTAGATGATTTCAGGCCATAACCTATCTCGCTTTTCCAATACGGGTTCGTGGATCGAAAGAAACTTATCCGTAAGCTAGCAGAGGAAACCACCTGCCCCAGTTGTTACCTTACTTTTCTAAAACTCCGAGACTTATGATTTAAATGCTCACAATACCCAGTTACATTGGCCACAATATATTTTAAAACAAAAACATTGCTTAAACACAGCTGCATACGGCAAGATTAATATTCTCCACTCTATCAACAATATCTGATGACACCGATTACCAAGCACCTTAACAATATAGCAGATTTTGTATCAATCAAAATATATAAGGTCGCACGTGGGAGATGTGATGCAACGGTCCTGTGGGCGTACTCGTGTGGAACCTCGCCTTGTAATTATCTATAATAAAGTAATAAATACTAGACAGACGTACGAACCGACCCCGTAAACATTACCGTTTCCGTTTGAATCGACTGTAGGAGAGACAATTTCTCTAATATCTAGTAAGATAGATAGATATAAGTGCTGGAGTGGAGACTGCGATTAGGTAAACGAAGTGTAGGACGGCCTGCTGCACGATGGACCGACGACTTGAAAAAGGCGGCGGGTAGCGGATGGATGCGGGCTGCTCAAGATCGGGATGGTTGGCGCTCACTTGGGGAGGCCTACGTTCAGCAGTGGATGGCAACAGGCTAATTGAGTTGAGTTGAGTATGTTCAATTAGTCTAGAAAATCTTACTATTGCTTCAGGTCGTTGAGTCGACTAAAAAGTTTGGTTAATCATAAATACTGCCTTGGGAGGATTCAAGTCAAAAATAAGGAGGGTTCATTGTTTATAGTCTTCAGTAGAAACTTTCGACCTAGGGATTTAATTTGCTATATAAGTCGTTATTGTCATATAAAGTGTGACAAGTTAAGCAATATGCGAATATGTTATCCTTTTTTGGCAATTCGGTTCATTAATGTTTACGTCAAATTGAAAAACATTAGGCCTAAAGTTTTATGAGATTCTTACAATATTATTTCTCAATAAGGCATGTTACCAGGCATTAATTTCATGCGATAGGTATAATATGTCTTTAGATGTAAGTAAAAATATATTTCACCCTCTTACATTTTACCCAACAAGATTGATATAATATTTTACACTGTCAAAATTAATACACACAAATGTGACAAGTTCAAAACGTGGCTGTCGTAAAACGGAACGCTGCGTAATTTATGACGCGAACTTTGTTTATGTCACTTTGTGTTCTAAATTTGAAAATGATATTTTCAGGCGCCATCTTTGCTAGTTTTTAATGTTATTAAAGTTTCTGTGAAAGTTTGCCTGAGAATTAGTTTTCGCCCAGCAACTATAAATGTGGAAATAACAGACAGCCAAAGGCTTGATTTCTGGCTAACTTATTATGAAAATCCTCGAATTTAGATTTTCCTTTATTGTAGTGGACGATAGCCTAATTGGGAATAGAACGGTCTGCCGAGAGAATGTCCGGAGGTTCAAAACCCAAGGCACACACCTCTGACTTTTCGAAGTTATGTGAGTATTGTTGATCAATTATCGTTCGCTTTAACGGTGAAGGAAAACATCGTGAGGAAACCTACATACCTGAGAATTCTCTATAGAAATCTCGAGGGTATGTGAAGTCTGCCAACCCGCACTAAGCCAGCGTGGTGGACTAAGGCCTAAAACCTCTCAGTAGTAGAGGAGGCCCGAGCTGAGCAGTGGGCTGTATATAATACAGCCCTGATTGCAATGCATTACATTTATTGTGTTTAAAAAAGGATTGTAAACTTTGATTAATTCTATACCTAGATAGACACTGAACGTTTCAAACGCGTCGAAAAAAATAGAGGCCAATAGTTGTCCACTAAATGAGTTCGACGGAAATAATTATTTGTTGTTTTTCATGGATATCATTTTCTCCCCATTTTAATAGAAATCATTTAATAACTGGTATCATTATGCGCGCACACAAGGATACGCAGAATGATGCAACGATAGCGTATGACAAAGCTGTGACGCATACTAGCTTAAGAAAAGTTGGCCTGTTTGTTTTAGTTTCATTGCAGCGCGTCACTCTATCTAGGTTTATAATTTATCAAAGGTTGTAAATTGTAATTACCAAATAAAATATGTTACAAGAGTTAAGGTAAGTTTGTTTTGATATAGCTATCGACACGCGCTAACGTGAGAATGTAAACAAAGCTTTAAATTTACGGAAGGATTGGTCTTCTCAAGTACCACGTAGTAAACTAAACCTTGTAGAGTTCAATGCACACACATACATTATATATTCCAGCATGGAATTTCAGTACATAATAATGAATACGAAACTATGTCAAACAATTAGGCTCTTTAGCATTATACAAAATTTATAATGTGTATGTATTACACGATAAATTAATAAAATATTGTGAAAAATTTCAAGCTAAAGTCTAAACGTGCATTCCAAATCACATTTCGATACAGCGTCAATTAATTAAATACAATAAGTAACTCTATCATATAAAAATGCCAAAATATAAATCCTTCAAGATAACATTCAAAGCGAGTAACACCACGCGCGAGCCTAGTATAAATTATAATGTAAAACAATACAAGCGATCATTATCAATGAGGGGCAGCGCGCCGAGCGGAAGCGGGTTCGATGCCCGCGCGTGCTACCGTACCGCACATTCTAATGTAATTATCATAATTACATAATGGCGTTTATTACTTATCATTGTTTTTCATGTTAACGTGAAATGGTTATGTTATGAATTTTCTTGGCAAACTGTATAACTATGTATGTTGGATTTCAAGCAAAGAACAAAAGTTCATATCGATACAAATAAAAATTAAGCTAACTCTATTCCGATACATCGCACCTTCAGGACGAAAACGACGCAATTCAAAAAAATCAAAAAATTGGGTTATCCTCATAAAATGACTTAAAACTGGTCCCTTTTTTATGATAATATAATTTAAAAGGCGCCGATATAATAGTTTTGTCCTTTTCCCGCTTGAATATGACGGTGTTTGAACTATTGTTGTATTGAAAATTTCGTTTTAAGTAATTTTATGACGATAACTCAGTTTTCGTTTTTTTTTAATTGTGTCGTTTTCATCCTAAAGTTGTGACATGTAGAGTCCATAACAAGTGGAAGTTGACGACATATTTCATTGGTAGTTACGTTATTATATACACCTAGTTGCTACTGTGCTCGTCATAGGTTTACTTAACATTGGTACTTATTGTTTATTCCCTTGTTTTTATTACCTATTGGTTGCATGTTTCTACTTCTGTAGCGATAACAGTTTCTTTCTCTCTATATTTGGACTAAACTGCCCTTAACATCGGAACCACTCAGGTCACAACCGTGCCGGCTTAAAAAAATAAGTTAAACCCTGTGTATTTTATTTATTTATTTATTTGCATCATAGTGTCGATTCAATTAAAATAGTAATATTAGGTAAACACTACGTCAATAAATACACTAATATATTTTTGATAATACTTATAATAGTAGTAAATATATGTAGCATACTTAATATAAATAATACAATTATATAAATATGTATATATAATAAATATATAAATTATATAATTAAAAATACATGTATAATATCGAAGTCATAAACTAGAAATTTACGATGATTCCGCTAATTCACCCGCACGTAGTTCTTGAACTTTAACTTTTAATGCGCGTGTGTATAACGGTAACCACAATCTACATTTATATTTTCTTGCTGTCGTCAGTTTCTACCATATTCTCCGAGTAAATCTATGTTTAATCGTAAGAAGCGGCGTGCCTTTACTAGTCTTTTATCATTACGCAACGTCTTCCGGTGCTATTTTTTTTTTATTATAATGTAATTTAGATTGGCCGAGTTTTCCTTAATTATTGTATTGTGTAATATGACATTATTTTTAGACGCTAAAGCAATATTTTGCTTGGGTGGCTAGAATTCGATATAATTTTCTTCCTTTGATATATTTCTTCATCTTTACAATACATACAATATTTAGACTAGGAATCTGCTTTCTGTTTCTTAAAACGTCACGATCGTATTTTCAAATTGGACTCTACATTTCTTGGAAGTCAGCTCTCAGTTTTTTTATACCAACAATAAAGAATAAAACCGCTTTCATATCCACTTCCTTAGATGTTTAATATCGTACAGATAAAAATGATTTATAACAAGTGAGATTACAACTTTCTTCACAAATCGACAGTTTGTAATGCGACTCGCGTGGGAGCGCTTATTATTTCATTCACTATAAACAAAGTTTCTGAATGGACTGACGGACAGATGATTAATCATGGCGCTAATGCATGCACTGTTATTGTTTATAGTAACTATGACTGGCTTTAATCGACTAGACTATCAAAAAGTCGACTAATCGATTTGATTAAACCGGCTGAAGGTTTTTAGTCTTGACAGCTGGTTGGAATAAAAAGAAACGAATGATATTAAAAGACTTCGAAATTTGAATTTTCTCTTTTTTTTAGTGCTTCTCAATAATGTAGATACTTAACCTCATTGGTGTTTCCATGTTTTATGTTTAAAAATCGTAAGCTAATAATATGAGAGAAAAAATAACATTTTTTCATAATGAAAACATTAAAATAATAAAATATGTCAATAAATCGAAACACGATTTATTTTTTGACGCAATTATCTGACAAAACATAACCATTAATATAAAAATGTTTATAGATATTTTAATACGTGTGTTTAATATCAAAACATCTATGCCAATGAAGATTTAGAACAAACACATCTCGAATCACGTTTTTCTACTAATGTTGATTGAAAATAGAACACTCAGAGCGAGTGCGGAACACGATATCAATTAGGTAGTCTGTCATCGCGTCGAGCGTGTATTATATTACACTACGAATTTAATTCAAACATACTCACAGATGGGTCTGTATAATTTTTCCTTTGCTTATTTTTTCTGACAGTGCACTTTTTTCGGTTGCTCGTCTTTTTTGACAATGCACTTCGTAGTGATCAATTTGGAATTCAGTTGAATGTGTTTTGATCGCATTTGTGCCCGATTATGATTTTAATGACTACTTACGTTAATGTTACAACTAAGAGCAATTCACTATAACTATAAATTGTCAGAGCAGCGATCGAAGCCTGGTCCTCATAGTTCTTGGTATTTTCTGACTCAGTTTGAGGTCACCGTTGTCGTTACACATGAATGAATAATAGATATTTTCTGAATGTTTCTATTTCTCTCGGTGGGAATATTATAAAAACGTACACATGCCATTGCGGTCAAGTACTTAAGCAAATTCTTTGTATTACCGCAACAATTACTTTTAAACGTCAGCGTGTAATTTTAAGTCGGTGACATTATGCACTTGGAATAAAATATTTTTTATAGCTAATGACTGACGAACGAACAAGTCACGTAATCATCAATATAAGACCACCTAACATTTTTAAAGAGGGTTTGAAAAGCTGTCCACTAAAAGTCGGTTTGCGGAGACAATATCATATGTTTAAATATGATATAGACAAAACTAAGTAAAACCACTTTATCACTCTAGAATATGTCATAGTCTGGATTGTTGAATCTGAGTCTAGTCTGAATTAATTTATTTGTTAGAGTCCAAGGTTACCGAAATCATATTACATTACATAACTCAATACTGATAAAATTTAAACATACATTTCCAAGTAAAATGCCAATAAATCACGCGTTAGGGACACCGGAAGCCCAGAGGTCGCGCGTATCGGTACAAACTAAACGATTCTTCGATGAGATAACTATCAGTCGAATATACTGATGGGAAAGTGCCGGATATTGTGCCTGACAGCAACGACCACACATGGTGAAATGCCATAGTGGCATGTTCTGACGAACTGTGTGCCAGGGTCAGAGAGAGAGAACATGATTACCTACAGGGTAGTAGTAAATTTATGTCCAATGAGAAAAGTAGCATCGACGGTCGTCAGAATTATGCTGGTCTATTTAAGATCTGTTTCAGTTTTATTCAGTAAGATTCATTTTTGTTTTCGCATAAGAAGGATAGAGGTATGAGACTATTCGCCCTCACACCCACCACTGCAACTACTGTAAGCCAGGATCGGTAGTGGCACGCATTTTATGAATTACTAAACTTTTGCTCGCGGCTCCCGTGTGAGTGAGTTTTTTCGGGATAAAAGTTCCGTTTTATATTTCCTGAGATAAAAAGTAGCATATGTTACTCACTGATAATGTAGCTTTATATTGGTGAAGGAATTTTTAAAATCGGTCCAATAGTTTTTGAATTTATTCGTTACAAATATATAAAAATACAAATTTTTCCTCTTTATAATATTACTAGGCGACCCCGCAAACGTTGTTTTGCCATCAGTTACCGACCGGGGTGAAAAGTTATTAAAAAAATAGGGGTTGATCGTAGAGAGGTTTGAGTGCTGTATCATAAAAAAATAAAAACAAAAAAAAATATCCAAAAAAAAAAAAAATTGGAGTGGACTACCCCTCACATTTAGGGGAATGAAAAATAGATGTTATCCGATTCTCAGACCTAACCCATATGCACACAAAATTTCATGAGAATCGGTCGAGCCGTTTCGGAGTTTAACTACAAACACCGCGACACGAGAATCCTACTAATATTAAAAACGCGAAAGTTTGTAAGTATTAATGTCTGAATCTCTGGATGTATGGATGTTTGTTACGCTTTCACGCAAAAACTATTGAACGGATTTTGATGAAATTTCGCACACGGGTAGATTATGTCCTGGATTAACACATAGGCTACTTTTTATCCCGGGAATACTCAATCACGCGGGCGGAGCCGCGGGCAAAAGCTCGTTTTATATATTAAAAGTATATATGACACCGATCAACGAAGGTCGGCGAGTCTCTGGGAACACAAGAGTAGGGAAGGCAGAAGAAACTAAACATTACTCTAGATGGAAATATTTTTTTACTAACTCTATAATTGGCAACACTAATTCGGACTAACAAGTCGCACGTCAATTAATCAACTAATCTAAAACACAAGAATAACCGGAGATGCGTTCTGTTAACCGTAAAGTTAATAGTATGTTGTGTAAAATTTATGAAATACGTTTACGCTTTGTGATTATAATACTGTTACTTTTACGAGTTATGAATGCTTATGTGTTATGTAGAAGTTATCAAAAATAAAAAAGATTTTTAGTGTACAGGAATCGACGAAACTACAAAGTACCTACTTAGATAAATTTATAACCACTTTTTTAATACCGCGTAACATTTTGCAACATCTGTTTTTATATAAAAACAAATATCAATGCGACTTTAACAATATATCTTAAGGGTAGGTAAGTAAGTAATGACAGCCCTTATTAACTCTACAAAAGCCCATCACCTGCCGTTCTTTAAACCGGAACCAACACCAACTCCTCGTCGACCTACTTCTCAACTATCTCATCTGGATTTGCGTCAGTCCGCTAACGAAGACTTCCTGCCATCGATCAAGCTGCGCGCGCGCACTCCGCACTCGCCCTCCGCCCTCTAGTTATCCAATTGAACGCAATCGGGAATGGGAGGTCGCTCTGTGTTTTATTCAATTGAGTTGTTTAACTTTCGAAGGTTCGAGTAATTCCGGAATGGGAATCAAATCGACGACTTATTGTAATGGCCGATGGAGGTCATTTTGACTGTTGGACATTAGATTCCAAAAGTAATGAATACTGTAACTATAAATAATTTTCCTATGGTCACTTTTACATAAGCTCTTTTACTAGTTTCTTTCACCAGGAGGGTTACTGAAACAAATTAAATAAGAACCCAAAAAATACGGGGGTAGTTACAAAAACAATACAAATCACCTTCAAACAAAAACTACGTAACCACACCTTACAAACGTAAAACATTAATTACCGTACTATAAGTAGTGACGTAAATAGTATCCATTCAAAAATATACCCGTCCTTATCTAACACAAAATATTAGAAAGAGAGGTAAAACAAAATGGCTGCCGATGACGTTATTATTGTGTTATTACGATCGCAGAACACATTAAAGTCTTAACGCTTCAGTTAAAGGTATGGATAACTCATTTCAGGTTTAATGGTGTTTTTTATGGATTAGTTGAAATGGTGTTTTAAACTGGAATAACAAGGGGGGTGCTTCAAACTCCACGGCAATAAGTTGGCATAAAAATGTAAGTAAGCTCTGTGAGAGATTAAATGAAACCATTACCGTTAAAAATGATTGAAAGATAAATAGGAAGGGGAGTAACAAGAAACTAAACGTATATATTGGGTTTATTATGCAAACACTGTTAGATGTTACATAACTTCCAGCAGCATTTCCAGACAGATACGACCTGGCGACCTTTAAAAATAGAGCGTATTCCCATTTCCCACCTAAAAGGCTGCAACGCATCTCTATGCCCCCTGATATTGCAGATGTTATGGGCGACGGTGATCACTTCAACAAGAGCAACACTAGAGTTTCTTGCCCGTTCTTCTCTAGTGAGAACTGCTTTCCGAACTGGTGGTAGAGTTAATATTGACGGAATCTAAATAATGTATAACATTTTATGGGTTCGAATAAATTATTTCATTTCATTTCATTTCACTTACCATCAGGTGAACCGTATGGTCGTTTGTCCCCTATACCATAAACTTGACTGCCTCGGTGGCGTAGTTGTATTGCGTACGCGTTACGAGTACGATTTGCGCGCTGAGGTCCTGGGTTCAAATTCCGGGTCGGGCCAAAAACATTGTAACTGGGTTTTTCCATCTTAAAAATTACTCAGTCGCAGCTCGGAGTCAGGAAGTTGGCGGTGTGACAACCCCATGCCTCGGAAAGCACGTAAAGCCGTTGGTCCTGCGCCTGATCTCTCTCCGGCAGGCTTCCCAACTTAGGGCTTTTAGCCCTAAATTTAGGGCTGAAATATGTGCATTGGGCTTTTTTCAGGGCCCAAAAAAATTTAGGGCTATTTTTAGGGCCATAAAAATGATTTCTTGTATTACTGTTTAACTGACGAAAAAAAATAAAAAAGGCAAAACGTTCAAGTTCTTACACAAAGTTTAGTATAATGCTATAATGCCAAATGCACACTGCTGCCGAACCTGCACGAGTCATCTCAAATCCGAGAATGTTAATCTGGCATAAATCATAACACTATGGGCAGTGGGCACGCCATCAAAGATACGCCATCCTACAGCGGCAAACACAACACGATTTGTTTACAATCATTGACAATGTAAATCTTTAATACACGTTTTAAAATTAAACTAAGTTGTTTTTTATTTACCTTAATAAAACAGGGAACTTATTTAAATAATATTCTTCGATAGTTATACACATTGAGTATACACTACACCGTACAAATTATCATTGACAGTACAGGGCTTTTTTTGGGGTCTTTTATTTTTGTATTTAGGGTTATTTGGGGATATTTCATCTTGACTTTAGGGCTATTTTTTTTAGAAGTTGGTAACCCTGCTCTCCGGTCATGTCGGATTGCCGTCTCACCGGACTATGAGAGTGAAGAAATAGCGAGTGCACTTGTGTATTGCGCACACACTTGTGCACTATAATATCTCATGCGTACCAGGCTGATCTCCGTTGAGATTGGCCGCCGTGGCCGAAATCGGCTAGGAAGGGTTTATACCATAAAATATATATTATATACCTATAGAACAAAATTGATTTCTGAACAATATACATATTTACTTATCTCCCCTTTTAAAGTACAAATAATATATATATATAAAAAATAAAACAAAGCCTACCATTAAAACAATGGAAGGCAAAGGAGAAGAATAATTAGGTTTAAAATATTTTCTCAGTGCCAAACTTTTCTGGGTTTAATATTTCAACTTCCGTGAAATGTTAGCTAATATTTGTAGAAAGTGATTATAAAGTTCATTTTTAGGTTAGAATAACTCACTTTGGAAAGATAGTTAGTTGGGCACAATAGTTAATTAGTACATAAGCCGGTTTGGTATAGGACAGTTATTGCAAATATTTGTTCAATGAGTGACGAACGTTCGGCATGAATCACGGTCACTACAGTGGCTGTTCATTGATAACTTTAGTTGGAGTGCCCATCTGACATTTATTATGTATTAGTGTATTTGTTGCCAGTTACATTTATAATCGCATTTTTAATATTTATTTTCTGTAAATTCTGGCGGAGAAATAATATAGCAGCCTAATAAATAATATTTTCGTCTCACAAAACATTTAGTTATTAACATTTGCTCCTTGGCAAAGTTCTTCTATTTTCAACAGGCTTGGTACCCGTTTTTGGATTGCTCTCTATTACATCATGGAACATATATTGTAAGCTCACGTACAGTGGCTGCACATCTCCCAGCAAGGAGGTTAAAATGCGTAGTCAATAATCTTTTTATGATAAAATTGAGATCATTATAAAGTTACTATCCTATAAATTATATGATAACGGAGCACAAAACAGGTAAAGCTGGGCATCGATCCCACCCTTAATAAGATAAACTGATATTTCTCGTTGAACGGGCGGATGTCGCAGCCTCCACGCCGGAAGTGACGAGTTATCATATGCGCACGCGCACGACCCGCGACAACCCGTTGTTTGCGTCCAGATTATATTTGTTACATTCTTATCGTTACATATGTTTTGATAATGGTTACAGAAATTACGTTATCTCAGCAAAATAAATATTATTCTGTATATTTTTAGTATGAAAAACAATTTAGAACTATCCATCAATACGATTTTTATCAAGTTATTTTACAATTAAAATAAAACGCACAACTATATTCAGAGCGAAAAGCTACCTGAAATCAACCTCCAAAATCAATTACAAACATAAACCAGACTACTAACCATACATTCTACATGTGCCATACAATGCTAGGATGGCCAATCACAGACCATTTGCGCAAGCGCAATCCGAAGTAGGCCGTTCGTACAGGCTGGCTGCAGCCGACATTCCTTGAATTTCTAGATATGTCAGTGTTTACATTTCAGTGGAATCTATTACCAAATAGTTAAAACGTTGGCTAATACGAGTGCTGCCACCTATCAGTGAGAATTGACATTTCTTTTTAATCAACGAATGACAAAAATATTTAAATGTCACGAAGCTAGGACCGTTATAATTGTTGCGATCATGGAGATTCCAATTTGATACGTCTCTTGCTTGTCTACTTGGACGTAGGTACTTAGCATCAGCTCCAGTAGGGTTACGAGCTAAATAAATGAAAGTGGTCTTAGAGGGATCAATGCAAGGCAATGCCACTTGCCGTTTCTTCTTCGCAATATTATCACGTTCCGATAATATGATAGTAGCTTTTTTAAAATCTTTTAATGTGCCTTATGTACTTCTGATTGGTGCTATCCCGGTTGATGAGTAGAGTCCATCTCCTTAAATCAATGCTCTTTCTATAACACCCAATATTTTTCAATATAAAACTGTTTTTTTTTTTTTTTTATTTATTTCTTTTGTAATACAATAATTAGGTATTATATGCATAAAAAACCACTGAGGTTTATAGTTATGCAATATAATTTACAAATTCACGTCAAATTAACAAATTAGATAGGTTAGTTAGTTACATTATTATCATAGGAACGCAAACTAGGCAAGCGCATCGTAAGGTTCGATTCTTATTTTGAAATTAGCACATATTATATTGTAATACATTGAAGCCTTGTGTCCAGGTTATGTACGCCAGCAGTTGTCAAAGGAAGTGGTGCTTATTACGCATGCGCGGCCAGCCGCCTTGCTATTACAGGTTTGGACATGTTCGGTATCCGATTTACCAAGAACCGAAGCTCGTTCTAGCCTATAGTGATATTGTTAAACGATTTTATAGTTTGGAACTGTTGTTTTCAATAAACGATCCCAATCTCATTTATGGATCCATCGGAAAATGGATCAAACAGAATAAAAAAAAATTGACATGCTTACAAATGACTTATTATGATTGTTTTATTTTCGGGGTTGGGTCGAAGATTAAAATTGGGATCGTTTACTGAAACGGGCGTATGATGGCTGGTGTTATGTACGAACACATAAAACTCTACATTATCCAGATTGAGGGCTGATTTGTATCAGTCTATGTAATAAATAATAATAATTTATTTTATATTGCTATAAATCATAATTAATATCGGTATTGCAATTTACGAAACAAATTAAAATCGCAGTAAAATATATGCAATAAAATAATAACGACTGTAGAGCAGGTTTTCATACATATCTAGAGAGCTGTATTCCTAAATATCGGAAAGTAAACTTACTGGTGATAGGTCTCTCATATGTAAGAGTCTGTCTGGTTGGGTGCCTCCGCAATGTCTATTTCTACCGCCAAGCAGCAGTGTGCATGCACTGTTGTGTTTCGGTTTGAAGGGCATTGTAGCCAATATAACTACAGGACATAATGAGACTTAACATCTTATGTCTCAGGATGACGAGGGCAGTGGAATGCCACACAGTACTTTGTAACTCAAGGTGATGGATGGTGTTGCTACTGTTTATGGGTGGTCGTATCGCTTACCATCTGGCGAAGGGCATGCTCGTCCCGTCATTCAAAGCAATAAAAAAAAATAAAAAAATAAAAAAAAAAACTGATGTCACACAGACCCGTATTACATCAGGTAATATTATTGACTCGAACTCCTTTAAAGGAAAAACTCGTTGGGCTTAACCGTAACCTAAACTCAAGTTCATTTAACTTACGTTACAAAATACTCAACAACATTTCCCGCCAATTGTCGAGTTCACACGCATATTCCTTTACTGAAGGATAACAAAAATTAACGCGTTCCAAGAAGTTAACTTAATGCGCCTCTTTAGTTAATTGGACGTAAGCGTACACCGTCATTTTAAATACTTTCTTTTTAGTCGCCTGAGCGTACGTGGACTGAGAACTCGTGGTCTTGGGTTTCATATTTATCGCTATAAACAAACTGACGCAAGTGTTAATTATTATTAAAAAAGTTTTATATACTTAAGTGGTTATTTACTTTGGCTTAGATTAGAAATAATTGTACAAAAAACACTGTTAAAACAATATAAACATGTCATAATTTTCGCACATAAAAAAATTATAACCATTGCAAAGTCAACAGGAAGTGACTTAAAACCTACACCCGAGTTTAAACTACAATGAAATACTTTTCTAATAATATAGTTAAGCGGGTTTAATTGTGTAACTGGAAATAATTAAGACTTCCTGTAATAGTATAAAATATGAACATGGAACTAAGCCAAGAGTTAATTGGTTTGTTTTGTTGACAACAACCATTTAATAGTATAAGTTTAAACAAAAAAAACATATTAAACTCGCACCAAAATAATGTAGTCTTAATCTTACATAGTAGAAAAACGCCATCAGTAAAAAATAAATTATAATTTTGAGAAACCAAATAAATTGAAATGTCATATATTTTTCCACTTCACAGATCTCTACGACCTAGAGGCTTTTCATCGAGTAGCACTAAGACTTCACATACATTCAAAATTATTGAAAATTTTCTGACAAATAAGTTACTAATCCTACAAACTAAGCTTAGATCATTATTAACATCACAAACTTAAGTTCACAAAACTACTTAAAATTAAAAATATTGCACAACATCCAATCAAAATTCATACCTCAAGTAAACCGTGTAGGACTTCCACGTAACTCATTTTGCACACCGGGTCACAATCACGAGGTCTGAGTTCGATTGCCGACTGGCTGGCTATGAACCTGTGAACGGCCGCCCACACTCGCCACTCATGGCGACTAATCAGACGAATTTGCACAATATTACCGCTTTAAACGATTTTTTTGCACCTAAATGTCAATGTTCTGTGTTTAATTCGAACACTCGGTAACTAAAGTTTTATTGATTTTATGTGTGCTTATGATTGGTATTGATATTAAAATTGCTTGTGTTGTTTCTGTGATTATTCTGTGATATCAAACAAATCAAATAATATCAAAATTTCGTATTATTTACGGAATAGGAGGTCTAAAATAATACTCTACCAATCCCGAAGACATCCCAAAAGCTATAATAATAAAAAAGACAATAACCATAATGTAACCACCGTAAACAATTCATTTCTAATAAAAAGTTTCCATAACAAACCCGATGTTTTAACTCTCCGGAACGTTTTAATTTGAAAAATTCTTTTAATTGTCTATGGGCGTAGCGGAAACGCGTCCCTATTGCGTTGCCAACAAGTGCCATAAAGTAAAAAGCGTAAACTGCTTTGCGAATCATCGGAACCGGTCTAAAAGTAGGCTTGCAAAATACACAGCCTGCAGAGTGTGCAACCGTGTGCGATTTCTCGAGGACAACCATAGATATTTCGCGGCTGTATGTCATAATGACTGTGCCTATGTGGTCACGTTACTGAATTTTATGCATTTCCTTAGTCTTTGCTAGATGTTTCCAAATATCTTTAGACTAAGCGAAGTTATTTTTTTTGGCCAATCCTTCTAAAATTATATGAACTTTTTATCGTTTTATCCCAAAAAATTTGCATACATCTCTTTACTAGCCATACTTTACTTCAAATATCAAGCGCAAGACTTAAAAAAACTGACATACCCAAGAATACAAAGCACTTACATATATCAAATTACATACAGATTTAAAACTTCCATCGAGTTTCCATTCAAAACATTTAATAGAACAGTAATGACAGTGTTACTTAGTAATCAAAGGGAGCGGAGGCTGGTGGAGCCCCGGGCGCGGATGCGCGGGTCGCGTGCACCCACCGTGGGAACGAAACAAAACATCCCGGGTTATAGGGACTCGCAAAATGGAAGAAATTTTAATTACGTAGGTGTGGTTTATGCAAGTTTAAAATGCTATATAACAGGAATCCAAAGATTGATATAAAATAAAAATTCAACTTAGTGTTCGTAGTAAAATTTCGCATGAGTCACAATTTTTTTGTGTACGCATTTGCGGCATCACGTAGCTTATATCTGGCACGCATATTAAATTAAAGCCTAGGACGTGTGTGACTGTATTGCCGGTTAAGTTTATTTTACAAAAGCAATCTAGAAAGACTTTGTGCATGAACTAATTGTACATAATTTTTTTAAATTATCAACTAGAACAAACACCTCAGACTACGGACTCCGCTCTGAGAACGATGACCTCAACATCATCAGACTCATAAATTAGTATCAGTGGATTTACAGCGAATTGTAATAAAAACGAATGCTTACCATTACGCCGTTAAATCTAAAAGTTCACACCGATATTACAAAACAGTTAAATGTAACAAAAAAGGCGATACAAATGCAACATGGCCGCTAACGCGACATATTTTAAAAAAAAACATGGCGGATACAATTACCAGAGTTCCAAATGCGAATTGGATTTTTTTTTAAACCGGTGCATTTCGACACGGTTGTATTGTTGAAATGTGATCGTGATTTTTCATGCAAAATAAACATACGGATATATGAGCAGAGTAAATTTGTTTAAGAGCATTTATGAGTCGATGACTTTCCATTAAAACTATTTGTTGTCAGATCAGTGTATATTCAGCTATTCATGGTTCTAGAGCTTGAGCGGAGAATAATGAACTGTATATTAAGTAAGACTAGTTGCATAAGATTACGTTTAATTTTATCAAGGAGTAGCTCATAGAGCTGTTGTTTATTACTCTGGTAAGTAGATAAGTAGGTCTTTCACCGGTCAATGAAATACAATTTAAACAAAAGGAGACCTAGCTTTGAATGAAGTAAAGTTCAAAATCATACAATTCCACACGACTGACATCATACATTTTCCATAAACACCAAAATAATATCTTTCAAAAACTTTCATCCCAAGAATCAATAAAGTCGATTGTGAACGGTCCAATGTAATTTGGAATGCATGCTCTGAACGCGTACGGGCCAATAAATTAGGAAGAGGTGCGCACGCGCATCGTTGAGTGATGACTAATTTTTGTTTGTCTGTGGACCCATGTGGGATTTTCACAGGATTTTAAATTATTCCTATACTACACTATAGTATTACTAATATTATTGTCATATTACCTACTTTTCTTTGTTGTGTTGCCCTCGTTTAAATGAATTTGTCAGTTTTACTTTGTTTTTTGGAATCTTTCTGTATCTATTTTTTTCTTTTATTTATTACCTTTTGGTTTATCTTGTTTACTTGAAGATTCCCAAATTAACATCTTTACAATTGGATAGTTACAAATTAACAAAAAACTTTCTTTCCTTGTACTTTTAATTTCAAATCTTTATTGACCGTGAAATTGCTAATCAAGTTACTTGAAAATGCCGTTATGGCTAAAACTTAAAGGTTCCTTATTTTCATATACCTGTAGTTTTTTTTAATATAATTGAATACTTTATTACAATTCAAAACATATTCCCACGAAATTTATATCAGTAAGGTGCTTAGCGTCCACTCAATTGTGAAGCCTGTACTTAAGTGTTAAGGATCATAATAAAGACGAGTGACTACCAAAGACACCGGAAATCATGTGCGGTCGGATTATTCGGATCGCGATCCGATTGTGCCGCCATATTTAAATATGGCCGCGCATCCGGTCAATTAAGAGTCGATTTGTCGATAATATTAATTATTGTATGGGATTTGATAGGTTGAATTGATGTTTTATTTGACGTTATTAAATTATTTGATCGTTAAAGCATACTTATCTATATAGTTCATTTAAAATAGGTACCCACTTATATGTTTACTATTAAATTTACGAATATGGTAGAACTATTGGGTAGTCACTCAAGACTTGTTGTAACGTGAGTGTGACGGGGTAACCACCATCTCCATTGCCTTTCTTATTATTCCCTTTTCCAAAGAAATGCAATGTACCCAAATCTAACAAATATTAGGTGGCTGAAACGCGTTAGCTGTCTATGTATTAAAATAATGTCCATTTATCCGCACGCAATTCCATAAGTATAACCTAACTAGCAAATCTTCATATATCATCAGTAGCTATTAAATTAATGACAATGAATTAAACCTACCGGTAACATTCATTATTGGTAACCATATAACACGGCCAATGTGAGTTGGTCATGCAACGGACGATTCATTAGGGGATTAGGTGTTATTAGCAGTTAAATCTGTTAAATCGCTGCGGACACTCCCATAGGCCTACTTCCGATGCTACTATAATGTTACCAGAGGTTTCCATAACTTCCAAATTCTAGGAATCTAAAGATAAAATCTTATTATTTGGAAAAGAGAGATGTTATGGTATCTTTTTATAGCAGGATGTATTATTTATCTCTTTACCTGATCAACTTTAAAAATCAAACAATATGATAATATTGCCAATATAAATATCAGTCTATGAAATAAGTTTTGATTTTAATTACCTATTATAAACTTCCAAACACACACAAGCTTATTTATAAATTTCCAATGTGTTAAAATCTTTTATTATTAACATTTTATACTTTCTACTTTTGTTAATTTAGTTTTTGCGTGAATTCGTATTAAAAGAGATATTTGTTTTATATATATATATATATATGAGTATAAGTTATGGGTATATTTTCTTTTCTCAAAAAAAAAGTTTATACAGAAAAGGGAAACGTCAGAGAGCCGTTCACCATTCTGATTAAATCCATGGTCCCATATTCATTGAATGTATGATTATTATAAAATAAAAATAAAAAGTTTCGATAATAAAGGACGCGTCAAATGACGGGTTGCCAGATTTGAAAAATGATAATTGGCGCGTAATCACGGACGCTGATTGATGTGTTTGAAACCCTTTTCGATTCAAACTACATTTAATTATAACAGTAGAATACGAAATCGTCTTCAAAAATATAATCTTGTCGCTTTTATGAAGTTAAATGAAACATTTTGAAGCGTTTTGATTGAAGTATGTTATTTATGGTCATTTGTTGAATTGTTGATAATCTCACGATCTGTAGATTATGTGTGTAGATAAAATTGGATTTCGAATGATTAAACATTAAAGATATTGTGGTGTTCTTTGTTTGTGATGAATCCCTTTTAATGATGTTTCATGACGAATAGAATTACATAATGGTGCTATTAAGGAACATCTTAATGTTTATTTATAGAATGTGAACGTATTAAACAACAAAGGCCAGTGTTTCATGTAAACTCTATGAAAATAGGACAAGGAAGTACATTTACAGCCACGTTTACAAAAAACAGATTACATGTTACAACACATACACTGATGCCATTAAAGGCTTCGTTCCATTTCTTTAGTTATCAAAACGCTAAAATGAAAAACTAGAGCACCAAATCCAGCGTCGGTAACATCAAGTATTCTATTTACAGTATCAAAGATCAGAGAGTAAAGGGCCCTAGACATGAGCCAACAAACAGAAGGGCCGTGGACACAAAACAGACTGCGACCCGCCTTTGTTTAGATCTTTTATAAATAAATCCCAAGTAGCTCTTTGAGTTACTTCAATGTTGCCAGGTCTATAAAAAAATGTTTGCTTGAAGAAGGGAAATATGGCCCGGTTTTTGTGACAGTTGGCATTAATGGGCTTATTTAGATTTGTACTAATGTAGATGAGGGGTAGTTTTAGCCCTACTTGTAAACAATATCAGTCTTGTAAGGCATAAGTAGGGACATATTATCTAATAAGGACCCGACGTGAACCGTGCGAGATATTGGCACACTTGCTTTTTCATATATTTTATTATGATAAGTAGATAAATGATATGATCACGTGGTATAAGCAAAAGTAGATTTATTGCAAAAATAAGTATTTCATTTTCGTGTACCAGATAAAAAATGTTACGTTACATTGAAGCACAAAAACTCTCAGCCATCTGTCGGCATCAGCTGATCGTCGTTCCATGTTTAATAAATCCTCTTGAGAACAGGTAAGTATACTTTTTTGACATGCCATCGCCGTCAGCTGTTCGCTCAATGGGCTTATAAATGGGCGCGTGCATTCAAAAATCTTCCGAAATATACAATTTAAAGCGCCCTTCCGCCAATGTGGTCGAACATCTGCTGCGTGCAGGTGCTGGCATAGGAATTTTTGAATTTCGAACGCATTTGGCTTTATAAATCGACATATTTTTTTTTTCTTCAACTGCCATTAAATTGTACACGGCCAGTATTAATTATTAAAAACCAAATACTCGAACGCGCGTGTCGAACTGACACGTAATTAAACGCTTTCTTTTTCAAAATGTATTTTTATAGTTTTCAAGTTTCATTTGATAGTAAAGAGATTAACGGCGGAAAAAAATGAACCAACTGCCACTAAGAACTGCCCAGTACATCTATTTAGAGCATAATAATATTGGGTATTATAACAAAAACATATTTCACCTCTGTATTTCTTTTTAATTTGTACTATGATAACACTAATATCCTTTAACGCATACTTTTTATTATCAATCATAAGCATCCTTTCTATTCTACTGGAGTGTTAAACCGAGGCGGAAACGTCATGTTATCAAGTGTTTTTTGCGCATCCGCGCAAGATCCATATTTTCATATCGCAGTGATGTGGGTATCGAGATATCCTTAGTATCGGATATCGCATCCGTTCAGGCTACGATTACATTGGAAGACTTTTAGCTGGACTCTGGTTTATAAGACTTAAGTTATGTATATCAAATATCAATTAGTTTTTACACAATTTCTTCCTGATATTTATAAAGGACATGTCCAAAAACAATTTATATATTTTTGGATAGAACTCCTAAAAACTAGCCTTTTACAATAAATCGTTTAATTTTAAAGACATCCGATTTTGATTTGTAATTTTATTTTGCTTAAAAACTACACATAATATGAACGTTTTTAAAAAAGTTAGTTATGAATGGAGAGGTCTAAAAATATTTTTTTAATGGATCCAAGTTCCATATTTTGCCGGGTAAGATTTTGAGGCCCAGTACCCATACAAAAAAGCGGACATCTCCTTTAGAAAATATTTTATATTCTTTGAATTAATTTTAAATGTTTGAAATACTAATAGCTGTTTTGTGTAATAATTTCAATGGTAAGATAACCGCACGCACTGTTTGATGTTAAAGCACCGTAACGAGATAAAATAACTTATTTATCTTTGTAATGTGAAGCGGAAGATAATAATATTGCAAAATAATAGTGATAGAGGATTTCTCAATTAGAGCAATTGCATATTTGGTGGATAAATCTCAAGAGTGTAATACCTTCACATCGTGATTACTAATTTCATAAGATTTCGGAACTTAGCATTGGCACCTTGGATCAACAATACCAAGTTCATCGAAGATTGGCACATAAAGCTGAGTATAATCACAGGTTTTTTAATACACTCGTGCAAATTGCGTATCAGTAACTTCAATTTATGTCAATTTTCTAGAAAAAAACATTCAACAGTAATAAAAAATCAATAGGTCCATTTTTGAAACCTAGCTCTTAACGTTTTTTCGCTCCCGCGTTCTCCTATCACTCAGTTAACCCAAGACATTCGATACCTCGTGTTGAGTTTTTGCTGATTTTACGTTTTCAGCGCTTATCTTGCGACCTCAATGCCATTGGTTGTAAGCATTTTATTCAATAACATGTATCATTTCCGCTTATGTGATTTATCTTTGTAAACTGTTATTGGGGACCGACGTTTGAACTTTATACGTACTTATACCTTGGTTTCTTTTCAGTCGGTCCCTCATTTTTGGGGATCGTGACTCAATAATTATTTTGATAATGGTGTCTCTCCATCCCCGCCATCGGCTTCGGTCTTCTGTCTGATGAAGTGACCTTCAGCGCATCGGAAACCTGGTCTACCAATATTTTGAGTATACGTTGGTTAAATGTTATTTATTTGACTTTTTATTTAGCTATAGATCGAGACTGTGGCTTTTATTCTCACATTTAGTAGAATTTTAAAAGTATTTGTTGATTCTGGGTGTTTTTGAATAGAAAATGTGTTGATGATACCTACGAAACAGTTGTATTTTTAATATAAATTGTTATTTTTGATATTAAAGATCGTTATAAAAACTATCCGAGTTACAAATGTCGAATGACTGGAGGTCAAATATTAAAAGCGAAAGGAGAATTAAAATACAGAATCGGTATTCGATTTGTCTTAATCTTAACTCAGTTTATATAATATAAAGCAATAAGCATAATATGACACATTCCCTCGCTTCATTATTTGTACGGATAGGTAGAGATGCAAGTAAAAAATAATTCCCTGGTAGATACATATTTTCGTAAACTAATGGCATTTTCCAACCCCGGTCAAACTTACCTGATATTCCTTTATAAAAACACCTAATCTCTGATCAAGGAATCAAACCCAGCACTTCAATTTTACCACTGGAACAACGTTTCAAATGCCAATATAATGAGAATTCCTATCATTAAATTGCCCATGTCGGGTCCCATTGTGGGAACAGCTGACGCCATAAAAAGCACCCTGTCTACGCATTCACTATTGCCGACCTTTGTGCCGAATAGCAACACTTGTAAAAAATTATAGGTGAGTGTTGACAGCTGGGCTTTGTAAAAGTGAGAAATTATTTAAATTATTGTACGGGGAATTTGAATTCTCGATTTTATTTAAATCGTAGCTATCAATAATGCCTTATATAATTTAGATGCAAATATTTTTATAATACCAGGCTTCGCACGCACCATTTGCAGCCTTAACGCTCTGTTTTAAGGGTTTAAATCGAATACAGTCGAGTTACTTTGACTAGGAACCCAATTTTTAATTACGCACTGACATCATTTGTCCTATAAAATAAATCCTAAAGTGTATCATGAGCCTCTCATACAAAAAACAAGCGTAACAGCTACCATATTTATTTTATTATCATTAGAAATGGACACATGGGCGAAGGCACTGACGTATAACCTCGTAACTACATAATAAGTTTTTTTGTCTGTCCGTGTGTGCACGGTTCGTTTCCCATGCACATGGCTCTAAGGAATTCGACGCGCAGATGTGCGACACAATATTATACCTAATAAATATGGCCGACGTAATATCCACAAAGCGAAAATAATTAAACGCGTAATGCCACTCCCTACTAAGTTTACTTAATAATAATGGATACATTTTATAATTTCCTTGTTCAATCTTTTCTTATATCAGTTATTGGAAATTTTCAGCCTACCTTTGTATAAGCTATCAAAAAAATATAATTTTTTTTAACTTCAATGGTCTTGATACGTATGTATAATTTAACTGAAGGAGTTTAATGTTAGCAAAAAAAAATCGAACACTCATATTCATTGATTTGAAATTAAAACAGCCACTAGAAATTAGGAAACACATTGAATTTACTCATTAGAAGTTCCGAAAATTTAAAAATCTAACTGTTTTTAATTAAAAACTAAATAAGGCGTCACAGTTCACAAGCTGCGTATACAATATTAGACATAACATAGGGACAGGTTCAGCCACCTGCCACCTCTGCGAGCTAAAAATATTCACCTCAATCGAGCTTCATGCCCCTCTGGTGAAGCTCTAGTGTACCGATAATTAGATATAGTGAACGAACTTGTGCGAGAATTATATTATTGCTGTACGTAACACCAAAGAGAGCAATGACTCTTCGGCCCTATCGAGCGACTATTAAGTATTTTATTGGAGTCTAGTTATTTTACATTTGTTCATCTACCTTTTTTGAGTGCCATTTGACAGGTTATGTTTATATTACAAGTTAGATGTGACCTACTTAAAACCACATTAGGTACACGCCTAGGTCTACCGCCACGCAGTTTTATTCTACACTCCTCACAATATCTCCAGACCTTCGACATCGATGATGCGTGATTTAGAACGTTACGCATTATTTCAATTACCTACAGAGATAATGATAAAGTAATAACACGTAACTAAGATATTATTGATCTTCACTTACGACACATAATAGTTGCTAGAGACCTAGATAAAAAAGGAAAAGATGTGAGATTAGCATCACCTATTTCAAGCAACGTAATAATTAGGTAACCAAAATCTGATTGTGATAAAATAGTTGAGAAAATATACAGAAATGTTTAGGTAACACTTCGTAACATGTCGTAGGTAATATATCGTTTGAAATACATAATCTCATTTTTTGTGTAACTTAAAACTCAAAACATTCAATGAGATCAATAAAATACAACACACAATTCAAAACGGCCAATCAACGCGCATTACCGGACCGTTAACGGCTCTTCATACTAATTCGCGAGAGCTTCCTTTGTCAGAGCATTCGACAAGATGTCAAACCGGCGTGACCTCATCGATTGTAAATTAAATGCGTAATAAAACGAAAAAACTCACCCATAAAAAGAAAGCCATTAATAACGCGGCCAGTTTTACGAAGCACTTTTGACATAGGTATACATTTAAAGTGTTACATTTTATGCGCGCATTCTTGTTTCAAATATCGATTAATGTTTTTCGAATACGTTAAAGTTTCACAGATTTAAAAATCGAATATTTTAAAACCCCCCAGTAATTTCTACTATATTTATGGCGCCAAGAAAAGTAAATAACAAAACAGAAAGTAGCTGAAATCACGGAGTTATGTGGCTGAAAGCGCACAGAACAGAAAACGATATGTAAATTATTACAAAATAACGCAAATATGGTTTTCGCTAAACATTTGACGATTTCATCGCACGCGGCGAGCGAGGTGGACAATGTCAAGAATTCGCGGCCGGTGTGTAATTCTCCATTATGGAATGCGGATTGCGTTCGATTACGCACTGGTGCGGCATAGGGTTGAACAATACTCTATTACCTCCGACATATTACCCTATTAACATTATAATAAATTGTAAAAAAAAAACATTTTATACTGTCTGAATGGCAATTTGGTCTCCTGATGGCAAACAATGGCGATATTAGGTATCCATTATTTTGAATTACAAAACTGCTTTGCAGTTACACTCGTCGCATATTGAATGTATCCCAAAATACCCAGTAATTACAACATTGACAAAGTGTAATAACGTTGTAAAATTTAAATTTATTTTTATTCTGAGATTTATGAACACCCACAGTTCTTCTACGTTTATGATTAGGAAATGCGACCTACATGCCAATTGTTAATAAAGATGTGGTTTTGTTTCACTATATCGGTTTAAAGTAAGCTATATTTTTTCTAGAATTAGAATTCTGGCACGACTCGAGAGTGTCACGTGGAGAGCCAGTTTCGGTAGGAATCACCACATTGCATTTCTACCCCCAAACAGCAGGTATCATATTTCTAATATGATGGTTATTTTAATTGAAGTAAATTTTAAAAAATTTATGGTAACATATCTAAGTCCTTTGTAGAGTACTAACGGGTACCATATATTTCGTATGCACGGAATTCGGTATGCAAGAAGCTCGGCTAAGGAACCGTTTTATACAGCCGCAGGTGGTTGGTAATTTATAGTGATTTTTCTTCAGAGGTTTACCTATAAAAATAAGATTTTAATGTATAAATCCGATTACTAGCTATAACAGAGATAAGGTTACAACGATTTACAATGACAAATAAAATGGTACAAATTGGTTCGACACCGAGACAAACATTTGTGTGATCCGCATTTGTTTCGAGTTAAGGGGTTGTGGGAACGGAAGTTCTTTAGTTCCTTGTGTCACATGACTTGTATCTTGTCATGAGTGACATTAGATTACTGATATTAGATGTATTTATTTATTATTCATAGGCAGATTGCTTAAACAAAGTAATTAATAAAAAATAATAAAATATCGACAACCCTATTCAAGCCTAATTTAGAAATATTTCAATCTACAATATGCAAATCATTTAACAAATTCTCGTGTACCATAAAATTATGCATTGCTATTAAATGTCTTATTTCCGCCATTTGATATAATATTAGTGTCTAAACTTTTATAATATGTCCAATATCCGGAAACAACGCGGGTATAGATTATAAAAGTAGTGCCAAACCTCCATGCACGATTAGTTTAAAAAGTGAACGCTTGTTTTTTAAATATCGTATTTTCAATGCTTTTTTAAACTTTGATTAAAAATATCTAGTAACGGTTTCCTTTATAAGTATTATGTTGTTTTTTTTCGGGGTAGATATCATGTAGTTTAATATTCTGAGAGCCATCATGTTAAGCTGTTATATATTGATCCTTTCTAATAATAATTTCTAATAGCTACTTGATACTTCACGTATACTTTTTGCATTAAACATATTACTATGTCATACAGGCTAGACTTATCTTTCCACATATCTTTGTAATGAGTCATCGCAATATTATTCAGTTACTATGTCATGTGTCAGCATCAGAAATGTTGGACATTATACACAGTTTTAACTGTTGTAACATATTTCAACATAATCCTAAATAATGTTTACAAAAATTAATACAAAATACTAAACAAATTTTTAATACAGCTCAAAAGTATAGTAATATATGGAATGTTGCTCCTGTGAGCTTATATTAAAATATAGTATAATAATACAATAAAACTTCATGTTATCCAAAAAGTGCTGGCCTATTAAAATTCTGATATATCAAAGAAAGTAGGCTGACAATATTTAAATAAATAAAATTATCGTCGTAGTCGTGGGAACTAAATCTAAAATCGGGCATTGGACTTTTACCATAAAATGTTATCTAAACGCGCGTGTATATGCCCTAACTTAAATTATTATAGGACTACAGATTTCTATACTATATTCAAAACATATTTACTATGCCTCCAAAAACTTTAATAGATTTTGTTAATAAAAAGACGTTTACTGTTCACGGTGTTCAAAATTCTAATCAAAATACAAAAAAAAAGCAATCTCATCCACCTATGAAACATTTTAACGCCATCTATAAATTGTGGTCATAATTCAATTTTTAAAAATCGTATTTAGGTGACGTTAAGATGACAACGTAAGTATGGTAACTTATATACGATACAATAACCCGCTTCAAAAATTAAACTTTTATAACCGACTCACAACGCGAGATTTACAATGTTACGGTTTTGCGATGACTTTAAAAAGATTTTATACCTTTGGTCTCAAATATAATGTCTGTTTGATATCTTGTTTAACTTGTACAGCTTTGGCTTTTTTATTTTTTTGTTTAAATAAATGTCCAAAACAATATTAATAAGACAGCTTTATGTTGTTTCAACTCTGCTTGAGTTTATTTTTACAGTAGCAATGACCTAACGGGAATTGAATTGATTGCAGAGACGAAGGTCTCAGGTTCTACCCTAGACGGTAGACCATAAGCACCTTCTAAAACTTTGTGGTTTTTAACTTATCGGTCTCCTAACGCTGAAGTGAAATATCTTAGAAAACCAAAATTTTGAGATGTGAAATTTACTACCTCAAATTTGACCAGCGAGGTAAATGAGATCCTAGTTACCTCAACTGAAATCTACTTAATGCTACATTAAAACATAATACCAGATTGTATTTCTTTTGTCCATGTATCCGAGTGGATTTTATTCGAACCATTCGACACTTAAATTAAACTTTCATACTTCACTTAACATCAAGACATTACAGCAGAAATATAAGACCTAAATCAACAGCTCACGAAAACAGACCTGAGTATTTAGAAAGGCAATACCCAAAAGGTGAAAGTCATGGGCTTTCATGCTTTGCAAAAACTCGAATCTCGACGCGGCCTTGGCAAGGTGAGCGCAAGGGGGACATAACGGTGACTGCGACATCCACTATTACATTTCACACTCGATCGCCTGCTCTCGCGTCCATCGACCGCTTCCGAAGCGAAACATCGACGTGTCAATAAATACAACCGGCAATGAATCACAATGATGGGATGTTTGTCTATTCGGCACAGGGCTGTCTGATATGGCGCGACATTCACACATATAAGGGGACACAGTTAAAGTTAACTGTTCGATGTCCAAATTGATTATTTGTAAACAAAACAAAGAAGTTTGGTTTACGTTCACTCAATAATTGACAGTAATACAAAAAATAAAGTTAAATATTTCAATGAAAGTTTTCGTTTACTTCGATTTTCGTACACACTTAAAACATGTGCCAAAACACCTGTTGTAAATTCCGTGGGATACACAGGTTTCAACTCAGCCCAGGAATGTCAGTTTCACAATAATAACATAAGTTATATTATTGTGTCATCAACCAATATTGTTAATGTGTTGTAATACGACCACTCGGAGAATTTTATTGTTTCATTCAAAAGTAGGTTAATAGAATCGTCATTATATTGCCATATTTTGTATCATTTTCATATAGGCTGTATGTTCTCATTCCTTTGCCTAAAAAAAAACTCAATAACCAAGTCCGCGTGTGCACTGACGTGAATGACGGTCCTAAATTCCCATTACGCGTGTGAAAATATTCAGTAATTCAATCAGATATGCCATAAGCAAGCTTAGCAACACGTTACGTAGAATTGTTACCGCAAGTTTTTGTTTATAATGAAACATTTGGTATGCAAACCGCGTGCATCACTTGAAGCTGCATGTGAAACGACCTTTTCCCCGCATCGAAATTTCCCGGCAGTTTTCTGAGGGGGTCATTAACGAACTTACGATTTGACTGATCTCCGTGATTGGTATCGGCGAGATGGTCTTGTCCGAGCCCTGGGGGAGCGAGGATGAGCTGGGAGTGGGCGACACGCCGGGGGAGTTCGGCTGGTTGCCGACGCTCTCCTTGGATGCGCGGTTTGGGGACAGCCTCGCCGGGAAGCTGAGCGTCTTCGTCCATTGGGATAAGCTACGCACCATGTTGGCTGTTCATAACACACACTCGTTCACTAAACGCGACAACGCGAGCGTCTGACACAAACGCTGCACACGGCGGTCGGTGCACGAATGAGCGGACCGCGGGCTCGGCGGCTCGGCAACACTCCGGACTCCATACATCCTGTGCAAGTTGCGACTTGATTGGCTCGGGGGACGTTGCGAAGGGCCGCCGCTGCGTGTGTGCGCCGCGCCGGGTGCCCTGCGTGCTTGCAGGACGGACACCTATCGCTTTTGGGTACGATTTTCTTTTGTTTATTACATCTCGAATACGCTTTTTTTATATAGGTACCTATATGCTGTTAAAGGCATTGACCGTTCTGTTTCTGCGCAATTATATTGGTTGTGAAAGTTTTAGGTCACAACTTGATTGTAAATAAACTTTTATTAGGCTTTAATTTACATTAATCAACTAAGAACTATACAGTATATAGACCAATAACAACACAATAATAAATTACACCTATATTTTTAAGTAGTTACGTGTTTACGCAATACCTTTATTCGCAGCACAATGTCATAAAACTACGACGAAAAAGTATCCTATATCAGCCCGGACCGGTTCCGTCTATATCTAACCAGTAGTCCCTTTGTATCCAGTCTCAAAGAAAGCCACTTCATTATTTCAATCTGGCAGACAAAGAAACATCTAGGCTCCCGTAAAAACCGGTAAGTACCGGCGAGAACCGGCCGCGGCTGATCAGCCGGTAACCCCGATCACACCGGCATAAATTAGCGACGCAATATAAAAGCAGAAAATAACTGCACGTGTGAGGGTGCCACCCTCCATGCGCAAATGCATTTTGATTTGTTTAAAATTTACAGCTTTTTGCATGGGATTGTTCTGTCCCGTTTCGAAGGACCAAAATAAATCGTTACTTTTGAATTTCGAATTACTCGATTATATAAATATTGTTAGCATGTTTTTTTCTTCATCTAGTCGCAATGCACTTAGGCTGTAAAAATCATGAGATTTTAGATTGGGACCCCCAGGTCTGTAAATCAAAATTTGTGCGATGTCTTCATTTCGAAAACGGCTTTTAACTAGCCCGAAATGGCAATTTGTCTCCCAATTGATGACCATAAATTCAATCTCTGTACGAGCAGCGCTTGGCCAAAAAATTTAACTATAGGCTCGGTATCAGCCGCCAAAATGGCTGACTCCGGGCCTATGGACCCTAGTGCCGAGCGGTTATCCGCAAATTGCGCCCCAACTACCGCGTCCTCGACTGTCCCCATCTTCTCTAAAAAGGAGTTGATGGAGACAATCAAGGAACTGTTTCGATCGGACCTAGAGGTCCGCAAATATGTAATAACTTTGGCACGCGAAGCCAGGGAACCGTCCGAATCGTCGGACACCTCGGAGTCATCCGGGATCTCGACCTCCTCCGGAACAACCGAGACCTCGACCTCCTCCGGGACGACCGAGACCTCGGAGGGCTCCGTCGAGTCCGTCGATATGGAAACGGACCCTGACTTAGCTATGGCCCCAACCCCCGCCTCCACCGCGGTAAAACGCCCCATCTCTCCTTCCTCTTCCTCCTGCGGCTCACGGGCGGAATCCTCAGCGTCGGAACACGACGATGACGGATTCACGACCGTCAAGAGCAACAGGAGGAAGAAGCAAAGGAGCATTAACGCTCCCGCGCCTTCTTCACCCTCTGCGCCTTCTGCGCCCCCAGCGCCCCCTGCATCGGCGTCGACGTCGTCGCCACCGCCGCCACCAACCCAACCTAAGGGGAACAAAAAACCCCCGCGGCTGAATCTTCAGTTGCCCGCCAACATGTCCATTCCGGACATCTTCGCTGAGCTGCGCCGGCAGCATATCGCCATCGCGTCCAATTCGTGGAATAAAATCCACAAGCTTCTTGCTCTGCAGCCCGCCTCAATCGCGGACCACAGAGCGCTGACCAAATTCCTGGATTCCAGGAAATATCATTATTTCACCTTTGCTCTCCCGGACGAACGTCGCTTCCGCTACGTCATCCGGGGGATTCCTGTTCAAATGTCTGCCCAAGAGGTCAAGGATGGCCTCCTTGAGAAGGGCATTTCTGTATTAGAGGTGCACAGGATGCACCGTCAATCCCGTGCCTCCCGGCCGGGCATTCAGTACGAGATGGTTCTCGCCATCTTAAAAACCTCAGACGATGTTAAACGTCTTTTTGAGATTAAAGACATCTCGGGGCTAGGCGGCTTCACCGTCGAAACCCCACACAAATCTGGACAGGTAGGGCAGTGTCACAACTGCCAGAAATACGGCCACAACTCCCGTGGCTGTCGCCTCCCCGCCAGGTGCGTCAAGTGCCTCGGCGAACATGGCACACTAGAGTGCCCCCGTCCCAAGGATAGGACCCAGTGCACGGAGCCCCCTTCGTGCACTAATTGTAGGCAGACGGGCCACCCCGCCAACTATCGCGGTTGCCCTCGGGCCCCCAAAAAACAGCCCAGAGCTCTTAAAGCTCCAGCCCCTCAGGCCGCACCACCAGCCTTTAGGCTGGCCCCTGCTCCGGTGCGAAACCCGTGGTTCCCACCCACGGCTCGCCCCGACCCCCGTCTTGAGGCCCACAGCGGAGTCACTCCCGCCACCCCGGCCACAACCCAATCACCCTCTCACTCGACCTCTTCGGCTACCGCGGCTCCCCCTTCGGAGGCAGCCCAGCCAAATCAACCCAAAACCAAACCCAAATCCAAACCCCAACCTCCAACCCGCCAGGTGGCGACGACGCCGGCGTCGGACAACTCGGCGGAAACAGTCTCCGCCCTCCTATGCTCTCCGGAGATCATGCGTCTCCACGGCAAAATAGCCGAACTTTCCGCTCTCCTCTCCCGCTCTGGGGACGAAGAGCATATAATCCTTGCAGAAATCTATCAGACCCAGAATAAAATTTACTGGGCTATCAACAACGCTGTGCGCCTTCCGTCGTCATCATAAATGGCGAACAACAGCGCAGTGCATCCCCCTAAGCGGACCAAACCTCGCTCCCTCAGAGTGGGGTTTTTCAACATTAATGGTATTCGCGGCCAGCGTGCCGAACTCTCTGATTTTGTCCGCACAAATAATTTAGACGTTTTCCTCATCCAGGAAACGTTCCTCAAACCCGCCCATCGCAGTCCCAATATCCCCAATTTCAACCTGGTACGCAACGATCGTACCAGCGGCCCGTTTGGTGGCACCCTCATATATTACAAAAGGTCCCTGCACTGCATACCACTAGACCCCCCAGATAGCTTGAGGAACATTGAGACTTCAGTTTGCAGGCTAGCTATGACAGGACATCCGCCGATCACCATCATATCGGCCTATCTCTCGCCCTCTAAGGAGCTTCACTCCGATGAGCTCAAGACCCTATTGGAAATGGGGGACTCCGTCATTCTGGCGGGGGACCTCAACGCCAAGAACACTCTCTGGGGCTGCAACTCGACCACTGGGAGAGGTGCCGCTCTGGAGAGCTGTCTTGAAACAATAGATATGAGCATACTGGTTCCTTCTGAACCTACCCACTATAGCCATGTTGACAACCACCGACCCGACATACTCGACATAGCGCTCGTAAGGAACGTAAGCCTTCGCGTGCGTTCCATGCAAGTGCTACAAGAGTTAGACTCTGACCACAGACCTGTGATCCTAGATCTAGTCCCCCAAAACTGTCCAACAGACACAGGTCCTAATGTCCCGATGAAGGTGAAAACGAATTGGCGCCTACTAGGCACTAAACTCGCGGACACCTCATCCACAGATCTTTCCGCGATTCCGACCAACATCGTGACTCCTGAGGAAACGACCGACGCGATACGCTCCTTCACCAACCACCTGCAAAACGTCCTGAGCGAAAGCTCCGAGAAGGTGCCGGAGACTGTTCACAGTCAATGGCAACTTCCCGACGACGTGCGATGGGTGGTGAGGGTGCGTAACTCCACGCTCAGAGCCTGCGCGACGAGCCCCACCCCGGAACGACGACATCTTGCGCGCTACCTCCAACGTGAGGTTAGACGTCGCATAAAAGAGGTCGTCGATTCGAGATGGGAATCTCGCCTAGCAGAACTCGACCCGACACATCAGGCCTTTTGGCAACTGTGTCGTTCCTTCAGGAGAAACGATGTGACCTCCATGCCTCCGCTCAATCGTCCGAATCAACGGCCGGCGTTTGATGACGACGAGAAAGCGGAACTGCTGGCCTGCAGTCTGGAGTCTCAATGCTCTCTCTCAACGATACCAGTAGACCACGACCATCTTGTTGCGGTTAATTCACTCGTCGAAAGTAGGAACGCGGTCCGGCCACCGCCGATCTCTAACTCGCGACCGACAAACGATATCGTCAACGTCGACCCGGACGTCGACCCGCCGCCGCCCGATCCCCTTGCACCGGTGACAATCGAAGAAGTCATCGATCTGATCAAGGCACTCAAACGTCGTAAGGCCCCCGGGGGCGATAGGATACCCACTCGCATGATCAAGATGCTCCCGGAGCATCTGGTCAAAATCCTCACATCAATTTATAACGCCGCGTTTTCTAACTGCCTCTTCCCAGAGGTCTGGAAAGAGGCAGTAGTGATAGGCATCCACAAGCCGGGAAAACCCGCATTCGAACCGTCTTCATACAGGCCTATCAGCCTGCTCAGCACGCTGGGCAAATTATACGAGCGGATCGTCCTCGACCGCCTCAAAATCGTAGCCCACAATAATAATTTGATCCCTCCTGAACAGTTCGGTTTTCGCACCAGGCACAGTTGTGTCAATCAGGTGCTCCGCATCACGGAGCACGTTCATGATAGATTCCGCGTCGGCATGCCAACCGGCGCTCTCTTTTTCGATATTGAAAAAGCATTCGACAGGGTGTGGCACAACGGCTTGCTCTTCAAGCTGTACACTCTCAACGTGCCCACTCATCTCGTGCACATCATACGAGAATTCCTGTCGAATCGTGGATTCAAATATCGCGTGGAGGGAACTCTTTCCTCCCGACACTCCATCACGGCCGGAGTCCCGCAAGGCTCCGCCCTCTCACCCTTTCTTTTCTCGCTGTACACCAGCGACATCCCGAAACCGAAGAACGCCCATCTGGCGCTCTTCGCTGACGACACAGCGATCTACGCCTCACGTAGAGACCCTGACCAAGTGGTGCGCACTTTGCAGACCGCCGCCGACCAGCTCGGTGAGTGGTTTCGCAAATGGCGAATCACCGTCAACCCCACCAAGAGCCAGGCCATCCTTTTCACTCGGAAAACGAGGGTCCAAGTGGCTCGCACCTCAGTCCGCATGTCCGACCAGGTCATACCCTGGAAGGACAAAGCCAAATATTTAGGAGTGATCCTTGATCAGAAGTTGACCTTCTTGCCACACTTAAACGCGGTACGCGCGCGAGCCGCATTCGCGATGAGCCAATTGCATTGGCTCATAAACAAACAAAGTAAAATGTCCATCCGCAACAAGATTAGGATATATACCGCGTGCATTAGGCCCATAATGACGTACGCGTCACCCGTATTCGCTCACGTGCCGCCCGCTCGACTTAAGCGTATGCAGGTGTTGCAGAATAGATTTCTCAGATATGCTCTTGGTGCCCCGTGGTACGTTCGCAACCGCAACCTCCACGTGGACACCAACATGCCGACCATCAAGCACTTCATGCAGAACATCAGCAAACGCTACTTCGATCGGGCGGAAAAACATCCGAACACGCTAATCCGCAAAGCGTCGATCTACACTCCATTTGACCGCGCCAAATGGAGACGGCCGCGCTCAGTACTAACCGATCCAGAGGACGACATCACTCTGGCAATTCGCGAAAAGAACGAGTTTTTAAAACTCTTACACTCCACAAGACCGCAGTTCCGTCCTCGCCGTCGAGGACCTCGCCGCGTTCCCCGTCGCCCTCCCGACCCCCATGACAGTTCCGGCCCGGGTGCCGATGCAAACAACCCGAACTGATAGGATTAGGGAAAAATCCTTCCCCTCCACTAATCGTTGAATGTCTCATTCTCCCCTCAGCGACCGTCCTGAGCCGAGGTTCGTAACCCGTTAGTGGGTTGCCCTCAGCATGGTTGCTTAAATTCAGGGTTGCGAGCGCGTCAGCGTTCACCCTAAAGTCCGGTGTGGCCAGAAAAGCCGACCCTCGTCAGGCTACTGGCAGAATAGTCAGGGACAAAAAAAAAAAAAAAAAAAAAAAAAAAAAAAAAAAAAAAAAAAAGAGCAGCGCTTGGGAATAAGTTCGTCAAACTGTGGGTTCCAGATTTGCGTCTCTACCTACCCTATAGAACATAGAGGCGTAAGTTTATAGTTTATACATATGGTCATTGTTTTCGATCCTTACAAAGTTTCTTTAGTAAGTGTATACGCAAGGCTTTTACTATAACAGGAACCGCGGGCGTCGTTCGGGAACAATGGCGCGTGTTTAGGAAACTTCCTGGCGCGACACGTGCGCGTGCGCAGCTGACGCCCGCAGCACTTGAAAGGCTCCAGAGTCTGGAGTTATCGCATCTTAAATATTCCACTTAAATACGTCTCAAGACAAGATAAATTATAGCGTGTGTTGCAAAATTAAGATTCGAACATGAAATGTACTCTCCTGCGTCTGTCCTTAATGACTTATAGGGAGTCTGTAAGAGCAACTTCGATTTAATCTGAGTCAGAGACATAAACAATTAGTATGGTTATTTTAAAGTATTAAGAGGATTTTAGTAGAAAAAAACCAATATCGATTAAGAATCACATGAAATAAACAACCAAATAATAAGTTACCGTAGACAGCGCATCCAAGATTCTTTAGGAATTGTAGGTATTTGCAGGCAGTAAAGATCACATAACATCAGGCCTATTTAATCATTTACTTACGTATGCTATTAAAAATTGACACCGCTTCCCAAAATTTAAATAGATCTTTTCTTCCAATAGAACATGGCTTTCAACCGAAACTCCTTTCATAAAACCTTTATATGCGAATAAAAAAACCTACCAAGCTACAATTCATTGAAAAAATCCCATAAAAACTACAAAACATATTCATCCACGATTGATATGGGGTGTTTATAAGATCAACAGCCCCTGTTTTACACAACCCTACATTAGGGCTGCCATTGTGAACACTCTTTAAGCTTTGTTAGAACGAGGGTGCGCCCTCTCAAAACGGGATTCCAATTAAAAATTCTTTGGTAATTGTTCTGGTACTTTCGATTATGTGGGGTTGTGTGCATTGATAGTGAAATCTAGATTATGTTTTGGAACACTGATAATGTATTATCAAATGTTTTGATATAAATATCGACATCGACAATATCGTTCCTACGTAGTTCACATTGAGTATAAATGGATTAGATATGGTATTGTTCTGCTAAAGATAATATATCTACTGTCCAAAACATTCACATACATAGTTAATCGTACTGATCTCTCAGTAAGATACGATTATCTACAATCGTATGTGCTAGGTAACACTTGGTCTCCAACACGTAAAACATAAAGCTGTTTTGCGACTCATGCAAACAGTTACCTTAAAATAAGGATTGAACCCGTAGACACTTCACTGGTGGTAGGTTCTCATATGTAAGAGTCTGTCTGGGTGGGTATCACCGCAATGTCTATTCCTACCGCCAAGCAGCAGTGTGCATGCACTGTTATGTTTCGGTTTGAAGGACATTGTAGCCAGTGTAACTAACAAAAACTCTGCACGTAGCGCCACGCAGTCTGCCAAACTCAAGTTACAAAAAGAGTTATAACTTTTAAATAAACAACGATTTGCGGAAACTCTCTTATACAATAGAGTCAAACACTCCTCTTTCGACTAATTCCACTCATTACAATCATTTGTATACACACCGATGTGACGTTCAGTTCTCTTATGTCGTGTTAAAAAAAGAAAATATAAATAAACGGATAAACGTAAACACAGAACGAAACAAAGACTTGTAAAATGTCAACTTGATTTATCCGCGCCCGCGTTATATTAAGGTGTCCATGAGTTTGGGTTATTTTTGACCCAGTACTGATGAAATGAAGAAGTACTTTTAATTATTGTAGACAACCGGGAATAATTATCTTTTGGTATTTAAAGACTTAAATTTATTTTTAGTATTTAACAAAAAAATTGCATAATTTTAAAAAAGAATTGCATAATTTTATTATGATAGTAAATTTATTATCCATAAATAAGCTTGATAATGATAAAGAACTGCAATATGCACAAAACATTGTACATTCTCAGCGGTTGTTGCTGCTATACGGGTTTTAATGCGCAGTTAATTAATAAAAAAAGCTCAACAATAACAAGTTAATATTGGCAACGGTTTCTTTTTTAAAACATTAACAAAGTATAAAACTGCTTATTAAAGTTTGTTAGTTTTCTGCAGATCTTTCTCACTGTTTATCTCTAACATGGTCACCCTACACCCACAGCGAAGAGGGGTTGTTATTATTAATAAAACTAGTGAATACACGTGCAGAAGTAGCGTCAATCACAACGAGTAGGTGACGCTATATTTATAACGTCGTAAATAACGTTCGACCAGCGTAAAATACTGCGTGTGTGAGTTAACTACTCGAACAATCGTTAACGCACTAATAACTAACTTTAAATTTTTATGACACAATTTTGAAAGATTTTTGGATTTATTACCGTTTTTGAGTATGTCTCGAAATAAGACCGGAACTGAAATATAACTATTTTGGGTAAAACTTCTTAGGAAGATACAAAGTGCGCACAGTATTCAAATAATTTAATGAATAGACAATTCACACATAGTTAATTTTGAAGATCAAGAACAATCGAGAATCTGCAACAGTGTTTTCACAGTAACGACTAATTTACTTAGTTATAACGTTGCTCCCTGGTAAGTACAACCAGTGGGTCAGAATATAATACCACACTAGTATTATTAATAGAGAATTTATCATCCTTATATCACCCCTTTTACACTATCAGAAATACGTCACCACAATTAACCCCGCACAACCGTTTCCTGCAACGTTCATTTTTCAATAACTACACAATGGATAGACAAGGACGTGTCGTAATTAATTTTGGGAGAGTTGGAATTGTCTTTGGTCACACACGTGTGCAGTCCCAACACGGTCGTGGGATAATTTCGTGTGCTAATGTATTTTACTTACCTATAATATATCGATAACGTATTTCATTTTAGCTAGGGAAAAAAACTTAACTTGCTTAATTATTTTGGACTCTATTCATAATTATAATTAACTAGCGTTTGATATTATCGAGGTCAGACGATAATATCAAAAATTACCGAAGGAGCACTTTGTTTTATAATATCTATGTAAGGAACAGTATCACGTCTGAAGTTCCTATTTAAAGGCTAGACACAATCAATTTTGTTTCTGTAACGAGGCATACAGGGAGGTAGACTCTATCTATACCTCGATGTGTAAAATTTACTGTCAAGTACTGCACTGGAATATTAACCAGAAGTATTTCTTTCGATATAGCTCCAACCGTCACATCATAAGTCGGCAAAGTCATTCAGACAAAAACAATCCAAAACCGACATCGTAAACCGTAACATCTGCTATTCAGCCATTACCCCGCCCATATCGCGCCATGTGTATCACGTACTTGCCAAAGTGACCTCTAGTATGCGCAGGCGCATTTACGATGCCCTTAGCCGAGGGCTCGGAAACACGTGAACAAACATTATGTGTTAAGTATTTTGAGGAATACTTAAGGTTACAAGTTGGGATTTAGTTTGTTTATAATCGCGGGTGGTCGTGGTGTTGTCTACAATGATGCCGAAGTAGGTAAATCGTATGTGGAATATTTATGGGTTATATTTGGAGAAATACCTTTTACATAGTGTTGGTGTATAACCTCTGCTGAGTAACTCCGAATTATTCGGAAAGAATATTTGGAAATCCAACATAGTAGGTATACACGTTATCTTCCTTCTGCCCTTATCCCATTTCTGTAGGGCCTGCGCAGCTCCTTTAAGCATGTTTCAAAGTTAACAATGATTTTTTAACAACCGGATAGCCTGACGTTAACCACTGGGGATCGAATCCCGAGCAAATCTTCATAAAATCCAGACAAAATAAAGCGCAATCTAAGAATCGATCCCGGAACCTTTCAGTCTACTCATATATGCAGTCACTAAACCAAAATGCTTAAGGTATGTACATACATTAGCAAATATTGTCGATTGATTAGAACGGAAGGGCGCGTCGCATCACGCCCGCCGCCCGCCCGAGCGGCAAACTGAATTATAAACGTTCATTAACGTCGCAGCGGCACGCGCCATTCATAATTTCATAACGAAGCTAAAAGACTTGTCCCATTAGGAACAAGTAGCGATAAAATTAATGCCAGAATGGAGCTAAATCGTCGAGTGAAGTTTTGAACCTTAGGAAGAAGCAAAGATCGACCCGTATATGATTTACTCATATGCATAATGTTGTAACTAAGGGTTTGGGCAATTATCAGCACCGCTATGTTATCATGTTAACTGTAGGTAACAAAACGAGTATTACCTAGCGAGTATTGTTACGATCATCCAAGCCTTGCTGAATAATCATTTCTTCGATAGTAATGCTGCCACAAACTAATGGAGATCAAGTTCTTTTAAATTTTGTAGGCATTCAACTAACCATTTTATAATCTCATACCATTTTAGTATACGACATATATACGAGCGAAAGTGTGGCGATCAGTCGCTTCTTGTCAGCAGTGGGACAGGTGCTTTACAATAGCAGTGAATAGCATCGTGGTTTTTGTTCACGATCCAGCAGCGATGACATGGATGTAGGCAGGGGGCACAGAGGGGTGTTTGCCTCCCTACCGGGAAGGATATTTAAGCTATAAAAAATGCATAATGTGGAGCGCAGACTACTTGGCGTTGTTGTTAAGTCTTAAAATTTGGTACACTGGCTACTATGCACTTTACACTAAGAGACAACCGTGCCTCTACACTGCGGCTTTCGGTAGAAATAGACATAGCGAAAGTAGCGTGTTTCCAGCCAGACAGAGCAACGCAAGACCTACAAGTTGTAGCCTACACCGTAGTCATATGCAGTAGCATTTTTTGGATAAATTACTGGGTAGGTTAGGTAATAGGTATACTACATATATCAAACAGCATTGCAATTCAATGCCAACACAAAATAACACGGTATCTAGATTAGACAATATCGAATGATTTTATGGCACTAGGCCAGCGTGGTGGACTAAGACCTAACCTCTCTCGTTGTAGGCTCGTGCTCAGCAGTGGGCAGTATACACTTCAGGGCTGGTTGCATTTGAATGATTTTATCTAAGATAGCCTACTAAAATGCTCTACAAAAGTCTATGTCTTAGTTCTAAGTGTCAAAACAAATGTTTGACCTGGGTTACACAAATAATAATGCAAACGAAGTGTCGCTCGATCTGAAAGTCAAACCCCGCTGTTTCCGCTACACAGTCCATTATATAATGCCTCGTACCCAAATATTCGATTAAGGAAAGAAACAAAACACCAAATATTACAACCTTATTTATTACTTTTATTGGTAGGTATTAGGTTTCCTTCTTTTTACTGGAAATCTTTCCCTTGGTTACGTCCACATATCGCCATTAAAAATGGCCGTATGACCTCGCAGGCGCCATTTTATTTTCCAACAATGAATCCGGATAACATCAGATACACTGCCTATCCCGCGAAATATGTACCCACAGTGCCCGATAAACTATTTCACTACACGTACGAAACTGAAGTCTAGACGCAGGTAGCTAATAATGCAATTAATCATACGACACTCCCACAAACAGACAGACAGCCGCGCCCGCTGGCATGCAATAAATTCCTGCTTTGTTTCGTATTACATAATTTCAGTACGAAAGAGGTCTTGCACGTGTTTACTTAGATGAGAGACAGGTTATTTTGTATGTATATTATTGAATATGGGAAAATTTCTTTATCTAAGATTACTCAGAACTAGAGTACAGTTTGATATGACAGGCACACGGACCTAAACAGTTCTACCGACTAAAACCTTTGTCTTTCCCTAATTTTACTTCTCTAAATTATAGTTATTTAAAATTATATTCTTATTTTTAACAATATAATTTAAAAATCGAACATGTAATTAACTAACCCCATATTCTTGTCTATGACATGTACGGTGTTGTCAGTTTATAAATTAGCTGCCAGTTAGGCGCGTTTACCATGCACCCAGGGCAACGACAATTAGTGGCCGTAGTCCATTATCTCTATGGTCCGTAAACTGTTCTATTTTCAAACGATACCGTTAGAGGTATGTTTGTTGTCTATGCTTCACACCCCATGACTATGGGAACATAATGAGAATTAATTGATGCAGTATATTTATTTTCTTTCTAATTACTTTAATGTAATTTACAACTACGGTTGTTAGCGAAACGAAGGTACTTTATTGTGTGCAGGGGATTAGAGGGTCATCAACATCTGTCGGACACTAAGGTAATGTTATCGTATTTTAATGCAATCTGCTGATCGAGGCTCTGGCGACCGACCGACCCGCATTTGATCAGCGTGGAGACATAACAATCGGTGAAACAATACGTCGACAAATTAATTATCATTTAAAACCTTCGTCTAACACAGACAAATTAGATGAGTAGAATTTATTATTAATAGAAACTTTTTGAAAATAATATGCAAGTATTCGATTTTGATAGTGCAGTATATTTCGTAGTCAACTGCATTTTTAAAACAAAAGAAATTATTTATCTAATACGTACCTCCACTTCCATAAACACTCGTTTCAACACCGACTAGTACAGATTACTACCGACACTATCAAAACCGCTGCAAGCGCATTAAGGCTGACGCACATTCAAACAGGTCGTATCGCATCGCGAAACTAAAATCCTACTATAATATTATAAACGCGAAAGTTTGTAAATATGGATGTATGGATGTATGGATGTCTGGATGTCTGGATGTATGGATGTTTGTTACTCTTTCATGCAAAAACTACTGAACGGATTTCGATGAAATTTGGCACACGGGTAGATTATGACCTGGATTATCACATACTTTTTATCCCGGGAAAATATAAAGCGGGACTTTTACCCGGGAAAACTCATTCACGCGGGCGGAGCCGCGGGCAAAAAACTAGTCTCTCATAAAAAATACTATGTTGCATTCTGCTTGCATTATTCATATTGCATACAAAGTATACAAAGCGAGCTTTTCCTAGGATTCTGTTCTCAAGAGTTTACCATTCCTAAAGTTCCATCGCCTGTATGTATGAAACGTTTTGAGAATTCTGGCTTTAAAACCGTAAATTTTAGGAGGCAGATTTTTTTACATTAACGAATATTATGACAAAAATGTTAGGTATGGTACTATTAGTGTACAAGTCAACTCTCTTTTAACAGATTTACTTTGCGAAGCGATGCAGCCCATGTGCGTGAACCTTTAGAATCATCAGAAACAAAGAAAGGGCACAGAACTCTAATAGTGAAGAGACATTGACGCAACTAAATCGAGAAAGGTACTGACACATTTATTAGGGATGTCAGTCGCCGCTTACGGGTGACAGCTCATAAGTCCCAACTTTAATTTGTGATAAGCCAAATGTACGTATGACAAGCTACTGGATTTCGACTTTCACATTTAAAGGTTCATAATTTTATTTATCAGTGTTGGGTTTTATTCCTTTTTACATAAAGGCGAGGAGCGTAATGAATATACAGATATGTGGTAACTTGGAAGGATATGCTTTATTTAATCGTAATGAGTATTTTGTTTACTGTTTAGGTATCATATTTTGGTATTCATCAAAAAAGCAGTGTGTACACTGACGCATTTTTATTTGAAGGAATTGTCTTAACTGAAATAAAGTCTGATATCTTAGTTAGTGTAGTTCCATACAGTATTTTTAAATTTATAGTTATGTCTGCTGGCTCAGTTTAAGGGCAGGCGTTAACATTATCTTTGTCTCTTCATTTAGTCGTATAAAAAAACAATAACTTATATCTATTAATGTATTGGAGTAATCTCCATTAACGCCACTATAAACAATATAGACACACCAAGGACTCTCATTTAGAAAGTAATACATGACATTCAGTCATAGGATATTCATATTTTACGTATTAAAATAATTAATTTATGAGCTACAAAACATTTTAAATTATTCAAGACAAAGATAAAAGGACAGTATCAAATAGCCACGCGCGCCGCCACGACAAATTCTAGTAAAAATGCGTGACGAATGTACTCGACGCGTTAGGCCTGCGTTACTGATGTGAGGCAATATGAAAAGGTCGTCATTTTTTATCAACTGACAAACATTAGTCATGAGGCGATAAGTTTAATAGCTCTCGGACTATAAAGGTAAAAACAAACTAAAAGTAAAATTACGCCACGCGTTAAATAAAATTTAGTACAGATGAGTACGTTTTGTATGTGTTTGTAGATTTTATTACATAAGAATCAGGTAAATAAATATTTCACTTTTATTTTGAACATACATGTTACACAACATTATGCAATAAAATTGTATATTTTTTCCTGAATATCTTAAAGTTTATAATCTTTTCTTTTGTTTATAAGAATACTTTTTAATGAATTTAAGGAATAGCAATAAATTTTGAAATATATTGTAATGTGCCATCAACTAAAATCTGTATAAAATATACAGTTCTTGTGACATAACAAAGAGTAAAGTAACTTCCAAAAATGAAATTCTTAATACAGATCTATTTAAAGAAGTTATTTGTCATTGCGTCAGAAATCAGTAATGAAACAAAACTAAGCGACGCAACCACAGACGGATCTACTAAATTTATCGTTGCTCAAGAAAGATGACGAAAATATAATTCAATAGTGGTAATAATGTCTATAATAAGTAACTAAGCGGTGGCAAAAAATAGATTTAGTGTGCGTTTATAAAGTAAAGAGCTAAGCATGTTCTAGGATAACCAAGAAAAAATGCCAATCGTAATAACATAATGTTAGTGTCATGTTCAACATTGCAACCGACTAATTCCGAGCAAAAAGTCACTCAATAGCTGATCAATAATAACCCTCATCATTTTGCATTTGAGTGATCAACTATTCGAGTTTTTTAATATAAATACCGAAGTTATAAGCTGGAACGCCAATTAGCGCTGACAATGTCAAGGCAGTCGACGTTTGACAGCCGAGACAGTAATAATCGAGCTAGCCCTGCACTATGACGCGGGCGCCATATTTTTTTAAAGATGACACTGACAAAGGAGGTTGCGTTGACAATTTGTTTTTAAAAAATAAAACCTAATGATGGGTAATTTAGTTTTTTCTAATCGGATTTAAAGTTTTTGTGTCGAATTAAAGAACCGTTAAATTAACGACGTCGGATTGTATAGTGTTAAGTTTTATTTGGAACTTGTTTTCATCAGAAGGATTTGTTGATTGATCACGGTTCATCAATGGATTCGTTTTTCTTTTAAATGTTTAAGTACATAATTAAAGAGAAAGTATTCTAAAGATAAAACTTCTTACCGAGATAACATATTAACGAGTCTTCTTTTGAGCAAATAAATTAATGTGGTTATATCAAAGACTGCCCCGGGTCGGGCAAAGTGATATTGGGTTTTCTATTCAGTATCAGCCCGGAGTCTGGAATTTGTGCCCGATATGGCGATAGGCTCGCTCCCTATCACATCATGGGACTGAATACGCACGGCGAAAAGTGGGTGCACTAGTTGCGCCTCTGCCTATCCCTTCGGGTATAATAGGCGTGGGAGTGTGTGTGTGGGGGTGTTATCTCAAAAAAAAACATTTTATTAAATATATCCAGGGTGAACCTAAATATAAGTACATACATTAATTTGTTTCCCGATGACAGAAGTACAACCACTGCGAACACGGTTTTTTGATATTATTTCAGATGTGCTAGGAATCGAAATAGAGGCAATTGGAAACTTCACTCCCACAATATTCATATTTATTGCTTCATTTATAAATTAATTATTCCTATAAAAGACCATTCCTTTCATTGGACCTAACAGCAAGATCAATGAGTCCAAATATAATGACAATTAACGAGCATCACTAGTCGCTAGAATTATGTCAGGCCCCTGACTACATAATCAAGACGACGTCAAATTATATTCCTTGCCCAATAATTGCCAGATGATACCGATATGGGAAGCGCGGAACGATTGAGATTAATTCAAAGCCTTTGAGAACGAATCCGCGGTGTAACGGTGCCTTAGGCTTTAAACGGAAGCGATTATGGAGTTCATATCCGTTATTAATAAATTGTCTTATACCGATATTTTCAAGATTTCTAACAGGGCTTAGTATTATTGGATCAAGGAAACGTTGTTTGTTAGTTGAGTATAATCTAAGTTTTTCATCAGAGGACTTACCTACAAATTGACCATTCTTTATGTACTCAGAGACTTATAAAACACGGCTACAGACTAAATTTCGAAATCATAGGCCAAAATCTACATTATTGTGTGTACCTGTATGGTACCATTTTCAAGTATTTTAAATTAAATTTAATTTAACAATACTATCGTTAATTTACCATTATGCGTGAATACGCATAATGGTAAATTGTTATATTTTATTGTAAGTACATTGAAATAGTATTCATATATACATAATGGCGATAATAAAATGTGAAATATTGTAATAATGTGAAATGAAAAATATTAAATGAACTATTAATCCTTTGGGCTACCTCGGTTTATACAAAGGGACAATATTGATTCCTTTCCGTATGTGCTGAATCCATAGAGAATCAGCTATCAATAATGGCCGCCCGCGCAGTCAGCTGCTCGGCGACAATACGACAGATGCGCGCGCAACAATACCAACCGAACTGTCAACTCTCAGCTGTTGTCCCCCATATTGATTTTTTTTGCATTATTATTCATAGTGTTAACTTTTATTTGGATCCGATTGATTGAAACCACTTGAATAGTTAAAACCACAGAACATATATTTCTGTACATGTATTCGTAAGAATGTATAAATTAAATTGACAAAATATGTAACCCAATAATTCTTTCGAACGTTTTAACACTTTCAATTTATTTGGTGAAATGAACTCTTATTTTACCTAGCTTATTTTGTAAACTTTCCAATCTAAATTGAATTGTATTTCAAATTGTTAAGCTGTTAAAAAGGATTTTAAAGATCTTGTATTCTTTTTCAGCAGCCACGATAAAACTATTATTTTTATGTAAACTGGCTTCACTACAGAACACACTCGCCAAATATATTCTTCATTGTTATAAAGTGACGTAAGCCGTCGCAGCCAGTTTTATTCGTCCGTTATCAATTCAATAGGCAATAAAAACATATTTAGTCAAAACAAAAGATAAATTCCGTTCACATATTTGACTATAAAAAATACTTCAACGTTTTTTAATTACGTTGTACGTCACGGAGAAAATTTACAGCCGTCACCAAAAAGGTTTATCCCCAAATCAATCATAATCCAATAACAAAAGCTAAAAAATAAAAGAGGCAGTAAACTCTTTGTCAACACGGCAGGACACGTTAAGTACAGGACTTTATCTCGACGATCTGATGGCCAATTAAGGCCCATTTGTGTCCCGGGGTGGTCTCTACTCTCTAGCCGTTACTATATGTGACTCACTCGATAGCGCGTTGATGTCTTTACGTTGGACGCTATTGATTCTAATATTTGTGCTCATTAAAACAAGTTTATTGGTTTATTATATTTAAATTTTATATAATTTATTTTGTTATTTTAGAAACCATAAAAATGGTATTTACAATATAATTACCATAATATTATTATTGCTATGAGTATTGTAATTTAATGCATTATTAATAAATCAAATAAAAGCTTTGCTTATCAGAATCAACAAACAGGCTAGCATACTATGTCAATATATGGGGTAATTATAACGCTATTAACACCACCCAGCGTCGGCTGTCGCCACTCTTACGTCGCCCTGGTAATTTAAATTTACTCTATATAATTACATTACACCGAGTTATCTCGTTCTATTATCTTTATTGATAACCCGTGTAACTCGTCATTCGTGATATAATTCATTAAAACTTGTAATAGTGTAATATGGTACATTTAATCTAAAGAAGAGGGAGTGAATAAGTTAATAAGGTTGATATGGGTATCATTAAGTGTTGATGGTACTTTGTCATTAATTATTTTCAGTATATTCACTTCGTCGTAGATCTTCCATAAGCGCAAGTCCGTGTTGGTAGGTAGCATTAATTTATCTATTTTTACAACCTATCAACCTAATATTTGGGTAGTATACGTTCTTTCTTGCACAATCATTGAATAAAATATCATTTTATCTATTTTTGTCAAAGCTAACAGAACTACATATCGTCACTTTAGAACAACAGAGTTCTATCTGACAATCTATTTAATATAAATAGAACCTTATTACCTCAATCATATGATATCTGAGCGTCAAATACAGAGACAATACACAGAATGACCCAATACCACAGTGCCAACATCCAAGTAGATCACAGCGGGATGCGTTCCGTTGCAGACAACCAGCAACTGTCCTCTCACCGAAATCCTTTCGTCTCTGTTTTATATTTTTTTAGTTGAACCAATTAATATTTTGACAATTTAAAATATAAATAAATATGGATAAGCAGAGATGGATTGACACTTTTTCGCCAACGATATTTCTATCCAATAATGAATACGATAATATCGCTTCGGACAAACCGAATCTATTTTTCAAGGTAAAATTCTTAAATAGTATATTTTGCCCAATATCCATATCGAGCCCAAATTTCGCACGATTTACATACCCGATATACTTCTGCTAATAATTACAGCAATGGAGTGATAATATAGGTATTTAAAAAAATATAGATATGATTTTAAACTAAATGTTTACGCGTTTTAAGATAACTAGCTGTATTACAAGAGTAAACACACTACAAACTTAACCAACAATTTATGACATTGAATGAGATTCAAACCCGAGAGAATCGAATCAAAATCGCAGGTTCCATAATCATAACACGCAAGCTGTGCCCCGCACGGCACAGTGAAGTAACAGGCTGTGAGATGACAGACCAGTTCGATTTCCGATTGAAACATCACCGTGTGATCCGCTAGTTTTTTTTCAAATCTAGGGTTAAGATATGGAAGTATATAGGGTCATCTTAACATAGCGATAAACAATGAAACCACATACTGAAGTTCTTGAAAGTAACACTTTATAATAAGTTACCATAACTGTAGTTTTAAAATAACAAAGTGAAATTTTCTAACAAAAATTTTTTTAACCCTTCATCGTCCGCGGTGGACACTGGTGTCCATTTATATGAGGAAATTCGCTTATAGCTATATATAAGGGGGCGATTACGGTTTAAACGCCCTAAAATAATAGCTGTGGCATTCGTCAAAATCTCAATTCACATGTAGACCCGATGAAGATTTAATACCTATAGACTCACTCCTTACAAATAAAAAGACATTTTACGACGTGTATTTCATCTCTGTCGGCCCTTACAATTGAGTTGTGGCTAATATAATGCAACTGTGTCTAGGCCTTGTCTAGGTCTACAGGCCGATCTAGGTCGCCGTTTGACACCAATATGTACGAATCTTGGCAACGTTTAGCTGCCTCGCAGACATAGCGAAGCTACGACCGGAAACCGATCTCAAGTCGAATCCACAAAGTTTAGGACCACCATTATTTCAATTCTTCGTGGAAAATGCTGTAAAATTTTTCAACTTTGCAGTAAAATAGATTATTTTTTTCTGAGCAGATACATTATACAATAGCCACATATGGCCCTGGCCGTGATTGATCAAATAACGCTGATATTCACTTAAATAAATGAAGCACCGCCATTAGATATAAGTGTCTATGTAATAGGACTGGTTCGAATATTATTAAGATTTTATTTGATCAAATATTAGTACAGGTATTTTCCGAGCTTTAACAAACCCTAAAACTTTCCCAGATCTCTCCAAAATCGCCATACGCCAAACTCTTTACAAGCTAGAAGAAATCCCGATACACCCTGCCTTATGGTTGCCGTAAGCGTGATGTTTACGGACTACGGTTTGTTATCGCACGGGTATAGCCTTCAAGTCTCAACCTGTCGACAAGTCGCGACACGTCGGAGCACGCATCCTATAGAAAAAAGTTCGTTATATTTTTATACGCAGGCGTAGTTACGATGGGCTTCTATTTCGATCATCTCTTGGAAAAATAAATGACTACAATTTGCTGTGCTCTATTATTTTAAAATTACAATTGCAGTTGACACACTTAGATTATCATTTTATGCTTTACAAAAGCTTTGGAAGATTTTTTCAACTTAATAGAGGGGCAGTATAAAATGCCTTTGAAGAGTTTGTTGGCTCCCATACATTTAACTTCTTCAAGAAGGGCATTGAAAAATTATCACTGCGCTGGCAGAGATACATCGATAGCATAGATGCATATTTTGATATAAATAAAAAATATTAATAAAAAGTTGACTAACTTTCTATAAACTAAATGCCAATTTAGTAGGTAAAGACCTAATATAATAACGAGTTGATAGATCGTCTATTGTTAACACCTCCAAAACTTGACTTAACTTAGATTTAAGTTATTAAATTAGCTAAAAACCGCAGACTTACGTTTAGATGATTCTATAATCATAGCTATGATCTTTAAGAAAAACAATGTATTCGCATGTATTCACATCATGGGACCCAATACGCACGGCGAAAAGGGTGCACTAGTTGCGCCTCTGCCTACCCCTCCGGGGATAAAAGTCGTGAGTATGCGTATGTATTCGGATGTTAACTGTTTTTTTTTAATATATCATACATTTTATAATATGTTTAATTTGTACATCTTTTCTAGTAATAGGCATCATACGATAAAAACAATATACGCAATACGCGCACAAAATTGATAACTAATATTGTGTGCATATTTTTTTGTTTAAGTAGAGATAACTGTGTTGGTTGTTCAATGACTCATTACCATTTAGATAAAATTGGCTGATAACTAACTATCCTTTGCTATTTATCTATAGCAAATACATTAAATGTTATGAGTATAGCTAATATCCGTTCATATGATGACGTATTTGTTTGAGTTCTATAAGAGAAGCTACACTATAATAACATATATGACCAAACAAAATATTATAGTTAAGTTGTGAGTACTTACTATGAGAACTTTCGCCCGAAAACACCGAGACTAACCAAGTATTTACAGATGGAAAATTTATCTCCGTACGGAATTCAAACCCCTTTAAAAACCAGATGCATCTCAACCTTTACCAAATACTGAAACGGAAACCTTAACGAACTTCCATCCTACTTTTACTTCATTGTAAAGGTCACGATGACCGAATTAATGAAATAACGTGTCCGTTTGTCCGTTAATTCGACAGGTTCTTGAAATCAGCTGTTCACCGCACCTATGGACCAGATATACCGGTTGCTATTCATGTTTAACGTATCACGCAGAGCCTATTAGCTTTGTCACTCGTAATTCTAGCAATCATATTTGTAAAATATAATCTGAGTAACAAAATATAGTGTATGTATTTTTTTTATAAAAATGAATTAAGAGGATTTTTTTATAATGTGAAGTCTGCCAACCCGCACTAGGCCAGCGTGGTGGACTGAGGCCTAACCCCCTCTCAGTAGTAGAGGAGGCCCGTGCTCAGCAGTGGGCAGATTACATTACATTGATAACAGAATTACGAGATAATAATTTCGCTCCCCTAAAGCTTATCTGCCCATAAACAGTGACCAGAAATTTAAATTACAAAGCTGGACATGCCATAGAAATGCACGCCTCATTCTGACATTGCAAGTTACGTCTTAAAATACTTACCACTTACCAGTTATTACACTAACTAAAATATTATTTTATTCGGAGCAGAACGCTCCTCGCATCTAGAAATGAATAAATTTACAGTTCCAAACCAAGTGGACTCTAGAAAACGGACGAAACCTCGTTCGTAGCATACTAAAAAACTATAGTAAACGTAATAATAAACCAATCATAATATTATTATCCTCTTCATAACACATTACTAATAAAACGATATATATTTCGAATTGCCCAATTAAATATTTGTCATTTACTTCACGCAACAAAGCTTACAATTAGGACTCTATACCAAAACCAATATATTTAAACTGTTTGTCCGTTTGATTGCCATGTCACGATGGACCTCCGCGGATGCCAAGAGCGGCCTCTTTATGACTCATTACCGGAATGTGGGCAAACAGACAGACATACGTTTTATTATCTATAAATTCTGTCAAACATACCGTAAAAGAGTTATTGGAATTCGTTTATTATGTCACCTTTCATGCGTGAGATTTATAGATACACGTGGCTCCGCCCGCTTGATAAGGTATTACCGGGAAAAAAAGTCTCATATATCCTTCCCAGGATTTCAAACTATCTCCATACCAAATTTCATCGAAATCGGTTCAGCAGTTCCAGAAATTATTTTGTTACGGTCAATATTCGATGGCAAATAAAATACTGATGCGGTTAATTTGTAAGATAGCGAACGTTAAGTAAGTCACAATAAAGAGTAAGAAAGTAGTTTTGAGTCCTATAATGTACCAAAATGTATTTATTTGTAACTCTACATAACAATAGAGCGCAAATAGTCATTATCTTTGTTAATACAGCAGTAGAAACATAATCGATTTACCGTAAAGGAGCGTCCTGCTGATCGTAGTTACGAAACTAATATTTTTGCCAACATTGGTCACACCTTGGCTGTGTTCAATAAACCTTTGTTTGTTTTGGGAATGCGTAAGTTAAATATTTATTTATTTATTTATTTATTTATTTATGCATTTAGGTACACTAACAGCATAACATATCACATATTATCATATAGGTTATATTGTGGAACATTATAAAATTACAAATATGTATGCCTATTATAAGTGTACACAGCTTTGACCATAATGTGTTAACTAGAAGCTAAAACTATAAATTAGGTTAGAATAATTCAATAACAGACAGCTTAACATAAACAAAGTGGCTTAGTATACAACAAAAATAAACTGCTATCGAAATTTACCATTTTTAAACTAAATAAAACTAAAACTACAAAGGATTTTACAGGTATAGTGTTGTGTAAATTACGTAGACACCATAGAGAGTCATAAAAAGTGACAAGTCATTTAGAAAAAGTGTTTCAGAAAAAGTGTTTCAGCATCCTATTTCTAAACGTATTTTTAGAATCGCTGAAGATATCTAACTCGGGTATTTTAGCATTAAAATCGTTATAAGTGTTGCACATTCTGGCTATCGGGTGATGTAGTCCGAGGTTGGTTCTGTGTCGTAAGATACAAAAAATTTTTGTTATTGGGCGACGGGGGTAATTGTAGGGAACACTTACGTTGATGCTCTCAAGTATAGATGGACATTTGAAATTACCGTTAAGGAGTTTGTGAAGAAACATTATGTCAGAAATCGTACGACGGTTCCGGAGGGACATCATATTAAAAAAATTTAGTCTTTGGTCATATGGATGCTTATGTGAAATACCGGTCGACTTGTAGGCCAGGTATCTAGTGTACGCACGCTGAATACCTTCTATACGCTGTGAGGAGGCGCTATAGACAGGATTCCATACAACACTAGCATATTCCAGGTGGCTTCGTATAAGGCTGTTATATAAAATTGTTCGAGTCAGAGGTGATTTGAAGTCTGTGGTATTCCGCTTCACAAAACCTAACATTTGGGATGCTTTCTGTATTACCTTGCTAATATGGCTTTGAAATTTAAGTTCCCTGTCTATTATTACACCTAGATCCCGAATTTCGCTAACCTTTGATAATACCGCTCCATTCAATGAGTAAGCTGTTTCAGTTGGATTCTTTTTCCTCGTAAAAGAAATTGAATAACATTTAGTAACGTTTAATAACATTTTGTTATCGCGGCACCACAATTCGAAATATTGGTGGTCAGGTAAGATTTTAGTACAGCTATTATGTAGCCACTGTGCATTGGGTGTTTCTTTTTTTTATGGTGTTGAATGACGAGACGAGCATGCCGTTCGCCTGATGGTAAGCGATACGTCCACCCATAAACAGTAGCAACACCATCCAGCACCTTGACTTACATAGTACTGTGTGGTATTCCACTGAGCTCGTCATCCTGAGACATAAAATGTTAAGTCTTATTATGTTCAGTAGTTACACTGACTACAATTTCTTTCAAACCGAAACACAACACTGCATGCACTTGGCGGTAGAAATAGACATTGCGGTGGTACTCACCCAGACGGACTCTTACATATGAGAGACCTGCCACCAGTAATTACATAGAAATATGATAAAATGACAAGATGCGACACGTGATTACATAGAAACATAATAAAATGTCAATGCCGTTGCTTTTCGTACGCTGATATTATCAAATGTCCAATCTTTCTCTCCGTCGGGTATGCAGAGCAAGGAGAGAAGAATTCATAGCCTATTCCTTCCCCAAATCTGGCAAATTTACTCGCTTCGCTTCCTCAAAAACCTAAACTTAGAAAGCTTGTTTTATAACAATATAGATTTTTGTATTTTGTTGAATTATCAAAACACAAAAATCTACATTTTAAAACAAAATCAAACACAAAAACTTCAAGCTCCAGTAATTACTTAAGAACACAAAGTGAGCTTATTTATGAACAAGCTCAAAAAGGCCTTGCAAATACATGTACGTAACCATACATAATACATAGCCAAAGATAGCGCGCACCTGGCGACCACTCTAACCGAGTTTTACAATATTGCAGTCATACATTTACAACCTGCCAGGTACGGATTTAGAGGGCGGTCAAGGGGATCATAACAGATGTTATGACCCCCATCATCGTGATGTAAGTAAAATGAATTAACCTATACTGGTAAATTTTTGTTTGCATAATTAATGTATTGTACACTGTAATAAGATTTATGTTACCTACTAATTTGGAAATTAATATAACTATTTCATTATAGAAATAAAGAGACATGCCACTTCTGGGCACTAGAGGACATGAATAATTATTATGAAAACGTTAAAAACATTCGAAAATATTCCAGTCATTGTAATATAGTCAATGCAAATATAAGTTTAACACTTTGTCCCCCAAAATTATAACCCAAATCCGTGCCACCTTTACAAACAGTATCGCAACAGAAACATTTAACTTACATTTCTATTATTTAAAACAGAAGATCTCACCGTTGTTTTTTCTTCTTTTATTTATTGCTTATCTATCGTCGGATGCATTTTACGTAACGCAACAAAAGGTTCAGTTATTTGAAGTTACTGGCGTATCGAAAGTACTTACTATTTTGCTGACGGTTTTTTTTCCTTAATAATAGTCGGCAAACAGCTTTAGCCCACTAACGCTTGGTAAAGTTTTTTATACTTTATTGTCATACTTACGTCCGAAAATATAAAAACGTTATTTACCGACTATTATATACAAGTGAGTAACTGAGAATAAATTCACTAGGTTGTAGGTCTCTCGTGGTATGAAGGTATCTGTATTCTGTACGTATCATTACAATGTCTATTTCTGCCATCAGACAACATTGTGCAAACACAGTTGTATTCCGTCACATATACACTTATTATAGCAGTGGCTGCAAGCAAATCAAATGAACCCATTACTTATTTAGATAAATCTCTACGTTTGACTCTACCACACTCTTATCAATTTAATCTATTAGGTGACATTAAAATTATTATAACATTGTAACGAACAATTTAATGCAGTACTTTGTAACCAAAAGCTTAGGTCTTAGTATTATTTAACTACCAAACATAAAGATATCATAAAATTCTCAATAAGTTTGAAGAGTGGAGTTGTAAACTCTGTTTTAGTGTGCTACCGTGCTTTTCCCCGACCGCACTCGCCCGATAAACTCAAACAAAGAACCACAACAATGGATTTTTATATTTATTAACTGAATGTTCAGAAGCACATTTCGTAAGTAATTTTTAGAATGGAGTGTTGTAAGTGTAAATGGGGACAGTAAAAATTCTTTTCGAAGATTACTTTTACATTTTGTAGCAATTTTCTAGTTGTGATTTGTTTTCATACTGCAAGTAAGTAAAGGTCGTTGACTACATACTTTTCCGCTGTATAATATAATTACTAATTAGTACTGATAAATAACTAATAATGGAACTTTTAAAATTACATAATACTAACAATAAGGGATACAATTTTCAAATGATATTACTATTATTTTTATATTTGTACTACTATTACGATCAATTCATAGATCACATTGTTAATAAAAACAAGGCGGCGACCGGTCGACAGATATGTTTTTCTATATACGTTAAGTTGTTATTTATGAATCACATTGATTTGGCACATCGGTGGTGATGACTAATATACTTTTAAATTACCGATTTCCGTTACAAGCACAGTTTCCTAAGGGCAAATCAGTTCATGTAAGATGTCAAAATAATAATTTTTCGTTAGGTTTTATTTTCCACTAGCTGTTGCCCGCGGCTCCGCCCGCGTGAATGAGTTTTCCCGGGATAAAAGTCCCGCTTTATATTTTCCTGGGATAAAAAGTAGCCTAAGTTACTCCTTATTACATCAGCTACCTGCCAATAAAAGTCCCGTCAAAATCGGTCCAGCCATTTCAGAGATTAGCCGGAACAATAAGACAGACAGAAAGACAGACAGACAGATAAAAATTGTAAAAAATGATATTTTGGTGTATGTACCGTATATATATTCATATACATGTAGTAAAAAACGGTTATTTCTATATTACAAACAGACACTCCAATTTTATTTATATGTATAGATTGCAATAAATTCACATTGTACTAATTTAGGCTTTTATCAAATTTCTGTATTTATCATGACCCTAAAATATATACCTATGTTTATTTTATATTTTAAGTCAGGTGAAAACACAGACCAAAATTCAACCGCCATTTACAAATTAGGTGTGGCGAGATTGTATTATCGTAACGCGCCGCCCTCAGGTGGGCTGCATATCGCACCAGACAGTTAACAAAATTACGTCTTTTGAATCACCGCGTCTTCAGAAACTCTAATTTTTTATCACCTTAAATAAAATTGTCACTTACTGAGAATCGACCCCCCATTAGTAACAAAGATAAAACCAACAGATTCAGTGAAAATAGCTCAATCGTACCGCCCAGCTCACCCGCTGGTAAGAGCGGCGCGATGATACAAACGTATCAATACCTTTTATTTATAAGCGGTAAACAAACTCAAAGGTAAAGTACCGATGTGTTAAATAATTTTCAACCGTAAGTTATGGATGTAACGTTAAAAGTAGTTAAACTATATTTATTAACAAATACGTTAAAATCTAAAGATTGTTGATGGAAACACAGGAGTATTACCAATTAGGTTTGTATAAGCAATTTTAAATTCTATATCACAGTGGATAAGGTATATTCACGGTTGTTAAGTTGATGAACAGTAGAGCTTTCGGCATCAAAATAAAGCGACCCATCGACACAACAAAGTGTAAATTATAGCAACTTTTGCCAGAAACTAATGCTTATATTGTGTTCGAGTTTTTATAAGGCCACACTCGACGTCGCCCGAATTTAAACAATTTGTAACATTTTTACTTTACAAATTAAAATGGGTATTCAATGAATTTTATTTTGTACTACTTCGATAACAACTTATTATACAGGAAATTTTATGCAGAACGGCTGTAGTCAACTTTGTCAATAGCATGAATCGACGGCTCGAATGGCGTGATACCACTATCTGGAAGAAAACCATGGATTATGTAGAAACTTGTGGTTTGAAGGGGGCCTGCATCAATGTATATCCTGTTTTCAACTAAAGATAACACAATTAAGCTTTCTACAACATTATTGATTTATTATCTTCGATATCTTTTTAAAAATATCATATTATCTTCCTACGAAAGCCGTCCACTTCCCCGGACCAATATTTAATTACAAAAAACGTACAAAACGAAGTTCAAACGATCTGAGCGACTACAAACAAGATCTCAGACGTGTTGTAACACGTCGCTGCGACCTTGTCCGACCTAGACCGAAACTCGATGGCAGGTCAATGAACAGGCAGTTCTAGAGTCTATAATATTAAGTTTTAACTAGCATCACGGCTTTCTCGTTCTAAGGGTAGGTAGAGTTATATCACACTCATATTTTGCTAGCTATTTTTGATTGGGCGACCTTAATGCCATTTACTGAGTACAATTCAAGACACCGGGAATATCGATCAGAAAAACCCAATACCACTGCCCAACTTGGATATCAAACCTCAGAGCTATAATTGTACCAGTACAACTACGTCATGAAGGTAATTGCTACTACCATTAAGAATAATCGTTACACATTATTTTAAATAAAGCTGATACAAATCTAACTCGATTTCACAAAAGGTAAACAAGTTTGAACAGTAAAGTACATACATTCGTGGGAAAAATCTCTGTGACGAATGGACCAGAATCAACAGTTATAAAATCTCAGTGGCTCTAACTTGGGAAATTGTGTTTATAAACTGGTACAATTGGGCGTGTTCTTCTATTTGCGAAAGTAATTAAGTTTTATCTTCTTTTTGCCTCTAAGTTTAACGACAGTTAAACAAACTTATTTTTATATCAAGGCATTCTGATTAAGAAATGGGATAAATTAATTTGTATAAAACAATAAAACATAAAATTTTATAAGAATAATGTGAGATAAAGAAACTTGGCCACACACAACGATATACAATATAGAAAAAAAAAGTGTAACATATCTGTAAGTTAACACATGTAAAGTTTGTAAATTCGTTTGTATCAGATTTTAAGCGTATGCTATAGTTTATATAGACTATTTATAGGGTAAAGACTCCAAAACATTTTATTTTTTCACTAAAAGAAATCTAATTGAGTAAAAAAGGATTTCATATTTTTTCCCCTTTAAAAGACTTAAACGCCGGCAGAGGAAGGTACAAAAGCTACCTAAGTATAAAAAAAATCAGATGCTGTCCTGCTGTCAGGATTGTTCACAGAATATACGAATATCTGTGTTTTATATAACAAATGAGAATATCGACGCCTCTATATGACTGTATGTGGCCAAAGATAAGTCACATTATCATAATATATTAGTAATTTTGTTGTACTTTAAATAATAATTATCAAATATAAGAAGCTGTAATTAGCGCAAGCTTTATAAAATGATTACTTTAATTCCTTATCCGACTGTATTTAATAACGATTTTAGTTCAAAAATCACAATAAGTAGAAAGTTGTCTGGTCCACGTGCGGTCGCACCTTGCGCAGCTGCGCGTACCCATCTGCCGAGGACACTTGCGCGCGCGCACCACCGCCACGGAAACATCGCGCACCTTTCGGTGAAATGTTCATACCGGATTACTGGCCATGATTTATTCTGACTCCAATTTAAGATACGTACTTGAAAACCAACTGTCCACCGATTTAATTGATTCGATTTGGGTATTGTTTTTTTTTATAATCAATTTCCAATTTAGTATAATTGCACTGTCAAAGAACTTATTAATAATATGACTGAAATGACCATATTCCTTAATTTCTTGCTTCCAATTTGCTTTTTATTCCCTTATTTCTCTCCAATGTGAGGTAGGCGCAACAAATTTTGGAATTTGACTTAGTTTTTACGACAAGCCATCAGCCTGACGTCATCTCATTCTAGCGAATCTAGTCTTGGGCAAACCGTGTCAATAAAACCATTACAAAATATTCGAACTTATTAACTCTAAGTTTTAAAATCCAATGTAATCAAACTAAAATTACCGGATCCTTGCACCAACAAATGGCATCTGTCCAGCATCGGAGGAAAGAGGGCGAAGTTAAAATTCAGTTAAATAATTCATGAGAGACAAAGTGTGAATTCGGTTTATTAGTTCTACGGCATATGGCATGCAACTTGTGGCCCTAAATGGGTCGTGTTACCATATGGGGCACGTAAATGAGGTTAGGTTTTATTACCACGACTTAAAATCCGTACTAGATTGATGTGAGAGTCTATGTGTAATACTGAGTTTAGACTAGCAAGTTCTTGCAGTAATATATTGCACAATGACTTCCAGATGCGTTAACACTAGCGGCAATATTGCAATAATTTCATTAATGTCAGTTACGACTCACCACAAATCTTGCAAGCTTCAAAATTTGCGAAAGTTAACTTGCCGTGACTATTTACATGGTAAAAATCGCTTGCGAAAGTCAACTTCTGCAAGTTTTCTTGCAAATTTAAACGTCGCTTAATTTTTTCACGGCCTAACTACTTTCCCAATTTCAATGAATTTAAAACTTAATCGATTTAGGTGATTTAAAGACTACTTATATCTGGAGCAATTACTTTCGTTAAGGCGGAAAAGAGAGTAAGAACGCGTTTCATAGTCATTTCAGATTATATCGCTGTACTGTTCATCATTATACATAAATAATTTATATTTTAAGCATATCTCCCAAATATAGTCATCTCTCTCGAGATTTTTATGTGATAGAAAGAAGATATATATAATAAAACGTCCTTAAAAGTACAGCACTAAAAACTAAACTACAAATATTCAAGTAGACGAATGGTCTTTTTTTTTTTTTTATTGCATTGGATGACGAGACGAGCATGCCGTTCGCCTGATGGTAAGCGATACGACCACCCATAAACAGTAGCAACACCATCCAGCACCTTGAATTACAAAGTACTGTGTGGCATTCCACTGCGCTCGTCATCCTGAGACATAAGATGTTAAGTCCCATTATGTCCAGTAGTTATACTGGCTACAATGTCCTTCAAACCGAAACACAACAGTGCATGACTGGTGGTAGGTCTCTCATTATGTAAGAGGCCGTCTGGGTGGGTACCACCGCAATGTCTATTTCTACCGCCAAGCAACAGCGTGCATGCACTGTTGTGTTTCGGTTTGAAGGATATTGTAGCCAGTATAACTACTGGACATAATGAGACTTAACATCTTATGTCTCAGGATGACGAGCGCAGTAGAATGCCACTCAGTATTTTGTCAGTCAAGGTGCTGGATGGTGTTGCTACTGCTTATGGGTGGTCGTATCGCTTACCATCAGGCGAACGGCATGCTCGTCACGTCATTCAAAGCAATAAAAAAAAAATAAAAAAAAGTCTACTAGGTATTAGAAACAATACAAGCTGATTGAGAAAATGTTCGATAAATGTTAGTAAATTGCGTCATAATCAGTACAGTATTTTTTTAGTCTACCGAACACAATACTTTCGAACTTTAATTTTACCTATTTATAACTCTAATCAAACTACAAAACTCTAGCGTACTCGTACAAAAAAAACGGTATAAATCATAAACTAAACAATGTGAACGAATGTATCACATTGTCACTGTACGAGGCGCACATTTATCGTCGACAATCATAATCCATCAAGCGGCCACAGACGTAATGTCTATGGGCGACAGTATTGAACGTTAAAAAGGTGAGGTTTCGACTGTTGCTGCCACGATTCTGTCATAAGGGCTATTCGGCAGTATAGAGAAGTATTAATATTTGTAATTTTATGAAATTATTGTTAAAGTTTAGTGGTAGCGTGGTAGTATTGTAAAATGTAACGTTCAGTTTTCGATTCCCAAGCCGATTAACTAATATCTGCATAAGTTATTCGAAAATACACAATATAGTTTCCTGAAATTAGAATTTTGTTTGATTCTGCAATAAGCTTGCCCTTGATATAATGAGACAGAAAACAAGCTTGGCGAAAAGTTGCTATTCCTGTGGGGATAAGAGGCGGTATGTGTACGTAAATGTATTTGAGTAATTTAAAATACCTTCCAAGTCTTATATGCCAAAGTTCATCCAATTAAGTATATCCATTGCTTTATATGTACATTTCTGTTGCCGAGCTTTAGGCTAAACTGTATTAAACATGGGCATTGTAGCCGTTATAGTGAATGTTGACATAATATCTACTAGGGTGCCATAAAGTGCTCTTAGCTTGTCATTAAGATCAGCGAAAATTTAACTTTCTCCAACCATTAACATTTCATGTCCATTAACAGGCAGTAGCCAAATGACTTGACAATACATGCTACAGAATGTCCCGCGTCATTTCTCCGATCCAAAAAGAAGCGTCGCTTGACCTCCGACGCATGATTTACGAGCGATACGACGTCTGTCCATCGGTCGCTAAGTCGACACTGGAATGCGCATCCATCTTTTATTAATACCTTCATGTATCATGAAGTGGGAAATGTTATTTTGAAAAATTCTTGGAGACAAAACAATGATTAAATTTTTTTAGACAGCATGGGACGAGGAAGTTGTTTGGCTAATAGTACATAAATATGACTATAAATAGTATCAATGTCACCTAGAATTTTAATAGAGAACTGTAAGGTACTGCAATGCGCCCGTCATCCCCAAATATTACGCCATACCTCCTTAATGGCCAGTAATTACCCATCGCCGATAAATACTCACAATTCCAGAAGAGTAGGGGTTGCAAAGCAAGCTTTACAGGAAATTTATAGGATTAGAGGAGGGAACGGAGTGTTTCAGCGTGTCTAATTGACACTGTCAATCCATCGAGATTATAACACCATTGCCATCAAACTCTTGAAAACCATATCGCATCGCTATCCTGTGAACCTCCTTCTCTACAATAGGTCCAGTCACTCACACTGTGTATTATAATATCAGTGCTACAAAACATTCCAAACGTGAGAAAGTATAAGATAAAGCAACAAAATGACCGCTAATGCCGCGTGTTTAGATAACATTTATCGTTGCGCTTCTGTGAACCCAGTGTTACGAAAATACTTTATTTTACTGAGATTTCGTGACGGAAATTGTTTGACATCAATTAGTGCTAAAAATAAACAAAAAAATCACATATTTGTTACGTGGTTGAGAACGTGTTCAGTACTTCGATTTATATACTAAGCTGCCACAAGTCTTACGGAGAAAATAACTTCGGTGTATCTGATGGTACTTAGTTGGTGTGGATCCACAAAACGTATCGTCTGACGGTTACATGGTTATTCCTCGCTATTCTAAACAATTATGCCTACTCGAAACCGAAAAATTCGAACCGATTACAAATTTAAACGAATTCTCATTTTACAGACTCATTCTATAACGCGACTCACAGATAGTCTAAGATAATGACAAAAATCAAACTGTTAATCCAATAGATGGGCCGCTAATGGTATGTCAACCTAAGACTCCCTTTACACAAACACGGTTACTAAGTTAAGTCAACGTAATGAGTTCTGGGAATACAATTAACTAATTACTAAAATTCATTATTAAGTACAGTTATTAAAGGAATACCGTTAAGAAATCTTTCCACAAGAAGAGGAAATATTTTTATAGCATAGAAAGAAAGCAAGAAATGTGTTGGTAAAGAACAAATTTCATTCGTAGATTATACGAAATAGCAGATTTCATAGCGCCTCGCTTACACCGCATGTTAAAATAACTATATGAACGAGTTAACGAATTCACAGGCTTAGTTACTCTGAGCCGATCCAATAACATCAAAATCTCAAAAACTCAATTCATTCCACTTCGAAAATAGTATCCATGAACAGGGATCCTAAAGTCCCCAACACAAGACCCTTCAACTAATCCCATTCTCTCCACTCATCTGATGACCCCACAATAGGTCCCGAGACATGGACAGCGACCCCAAGTTCCTTCACGTCTTGCCGTCTCCCTCGCATTGTTTACTACTACTTTACATTATAATAAAAATATTTTATACACAGCTTACCCCTGTCTGACGTAATGACAAGATGTTAAAAACGGGACATAGTGTGTGCACGCCACGTGTCGCTACAAGACTGAATAAAAATTTAGTATATGAACACAAATTCCTATTTCACGGCCAAAATATATCCAAGACACATGAGATAAAAGACAAATATATCCCAATTTTATATATAGATACATCATAGTATGTTTCATTATATTGTGGATAGCTGCCAGTAAGAACTTTCAATCGTACAAAATGTGAAACAAAATATATTTGCGTAAGTATTAAAAAATATTATTTGTCACGGCACGGCACGGGGTCGGAAATCTAGGCCTATCATACGAAATTGTAAATTAATTAAATTTGTCAATCATTAAATTTTACAATCAATTGCAATAATTAATTATTGCTCAAGTACCGTAATGCCAAGATTTCTAATCCTCTCAACTATCAATACCACGCAAAATTTATTTCAGTTGGGTTGAAGTAAGTTATTTCACTCGCCCTCTACTAGTAACCCTTTAGTATCAGCTAATAAACCCGTAATAAACTAGGCATATATTCTAATCTCATAAAACTGAATACAAGTGAGAGTACCTAAGTCAAATATCAGGCGCATGACTCACCCGTCAGAAATACAATTACCTTTCTACGCCACATACCCTGGCGTGTCGTATCCCCAGTGTGTCTCACATCTATCCCAGTTTGAATACACAAATTAGGCCTTTTCAGATGAGGTCAACGATCCAGCGCCACATAATACAGATTAATCTTTAATTTAAATGCTGTCCACGACAAAAGAGCAGGGAATATGTAATGCACATATGAGATAGATAGCATCTGTCCGTTCGTCTTATGAATTGATCTATTTGAACTGGAATATTTAGACACAATGCCGGTGCCTTACTATTATATTTATTTAATTGCGTTCAATAATGGCTTTCATGGTGTTATACATGTTCAAAAGTTGTTTTCTTTTTTGTGTACAAAGCTATTTTCTAGAGCATTTTTAATATTATGTACGTTTTTGGTTGCTTCTAAAATATATGCATAATTAATTTAACTAACAATTGTAATGTGATTCAAATTGTTTTTGTAATTGAGTAATGAAAATGTGACCATCAATTCCAGAAACTGGGCTTCAACTGTGGTACCAACCAATCATGAGATGTATAGCTAGCTGTGTTTTAGCATCAAGCTTTTTCGTTAAACCTGCGAATCGCAACTGTGAATGTCGCTTTTGTAAGATAATGGTACCCAAGTCAACCTATTAACGGTTTTGAGAAAACTGACCGCAGCACAGCTCCAACTTTTAAAACTAGTACCTAACCACCCGTCTCATTCAACCCTTCAAACAAACTAGACGATACGATTCAATTTATTCACTAAATTGCTCCTAAATCAATCATTCTAACAAAAGACCGAAACACAAAAGGAAAACAAAAAAATGCTCGACCGAATTTGACACGATCACACGGCGATTAAAATATAATAATAATAGATAAGCATCACAATAGAAACCCGATCTTCATAGAAGCTAGCCGTAGGAATTTCTCTGTCCACCCTTTTGTCGACCGGCGAGGCGTGATGCGTTTGTTGTTCCCTTATCAGATCAGATTGTATGGGAATCCTATGAATATTTATGTAGTAGACATAATTAAATTATTCTTATGTTGTGAATTTTGTTAAGCATGAGATAAGTTAAAGGTGACTACTGTGTGAAAGTTACTAGTAAATTTAAGTTACTGTTGTAAGATGTTTGTTAAATTACGTATTTTTTAGGGTTCCGTACCTCAAAAGAAAAAAAGGAACCCTCATAGGATCACTTTGTTGTTTGTCTGTCTGTCTGTCTGTCAAGATCCTTATTCTCAGGAACGCGTGAAGATATTAAGTTGAAATTTATATCCGATACTCGGGACAGCGGTCTCTTTCAGCTGTGAAAAAATCAAAGTTGTAAGACAATGCGATCAAAAGATATTACTGTTTATGTCGCATATTTTGCGATTTCGCAAGAGAATCAAAACCCATAGAGTACTTCCCCTTGACCTAGAATCATGAAATTTGGCAAGGAGCAAAGTCTTACAGCACATGTAAAGGAAAAAATCTGAAAACCATAAATATGTACTTTGATAACAAAAACAAAACGTATTTACAACCTATTTAAATTTGCTTAATTTATTTAGGCGAACTATTGAACCTATACACTTAGATATCTTACTTACAAGTCTATACAGAAGCCTCGGTATGCGAGTCCAACTCGCACTTGTCCGGTTTTTTTTTATGTAGAAGTCGTGGTAAACCCGCAAGTAGGTAACTTGATGGTAGTGTACAGTCACCAGCATAAGTAGCTGAACGAATTCAAAATTTCAAATCGCCTACATACTTTTTTGTTCTTACTAATCTTTTTTTTCTCTTCACAAAAATAAAATAAAAGAGATTTACTTATAGGTATAGGTATAGGCGATTAGGAATGTTGATTTTGTACCCATATTTATGCTTCTGGCTGTACTGTTAATCTTACATACTACTTACTTTTCTTAACTGTATCTAACAGCATGTACAGGGTTATTAAAATATTATAATGGATAACTAAGAGAGGATACGCCTAGCCTTCACGATGGTTAGAACTATAGGGGTCGTCGTGCCTTACTGGATTACACCATTAGTACTGGAACGCGACTCGTCAGTGCGAAATTTGACTAGTTTTCCATCTTATGCTTTTTAAACGACTAAACAACGAAACTAGCGACAAGCTCACTCTAAATAAAAAGTACATAATCCATTCTTAAGTCAAGGAGCGAACATCAAATCTGTTAAACCGCTGCCACTGGAGACAAAAAATCCAATAGAAACCCTCGGCCATATGTCACCCAGACGTTTGAACCATAAAACAATGATCCAGAACACAAAGTGACAAAGATGCGTCGTTTCACGCACTTTACTGTCATGTGCCATGTGTCGCGCAATGTGCGGTCGGAAGTTGCATTGTGATCAAGAAGCTTATACCGATGTGACTATTGTTCTGACTGCCGTGACCCTGTTCAAAAGTGTCACATGAGAAATGACAAGAAAATATACGTACTTTTGTACTGTAGGCTATTATGCGACATTACCAAGTACGAAGAGATGAAGTAAAGAAAATATTAAAGTAAAATGTTTTTTTAATTTGTAGATTTAAACGACAGTGTCTGTGATATTAAATAGAATATTATGTGTAGGAAGTAAACAGTATTGTTTGCCTTTTGAAGGAAACAAATTTAGTGTACTGGATAATGGAAATTATAAAACTTAACACCTAGTATCAAGTATTAAAAAGCGACGATAGCCTTAGTTGGGAATGGAACGGTCTGCCGAGACAATATCCGGAGGTTCAAAACCCAAGGCACACACCTCTGACTTTTCGAAGTTACGTGTGTATTGTTATCAATAATCGTTCGCTTTAACGGTGAAGGAAAACATCGTGAGGAAACCTACATACCTGAGAAGTTCACTGAATTTCGAAGGTATTTGAAGTCCGCCAACCCGCACTAGGCCAGCGTGGTGGACTAAGGCGAGCAAGTTGCTCGTGCGATAGAAAGTGACACGACAGCTCATAGTATCAACGTCACCTACAACAACCTTGAATTACAGAGCTTTGTATTGCACCAAACACGCGCCTCGCCTAGATATTCTTCATAATCGTCAGTATTTACTGGTTAGTGTCTTTAAAACCGGAACAAAACAGACCTTGCAAATTGCTTGACGGTAAAAATAATGATGATACCTATCCAAACGGACTCTCACCTACGCAAGACTTCCTACAATAAATAATCTAGAGATTGAATACATACAAACTGAAGTTTTATAATATTAGCACAGAAAATACGCAAAGAAATGCCTGAAACAGTTTCTATTTTGATTCCTTTAAATCTACTTGGGTCTGAACTTAGAGCTACCAAGTTCATTAGTAAACCAGATGTGTAACATTAGCAGCAGACATCAGACGAGGTGTGGAAGTGTGCGCGTCCGTCATTAGGGATCGTATAGATCTCCGCCATTGTTCCGCACTCGACGGTTCTCACGACCTGCGCCCGCGCATGCGGTTTGCTGGCGAGCGGCGCGGACATAATAAGGCATTTTTTATGATGGAATATAGAGAACAAGTATTGCTCGCGGCTCCGCCCTCGTGGAAAAGTTTTTCCGGGATAAAAATATTTTCCCGGGATAAAAAGTAGCCTATAGCACTTAGGAGTAATGTAGCTTCCTATTAGTGGGAGAATTTTCAAAATAGGTTCAGTAGTTCCTGAGATTAGCGCGTTCAACCAAACAAACAAACTCTTCAGCTTTATAATATTATAGTATAGATTAAAGATGGTATTTATTGATATGTTGTGTTAGTCGTGGAATGGTCAATGCATATAGAAACGCCATCTAGTTACCATTGATGGAACTAAAAAAACGTCCGAACAACTCCTCAGCAAGCGCCGTGCAAGAGAAACAACCTCACAACACCTTTCCGCCAGACAAGAACGGCAATAGCGTCTACCATCCAATCACAACTTACTAGAAAGGGACGGGTTATATTGTCGCGTGACCGGTTAGCATTGCAAGGTCGTCGCCGTGGGGTGAGTGACACTATTTTTGCCATAACACCTTATTATTATAGACCATAAACGATCTGAATTGAGTTCATAATTGATTGTATGACAGCTTTAAAACAAAAATGCGCCGGCGCAGTTTGCGTGCTAAATCACCATGTTTTGGGTTTATGGCGTCCATTGAAGCCTAATCGAAGAATTAAGCGAATAATAACAATTGATTGAGAACCGTGGTCGCTGCAGGCCATGGAAGGTTTTAGTTGTTGTACTAAATAGACTGCGCGGTCGCATTGCAATCTGCTTTGAAGGACCAGTGACCTTAATGATTACATTTGATTGACTTTAGAGGCTTTGAGACAAAGAAAGAACTAAATAAGGAATTAAAACTATTTAAATGCATTTAGTATTTCTTACTCAAGCTGATAATTCGATAAAACTTAATATAATTTACTATTAGAGTATTCTGTGGTATTACATACATAGAATGAAACATGTTTTGTTTTAAAGATAATTTACGTCAACGGCTTTCTAAGAGAAAGACATAACTTATTATACCAATTATTGTAATAGAAGGTTTATTACGAAGTGAAGGCACTATTGCAATAAAAAAGAGCTTTCTCCCGTGTATTATCGCGTTATATCTACCATCAATACATTATCTCCATCCCATCAGGAACATACTTAGTAATACCACATGAATGTACTGTTGGTAACAATTTAAGTAACAGATAAATTCGATATTTTATTTATGATCCTAAAAAGATTGTGCATATTTTATGCACCTAAGGAAGTCAAAGACTTCTCGTTTCAGTAGAACACATTTCCTGTGGGAACTTTATTCCAGGAAGCTTTTCATGTGAGCAGAACCACGGGCAAAGCTTTTTATAATCTATTTTACAATAATCAGTTATAACGTAAACCCGTCACGTAAACTCGTGATAGAATTTGAAATAGATCGCGTGTGCGCCCGCGCACCGCGCCGTGCGAAAATTGTGCTTACTTACAGTACTAGGAAATGTAAAAAATCTTATAGCCGGACATACTTGAGTTGTGACGTCTTCGTAATCACTCACTTTGTACTCAAACTACTACTTTGTACCATCTATTAGACTGTACTCAGTCTAATAGATGGTACTCAAGTCGTAAAATTTAATAGGTATGTAAATACTATCTTATGCTAGATACTGCTATAACTATCCACGTAATACCAGAGTTCAAACAACTTTACTATACATATTTATACAACTGAATGCTGATATGGATAGCTTACCATTTACCACTGACAGGGACCCTAAAAGTTACATGTATGAGGGTGATACTAAGTACGGTTAACTAATTATAAAACTAATGAAAAAAATATTAACAGGAGTTTAAATTAACTTCAGAGCGATCAGATGAATTCTGCCTCCGATTGCAGCAAGATATCCAATATGCTTAGAAAGAGATGGTGGAATATTTCCTATGACGACGCAGTACTATTCAGTATTCTGTGCTATGACTTAGACGAATCAAAACGGCCCGATCAAATTATAATGACCACGACTGACTTGTGGAAAACAATGTAGAATTAAATAGTGACTACGTTTTGCATCATACAATCTCGATAGTCGAGAGTAAATATCTGATAATGCCAAAGCCCTAACGATGAGGAGTAATTCCGGTTATACCCTCAACAGGACATTTTTATTTTTAAACATGAAAATATTTTATGAACTTACTTAAAACTATAATTCCTTTCTCAACTTTTATACTTATTAGTACTAAAATAAAGTATTCGCTGTTTTATTGTTTTCTCTTTACGAGGTAATAAAACATAGTTTCGTAATTTGAGGTTCATTACCAATGCTTTAACAATTGTGAAAAGCGCCATCTATCCGCAGCTGTACAAACCACAACGTTAACGAGCGGACCCCACGCGTTGGCGCTGCTGTGCTGCGCACGAGTAAATGAAGGGCGTATAATTTTATTGTTATTTAACGTTTTCTAGCATTGGTTTGTGGTAAATATTACTAAAATGTAGTGTGTATAAAATTTTATGTGAGTGTAAGAGTTATTAAAATGAATGCAATATTTTTATTGAGAAGTTTACTTTTACAGACATGCAATAAAAGGCACAATTTATAAACAGACGCAAATATTGTTCTTTAAGTAATTTTTAAAAATATATGATTTTTGTTAATGGCTGGCATCTATGGCCCATTATTTTATGAACTGATAAGGATTTCTTAACATTCAAATCTCACAATAGATATTTAGGTATAAAAATCTCGTACCTTTGCGTAGTCGACAGGTGAAGCATTCACTGGACACGTGAAGAGGCCTTCGCTGAAACAATAATAAACAAGTCGTTAAAAGCAATAACATTATCAGCAAATACATCATGCGTGGATGGATCAAGGTAGGGCGCATGCCCTGCCCTCTAGGTGAAGATTAATAGCAGATTTTATAATTGATATAATGAATGAACTGCATGGGTGCATGTATTTGTCAGATAGCTTTATGGTAAAGCAAAGGGATGGTCTGGACACACCTACGTATTGCATGCAAATGACAGTAGGACGGGGCAGTTAGTCTTCTGTAATTGATGATTACATGTTCAAAAATGTACCAGTCATTTTACGTATAATACTGCACAGGTTTATAATAACGTATTTGTATAGTGAAATTGTGTTAGAATATAAAAAGGTAATCGAGTGTGGTAACATAGTTTTTATTTAATACCCAGAGATGTCGCTGTACTAAAAATTAAAATATAAATTTAAAAAACAACATATTTTAACTACCTACTAATTCTAGAATAATAATAATAATTCTACTTGGAGTAATTTAATGTTGTTAACTTAATATATGACACTGTACATACATTTTATACTAGAGTAAAGTTATAAGAAGTTGTATTCACACTTCTTTGAACGAAATTGTGGTCAGTAAAATTACTGGACATCATCTGAATCTGCTTAGTGTCAAATGCAGTAAGTAATTTCAAAAAGCATTCCATCTCACTTACTCATCTTCAAGCTCAAACGACAAATTAACAGTACTAACAATTACCATAAACCGCTCTAGTATTCGACCCGGCGACCCCACACTACCATTCCCATAACAAAGTAGCAGATCACCGACAGCGCGTAAAGCGGTCATTCGCAGATAATAAAAATGTTGCCAGCCTCGCCTAGTAATTACGGGATTGTCTTGCTAACAATTATAATGGCCGGCGTGTAATTACCTGAGCTAAGTAATGGGGTATAAATTGTATGTTCAGCTGTCTTGGTGTTTTGATTTTAACTTCGGTAGCATATTAGGTATATTTAAAAAGCAGGTATATTTTGTATGTTTTAAGGTACCTAACACTTGTAGCCGTGAACCCGTCTATAAGTCTTGTGTTGTAGACTATATTCTGTTATACTCAAATTATTCAAAATGTGAAAGTGTCTCAAGATAGAAAGTACCTACCGAGACGCAGTAACTACTGTATTGACTCCAATAAACTTTCAGACACAGGGCAGAATAATCCCGAGATTAACATATAAGCTACTTTTATTCCGGCAAAGGACTTCAACGCGGGAGGAATTAAAATAGGTTTAAACTATTGATTTCAGTCTTTTTTCAGACAGAAATATTTCCTTGATTCCTGCATTTAAGTTCTGTCTCTTAAGTTCAATTATGAAGCTACATTAGATCATCTAGAACCTAGATTCTAGACGACAGTTAATTAAGATAATAATGTATTTTTATTTCACTCCAGTGTGACAAGTAATTAACCAGTAAAGCATAGCATCCTTATTACTTGACTGTATTTTGCTTGAAACCTGATCAAATTCCGTGTATAACAAAATGAAGCAACAAGTAACATTCTAATCAATACTGAACAGGTAATTTTATATGACGAGCTGACTGTCCTTTCAGCAAGGAATGCGTCACTGTGATTACAAAAAAGCTTTATAAGTTTACTAAGCTTTTATACTTATTCGCAAGTTACTACTAGTAACTTAAACATAATATATATTTTAGGCTTTTTGGCAGTTTGTCTGCTTGTTTATCAGGGCTAAATACACGACTATTCCGAATTTGATGACTTTTAAAGTACAAGATACTTTTATTTGCCTATAGAAAAGGTCCTTTTGAGATAAAGAAACTGTATTTTCCACAAAGCTTAAAAAATAAATTTATTTAAAATTTAAATAAATGAAATTTGTGTCTGTAAATATCGTTTATTCTTTACCACATAGAAAATAAACTGCAATAACTTTCACTGCGAAGATAAATGTCGTTTGAAATTGCTCTATCGCCCTTTACGGTCTCTGAATGGTAGATGGTCGATAGGGGGCGGAGTTCAGATGGTATTAATGTTTGCCTTACGTTTCTACACTGATCTAACCAGGTTGGAGTTCTAAAGCATGCGAGTCCAGCGGAGCAGGTTTTATATTAACTAACTTAAGAAGGTGGCAGGTCTCAATTATCCAAGAGTTTAACTGTGTAGGTACTAGCACAATGTCAGTTTCTACCGCAAAGCAGCAGTGTGCATGCATTGTTGTGTTCCGTTTGAAGGACACTCTAGCCAGTAATTACTGAGCATTATGACACTTAACATCTAGTGGTCCAGGGTATTGAGTGGGGAGCGGTTGCACGCAATGCTGTGTAATTTTGATCGGGTAGCGTTGCTACTATTTACGGGCTGTAGTAAAATCTTACTATGGCATGGGGGTGCGGGTTGCGGGTATTTAGTAATTAAAACACGTCCATATGCCACGAGTGATTTATTACGACTAACTAAATCTAATTAAAATATTATCTTTGTATATCACACTACAGGTGGATTGACAATTCGTCTCATCAATTATTTAAATAAAAAAATGTGGGTTGCAGTATGGGTGGCGTTCTAGTGCCCGCGTCAATCTGATGATATCAATGTCATAATGTTCAAATTGCAAAAACTTCAATAACCTACCAATTCAATAACTATTGTTTCAACTTCAAAGGGTGCCTGCATACTACTTGGCATAAATAGTCAATGCCGTAGAAACGTAGTAGAGACACATATGCGAGAGAATCACCATATCTTTTATGCTATAGGTACAAAAAATATGCGTGCAATTTACATAGGAAACGGCTTTGCCAAAACTCTTTACAAACAACTCACTATTACAATAATGCACAATTAGTTTGACAACTTCATTCCCCATGTAAATCATAAACACCATGTTTCCACCGTGGTAACCGCTAATCTTTGTATTAAAATATTCATCATGATTCTGCAGATGGATTGTACAATGCTAGGGAGAAACAGTATTGTTAGTTCGTTAGTTAGTTTACACAAGTTTTTGCTCGCGACTCCACGCGCGTGGAAATCTATTTGCGTAATAAGGGAAACGTGCATGTTGCTAGTTGTACATTCTGCCATATAATTAGCTGAACAAATTCAAAGCTTCAAATCACATATATACTATTGTGTTCTTACAAAACTCTTCACAATAACAAAAAAACAGGCATTCACATAAAGAAAAACGTTTTAATAAAATATAATGCATACAGGCGATGTGAAATTTTGAATTTGTTCACCTCCTTATGTTACTGACTGTACATCAGCATATCGAACATTACTCGTGGCAACTAGCCACTTTGTTAAATATTTCACTACTACAGACGCTATCTATCTACAAAACTGCATTCACACTAATCCTATTACAAATTGAAACAATTTCGGATTTCTGCTAATTCTAAGAAATGTCTATCCCATTTGGGATACCTAAATGTTAATTGAAGCGCTATGATTCTACCGCATGCATATCAGCCCACAATCAATACAGTTCGTGCGTTAATGTCAGTAGAAACTATAATTAACGTGGGAATTAGGATTTAGAGCGCCCATCAATAATAAGTTGCCACCTACTCAGACCTTTATTATGTCTAGACAGTGAGCGAAAAACAGAAGCAAAATGTAGCTAATTATTAGTGGCTAATGAAGTTTGCAGTTTTTAATAACATATACCCGTGGTAGGATGGGCAGAGACGCAGCTACCGTTCGCTTAACTTTTTTTTTCTGTTAAAAGTGACGAGTCTGTTATCAAATCGGATACAAATCTCCATGGGCAAGTTTTGTGTTTTTTGATCATCATCATCAGCCACACGATGTCCACTGGTGAACATAGGCCCCTCAGATTATCAGAATCTAAATTATCAGATTGACCTGCTAAAAGCGGCTTGCATCCAGCGTGTTCCTGCGACCTTTATCAAGTCGTCTATCCACCTTGCTGGTGGACGTCCAATGCTGCGCTTGCCGGTTTGTGGTCTCCACTCGAGACCTTTCTGTCACATCTGCTGTCAGCTCTTTTCTGTTGTATTTCTTAAATCATAGGCTATTTTTATACAATTTTATTTTTGTAGGTATTGATGTACAAATAACATATTTGGTAGCGTTTAAATAAAATATTAGAAATGTCTTACTATTTCCACAATTAGTAATATATTCCAATTACTACACACATTTGCTTATTTCTCGTTTCAGTCTATTGACATAACATACTGCATTTCTCTATATATTTCCACAGCGAATACCGCATATTTTTTCTCTGAGTTTTACAATTAGACGGTAATGCGTGGAAAATTATGCGGCACGAGATACACAGTTTTTGTCAGCTACTCTGGTTCGTGGATGTTATGGATGGATCGGAAGCCGATTTATCGATCAGATGGGTATTTATGGTAGACTTTGCAAATTTGCGTTGGTTTGTGAATATACATGGAAAGAACCAGATTTTGGGTATAGGTAGATTAGATTTTTTATAGCACCTTCGAATAAGAACTTAAATTCCTAACAAAACATCTTTTATATCACATAATATACACCTACTTCAAAAACAAAGTTTCAGCTGACCATCTGCCTCGTAACATAATAATTGAATTTTCCTTACATATGCCGTCCAACTTAAAAATACATACTCATAAATAAAATTACATACAGTTAACAATTCCATTATCCATTCGCTGTAATTGCATACATCACGTGGGCGGTGCGGATCAAGTGAAGACATGATGTATGGCTGATGCGGAACATCTTCGCCGTTGTCTTAGAAAGCGAAAATGTATGAAAAATGTATAATCAACGTGTAATGAGGAAAATATGGTAATCGCGTGCAATAGTAACGCGGCAGATGAAGAAAGGCAAGTTGGAGACCTGGTATAGTAAATTTTACACAATATTTTTATTTTAAAAACAACCCGAGAGTCTAGAATTAATAAAATTCCGAATAATGCAACGAGGAGATGTCTTGGTTGATAGGTTAATTTGCATTACTACACTAAAAGCAATGCCATACAGAACTTTGAATTGTGAAGTACTGTTTTCTATAATCCAATTGGAACACAACAGTGCATGCACACTGCTTGGTGGCAGAAATAGTCAAGGAGGAAATTGGGGAATCAATCTTATTTTACTATTGTGAACTATATATTGCTCGCGGCACCGCCTGCGTAAAACCATACACGGTATAAAATCCCACTGGTAACTCTGAGATAAAAAATAGCATCGATATTATTATGTTAATTTTGGTCATGGTTGGTCTGTGCTCCAAATTTCATCCAAAACTGATTTGATTTTTGATTGCTTTCTAACATTACACAAGATACAGTAGATGACTTTACAATAGATTTTTACAGCAAGTTAAAACAAATATAACAAAGCCAATACGGGCCTTTCTCAGCTTGATAAGTTACTACGTTATACGGCAATTGGACGATAAACAGCCCAGTGTACACTGCACTTATACAGACTTGATACATAATCATACAATTACTGTATTTACATTGTAATTGTATGATGAGGGGAGATAGTTAATAACTACACTCAGTTCAACTACTGGGCTATCTGACTCAGTGTGACAGTTTAGTATTGGGGATAATTTGAAGCTTGGAAGGTGTTGTTATTTGTATGGACAGTCGTGACGTCATAATCAATCAGTTTGCCATAATTTATTTGAATTAAAATATAGAGTTCATTATCACACCTACAATAATTTAGTTCTCCAAAATATTTTGATTAATAAGGTAAAACCACAAATTTCAAACAGGTACTTAGTCTCTGTCTAATAAAAATACTATTATAGAAAAAATATCTCAATATTTTTAATTCAGTTAAATTAAAATTGTAAACGTCGAATAATATTCGGTACCTTGTAATCACTGCGGCCTAATAAATTAATGAATATTACAATAATTACACTTTCATATAAGAAACACGCAATGAAAATAATCTTAATTAAATCAAACTGCGTCTTTAACAAACGGAAGTCATTTCGTAAATCGTTCGTTTTTGTATCCCTGTCCATTCCCTCTAATTAACGGTGCGATGATATTTTAATTACTGCTCTTTTAGTTTAATTTCTACGAATGAAATAAAGTGCAGTTAACGATTACCCTCCGATATGGATAAACGCGGGACTGGTAAAGGACCTTTTACACTGAACAAGACTTGCGCGATTTACTAGTTAGTAAAGCCATAGTACAAGATGGTTATTTATATGGAAATAATTAATTATCCTATTTCACTGCATCCACATATTGTAGTAACGAAATAAAAATAACATTTAAAACAATAAGAATGGTCATAGCTATTAAAAACTGTGTCATCAAATATGGAGCACATATAAACTTTCAAATTAAATATACTTTAATATAATATTCACCTGACACAATATCTCTAACTTACCAATTTAAGATACCTATTGCTATTGACTTAACATCAATGCCATTTAAGGTTCCATTGTTCCCAATAAGGCGCGCACTTCACGCGCGTTCTGCGGTCAGTGTGCCGCCCTCTTAACACTTAGACCGACCGGTTGCGGAGGAAGATCCAATTACCCTCTAACGGTTGTCGCTGCGTTTAACCTGACGCCTATGCATAATGTTAGTTCAGCCGAAATAAGATATATTTTATTGTCATTTTTGGTTTGAAGGACATTAAAATTGATGCTACTATGACATTTAATAGATGACAGGCATGTCACTTAAATTTTCAACTTATATATATTTCAAGGTTAGACAATAATTCATTGAAGCGTAAGACTGGTGAAGCCAACATAACCGTTCCACTCACTCACTGGTGGTAGCGATATCACGTTTTAAAGTTATAACTTAAAAGAACCTTAATTATTTACTGGTGGTAGGTATCTCATTATGTAAGAGGCCGTCTGGGTGGGTACCACCGCAATGTCTATTTCTACCGCCAAGCAACCAGTGTGCATGCGCTGTTGTGTTTCGGTTTGAAGGACATTGTAGCCAGTATAACTACTGGACATAATGAGACTTAACATCTTATGTCTCAGGATGACGAGCGCAGTGGAATGCGACACAGTACTTTGTAAGTCAAGGTCCTGGATGGTGTTGCTACTGTTTATGGGTGGTCGTATCGCTTACCATCAGGCGAACGGCATGCTCGTCTCGTCATTCAATGCAATAAAAAAAAAAAATAATTATAACTTAAATGAACCTTACATATAACTAAAAATAGCCAAAGATAATAATATTATTTGTTCAACGTCTGCGCGATAACTAAGCTTAAGTATACAAAAGTGTGCAATTTTTCCAGTTTCGAACTATGTTGCGACACGGACAGGAGCTAAGCACTAAGCACAGACCTCTGCATACTATTGACATACTTAGCGCTATGCGAACGCAGTACCACCGCAATTGTCGTTCACATCGGTTTAAGACGTGTCTCATCTTTTACAGCATTTTACATCTTTGACAGTGACAGTCAAATTTACTGCTAGTTTTGTTTGAATTATGACTGTCATATTATGGCATATCTTATCGAATTTGTATACGGACACGGCGAAGTGACTCCACTGCACTAGATGGTTGCGGATGGATGGGGTCTAGACATGAGACTATTCCGTCCTCACACCCATCACTGCAACTCCTGTTTATAAACCAGGATTGACACTGGGACGCAGTTTACGACACCAAGCGATGAAGCTTGGCGAGTGTCAGGGAACACTAATTAGTCTTAGCAACGAATTTAATCAAATAGAATGATAGGGAGGAGTTGGAATTTTATTTTCTCATCATCATCATCAGCCACATGATGTCCACTGCTGAACATAGGCCTCCCCCAAAGATTTCCAGACGGACCTGTCAAAAGCGGCCTGCATCCAGCGTGTTCCTGCGACCTTTATGAAGTCTTCTGTCCACCTTGCAGGTGGACGCCCGACGCTGCGCTTGCCAGTACGTGGTCTCCACTCGAGAACTTTTTTGCCTCATCTGCCGTCAGTTCTTCGAACTATGTGCCCTGCCCACTGCCACTTCAGCTTGCTAATCCGCTGGGCTGTCAGTGACTTTCGTTCTTCTGCGGATCTCCTCATTTCTGATTCGATCGCGTAGGGAAACACCTAGCATAGCCCTCTCCATAGCTCGCTGAGTGACCGTGAGCCGTCTTTTTATTTTCTATATAATCTCAATTGACGAGAATTAATTATTCCTCGCCAGTCAACTCAATTATACCGGCGTGTTTGAAACGTGGCCACTATGATAAGTTTTACACCTTGTGCACGTTGGTCACTATGCGTGCAGATACAAAGATCCTACCATCAACAATATTCTTCTCACTTCCCATGTCAAATAGGAACCTTAAACCGAACTACAGGCAATCTACGATATAGCCACAGTTTAGTGTGAAAATCATCGTTAAAGAGAATTATGTAGCTATATTTTTTTATTGCATTGAATGACGAGACGAGCATGCCGTTCGCCTGATGGGAAGCGATACGACCACCTATGAACAGTAGCAATACATCCAGCACCTTGAGTTAGAAAGTACGGTGTGGCAATCTACTGCGCTCGTCATCCTGAGACATAAGATATTAAGTCTCACTATGTCCTGTAGTTACATTGGCTACAATGTCCTTCAAACTGAAACACAACAGTGCATGCACCCTGCTGCTTGGCGGTAGAAATAGACATTGCGGTAGTACCCACCTAGACAGTCTCTTACGTATGAGAGACTTACCACCAGTAAAAATAAATAAATAAAATAATTGAACTACAATACACAACGTGCATTCTGTTAGCAGTGTTTCTGTACGTCCAGCGTGTATTGCGGAGGATTATTAAAGTTTTACACAATACTAACGTAACTATTATCGGCTGTTTGTACCGTCGTGTTAATGTTCAGCCCAACACAACAAGCCAGTAATGCATGGAACAGCAGAAAAAAGGATAAAATTAAGCTGGATCCATTTTGGTTTTGAGTTATATTATTAGTGTTATTTTATTTTTGAATCGTACTAATATCATAAATGGGAAAGTTGATGAAAATGTTGGTATGTTTGTTAGAAAGAAGTAAACGCTAAAATAACCGCATTAATAAAAAATAACGGAATTTAATGAAACTTCGCACACGGGTAGATCATGTCCTTAATTAGCACGGGCTAATTTTTATCGAGGTAGTTAGCTCCCATGGGAAAAATAGATATTTTTAATCTGGTGCTTTAAGTACAGGGTGCTGGCATCCGTACTGGGTGTCAGGAACTTTTGCAGCGGGAAAAGCTTTTCACACGAAATGAATTATTTCATTCTTTCTTTATAACTAACTATACAGGACGCTACAACGGCCTATTTAATAATGTATCTTAGTTTGATTCATTATATACCTAGATAAACACTGAACGTTTCAAACGCGTCGAAAAAAATAGAGACAAACTGTTCCCCACTAAACGAGTTCGAGTGAATTAATTTTTGTTGTTTATCATGGATTTAATTTTCTCCCCATTTTAATAAAACCCATGTAATAATTGGTATCATTATTCGTGCACACAAGGATACGCAGAATTATGCAGCGATAGTTTATGACAGCTGTCACGCATACTAGCTTAAGAAAAGTTGGCCTGTTTGTTTTAGTTTCATTGCAACGCGCCACTCTATCTAGGTATATAATTAATCAAAGGTATCTTAATTGATATCATGATATCAAGTTCAAAAATTATTACCATAATTTGTGACGTTTGTATGTTATTTTGAGTGGTTTATTTCGGAATACGAAGATAGCCAACATTATTTTTATTAAATTGATCGTAAGTATCTAATCACGCTTGTTTTGTACGTACGTTTAACAAATCAACCTAACTTTCAAATGTTGTCTGCCTTGAATGAACCATTGTAGGTAGTTAAAAATTCTAACACCGGCCTATGTAACGGTGTAACCCGGAATTATCTTGGGCAATTGCTTTAAACGGTTTGTTTACCGTACTTTCCATAATTCGCGAGGAGTTGCGGACAATTTGATAGTATCTTGGGTCTGTAAGGTGATACCGTGGATATTACAAGGAAATAAACTAAACTGTACTAAGTAAAGGACTGTAAACATCGGAAGGTATGTAAAGCATGCGAGAATCCGCTAGGTATTACAGTTTTATTTATTTCTCTCGGTAAGCAGTGTTTAAGTAGGTACTGTTGTGCTTCAGTTGGAATGACATTGCAGCCAGTGGGATTTAATGGAATTTAATTAAATGTACATGTCCAAAAACGGGTCTAAAATTCTAACCAAGACAGTTTATATACAGGGTCATTTTGACATTGCGTTACTAAATGAAACCACATACTTAAGTATCTCCTAAAAAAAACACTTTCCATTAAGTTATTTTAACCATAGATACAACATAAAAAGAATTAAGTTTCGAACAAAATAAATACTAATAAAAAGTAACTTTAAGTTAACACGCCATGCCACTACTGCTACTCAAGAGGATTCGTCGCAGCGGCAACATTACACTTTCAGTCAGAAAAACACACACGCCCACGCCATATTCGGACTAAACAACAAAATAAGAAAAAACCAGGAAAGTAATAATTAAGATTTTTGGTGAACATATTCGTTTTTCATGGATGATATTTGGCAGAATGTTAGCAGAGGCAAAGACGAGTATGTGGTTTCTTTTATTAACGAAATGTCAAAATAACCCTGTATATTTGGATAGCACACCTAAAAACTAGCCTTTTACAATAAATCGTTTAATTTTAAAGACATCCGATTTGAGATTTATGTATTTTTATATTGCTTAAAAACTACACCTAAACTGAGTTTAAAAAATGTATAAATGGAGGGGTCCAAAAATATTTTTTTAATGGATCCATAATCCAAATTTTGGGCCCTTTAATACCCATTAAGTTTGAACCTGGATTGATTTTGAAGCCCAGCACCCATAAAAAAACGGACCATGTCCTTTATCTCGATTTGGACTGTTACAACATAAATGATAGTAGTACTTATTGTGTTCCACACGATTATACCACAAATGTTATCCAAAAACACCCCCCTCTACCTCTTATAAGAAGGTCTATTTCCTCAAACCATAAACAACAAAACCCATAACCGGTACAGTAAGCGATGCCTATGGGAAACCGCAGAGTCGCCGTGGTCGCGTCGGGACGTCGTGGTTGCGTCGCCGCGCCGCCGCCGCGCCCGTCCATCGGTGCATCTCTAGTATCACGTTACTGTTTATTTAATCACACGTGATTTGTACTCGGAAAGATACTTCTAAACAATGTTTTGGCGGCACGGAAATATACTTACCACCATACCGTACCAGCCCTGTATTTGTATACTGCCCACGGCTGAGCACGGGCCTCCTCTATAACTGAGAAGGTTTAGGCCTGAGTCCACCACGCTGGCTTAGTGCGGGTTGGCAGACTTCACATACCTTCGAATTTCTTATAGAGAACTGTGACGAATAGCGTTTATCAGCGAGCGATGAAAGCCGCCCTAAGATTTTTTAGTCATATACGTAAAGTGTTTCAGGATAGGTAAAGTTGGAATCCTCAGTACAGATTGCCTCGAACAAAAAGGAAACTAATTGCTCTATAATATTTTCCATTGTTATGTTTTCCTGGATTTCAAAGTATTTTAAATACCTATATATTGGGTCATTATGATTGTATCATTATTTACTATACAAATATCACAATGATGTTTTGGAATTCTTGTTTACAATTGGTAACGGCAACAAAAAATATTTGAACTGTGATCGAAACATCGCGTGTTGTTTTTTAACTGCGATTTGCTCACAAAATAGCTATATAGTCGCTGCAAAATACGATCGTATGACATCACGGATATTTTTTATATTTGTATGTGAATAAATATTATCTTCATGTAACCGGTACATGCATCAAATTGTATAAAAGTTGGTAATTTCGAAGTATGAATGTGTGTAGTCTTTTGTGCTATTGCCGAAAATCGAAAGAAAGTAACGAATTTTAGAAAATAATTAGATTTTAGTTATGTAGAAAAGCCATCACGGTATTTTATAATTATCTGAAAGTAAAATGAAGAAGTTGTGTATAAGAAGTTACAAATAATAAAAAAAAAGAAACAAATTATATGTTTTTACCGTCATATTGTGTTCCCGGATTTAATGAAGAACTTAGAATTAACTTATAAATCCCAAGAAAATTCTAAAAATCAACATTATACAACCTTAAGAACCTACCCTCTCTTCAGTACGCTACCATCCCACCATGCCCGTCGCACGTAACTCCCGGTAACATACCATCGGCTACACTTCATAGGCTGGTAGCCAAGCTAATAACCTGCTTATATTATTCAACTTTATACTTATGCAGTTGTTACAGCAAAACTGCTGGATTCATGTCGGTCACGAAACGATAATATAGATTTTAGCATATTCTTTCCTGATCACCTAATCATATAATTAGGTGGTTAGTCTCTCGTTTTTTTAATGCATTTAAATGATGATGAGCATGCCGCTCGCATGATGTTAAGCGATACGAACGCCCATAAACAGTAGCAACACCATACAGAACTACGAAGTAAAAAGTACTGCGTGGCACTTCACTGCGCTCGTCACCCTGAGACATAACGTTTTAAGTCTAGTAAAAACTGGAACACAGGAGTGCATGCACATTATTACTTGGCGGTACAAATAGACATTGCGGTGGTACCCAGACGACCCTGGCATACAAGACCCACCACCAGTAATGCGAGAGTCCGTTTTGATAAGTAACAGCGTATTGATTACCGTCAAGCAGCAGTATGCAAGAATTAAGCGGATTCCAATATACGATCTTAACCGATACCGTCGGATTATAACGGACCAATCAGAATAAAGTTTGTTTGACATGATTACAGACGGCTTATCTTGATTGGTTGATTCTTAATTCTTACTATTAAGGCATAGTTTTTTATTCCAGTCAAACGTCGAGACGAGTATGCCGCTCGGCTGATGGTACGCGATACCACCGCCCATATACAGTCCAAGTACCATAGAGAACTTTGAATACAAATAACTGCGTGGCACTCCACTGCGCTGCGTGCTGCTGCTGTGGTAGGATAGAATCGGACACTATTGTCAATTGTGTTCCAATTTGAATAATGTTATATCTACTGTAATTACTGGGCATTATGAAACGTGCAATGCAAACACACACAGAGCTCTCTTCTCGTAATTAAAACACTTAAATTTTATTTATTTGCATAGTTACCAGCAGTAACAACCCGTTCACCTATCTATTGGTGGTAGTGGTAAGTCTACCGTCCGGCTCGGACCAGTTTGAACGGAAGTCGGTGTCGTCCAGTTACAGAATTCGTCTGACCACACATCATTTGACGAACTGGTTTAGTTTCAAAAGTAATTTACAAATTTGTGTGTACAAAGGATGTATGTGCTATTTTTTTAGTCAACGTAGTTATCCTCATACTTGTATCTATAAAAGGAAAGGCAGAGACAAGAATAAGGGAACGCGTACATTCTTGAAGGTACAGACAACTAGTGTATCCATCGAGTTCACTTCTATTCCATGAGAAATGAACCTATCGCTATATCACCAAATAGAGCACTCCCTATATATTATGATAACATTCAAAACAAACCAATTATACTTGCTTAGGTATCAAACCCACACCCTTGCCAATTCCACAACTCTAATGCGAATTCTAAGGTAAATATATGTTCATTTTATACCGAAAGAGGCAATGTAGGTTACCTAGACCTGCCACACACGAGTTCACACGTGGCATTGTCGCTACATCTGTCTTTGACCCTGTTATTGGATGATGTAGCACTCGACCTGTTCTCTGAATTGAATTATGGGTTGTGAAGACTATGGTGTTAAACGCTATTTTTCAATCATACATAGCCGTCTATTATGTAACATGGAACAGCTCACAAGTCCCATATAACAAAAACGCTATATAAATAACAATGTGTTGGAAACTGCCTCGGTGGCGTGGTTGTATTACGGTATGACTGCAATGCTGCGGTTTCGGGTTCGATTCCCGGGTCGGGCAACGTGATACTGGGTTTTAAATTCAGTACCAGCACGGAGTCTGGAATTTGTGCCCGATATGGCGAGAGGCACGCCCCCTATCACATCATGGGACGGAATACGCACAGCGAAAAGTGGGTGCACTAGTTGCGCCTCTGCCTATCCCTCCGGGGATAAAAGGCGTAAGCGTGTGTGTGTATGTGTTGGAAATCGAACTCGGAACTCTTTGATTAACAGCTTAACTGCGGTGCACTAGACCATGAGGTAGGATATATTTAGTATCCGTCCGAATAGCGACCACGAGACACAAGCTGTTAAAGCCCGCGATAGTGGCCCAAGTTTGTCACTTTCCAGGATCAACCTGTGTATATACAAATAGGCTTACGAGAGATGTTCATCTCTCGTAAGTCGACGCTCTATCTGTACCCTCCTTCCTTAACCACCACGTGCAGTGAGGTCGCTTAGCCGTGTCCGTATAAAAAAACTGATGAATTATTTAATAAAATACTTTAAAATATGAAGATGTAAAACGTGGACTTTGTGTAAATTTTATGCTCTCAGTTTTCTTAGATCATTTTGATATAATACAATAAATTAGGAGTACAATAATTAGAGCGCGAACAACTTAAAAAGCATAATGCCTTCTTATATTTACGCGAATGTTAGACATTGAAATAAACCTATTTTGCGGATTTTATCGCGGTTTTTTATTAAATCGGACCCCAAAAGACCAACTGCCAGACCTCAAGACACTTTGAGCTCTTTCTGCGTAGATCGGACCGTCATTAACAACCAATTTTTTAAAAATGTATAATTAAAAAATGAAGGTAGATATTGTAACATTAACTTTTCGGACCACCAACACCTCAGTCCGCCCCGTGACCACGAAGTGCTGCAAAGCCTTCGAAACGTCGGGAGAAAATATTAATTAAAAAACCGCGATAAAATCCGCAAAATAGATTTATTTCAACTTAAAAAGCCTTTGCTTCAAAATAGCAAGGAATCCATGAGGTCCCATAATAAGGCTCCATACCCGTATAGCACCAAAAAACATGTACTCCAAAAATAAACCCTAAAAAATCAACATCAAGTCACATATTCGCATTTATAGAATACAACAAACCAGTCCAGTAGTTACCAGACATGGAAGTACTATCTATGTATTATTTTTAATACCTCGCATTGTTCTAATCAACATACCTTTGTTGATGCGCCATTAAATTAATTACACAAGAAAAATATACTGCGGAATTTAATTGGTGTGGATTTTTAATGATGTAGGGAAAGGACTCTACATTAAAGAGCCTGTACCATAAGAAAATGGGTTGTCAACATAAAAATTAGGTTCCTGCTTTTATCCGAAAGGGACTGGGTAGAACCGAATTGCTAACAAACATTGTAATATAATATACGCCTAACAACCACAAATAATATCTACATGTTGAAAAAAAAAAGAATATTTAAAGTACTAATTTTCACATGATTATACAACGAGCATGTTCCTACGACCTTACACCTGTTATAAATCTGTCAGAGAGCGTCACGGGCAGCATACACCTCCTCCTAAACGTAACAAGAAGCCATTACAATGTTTCCGTTAATAGAATATCAATGGACGAAGAAACAAGCCTCACGACCTGCATGTATTAACACGTACCATATACAATATTTAAAACAACCCTCGTATATGGTCATGCATACCAATGCACTCGACAAATACTGACAACTAACATACCTGTTTACTTTAAATAACAGTCCAACTGGGGTCATCTCGATTACGTTGCCACAAATCCACTTGAAACTTTCAGGCTCCGCACAATTAAATATGCAAATTGTCGATTTTTTTTATTAATTACAAACTTTTCGAAACTTAATTTTTAATTGGTTCTATTTTCAAAAAATATTAGCAGTTTTTCTTTTTTTTTTCAAACACGAAACTTCCAATTTCGAAAAATATTCAAATTAAGAACTCGAAGATTTGCTTCGATCCGTGTTGACTCTGCTGGTCAGAGCGTGCGGACCGCGACGCGCGTGTTGCTCACCGGACAGACGCGACTGTAGTGCGCGGTGACAAACAATGCCACAGTTTGAACACTAATTATACAGGCTCTGTTTATTAGCAGCGTCAACAGGTGGGAGTGTTTGAACAATGTTGCTATGGGATCGCTACTCGCTTAGGACACAGCTTATGGCTAGCTCTCGGAACGAGTATGTGGGTGCATTCACAATTTAAATGGAAATCAAATGAGTTTTGCAAATTAATTTGGTGAAACGCATTCAGGCGTAAATTCCATATTTATAATTTATTACCAGGATTTAAAGGATTTGTCCATAACTGGTGATGCGTCTTTTTCAGACGATACAATTTTTTTGGACCAATGAAACTGATGTTAGTATTATTAGATATTAACCAAACCAAACGCATTTCAATGCCGATATAACAACGAAGCGATTCTTAAACCTATACTTAATATTATAAAGCTGAAGAGTTTGCTTTTTGGTTGAACGCGCTAATCTCAGGAAATACTGACCCGATTTTGAAATTTTTTTCACTAATAGGAAGCTACATTACTCCTGAGTGCTCACACACACACTCACGCCTGTTATCCCCGAAGGGGTAGGCAGAAGCGCAACTAGTGCACCCACTTTTCACCGTACGTATTCCGTCCCATGATGTGATAGAGGGCGAGATCTATAGGCTATAGGCTACTTTTTATCCCGGAAAATCTTTTTCACGCGGGCGGAGCCGCGAGCAATACTAGTATTTAAATAAAAAACACTTAACGAAAAAGAAATCAATATTATATTTGGTGCCAAGAAAAGCATTCGTACTTCTTGCGCAATTTTTGTAGATTATTTAAACCACCAATTACTGACATGACACAGTCGTAGTTTCGATGGTTTTCCAGTACCCTGAGATAACAAGAATAAATAAAGTGAGACAAAAAAAAACACTGATTATGTATTTAAAATTCTAACATCTAACGTAAAATTAACAACCGTGAAACACCGCACCAAGTTAATATCTTACAAGACTAAGGTGGTAAATAATACATTTCTCATATCTACTTTGCGTATAAAATCAACGCGAACTACGGCGTTGATCCCCAACTGATTGCGAGAAAATCACAGAGTTCGCAGGAGACGAGCCACGAGCAAACGATAGGAGAAAAATCACCTTGGCATTTGTATTAATATAATGTTCGTCGCTGGTGTTTGTTTACATTTTCTGAGCAAGAAATTAGTTCACTATAGTAATCACTACAAATGTAAGATCATAGGTATTTAAATGCCGTTGTTTAATTAAGGAAAGAATAATAATGTAAATTAAGAGAGTTTTTTGATTTCGGATTTTACTAAATTCGGCAAAACCCCAAAGAAAATGTATTATAGCCACTGCTTAAATCTTTAATCTACTATCACATTTTAGAAAAGAAGAGACCATTAACTGCTGTTGTATTTTAACAATAAACGAGGGATGTAATAAGCAACTGATTCATGTAAAACCAGAGCTTTCGAAGCAACATCGAAGGCGTGTTAGATAACTTTGTAAGATTTAAGGAAACCATAAGAATTTGCCAGGAAGTGAGCGGCAACCTGCTAGTACAATGTACTTTATGGATAAAAGCGCCATGATATATCGGTATGTTAGAGTTGTAAGATAAAATCTCCAAAATATGAAACTTTAAATAAATACATCATCATCAACAGTCAAAGGATTTTCACTAAAATAGGCCTCCCAAGGATTACTAAAGTTGTTGGAGGCAGCCTGTATCCTCACACTTTTTGTGCCTTTTAACAATTACATAAATACATGAAGACACCCAACAGTCACAAAATATGTATACCCGATCGCAGTTGTATGCGATGGTTGTCAGAATTTACTAGGGCCTTGAACCATACCCAGACCATACACTTTCGATACGAACTCAAATGTGAACCGACGATCTCTTTCTGCGCAGTCGGATACTTGTCTGAGCCAAGGATTCATCAAACTGGAGTATCAAAGTGGCGCCATTGAATAAGATGTGAATGAATGTGTGTAGAGAATGCGTGAATGTGTGATGTGTGTGCTATATTTTGATCTTGTTGCGAATGAATGATCAAATTGCCTAGATATTTGACAAAATTTGATGAGACTCTTACAGTCCTATAACTTGTATTGAGGCCATAATTCTCAATTGATAATATCATCATTATTTTATAAACAGGTGAAATCCAAGGCAGCTCATAGTAAATGCATAGTGCTAAAAATATAATATTTCTTGCGTAATATCGTACTCTTAAATTTTATGGTTTTATTAAGCACAGCCCACGCCACATCCGCGCACGCGCATTACAGGATATTGCGTTCGAATACATTACAATTGTTGAAAAATCAATCGTATTACTTCCTCTATAAAGGTTGTTATCTGAGAATTGACACGAGCTATTCATGTGGAATCCCCCTATATGATGTCATACAGGTTTCCTTCCTATAAAAGTACATTGTCGGCTAAGAAGTCTAATATTTCAAGGCTAATACTATGTTCATAAACTAAGACTTACTGTTTTTGTCACAGGAAGATGATAGATATCCCCTGTAGGATTAATGTTTGGGCATAGACTTCCATGGACAGATAGAAAAGCTTGCATGCGTACGTTATTTTAATATTCAACGATTGGATAGCGATCATAGACAGCATCACGCCTTTTTCAGAGCGAGCTAGAGGTATTTCTTGCTTGGCTTGGGAGTAAAAATTTAAAAAAGAAACGTGAAAAAATCCGTTAAATATATTTATTTCAGTGGCAACACCAACCTACTAAGCACTGCATGGCTGTAATATTGCACTTGTAACTCTAATGTCCAACCAAACAGTGTCTACAGACGATGGTAAGTGGGTTTACTTGTAAATTGTTAAGGAATGCGAACAGCTCAACAAGTTTTGACGAAATAGATCACAGACGAAAAAATATACCTTAGTTGAATTAAACTGGTGGTAGTACCAGAGATAAGTTTGGACGTGTTAAAATACAACAGCTGATTATTAAAATTGTGCTACTTTACGTACTTTCTTTGTTTTTGATACGTCTGAATGGTGACAACGATGAATAATGAGACCAACAAATCATTCACCTAATGTTATCGTATATTGCCTTGTACTTATAGTTGCATTTATATATCCATTTATTTTTTAACCTATTTCGTATATTGCATTGTAGACTCAGTGCATACGTTTCGGAAAAACAGAGAATTTAATTCCTTTCGACAGTCGATTATAATAATTATGAATGACCTTCCCCTCTATTAAATTAGATGCCCTAAGACATTTCTACACCTAGGTTCAAAAGACCAGGCATCAAGCTTCAAACCACCTCCATTGTTCGCGTTTTACGACACGGAGCGGAATGCAAACAGGAATCGAACCCAGACTAGCGATAACAAACGACTAACGAGCAATAAGCTTTCAAATGGATTTCCTGGTTCCTGGTAATGTTTGGATATTGAATAACTTGATGTTGAATGCCCTGATATCGCTGAGGTAAACAATTTGGTTTTTGGTGCGATGTTTAAGGTCGAGAGACTAGACCAGCTTGTCTTAACCTACGGCCCGCCGAGCTTTTGCAAATGACCTACCTCACTTGAAAAAATCAGTAAAACTTATGAATACTTTTCCCAAGATTGCCTGAGCTATATGCTAATCTTATTAAAATAAATTGTGAATACTATTAATAAAAATGTATTAGACACTTAAATAGGTCATTGAATTTAAGGTGCGGCCCGAGACACCATAACTAAGACGTCTTTGTGGCCCGGATAAAAAATGATTGAGTACGACTAGTCTAGACTACTATAACTAATGGAAAGGGGTTCAATGGCGATACCAAAATCTAAATATTATCCTATAATATTATTTGGTAGACTGACCCAACGTTAGAACTCGTAGCAATATTTTTTATAAGAATAACAATTCAAGCAACGACACTTATTGTCTTGCTCCTTTTGTCATTATACATTAAAAAAAAACATACAACATGTATTCGGATTCTGCCACCATCTATTTCCTATCTCACAGGTATGTAATGACTAGTAGTACTTGTTGGTAGTGCAGTAAGATGCTTCATTTTTAATTTATAATAATTAACAATATCTGGTATCTCTTAGTTGTTAAATACCAGGCGACTCGCACAAAGCACAAAGACTTCTCATGAACTCGTTATAAAGTTAAACATGACAACTGTAATGGGTTATCGTTACTTGGTACAGTGTTTTGGAACTTCACTCTTCGAAAGAGAACATAGACTTGAGGAAATCTATAAGACGCTTAAGATTTAAGATATAGATCATTCTGACTAGATGTATTATGATATATATGATCTTATTGGACTCTTAGGTCTGCGTCCTTATGAGATCAGCAGTAGATTGAACTCAATAATTTAATAAGAATATTACAGAACAAAAAGAAAAGCATCTAAATTAAGTAAAATAACATACGTTTACGTGAATGTCAGGCATTGATCTACTATTAGGATTTTATCGCGGTTTTTATTTTATTCTTCTCCCGACGTTTCGTAGGCTTTGCGGAATTTCGTGGTCATATAACTGACATTCAATATTTTGTAAATTTAAGACAAGCCAAGACAAAGGTCCTTCTAACAATACTGCTAATAAAAGACGGCCATTAAATCTACAAGATGATTTGAAAATTATACGATATGTAAAGTATATAAACATTCGTAAATAGAATCATGAACCGTGTCGGTAACACAATTGTGGGAATCCAAGACGCGACTAAGTTTGTATGAGTCGTCGGCAAATTGTATAATTCGTCATTTTACAAACTCCTCTATTTTTACACACGCTCGTAAAGTTATAAATTACCACGAGTAAATTACCTTATCGTAAATTGAATTCTTTGTATTGTATTCCGAACTACTACATTTCCTTTGAAAACTCCATTCTCATTCTCAGTACCTGAGTCTCCTTTGCAAACGCGCCCGTGCGGACATTTATTAATTCATTTTAAATATCTTCTTATTGTGGAACATAAATGTGATGTATTAAATAGACGAGGTTTTTCGTAAAATAGCGAAACATACAAGTTTTCAATAACATACTTACATCTTGTAAGATACGTAAGGAATCCTTCAAAACATGTATGATAATGAAATATTAATTATTTATTATCATGTAACTAGCTTTAAAGTTTTTGCACAATGGTCGCTGGCTATGCTTTTATTTGAGAGTCACGTTGTGGAGAGTCATGGCTCGGCGGGTTCGAGGATCGAGTCCCGGGCTTGGGGTGGTTACCGACGTCATAGTAAACCAACGTTTAGTATTCCAATCAAGTTTCTAGGACCTAAGAAATTTCATTGCAATAATCATGCTTATAAGTTATAGTTTGCGTTACAAAAATTATTACAATTACTATTTCGTTAAAAAAATGTAAGACATGTCCAAGATTCTCGGTTTATGTAAAAGAACCACTTAGCTGATAAACGAAAGAGATAATTGGTTTTAAAGGAAGTGCTAACATGACCTCGGCAAATTCGCAATTATAATGTGAAAATATACGAAAACATTAATTATAATTAATTAAAATACAATACATTATACAGGGTGGAATTTCTAAATATTTGCTTACATTTAACATGATAAACATATAAATATATAGTATTTCATAAAGAAAATTTCAAATAAATTTGTACCCCATAATGTTAAGTAACAGCCCTATATATAACAGGACAATGTAAATAATAATTTAAAATAGAATAATTTATTGTACATATTTTATTCGTGGTGTGATATAATATAAATTATTAAGCTTCATCATCTACCGATTGCATCCTGTATTGTACATATAAAATATAAAGACGTATGAAGCAACCTTTGAATGGAGTCCTCCAAGCGTGAACCGAAGGTATTATCACTGTTGTCTAGAAACCTCGTTCTCATGTCGATGAATGGTCACCAATAATTATAAAATAATTGTAAATTTTATCGCCTACTTTGTCGTTTCAGAAGAATGGTTTTCCTTTGCCTAAATCACTGATTACTGGTGGTAGGTCTCTCCTATGTAAGAGTCCGTCTGGGTTGGTACCACCGCAATGTCTATTTCTACCGCCAAGCAGCAACGCTCATGCACTGTTGTGTTTCGGTTTGAAGGACAATGTAGCCAGTATAACTGGACATAATGAGACTTAACATCTTATGTCTCAGGATGATGAGCGCAGTTGAATGCTACACAGTGCTTTGTAACTCAAGTCGCCGTGTAGTGTTACTACTGTTTATGGGCGGTCGTATCGCTTACCATCAGGCGAACGGCATGCTCGTCTCGTCATTCAATACCATAAAAAAAATACAAATGTTGTATACAGTACCTACCCAGATGAATTCTCATTTAAGAGGCTTAATTGCATGACTTTTGCCTCTAATTTATAATGTACAGAATTTGTTACATTCTCTACGTGGTTGAACTTCAACCATTGTCTGTTCAAACAGAAATTCCAAAGCGAAAAAAGCCAAACTACTCGCGTTATGTCATTCAAGCAGTAAACAATGATTAACTGTACTTTGTAAAACAATCAATTAAGTACAGATAAAAGCATAAGGTAAGAAGTAATTACTGGTTCCCATGGTTTTCTCCATCACAATGCACGTATAACTGGAAAAAGCGACATTTCACATTGACTTCACTTAGACATTCTTGGTAGAGTATTTTTCAATGGAATTTTCAGATTTCAATTATGTCAAATATTTTGCTCCATACTTTAGCATAAATCTCATAATATTTAAAAAGGGCCTTACTCAAAACTGTACAATTAAGTTTACGCAACATTTATATTAAATTAATTTGACTCTTTATTACACTTTAAACTTCATAATATAATATCAACAATGCTTTTAATCAATGTGTATATTTGTTATTGAATATCGCTAACAATGATATTGACAAATAAATATCATTGATCGCTAAGCCTACACAAATGACAAAACCTAAATGCATACAGCTGCAAATTGTAAACTTACTGTTTGACATCAGAAATAGAAACCGTGGTATTTATCCTTACGGACCCTTGTGAGGAACCTACCTTACGTTATGTAGACCAATGTAGACCATTGCAACAAACTCCCTAAACAACATTTAAACGTTACGTAAAGAAACCATCAACTTCAACTAACCCCGTAAACATGTCATTTCCAGTTTAATGAAGACATTAATTCACTGCCCATTCTTCCGTGGGAATCTCACGAACAAGAGCGGAGTTTATTCCGAACCACGTTAAACAAAGGTTTATCGCATACCGCGCCGGCGGCCGACCAAAAAATTATGTCAGATTGGTACCTTATTAATTAACCAACTAATGAATTAGCATAAATTAATGTTCACATTATGGAACTAGCTAGTAGCTAAGGCTTCCAGCTATGACTGAGTGAAAGTGTTTTCTGGGAATTAAAGTTTTACCGTGTATATTCCGTATGAAAAGTAGACTTTAAATAAATCCAGCTATTGACCTGCGCGAAACTTCCAAATTATTTTAGACACTTAGTAACCCATACACACACACATACACTCACACCTTTTACTCCCAAACGGTTAGGCTGAGGCGCAACTAGTGCACCCACTTTACGCCGTGCGTATTGCGTCCCATGATATGATAGGAGGCGAGCCTATCGCCATATCAGGTACAAATTCCGAACTACGCGCTGATACTGTGTAGAAAAATCCAATATCGCTTTACTCGACCCGAGGATCGAACCAGAGACCTCAGCACTGCAATCGTACCTTAATACAACAACGCCACCGAGGCAATCTTACAAATAAATCAAATTAAATTAAATTTTATTTATTTATTTATTTATTTACACTTAATTGTACACCAGAGACATAAATCATAAAAAACAAGAAGAGAAAAAAAGTACAATTGGCGGTCTTATCGCACAAGGCAATCTCTTACAGACAACCATGGGATGGACATGAGAGAAAACGGAAAGATAATATGGGGCAGCATAAGGTGTACGAAGTATAAGATTAACTATTTAATAAATACATACAAGTATAGTATAAATATATACATATAAATATATGGATATACGACTAAGTAGATATACAAACAGAAATAATAAATTTATACCATGGCAATGTCTTCATTTTCTCTCAGATAATGCTCTTTGACCTGCTTTTTGAAAATAGGCAGGGATTTCGCCTTCTTCACCGAAACCGGCAGAGCATTCCAAAGCCGAGCAGCTTGTACGGAGAACGACTTATTGAAGTAAGTGGTGGAATGCACTGGGGTTTTCAATCTTAAGTTCTCCGATGACCTCAGGGATCTAGAATGCGTAACATGCAGGAATTCAAAACGATTTTTGAGATATGGGGGGGACAGAGGATTAAAAAGTATAGTGTAAAGAAGATTTAGAATATGAGTATTTCGGCGAAGCCGTATGGGGAGCCACTTGAGCTTAGAACGAAACTCGGAAACGTGATCATACTTGCGCAGTCCAAATATAAATCTTATACAAACATTTTGGAGACGCTCAAGCTTATTAAGTTGCACCTCAGTAAGATCAAGATAACTGGCATCCGCATAATCAAGGATGGGGAGAAGAAGAGATTGAGCTAACGATATTCTCGTGGCGATGGGTAGAAAATTGCGCAGTCTGCGCAGGGCTCCAGGCGAAGCAAATAGTTTCCTACTCACCTCTCGAAGCTGGGGACCCCACGAGAAAGAGTTGTCAATGTAAATCCCCAGATTTTTTACCGTGTCGCTGTAGGGGATACTCGTACCATTGCAGGTCACGGGTGGTATAAGCGACCAGTTCAGTTTGGATATCAATCTAGGGCTGCCGACAATAATGACCTGAGTTTTGGATGGATTTATTTTCAGTCCATACTCCTCACTCCATTCACAGATGCTTCCAATGTCATTATTAATTGCTAAGACAGCATCATTCACTTCATTAAGAGGAGCTTGGGAGTATATTTGAAGATCATCCGCATATAGATGGTAGGAAGAACGGAGTTTACGCGTAATAGAGTTTATAAATATGGTGAAGAGTAGGGGAGAAAGAACACCACCTTGCGGTACGCCGGCAGATACGGAGCACCAGGACGAGAATTTATCCTCAACACAGATCCGCTGCCGGCGTCCATGCAAATAGCTATGAAACCAATCAATTGCAGTGGAAGAGATATGAAGAGAAGATAATACGCTAAGGAGCAAATCAAAATCAACCGTGTTAAAAGCATTGCTGAAGTCAAGCAAAGCTAAGACTGTCAGTTTGCCTTGGTCCATGGCCGATCTAATATCATCTGTAATATGAGTAAGGGTTGTAGTGGTACTGTGGAAATTATACCTTTTACCTTTTGTTCAATTGCCAATCTATGCTATATTATACTTTGATTTTCACAGTTGAAAGAGACCGTAGACTGAGTATTTGATATAAATTTCAACTTGATACGTTTACGCGTTCCTGAGAAAAACGGTCTTCACAGACAGACAACGAGGTGATCATATTATAAGGGTTCTTTTTGAGGTATGGAACCCGAGAAAACAATATTTCACTCATAAAATTGCTATTCATAATCAGGTGAATGGCATAGATAAAATATATTTCGGAGAGATTTTTGACCCGCAAATTTTCATACAATTATAGCAAGTCTAGTCAATTTAGAAGTTGATTTATCTTGAAAAATATTACCAAAAAAATACTCAATATGTTTTATGTCTGTTAAGGAAAAGAAATGCCATTAAATGATTTAAATGCATTGATATTCTGTATATGGCATGAGCCTAATGATACGGCCAGTGCCCGGTCTGAGTGTGTTGGCGTTCATTATGGCCACTCTAAAGGTTACCTAAAAATCTAGATGATAAAAAAATTATATGGCAGCGATAATTGACCGGTTTTAAATTAATAAGTAGTATTAATGTTGTTCTTGGATATAATTATATATTTCGAATAATTAATAATGTTGAAGATATATTTTTTTGTTTTTGTGAAAGCGTGGCTAGACGCAAAATTACCATTCAGAACTTCGAATTGTATCTACATAGCACTGCGCTGCTTTCGTTCTAAGGCCCGAATGTTTCATCTGTGGTCAGAAATCGTATTCACCGTGTAATCATCATCATCAGCAACATGAAGTCCACTGCTGAAGATAGGCTTCCCCTAAATATTTCCAGACGGACCTACCAAAAGCGGCCTGCATACAGCGTGTTCCTGTGACCGTTTAGTCAATGCGTTCATATTTTTTTCTATTACAATTAGACGTAAACAACTGGCTCTATAATTAATAAACGCTACTGAGAAGATATAATACAAATTCCAAAATCATGTCTATCTAATTATACAAATTTGGTATTTAAATATGTGCATCGAGGAACAAAATATCTTCGTTTATTTCAGTAAATCATCGCTCGCTGCGCGTGCGCAACTGGATCGTGTTTTACATTTCAGTTGTTCACACGCGATTATTTTTGTCGTATTATATGCGCCAAATGTTCTGTTTGAATGATGAAACTGTTATTGGTAGTGTAGGATTGAAGATATTTACTATATGTGAGAGTAGGGGTACCGTAGATTCTATGATTTTGTCATCAAATGTTTGCAAGCACTATTTTTCATATTTGGAGGGCATTGAGTCTCTGCCTTTTATAACACATTCGCCAGAATTATATTGACGAGGTGTAGAGCAGAAATACGAAATTAGTATGATAAACATAAATATTTATTATATCAGGTCAAACAAAGCCTCACCCCTCTATAAGTCTAGAATTTCGCAAATAGGAAATATTATGTTAAAAAATGTATACCGCATCCATTGTAATTCGTATATCAAATCTCGGATTCTGAGTAAATTATAAATTGGCTTTTAATTTTCCACAGGTGCGTGGGCGAAGGGACAAAGGACTCGAGACGGGTCATGACGTGGTAATATGTAATTGTCCTGATTCCTGTCCTTGTGAGGTGCTGGCGGTTTCTAAATTTCACTAATATTGGATTTATATTGTTATCGACTGGATAGCAATAACTTTGTGGATAAAACTTGATGGCTCTCTCAGATCAACTAGTATTCAGTTCGAAATAATTTTGGCAAACATCGAGGGTCAAAACGTCTACAGTTGAGCGAAATTGTATTTGGATATGGACAACCCAAATTGGGGAGGCCTATGTTCAGCATTGAACTTCATGTGGCTGATGATGATGATGATGACCTACCTGGTATCGACGTTAATGATAGTCGCATTCACGTATTAATATTAAAACTTTAAATACGATAGACGGAAAAGAACTTGGTTGCGTAGTTGTAGTGTGTGCGCGGTACAACATCGCTTTAGATTCCCGGGCAAAGCAATATTTGGTTATCCTACTCATTATCAGCCCGGAGTATGAAATTTTTGCCCAATATGACAATAGGCTACCACATCACATCACATCACATCCTGGGACGTCTACTTCTTAGGGAGTCAAAGGTGTAATGTGTGTTTGTTTTCTTCTGAGTAAATAAATCAATTTCATCGATTATTTTAGGATTATTTTCACGCGACAAGAACAGATTATCGCTGAGTAGGTAAACTTACTTTGCTCCACGTAAAAATCGAACTCTCCACCTCGCATTTCGCACGCTTTCAATATCGCAAACCAGCACACCTGCCCAGTGACAAGTTTCTCATACCATCCCCATGAGAACGAGTTAATAGCTAGGTAGTAGGCATGCTAAATACCGCAACAAGCTGCCGGAACATGGCGATGCCAAAAACCGGACGTGGGCGGCAAGTGAGCGACAGAATAGCTGCTTTTTGTACACCTTTTTTACCGTTCGGCAAGTTGGAATGAGGTATTCGTCTCATACATCACTACTGCACCCTACAGAGGTAGGCAACAACTATGGATTTCAACTAATTTGATTGACATAGGTACTTCCTTCGTTTTACTCTTTCATTCTTCTGGAATTGTAGGCGTTTATGGTAGAGATCACTTAGTATCAAGAGACCCATAGAGCTCATATTTTAGCCTATAACTAAAAAGGTTTTAACTGTAACTATCTTCTTTTTTTACGGCATTGAATGACGAGACGAGCATGCCGTTCGCCTGATGGTAAGCGATACGACCACCCATAAACAGTAGTAACAACATATAGCACCTTGAGTTACAAAGTACTGTGTGGCATTCCACTGCGCTCGTCATCCTGAGACATAAGATGTTAAGTCTCACCATGTCCTGTAGTTACACTGGCTACAATGTCCTTCAAACCGAAACACAACAGTGCATGCACACTGCTGCTTGGCGGTAGAAATAGACATTGCGGTGGTGTCCACCCAGACGGACTCTTACATATGAGAGACCTACGACCAGTATCTCGGAAATTTGCTCCCGAATGATTTTTTTTAATCGCGTTATTGGTCGCTACTGAAAAAATTATTCACGCAGGTAAAGCCGCGAACAACACCTAGTATATCAACCATACATAGAATTACCTACAGGTTCCATAACCAGCTTATTAATTAGCGATTGTTTTTTCCCATTATATCTGACTCGTCTGCACATACTATAATGTAACAGGGCCACATGTTCACGCACGTTTCATGTCACGCACAACAAAACCAGACAGTGATGTGTGGATTACTTAACTGTAGCAACTATTTGTTTATAGCGGTTGGGTGCCGCAGCTTACCGAGGGGTTCTTCCCATAGAGAATACTTCATGTTACTTCTTATTCCACCTGCTTTTAAAACACTGTGGCTTCGCCAAAACGACGACCATGTTACGGATAAGATGGCCACTTGCCTGGTCTGCCTTTGTTAGAAAAATAAAGTATTTCCCAATTTAAGATACGAACCCAAGACTTCTCACAGTCCTCTCACAGGTCCACATTCCATGTATATACTGCCGCAGTACTATTGGGTCGATAAGATGCTGTCAAGTGAATATTACCAAAAAATACTTTGACAGATTCAGCAATGAACAAACGTGCGGCCACTAAAGATAGGGTGGGGTTGTAAATATGAATAGCTGACTCTATTGCTATGCCCAGATACTTCCTAGTCCGACAAAACGATAACGACCGATGTTCTACCACGCCTCATTACTCGCCACTGATATATGCGCTTTCATTATTTACAATACGCTTAGCGTATGGCAAAACTAGGTCGATGTAATCTACGATCGCGTAGCATCTATAAGTTCACGCTTTTGTTCCCAAAAGTGTTGGCAGAGGTGCGACTGGTGTACTCTCGTTTTACCGAGCTTATTTGAATCCTATTTGCCAGTGATTATCACAACATTGAGTAAAGTTTGAGAATTATGCTGGTGAGAAATGATTTTATTAGGTAGTATTATCATTTGTGATATGTTTCATATTTTTATTATTTTTATTTTGATTTTGTGCGTGTGTGTCAGGGGTATAGCTACTGCCGTGCCAGCCGTATCAATGGAACTTTAAGGGCCCTGTATGATAATATTAAGCAAGCATCTAAAAGATGGTAATGCTGCTCTGAAGGGCACCGGACAAATTTAGACACAGGGCCCCTCTGGAGCAAGCTGCGCCACTGGTGTGTGTAGTTACTTTATCTTGTTCTTTAATTCTTTAATTTTTTGTTTTTTTCTGCTTTTGCGTGCAGAATTAAATTTATTTTAATTTTTTCTCACACACCGACCCGGGAATCTCACCCATTACCTTCCATTTCACAGCCGCAATCTACTGCAAGACCAATGAAGAGGAAAATATCTGATATCCATCAGATCATCTACGACAACCCAATCATGTTCTTATAAGAACTAACGAAGCGGGAAAACACGTGTCGGTGATTAGAAGACTAATTGAAACTTCTAAGAAAACATGGCGACTTGCTATTAAAAGATAATGTAGACCTTTATTTCATACTTCATTAACCCATGTATGTAAGGATCGTTAATTAGTTTTTGTTTGTGTTAACTACATTTTACGATAATTAGTATTATAACTTGGTATGGATACGATTTCCACCCGCCCGAGTATATCTCTCCCCTTTTAATCCCTATTTTTCTCTGCTTTAAAGCGGGCAGTGCGTCCATGATTCTGGACGGTGAAGATAACGATTAAGACGATTACGTCGTGTGACTTACTTCTTTGTTTGCTGGAAGATTGCTATCATGGTAATAAATATGAAATGCGTATGTTGTTGTTGGAAATAGCCGCATAAACTACTAAATTGATGATTGCTAAACAAATAGACTAAGTTCAGTACCGGCTTTAGGGAGGGCGCCGAGATTTTAGACGGCGCCACAAGCTTTATCTAGACCGTCAACTTTAGCTTTCAAAAAAAAGGTCACCAGAAAATTTTGCCCGCGTGCCAGAATAGCTAAAGCCGACCCTCAAGTCTTCGACTAACACAAAGATAACTTTTTACTAAGTACAAGGTCTGTTATTCCGAAGCCAGCAGGTACATAGTAAACCATAAATGACATGATCAATAAGATAAAACATCCAGTGGGAACGTAATCGCGTGATCACAACTCTATCTGCCATAAATCTACCTAATGGCCATGATGATTGCCCGTCGAAAGATTTATGTGAGCATTGTTAACAAGCGTGAAAACTGCTGCTACTGATTGAGCTACTTCATCTGGTGCACTTCAGTGACCATGGGCAGTAAACGGTTACTGATAGTGACCTCCTTAATCTATTGGCAGCGTATATGGGCTGTGAATTGGGAGGCCCCGGGTTCCATTCCCAGTGATAATTTGTGTGGGTATTTCTAAGATGATTTGTCTGGTTCAATACTTTTTGGGTTAAAAATTTGCTGGGTATTAATTTCCCGGAGAGGTAATCGTGCACTGGTCATAAAAAATATGCCAAATCCATTCTACAACATGCCTAAAAAAGTGTATTCCGCCGACCGATACGACTGCGACCTGCGTTATAGGCTGCTAGAAAAAAAATAGGGTGCAATGTCTTGTTTTGGGATTGCGAACACAACGCCGCGCCGCACCGTACCAAAAAGACCAGGTCAGTGTCTCATTAGGACGAATCGCGTCTCAAGATATGCGGGCTGCAGTGTGCAGAATAATTGTGTTAAATTTTTATGTCGATAATAAAATCACAAAAGGTTTCACATCGCTAATAGATTATAATTCACAACATAGTAGTTTGGTTTCCTATATGGTCACGTGGTACACACGGGCGGCGACACGTGTCAAGACACGTATTGGTATGTGTGAAGCGCGGCCATCGACAAATAAGCAATATACGCGCCTCGGACTGTTAATATAAAGCACAACTACTGCAGGGCTGTCTACAATATCCTGAGCTTATTATAGTGGATTTTTAGCAATAGAAAAAAACCAGCCTGCTTAGTCTAGCCACGTATATGGTTTGTGGTCGAGAGGTTGTGGATTCAAATTCCAAATAGTTTTGTATGTTATTTTATAAATCAATTTGCTCCATTGTACCAAAGTTTTAATTTCAAATTGTGGAAAACCATGGATAAATTCATATTATTTCATGTTACTTGTAAAATTCAATGTAAAAACAGTAAAAGTTTTCCAAATGCATAATTTTACACTCAAAAATTTACAATAATTTCACACGTGTTAAATATAACGTTAGGCAGCCCTGTGCAAGCAGAGCGCGCACGTCTTGGCATTTACTTCCTAAACGGCGGACAGGAAGCGTTCGCCGGACGGGCGACGAAAGCTCTCGCAAGCTTTATTGTGTCGGTAATTTGATTCACAGTTACGCCTATTGGACCAAAATGGGCAAATGGGAAATTCCAACATATATTGTTCCAATCATGGCGTTCGAGCTTTTGTTTGCGACTCCTTTAGGCTAAAGTTAGCTATAATTCGACCACCGTGGTATATCTAATAGGCCTAGTGAGAAATGAAAGTTTCATTTCATTTAATTTAATTTCAAAGTGATGACTTCTGAACTATTCAGTGAATAATTTTCTGAACTGTAATTTTCGGTGAATATTAGGAAGTTAAAACTGATTTTGAAAAGATCAGCCCTAGGGATTTCTTGCCCGTTCTTCTCTGATGGAAACTGATTTCCGAACGGGTGATAGAGTAAAAATTTACTGAATGTAAGTAATGTGCAACATTTTATGGGTTCGAATAAATTATTTCATTTCATTGAACTAGAATGTAGATTTGAAAGATATTTCGCTTTAATGTACCCTAAAACAATGTACCCAATGGTGCAAAATCGATATTTTTGAACAGAAATTCGATACATTCGGCACAGAACAGAACGATAAAGCGATCCTTACATTCTGTTCTGTGCGGATCACATTCCGGAGAAGAATTGCACACCCAGTAGCTACAATAGAAAAGCATAGCTCGGGGGACTCGAGAGTAGCAACATCTTAATGGATATACTTAGATTACACTATACTTAAAATCATAATAACATAAACAATGTAGTTACTTCGCAGTGTTATGTTAAAAAAGAACCCCCATATGCAAAGTTGACTCTCCAATAAACAAGGGACACCAATTACAAAAAACATATTTTAGCTACTAAAAGTGCCGCTTTACGAAAAACACAAGACATCCCTAAAATGCAGTAAAACGTAATTTCTCATGTTCAGTGGATAATTTAACTAACTATAATTTGTTTACAGTTCGCTTCCCTGCTCCCGCGGGAGATCGTCTCTGGACAACGTCGTTAAAAATCTATAAAATCTAAACTACTAAAATATCTTTTAACTATGTACGGAAAAATAGAATGTTACCACTTTAGTAGCGATGTTTAAGGTGAACGTCACTGTTAGTGGACACTTTCTTTTCTATTTTGCTCGATCTTGCACGCAGCTTAGTTCTCATTTGAATTTGGGGTTTGCTAGTAATAAAAACGAGAGAAGCGAATGTAATGTTATAATGTTGATTGTCTGTGAAAATCGCACATAAATTTGAGTTCGTAAATCCCTGCATTACATTCTGGATCATAATAACATGTTAACTGATTATGTCTCATATAGCCCCAGAATTTACACCGGCTATAGATCTAAAAATCCTCAAATCTATTCTAAAATCTGATAACTACCAAACCCATTATACTGTAATACCCTTCTCCCTTAAAGTATACACAGGCGTCAACCCAGGAAACAGTTCCAGACAAATTTATATTTCTATTTAAAACAAGTACCCAGTACATGTACCTCATAAAGAATTTTATGATATAACAAAAACAAAAGGACATAAAGTTATATGAATTTATGTTCTTCCGGAAAAGCTTATTGAAATATTAATTTTACTGTCAAAGGTAGGAACATCAAAAAGAAGTAAAAATGAATTTAGAAATGGTGCAGAGTGGATGATAGAATTAAAATAATATGTCATACATTTTCATAAAGTGACCAATGCATTGTTAAAATAATTATATACTTTACATCAAAATAAAAATGCAAACTTCAGAGTACAGACACAAGTTAGAAACAATGTCACAAGAAAAAAAGTAGTAATAATGGTTAAAATTAAAAAAATTAAATTGCAAATACCTGCTGAGTGATACAAATATCGGAAGAGTCGCCATATTGAAATATCTGCGAAAAAAGTATTTTAGGAAGTAAATAAGAGTAACAGACACATTTAAAATAAATAAGGAAACACGACCAAGGCTTCGGCCCTTGCCGATTTATGCTGACCGGACGCCGTATCTATGGCCGGGGCATAGACAATAGAACGATTCGATAAGCGTGTTATCTTTTGTTCCGACTCAGATATCACAATGGATTGTTTTTAGGCTTGTAAAAAATACGACCCTTAAATAGTGTTTCAATATATTTTGGGCGCATGGGAACAAATGTTGCGAATAGGATTTTTGAGGAATTTACACTTTGTTTTAAACTTTTGCAGTTCCTTCCGTTTTACGCAAAAAACACTAAATTTCGTTTATTATAGTTCGGACAAATTAAGCTGGCCGGTATGACAATTCAATTTTTTTCCCGAAGCGATAACTCTGTGAGAACGTCTACCCAAAAAATTCAAAACCATGTCATGTCATACCGGCCATATTAGTTTGTCCCTACTATAGGCTGTCAACTTTTGAAACAATGTAACGTAACTTGGGTTGCTTCGAACCAATATGTCGCATAAAAAAATCTAATTATATATTATTGTCTAAGCTACAAATAGTCTAATTACGGCCGTTGATGTGCTAGGAGTAAGTTTAGTAGGTTAAGCAAGTATAATTTATAATTCCAGACAAGTCGGAAATTTCAATTATCCGACCTATGATTTAATCCTATATAGGTTTCAATAACATACAATGCTTTTTCATTTATAATAAAAATTGTAGCAGTCAAAAACAAATATATTGTTTTGTAGCATACATCCAACTACATAAAATTGGACACCTCTTAGATATTTCATAATTCACAGAAACTAATTATAGTTTGCAAACTTTAAATTTGTCATAAAACTTACTAATAAGCTAAGATAGATAAATTTATCAAGAAAATGGATTTTACGAAAACCTCCAATAAAAATGTTGAAATGGGAACAATAATGAATTGTATAAAAATCTTGTATTTATTTCAAACTAGACTTCTGCTCGCGGCTCCGCCCGCGTGAAAAAGTTTTTCCGGGATAAAAATATTTTCCCGCGATAAAAAGTAGCCTATAGCACTCAGGAGTAATGTAGCTTCCTAATAATGAAAGAATTTTCGAAATCGGTCCAGTAGTTTTTGAGTTTGTCCATTACAAACAAACAAACAATCAAATGTTTCCTCTTTATTATTAGTATAGAAATCACATAATATTATCTTTCCACGCTACAAGTTTTTAAGCGGATTGAGCCGCGGGAAGAGCTAGTTCTAGATAAGCGGTATATGAAAGTCATTATTTTCAATTCTTTGTCTTGCCACACCCATACCACTTTAGGAGTCTATTAGTCCAAACCTCTAGGGGAGGCTGTTTATTCTGTTAAAATGAAAGGGGCGGTGACTGAGGGCGTCGGAGGGTAGTCGAAAATCGATATAAATCGCATATCGAGGGTGCGGATATCTGCACAGTACTTAATTTGATTAGACCAACCCTAGGATGAGTCAGCGAAGACATTTTCGATAAACTTTGCATTTTATTGCGATGCCACTCGATAACAAACAAGTTGGTATCTAATGTCCGTTTCCGCGGGCCGTTTAACTTATGTATTTTATTGCTAGTTTATTAAGAGACTAGATGGGAATTTAGGTGTGGCCAAACTGATAATATCTAGAATAAAGGATAAGTTACAAATGCCGAAAATCGATGACGAAATTAATAATTATATGAAAGTGATATTAGGATTGTCTAATGTGGAAGTCTGTCTACCCCGGTCAGATACAGGCGTAATGTGAAATGTTAGCACAAATATCGAGGGATCGTGGTTCTAGCGAATTCCGACCCGCTTATTTTTTTTAATATTAATCGTAGCAAATTGATTACCTAACTTCAATACATAATAGCATTATCTACCATAAAACTACTTCTATCTAGAAATAAACCAACAAATAGGAGCGTGCTAACAGCAACATGCTTAATCATAATAATATCTGTTTTAATTTACATATTAAAACTTTTATCACTACGTGAGGGACTCCAAATCTGCTACTAGTAATTACAATTTAAATATCCAGCCATTAATTATTCATGCAGTGTGTCAATTGTTAGTTTCTAATCATATGAATTATTATTCTGTAGTTTACCTTTATTAACATTGATCAGGCAATGGTGCGTTTACCCTCACTAGCTCGGTTTAAACATGTGTGCGTAAAAAACAAGCATGCAGTTGTCAGAAGTTTCAACTAACATGAATAACCTTTTTATAGTAAATAATTCAGTCTTTATTGGAACATAATTAATAATTTAAAAAAGACAAGAATATTTGATAAATCTTATTATTTGATAAAATTATATTTTGATATTCCAACTAAAACAAAAAAATTGTTTACTTAGTGCCATCTTCCAATAAACTAAAATGTGTGTATTGTAGAATGGTATAATATTATGTCTAGGTAATTAAAATATTATTAGCTAAAGATTTAGGTAAATTATATAAAAACACGAAATTTTATATACAAATCTACATATTTATGCTAGTAGATAGGTATATTACAATGTAAACAATACAACTTTTGTATAGAAAGCTTTGGTACCTACCCAAAATAATGATAAACAACACAATTTCACGACATTTTATAATCCAAAAGTTTTGTAAGCTTTGAGTAAAACAACATTTTTTATAATAGTCTACACAAAGTAAAGTTTTGATAAGTTAGAACGCGTAATCGTATTTTTTATTCCAACCCGCCATCAAAACACACATTCAAAAACAAATTATTTCGAATTTCGAGCGCGGCAAAGGCGATCACGTCACGCGGCCGCTCCTCCCGTCACTCATTTATCTATGGACAAAAATGGCGACTTACGGACAGTTTATTTTTAATGGAACTCTTTGCATGGGGTTGCGACTATAATTTGGGGCAACAAGTGGGTGAAATTATCAGATCCGCGCATGCGTGGTGGTCGCGCCGTGTAAGTACGCAAATAAGCTGGTATTTGTTCGGAAATAGCTATATCGCGTGGGGTAGTTATTTATGTGTTAAGAATGTATGAATGAAAAGCGGCGGATAATTGTATAGTTTCATTTACCTACATTTGTGAGCGTTTCCAAACCAATTAAATAAACGGATGCCAATATTAGTGGCATTATACTGGTAATTAGAATCTTCGGACAAAAAATAGGCAGGATGATTTTACCAGCGATCATTGCGAGGTGTTTACAATATGTTCGATAAATTATATTTCGCGAAACTTTATGAACTGTCTAGGCATTGCTCGCGGTTTCGCCCGCGTTAAAGCTTTTCCTGATATAAAAGTCCCCTCTGTAGAGATCCATAGCGCAAAGGGTAAGACGCCAGCGCTATCTATTTAAAAAATGAGTTAAAAAAATCTATAATTTCGTACAAAAGCTTCCAGGATAAAAAGCAGCCTAGATGTGTTAATCCGGAACATGGTCTATATGTGTTCCAAACATTCATATGAGATATCCGTTCATCAGTTTCTGAGTTTACTTCTAAATAATATACAATATAAATATCCGAGCTGAAATATCCAAACATTGTCACAAACTTCCGCATCTATATTATATTAGTGAAGTAAATTAAGATAACAAGTAAGATATAATACTATTACTCTTTGTCAAGAAGTTGGTATAGAGCTGTTACCCGATTTCTTACGAATAAGACATTTTATGTAGTCAGGTAGTCCTTATCCGGTCATCAGCTCGTCATGAGTTTTATTAAAGTCAAAGAGTTCTAAGATTATATAGAGGACATTGGGAAAATTGTCATACAAAAATTTGAGCCTGTTCGTCAGTAACTCAATCTACCGTAAAATAACAAAATACCCATGTAAAATTCATTAGAACATACTTTGAAATGGTCGCAATGCGTATATTGGCATATATCCTTCCAAAATATTGTTTTCTTTACAAAATTTAAGCATACCGAGACGTCGAGACGTATTGTTACACGTAGATGTTAGATAAGACAGCGACTTATTACCAATAGGTAATAACTTTTGGACGAAAAATTTCGTCCTGATGTCCGGTCTATAACTACTGTCTTTGATTAAAGTAGACTTATGTACGGTCTATATTAGCAAGAAAATATACAAGCTTTTTAGGGACAACTTAGGTAGTTATAGTTACCAGTGTTATTTCAACTGATCCAAATAGAATTAAATATTGAATAAAATGCAACATAACATGATGTAGATAACTGTAATAAATGGATAAATATACCATAACACAAGAATATCTCAATCTGTATGTCGCTTTCAAGTTCTCGCCGAAATTAATTATCCATAGTTACATAGTGTCAATCCGAGAGAAATACGCTAAAACCAAAACCACGATTACAAAGTGGCTCTTACATTGCAGTAATGAATAGACATTATCTTCATACAATTAAATCAAAGAAATAGTTCATCGACATTGTTCATGCCACTGGAAATAAAAAGTCCACACAGTATCCGAAGACACGAGGCTTGTGGCAGGTCGTCAGGAAGCACGCTCGGCGGAGCGTGGCGCACATTATGGATCTTATATCTCGCCCTGCTAGGTAATCCAATTTATTTCTTTAGAAAGGTCTAGAGAATTATTTAATAAAGTATTATTTATAAATTCATACTTGTAGAGTGTAAGAGGTACCTAAGCTTTAACATTATCTGGTATTGTACCTACGTGTGTTTTTATTTTATCATTGTCTCGTGGGCCTACACTTTTTTCGTGGTTATCTAAGTCTATTCTAAAGCGATAAGTTCTGCCGCACAAACCCTTGTACAGTTTGTCAAGCAAATTTATGCGATTAAGTAGATGGCCAAGCCTCGTTTATTAGCGGCACTATTTATGGGCTGTGAAATGCAAGGTCCAAGGACCGTTTTCCAGGTTGGACAGCATTTTATTATGGATTTATCTAACACGATTTAACCGTGACTGATCAATTGAAAAAGAAACTAAAAAATCTTATCCGCAACATGCGTGAAAACCATTAAAAAGTAAATAGTTAGCCAGCATATATTGCTTTTAAATTCTAATGTAATACGAAAAGCTGAACAAAATACCAATACTGATTTGCCTTCAAACACTTATAGTAAACGTGCTGTAATAAAAACAGACAGGTTAAGTTCAAACACCTATGACCTAGGCACGAGCTACGCAAAAACTAACCCCTGTTATATCAGTAAGCACCACGCGAATGCCGTCGTTTTTGCTCGCATAATTAAGGAAAGTTGCAAGCGGAACGGCAATCCGATGCTTGCACCATGAGTATTCTAGAAATTAATTACTTTAGTATTTTACATACGGTACGCTCGTCTCGTCATTCAATGCAATAATAAAAAGAAAATATTCTCCTAACCAAAGCATTTTATTGAACTGTTTAACAGTCTTCTTACTACTCTAGATCCACCAACTGTAATTCTATATTTACCGAGCGTATATCCCCATATCATAATAGGCCTATAAATCAAAATTAGAAATGATATAAATATATAACAGCACTATTATACAAAACTATTTATTTATCAAATTAAATGAATTTCGAAATATATGAATCACAAATTTCCATCCCCTATCACCACTCGATACAAACGTCCATGTGCTCTTTGCATTCCCGTTCCTTGCAAATGCACAACTCGTCTTTATCCCTGGTTCTAAAGAAGTTCTCGGGGGGATCTGTAATATAAAAACATTCATGGAATAACTGAATGCCTAAAATTATATACTGCACGATGTGTTAACCCTGACATAAAAATTGCAGTCGATCTTGTCTTGCATGAAGTGTTTTTTTGAGGAAAGAACAGCTTCTTTAAAGGTCTCAGATATAATGTTTATGTACATATTATGTTTACCTGCCTCGGTGGCGTAGTTCCATTATGATACGACTGCAATCCTGAGATCTCAGATTCGATTCCGGGGTCGAGCAAACTGATACTGGGTTTAAAAGTCAGTTCAGCCCGGAGTCTGAAATTTGTGCCCGATATAGCGATAGGCTCGCCCCCTGTCACATTATGGGACGGTATATGCACGGCGAAAAGTGGGTGCACTAGTGGCGCCTCTGCCTACCCCTTCGGGGATAAAAGGCGTGAGTGTGTGTAGATATTATGTTGAAATTAGGTATACTGTGATAGTCAATAGGGCACTTTTGCGTTCATTCTTAAGATATTCGTGTAGGTAATATTAAAGGGAAAAAGAAGTCATTCAGTAGACGAATGCGATATAATAGATGTATTAAAATTAATGAATCCCCATTATTCAACAACTTTTTTACCCAAACTCACCTACAGTCAAATCGTCATCATAATACAACATGATCGCCGGAATGTGGATATTTTCTGGTAATCCTACTTCGCTGAATAGATCCCTCTCGTCCGGGATGCCATTGGAAGCCAGGGTCTTGTTTAAACGTAGGGGTTTACCCAGGTACCTCCAGGTGTAAGACATCATGTGAGTGTTGTGGGGTAAGTAGCGCATCATGATCTGGTAGATCGTTTCCTCTGAACATACTTCGAGTGTTATTGTAGAACCTGTAATATCAGTGCCTTGTTTCTATCACGCAGTGTCGTACCTACTTTGCATAACTTTGGAAATTAAAGTTTCTCGTTGGTGTATTTTACGGATAGTCGCGGTGCTCAATGTTCAATACGCGAGCTCCTAGATCTTTTATTTTTATTTTACACGTCTTCTGGCAAACTTGGGCGTTGTGGTAAAGCAGTGCGAAGGTGGTTCTAAACTCTAATCTAGGAGCATACATTAGAGAGTGACTTTATATTTGGTCGGCTTATACATTAATGAGACAAATACCGTTTATCTGCAAGGGGTCAAATCGGCCCTTATTCTAACAACTAAGGAAGATTCACAAGATACCTGTCAAAGAGTTAGTGATTCGTATCGGCCGCGTCCTCGCCGTGACCTTCCCCACCACGCGGCTCTCGTCCAGCCACCAGGGCTTGGAGATCGGCCGCCAGCGGGTGGAAGGCACAACCCCCTGCCGCGCGGGATGGCCGTGCAAGTGGTACGTAGTGGTAGTACCCACTGTGGGATGCGTATACCGCACCCACTCGTCTCCTTCGAACCAGTGGCTTAGGTCTTTGCCGGCGTAGGCGACGATCGTCATAGCTAGCTGTAGTATTAGTTTGAAATTGTAAAAGCACGTTTTAAAAGTGCGTAGGTACTTTTTGTAATCATTCAGTATTTAAATAATAGGTATCTAGTCCACGTACTGAACATTTACAAATGTGTAAATGTTTCAGTAAAAAATTACATCTGATTTATCCAGTAATGTATAACAAAATATATGGAATAAATAAAAATCTTCACCACTAAACTACATTTAACATTATAATAATATCAGCCCTTATATACTGTCCCACTGCTGGGCACGGGCCATATCTATGACTGAGAGAGTTTAAGCCTTAGTCCACCACGCTGGTTGACTGCGGGTTGGCAGACTTCACATAGGTATATTACTTTCTAGTATATATTTGCTTCTTACTCTTTTCCCATCGCAGTAAACGAACCCCCGTTTGAAACAAGGGCAGTACTCGACGCAGTCATCTCCGCAGTACCAGCTCTTGACCTGGCACGAGCAGCTCTTCTTGCAATGGCAGAGTCTAAACTGCTCCTCTAGCCACGAGGTAAGATCCAGGACCTTGCCGTTAAGAGACACCCAGCAGTCTGAAGCGGTGTTGTGTATCGCCACCTCAGCGGGCGTGTACCACTCTTGTTTTGTGAATTTCATGTTTTAAATCATCAATTGGATTATAAAATATTTTGATTTTGAATAACGGTTTTTAGTTTTTGACAGATCTCATGTCAAAATGACAACTTATTTTTAACTTTTTGTAATTATTTTGGTATAGGTATGCAAAGGTATAATATTATAACTTTGGCTCTTTAGCGAAGGCAGCAACCATATAGCCTCGGCGAAGCGGTGGTGGCTATAAACGAGCATATTTGGTGGTAGGTCTCTCATATGTAAGAGTCCGTATGTGTGGGTACCACCGCAATGTCTATTTCTACCACCAAGCAGCAGTGTGCATGCACTGTTGTGTTTCGGTTTGAAGGACATTGCAGCCAGTGTAACTACTGGACATAATGAGACTTAACATCTTATGTCTCAGGATGACGAGCGCAGTGTAATGCCACACAGTACTTTGTAACTCAAGGTGCTATATGGTTTTACTACTGTTTATGGGCGGTCGTATCGCTTACCATCAGGCAAACAGCATGCTCGTCTCGTCATTCAATGTCATAAAAAAAAATATTTTATTGTACTACGGAAAGTTGTTATCAAGGTTATGGTTACCCCTTAGGCACTAAGTAACCCACCTACTCGTACCTATGCCTAGATCTTGATCTGTTTGCAACTTCGCTATGTCTACTACACAATAGTACTTCCCTATACTGGTATAAAAAGGTGCAATAAAACAAACATTGCGATTAATAAATATATTAAAGAATATTCACATTCAATAATACGAGATGTCGATAGTTTCATACGATACACAAGTTACACACATACATCATACAGTTGCCGGTAACAAAACTCGTTTAGGACAACTAAAATATTGTGAAGATACATTTCGGCCGCTCTGTTGTGGCTTGAAGTTAGTCACATACGATGATAAAGGATTGTTTCTATTATAAGGAGGGGCATAGCTAGACTTATTTGCTGGTGGTAGGATATGTTATGCACTCGTGTTGGAATTTAAATTTTTATTACCTGGAATTTTAATTTTTATTACATATTTTGCGAGTATATAAATGAACTGCTCTAAACATAAGTAAACAAATACTGAATTGTATATATTTTTTTCGCTACATAATGCATTGTATTTTATACCTTGAACTGATTTTGAAAAGAGCAACACTAGAGTTTCTTGCCCGTTCTTCTCTAGTGAGAACTGCTTTCCGAACTGGTGGTAGAGTTAATATTGACGGAATCTAAATAATGTATAACATTTTATGGGTTCGAATAAATTATTTCATTTCATATCTCGTATCCGCCCGGATAACTACCACCGTACAAGGTGTTAAATCCCGCCATGGTGGCCCACGTCAGTGTGCCGCGTTCCGAGATCAGTCTGTGTATATCCGATTCAAACAGGCCGGCATAATTGTATCGACTGGTGAGGAATAATTATAATCATCTCTCGTTAGTCGGCACTTCTGGATCTCAATTCACTTACCATCAGGTGCAGTAGAGTCGCTTTGTCGAGACAAGATAATAAAAAAAAACAAAAGGTATCGCCGTATCAATAATAAGGGGCCCCCGAACTTTAAGGGCACCGTATGCTAATCTTAAGGTGGGAGGGTCTTAAGCAAGCACTTAGATGGCAAAACTGAGGGCAGTAGTAGGGTCCCTGACAAATTTTGATACAGGGCCCTCTAGTGCAAGCTAAACAGCTGGTTAGCGGTAGCGGGCGTCAGCTGATGTAAAGAGCGGGTCTTGTGCCTAACTTCAAACCTTACGGGACTGAGTGCCCATGCTTCATACAGAACACCCAAACTTCGACGGATTAAAAAAATATATTTCTAATCACAATAAGGTTAAAAATATTTAAGCATGATACTCTTACCCAACTTGAATGAACAGAAGACAGAAGCAAAGCGCTTGCTAAAAGTAAAAACGAATACATTAATATATATAAAAATAAATCTATATTACCACATATTAAACTACAATCAATACAAAGGGTTTAGCATATTTTAACAACTGTAAGACGAGACAAGCAGTCACTCGACTAATAATAATTATTTATATTATTGTGTTTATGTAACCATAACCAGTAGCAAATTCAGTCAGTATTTATACAACGTAGATTATTTTTTGTATGTTAAACGGAAAATATTACAAAGGAAATCATTTTATGAAAGCAGTAATCAAATGTTATTAAAAATTTGCCAGCATTCATCAAAGCATAGACCAATTATTGCTAATCGCAAGAGTAGGCGCGTACTTTAGTTATCTCGCTATCTCTTTTACGCTCGCACTGCATTGCCCAGTGACGTCACAATTGAGGTATTGTATATATTTCAGTAATTGGACGTTTGCGTTTTCTATCAAATTAAAAAAATCTAACTTATTTATTTTTAAACGGATTTTGATAATTCTTTGTGTACTAGATTTTTGATTATTTGTGTACTATAATTATAAGCGAGGCAATAACCTTATTGAAGAGCACCACACTGCGCTATGATCTGAGACATTATATGTGTATTCTAGCTCTTCAGACACTGGTCTAAACATATATAGCCCCAAACCCCAGTTTAGACATCAAGTCGGTAGCGACCATGATATTATAAGTATAGATACAGATAATAATATTAAAGATTTAATATATAGCATACAATATTTTCATTTGATAATAAGTATCTACAGTGATAATTAATCCATTCAATACCATTCTACCATAAAAAAAATACAAAACATAGGCAGTGTACATTGAATTAAACAAAAAACACTATGAAGCAATATTTCAGATTTGCTTTTGCATCCTCACTACCTTACAGCCTAAAGAGTAGATTTTAATATTTTTTTATGATTAAAAAATAATAGTGTTACTTTTAAAATTAAAAATATTCAAAACTAATTTTATTAACAGAGAAAATGCAGAAATAGACTGATCACTATTGGAGCAGAACTGCCCTACCTATATAACCTGTATATTTTATACACACTCTAGTACACCTAAAAAATCCAATTTCTTTACTAACAATCAAAGCTGGGTTATCACTTGACCACTTTAAATAATTTGTATCACAACAAACTATAATTCACTATCCGCCGATCCCGATCCCAATGTTAATCGTAATCCGATCCAGAAAATAAACCAATCGAAATGAGTCATTTATAAGCATGTCTAAAAATCTTTATTCTGAACTAGGCGTTGCTCGCGGCTTCCCCTTTGAAAGCCTTTCCGGCTACAAAAGTCCCTAAATCTAGCCATGTATAGTGCCATCTGTACGACGCCAGTGTCATCTTTTTAAAATACCCCATTATTTCCCATGGGAGCAAATTACTGGGATACAAAGTAGCCTATGTGTTAATCCAAGACATAGTCTACCTGTGTGCCAAATTTCATCCAAATCCGTTCAGCTGTTTCTGGATTTACTTCTAATACACATCCAAACATTTTCACAAACTTTCGCATTTATTATAATACTAGCTTTTGCCCGCGGCTCCGCCCGCGTGAATGAGTTTTCCCGGGATAAAAATCCCGCTTTATATTTTCCCGGGATAAAAAGTAGCCTAAATTACTCCTTATTACATCAGCTACCTGCCAATAAAAGTCCCGTCAAAATCGGTCCAGCCATTTCAGAGATTAGCCGGAACAAACAGACAAAAATTTTAAAAATGTTATTTTGGTGCATGTACCGTATATATATTCATATACATGTAGTAAAAAACGGTTATTTCAATATTACAGACACTCCAATTTTATTTATATGTAGTATATATGTATAGATTAGTAAGAAATAAGATAAGATGGTCCAATTCGGCGACCGATCGAAAAAGAGCGATTAGGATCGTTTATTGAAATCAGCGGTCTCAGCTAATTATATGATTTTTTTTTCCGGGATAAATGACCCGCTTTATACTTTTCCGTGATAAAAAGTTGCCATGTCCTTTCCGTGATCTCAAACTATCTCCAATAAATGACGAAACAAGCATGCCGTTCGCCTGATGGTAAGCGATATGACTACCCATAAACAGTAGCAACACCATCCAGCACCTTGAGTTATAAAGTACTGTGTGGCATTCCACTGCGCTCGTCATCCTGAGACATAAGATGTTAAGTCTCATTATGTCCAGTAGTTACACTGGCTACAATGTCCTTCAAACAAAAACATAACAGTGCATGCACACTGCTGCTTGGCGGTAGAAATACATTGTGGTGGTACCCATCTAGAAGGACTCTTACATATGAGAGACCTACCAGAAATTACTTCGTCCAAACAAATATACAACTACTTCTTTATAATATTAGTGTAGATAATAAAACAGACGATTTTTTTATCATAGTTTGTTACGATCATTAAATTTAACAAACAGTTTGAACAACCCATGGATACTATAATTACACCTTTTACATGAAATATCAAAGTCCAAGATGTATTATCGTTTTCATACATCACTTCACAGTGTTTTTTAACACTGAAACATTTGAGATTGTTTGACTGCCATATTTGGAGAAATGAAAGTCAAAGGTTGACAAATAGTACATTCTCATGAATAATACTTTCATTTTAAGGCCTCCAATAGTTCCTTTTTAGTCAATTACTGTGAAATTCTTTCAATTATCTAATTAAAAAAGGGGTACATATTTGACACAATTATTTTTTTTCTCCAAATATGTCGCACGTTGAGGAATGATGATTGATGAAAACGACACAATTCAAAAAAAATCGAAAATTGAGTTGTCGTCATAAAATTATTACTTAAAACGAAATTTACAATACAACAATAGTTCAAACACCGCCATATTCAAGCAGGAAAAGGACAAAACTATTATATCGGTGCCTTTTAAATTATATTATCATAAAAAGGGACCAGTTTTAAGTCATTTTATAACGATAACTCAATTTTCGAATATTTTGAATTGTGTCGTTTTCGTTCTAAAGGTGCGATGTGTCTGGTTAGAGTAAATTTTGTATAATGAAACTAACACGACCTAATATCAATACAATTGCGTGATACAATATATCTTTAATAATTATATGTACAGCAGTACAGCGTAGGCTAAAAACTAATATCTGTTTCACACATGGGCAGTATGTTAGACAATGTTAAGTCTTTCAAAGAGACAAAAGTGGTTTTCTTCAAACCATGTAGTAAATTCTACTAAAACAATAATTTACTGTATATATAATATACATTTATATTCTATTATTGCCTCGGAAATTGATGTTATATTTATTCAATCATAGCCTTCACTGACTTTCCCCATGTGAAACAGACGACACAAATGACATCCATATTCATTTAGAACCCATATCGATTTTAACATATTTTAATGGAACCTCAATTTGTTTATGAATATTAAAACTTCAATTAAGATATTCATTAAAATAGCATGTAAACAGCATGATAAAAGAAATTTCATTTTAATTTGAAATGGTTCAGTATGCAGGTGATTTTAATTTGAATTTTAATAAAGACTATAAAAACTCATTTTGGAAATATAAAGGATTGCACAAGTAACCTTTCGTAGTATGTAAATTTTACTTCCAAATTGCATCAAAATCTGTCCCACATACTGTACCCCTAAAATAGATTCAAATATTCAAATTCTTCAATGACTTGATGAGCCTCCGCAATCGTTTCTGCTTGTTGGGTGCGTAGCGCGGAAGTGAGTCATTTGTGTCCTCCAGCCTACTGTACCTTAGGAACTATGCCTGCAAGTGTCATGAGGTTGGTGTGTGGGGCACCTGGGAGAGATGCTTCACAATGTCTACCCAGTCCCAACCGCGAGGCTTCTCCCCCCCACGACCCACTTCTGCCTTGTCCCACGCCCGACGCTTCTGCGCTTTCGTTAGTTGCTCTTTCTTCTCAGGTTTCTTTGTTTCCATCTGGAAGCGGAATTTGATGTTAAATTAAATAGTATTGATTAGTCTCATTACATTCCTAATATCACACATACTTTAGGACAACGCAAAGGAAGGCAAAAAAATTGTCCTTAAAAAATTGGCATTATTAAAACTTATTCCTCCGGGGTCTCATACATAAAAGATCAGCAAAGCACTTGTCTTTTTTCTGATAATGATGGTAGAATGTTCAAGGGTTTCAGCAATCTCTTTATTTATTTAAGATATAGAAGACTTACAGCTAAATAAACCTTAATAGCACTAGGATGGTTGACTGAAAGCCAATAACAAGCCTTCACTTATAGAAATTTACAAATTACACACTCTTACAAATTACAATACACTTGTCCTATATACTAATTAACTGGCCCTCTATAAAAAAAGTCACCTGTTCATCAATAATGATCTTCTCAACTTTTGCCGTTACCACAGCCTCCTCAGTCTGTTCTGCCAATATTTCCACCACCCTCTCCTTCAGACACTCAAACAGAGTGTATGTCATTGCACAACCCATCCATTGGTCTGCTTCTGTGTTCACTATAGACAAGATCTTCTCTTTCACTGATGGTAATCTACAAATAGAAATGTTTAATAGAGCCAGAAATCTTTTTAAATAGTTCCGGTTCAAACAGACTGGTCTATTTTGACTGGTGAAGGACAAACTATACCATACCATACCAGCCCTGTATTATATACTGCCCACTGCTGAGCACGGGCCTCCGCTACAACTGAGAGGGTTAAGGCCTTAGTCCACCACGCTGGCCTAGTGCGGGTTGGCAGACTTCACATACCTTCGAAATTCAGGGAACTTTTCAGGTATGCAGGTTTCCTCACGATGTTTTCCTTCACCGTTAAAGCGAGCGATAATTCACAAAGAATACACACATAACTTTTTTAAAAAAAGTCAGAGGTGTGAGCCCTTGTCTTTTGAACCTGCAGACATTCGTCTCAGCAGTGCGTTCCACTCCCAACTAGGCTATCGCCGCTTATCGGTGATCTAAAGGTAATAATTTAAATTGGATGACCTATTTATTTTCATTCCACTCATTTGCCATGAGTGTAAGTGTAAGCAATACATTAATCTCTTTGTTTATCCAGTTAACAGAATTTGGTGAAATATATTTATAAAAAATTAAATATAGGATATTTTTACTCACAAATTTTGATTATAAAATATTTCTAAGTTGAGTTTGGGCTTGTCTGTTGGATAGGTGGGGCCCCATAAGATCTCCAGGATGAATGATTTGTCTCCATCTGCATACTATAATAAATAGAAAGACATGTTAATAAAGCATGAACCATAACAAATCTATAAAACCAAAAATGGGGTTTTTGCCTCTTTATTTTCTTTAGGATTATTATATATCGTTCTTGAGTTTATTCATTACAAATATATAAAAATATCAATCTTTCCTCTTCATAATATTAGTATAGATATATACTGCATAATACAGACCACAACAGATTCCAGTACCAGAGTTATTGGAACCAACCACTATGGTGGATTTTTAACATTGCAGACACTATAAGGTACATTATAAATATTACCTTATACTGATATGTGGTAGGGTCTACTTGTTTGAAATCCTCATCTCCTTCATAAATAGACTTGAGCACTTCAATTTCTTCAGCCTGCTGCTCTGCATCATCAGACATATTGAGTCCTAGAACAGAATTAATCTTGACATCATTGGAATAAATAAAACCAACACTAACATCAATTCATTTCACATTTATTGGCTAATAATAAGAATACACATAAGATTTAGGTGGGTGTGCAGGATTATTAACATGTCAATACATGTATCAATTGTACAATTACAATTTCTTAAAGATTATTAATGAAAAGCGGGGTTTACATTAGCAAGAAAACTTGCAGAAGTTATGTTGCGCAAGCTATTTTTACCATGTAAACAGTCACGGCAAGCTGACTTCTGCAACATTTTGAAGCTTGCTGAACTTCTGGCAAGTCGCATGTGTAAACACCATTTGTGCAACTTGCGCGAGAACTTGCAATTTATTCTGCGTGCAGATAAAAGTTTCAACTTGCTGAGTTAGTAGATAACGTTTTTTTTAATTTGTTCCATTCTGAAGCAGCTAAGGTCTCAAAGACTATACTGCCAAGCTATAAGTTGGTGGATTTATTTATTTTGCTAAGATCAAACACCATGCTCCCAAGTTATAAGTTTGTAGTATTACCGATATGCTTTGATTAATGCCTATTTTTGCCGCCAAGCAGTAGTATACTTGCATTATTATGTTGCTGTTTTAAGGACATTGTAGCCAACGTAATTAATGGGAGTTATAAGACTTAAACTTTTATGACTCAGGATGACGAGCGCAGTCAAATGCCATGCTGTACTTTTAAATTCATAATTCTGTTTTGTGTTGGTAATTTTAAGGCGATTATTTTGTTTACAATCATCATCGAAACAGCATTTTATTAGATTCATAAAAACTAGGCAAAAGGATTGCGTGCCTTGTCATTCATTTTTATGAAAAAAGAACATGGCAAGCAATAAATATTTTTCGAGTAATGTAAACAGCTTTGCAATAACTTGCGCAAGTTAAGTTGGTGGATCACTTGCAAGTGTTTTGCTAAAGAAATATTGCCACTAGTGTAAACGCATCTGAAAGTTATTGCGCAACATATTGCTGAGAGAACTTGCTAGTCTAAACTTAGCTAAAGAGAAAAAATAACGAGGCAATTATACATTGCGTTCATTCCTTTTAGCATAAAAGGAAAATCTAGAAGTCTAACCTCAAATCAGTCAAGATTATTATTTGAATATTTTGTAAATACAGCATGTAAAACATTATTATGTCATATTTTGCGTATGAAATATGGTGATAAGGTGTTTATTTGTAAATGGGGTACTATACTTACACTTTAGTGCCCAAGAAGCACTCTTAAATGAATTTGACAAATAAAATAAATGAATGTAGCAGTAATTCTTCGGATACCTATAAATAGTTTCCCCTCAAAATAACCTTTATCTACTCTTTATGATAGGATCAGTTAGTATTTCAGAAATCTTTAAATATAAACACTGCAAAATCTTAATATTTTTTAAGGATTTCGTCTTGACAGCTAAACAGCTGGTTGCGAGGAAGAGTGACGTCGCAAATCCATAGATGATAGAATGGAATAACAAATTCTACTAAAATTACTATTTCAGATATAAATTGTTATAATTAAAGAAATGATACCTTCATAAATCAAAATACTCCTACAAGATAATGTATTGATAATTGAATTTTCAGCTTGCCTAAGACGTATGTCAACTTGTGGTAGTTTGCGGTATTCGTATTTTATATTTCAGCAATACCTAATAAAATACAACATAAAAATGTTTTATCAATATTTTGTGCATCAAATCTCTTTGCAAATTGCTTTTTGAACTGAATGGCAAAACTTTCAACGTCAATCACAGTTCAAAAACTTGACAGCAATAAATAAATTGGTCACCCAATATTTCGCTGGAATCTTGCGAACGTGAAAATACGTTATGTTATTCAAATCTTTGAACATCACGGTGAAGTTGATCTGTTGCTGAACTGTAAATAATTGTTTGCCAAAGTTTTGTTGTTTTTTGTGACGATGAACATCCCAAAATGTGGTTGTAAGGAGAATCGTCCACCGACCGCGGGCCGGTCAGCTTGTGGGTGTTCCGGGAACACACAAAAAATGACCACCGACACGTTTAAAGTCCCAGCTGTGCCTATAACTCGTCCTTTGTGTACAAAGGGTACTGAACTTAAAGAACAACCAATGTCAACTAAAAATGAATTGAAGAAGGATGATAAGAAGAAAACCTGGTCTCTGTCAGACTTTGATTTAGGACGACCGCTTGGCAAAGGTAAATTTGGAAACGTATACTTAGCGCGAGAGAAAGAATCTCACTACGTGGTTGCCTTAAAAGTGTTGTTCAAAAGCCAGATATTGGATTCTGAAATAGAGCACCAGGTTCGTCGCGAAGTGGAAATACAGTGCCGTTTACGCCACCCGAACATACTACGAATGTATGGATACTTCCACGACGAAAAACGAATATATTTAATACTGGAATACGCCAAACACGGCGCTCTGTACAAACTGCTGAAGGAGCGCGGCCGTTTCGACGAGAAGACAGCCGCAATATACATCAGGGATTTGACGAAAGCTCTAGTATACTGCCACACTAAGAAGGTGATACATCGGGACATCAAGCCTGAGAACTTACTCATTGGACATAACTGGGAACTGAAGATAGCCGACTTTGGGTGGTCTGTACACTCACCATCTTCAAGAAGGATGACGCTGTGTGGTACGTTAGACTATTTATCCCCGGAAATGATTGAAGGAAAACCACACAGTTATGCAGTTGATATATGGAGTCTCGGAGTGCTGTGTTATGAGCTGCTGGTCGGACTGCCCCCATTTGATGCAAAAGATTCGCATCAAACATACAGGAAAATAAGATATGTTATAATCAAATATCCAGAATATATTTCAGACAAAGCTAAAGATTTGATGGGAAAGTTATTAGTAATTAATCCTGAGGAACGGTTGCCTTTAGTCAATGTGCTGCAGCACCAGTGGATACTGGAGAATGCTCCGGAAGGAGCACAACCTCCAGAGTTTAATCCTGAACAGAAATGATGAATGTATTATAGTTTAGGCTTTTATGAATTATGTCAATTGATATGTAGTATAATGTGGAACCAACCTTTAAATTTATGAGGGCTTGACTATTTAAACTTAATGTAAAATAGGTTTAGGCAACCCAAAATAATAAATGTTATTTTTGGCTCAAAAAGTACTTAGATTTCCTCTAGAAATAAAACAATAATGTATTTAAGTTATCATGAAATATTTACAGCATACATACTATATTATAATTTTAAAATCAGACCTCTTCAAAAAGTATTCATTTAAATATAATATTATGTGAATTTTATGTAGAAATGTAAAAAAAACAAAGAACTTTACTAAAGACTTTATTATGACTGAACAACTATTTATTACTGAAAGTTCTAAACCAATAAATATTAATAGATTATTGTAAATAATTAAATAATAACCAACCAATTATTTCTTTTTATTTTTATATCTATAATACTCATCTATAGCATATTTGTCAAACATAGGGTCCTTTTTGACCACAAAATTCCAGTGAATTATTTCTCCTAAAAGACAAATACCACTCAAAAAATATCCAATAGCTAAAGCAACAAATGCACCGTAAAATTTCTTTAGATTCATCAATGCTTTAATTTCTTCATCATTTATCTCCAAGGCCCGTATTGGATGCATGGCATCATTCAACCATTTCTCAACCAAACCAACTTCAACTATCCTTTGGATGTAAATATCCACCAATGGTTTGAAAGGGGAGTTTTTATGAAACCCTATAGAGATGGGTATATTGACCACACAATCTGACATTATGTGCAAGTTTCTCTCGTCAGGTTTGGGAGGCACCACACTACCGTTTATGGTAGTGTTATCGGATTCCATAGTTATTCCAACCTTTCTTTTAACGCTGATGTATTTCAAAAAATTGCTGTTGTCGTAATACGCATACACACCCTGTGCGACACGATTTGCCGCGTCATTTGGGTCATTTATCATTTCAAATCTATCGCTGATCTTCTGACCTACATCATCTAAGGAATCTTGGAAGAACTTTTTCGTTTCGACGCCCCATCCACCGCAGTTCACTTTACTATCAGCAAGTTCTTGTAATGTATCTATAGTGACTCTTGGCGCAGGATTTGCGAGAATAGCAGTCATACTAGCACGGTAAGACACAACCAGGAGAATGCAATACATCCAGTACCATCCAGTGAGCAGTCTTATAGACCAGCCGGTGGGTAGCTTGGGCAAGGACACAACCAGTAACATTCCGTAAGTGTAGAGAATGCTGTTTATTATTTCGCCAAACACAAAGAGCCCAACTGGTTTCGCATCTGCAAAGTAAATAATTTAGTCTGCATTCCGTTCGGTAGTGATGTTGATTTTAAACATTTGCAAATTAACGTTTCTTGGTATTCAGAGGTATGAGTGGGTAAGTATAAGACTCGAGGTTGTAATTCATCAGGGGTAGACAGCAGTGTAACGTGTGCTAGCGCACGCACGCTGGCTACGTTATCAATTTACCATGTGACATGTTAGGTACTCTGCCCTCTAGTGATTCTTTCTTATAAGCTGTTATCAATTAGTATTTTAAAAGCTAACATAGGGTGATTCGACACGGGCCTCGAACCCATAACGTAACAGTTCATAGGTGACCCACCATCAAGGATGTGATAAAATTACTTGAAGATTTCCCCTAGGGTTACAGTTATTATTGCAGTTAATTTCCGTTATTTTAAAACAATATCAATGAAATAAATTGATCGTGGATAAAAAAACAGCATAAAAACAAACCCTCATCATTTGCTTCTATTTTTACGTTTTTTCGTTTACCCGGAGTTACATCGTGATCGTGTTTGTAATTTTGAAGATTCATATAATATCTCGCCATTGCATAAAAAATTGTGCCCGTTATTAATAAAACAAGCAAAACGGCAATCCACATGTTCAATCTGAAATAAAGGTTTATTAAACAAGACAGTGATTGATTCGATATGAACCTTGAGGCCGGTTTACATATAGGTAGGTAAAGTTCTAAAGAATGAAGTAGATTAATAAGTAGGTACTGAATAGCTACTAACATATAGGGCCGATTTCTGCGCATGCTGATAAAAGCTATTTGTCACATAAATGTATCATCATCATCAGCCACATGACGTCCATTGCTGAACATAGGCCTCCCCCAAAGATTTACAGACGGACCTGTCAGAAGCGGCCTGCATCCAGCGTGTTCCTTTGACCTTTATCAGATCGTCTGTCCACCTTGCAGGTGACCAGAATACCTCAGTGCCTGAAGACAAAAGTCTTCAATCAATGTATGTTACCAGTGACGACATAAATGTATAAGCCGACCAAATACAAAAGTAACTCCCTAATTTATGCTCCTAGATTACAGTTAGGCCTTAAAAGACCTTTTAATAAATTTTGGTAGAAGTACTTAGAGCGTTTTTTTTTCTACAGTTAAGTATATAGGTACATTGTCTCATAACGAATATCATATTTTGGTGACACTCGTTGCCGTTTGTAAAACATAAAGTTAATTTCATTGATAATAATTGCGAGTTGTTTAAATAAAATATCCAATAAACTATAAGACGTGTATAAACCAGCGTTTAAAATATGTTTTATAATAAGTTTTCCTTGTCTTACTTAAAGGGCAAAATTAACGTCTTCCAAGAATTATCTGTCAATGCCTCTGGTGTAAGGAAAGTCCAGCATTGAGTGGTGTATGGAATGCTTAAGTCCATTATTTCCAGATGGTAAGGCGTGTATTTTAGGTTTCCAAGAGCCGCGTCGGCCCTACCGCTGGCCATTTCACCAAGTAGGCCAGAAAATGAGCCGTTTGCTTGCTTCTGGCCCCATTTGTCAACTTCTGCGTGTGCCAGCTGATAAATGTTGACTTGGAAGTGCATTTGTTCTGACAGCGTTTTGAAAATCTGCAAGGTAACTTGATAGTTTAGTGTTCGTTATAACTACCTAGTTTTGTGTACCTATGCTATCTAATAATGTTGCTTTGATATATCTTTACGAGTCCACTTACATCAATCAATCAGCCCATCGCCGTCCACTACTGAACGTAGGCCCCCCCAAGTGAGCGCCATTATACATAGGTATGTGAATAATTAAATTCAAATACGGAAAATGCCGATATTCGATTCGCACGTTGAATAAGTTTTTATAGCGTTACGGCTCCGCCCGCGTGAATGAGTTTTCCCGGTATAAAAGTCTCGCTTAAAATGTAGCTTATATGACACGTTCGTAGATTTACCATAGCAGCGCCATCTATTGATTACTTACTCAACCCAGTCGAAAGGTATCGACATCTGTTAGAATCATTCATAGCAGCGCCATCTATTGATTACTTACTCAACCCAGTCGAAAGGTATCGACATCTGTTAGAATCATTTGGAGTTAACAGATAATTGTGACTGTCAAATAATAACAGACAAATAATTAGCAATAAATTAAAATTGCGACTATAATTTGAGATTTAAACTATCCTATCTCTCAAGTTGGATCGAACTGCACATGGTCTGCGAATTTTATTATAATCGGTTAAGTGGTTTAGGAGTCCATTGGGGACAAACATTGTGACACGAGATTTATATATATTAAGATTTGCCTTGCGTTTTTCAGGGGAATCGAATATCGTATCGTATGATTAATCCAAAGATGTCCAAAAGCGGGCCTAAAATTTTAACCAAAGATAGTTTATATATATTTGGATAGTAATCCCAACAACTAGTCCTTTGCAATAAATCGTATAATTTTAAAGTCCTCCGATTTTGAGATTTATGTAATTTTATTTTGCTTAAAAACTACACCGATTTAAAAAGTTAGTTATAGATGGACGGGTCTAAAAATATTTTTTTAATGGATCCAAGATCCATAATCCATAAAGTTTGAGCCTAGTTGAATTTTGAGGCCCAGCACCCATACAAAAAGCGGACATCTCCTTTACTCAGCAAATGTTCATTAGGCGTTTTTGGTAGACCCCAACATAATGACGAATTCATGTTGATCCAAGATCCTAAAAAAGCTTACTTCGATCTCAACTCCTCCAACTTTAGTGGTCTCGTTGTCTCTTGTGACGACGACTGAAGGCACGTGGTCTAGATACACCGCATTCAACTGCTGCCCGTACAGGTTGTTCGTCTTGTCCACGAACAAGGAGCGGTTGTAGTGGAACTTGTCGTTTCTCCAGATATTAACTCTTCGTGGGACCAACACGCTCTAGAAGGAAAGGTTGATACATGTTTTTTATGTAAGAATATTACTATATTTTTTCATCTCAACTATGGAAAAATATCTGATATCACTTGTTATCCTAGAATGGCAAACATTTTACATCCTACCCTAGAAGAAATTTCTCCTAAACAAGACATAATATCGGGTTTTCGTGTCGCCATCGAAACCGGTACAAAATGTATTCTACGGTATCCTGCCCGAGTCGATTTATTAAGGGGTGTTTCTTTTCTCCATCCAAATTAGGGCTTCCAATCCCGCAGTCTATCTTCAATCTTTGTATTTGCGGAACCGGAAATTTTTAATCCCGCGGAATCCCGCATACAAGGACGATATAAAGCGAAAAACAATGAAATAATCAACATAACTTGACTTTTATACACTTATTTCGGTTTTACTATAGGTAAGCATTTACCTATCAATCAAGTTGCTCTTTAAACCCCGCCCTAGTAGCCCAGGTAAATGTGTCGGATTCGTAACGGGATTATCCTGTGTAGGTGTACCTTAGACTTAACATCTTATGTCAGGATAACGAGCGCAGTGGAATGCAACACAGTAGGTACTTTGTAAGTCAAGGTGCTGGATGGTGTTGCTACTGTTTATGGGTGGTCGTATCGCTTACCATCAGGCGAACGACATGCTCGTCTCGTAATTCAATGCCATAAAAAAAAAAACCTAAATGATTCCGAACAGTGTTGACTGGCGAGGCATAATTTCATTTCTTGTCAGTCGATAGGTAGGTAGTACCTACCTGTCGACCTACTAGGTACCTACTCTAACCGCTACTTTACTTACCACCAGAAGCAGTGGAGCCACTTTGTCCGTATAAAAAATATATAGCCATAGAATAAAAACAAATAATTGACATACAGTAGAAACAAAAACCATTTGCAACTGAATGTTTACAAATCTAATTAGGACTTTAATTACTAGGGTCAGCATCTAGTTGAATGCTTGCCAACTTAGCTTGCGAAGAAAACGTGACATGTCCAATGTGTCGTTTCCAATATGCCAAATCAGTCTCGCAAATCCCGTGGGATCCCACGCCAATAATCCCGCAACACGCGGGACTGGAAAATAATGCGGTATCCCGGAATACAGGGATCTCGGTATTGCAGGATTGGAAGCCCTAATCCAAATGACCGATTCAAAACATACTACATATTGAAGAGTAATTACTATTGAGTATTAGTAGTTAGTATACTGATTAAGTAAAATGAGTACTTCGTACAGACTCTGGACTTGTTACAATAATATTACAAAGGATTATACAATACTTTACGCCATGAGCGTATATAAGGGGGGTGGTTCAGGGGGTCCGGACCCCCCTCCTTAGCTTCTAAAATGATCGGACATGTCCACACTCTAATGCTTATGAACTTTGGAGTTTATATTACGTGACTTGGGGGGGGGTATACGGTGTCATGCAAGCAAAGAACGTCACTAAAATTTTTATATCGTAGGACCCCCCTATGTGAAAGCTATAGCTACACCCCTGCTTTACGCTTACCTTTATAGGGCTAGGGAAAGGAACCGTTAGTAGGTCAAACCAAGTTCTGCTTTTCGCATTCCCTATTATTTTCTTATGATATTTGATAAAGATGACATGCACGATTCTCTTCCATAAGTAATGCAGGTCCTTGTGGTACAGCCTTATGTCGTGTAGCATTATGAATTTTGCGCGGGTGTCTAAGATTCGATGCCTGGAAGAAAAATGTATGACACCATAGAGATCTAAGGTTTGAAAACTAGTTAAAGCACCAGTGTTTCCTACCTGTCTCCAAATTTTAGTAACCTAGACACTTGCAGTCCATTCGCTAGAAATATAAGGTAGACATTGCAACCGTCCCTTTTCGTCTCTCGTAACGATTGTAAAGTAATGTAATTTGGTGATAATAAATCTTCTTCCTCTGCTACTATAATCTGGAAATACATATTTGAATAACGGAAAATACGTACAATATACTTATACTTCTTGATCAATTTTTACCAACCATGTTCCTACTTTGCCAGCAAACAATCTTTAACAGGAAACCTTCCCCAACCTTAAACTATTTTGGTTGGTAGAACATTTCAACCAAACATATTATTACAGTTCAGCACGATAATTTTAAATTAACAAGTTACCATAACGAAAGGCACATTGGCTATAGTCCGGAAGAGTTCTCCGTCGAAGATGTTCAGGTACACTGAATCGCTGATGATAGCGATGCATGTGATATCACGTGGTCTCGGCGTATGCAGTATGTCTATCAGAACCCACTGGAGTTCCTTGTTGTGGGTAACTCCACGCAGTATTGGTGACGTAGCATCGGTGCTGGAAAAACTTAAGTAACATTTACATAGAATATTTGTTATAAATTCTAAATTTATAACTGCCCTAGCTTATTTTGACTTTTTAAAATCTGGATTTAGTGCCTTAGGTTGCTTTGGATGCAGCCCGTTAAGAGGTAGGGTCTGGATATCTATAGGGGAGGTGAGGTAGCGGTTGACTTCCAAAGGACGAAGAAGTTCCTTAATTTAGGTACCTTTATATAATCCCACTCATCTAATATTTGACTACTTAATAATACTTATTATGAAGTATCCTTCCGATAGTATAAAGTATAAACGCGAAAGATTGTAAGAATGGACATATGGATGTATGTATGGTTGTTACTCTTTCACGCAAAAACTACTGAACGGATTTCGATGAAATTTGGCACACGGGTAAATCATGTCCTGGATTAACACATAGGCTACTTTTTATCCCGGGAAAATAAAAAGCGGGAGATTTATACCGGAAAAACTTTTTAACGCGGGCGGAGCCGCGGGCAATAGCTAGTACCCACATATATATTTCTTATCATCGAAAGTTCTTTAAAAAAAAATTCAGGCAATTAAAATATGTATTGACTTACCCAAGCAGCAAAACAGCGCATATGCATAATCTAAGCAGCATACTAGCCAAGCAAACTGTTCGATATAAATTCCCCGTCTGAAACCTAACTGGCTCCCTGATTGACAGATCTCATTACTATGCAACAATCAATTACCGCTAGCATTCAGTTAAATTAGCATAGTTAAAGTTCAACGCGTTATTGAGGGGCGGTCAAGAACGATGTTTTGGAAGTCCTTGGCATTTTACTAATTTACCCTATTAACTACTTCAATAGTAGGCAAAAGTGTCTGTAAAATTTACACTTTGGTAGAGATATTCATTTGATACTTAAGACTATTCATAAACAGTTCATAAACCTATTTTCGTTACCGAATGTTTTGTCTTCGTCGAACGAAATTTTAATTGAGTTTGAAGGAAGAAGACAAAACATTCTATAACTAAAATAGGTTTATCAACTGCTTATGAATAAGGCCGTTATTTCTAAAAAGATAATCAGTTTTTTTTGTTAGAGAATTGGGGAAAATGATTAAAATGCATAATATATCAAAAACATTTTATTATAAAAGTGTATAAAATATAACAATATAAGAATAGTATAAAATCACAATCACCTCTTACTTAAAAATAATTGCAATTATTTACCCTTTCCACAATATGTAGATGAAAATATAATAATCATATCATTTAATTTCTTTCTCAACCGCATATAAAAAAAGGTTTTAATCTTAATCATATTTAGTGACAAAAAATCTGTATTACGTTTTTTTTTTAATATTAATTCAAAACTTGAAAGATACTCTGATACACTAGTTATGTACAGTCAGAAGCATAAATATCTGTACAAAATCAACTTTTCAAATCGCCTATATACGCGTTAAGATAAACTGAAACCTTTTTTCTTTGTTTGAAGTAAAGTAAATCTCTTTTATTTTATTTGTGTGAAAAGAAAAAAAGATTAGTAAGAGCACAAAAGTATGTAGGCGATTTGAAATTTTGATTTCAGTTCAGCTACTTATGCTGGTGACTGTACTACTCGTCAAAGTTTTTTTTTTGTATAATCTTGTTTTTAATGAATGCTGAGAGAGAAACGTAATGAAGTCTTAAATTGATTAAGTATGCAGGTTATACCTGAATAGTATTTGTAAATAGCCTTAAATTAATAACACGTACATTAGATATATTATTTGTAATCTTTTTGGCCGATCTTAGGTAGTCCGAAATAGGGTGAAAACTATTTCATTTTGAAATAAAGTCACAGGCGGCATAGAGTGAGTTATATAAAACCGGATTAGTACTGGGGATATTTTGTAAAGGACTGGAATATCAGAATCAACATGGCAGATAACATTACGGCGTGAAGTTGCATACGAATTGCTAACTAAAATGGCGGTTTGAAATTTATGAAAGTGTGTGACATGTCATTTACGACTTAAAACGCTAATGCAAAGTATATAGCATAGATTTATAGCAAAATAATGGCAAGAACCATGAGGTAATTCTTTTTTTTTAATAATAAATTTAAGTATCAATTTGAAATCATAATTTTCCCGTAATATATTTATAGAGTAAGAAAGGCATGAGTTAATACAGTTGACCAATTCACCGATTTCGAGCCCAGTTTTTGGGTAAAAACTCGATATAAAGCCTTAAATGGGTATATCAGGTTACCCAAACATTTGCTTTAAACCCGGCGAATTGTCCATGTATAGATGAGTATTATTTTATAAATGAACCTTATTGTTTAGTGAATATAGGTCATATTCGTTAATTATCACAAGTTTATAGTTTAGCGGGCACGTAGGAGCGCCAGTGCACGACATCCCTCCACCAGGAGGGCCGCGACATGCTTCCCGGGTACGACATTATGTTGTTCTGCATGTGTTTGTACGCCTGGAACAATGGGTTAATATTAGCTACTGTGTTTAATATATATAAATATTATCAGCAAATTTGCTACCATACCAACCCTGTATTATATACTTGCCTACTGCTGAGCACGGGCCTCCTTTACTACTGAGAGGGTTAAGGCCTTAGTCCACAACGCTGGCCTAGTGCGGGTTGGCAGACTTCACATACCTTCGAAATTCAGAGAACTTCTCAGGTATGCAGGTTTCCTCAGGATATTTTCCTTCAGCGTTAAAGGGAGCGATAATTCACAAGTCTTAACTCTTAACCGACAAAGTACATAATCGTCATCACCTTATTTTGAGGGGGCGTTCGTAGTTTTTACTCCACTTATTTCCTAATACTTTGACCATTGCTATCGAAACTCTTACTATACATATTAAGCATACACACCTCTCCATCAGCCCTGCCCAGCACGGACCTGATGCAGAAGTCAGGAGGAGCGATAGAGTCTGCGAGCGACACCGCGTGCGGCGCGATGTGTGCGCACAGCTGCAGCACGCCGTCGCGCACCAACACGCCCTGCCCGTCGGAGAGGAACCCGCCCTGGGGGAACAACGATCATGTAGAACCAGTTCCAGTTGGACATCCAAGGTTTTTAGTTAATCAACTGGCATAGAAAGTGTTACTATGCGCATTGTTTCTTTCCGAGTTAATGAGGTATAAAAAGATTCCTAGTAAGTAAAAAAATTATATGGAATACAATGGACAATAGTCCTGTAGGTACTGTCACAATATTTAATTTACCTCATGGGAAACTTTATTTATTTTTTGTTCCATGGAATAAGACATACAAAGCCAAGTTTAACCAAGAAGATATTTAAAAAAGTCAGTTATTAATTATCAGTTTCATACAGTTCTAAATCGGAATCATTGTAGCAATTAATCTGACGTTTTTTTACCTAAAATAAGACTTATATCTAAGCACTTCATATATTAGTTTTAGACATATCGCACCTTTAGAACGAAAACGACACAATTCGAAGAAATAGAAAATTGAGTTGTCTTAAAATTACTTAAAACTGGTCCTTTTTTTATAAAAATATAATAAAAAGGGACCGATATTACAGTTTTGTCCTGTTCCCATTTGAATATGGCTGTGTTTAAACTATTGTTATTAATGAGAACTTCGTTTAAGTAATTTTACGACGATAACTCCATTTTCAATTTTTTTTTGAATTGTGTTGTTTTCGTTCTAAACGTGCGATATCTCACACCTCTATAATAATAATAAAAGCCTTTATTCACTGATCTTATAGTAAGTACAGTTTTAACTTTTGTAATATTTTAAATCTAATATGACAACGAAAATATAAATTCAAAATGTGACTACATGTTCTTCAGCAACCAGTTTCTTGATCAGGTTGTCCTTCGACATAGGCCTCCCCTAGTTTCTTCCACAGATTTCTGTCGCGAGTTATTCTTCTCCATCCTTTTGGTAGATCATCTTCTCCTCTATAACGTACACATAAATCCACTTACAATGTACAATGTAGCCAAGTGTTTCTCCAACAGGAACGCTCCGTACAAAGACACCAGTTTCAGCAGTATGTCCCTACACGCGGCATCTTCAAACCTCGACGACGTTTCGTAGAAGTGGTTGAGAATGTAGTTCTGTAATAAAAACGGTTCATTTTTACATAGATGAGAGATTGAGGTCCTTTATACAGGGTCATTTTGACATTGCGTTACTAAATAAAACCACATACATATATCCTTGAAAATAACACTTTACATTAAGTTATTTTAACCATAGATGCAAAATAAAAAAGTGTAAGTTTCGAATAAAATAAATATCAATAAAAAGTATCTTTAAGTTTACACGCCCTAATGCCACTACTACTACTCTAGAAGGATTTGTCAACATTACACTTTCAGTCACAAAAAACACGCCATATTCGCAATAAACTACAAAATGATAAAAAAATCAGGAAAGTAAAGTAGTATTACCTCAGTGTACACGAGCGACAGAGTGATTGCGTTGTACGACTGCGACTCGTTCTTCGCCTCTAGATTGCTTTTGCCGGCACTTTTCAACTTCGATACCTTCTCGTAAGTCATCTTTAACATGAACGTGGTCAGCCATTTGTATGTGTGGATTAGGTCTGGAAAGAGATTATAAAAGTATTTGTTATTTATTTATTAAAGACTTTTATTTTGTTATTTTTTTAAAGACTAGGTGTTACTCGCGGCTTCGTCTGCGTGATAAGCCTTTCCCGCTACTAAAGCTCCTAAAAGTCCCTACGATGCCAGCGCCATCTACTCAAAGAATCAGAATAAAAATATCTTTTGAAAAAAAAAAAACTTTGTCACCCAAGCGGAGCCGCGAGCAGAAGTCTGCTCGCGGCTCCGCCTGGGTAACAAAGTTTTTCCGGGATAAAAATATTTTCTCGGGATAATAAGTAGCCTATAGCGCTCAGGAGTAATGTAGCTTCCTATTAGTGAAAGAATTTTCAAAATCGGGAGTACTTTTGAGTGTATCCATTACAAACAAACAATCAAATCTTTCCTCTTCATAATATTAGTATAGATTTCCCATGGCAGCCAATTACCGGGATGAAAAGTAACCTATGTGTTAATCCAGGACATGACCTACCCGTGTGCCAAATTTCATCCAAATCCGTTGAGTAGTTTCTGCGTTTACTTCTAACAAACATCCAAACATTTTTACAAACTTTCGCATTTATAATATTAGTAAGATATAAGTAGTTCTCCTGGACAACAGTTATGGGGGCGTTGTTGCCGTTTATGTGTAGTTCCAGCTCAAACTTGGCTATCATTGATTACCAAAATGGAGTACGTAGTTGTACCAGTAGCGCCATCTCGTTACCTAATTAAGATTTAACTACCATCTCATAAAATTCAATAAAAGGTACATAAATACTCACTTTTCGGCTCAATCATCTCCTCAACAGTCTTCCACGGGCACCTCTCCTTCAACAACTGATCAGCGTTGTCCAGGAAGTTCAGCGTGCCGAGCGGCGTGATGTCCTTGGCTTGGTGTCTCCGCGGCCACACGCTGAGGAGCCAGTTGCTCGTCTGCTGCACGAGCAAGCCGTTCTCGCCCTCGTACGTACAATTCGCGTCATTGTCGTTACGTAACTCGCCGAGGCATGCCGCTGTGGAGATTGTTAAGTTATATATAGCATCGATCGGCAAATGAGTAATACACATCACCTTTTATCCCCAAAGGGGTAGGCAGAGCCGCAACTAGTAGCACTTTTCGCCGGGGGTATTCCGTCCCATGATGTGATAGGGGGCGAGCCTATCGCCATATCGGATACAAATGAGTAATAAACGATATTAATAAAATATTTTAACCAGGAAGACTAAAGCAATAAGAATAAGTAAGCATGTCAGACAAGCTTTATGATTGGTCTATTTTCGCTATGAATCCGATGGTAGTGGTTAAAATCGTTTATAGGAATCAGCCATAAAGATATAAGTGGGTTCAATGATGTTAAAAGCCACACAGAATACCAGAAGAATTTCTGTGTGACAGTGTCTCCTATTTTTATTGCGTATATACGATTACGGCTACGATCGACAGTCAGAGGCGAGTCGACTAGTCCATTTACACCAGTCTTTAGGTGAATGTTTTTAGGCGCTCCAACCCTTACTTTATAAGCGACCATGCTGAGAACATCCCTAGTACTAACATCGGATGAGGGCAGTCGCAGGGAGAGGACATAAACATCGATTAGGGAATTTAATTTTAATAAGTTACGACTGACGGCGATGGTTAGCGGGTCGGTACTAGGATCGGCGCAACCGGGGACGCTGTGAGGACTTCTATGGAATTCTATAGTAGAAACTGCCAATAGAGTGTTAATAGTATGTTTACAGCATGCCTCATTGCTACAGGTGACATATTAGTGTGTATTTTGTACAAACTTTTATTTAACTTGCAATGTATGTATGAGACCTTTGCCGAATTAAGAGACATTTTGTAGTTTTGTTTCTGTACTTGTTGTTCAAATTAGTGTGCAATGTTTACTTCGTTCGGAATAAATGGCTTCATGAATGAATGAATGAAACACTTTATTGTACACATCGCATACAGCAAAACGAATACAATTATCGTTTAGAGAAATATAAAAGAAAAATACGTGCGACAATAGGCAGTCTTATCGCTAAAAAGCGATCTCTTCCAGACAACCCGTAATTATAGTGAGAGACTAAATATAGTGGGCTAATAAATACATACACTCACGCCTTTTATCCCCGAAGGGGTAGGCAGAGGCGCCCCTAGAGCACCCACTTTTCGCCGTGCGTATTCCGTCCCATGATGTGATAGGGGGCGAGCCTATCGCCATATCGGGCACAAATTCCAGACTCCGGGCTGATACTGAATTTAAAATCCAATATCGCTTTGCCCGACCCGGGAATCGAACCCAAGACCTCAGCATTGCAGTCATACCGTAATACAACTACGCCACTGAGGCAGTAAATATATTATTATTATTCATGTATGTATGTATGTATGTATGTATGTATGTATGTATGTATGTATGTTCGGATGAAACGTTGCAGCAGTAACGTAGTTACCCTTGAGGTACCCGTGCCCGCCGCACGCCTCGCGACAGTTCTGTATGCCGTCGCGCGCCGCCCAGCCCAGCAGCGGCTTGGCGCCCGACGACAACGCGTGCAGCTCTATGCCACGAGCTGCTGCATCGGGATCTTCCGCTCCTAGGGACCACCAACATGTATGTCAAACCTTCATGACAACTAAAAAATCAGCAACTTTTAAAATGGTGTAGCTAAAAAAACTTATTTTTTTAAATTGAACACTTTCGACCTTTCCCCCACTTCAAAAGTCGACGCAACACACTTTCAAGTATATAGCAAAAAAAAAATTTTTTTTTTACAACCGACTAACAGCCATACGACAATCTCTACTAAAAAATCAAATCTTGTGTTAACCATACAGAATAATGCCTCTTGGTAATCAAAACCAAATTCTCTTGATTCATAACACATGGTATAATAAATGCTGCCACTACACCAATAGTTAGACAAAAATCATCTACTACCTACAGGTGGTAAATCTCTCATATGTAAGAGTCCGTCTGGGTGGGTACCACCGCAATGTCTATTTCTACCGCCAAGCAGCAGTGTGCATGCACTATTGTGTTTCGGTTTGAAAGACATTGTAGCCAGTAAACTACAGGACATAATGAGACTTAACATCGTATGTCTCAGGATGACGAGTGCAGGGGAATGCCACACAATACTTTGTAACTCAAGATGCTGGATAGTGTTGCTACTGTTTTTGGGTGGTCGTATCGCTTACCATCAGGCGAACGGCATGCTCGTCTCGACATTCAAAGCAATAAAAAAAGTTTAATCAGGAATTAAAGATTTTTAAAGCACATCATTATAAAGAGGTAACTAATAAATAAATATACATACCCATCATATTATTGATGGTGATGTTGACGTGCAGCTGACTGAGCCACGCGGAGAATATCTTCATGGCGTACGTGGTGGCCAAGTACGGCAGCAGCTTTAATTGCTAAAATAGATACATCTTGTTATACATGAGTAATAGAGAGTAGCTCTAGATAGTTTTCTGCAATATTAGCTGATAGGTCCATACATGAGAGACCAGCTGAGTAGATACCACTGCAATGTCTATTTCTGCCGACAAGCATTGATACGAATATGCCGATCTGGTCGAAATATATACCCAGACAGATCCAGTATTTAGTTATAAAAATGGACACAAATATAAAATTAAAGAAAAAAGCGTTTAGTAAAGAGTGCAAAATGGCGTTTACGCTTCTTGCTGAAAATGGTTGTAATATCCTACCACCACGGACTGCCGAGACGATTGTCTGCAGGTTCAAAACCCAAGGGCACGCACCTATGACTTTTCTAAAAAAATATGTGTGTATTATTAGTGAATTATCGCTCGCTTTAACGGTGAAGGAAAACATCGTGAGGAAACCTGCATACCTGAGAAGTTCTCTGAATTTTGAAGGTATGTGAAGTCTGCCAACCCGCACTAGGCCAGCGTGGTGGACTAAGGCCTTAACCCTCTCAGTTGTAGAGGAGGCCCGTGCTCAGCAGTGGGCAGTATACAGGGTCATTTTGACATTGCGTTAATAAATGAAATCACATACTTATCTCGTCGAAAATAACGCTTTCCATTAAATTGTTTTTACCATAGACGTAAAATAAAAAAGTGTAAGTTTCGAACAAAATAAATATCAACAAAAAGTAACTTTAAGTTTACACGACCTTATGCCACTACTACTGCTCTAAGATAATTCGTCGCAGCGGCAATATTATACTTTCATTCAGAAATACACTTTCGCACATACCATATTCGCACTAAACTACGAAATTATCAAAAAAATTTAAAACTACAACCGGGATTTTTGGCAATAATATTCGTTATTCATAGATGGTTTTTGGCAAGATGTTAGAAGAGGTAAAGAAGAATATGTGGTTTCATTTAGTAATACAATGTAAAAATGACCCTGTATAATACAGGGCTGATATGGTATGGTAAACTACCACCAGTAAAGTTACTGACCTGTTGCTGATACTCCAAGACGGGCATCTCTTCAGGAGCGTCCTCGGGCCCGAACTGTCTCCTCACAGCGGAGTATCTGACGGCTATCACGATCGCTTTCACCAAGTAGTTGGTGGATATTATCGTGATATGGACTCTTCCACCTGATGAGACAGTGTTTATAATTTTTTCACGGCTTTTACTATTGATGGGCAGGCAGAGACTGAACTAACGTCAACTAAGTAACTGTCCATACTTAGCAAAGTTCATGTAATTGGGTGCGTTGGAATAATTTCCAATCGCAGGGTTGGACTTAATTCAATAAACTTAATCTTAACTTAATCAATGAACAATTGATGACAAAAAAGTAAGCCCGGAGTTTCTTTCTGCCTTTCTTCTTCGGGTCGTCATCGCTTAGGTAGCTAGTGAAAGGCTGGGAGGAGAGCTAGGCTAGGGCCTGTAGTGTCCTCACCGGTGAGGATCGCGACGCGTTCCTCCCATTATTTTTTAATAAAAATGATCTCTTTTTATTTTTTATATCCCCTTTCCTGCTAGCCCGAGCTGGCTTTTTAGTTTTCATCATTGATTTTACTCCCAATAAAAATGTCGGTAGTTATATAAGTGACCTTTTGTATCAATACTAATTATTATAATCAATTTAATGTATATATATATATTTTTATAGCATAGACTGACGAGACGAGCATGCCGTTCGCCTGATGGTAAGCGATACGACCACCCATAAACAGTAGCAACACCATCCAGCACCTTGAGTTACAAAGTACTGTGTGGCATTCCACTGTGCTCGTCATCCTGAGACATAAGATGTTAAGTCTCATTATGTCCAGTAGTTAACGTTAACACTGGCTACAATGTTCTTCAAACCGAAACACAACAGTGCATGCACACTGTTGCTTGGCGGTAGAAATAGACATTGCGGTGGTACCCACCCAGACGGCCTCTTACATAATGACAGACCTACCACCATCTTTACTTATCTTCAGTGCAACTATGTTCGCCTACGTGATGAATAAAGTATTTTGTTTATTTTTATTTTATTCAAAATTAAATATTGCAAAGTAAAGAGGAAAGTGTTTTTTTTCTCAGGAACAATCCGGGGTTTGGAATCGTATCTGATAAAAAGCAATAGACTCACCACGTATACCGGAATTTACATAAACAAAAAGTGGGTGGTTCACATCTCTGCCAATCATTAAGAAGAAAGAACACGTGATGTATGTAATAAGCGAGCCTATTCCCATATCGTACGACTAGCTTCTGCGTGCGGCTCTGACCGCGTGAAAAAGTTTTTCCAAGATAAAAGTCCCGCTTTATATTTTCCTATATCTAGGGTCTCAAAATATTTCCATGCCAAATTTCATCGAAATCCGTTGAGTAGTTTCGGAGATGTGCAGTCACACACAAACAGAAAAGAATTACAAAAATCGCGTACAGACACATCGGTTCTACTGCTGTATTATATGTATAGACAGATTCTGCCTCGGTGACGTAGATGTATTGCGTAAGTGTTTTTTTTTTTAATGGCATTTGTGTTCACATTTTGCCAATGTCAAGTTTTGTTTGTCTATTTTATTATCTGTAGTATGTCGAAGTAAAGCAGTGGCTACCTTACTATATAAGACGTTATCGAGGAGTTTTGGCGGCAACTAAAAAAACACTTGATTAGCACAATTATTTCAATTCAGTTCATTTGAGCTCTTTAATAGAACTATATTGGATAATATACCACCATAATTATGCAATATAACACTAAGTATCACCAAAATAATAAATTAAAACAAGACCACCTCATGACACTTCCAAGTTCCCGCCAAAACTCCTCTGCGTACGTGTTACGAGTACGTTTTGCGCACTGAGGTCCTGCTTCGGAGTCAGGACGTTGTCAGTGTGATACCCCCCCCCCCCCCCCCCCGCGTCGTGGGTCCTGCGCCTGATCCCTCTCCGGTCGTGTCGGGTTGCCGTCTCACATGCTCCTGTGTATTGCGCTCACATTTGTGCACTATGATATCTCCTGCGGACCTGGCTGATCACCGTTGAGATTGGTCGCCGTGGCCGAAACTGGCTAGGAGGATTACGTTACGTTTTGACAGATTAAGCGAGCCAAAAAAACAATTGACTTACAGACTTTGTAGTTTCCGGTACCTTTTGTACAAATACCTAACACGCACCTGATAATATCCCCAAGGAAGCTCCAAACCTCTTGTTAGGGTCCCTGAAGGGTGACTGGTATTCGCCGTCGTCGTCGACACCTCCGAGCTTGTCCAACGCCGCCTCCTTGGACACGCGGTACATATTGAACATTAGGAATCTGAAATAAATTGGCAATCAGACATAATCAAACCTTTTCACTTTTCGAGGTAGGCAGAAGTGTAAAACCTACGTTTCGCAAGTCGCAAGGTGATTGCCATTTACCGGGAACAATTCTAGAATGGCGCTCGTTAATAATTGTGCTCAGCATCATCCTGGACTCCGGGTGGATACTGAGCTGAAAATATCACTTAACCTAACTCAAGGATCGAACCCGAGACCTTAGCACGGTAACCGCAATACAACCACAGAGGCAGCATATGGTTATCATTGATTCCGCTAATTTTCTTTGTTTTTAATACAGTTTTTCATAATAAACAAACAAAACAACTGGTACCACCGCGATGTCTATTTCTACCGCCAAGCAGCAGTGTGCATGCACTGTTGTGTTTCGGTTTGAAGGACATTGTAGCCAGTGTAACTACTGGACATAATGAAACTTAACATCTTATGTCTCAGGATGACGAGCGCAGTGGAATGCCACACAGTACTTTGTAACTCAAGGTGCTGGATGATGTTACTACTGTTAATGAGTGGTCGTATCGCTTATCATCAGGCGAACGGCATACTTGTCTTGTCATTTAAAGCATTAAAAAAAATCTGATCGTCCAAATTACCCATTATCGACGCCATTAAGCCCAATCTTCTCCCCTATATCACCAACAACGACTCCTGGGTACGGCTTCAGAGTCTTCGGGTCTCGGACCGGTATCACGAACGCGTGGAGGCCGTGGTTCGTGCCTTTGGAGACCAGCATCGCGTAGATTATGGCGTGTGTTGCACATTTACCTGCAAGTACATATAATTCGTAGTAGGCAGACAAATCGCCTGTACAGTCAGCAGCATAAGTAGCTGACCGAAATCAAAATTTCAAATTGCCTATGTACTCTTTTGTTCTTACTAATCTTTTTTTCTTCCCACATAAATAAATAAAAAAGATTTAGGTACTTTATTTCAAACGAAGAAACAAATGTTTCAGTTTAACTTAACGCGTATGTAGGTAATTTGAAACCTTGATTTTGTTCAGCTACTTATGCGGCTGACTGTACAATTTTGTGTCCTTATCAATAATATTTATTTTTCGCAATAATAAAATAAAAAATATTTACTTTACTTCACACTTAACGCGTATAAGCGATTCGAAATTTCGAATTTGTTCAGCAGCTTATGTAGCTGACTGTACAGTGTAAATCACAATCAATCACTACTGTACGTAATGCCCCAAAGATTTCTAAACCGACTTGTTCGTAGCGGTCCGCATCACGCTTAATAAAGTCGCTTCTTCCTTCGATCTTTATCAGATCGTTTTTGTACCTTGCTGGTGGACGTCTAATATAGCACTTGTAGACTTTATGATGATAACTCTGCCATAGGGGCTCGCTTGTGCGAGAAGCATTAAGGAATCAGCAGAGTTTAAACTTTAAATACAGTAGGAAGAAGGGCCGGTATTGTCGAAATGAAACGTCTCACGGCACTCAGCATCAGGTTCAGTGTTGGTACTTATGAAAGCGGATATAATGCCATATTATTGTGCATCAAGGCATAGTGACTAGCAAAGACCTTACCTAACGACCCGACCCAGCACTTAGCCGCCTCGAAATCAGCCGAGTGCATCACGAACTGCCGCGTCTCCGGCACGTAGGTCGCCGTGGTCCTCATACCCTTAGCGTTGGACCCGTGCGACACTTCAGTGAGCGCGAAACATCCCCCGATCTCCCCTCGCTCCACCGCTTCCACTATGGGGTAGTGGTGGCTCCTCCCGCTGCCGGTGATCATGTTACTGAACATCCGAAACGTGAGGGACAGTTTGACGGCCAATGAGCTGTCGAACATGAACAGCGCTTCCGTTTCCGCTTGCAATGTTCGCGGGTCTTCTGCTATCTGTAATTTGTAAGTTATTGGGGTTAACATGTTTTTGTCTTCGAAAGGATAGGTGATATTGGTGCATCCACTATTGCCGGATATTTTTTATGTAACGTACACTAAGATTCTTCGGTATTTTCTTTCGGAGCTTTATCAATTTTTAATGTAATAATTGTTTAATTCAAAAAAAATTCGGTCTGGACTCAAAACTTGAAATTTGATGGACATTCTATGCTGACCACATATTGTTTGCAGGATAAGGTCATGGTTTAATGAACTCTATACAATGAATTGTATATTATGCAACGTATAGTAGATAAAATCTGGGTTAAAGGATGTTTAAAATTATAAATGTAAAAATATTGTTCCTATGTTTAATGTAAATTTAACAATAACAATAAGGCGAATTAGGAGAAAAGTGGGAGCAAATCATGAGACCGTGAGAAGGTCCAAACGTATAATTTCAACTACGATATTTCTATTTCCTACATCAACATTCACCCGTTGTCTTGTCTTGTTGTTGTCTATAAATATGCTCAAAATACATGCCGTCCTCACGACCTGACCAACACATCATTGGTCTATTACATATATTGCAGATGATTTAAACAGAGTCAACTATTGGAGGTTGTTCTGAGACACTTTCTTTAACCAACAGAATCCATGGTTTTTTCAAATTAAAGTGTTTTTGTATTACTTGGAAAAATTGCCAGTGTTATTAAGCGTTTACATACAGCCAGCCAAATATACAAGAGTCATGGGCATTACTTTACTAAATTCGCTGATTAACAACCAACAAGGTGTAATGACCTTAAATTTAATATATGACCTTGAATAATTCTAAATTTAAATTTCGACTGGCCTTCGTTAACCTGTTAACGTCAATTACTTTACGGAAATGACTGAGCATTTCCAACAATTTATGCTAATGATTTCTATGACTCTGATGCTTAAGGAATTCTACAATCAATAAAGCTTCCTAAAATTAATCAGGTTTTTTTTGTTTTTAAATAGTTGCTAAGTATATTAATTACTAGGTGTTGCTCGCGTCGCGGTTTCGCTTGCATGAATAGCCTTTCCCGCTGCAAAATTCTCTAAAACACTAGCGATGTATAGCGCCACCTGTACGACCCTAACGTCATCTATTTAAAAATCCCATTATTTCCCATGGGATAGGAGAAATTTACCGGGATAAAAAGTTGATAGAAGTGTTTTTTATTGCTTTTAATGACGAGACGAGCATGCCGTTCGCCTGATGGTAAGCGATACGACCACCCATAAACAGTAGCAACACCATCCAGCACCTTGAGTTACAAAGTACTGTGTGGCATTCCACTGCGCTCGTCATCCTGAGCCATAAGATGTTAAGTCTCATTATGTCCAGTAGTTACACTGGCTACAATGTTCTTCAAACCGAAACACAACAGTGCATGCACACTGCTACTTGGCGGTAGAAATAGACATTGCGGTGGTACCCACCCAGACGGACTCTTACATATGAGAGCACTACCACCAGTAAAAGTAGAAATTTCATCCAAATCCGTTCAGCCGTTTCTGCGTTTACTTCTAACAAACATCCGAACATTTGCAAAACTTTCGCATTTATAATATTAGTAAGATAAGAAATAGGTGCGCCCCTCCCTGCGCCACCCAAGTATTCACTGTACAAAAAGCGGACATTACCTAAACAATTGTTGAAGAGTAAATGTAATATTAACGGTAATATGTTAAAGTGCGTTCTATTTATGTTTCTTTATTAAAACAAGTGATTGTTCGTGTGTAGGCGTTGTCAGTTGCTAATGTTACAGAAGTATATTTTATTTTGCTGCAAAACCTGCGTTTCAATTAATATTTCATCAGTGTGCAATCAACCAGCGACCGTTTCACTCGCGCCCGTCCGCGTATATACTATGTAACAATAGTCGTAGGTAAAGACATCGCATCCTAGTTAAGGCCTTACATAATATTTATATATGGTTGTCTATAGCTGCTTACATATTTTTCCGCTTTATTATAATACCAGCTTTTGCTCGCAGCTCCGCCTGCGTGAAAACCCTTTTCCGGGATAAAAATACCGGTATACATATTCCCGGGATAAAAAGTAGCCTTTGACCTTCCCAGGGTCATCAACTAACTTCACACAAACTTTTATGGATATCCGTTCGATAGTTTATGAATTTATCGCGCTCAGACAGACAAACAGACGCGGCAGGGAACCTTGTTTTTATATGTAAGGATATAATATCATTGACTTTCTTGTACTTTAGTTATACAGTTAAAGTATATTATACAAGATTGGTATGCAGGTTTCCTCACGATGTTTTCCTTCACCGTTAAAACGAGCGATAATTCACAAAGGATACACATAAAACTTTTTTTTAGAAAAGTCAGAGGTGTGTGCCCTTGGGTTTTGAACCTGCGGATATTCGTTTCGTCAAGTACTTGCGTAATTATGTAGGAACAATACCCCTAGTACGTATATTTGCGTTATAGTATATGTTTTGTCATAGTTTCAATTAAGAGAATTTATTCTGCAGCTAAAAATCACTAATGGGCCGATTTCATTGTTTGATGATATTTGCTACTCATCAAATAAATGTATAAGCTGACCAAATACAAAAATCACACTCTAATCTATGCTCCAAAATAAATGGTAATTAAATGAGTACTATCTAGTATCTACACAGTTGTTTAATACAATAACTGTCAATTAAAATGACTTTAAACCTGTGAAACAGGCCCTAGCACTTGCAACGCACGGGGTCAAGTAACGGTTAGCATTTCCACAACGGAAGCAATGTTATCCAGAATTTGAATTGCAAATACATAAGCACTCTACGTCCATGTCATTCTACGTCACAACATTTCAAGAGTATCATTATGCAGTATTTATTAAATTAAATTACAAAGATCCAATCAATTAAATTACACTAATCACAAAGTAAATATCCTTGTAACCCTAACACAATGCCTGGCAACTGCCATTTTCAATAGATATATACAAAAATGTAGTATGTTATTCCAAAAAGAGATGGAGCTATTTACTGACTACAATTTATATCCGTGGAAGGAAAAAATAAAAAGAATATGGTGTCAGTAAGATATAATATAGTATATTGTCTAAGTTTATAGAGAATACTTCAGATGAGATGCACCAATTTGCTGCCTCGACTGCCTCGGTGGCGTAGTTGTATTACGGTACGAATGCAGTGCTGAAATCTCGGGTTCGATCCCCAAGTCGGGCAAAGTGATTTGAGTTTTTCTACTCAGTATCAGCCCGGAGTCTGGAATTTTTGCCCACTATGGCGATATGCTCGCCGCCTATCACATCATGGGGCGGAATACGCACGGCGAAAAGTGGGTGCACTAGTTGCGCCTCTGCCTACCCCTTCGGGGATAGAGGGCGTGTATGTGTGCATGTGTGCATGTATGTATGTATGTATGTATGTATGTATGTATGTGTGCATGTATGTGTGCATGTATGTGTGCATGTATGTATGTATGTATGTATGTATGTATGTATGTGTGCATGTATGTATGTATGTATGTATGTATGTATGTATGTATGTGTGCATGTATGTATGTATGTATGTATGTATATGTGCATGTATGTATGTATGTATGTATGTATGTATGTATATATGTATGTATGTGTGCATGTGTGCATGTGTGCATGAGTGCATGTGTGCATGTATGTATGTATGTATGTATGTATGTGTGCATGTGTGCATGTATGTATGTATGTATGTATGTGTGCATGTATGTATGTATGTATGTATGTGTGCATGTATGTATGTATGTATGTATGTGTGCATGTGTGCATGTATGTATGCGTGCATGTAAGTGTGCATGCATGTATGCATGTATGCATGTATGTATGTATGTATGTTGCTTGTATTAATAATACATACCTTCTCCATAGGTAAAAACTTTTCATTAAATATAGTGTACATCCGTTTTACAGCAATATGTCTTTCTTCATCCAGGGGAGGGGTCACTTCCAAATGCTGGAACAGTGGGTGGCTCTCCATGAAGTTCCATATTTGTTTCTGTATAATAAATAGTACTATATAAATAGGCTCACCCCCTATCACATCATGGGACGGAATACTCACAGCGAAAAGTGGGTGCACTAGTTGCACCTCTGCCTACCCCTTCGGGGATAATGGGCGTGAGTGTGTGTGTAAATTATTACTGTTCATTCATATCATGTCAGCATTTACAGTTGTTTGTGATGAATAGCAAATGGCGAAACAAAAGAATAAAAATCATTTTTGAATATGACAAGAAATGCAAAAAGTTTGTTGATGTTTACTTAGAGATAATTCAATTTGTTAAAAGTCTCTAAAAGTTATAAAAAAAAACATAAAAACGTTGACAACCCTAACTGCAATCACACAAAATATTTAATATCATAAATTATAATTATAACTCTTACCTTTAATTTGATAGTGTTTAGAGTCTCATACACTAGTTTTAGTCTTCGCCAGTCGAAGTATGCTTTTTGCCTATATTTATCTAAAGGCCCCGATGGCAAATCCGGGAATAACTCCTTTAATTGCTCGTCTGTTACCCTCTGTCCTGGTTCCATCGTAACACTGTATTGATCTTTAGTACTGAACTTTGTTCTTTGCCTGAAGTGATAAACCAAACTGTTTATGGCGCAACAAGAATAAGTTATCATTTATTATCGAGAAAATTATCTAAAGATAAATTTTTTGTTCATTTTATACCAAACGCGTACTTGCACTGGTTGAAAATGTACTGAATCTTTAATGTGAAACGACGTAAACGTAACATTATTTAGGTAACGATGGCGAGCACGAAAGTTTGATTTGTAATTAAAATTTAAAACATTCATTATGTATAAACAATTACAGACCTTATATTATTAAAATAATGTCCTCTTTTGATTAGAAAAACATATCGATGAATGAAAACCTTTGGCTTTCACTTGTTTTGACTTTTGATAAATGACACTCAGTGTTGCCAACAAGATTTGAAAAAATCCGCGAATTTCGTTGTATATTTCTGTAAAAAATCCGTTTATATTTTTATTCGTCAATAATAGCCCTAAAATTTTTAAAGTTCTATGTACACGGGCGTAGATATAGCTTTCATATGGGGGGAGGGGGTGCGTAGCGTGGGTTCTTGCCGCCTAAAAAACAACAACGAATGGGGTATACGTTGTTGTTTTTTATACCCCCGTCATATACCATTTGAGAAATGTAAAAGGCCATATTTCGCTGAAGGTAGATTTCCTGTTAAATATTCCGTTAGCAGTTAGAATAAATTTTTCCCGTTTTCAACATATACAAATCCGCTAGATATGACGGGAAATCCGTTAAGTTGGCAACGCTGATGACATTTGTGTGAAGTGACAAGTATTAGTTTTGAGTTTTGGCGGGAACTTGGAAATAATTGTGCTAATCAAGTTTTTTTTCAATTCAATTCATTTGAGCTCTGTAATAGAACTATATTGGATAATATACCACCATAATTATGCAATATAACACGAAATATCACCAAAATAATAAATTAAAACAAGAGCACCTCATGACACTTCCAAGTTCCCGCCAAAACTCGAAACATTGGTGGAACAAATATAGAAGGCAAATATAGAAGGTAGAACAGAGTTCTTGATTAGGAACTCTGAGTTAGGAACAATAACGAGCATTGCCTGTTAAAGGTATTCATATTTTGAGCAACTGTATAATGCATCTCTTTCTCTCACGCAGTAATATTCATATGCTATCAGCTCAATTCAGTCTACATGACGTCTGCATCTCTCGTCTGCATTGCATTGAAAGTAAACTATCAATGGACAATGGTCAATGTGACATGTGTCAAATGTCATAACAAAAGTTGGGTCAAGTTAAAGGGAAGTTAACAAACATACATAGGGAAGTTTTTGTAAGTTTAATTTACCGGTGAAGACGTGATATAATTAAACTCTTCAACATAATGCATCGCAGTAAGTATTATTATACCAATTTATTTTACATTTTTTTCATAAAACACCGCGTCAATTAGGGGAGAAATAATTAAAATGTAAAATTATTTAGGAGCGTAAAACTTGTGCTTGCAAACTTTTTGCTATCAATAACTTTACGTGATTTTGTAAATTAATAATGTTGATTTAATACATGTATTTTCCATCTTCATAATCATTAAAATAATTTGTTTTTATCATTCTTGATATTATATTTTAATTTATAAATCGTCTCATAGTAGTTACTGTAACTCTGTAAGTCATGAATGCATTATGTGTGTTTATTGATACCAGATTTAAGACTCCTTTACTTACTTCAATTGGAATTGTAACTTATGTATTTTAGTTTCACCCTAAAAAAGCGGTTTATAAGTATTAATTAAATTGAAATTAAATTATAAATCATAACTGGAAAGAATCTATAAGAACAAGTAAATATGATGGTTTAGAATCACAAATTTGTTATGTGACAGTCTATGTTGAAGCCTTGGCTAAAAGTATATGATTATACCAGTGTACAAGTTATATTTTACTACATATTTTTATTGCACTAAGTTGTGCATCATTTTATCAAATTATTCCACAAAATGTGTATAGAAAACATCTTTCTATCTTACATGGCTGCAATAATTTTGTCAAATGATAGATTGCATATCTTGAAAGCCACCAGAGCTATAGCCCTGCAGTAGTGGTTGTACACTGGCAGAGTTTCTAGCACATCTTGTTCAGAATAGCCATGTATTGTAATCACTAGGGACCAGAATAGTTGCATATAAATGCAATTTAAAAAGTTCAAAGTATGCACAAATATGCTTAAAATATGTATAAAAACCTTCAAGAAACTAATCATCCTTTTTTTTACTTAAAATCAGCATATAACTTTAGGGAGCATATAAAGGTACCTGATTGCGTCCAATTTATATGTATAAAATTATATTTCTGTTTAAAAGAGTTGTAATCTGGTTTTAACCATGTTCGTTGTGAAACATATGTCATCATCATCAGCCACATTAAGTCCACTGCTGAACATAGGCCTACCCTAAAGATTTCCAGATGGACCTGTTGAAAGAAACCTGCATTAACATAATATTTAAAAAGATGTTTTTATTTTGATTTTAGTAAACAATTATGCAGTTCAGTTTTTACAGTATGTAAACTAATTTATTTGTACGTAAGATAAAGTTATGTTGAAGTTTCTAATTATATCAGCTTGCTCTATTTTAATTGTACCTACTCATGAAAACTTGCGTTTAGTCAAAAAAAAAAATTTTTATTGCATCGAACGACGAGACGAGCATGCCGTTCGCCTGATAGTAAGCGATACGACCACCCATAAATAGTAGCAACACCATCCAGCACCTTGACTTACAAAGTACTGTGTGGCATTCCACTGCGCTCGTCATCCTGAGATATAAGCTGTTAAGTCTCATTACGTCCAGTAGTTATACTGGCTACAATGTCCTTCAAACCGAAACACAACAGTGCATGCACACTGCTGCTTGGCCGTAGAAATAGACATTGCGGTGGTACCCACCCAGACGGACTCTTACATATGAGAGACCTACCACCAGTAAATATATAAATAATAGTCAATAGTTTCAATCTCATGCTAACACTGACACTCACGTTTTTTATCCCTGCGGGGGTAGGTAGTTGCGCAACTTGTGCACCCACTTTTCGCCATGTATATTCCATCCTATGGTGTGAAAGGTAATTTCCATATTGGGCATAATATTAGATTTTGGGCTGATATTGAATAGAAAACCCCAATATTACTATGCCCCACTTAGGATTCGAACCCAAGACCTCGGCAGTCGGCACGGTATTTTCCGAGTTCATCGCTATTGCATCACTGCAAAAAGTCGCCGTGGGCGACCTTCCTTACATACAATGTGGGCACATTGAGCCAAGCGTCCTCACGTCGGGGGACCGAATTCCGGACCAGGGAGACGAAAATATTTCTTTAGCGGTCCCCCGACGCGACGACGCTTGGGTCAAAATATTACTAGGTACTTAAACGACAAAGACACTTTTATTATTTTACTTTTTAGAGATTTTTGTGTCGGGGGTTATTTTAATTTTAAATTAATTAGGAGGTATGTTACAAAATGACTGAATGTAAAAAACGACAGGTACGATATTCCAATTCCGATATTATGAGGAGTGCCACCGAAATTATTATTAACAATATAGTTTTGTATATTTTATGGACATTGGAACTTGAAGACCACACACAAGCATGATTGCATTGGATCGTTTACGGAAAAAGCGTAGGAAAACAAATTGAATTCCTTTCCGAGATATATGAGCTTTATAAAATTTTAAGAAAAAAATTTAAATTCGGAAACTTGTTAAAAAAAGAAAAAGTTGGAAGTCCTTATTATTTAGACAATATTTAAATATTTTTAAAATACTAACTATATCCATTTGTTATTGATACAAGAGTTTTTTTACACCTAAAGTCAAGCAGCTTATCTCATTTTTATATCGCCTCCGCATGTCCCGTAAGCCAGGTACGATATTTCTATACCAATGACCTGTGTGAATCTTAGCGAGTTTCTGAAATTACTGAACAGTATTTAATCCGCAATGAAATTAATCAAATAGAAAACTTGGGCTGTATTTGAAATATTAACTAGAATAGAGCCAGTGTTATATTATAATGTCTGTGTAAAATATAAATACTAATCTTTAACCCATTCATTTACAAAATAAAATTACGAAACAATTATTTCATATGATAACATTTCAAAATCTAAACGTACCTAAAACGAAAATACCGTTTCTTAATTTTTCAATTCTGAATAAATATTTTTTAATACTTAATTTCGGAGATAAAAATAAAAACCGAAAAATGATTGATTACGTCACACATACGGTCGAATGAAGTAGTTTCCTACGTAGATATGTAAGTACTGAGTAGTGGTCCGACAATTTCGGCTTGTCTGTAAACCCAACGAAATGTCAGGCCATCATTGTAGGTAGTCCAAGGATGATTAGTAGGTTGGATAACACAATTATTCCACCTGTTATATTTAACGGAAATGTCATTCCTTGGAGCTCCAGCGTCAGAAATCTCGGTCTACACATCGATTAGCAGACGGTTTCTCCTTCATCGCGAATTCGGAGTCGCCAGTACCACGGAAAACAATTTCTAATCCAATATCCATTTATTGAGCTACTACCACTCATTTATCAAATTCTCTCGGTAGCTTTACGAATAAAAAAAAAAGTCTTCTTTTCTTAAAAATAGCATGAAAACAGAGGGCCGCGAGCAGAACTGACAATAACTTGGGGTTTACGCGAACTTGTAAAATATTAACTTACCTCTCACCACTTCACGGTGCAATCGTGCTGATGGGCCAGTCGGTCGGTCGCACCGTTTGCGCACTCGAGTGTAGAATATCTCGATCGTGGATACGACTTGAAAGATTCATGAGGTTTAAAGTGTTTGACTGCAATGGACTGGATCATGGATGGATGATTGATTATAGATAGACAAATAGGTATATAAATATTCGGGTCTGAATATTGAGTCAACCGTTTCTAAAGCTTGCATGCATGAAAAAACGTTGTCCTTTTTGTTTCATGTCCTTAGTTTGTTACTTCGTTGTATCGTGACCTAAGATAATTTAATTGTTAGAATACGAAGATTAGGGACTATGTATAAGTATATTTTGATTGTTTTAAAAGGTCCGTGCAATATAATAATATTCTGGTAATAATATTACGTCTATATAACGAACCCCTTTGAATACTTACATCATAATATTACGAAAGCATATACTTCTAACGTAATATTTTCGGAACTTTGCGTATTGACGTCGATTTATACCTACATCTAATAATTCTTTCAATTTATGAAGTTTATTTAATATAAAAAAATTGCCTTTACTACGTTTGCGTTACTTACGCATTCTAGCCGATGCGTTATAAAGCCAAAATTCTACTCAGAAAAAGCCAAAACTCCAACGAAATTCACATATATAAGCGTATAACTAGAAACCCCCACCTCACACTTTTTTGTCGCTCCAAAAAATTAGCGAGAACACTCATTCCACTACACCAATCAACGACTTAAAATTCCACGAATTGACGTTAAAACAACCCGCAGTTTTAAACTGAACTCCCGTTAGGTAGCCATCTCGTAAAATATTTCGTACGGCGAAGGACCCGGCTTTATTTTACAACTCCGACGTGCATGGAAAAATCTCACAACGCCTTTTGAATGTGCTCCGCAGGAGCCAGGGGTCGAGGATGTTTTACGGCAAAGGGCCAGGTTAAAGCGTAAGGAGAATTAATAAATAAATACACAATATAATCCAACATACTAAGACAAGTTTTGTCGTGGATTGTCGAATTGAAAGGGTTTTCTGCTACCATAACACTAGGTATCAAATGAATATACATTTGGCCGTAAGTAAGTTTAGGCTAGCAAGTTCTCGGAGCCATATATTGCGTAATAACCTCCAGATGTGTTTACACTCACGGAAAGTTTTCAATAATTCTATAGGTGCGTAATTAAAGTTATTTCACACGCGACTTGCCGCAAGTCAGCACACTTGCTTGCCGTGATCGTTTTCATTGTTAAAATGAAATGAATGAAAGAGAAAAAGAAAAAAAAAAAAAAAAAAAAAAGTCATGAAACATGTTATGAGTATTTAACTAAGTCGAGAAGTTCGCAGTTTTAGTGTAATAACTCATTGTTATTGTCGTAAATTTGAGTTCTACCTGCACTTTTATAAAAAATATTATAGTTAAGTCCAATATTATGTTATTTTGTTTAGTTCTGTTAGTAGTATATTTTTGTTGAAGCAATAAAGATTATTATTATTATTATTATTATTATTAAAATCATCTGCGGTGGTCAACTTCTGCAAATTTTCTTGCCAATCTTAACCATGTTTTGCTTCAAGAATCGATCGCATCTTCTCTTTCAAAATTTACTGTATCAAGAGATCCGTATTTTCTAATTTTCATATAGCAATGACCTTGGTTTGGTTCATTATCATTATAATTCACACGTTTTGTTTGTATGATCCATCTTTACATTATCATAGTTTTTAACTGCCTCGGTGGCGTATTTGTATTACGGTGCAACTGCAATCCTGAGGTCTCGGGTCCGATCCCCGGGTCGGGCAAAGTGATATTGGATTTTTCTATTCAGTATCAGCCGGAAGTCTGGAATTTGTGCCCGATGTGGCGGTAGGACGGAATACGCACGACGAAAAGTGGGTGCACTAGTTGCGCCTCTGCCTACCCCTTCGGGGATAATAGGCGTGAGTGTGCGTGTTTGTGTTAAATGCATTACAATTTACAATTAAAAAAGCTATGTTTTAACCGAAATAACAGAAGTCTTTGAGTGAAGTACGAAAAAGTTAAATAAATTTTGGTAAATAAAAATACACAATATTTTGTATGATGTTCGAAACTAACGAGTTCAGACAAATCTCTTACAACCATTTTTTTTTAATAATTGTGTCTACATACTTGATACAAATTGAAATAAAAATGTTTTATTCAATGACCTTTCAAAAAAGCTACTTATTTTTCCTTCCATTTAGATTATTTTAAGTCTGTGAAATGAGAAAGTACATTTTGTTTAAATTTTTCTCATTTATTCCTTTTTGTTTTGTTGAGTTTTTTAGACATTATCGTTTCTTTTATGTCTTCGTCATACAAATGTCCAATGCGATGCTGCGTATGTACAGTCAGCCACATAAGTAGCTGAACAAATTCAATATTTCAAATCGCCCATACGCGTTCAGTTTGATTGTAACATTTTTTTTCTTTGTGGGAAGTAAAGTTAATGCCTTTCATTTTATTTGTATGAAGAGAAAACGAAAATTGGTAAGAACACAAAAGTGTAGAGGCGATTTGAAGTTTTGAATTTGTTCAATTTCTTATGTGGCTGACTGTACAACAACCACTTCACTTAAGTACGCAGTTTATACCTTTGATAGGTTTTGTGCTGAATTTGAAAGATTTTTATAGCAGCAGAAAGCAATTAAGTGGATTGATCAGCAGATGTAAGTGGTTGCAATCGTCCTAGAAACCTCATACTGCTAAAGGCATGGTAGGTGCGTAGCCAACTCTTAAATATGACGAATTAGGTATTGGACAGCGTGATGGACATTTCTTGAGCTTTCGTTATTCTCAATTACCTATACAAATGCATTTACGTACGACATAGGTGTCTCTCTAAATCCGTTTTCTGTAGGCACTACTGAGATACACCAATAAGGGCGGTATTAATAACTCAATCCCAATTTAAGACAACACGTAAATTCATCGATGTAAATTCACAGAAAGCGTCAGATGTCTATACACAGTAAAGTACTAAGTAATATTTTCCCTGAACTAACAGGTATATAAAAAATATTGTAGTTATATTCTCTTGTTTTACCCCATATTTTCATATAAATTGCATTGTGTAGATTTTGAATTCGATTGGCAATCGAAAAAGCAACCGCACAATATGTTTACAGACCAAAACACTTCAACTCTGCGCCACTACGCGTTTTCAATAGAAAATTGGAATGAAAAATCCCCATTTTGAAAGCGAACAAGGGCTTGTCTGGTGAATGGGCCAATCAGTGTGATTATACTCAGATATTTTAAATAGGCCTTTCATTTGTGGGTTTATTGCTTACAATATAAGTTATTTGCCTTCAAAATAATAGACTAATTCTGGAATCTTTTGAGAGAGATTACTTGATCAATTTGTTGATGTCTGTCTAAAAAGGAATAGGGAAAAGTGTGGCTAAAGAATTTATTCACTGGAACCAAGTTACTCAACTCAAAGACTTTTACTTTAAACAGTCACATTTTGGTTCAAATGTTTTGATATTAAGCTACGAATAAGTAGAGATTTGCGCTGCGTTTATAGAAAATCTGCCTTGGTGGCGTAGTTATATAACAGTACGACTGCAGAGCTGAGGTCTCGGGTTCGATTCCCGGGTCGGGCAAAATGATATTGGGTTTTTCTACTCAGTATCAACCCGGAGTCTCGACATGTGCCCGGTAACGGGATGGCTTCAAAATTGTATTAAATGAATTGAAATCACGTGTGCCTCGGTCTTAGGACAACCTCGATTATATAAATGGGCGAGGCGGGAGATATGCTGTGTGAGTTATGATATTACATAATTTAAATTAGGTTTTTGCTGTATAAAAACTGTCTAAATTATTTGCAATCACTAGTCACTGAATAGATCGATATAAATGCTGTGACATATTCGTGATGTACCGTTTACTACCTAGTATTCACCATTCAGTACCTACGTAAGAAAATGTAGACACTTCTCTGCATTGCGTTTTCTCTTCTCTGCTTTTAACAGCGCAAATCTATTGATAATTATTATCTTTACTACATCATATATTTTAGTAGTTAATGACTTCAAAAAGGAAACTGTTATTAACAAATAAATTTGGCTGCATGTTTGCCTTCCTTTAACTCAGACTTTACAATAATAAAAGCCCAGAGCATATGCTTTTATTATTTTCTTCCGTCGAAAATCATATTGTCTTTTTGGCTCGCCATCCCGAAAGCAGTTCCGCTAAAGTTAGGGAGCCCATGTACTGTGTAAGCGAAGTTTAGTCAGTACCATTCGGAACGGCGGGGGTGGTGTACGCCCTTCGCCACCAAGTTTCCCGCCACTATGACCGCGAGAGGTAAAGGCGCGTTCCATTTTTAAATTTAACTTTTTTTATTTTATTTCATATAGGAATAGTGTAAAATTATGGCAAAAAACTATAATGATTTGATTTTTTTTTTCATGTGACCGCGCTGTTTCTGGTACCACTGATCCGATTAAGAAAATAGTTTTACTAATATATTATTTTATCCCTATTTTTTATCCCGGGCTAAAGAAGGAAATGGTGCATTTATATATTTTAAATATCATTTTATTCTTTCAGTTGCAACAGTGCTGCTTGTTTTCGCCTTCGCTGAATACATTTGTTGTTTTGGTGAGTACAAACTTTTGGTAGACTATTACTAGAAAAAATCGGCTGTTTGGTATTTTTAACTAAAAATTAATGCTATTTTTACGTGTTACCTATTATGAAGGCGGAGTTTATTTACTATCAGTTGACCCACTTAAGCCTTTGACCTCTTTAAAATGTAATTATAGATTGCTTTTAGAGTGTTATCGTTTAATTTTACGCATATTTAAAAAAACACGGGAACTTCAATGTAATAATTATAATGATTTGTGGTACGAAAATAAGCTTTACGAACCGTCACACTACGCACTGTTATATTAGTTGTACTTCTAACAACCCCTTCAAGGCTACATCGTGAGCTTATGAGTTACCACTCACATTATGTTAATACTTCAAATCGGATTGAATGTAAATTTTCTAGTATTATAAAGTTTGCCTAGTATTTACTTTTAAATGTAGTGTTTAATTTTCCTTACTAGCATGCATAGATTCAAATATAATGTTATAAATATGCAGCATATTTGTAAGGCCTGATTTGCGTAACAAAAAAAATATTCTTAAAATAAATTACAATACTAACTGCCTGGTGGCGTGGTTGTATTACGGTATGACTGCAATGCTGAGGTCTTGGGTTCGGTTCCCAGGTCGGGCAAAGTGATATTGGGTTTTTAAATTGAGTATCAGCCTGTGGGGTTACTCCTGACACGTTCGAATCGTAAATCAAATCGAGTTTGATTCGGTTTCAAGCGTTTTGGTACTCCCGAAATCTACACTAGCGCACGATCGAGCCGTGCTTCAAATTGGAACTTACTTGGATCAAAAAAATCCGTTAGGATCGAGAAATGCTTACTCTCCACTCGTTCGTACGATCGTGAATCGAGTTGTCAATTCGACTTTATCTGTCAAATTCTACGATTGCTAAATAGGTGCCGTGTACGGTTCAAGTGAAGTTGTTTTGTGTTTTGGTGAGAATTTTTAAAAATATCTGTGCAGTTATGGCTAGATCAATCATTTTTTAATGTTCTTAAAGGAGCTAACCGTATTGACAATCGAAGAAGAAGAAATTTGCTTAGGATGGGCCGTTTTACTAAGCGGGTAATTAATATGGATTGCGATGAGTTTCGAAGTTTGCATAACTGCCCATCCCTTATTATTATACCCTCTATTATTGCTGAAGACATGGAGACAGGCATTGCAGACAATGTCATACATGCCTCATCAACATCTCGAAATGATGAGCTACGACGTAGGCAAAATGCACGGCAACGTCTTGTTCAAAGTCTGTGGAGGAGTAGATACAATAGGCGAAGATGATTTATTGTTTGATTTTTTTAAATTTAGTTGTTTCTTAGTTTGTTATAAAATAATAATATACATGTTAAGACAAAAAACTACTTTTTCCTTTTATCTCATTAAGCCCTGTTACATTTTTTATGAAATGCCTAATCTTGCCTAGTCTAATCTTGACCACTGGGTGAAGTCTAGTTCTTATTATATTCATATCATAACCATTATAATCATTCTGATTTACAAATCATATTATGTTCAAACTTTATTTAAATGCTGATACTGAAAAGATTTTTTTTTTGTTTTTGATTTCACTTATAATAAAACCATTTTTGAGCCTAGAACTTGCCTGTAACTTTTTTTTGGAAACTGATATCAATTTATTTTTATCTTTACACACACACACACATACCTCACGCCTTTTATCTCCGAAGTGGTAGGCTATTACTAATGCACCCACTTTTCATCGTGCGTATTCCGTCACATGATGTGACAGGGGGCGAGCCTATCGCCATATCGGGAACAAATTCAGGCTCTAGGCTATAAACAATATCAACACTATCCAGCACTTTGAGTTACAAAGTACTGTGTGGCATTCCACTGCACTCGTCATCCTGAGACATAAGATGTTAAGTCTCATTATGTCCAGTAGTTACACTGGCTACAATGTCCTTCAAACCGAAACAAAACAGTGCATGCGCACTGCTGCTTGGCGCTAGAAATAGAAATTGCGGTGGTACCCATCCAGACGGACTCTTACATATGAGAGACCAGTAAATTATTACTTTACTTATTTTAACCATATAAAAATAAAAATAATTCGATATTAGTTTCCAAAAAAAATATGTTTTCTAAGCTTGAAAATGGTTTTGTTATAAGTGAAAACAATAAATAATCCAATTAATGCCAGTTTTGACCTCAAACTCCTGTTACAAGATTCTAAATCTTAACCAAAAACTGTATTTTGAGTTTCCCGCTACGACTTATATAGTTGTGACGTGACGCTGACAATGTCAGATATTTTGATAGTTCATAGCATAGACTAAATAGATTTGGGCAACTCAATTTATCTTTGGTTGCTGAATTATTACAAAAAACTCAATAAACAACGTAATAATTTCTTATATTTATATAAATATGTATGTAACAACAACTGGAGCATTGTTTTATAAATAAAATAAATTAAATATAAATTATTGTAATGAAATTCTCCATAGAACATAGCCACATAAATATGACGTGATCTACAGGATAAAGCTATAATCTGTGAACGAATACTCGATCGACGAGTTGATAACGGCCGTTTTTGATCAGCTAGTCGATCGACGTCGGGAGTGCGCATTTCAAGTTCGAATCGAGATCGAATCGAGTTCGAATCCAGGAACAATCGAACAATCGAATCAGTTTCAGGAGTTACCCCACTGAAGTCTGGAATTTGTGCCTGATATGGTGATAGGCTCGCCCCCTATCACATCATGGGAAGGAATACGCACGGCGACAAGTGGGTGCACTAGTTGCCCCTCTGCCTACCCCTTCGCGGAAAACAGGCGTGAGTATGCGTATGCGTATAAAAAAATATAATTACATGGATCAGTCATATACAATAATCGTATAATTGGTGGCGACCTTATAAAGATATATTGTGTCAGGAACATCGAGCGACTTTCGGATTTCGATACCTACTATAGAACCTAGAGACTTAGTAAATTTTTGCTAACGCAAACATGTGTTGAAATCGAACGCGCGATTACAGACGGCTTTCCACTACCGCATGGTATTTTTTTTCTTAGCTTCCGTGCCTAAAGAGTTCTAGCTGAACTCTATTTCTAAATTTAAGAATGCAGTTTTTTTTTTTCATAAAACCGTATTACGAGACAAGTAAGCTGTTTGTCTGATAGTATACATCACGACTCACGACTGTCCGTACTATTCGAATTATACCACTACACACCACTCGTCATCATGAGACATAAGACCTTAAGTTTCATAATGTTCATTCAATTTTAACCTTAAAATTATCTTAAAATTAGCTAATCTTTACTATTGTTAAATGCAAGAAGATTTTTTTTACAAAAACTTATGAGGACGTCTCTACGTCTCTTGTATTTAAAAAATGCTGTAAAGAACCCACACACCACGAATCGAACTCGCACTCCGCCTTCGATAATTTGTCTTAAATAAATTTAGCAACGTGCTTATCGCTCATCCCATCCGTTTAGTCTTTGATCGGCAAGAAGGTGCATTACTTCCGTGCGATTACTCTCATCCCGATTGATTCGAACGCTCTTTGCCCAAAGTCTTTGCCCCGTTAAATGGCGCTTTGATCGAATACGGACTGCCTTAATGGATAGTGGGGGATTTTAAAATAAAAACTGAGGAAATCCTGTCTCAAAGAGGGTCTTTGAGTCGTTCCGGGCCGGCCTGAGTGTCCAATACTGAACCATGCAATGCAATCAGCCCTGTATTATATATTGCCCACTGCTGAGTACGGGCCTCCTCTACTACTGAGAGGGTGCTGGCCTTAGTCCACCACGCTGGCCTAATGCGGGTTGGCAGGATTCACATACCCTTGAAATTCTTATAGAGAATTCCCAGGTATGTAGGCTTCCTCACGATATTTTCCTTCACCGTCAAAGCGAACGATAATTTATAAACAATGCACACGTAACTTCGAAAAGTCAGCGGTGTGCGAAAGAAGGAGGCCACTCCGAGATTTTGTTGCTCTACCTATATCACCAACCAAATTATGAGAAGTGAGCGTGTTATGCCACCGACAGCGTTTGTGAACACTGTCAACTAAGATTATTCAAAACCAAAATAAAATATTCAAACATTGATGTATTAAAAACCCTACATCAATGTATTCAAATTAAAATTTTGTTTCTATCTTTTCAGTAATTCAGTGAATTTAATAAAGATGGCAGATATTGACGCAGTCAGGGTTTTTTGTTTTTCTTAAATATTTTTTTAATATACGACCAGAGAATAAACCAATCATAATTTATTTATAAATATGCCAAAAAATACTTTGTTCTGATTGGTCAATTTTCGCGATGGATCGAAATATGGTCGTTTATTGAAAACGGCAGTAAGCCCATAATGCAGTTGTTGCAGTGAACCACTACGGTTTCCACTGTGGTGTAAGGTGGGCCCTATGCAATTGGTAAACGTAAGCTTGATATTGCCTGCAAAAAATATACAATACTACGTGGTAGACTGCCTCGGTGGCGTAGTTGTATTACGGTACGACTGCAATGCTGAGGTCTCGGGTTCGATCCCCGGGTCAGGCAAAGTGATACTGGGTTTTTCTACTCAGTATCAGCCGGGAGTCTGGAATTTGTGCCCGATATGGCGATAGGCTCGCCCCCTATCACATCATGGGACGGAATACGGACGGTGAAAAGTGGGTGCACTAGTTGCACCTCTGCCTACCCCTTCGGGGATAACGGGCGTGAGTGCGTGTGTGTGTGTGTACTACTTGGTACTACGAATCTTCAGTTAAAAGATAGTCACCCCCGCTTCATTATTTACTCAATATAAACTCAAAGTAAATCCTCTCTGTCAATACTCGTGCCAGCGGACACGCACACAATCAAATTAATAGTAAGGGAACAAGGCCCTCTGTTAATTCAGCATTGGCACAGACGAACGTATTGAATTTTAATTACTTCTCCAGTTTAGGATTAGATCTAATCACACTGTCATTTAGTTTGTAGTAACTGATTGATCTGGGTTTCTGATATGTTTTCTTGTCACTAGATTTGCTCGTGACTCCGCCCGCGTTTCCTTTTAGGGTTAATATTATAATAGCTAAAAATAGTAATTTAAAAATCCGATCAATCGTTTCAAAGACTAGTGCGTTCTTACAAACTTTTTGGATTTATTTAATAGTAAGAAGAATGTGTTTGCAAACGAACTCTTCAACTTTGTTCAATCGAAAATCAATGGTATTTTTCCATCTAACCATTGATGTATTAAAAAACCATCTAACCTTGAATATTATTACGCCACAATTGAACATTGTAGACAATGCATTAATACTAGGTAATTATTATGTCAAAGTGCTGGTTCTGCTATTGTTTGTCGATAACTTGACGGAGTCTTGCGAGTGAGTTGATTATGTTTTTCATTCATTTCTATGTAAATAAAATGTAGTTATGTGTATCCTCGGAGCCATTTTGACTGCAGTGCAACTACGCCATTGTTTATATAAATGTTCGCAGAGATATTTCAGTAAAATATAGAAAGGTATTTTGCTTATATGCTTTTATTTTTGTTTGGTTGCAGCTTTCTAAACTGCTGACTGTAAATGGATGCAAATATGATGTATAGTTTTTTTAAACCTGATTTTTTTTTATATTGAAACTAACGTAAATAAGCTGAAACGGTGCTTATTCCGTTTTTTTAAACTTTAGCACGGCCAAGAATCCTTACTGCACCTGATAGTAAGTTAAGAGAAGCCCAAAAACATGTCGACCGGCAAGAAATAAACATGCCCGGACAGTCGGCACAGTTATGCCGGTCGGCTTAAATACTTCTTTACGCTCCGCTTTAAGTACCCCAAGTTGCCAGTGTATTGATGACCTATGTCAATAGTTAATTTAATCTCTTATTTATTAGAATTTTCGGTTTGTCGTAAAAGCTATTGAATTGCCTACGTGTGCCAAAATAAATGTATTTAATATCAACCTAGACATTAGTACAAAAAGGGTATAACTTGTATAAAAATGTGTGCCTCCGTAAATTTTTATTAACCAACGAAAAAATAGAATCACGATTTGGTCCCAAAATATTTTACTTGCCTAACAACCGACAAAAAGTGCCAACTATGAAAAGTTGGTACTCGTCAGCGACTATAGTCGCTGGTACTCGTACATCAAACTGCAGTGCCCGTAAACGTGTTTTTTATGTATTACCTAAAAAAAAACTAAATTGATTTAACTTTGTTTCGCGCCTCTATCCCGGCATTTCAGTTCAAATTAAATCGGATAGATTTTATTAGAATTCTCTTTGCTTTATTTTATTCAGTAACATTGCGTACAATAGCGAGAGGTTTTATACTGCGTTCTATTTTTAAAAACGAAAATAGAACCATTCATAACATTTAAATTTGTTCCATTGTTAAAAAAGTTTGTAAAGGTCCTATTACAAATAATCATTGATGTATTAAACAAATAATAGACTAATATTCAGTTTTGATATTTCTTTCACAATATCTACAAATATTTTTTACTTCAAGAGATTCTTGAATTGTATTCGCATTGAAAAAAATTCAAGTAAAGTCTTTTTAACACGCTTTTATTAGCTTCATATGAACGTTAGTATGTATGTAACGGAAACTTTGAACATGATTTTGATCCTCTTCAAAACGTCGGATTAAATCGAAATTTGGCATACCTACTTATCAAGGACCGATGACAATTCAATATTTTAAACTAAGAATGAATAATAAATAATAGTTTAAGAAAAAAACAAAAAACATGCTTTTATAGAAAATCCAACTAAAAATAGAAAATTTGTATTTTATTGTAAAAAAAAGCGTGGGATGCATGGTGCAAATAAGCCACTAACACTTGAAAGTGGGTAAAAGAGAGCTCTATAATAGAACTCTATCTCAGGTACCTATATGATAGTAGTGATCATAGATCTAGGCTAAAGGCTGGTAGATTAGCTAGGCTTGGGCCTGTAGCGTCCTCACAGGTGAGGATCGCGACGCGTTCCTCCCATTATTTTTTTTAATAATAATGATTATATCTCTTTTTATTATATCCCCTTTCCTGCCAGCCCGAGCTGGCTTTTTTGTTTATTTTTCATTATTGATTTTACTCCCAATAAAAATGTCTATAGTTATATAAGTGACCTTTTGTATTAATAATAATTATTATAATTAATTTAGTGTATCTTGACTTATCATAAGTGCAACTATGTTCGCCTACGTGATGAATAAAGTTTTTTTAAAGGTGATCTCTATCCAAACTTCTGCTATATTTAAAGAGTATCCGATTTTATTACATTTTGCATAACTATCAGTCTCTTCAAAGTGAATCAGCCTAGACAGAACAGTATTATGAATTGATGACTGTGCGATAGCCACCGCGTTGCTTAAATTGATGGTTTAAGAAGCTTGTTTGCTATATGAGTTTCTCGCGTGCAAATAAGATAGGTATACCTAACTTGAAAATGGCAAAGTGTTCACACAATTGCCATTAAAAAAAAAACATATAGGTATATTTTTTTTGCGGAGATATTAAAGCGGCCAGTATTAAAATAAAATCTATATTGTTTTTTATATTCATGACCAAGTTATATATGCAGTGATTATTCTTCGTTTATGAGTTTGGAAGCGAACAGAGCGTTCGTCGATTTATCCCGCACATCCCACTGCAGCCCGAGTGTTATTATTCACAGAGTTTGGACTGTACAAGTTAATCCCACTGTGGATTGATACTGTAACGGACTACTGACAAACTGGACTATGTCATTTATTTACTAGGTAGTAGAATTGAAAATTGACTTTTCAGTATAAAAGCAAAGGTATATTACTTAGCACTCTTGACTAAAATGTTCTGCAAGTCCCGAAATCGTCTTCTTCCATCCTGAAGCAGACTATGTCAGTCTTTACGTGACGTAGATATTCTGTAGAGTGTAGTTTTTTCTTCAGAGTGGATTGCCAGACTTGATTTCAATAGAACTCTCTCACATAGCAAACTCTAAGATTCCATCACAATGCACGTATTCCTTTAACATTAAAGCTTTTGAAAAATAATTACATATTTTACAAAGTCGATGTAGACTTTTACTAGATTTATTATACAGACGGTTACTAATTTCACTCAGTAATCTAACATGAATAATAACTTTCTTATAATACGAAGTATTTATGATGAATTTTTGATAACAAAATTGCCCGTTGAAACATAAACGATACAAAAAGGATTACAGAAATAACATGGTGGTTTGAGCAGTATAACCGTCTAGTTCATGAAACGTATAATTTTATAAGGCCACTTAGTTTACGGACAAATTGATAGGTCTTGCATGAATTTCCTTTTTTGTATAAACCCTTAAATCTATGTGATGTATGTGGGTTGCGTCGATCGTTTAAAATACATTGCAGTACTATCATGCTGGGTTTTTATTGGGTATAACATGATGATGTAATAAGAAATATATTTTTGCTGTTATATTATGTATTTTTTATGAAAAGAACTTTTAAATTCGAATCGGTAGTGAGATTTTCTCGTACAAACATACTAACAAACTCTCAACTACCTAAATTGGTATAGCTAAACAATATCGATATATTGGCTGCTCAAGACCGGGATGGTTGGCGTTCACTTGGGGAGGCCTACGTTCAGCAGTGGACGGCGACAGGCTAATTGATGATGATGATGATGAAACAATATCGATGATACACAAAATTATATGTAAAGAAAATAATAAAATAGTTTACTATTTTCTTACAGTATATTAAAATATATTAATATGCTATTTAAACACAATACCCCTGGCAAAAGGAAGCAATGAAAAATAATAAAGCTACAAGTGAACAAGTTTACAAGTGAACTAGTAAAATAGTAGTCCTAAAATATATGGAGCATGTTAATCAAAAGTTTGCTTAATATAAATATTCCTAAATTATAAACCCATAAAAAGATCTAAATAGTTACTATAGAAATGTTAAATTCACACAGAACGTTTGTAACGCACACGTACGCGTCATAATAAACAATAAATTATCAGATATCGCAACTAACAGATTTTTTAAATAATATCCCCCAATTCTCAATCTCAGAAATATTATGGGCGATGTCTTTTTTACGCCGGTTTAGCTTAGCTCGATAGCTGAAATATATTTTGTATAGATACTTGTGTGACCGCAACCATGTAAGCTATGTTCTACGTATCATTATCTCAACTTGCTAATCTAAACCAACTTAGCATAGTAATTTTGGTCTGCAACCCGCAAACCGCTAGAGATTCGCAAACTTCATCATACTGAATTCGCAAACGAAAAAAATATTACGAATTTCGAAATTGATTATACTGGTCAATCGTTGCAAACCTCGTGTTGGCTGTCGAATACCATTCCTGTGCTTGTTCAAATAAAGAATTCAAATTGACTGTCTCGTCTGTCAGTTTGTAATGAAAACGGGAAACTGTGTCTACCGCTCGCTGACTTCATTTTGGGAATTAACGTCGAAACTCGAAAATTATTGCACACATGCATAATGCAGTATTTTCAGGACTTTTGAGCGTATGATGTGGTGGATATAAAAACAGATAAAGCGTTTCTTGTAATTTATATCCTGTTAATGCGAGAACTGTGTTGTTTTAATGGTTGGGGATATTTTTATCGCCATATTTGCATGCTGTCGGAAGATAACAATATATTTGTTGAAGGTGTAGGTATCTACATACATAAAAGTTATATTAATAATTTACCCTTTAATGCGTTAACTTCTGACAGGTACTCTATCAGATAGAGTTTGGTAGCAAAAAGAATTCTTCACATCAAAGCACGGATCATAAACAGGAATCAAAGTAAAGTAGCGAGAAACGCAATCTTAGTATTCCAAATGGGAATGGTGTTCGGAAACTACAAAGTTAAATCTGATAGGACGGTGTCTGCGAAACTCGCGTCAGTCGATGATTGTATTCAAATCTCTTGTAAATCTACTTTGTTGGAGCTGTAACCTTCGGGCGAAGTGTTTGTTGATACAAATCTGGATATTGATTGTTATGGAATTTTGAAGTTTTATCGTTGATTATTTTAAAATATTGCTATTTATCTATCGGTAATATCTTTGTGGTTTATTTGAATGAACTTTTAACAGTTGTTACTGCTACCTATTTTTGGCGCATGCTGTAACAACCTTAAAAAGTAGTGCACTCAGTTTTTGTTCGTTTTTATGGTTAAGTAAATATTATAAGCAAACAGTGTAACTACTACTGGTTGTTCATAAATAAATAAATAAATAAACTTTCGATGCAATTTAAAAAATGCCACGCCTTCATCATTCGCTAAATTGAAATCTAATAAACTTGTCATTTATAAAGTTTTGCCAGGACAGACAATTTTTTTATGAAAATCTACCCTAAGGAGGACGGAAAAAGGGTTCACCGCGAGTTACGTGCGGTCCATGGAAGAAACTTTCCAACTTAAGAATCTTAAATAATTTATTAAATTATTAATTGTGTGTTGAGTGAACGTCTTTGACCCATTTACTTTTTACCTTCCCTTTCCTTTATTTTAACTACCTTATACCGTATAGTCTCCGGCATTCCATTCTGATACATCTATTTGCGAACCGTTAACAACTCAGAAACAGTCCAGCGTCGGATCAGTGCCCAAATGCACTCCATAACAAATGGCCCAGTAAAATGGGAGCCGGCGACTGAAGCATCCAGATATTCGAGACGGCAATCCCTCAGGACTCCGCGTGAATCCGTGCAATGTGATCGGGAATTATTGATGGCCAGGTTTCCGTCCGTGCTTCGCCCCGACACGGTTCTGCTAATGTGCTTCGTGAACGTTACTATTTTTTTTATATTTTCCGTATCCTTCATAGTAACGTCAAGTGCCGTTTGCGTTTTAGTGGGTATGCAAGTTTTATGAGCATCAATATTTCTTTTTCTTGTTTTGTAGCACTTTGAGTCTTGATCAATTGAATTTGGGAATGTTTTATTCGTTTCCATTACATTTCCTCATATTTATGAATTTATTTTTCTCTTCTATGTTGCCTTGCCCGATGATCCAGGTTTGCACACCTAACATTATTGTAAAACGTATTTGAAAATTTTGATGTGTCATAAAGAAACCATGTTATTCTATCAAAAATAACCAAGTTAATTGTTAGCTGGAAACACATCCATTTTAGTTTATCAATTTTAATGATGTTAATTTATTTTTATGATGCTTTGACTTGTGTTTCTATGAAATTACAAAGACATTCCAAATTAGCAACCTCTTTGACTTTAGAAATATTGTCTTTGTTAGTCTAGATAAATTTAAATCGTAATTATGTTGCTGCTTTGATATTACAATAGCTGTTAATGTAATTACTACTGTATTTAGTACTGATATAGAATGTAATTAAGTTTGTTCAGTATTTTACTTATTAATATAATCATGTTTATTGTTTAATATAAGAGAAATAGGCTCCAAATATCTGTCGAAATTCTTCTGACCAAGGGATGTCGGCTGCTATAATAATATATTTTTCTACAAATCCGATTATATCTGGATTACTATAATATTGTGTAATTAATGGTAAGCAATTTTCAAGTACTTCATTACAAATCGTCTTTTAAAGTATCTTTTTCGTTTCTCAAATCTCGTCAGGCTACTCGTTCGATATTACTATTTGCATATATTCCGGTTAGTATTATTTGTACCTTCCTTTAAAGACCAGGGAGCATTCGTTTCGATGAGTTTTGATCAATAATATATTTATGTGTAGTGGTGTTTCGTGTGTGGTTTAAACTAGGCCACAGTGGTTCGATATTTACATTTAATGAAATTGTGTTGACACCGCCTAATTGAAATGAAATAATCATATATTCAAATGATAAATATTTCTTAAGTAAATGTAGATAGAAGTAGGAACTTAATGTAAGTTTCTGACCTTGTGCAAGGTTTGTGTTTCAATCAAATTTTAAGGTTCATTAGATTTACTACAAGTTTCCGTAAGGTCTTTGCTTAAGCGTAGGTATTTTTTTCTCCTACCACACATTGACTACTGTATCAGATATTAAGTGTAGTAACCAAGAAAAACATCGACAATATAGTTTAAGGTACTTTTTGTTACACAGAAATCAAATCACAAATGAGTAGAACCCTCTCCTGGTTTGGGACACACCTTCTCATGTTTAGTTGTACCGTCATACAGTACTTTGAATTATCGAGCTCGACATTGAACTGCAGTTCTCACATTAGAGTGTCATATCATATTAAGACTTAATGCATAGTCATCAGAAATAGATTTCAAACCTGGACATTACATTGATGTTTTTCATATTTAGAATTTTTCTACACAATAAACTTGCATTACTATGTTTCCAACAGCTTTATTTGAATTTTTATCGGTACAAGGTAAATTTCCAAGCAAGTTTTAATAGAATGTCTGGTACAGCCGGCGTCTTGTTCACCGCATTTAATTGTTTGAGAAAAGATAATGTTTTCCTCGGGAGCAAGCCTGTTTTGCGGCCGTGTGGGTGCGGGCAAGGAGATTGTAACTGCCTTTTTATTTTAATTAAGTAATTACATGTTGTTACTTGTATAGGCATTTGTATCCTCGTGTTTAGCCTTTTGTTTTCAGTTTTAAAATATTATAATTTTGGGAATTGGTAGTTGAGTGAGAGGTTTGTTCTGTGCGCAGTATTATAAGAGACATATAATGATTGTAGTATTTCACCATAAACACGTATCTTAATTTGCTTGATTTATAAATAAGATAATAAATCTCTATAATTGCGAACACCTCATTGGTTTCAAATATTATAGCTAAAACCTCGTTCGTTTCAAAAGAGATCGATAACAATGAGTACCCGTGAACCACCACAGTGTAACCCATATTAGTTTTATCCAAGAAAATTGAAAATTTCCCTAAAGATAAACATTGTCGCATAGAGCCGTATAATGCAACACCTTGTAATATTCCGTTGCATCGGTTGTATCGGAGATTAGGGCTGGTATGAGGATAGATCCGGGATTTGCAGGTAATATAGAGGTCACTGTAGGCTTTGGGGGGATCGTTATATTGGATATATGATGGAGTTATATGTTGCTTATTGTTAGTTAATCATTGATAGAAATAGTCAAAGTAACTAACTTTCGTAAAAAAATCATAATAATGACGTTGGGATTGTGGTAATGGCACAAAATGTAGCAATGGATATTACTTTTACTTTAGATGTTACTGTTAGTTATGTATTTCGTGGAGAAATTGGCCTTTAAGTTTCTTGTATAGTATTCCAGTGACGATGTTTCGTAAATGAAAAAAAATAATGCATTTATGGGTATTGAGCATTTCAGGCTTATCTTTAAGCTAGCAAGTTGCTCGTCTCTTCCATTGTATAAAAATATAACCCTCCTTAGACAGTCCGGTAAAAAGAATGAGGTTTTCAGACACATCTCCGATTTCCACCTCCTCTCAGATTCCATTTAAAATTTGCCTTTTCAAACTCGTCCCGCACGTTATCGTCCGCGAAGACCCAGCGAGCTCATGAAGCTCGGATGCGATTTTAATGTCTCACCCGCGAACGCTCCGCTTGCATAATTCATGAGCGCCGGTTCGACTCCCGTGCCACTCACGTTTTGATTTGATGATTTATTTGAATAAGATTTTGGTTGCGCTCCGATAATTTGAATGGGATTTGAATGTGTAAATGATGCATGGAAGTGTTACTGTTAGGAGTAATTATACTGATAAATTGCATGTCATGTACGATTTGTATGGTAGATATAGAGTTATGTACTGGGTGCGAGGGTCCGTCTGGGTAGGCATTATTCACCTCTGCAGTATCTATTTTTGCCGCTAAGCAGCAGTATGCATTGTTGTGTCTAGGTTAAATTGTAGCCAGTATAATTACTGTTCATTATGAGATCTAACATAATTATGTATCAGGTGACGAGCACAGTGCAGTGCCACGCGGACTTTTGTATGCAAAGTTCACGGTGTTGCTATTATTCATGGTCGGCACTCGGCCGTGTGACGTGTCGCTTACCATGAAGCGAATGGTTTGTTCAATTGTGTAATAAAAAAAGGATTTAAGAATAGTGTAAAAACTAATGTATTAAGAAAAATAAAGCTGGGAAGAGGAAGCGTCCGTCAGTAAACTTTTATATTATTTTTATGAAACAGAAAATTTAATGTCGCTGGAGTTAGTGAAGCGCATTTGAATCTTTGAATTTTGAGATATTTTAATTTTTAATTCAAATTTTATTACAAATACTCATTTGTGAATGCTCTACAGTGTAGATATAAGATAGATTAGATAGAGGTAGATTGTCTAGACTCTATGCATATTGTGTAGAGTCTATACGATATGAATAATTAAAAAGTAGTCATCGCGAATGCAAGCAAAAGGTAGAGTTATATTTTACACATATAACATGTATTTTTATGATATTTTATGTGATATCTCTAACTTCTTCTGAAGCTAGTTCTGAAATAATTAAAACGACGATTGAAATAAAACTATTTTGCGGATTTTATCGCGGTTTTTTTTATTAATATTTCACTTCGGACTGGTCAGTCCGTCCCGTGACCACGAAGTGCTGTAAAGCCTTCGAAACGGAGAAAATAAAAATTAAAAAATCGCGATAAAATCCGCAAAATAGTTTTTTTTTTATAGCATAGAATGACGAGACGAGCATGCCGTTCGCCTGATGGTAAGCGATACGACCACCCATAAACAGTAGCAACACCATCCAGCAACTTGTCTTACAAAGTACTGTGTGGCATTCCACTGCGCTCGTCATCCTGAGACATAAGATGTTAAGTCTCATTATGTCCAGTAGTTATACTGGCTACAATGTTCTTCAAACCGAAACACAACAGTGCATGCACTGTTGCTTGGCGGTAGAAATAGACAGTTTTATTTCAATGTCTAACATTCGCGTAAATAAAAGAAGTCATTAAAACGACGATTGCTTACCATAATAAATTAGGAAGAAATAAAAAGCGGTCAATTAAAAAAAATTGCTAACAGTTACTTCAATGTATCCTTTGATTTTAGTACACCTCCACTGATCATTTTTTTTAGCATTGTAATGTTAAAAGTTCCATCTATTACGTACTGCATCGTGTGTAGTTTTGCATACATAGTTCTTTACCCGTCATCAATTTCTTACAACCAATTTCCTTAGCTGTTTCATCGTGGCTAATACGATATTTTGTATAAGGATAGATCGTCTATGTCGCGGCGATAAATCATATACTTAATAGATTGACGCGGCTCGTACACGCATCAATCTGTTTCTGGTGTATCAACTGTGACTCGACACCGTGTAATTTGATTGGTGTTTGCTGATGTTACTACTATCTAATAATGATATATTAGATAGTAAGTAAGCCCAAAGGTCGATAGAGATGGTAATGCGTAAATAAAACGAATCGATTATGTAACTTGCTTGGAAGAGTTATAACTCTTGTAAAAGTTCGCCTGAATCGCGAGCACCATTTTGTTATTGCCGCCAAGTGGAAGAATGTAAGTGCTGTTGTACTTCGGTTTCAAGGATATAGTGTTTAATGCCATTGCATAATTGAGATTTTTTTGCATATGTAGGCCAACGTTCATATGGAATACGTTATGTACCTACACCACCCATAAACTGCGGACTCACTTGTAAAAACTAGTTACATATATACATATCGCACCTTTAGGACGAAAACGACACAATACAAAAATATCGAAAATTGAGTTATCGTCATAAAACTACTTAAAACGAAATTTTCAATACAATAGTTCAAACACCGCCATATTCAAGCAGGAAAAGGACAAAACTATTATATCGGTCCCTTTTTTATTATACTTTCATAGAAAAGGGACCAGTTTTAAGACATTTTATGACGACAACCCAATTTTTGATTTTTTGAATTGCGTCGTTTTCGTCCTAACGGTGCGATATATATAGCGTCACAACATGTTCCTTTTCCATAGATAGGCAGAGATGTAACACACCCATGATTCGCCTGCTATATTAGGCCCCATGTAATAGGGGACAGGCCTATTGCCATGTACCGGGCACAGTTCCACACTCCGGGCTGATACTGGTCAAAAAAACCCCATATCACTTTGCCCCGGGACTCGAACGCGAGTCTGGCAGCACCGCGCACGCAATACAACGCCACCGATGAAATCTAATTAAATAGTTTTATAAATTTCATTGTTACAGACTCAAGAAACGTGGTGTTCACAATAGTTAGCCAGTCGGAGCCGTACCATGCCAGCGTGGCGAAGAGGCTCAAACAAGACATTGAAAAGCAAGTGTGGCAGATGGAAGGGGTGAGTTGTATCATTTATAATATTTATTGATCGGAAATTTCTGTAATTTTGATGACTTGGATACTAATTTTGTTATGACTATGTTTTGAATAATAGATTACGTGATAGGTCGTATTGACTAGCGCCGAGTTAAATGTTGTCTATATCTGCAGCTAATAGCAGTGTGGGTTGTAAAAATTCAAACCATAATTAACATTATTGATCATTATGACACTTCTTATCCAATGCCTCAGGATATAGAGCAGAAAAAACAGCTGTTACAATTGAAAGATTTTTGCTTAGTTAGCATCTGACGATTAAGCTGCTCGTCTAGACATTTAATGACTCAAAAATACATTTTATTATAAATACCTTCTGTACCATCCAATCTTCAAATTTGTAACCGTGGCCAGGTTACGTTACAAACTATTAACTTGATTGGAACATTCGTTAACTTTGTATCGTTTGCTATCCAAACGTTTGATCCAATAGGTCCCAATTTCATCTTGATTGCAAAACGTATAAAACTTAAAATTCTACGAAAAACGCACGAATACTATCCATTTATTTATTCTACTGAAAGTCATACAAACGTTGATTTGAAATAGAAATAACTCACCGACCTCTGTATTATAAAGAACTGGCTTTTGCTCACGGCTCCGGCCGCGTGAAAATGTTTTTCGGGATAAAAGTCCCGCTATGCACTATTCCGAAATCGAAAACCCTTCAAAATGGGCTCTGTGGTTCAGCCGGAAGAGCGTAATAGACAGACATGAGTTACTTTCGAATTTATAATATAAGTACGGATAAAGTAAAGATTTATTGAATTTTGCACTGCGCTCGTCATTCTTCGGCACTTAGCACGAGCGTGGCGTAGCATGCCACCTCTAGGGCACGGGTGGGCTATACCGACGCTAGAAACATTTTTGCTCACCCTAGATAAAGCTTTGCGCTTACAGGAGCCTTGCGTTGTACACGCCTTTCTTGCAGGCAGTTAATTCGGCGAGCGTTTTTTAATCTCCTGCCAGACGAAATCCGTAGCTACGCCAAAGCCCACTAGTTACACATAATACAATGTTCTCCAAACTAGAAAACCAAAGTCCAGACTGGTACATAGAGATAGGTCTATATATGACTTTATTATCCAGAGGTACCCAAAAGTGCACCTGACGCACGAGGACTTCCCGATGGCCGGTGCGTGGACCATCATACCGTTACTGGGTCCTCTGACTACGAAGTACAGGAGTAGTGACGTCAGATGGGTGCTTTTTGTGGAGTCACACACGGCCGTGAGGTGCGAGAAGCTAATAGAGGCTTTAGCAGCTGCTGATAAACAGAAGGTGAGTTCTAGAAACTTCATTCGCAATTGCCCAGTTATTAATCACTGTTATAGTGATGGTACACCATAAAAGATTACAAACACTATTGTTAAAACGTTTATTACAGCACTTTTATACAGTACATGCGACTCAGCTAGCATATAATATGGTTTTACAAAAATAATATAATTCGCGGGGACGCGCACCTCACGCTTTGAATGTCGTTTTCTGTGTGTTTGTTGCGTCATGCGCGCCAGCGAACCGACGACGCGTGCCGAAGTCGAGCCGAGGGGACCCGAGGCGCAGACATCGCCCGAACCGATGCGCGTCGGCGGCACGAGTTGTGATTTGCCAGCGGAGCGACAAGCGGGGAGCGGGAATTTACTTAGGATTCGAACACGCGCGCGCTACATCCTCCTCCTGCAAGTCACGACTTCGCCCCCGAAACTGACTTGCACTATAATTAAGAGCGCGCCTTCCTGGCCGCTTTAGGTGGACGACCTCGCTGACGGCGAGGCAGAACTGGGTCAATAGTCTCTATCCTATTATTAATTAATCCGGTCAAGTCCGAGACATGGTAACGTCCTATAGGCTGGGCTTGACGATCTACCAACTCATAGGTGGTGGGGCCAATGACCCTTTTTACTGTGTACGGCCCGTCTCTCTGGGGCATAAACTTACGTGTCAAACCCTTGGCAGCGTTACTAAGGGAATATGTCGTAAGCAACACTTCGTCACCCACCTGGAAAGCAGGAGACGGTCGTCGGGATAGGTCAGCATACTCCTTCCTGCGATCCTGTTCTCTTTCAACACGATCCCGAACATCCCGCAGGGAGTCAACAAACTTAGACAAATAAGGAGTTACCTGTGGCACGTAAGTATCCTTATCTAGAATGGCACGCAAGTCGTGCTGTGCATCGAATGGCGTACGTAGCTCACGACCGTACATCATGTACGACGGCGTGAGACCCGTGGTCGAGCAGGTAGCAGTATTGAGGGCAAACCGTACCTGGGGTAAGAATTGAGGCCAATTACGATGTTCGTTTTTGACCAGAATGGCCAGTTGGACCTTGAGGTCCCGATTCTTCCTCTCGGCCGGGTTGGCCTCAGGATGGTAGAGTGGTATTAGGCTCTGCTTAATATTAAAAAGGAACATGCACTGCTGCATCACAGCAGAAATAAATTGTACTCCGTTGTCGGAAACGACACGCCTAGGGAAACCATAGCGAAGAAAGTACTCTTCGATGAGTATTTTGGCACATACCTCAGCCGTGGCGTCCTTGACGGCGAACAACTCCACCCATCGAGTGGCAGTATCCTCCACGAGGAATACCCACTTTTCACCGGATTCGGCTTCTGGTAGGGGGCCGAATAAATCGAAGGCCAGTACTTCACCCCTTTGTTGTAAAACTGGGGTCCGTAGAAGACCCGTGGGTTTTTGATTCGAAAACTTGTACCTTTGGCAATCGATACAACCTTTAAGGTAGTCGGTAACATACTTACGCATACCGGTAAAATAGTACCGCTGTCTGATGCGGTCGACGGTACGATCCACGCCTTGATGACCAGCAGTAGGAGCGTTGTGGAACTCATCCATGACGTCCTTGAGCATGGATGCGGGGACTACCAGCTGTGGCTCCTCGGACTCCGAGTCGGGAGCATAACGATAGAGGACGCCTTGATCTAAAAGGTAACCACGCTCTATCCAGCGGGTTGCGAAGGTGAGGTCAGTGATGTTCTCGATGTCTTTGATAATCTTTCCTACCTCAGGATCATCCAACTGCGCAGATCGAAGATCAGCTGCACTCTTGTGAGGTGAGTCGATAATAACAGAACACACCCCACATGTGTCCTGTGTAGCCTCATTGCAGATGGGGCGGCTGAGCGCATCGGCAACGACGTTGACCTTACCTGGCATATACTCATATTGTATATCAAAGCCTTGTAGCTTGAGAGCCCAGCGCATCAATCTGCCACTGGGAGACTTTAAGGTCAATAACCACTTGAGTGGTTGGTGGTCACTCCGCAGAATTACGGGATGACCCTCAATGTACGGACGGTACTTTTCTACTGCCCACACAACGGCGAGGGCTTCTCGCTCTGTAGTAGAGTACTTACGCTCTGCGGACGTCAGCAGACGGCTAGAGTACTCGATGGGGTGCACGTCATTACCTTCACCTTGAAGCAGGACGGCACCTAGTGCATAATTGCTTGCATCTGTATGAATAATAAAAGGTTTACTGTGATCTGCCTGTACGAGGACTGGTGCTGTGATGAGCCTCCGCTTCAACTCATCAAATGCTCGCCGCTGGTCTTCAGTCCATACCCACTGCTCATTCTTCTTGGTAAGCTTGGTGAGCGGTTGAGCAATTTCAGAAAACCCAGGCACGAACTTCCGAAACCACGAGCAGGTTTGGAGGAAGCTCTTCAAGTGCTTGAGGTTGGTAGGCTCATTCATCTGTTGAACAGCCTGTACCTTGGACTCATCAGGCATAATCCCTTTAGGAGTGATAAGATGACCTAAATACTTAACTTGGTTACAGGCGAAGTTGCACTTGTCCCTGTTGGCACGCAACCCAAAAATGCGTAGACGATTGAATACACCCTCCAAGTCTTCCAGGTGCTTCTGGAAATCACCTTCAGACAGGATCAACAGGTCATCTAAATAAACTAAAAGAGTTGTATTCTTTAAAGCACTCCCAGACCGAAAACGATCCATTAACCTCTGGAAAGTGGCGGGAGCGTTCTTAAGGCCAAATGGCATGCGGGTAAAACGGTAGGTACCGAAAGGGGACACAAATGCTGTTTTATCCCTGTCAGCAGGTGAGACACTTACTTGCCAATATCCTGAACGGAGGTCGATGGTACTCATGTACCCTTCCCTCTTGGTGGCGTGAAGCAGGTCCTCGATGACCGGCAAAGGGTAAGTATCACTTTTAGTGACAGCATTGAGTCGACGATAGTCAACGCAGAACCTATACGTACCATCTTTCTTAGGGACGAGGAGTGCAGGTGCCGCCCAGGCGGACTCACACTCCTCAATAATACCATCAGTCAACATCTTGTTGATCTCTGCCTCCATTGCGGCCCGTTTAGCGGGCGTGAGGCGATACGGAGGAACCGCGATAGGCGCATGACCTCCCGTATCAATATGATGCTCGGCGAAACGAGTCGCCTCTCCTCCTGGACGGAAGATATCCTCATGGTGCTGAAGTAAGTCAGCGAGCTGCTGGCGCTGGTCACAGGTGAGCGACAATCCTTCGTCATCCCTTAGCGAGACTGATAAAACAGATACAGGATTGCGCGGTAAAATTGACTCCTCCTCGTACTCAAGCGGGTAAGTCCGCGTGCACCCAGAGAAGTGCCAAGATGAAGCAGAGAAATTAATAACCATACCTGCGGCGTTGAGGAAGTCTATACCCAGAAGAGTATCATTGTTGTCCGCGTCCGGAAAAACCACGAAGTCCACACGAACACTCTTGTCCACAGAGATGACGACGTCGACGCTCGCCACCAGCACTTCGCGTAAATGGACAACACCGTCAGCAAGCTTCACATTAACCTGCTTAGAACCAAAGGTAAGCCCCTTCTCCTTAAATATTTTATAAAGCGTATGACCCGCTACAGAGCACTTAGCAGCGGTATCAATCAAAGCCAAGCCCCGTAACCCAAGAACTTTAACACTAAGCATAGGCCTACGCTGCGTTGAATGAACGGTCGTCGTCTGAAATGTATCAGACGCAGAGAGAGGGACCGCAGGTATAACACCACCCGAAAAAACAGTTTTTGTCGCAGCAATATCGGCGACAAGTGAAGGCGTGTTAGGCCGATCAACACTAGAGCAGCACCAACCATGAGTCGGGACGGCAACAGGCAAGGGACTATTACTATATGTGTTAACAGGTACTTGCAAATTTATAACACCATTGCCACTACTAGGGTTATTTAACCCACTAGGTGAATCAACAATAACTTTATTGTTTACCGGAACAACGGAATTCACTTTATTACAATAACGCGGATAATAATCACACGAATCACAGTTTACAATATGCGATCGAAAACAGAATTTATTATTATTAAATTGATCGCGATCGCAATTACGCGGTTGCGACAGAAGGCAAGGTGATGTACTACTATAACTACTACTACGCGTATTAGAACACGCATTACGTGTATGTTTACTTGGATAATTACTATTAACACTTTCGTGGGCAATGTCGTGACTTAACGTGCTAACGGAGAATGTATTATTATGATTATAGTCACTTACCGAACACGGCGGATAAGTTTCCATTGAAAAGGATGAAAACGACAAGTTATTACACGTAGGACATTGCGATCTAATTACGCCTTTCGCTCCGCAACCATAACAATATACGGACTTATTATTACTATCGGACTTATTTAATTTATTACAATCATCACGTAAGTGTCCATACTGTTTACAATACACGCATCTTGGTTTCGCGGTATTTTGATTGTGATGGGAACCGGCAGCGTTAACACCGGGAACAACCGTTGGACGTTGTGACGCCGTAGACCCCGTAGGCATATTCGACGACGGTGTTCGCGCTGGAAAGACGGCGCTCGGAGTCGCATGCGCGGCGGGGAGGCGCTGCGGCGACGCCGGCGGAGGCTGCGCCACGCTACCGGCGGCACGCGCGCGGCCGACATTGTATGCTGACTTTGGCCGGGCGCTAGACATCGCGCTGGACTGCGACTGAACACGCGTATCACATTCTTCGGTCTCGATGGAACGGGCGAGGCGAAGCATACTGGAGAAGTTGTTGAATTCCTCCCTCCTCAGGCGTTTTCTAATCCGTACGTCCAGAAGACCGTAGACCATATCGACTTGTGCCTTATCAGACACGTCGCCGGCGGGAATTTTAGATAATAACGCGCGACACTTGGCGACGAACACATCCGTGTTATCATGACGTTGCCGCTGATCGAATAATTCCCTGTAAATGCGGTGCGGAGGCCTTTTGTCACCATAGGTGCTATACAACAATTCGATGGCGGCGTCCCACGACGATATTTCCTTTTTCACACCGCTGTACCATATTGCGGCGTTATTTGTGAGTATCATGGAAAGACCTCGGAGGGCGTTCTCCTCCGAGACGTTTGCGCATTCTTTATAACTCTGAATGGCGTCTATGAATGCCTCCACAGACTCGTCGGCGTCACCGCCGAATCTGGCGGTGCAGTGGGTGAAGGTGCCGCTGCCGGCGGGTGGTGGAGCACTAGGCGCAAGAACCGGGGATGACGGCTGGCGACTTAAGACTCGGTCCAGCAGGCGCTCGAACGATTCAGTTTGGGACTGCTGCATGGCGGCCATCATGGCGGCCACTTGTCCCGACGAAAAACTTGCAGCGTCGGTGCCTTTGTCATCGTCGACTTCCACGGTGACCTCGTCATCCGATGGCGTCGCAATATCTCTGCGCGTACGTGGCATTGTCATGAAGACACACGCGAATTATCGTTACGTATGTACTGGTAACAATGTTCGAACGGAACGGAGCACTACTCTCGCGCACGTTGGGCAGCCACTTATAGTGATGGTACACCATAAAAGATTACAAACACTATTGTTAAAACGTTTATTACAGCACTTTTATACAGTACATGCGACTCAGCTAGCATATAATATGGTTTTACAAAAATAATATAATTCGCGGGGACGCGCACCTCACGCTTTGAATGTCGTTTTCTGTGTGTTTGTTGCGTCATGCGCGCCAGCGAACCGACGACGCGTGCCGAAGTCGAGCCGAGGGGACCCGAGGCGCAGACATCGCCCGAACCGATGCGCGTCGGCGGCACGAGTTGTGATTTGCCAGCGGAGCGACAAGCGGGGAGCGGGAATTTACTTAGGATTCGAACACGCGCGCGCTACACTGTATAAAATTACTAAGGGCGGTATTAATAAATCAATCTCAAGTTTAAGTTACATCTCAAGTAGACATAATGTATTAATAGTTCCATACATTATATCTACTTGAGATGTAACCCAAACTTGAGATTGATTTATTAATACCGCTCTAACTTATCTCTGGTCGCGCTTAAGGGCCGATGTCTTTTTTTTTTCTTATAGTAGGAAAATTTAAGATAATTTAAAATTAATTACAATATAATTTTATGAAGTTTTTGTAACTATGTAGGTATATTTCAAGTATAATGGGGGTAAATATGGGGTTTAAGAGTCAAAACAATCGAAAAAAGCCATTAATGTATGAGTAAAATTATGTTCATTGAATAATATTCTAAATCTGCGTTATCAAATACCATGTAATGTATATTTTCCCTCCACTCCTATTCACCCCGTTTTTGAGGCCTATGCGATTGGCAACGAAAACTTCACCAAGATTCCTGTTATAATCAAGTTATCCTCCCATAGGATACGATGTGGGTGGGCTACCCGCTCAGCGACCCAGAGCCCACCATCATCCATCACTTCACATTCTACGAGGAGTTAGACGAGGAAGGTGGCTTCGTGTATCCCAACTTCGCCAGCGGCTTCGCGATGAGACTGGAGTTGATCGAACAGTAAGTAATTTGCCTCTATTTTTCAATATTAATTAGAATATTTATGATCAATAGTTTATTTTTTTTATAAATTCACAAAATGATGAATTTTACAGGAAAATTATAAAATATTTATGAGTTAATGGTAATATAATGTGTAAGTTTTTGAGGTGCTTAGTGCTTACTTATTTAGTGAAGATTCAGAGACATAGATATTGCTATTGTTTATAGTCAAACATGAGAATTTTGCTGTCAAGTTGTATCACAAACAAACAGAATGCACTGAGGTAGAATAAGCATCGCCAGTGAACTAACAAAACGAAGTAAGTGAACAAAACGAAACGAGAAGTAATTATTTTAATTGAAAACAATTGTATATGTATTTTTTATCAAAGTAACCAGAATTGGTAATTAACTAAAAAAATATATGACTTATTGTTAAAAGTTGGAGTCGTAGTTACAGCATTTTTCTATTTTTAGCAATAAAAAATTACACAAATCAAGGGAAATGGTCGCATACAGCATAACATGGCAATACTTGTACGCTTAAGTTATTAAAAAGAAAACTTTTGCACAAGGATTCCGTTAAGCGTGTTTCCTTGCGAGACCATTAGTTAGCACTTAACACAAATTAAAAGTTTGAAAGAAAAGTTCTTAAGCATTTAATTTAAAGTCAATAGAAACGCTCGATTAAATTCAATGACGGCTGTGCTCGCGACTTCCTTTTTTTGTTTGGCAAAGGTTTTGGTACCGTATTCTCTATAAGTCATTTAGAATTCACACGATTATAATTTATTTTGCCTGGGAATGGAATTGACTTAAGTATAACACGTTAAAGGTTTTAACTTTAGGTTTTTTTTCCTACTTTTTACACCATGAGATTATTTTTTTTAGGCTAAGTTAATTTCATGTCTACTCGTATTATAATAAAAGCGGTTTGTTTAGACTCCTACATCAGATAGAAAGCGGTGATCGTAAGCTAGAGGCAGACTTCTCGATAGACCCAGCGTTTGAGCTGGCCCAGCTAGTGTACGGCAGTAGTGAGAACCCAGGACCGTTACTGACTGCAGACCTCAGCTTCTGCGTGGTGTCGGGAGACAACTGCGCCACCTACCCTCGCCAGTTTGATATATGTGTGAGTATTTTTATTTCAAACTAGCTTTTGCCCGCGGCTCCGCCCGCGTGAATGAGTTTTCCCGGGATAAAAGTCTCGCTTTATATTTTCCCGGGATAAAAAGTAGCCTATGTGTTAACCCAGGACATAATCGACCCTTGTGCTAAATTTCATCGACATCCGTTGAGTAGTTTTTGCGTGAAAGAGTAACAAACATCCATACTTACAAACTTTCGCGTTTATAATATTAGTACGATAGTCCTGTTCGATAGAAAGAGGAGGGAAGATAAAAAAATATGTATATGTAAAAATAAGCTACATAATAAGAATGTATAAATACATAGTTGTCTCAGGATGGCAGGATGTTTTTCAGTGCCATGCAGAAATGTCCTTGTACAAATTCCGCGATTTTGCTATTACTTATAGGCAGGCGCATTTTCATATATATCTTTTAGTCATACGGTACTATAAAAAAACAATCCAAGTAGTCCTCGTATGCTTATTGAGTGGTTATCGGCAGGGCAGTGCCATACCCGAGGAGTCGGTGTACTTCGCGGTGAAGACCTGGAGCGGGTTCCACTCCACCAGGGCGAGGGTCGTGAAGAAGACGTGGGGGAAGCATGTCACCAACCTTATGTTCTACAGCGATACCGATGGTAGGGAATGTTTTACTTAAGTTTTATGATTTTCTTGTTTGTTTGGTTATAATTGGAATATATTTTTGTCTCGGTTACTTGAAACTTGCCTCATTATATTTTCGAGATAATAATTAATATTGTTCGTAGTATATTATTTATTCGGCTTTCTTTTATGATCTGATGATTGAGAATTTCAATTTTATATTATTATGATTAGGTCGTCTTACTTTTAAACTTAGAGCAAAGAATCCGGTCTTCTTAAAGGATAGCGGCGATAGCCTAGTTGGGAGTGGAACGGACCGCCGCCGAGACGAATGTCCGCAGGTTCAAAACCCAAGGACACACACCTCTGACTTTTCTAAATTTATGTGTGTATTCTTTGTGAATATTATCGCTTGCTTTGATGGTGAAGGATAACATCGCGAGGAAACCTGCATACCTGAGAAGTTCTCTATAATAAATTCGAAGGTATGTGAAGTCTGCCAACCCGCACTAGGCCACCGTGGTAGACTAAGGCCTAAAGTCCCGTCAATTGTAGAGGAGGCCCGTGCTCAGCAGTGGGCAGTATATAATACAGGGCTGGTATTATTATTATTTGGTTTTCAATATCCTATCAAGACTCCAATTTGCATATCTTGGCAGATCCCTCCCTCCCCGCCGTGGATATTGGAGTGCCTAATTCAAAAACAGGTCACTGCACCAAAACAGTGGCCATATTGAAGAGTGCCGTGAAGGCTGTGCAGGATAAACCTCACATCAAGTGGATATTCTTGGCTGATGACGACACTATACTAGGGTAAGTTGTTATAGATCTAGTTTATTTAATAGAAGACCAAAAGAACAATTTAGCTGATGGTAGCGATGATTCCATTCATTCCATGGATGAGACTGTTGAGTTTTTCGAGACTGATGCCAACCTGATTGCTCCACAAGACTCATGTGGCAAAACTGACCATAGAGTAACTTCCATAACGATATATTTATAATGTGGATTGTTAATGGCGTAATTGTGTTTAGAAGGCATTTTAGAAAAAGAGAATACTATAATTCGAAGATTCCATTGGTAACCGCTCATTATGATAACTCAAAGGTTTCATTGTTTGGGTGTAGTATGTTGTTAATTTTCAAAAATATTATTACTACCGATAATACATCGTTGGGATTGGATAATTTTAATGCATTGTATGTAACAGAGTTCAGCGGTTATGTGAAGTGCTAAGTTGCTACCGTGGAGGTTCTGATGTCACCATTCTGGGGGAGAGGTATGGCTACGGATATGGGAAGAAGGAAACTGCTGCGAAAGGTACGTATTACATACATGAGGTTCTTTCATTCAAAGTTGATAATAAATAAATTTGTGTTGAAATGGAAATATGTTTATTAAATTTTCATACTTCATTTTATGACTTTCGTGTGGTTAGTTGTTTTATTTGCTACATTTTTTTATCAGCTAGATTCGTCATTTCGTATAAAAATCAAGAAATATAATTAATTTATCACTAAATGACTTTTAACGATATTTTTATGCGACATAGACTTTTATATTTGGAATCACATTTTTTTGTGTAGTTTAAACTTTTCGAAAAAAATGTCGTTTAGGTCATTTAGTGTTTCATCCATGAATAATTGTGTACTACCCTAGGCTACGACTACATCACGGGCGGGGGCGGCGCGGCGCTCAGCGTGGCCGCGGCGCGCGCGCTGGCGGCCTGCGCGTGCGCGCACCGAGCCGCGCCCGACGACATGACGCTGGGCACGTACGCGGGCGCCGCGCTCACGCACTCGCCGCTCTTCCACCAGGTATGAGCTAATTACAGGGTTGAGAGTATTTTCAGGTAGATATTGGTCCTTCGAGTCCGTAATTAGAATGTGCGTCACAGTGTTACCTTGTTCTAGTTTTAAATAATACTAAAAACTTACTAATACTTAAAAGTACTTAATAGTTATTACGTATAAAAAAGAAAAAAACGCATTTCAGAAATTTTTAAAAGTCCAGTCTTTAAAATCAGTACAATACCAGGGTATGCAAAGTCAATAATAAGCAGTTAATAAACGCTTCTCAGGCACGTCCGCAAGACTATGCCCGCGAGGTCCTGGCCCGCGACAGACCTGTCTCCTTCCACCGCCACTCCTCACCAGACCCGGTGCGAGTGTACGCCACCTGGTTCCAACACGACGACCTGGCTGTCAAGCGACGAAGAGATGAACTGTAATACCACACTTAAAAACTACCATTTTAGTAGTTTTATGTTTAGTAGAAAATGAAATTATGTTAAGCAATTCGATTAGTTATGAAATAATTTTGAATTTGACGAGGGTATTAACAATGCAGTGTTTAAGCCCAATGTTGACATGACATAAAATTTACCATTTTAGTAGTTTTGTAGAATTAATTTACGATTATTTCATTAATTCAAATTATATGTTATGATAATTACGTGAATGTAAATTATGATTTAAATAAAAGACATTGCTAATATTTCCAATTCGTGATACGTGTTTGTTTGTTTTAATGATTTCCTATAATTGATATAATAAGAGATACGATGATAGACAACACAAAAATGTTGGTGTTGCCAATATTTGAAAATGTACCATTTTCGAAGATTTTACGTAATGATAATGTTGATTCCGTCAATAATTTAAATTGTTACGTTTTATTTGTAGTTAGATATCGAATATATTGTGTTATTAAATATAGTATTATTGTAAATTTCTCATATAATTTAAGATTAACTAATGCAATTATAAATGATTGTTTATACGGCAAAATATATTATATATTCATTGATTTTAATTAGATTTATGTTATAAATAAAACTCGAATACGTATTTTAAATAGTAATTTATGTATTATTTGTTTGTCAATTTATCGAATTGTCATTCGAGCTATAATAAAAACTTGCCATAAAAATCGAATGTTAGTAGCAATTTAGTAAATCTCTAAAAAGCGCCTGATAATTGTAATTAATGTATGATTTTTTGTACTTTGACCTTGAACTTAAATGTAAGTCTAACGAAACAGGATTAATAACTTTTATGCGTTTACATTCCCATTAAATTAAAAAAAAAACGTAACCTAGTCTCATCTTGAAAACCATGGACTAAATAATTCGTAACGTTTTTGACGCAAACTTGGATTTGTCGAAGTGGTTATAATGATGTGTGAAGGCGTTGCATTTATATTTTGTGTTCATTATTTGATAGTGTAATAATTGTAACTAACATATCAGTTGTATACTGTGAATAAAGTTTAATATTTTTACAAATTATTGTTTTATTTCTATAACACTGTTATAGCACAGGACTATACTGAGTTAGAAATAATTTTGTATACAGTTTTGTTTTTATAAGCCTTGCAACACCCAAATCAAACCTTTTTTCGCTACCATCACTAGGGGTTGAGTGGAACTTTTTTTTTTGATGTCACTAGTCTTATGGTCCAATGTCGTCACTCGGGAGAATAGCATCATCCAAGCGAGCATTGGACCGAGCCGCTAACATTAAGGACACCCTACACCGGCATACTGACCAAAACCTGCGGTGCCGTTCTGCAGCACAAACGAAACTCCCCCGGGGGTATCTTGTTGCACTAAGATAGCTGCGCGAGACCATCTTTGCGCGATGACGTGACCCCTCTCTGTACGAGGGGGCTAAAATGCCCCCGAACAATAAAAGGTCGCTTTTGGCATCTACGATAATGGGAGACCTAGCACCCGCATTGTCATCCACTTCGGAGTCGCTAGATTAAAAAGCAAAGAAAAAAAACTCTTATTGGCCACTAGATGGGTGGTGAGTGGTGAACAACATAATAATACAATTTTTGTAACGTAAGTACTCAGATACTCACTCAGGTATATGTCCAACCGCAATAGGATCTAGATTAGCATATGCCAAACAGCAATGCATGGCGCTGATTTTCATCTAGACCCTAGAGAAGTACTCAATTCGTATGTTTGCATCTTCTATGAAACATGAATTATAATTTTCTCACGTCATTTGACTAAATATGGCAAGATACTTCGTTGTAAAATGCGCCACCTAATAATGTACCCATATTTGCGAAATAAATTGATTGATTGATTGAGAGCAACGACAACCAAAAACAAATACACAGAAGTGCGTGCGCGCGCCCGTGCCTTTGCGAGTGTGTGTGTGTGTGTTTACGTGTACGTGTAAGTGAGTGCATGTGTGTCGACTATAAATTATTAGATAGATAGATGTTGGACTATAGATTGAAGTAGTCGAGCGAGTAGCCCTCCACTGCTACCCCGCGGCTCCCTCTGAGCCACATTTAGTCACCTCTTACAACAGACAGGGGATACCGTGGCGGAATTCTCTAGATGCCCCCGGACCACAGCCCAGAACAAAATCAAACATATGTTCTAGTAGGAATCTCTCGGTACCTTTCTACATCAACTTCAAGCACAACTTGAATCAAAGTTTCATAATGATCCCTTTCTTACCTTATCTTAGAATTATCTGCGAAATAACAACGTGAAACATTTGTTTGATTGCTTAATACGAGTAATATTATCGTTTAAATAACTTTATCACTTTTTATTATGGTGTTAGTTTACTTTTAATTATTTAATTATTTTATAAATGCATGTTTTTTACTTGATTGCACTCACAAGTCACAAAGTTATGTTTCCTGAGTTTCTATGTACTTAACCATTTGTTATAAGTATATGAGTGAATGAATATATAATATAATGTAGGTAAATACTTGTGGAGTTCTTTTAAGCCTAAACGGATAGATTGTAATATCATACAATTAGGTACTCACGACATTTATTTCTGATAGTCAGAGGAACATCTGGTGCACCCACTTTTCGCCATATTTGGTACCATGATGTGATAGGCAGCGAGCCTATGGCATTTTTTTGTGAGCGACATTGACGATTTAAGGCGAAGACGTTTTTTTTTAGCTGAAATGCTTTATTTTTACGCGCGCTCTCTGATCATCTTCCAGACTTATTAAAAATACACAATTTTAGTTACTGTTAAAGAGCGTCGTCGCTTCTATTTAAACGAAACATCGCGTGAATACGCTCTAAGAATTATAGCAAAGCCTAATCTTTGCACTTTTGTCCTCGAAGAAAATACTGAGTCATAGAGCACTAAGCAAATAGATACTAACAGACATTATGAGAGCAGATAAGTGTATATAAACCAATTGCTAAGAGATTTAACATCAGATCAGTGTAAAGCACGGCACAGAATGTCGTTCTTAGGCAAGGAATATAAGTTAGTCAAACACGAGAACTATGACGGGTTCCTCAAGTCTTTGGGTGTGTAATTCTTTTTAATTCTATTTTTTTAAAGTTAAATAGCTGTATGAAAACGCCGTATTGACAGCTCTATGTGTGTGCTATCTAAATTCCAAATTGGCTTAGTAATAAAATAAGTGTTTACCAATTATTCTGCGCTTTACGGTGAAAGAAAATATTGTGAGGAAACGTACATATCTGAGAATTATTTTAAAATAATTTCAAAAGTATGTAAAGTCTAGCAACACGCGCTAGGACAGCGTGGTGAACTAAGATTTAAATCCTCTCAGTAGTAAACGAGGCCCGTGCTCAACACTGGGCAGTATACCTATAAGATAACTTGGAATTAATTGTAGTAAAACTTATTAGTTAATTATTCTATTAATCGAAAAATAATCAGGTCTTTCCAACGAGAGAGTCCAGGAGATGTTGAAAACGGACCTCACAGAGAAACTCGTGAAGAACGGGGACTCTTACACTTTCTACTACAACACTCTTCTTGACAACAAAGAAGTTACCTTCACACCTGGTGTGGAATTCGACGAGTTCGTCGAAGCAGGGGACACCGTGAGTATGGAAGGATTTTTTATACAATTGAATCAAAACATGAACAATTACCTTGGTGGTTAGCGTAACAATCGCTGATACACAGTATTTATAAGATTAAATGTAGACTCTATGCACTATTGAACGAATATGGGATAAGTACATTTTGTTATCCAATTGAATAGGAAACAGCTAATAATCTCGCCACGATGGCGTATTTGTATTACGGTACGACTGCAATGCTGAGGTATCGGGTTCGATCCCGGGTCGGGCAAGTGATATTAGATTTTTGTAATCAGTATCAGCTCGGAGTCTGGAATTTGTGCCCGATATGGCGATAGGCTCGCCCGCCCCCTATCACACCATGGGACGAAATGCCCACGGCGAAAGTTGGGTGCACTAGTTGCGCCTCTGCCTACCCCTCCGGGGATAATAGGCGTGAGTATGCGTACAACTAATAATATGAAGAAAAAACCGTCTTAAGTTTGCTCTTTTCGATCCAACTAGTATATCCAGTAACGACCGTTTTCTATAAATGAAACCAATCTCAATCTTTGATCCGGTCCTGAGAAGATACCAGTCAAATTAAGTCATTTGTAAGAAAGTCAAAAATCTTTGTTCTGATTGATCCATTGCCACGATGGATCGAAAAAAGGGATCGTTTATTGAAATCGGCGGTAAGACAAGCTTTTTTTATTACCGACCGACATTCGCTATTCATGAGCGTAACAAGTCACTTCCAGGGGGCCGATGTCTAAAGTAAATTTTTTAACAAATTATGGTAGTAGTAGGCTGCCTCAAATTGCTGTGGATGGGCGCTAAGGAATGCTGGGAAGGGCACGGTCCAACTGGCCCCACTCTATGACATTCGTTCTCTATCTACGCCTAAGTTGATATCAATCGAATGTAGAGCGGGAACCGTAAAAAAAAAGTATTAATACCATGAGAGTATTTTCCAGATAAAATCCACGTACACCATCGACGGTAACACGGTCCATCAGGTGTCTACAGGCAGTGACAAGGTCGCCAACTTCAAGAGGGAATACAAAGGAAACGACCTTGTCGTGGTAAAAATATATTTTATTTCAAACTTAATTTATTGTCAGTTGACTTGATGGCATGGTTGCATTGCGTGGGTACGACTTGAGGTCTCGAGTTCGATCCACGTGTCGGGTATTAAGGTTCTCATGCTTAGGTTGGTGTAGTATCAGCTCGAAGTCTATCTAGTTCAGTAAATGGCAATAAGTTTACACTGTGAGAGAATGTTTATACCTTTGCCTCCCACTGAAAAGGGAAAAAGGCGTGATGATGCGTTTTGGCTATAATGAGCCAGGCCACAATACCAATTGTACAGATCCCTACATATTCGTGGCCCCACGGGTCGCAGAAACATTCGCTGTTTAAAAGATCGACTTCGCTGTCTCATATCTTCATAATCCTGTCTGATATAGAGAGGGTCGTTTGAGGGACGATGCTTAAAAGTCAAGTGCAGATGACTCTCTATGTCCTACGCACAGTCTAAGGGGGAGGGAGGAGGGCGAGAGGCCTCGCGCGGTGTCTTAGCTGAGGACCTTTTAAGTCATCAACCAACAAAAGCATCTTACCTACGAAATTGTTGAAATCGGGGATCGTTTTTTTGCCTAACGCGTGCTAAGGCCACTGCCTACGGGACATGTTGATAGTCAATATTGGACATCCCGGGTACGGTAAATAGTAATAAGTCGACAATCATGAGAGTGAGGTGACACTAACATTAATTCTGCTATTTTCAGACGATGACTTGCAACAAATGGGACGGCGTTGCCCGCGTATACTACAAGGCTTAAGCTAAAACGACTAATTCTCAAAATGCTTCTAGAAAAAAATGTTTTAATTTTTTTAAGGCTTTATTTGTTTGCTTAAATCTTGTTCACGGCTATATTTTATGAGTCGGGCCGGCCTTTTCCTGCCTTTCATTTTGTTTATCTAACTTCGTTAATCGTTACTCTAGCATTTAATGTAATGATTACTTTATTTACCAATTATATTGTATACAGTAATGTTTTTATTAATAATACAAAAATGAGTATGGCAACCGCACCTGCAGCGAGTGAACGGTGTAACAACTAATTACAATGTGCATAATTTGCGCCCGAGTTACGCAAAACGCTCCGCTCTACTGAAAACTAACTGGTGTTTGATAATTTTACTTTTAAATACCACTCTCAGAGATGGAAGCTTGCATAACTAACCCGGAAAATGCATTTTAGTATACTTTACAATTAAAACACATTTGATATTGTAACCCTTGTATTCAAGCTATATTGAACATGATATACATAAGATTAGGTACCTATCGAGGTAAGTAGAGATGCGACCAATGTAAATATCTATATGAGAACCAACGTAAACCGTACGTAGATTTCTTCCAATCTTAAAATCGAATGTAAAATCTTGGTTGACGGCTTACGTACGCTGCAACAACTTTCGATAGACGAGCCAAAATAAAGGACGAACATTCTTAGTCCAAAATTAGCAACTTCTAAGTATGAAGACGTAACTCAAACCATTCATCGATCGGATATAAACTTCATTAATTAGGGTTCCGTTGTTCCCGGTAATGGACGCATTGAAGACGAATATAGCGCGGCGTCTGGCACCTACGGAACCCACAAGTCATGTTACTTAATAAACAAGGGTTCCCTCTTACGTTACAAATGATATTCAGCCAGATATTGGCAGATGACAACTCAGAAATCTTTATTGACCTATATTGTCTGAGAAGTGATAAGTTGCTATTTCTGTTTTAGTTTGTAATAAAATCTGTGTAATGAAAAATCAACAAGATGTGCTTAGTGATAAATAATAAATAACCTTTGCCTCTATTTGCAGTAGGTCCCTGAGGAATTATGTGTACTTACGCTTATGCCTTTGAAATTAATGAGAATTATGTTTTCGTGCACCCAGGAATCTCACAGACCGAACATAACGCAAAAATAAAATATTTCCCAATAATTAAGCAAAGTTCAATTAAAGAATTTAACATCTCACCCTGCATATATAATAGCTACATTTACTATAACTATATAGTAAATCTAGCTATAATATAACTATAGCCCTATGCCCATGCTATACACATAGCTATGGAATAGCTGAAAATTTTCCTAACTAAGCCGAATTTGAAACTACCTCGCTCCAGCGCGGAGCTCTCGGTAATACCTCGAATTCGAGCACAATCTTCTGTACTTTATAGTTTGATACGTATGGAAATCAGGGTTTTCCAATGATGTCACTCTAAGCTCATCTTTATAATACTATCTACTAGTAGGTTCATATTAACCAGAGGTAGTCACATTATGGTAGATATAGTTAGATCCGTCTTAATAACTTTTTATTTTACACTAGCTTATGTCCGCGGCTCCGCCCGTGTGAATGAGTTTTCCCGGGATAAAAGTCCCGTTTTTTATTTTCCCTGGATAAAAAGTAGCCTATGTGTTAATCCAGTACATAATCTACCCGTGTGCCAAATTTTATCGAAATCCGTTCAGTAGTTTTTGCGTGAAAGAGTAACAAACATCCATACATCCAGGCATCCATACTTACAATTTTCGCGTTTATAATATTAGTAGGATTAGAATAGATATTTTAGTATAATAATTGTGGATTATACAATATGTTTTGCTATCAGATTGCGCTCAGCTAGGTGGCAAGATTGTTAATTTTATCTCGTATCTTATGTCGTAGTTTAAACCAGGCTTAATGTTTTTCCAGGTAAATTGCTGATCTCTGTTGCCTAAACGGACATTTTACTGTAATCGTGTCTTTATTTATTAACCTAGGCACTTACAGGCTATTTTTGAACTGTAAAAGTTAAAGAAACTGCAAAAGCAAAAGTCTAATGAGTTGATACAACACGTCATAGTTTAGACAAAGCTAATAAGTTTCACTGTTACAATTGATGGAAAACTGACTGTAAGTTGGTGATATCACAGAAATGCAATATGGCAGATATCTATTGGCGGCCACAGCGCACGTACCTACAACACGTACAAATTATCTACCGAATAAATCATAACTCAATTAAATTGCTCAACTGATCAACAATCGAAGTAACTGGAAGATATATAATATCTAGAAGACTGTGTGGCACGTGCTATTCAAATTAGTCAAGTAATAAAACCTGTTGAGCATCAACATCCGAAATTATTCTAAAATTTAATATTTTTACTTCGAAGAATATTACATTTGTCAAACGACTTTTACAAATTGCGGTTTACATCTCAACGAATAGGTACTCGGCTAGTCGCAGACTACTTTTACTACTATAAAACTGATAGTTGCTTCAGAAACTTTTCATCTTAATAAACCGCAATTCGGCAATACTAAATTTTATATTACACAAGTCACGTATAAAGAGATGTCTTCGCGAATGGATAACTATGTTCACTCACGCTTAATCGTTCAGTCTGAAGCGAGCAAAGTTAATGATGCGTGCACTGTTCAAACAGGTGCCTCAAATGAAATTTCATTTATATCTGAAGTATGATGGGTACAATCTTGTAACTGGTAGAACTACGCGGTATTCTGACATTCTGAGTGTAGCTGTGGAGATTTTTATCAGAATCACTTGTTCATTCGGCATGTGATTAAAAAAATACCACTAAATACCAAAATTAAATATTAAAAATGGAAATTGTAGGCTGAAAGTTCTTTCTCTGTGTCAACTGTTCGGACAGGACTTGAAATTTGAGGCAGAGTTTGGCCGGTGCCACTGATAAATACGTCAACATCTTCATTCAATCAGGACTCTGGTATTTTTAAAATAGAAATCATTTAATTTTGCTGCGGCTATTTCCATAGTTAACCCAGAAGAATACTCTTCAATAATTTTTTTCTACACGCCTAACACACTTTAGTATTGAAATATGCACAATGAAAGTATACTGAAATATGTTATTACGCTATAAAATTGGCGTTGTATGCATTTGCTTACACAAACATGCTATGCATTAATCCGATGCCAAGTTATTACATTACAAACTTGCCGATTTGTCGATCGATTGGTCACGTCTCAGGCTACAACCCATTTCCCATCTATTTGAACTTACTATATAACTATAGATACATGTTCAGTATAGGTTTACTGGACCCATCTTATCAGCAATACAAGAGGGACATTCATGTATCTATATTAATATTATAAAGAGGACAGATATTTTTGTATGTAACGAATAAATTAAAAAAATACTAGACCCATTTAAAAAAAGAATTACCAATATAACGATACATTATCAACGAGTAACATAGGGTACTTTATATCCGGGCAGCATATAAAGCGGGACTTTTATCCCGGCAAAAGTCATTTACGCGGGCGGAACCGCGAGCAAAAGTCTAGTCATTAATAAATTAAAAATCTCTGACTGCATAGAATTTATCTAATTTTGCGTTTTTTGATGTTCCCATCTCTCCGCCCTCGAGCATTCCGAGGTAATGACTGTGGCTTCGTTTTGGTGAATAAATTAGAATCCGATCACTCTCTAGTTACGAAGATTAAATTACCTCTTTATTTAAAGTACATGTAGATAAGATATTACAATACAATACAATACAAAACACTTTATTGCACACATGATAGAAAAAAAAATAAAAAATAAAATAGTTTTGTAATACGGTGTTAACACTTAAGCATGTTAAAAAAAAACTGCATCCATAAGATTTTAGTAAATTGAAAGTGCAATATTTATAAAATGTTCACTGAAATGTGATTGTTTATTTTTTGGTATTGTGTGGATCGGCAGGAAGACCGGCATAATAGGTACTGTCAAAAGTCGAAAGACGCAACGATGATATCCGTTGATACTATACCTAATATTTGTGCTGTGGTGTTTTTACCTTCCCTATATTGTAATCAGTCCCTAAAGGAGGTAAAGATTACTATAAAAATGAAATAAAGGCTAACTTAGTACCTAATAGTCTAGACCCGAGATCTCGGCATAGCAGTAGCACTAAAATACAATAACGCCACTGAGGCCACATAATTATGGAGTATAGAATAATGTCTACGTGCTCATTGAGAATTGCGGAGGAAAGTAATAGTACTTTGGTGCATTGTGGGAGCCAACATCTTTCATTACATTGATGTTCAGTGATCCGGTGTTACTCAAAGGAGGTTAGTCGATAAGTAAAAAACTCAATATTATTAGTTATTTTTCTAAATGTCCGTGTAGACTTCAGAAACCACCAGACTACGTACGTGAAAAACATATCTGAGCGCAATCGGATATAAAAACATGCATGATTATTGTACTTACCTAAATATCCGAATATTATAATAAAAAGTGATTTAGTTATGTACACGGAACTTTAAAATGATTATGTACTAGCTGTTGCCCGCGGCTCCGCCGGCGTGAATGAGTTTTCCCGGGATAAAAGTCCCGTTTTTTTATTTTCCCGGCATAAAAAGTAGCCTAAGTTACTACTTATTACATCAGCTACCTGCTAATAAAAGTCCCGTCAAAATCGGTCCAGCCATTTCAGAGATTAGCCGGAACAAACAGACAGACAGACAATGTTATTTTGCTGTATGTACCGTATATATATTCATATACATTTAGTAAAAAAACGGTTATTTCAATATTACAAACAGACACTCCAATTTTATTTATATGTATAGATTATGAAGATAAGCTAAGAGTGACATTATTAGGAAATTCTGTTTTTCATTTTTATAAAACTATAAAATTGCAGAGCACCTTTTTCGAATTAAAAGCAGGTATTAGGAGACTGAGAGCGCCGCGCCGGAGGGAGTTAGTTTCGAATTCGGCTTAGCTATGTACATTTTACATATATGATCAAATGTTTAATACGTTTCCCATGTTTTTTTTTATTTAAATATACTTCATTTTGCTTCACGGTCTTTAAGATTTCCTAGTGCTCAAAATTACTTAAGTCTATTGGCTTCGTAACGGTAACGTTCTCATATTTCCTCGGGTACTATAAATTTATAGGCAGTGGTTATCACTTATCATTACCGTCTAGTAGAAAGACCAGTTCCAGTAAAAATGCAATTGCAAATACCACACGGTACATTAACAAGCTAGGAATAGCAACTCCTCAGACAATATAGTTCTGATGTATTCTGACTTGACATCTGCCAATATCTGGCAGAATATCATTTATAACGTAAGAGGGAACTGTTGTTTATTAAGTAACATGACTTGTGAGTTCCGAAGGTAACAGCCGCAGCGCCGCGCTATATTCGTCTTCAATGAGTCCATTAGCGGGAACAACGGAATCCTAATTAATGGAGGTTATATCCGATCGATGAGTGGTTTTCATTCTTATATTTATGGAATTTAAAAGCTAATTTTTGATGATATAGACTTCAGGTCCACGGACAGAAAAATCCAAGCAAAAAGTCTAATGGGCAAATAGATTATATAAAGGTAAAAATGATAGTGTGGACGATAGCCTAGTTAGGAATGGAACGGTCTGCCGAGACGAGACAATGTCCGGTGGCTTAAACCCAAGGCACACACCTCTCACTTTTCGAACTTACGTATGTATTGATTATCAATTATCGTTCGCTTTAACGGTAAAGGAAAACATAGTGAGGAAACCTACATACTTGAGAATTCTCCATAAGAATTTTGAGGGTATGTGAAGTCTGCCAACCCGCACTAGGCCAGCGTGGTGGACTAAGGCCTAACCCCTCTCAGTAGTAGAGGAGGTCCGTGCTCAGCAGTGGGCAGTATATGTATAATACAGGGCTGATTGTATTGCATTGCAAGGTAAAAATATTTATTTTACCCTAAATCAACATACCAAAGTCAATGCCTGTCGTAGGTACTTGAGTACATGAGTGAATAATATAGACAGCACTAATTATTATGCAGTACATGCAAATGATTAGCCATACACAAAAACACTCACGCCTTTTTTATTCCCGAAGAGGTAGGCAGAGGCGCAACTAGTGCACCCACTTTTCGCTGTGCGTATTACGTCCCATGATGTGATAGGAGGCGAGCCTATCGCCATATCTGGCACAAATTCTAGACTCCGGGCTGATACTGAATTTCAACCCCAATATCACTTTGCCCGACCCGGGAATCTAACCCAAAACCTCAGCATTGCAGTTGAATACCGTAATAAAACTACGCCACCGAGGCAGTGATTAGCCATCATTTGAGATTTTTATTGGCACACGATATTTCATATCCCCCATAGGCATATTGACATTGCTTTACTAAATGAAACAACGTATCTACTTGTCTTCTTGACAATAACACTTTACAATAAGTTAATCGAATCGTAGATGTAAATTTAAAAAAGTGTAAGTTTTGAACAAATTAAATATCTATAAAGAGTAATTTTAATGTTACACGCCCTAGTGACACTACTACTACTCTAAGAGAATTCGTCGCAGCGGCAATATAACATTTTGGTCAGAAATATACGCCCACACACGCTATATTCGCATTAAACTACAAAATAAAAAAAAAGTATAACTGGGTATTTTTGGCAAAAATATTAGCAGAGGTAAAGACGAGTATGTGATTTCATTTATTAACTTAATGTTAAAATAACACTGTATTTAACCTAACTAAAAATAGCTCAAGTTGTTCTTACTGGCTCGAAGGACCACGAACTCAAATTAAGTAAATCTGCTAAAAACCAAACCAAATTTTAGTAACACCTCAAAGGGTGAGCAAACAGCGTCCCATCTGTGTTTTTAGTATTCCCCGGTTCTACTTAAAATAATATTTATCCTGTCAAAGTTTGTACGTACTTAGGGCGAAGTTGTGAAAGGATCTAAGAGGGTCAGAGGCGGGTCATTTGTCATTCGACACGCGATACTTGCTAAGTACCCGAGCGAGTTTAACTCCGAACTTGCATTTTTCATTACATAAAACTTTTGAGTACGGTGCTGTCTGCTCTAAAATTTGCTGACGCATTTTCATCCTTATTTTTGTGTGATAAAGTTGATGGTTATAACGTTTTGTGATATAGATGGGCGGCGGTAAGCCAGTTCAGCCACGTATTAATCATGCGTTGTCGTTGTTTTGACACCCATTTGCGATTTGGTATAAACTTTCGTGTTTCTTTGCCCTATAAGAATTTTTGTCAAGTAATTTTTTTTGTGGAGTAATTTAACGGTAACGATTATACTTTGTGTAGATTTATATCGGATTTTATTGGTGACGTCATTCAAAGGAAGATTTTTATTAAAATAAAATTTTCACAAGATGGCGTCTACTGTTCTGGATTTTTATCAGCTGACCACGAAAAGATATTCTACAAACAGGCTTGTATGGCGGGTTTTCCTTGAAAATGTATTAAGTACTAATATTAAAAACAATAAGAACTAGATCTCATCTATCATAGTCGGTAAAACAAAACCCACCAAACCCGCGTCCAACAATCCTTTGGGACCAACAAAATTACGTTACAAGCGTCAATCTTACAAAGTTAGTAGTTAAATTCAAACTGCGGTAACTCGCTTAGGCATCACAAAGGCTCTGACAGTAGAGGGTAGACAGGGGACGACGGTCCGCACCTTTAGAATTACAGCTGATTTATTAAGTTTATTAGTGATTGTTACCGTAATAAGTAAATAGTTAAAGTACATTTTGTGTATAATATTTACGGACAGTGTCTTCATTACTATTGCCAATATTATATTTTGTGTTTGTTTGTTTTGTGAGAACTCTTTGGCTTTTATTTTAGCGACGTTTGTGTTTTGGCAAACTGGTTATTAGGTTCTTGCTTATTAGCTTTCTCTGTCTACGTTACTTATAATGTTGCTGTCATAATGTATGTTTTGTCTCACGTGGTCTTAGCTGTCAATCATAACAGAAAGAAAAAATATTTTAACACCCATTCATAATCAAATTAAAAGTAAATGCTGTAAGGACTATTTTAAATTAATTCTAATCTGTAAATCGAACCTGAATTTCACGATTCAAATCCTTTTGCTGCTAAAAGATTATGGATGAATCAACAATTAACTACAATAATTGAAACTCAATACAGCGGAGCAATTCTGGTATTACAAAGATTATTCTATTCAATACGGAACATCCGATTATAGGATCTGGTTAAATTAGTAATGGATCACGTATAGCACGGCTAAATTAATGTGTATGGAAATTAGATTCAAATCGGATTCATTGAGATTCAGTTACAAATTATATAATTGCATTTAGGATAGGATTTCATGGAGAGGAAACGAAATGAGAATAATAAGATGGACGAATAAATATTTTTTTTTACCATGCATGTGACATATTTAAATTATGAATTTATGACATGCTTACATTAAATAAAATTTAAAAAAAACTTTTTATTAGCATTCTGTCCACGTTTCCATTGTGTAGATTTATTTGAAAATTTTTTTTTGGAAATTTTTAAATAAAATAAATATTTTAAATGCAAACCACATTCCGCACAATACCTAACATTAAATCCAACAAGACATTTCGAATACATTTGCTCATACGAACGCGCTTCGTCTAGTTTTGCCTGAGCGCTTGAAATAGGGTTGCTACTTTACGATATTAAATATTTAGGTAGTATCTATAAAGTAATAAATTTTTGCATGCTGGGCGAAATTCTTAGGCAAAATTAAGTATGCGGAATGGGATGTTGTCTGGAGAGATTTTAGTGTGGTTCTAAAGATTAGAAAACCATGACGGAGTAGGGGTAAAACTGTATTGAACTACATGTTTTTAACTACGAAGTTCGTCTTTCATACTGACATTTTGGTGTCACCGCAGTTGAACATGCGACCAATTCACTTATTTCTCTAAATTTACTCTTCGCAACTCTACCATTGGATTGGATTAAAAGTCCTATTGTACACCATTCTAAAGGAAACTCTAAATTGGTGGGTGTTTAAATACAGTTTTTCCTATGAGCTTGTATTGTATATTATGTTTGAAACATTTATTTTAGGAATTTCACCGGGAGATCACCAACCCTATTCGAAAACGGTCGAAATATCCGTTTTTTTCCGGCACACACCGCAGCTGTAGCGCACTCGAGGCTCCCAGCCCGCGCTGCCTTTTGAGCGTATCTCAAATAAAACGATGGTTTCCTACAAAATCGTAAATAAAGCCACTCCAAAACGTTTAGCTCCACTATACTTGTATTTGCGTGTGGCGGGGTGTCTCCATTGTAAATAAAACCGCGACAGTTCTGCATAAATGGGCTTGAAGGGGTTGATATCCCTGTATAAAAAACGGACCCGTATTGGTGTTGAATTTTCTATGTTTGAAAAATTTCCCTGTCTTAAGTCCTAAAAGTGGGTAAGGTGCCAATATCTCCACGTGTCTCAGTTTTTATAGACGTTAATACTTATTAGGTCATCCACATGCTCGCTTCGCCAATTTCTGCTACAAAAACGTTTCTTAAATCATAAAACATTACACTATACAAAATACTACTTATGCTAAAATATTCACGGTTTTGATAAAATACCTATGTTGGATATTTTACAATGTATAAACATGCTCCAGGTTATGATCGATATTTTAATAAGGGTAGCAAATAGCAGGACGAACTAATGAAATAAATAGTAAAACCACGCCATTTATTTTACATCACAACTCAGTCTCTGAAATTGCTTCCCATTTTTATGCTACGTATCTATATTTTAAATTTTTTATTATTTAAACTGTTTGGATTCCAAGTAAGATTTGAATTACTGTATCTTATATGACCTAAAAAAACTAATTACTTATGACTTGGCAGAATGGTTCCTGACCTTATGATAAGTATTTTAAAAAATATTTCGTAGATTGATTTTGCTAGTTGCAACTTTCGATTTTCGAATTCACTTCAAAATATAATACACATTCGCCAGCTAGACGGTCACGTGACACAACAAGCAATGGAAACAAATTATTTCCACCGGTTATAAGAAAATATGTTATTCACGCTTTGAAGCACGTTGATTCTTATAGTTTCTTCTCGCAATTACATTGAAAGGCAAGTTCCAAGGTAGGAAATAACATTTATTTTTAGCTTAACAAAATGGAACAGTGGCTTGGGAAAAACATGTTTTTATAATAAAATTTTCTTGTCATTGAGGCAAAGCGAAGTAAAAGTATTCTTATAATAACTTTTAAGCAAGATTTATTTTTACCGTTCCATACCATATCAGCCCTGTATTATATACTACCCACTGCTGAGCACGGGCCTCCTCTACAACTGAAAGGGTTTAGGCCTTAGTCCACCACGCTGGCCTAGTGCGGGTTGGCAGACTTCACATACCTTCAAAATTCCTATAGAGAACCTCTCAGATATGCAGGTTTCCTTACGATGTTTTCCTTCATCGTTAAAGCCAGCGATAATTCACAAAGAATACGACTTTTTTAGAAAAGTCAGAGGTGAGTGCCTTTGGGTTTTGAACCTGCGGACATTCGTCTCGGCAGTCCGTTCCACTCCCAACTAGGCTATCGCCGCTTTAAATTTATTTCTACTTGCTTGTTAATTACAATCATAATACCCAATAAATACATCAATTGTCAAAAATATATTCGTGAACTCTTAAGCCTTTAGTAGGTATCTAGTTTTTACTGGTTATGTAGTTAACATTCCTGTAATTTTTTTTATTTCTTGTAACCCTTACCCGGGCGCATGAAATAGTTAAGGTATTTGTTGGTCTAAAATTTTAAATCTTCTCTTTTAATGTAGTTGTTAGACAGCCTACCCAAAATACATTAAGCCTCCTAAGGTAACCGTAGAACTCTTCGGTTTTAAAACACCACTGAAATGCCTCTTAAAAACTGAAGAGATGTGTATTAAATAAATTACTTATGACACGATATATCCGACGATATTATCTAATCTCATTTGCAGCGGACGGAGTTAAACGGCGGGCCATAATGCCAATAAAAACCGTCGTCCACGGCGTCGGAGCTCCGTTCAATTTATTTTATTCGTTGTATAGCCGTCGAGTTTTATCCGCGGCCATCGTAAACATGGGATCTTATTTCTGCCACTTATACCGCAAATATAGATATATGTTTTATTTGGCTTATGGTATTGTCGCCTGAGAATAGACAACATTTGGTGGACGGACGCCATTTTAATTTTCCTGGTGCGTAAGGCATGTTTGTTGAGATTTCTGCAGGAAATATATTTTATTGCATTTAGTCTTTATTAAGTCCACTCTTCATTTGTTTTATTATGAGATTCATAATAGTTATTTATTCGTTATGAGACTAAATCTCTTATAATGAAGTAACCAAATCAATTGACTATGTGAAAAAAAAATTGCTTTATCTACACGAGAAAATTCACTGGCTTTTGCTCGCGGCTCCGCCCGCGTTAATGCCCATTCTTAGGATAACAAGTAGCCCTCAGCACTTATGTTAATGTTAATTCATATTAGTAAAATACTTTTCTAAATCGGTTATGTTCTTTTTGAGTTTATCTATTACAACCAAACATATAACAAAATATAATCATTTCTCTTTATAATATTAGTTTACACTAAAACATATTTATGTAGAAAAAAATCAAAGTTGTCTCCATTTTTACCATAGACGCAATTGAAGATTAACATACTTACATATGTAACTACTGGACATCTTATGTCTCAGGATGATGAGCGCAGTGAAATGCCACACCCCTGAAGGAGGTGGAGGCCATGAGGGCCTCCCTACGGCGAGCCGCCGTGGAGGAGTGGCGTCTCAGGCTGGAGGCCCCGTCAGCGGGGCTCAGGGTCGTCGCGGCAGTGCGTCCTGTCTTTGCCGAATAGCCATTCGGCAAAGACAGGACAGGCGCCACGGTGCGGCAACGTTTCGCCTGACGCAGGTGCTCGCCGGGCATGGCTGCTTCGGTGAGTACTTGTGGCGGGTAGTGAGGAAGGAGGTGTCGGCCGTGTGTCACCACTGTGACAACTGCCCGCTTGATACGGCCCAGCATACGTTAGAGTTCTGCCCAGCCTGGGATGAGGAGCGCAGCGCTCTCAGAGCAGTCGTCGGAGGAGACCTCTCGCTGCCGGCCGTGGTCGCTTCCATGGTCGACAGCCGGAGGTCCTGGCGTGCGGTGGCACACTTCTGTGAGGTGGTCCTCTCGCGGAAGGAGAGTGCCGAGAGGGATCGGAGGCGCGGAGATCCCTCCCGCCGCCAGGCAAGACGTAGGAGGCGCCGGGTGGACGACTGACCGGCGTCTTCCGCCCTGTGGATTGGGGGCGTTTGGAGAATTCCACCACGGTATCCCCTGCCTGTCGTAAAAGGCGACTAATAGGGGCCACCGGGGGTCGCAGGCGGGCGGCAGGGGGCTGTCCGTCTTTAATTTTGTGTTCTTAGTGGCACATTGTTGCGATCCCTGTGATGGACGACAGCGTGGCTGGTAGGCGTCACGTTGCCGTTGACGCTGAGAGCGTCCTTCGGTGTGCGGGGGCTTCTGAGCCCCCCCCAAACAGGAGACGGGCCGCACTAGGCGGCACCGCGCAGGGGCGGCTGCGGACGACAACTTAGACACTTCCGTCAGAGGAAGCCCACAGCCGTCCCTAATGCGCCGAAGATGGCCACCGCGGAGTTTTAGTTGGTATGCCGTGCGTTGTACATAGGTTAGGGACTCGGCCCGGCGGTCGCCCGATGGTTACATCTCTCCGGGCGGCTCAACGCCGGGTCGTAAGGCACGGTGAACCCAACATAACCGCTCAGTCGCCCCCCTTGAAGGCTGGGCGGTAGTAATAAATCACTTTCTCCGCGAAAAAAAAAAAAAAAAAAAGTGAAATGCCACACAGTACTTTGTAACTCAACGTGCTGGATGGTTTTGCTACTGTTTATGGGTGGCCGTATCGCATACCATTAGGCGAACGGCATGCTCGTCTAATCATTCAATGCAATAAAAAAAAATAGGGTAATAGTCATACCTACTATGTGTGCATTTTGATTTGATAAGATAAGATATTTATATTTGTAAAAACACGAGCATGCAAGATGTTTTATAATTTGTTTCATAATAAGTCAACTTATCTTAAATTGTTTGCCAGAATTAGATTTTTATATTCGACGCAAGTACAAATTCTATTCAGCGAGGCTCTTAAAGCTGATCGAACCAAAATCACGGATTACAGCGCCAATGAAGTAACACGACTTAAGTCACGAAAATAAGTTTTTAAAAAACCCAATTTCATACGCGTCTTACCGCCGAATATTCTGAGATTACGAGACAATCCGACCTCTAAATATCCCGGGGCGAGAGACAGCCCAATACTTATAAACGGATATTATGAGATATGCCCGCCCTCGAGGTCAACAAGATTTGGCTCCCGAATTATATTCAAATGTTTAATAAACTTATCAGCAGATCGGTCTTAATATTTTATTGGGTTGTTTATTCAGGATGCTACGCAAATATTAAAAGCCTATTTGAGTAAATATTTGGCAAAGTTGGTTTCTTTTATTGGATGGTTAAGTTATTAAATGGAATGTTTATTGGATATTGTGATTGTGTAAATATACATACACACAAGCCTTTTATCCTCGCAGGGGTAGGCAAAGGCGCAACTAGAGCACCCACTTTTCGCCGTGCGTATTCCGTCCCATGATGTGATTTTTTTTTATTTCCAAATGATTTACGTATACATTAATTATTTTACACATTTGTGATGTGGTATCAGATAATGGGGCGGGGGGTGGTATGATGGGGGGCGAGCCTATCGCCATATCGGGCGCAAATTCCAGACTCCGGGCTGACACTGAATAGAAAAATCCAATATCACATAGCAAATAGAATATCGACGAGGAAAATATGTCACAACTCACAATCCTCAATGGTTGGCAGAATTAAGCGGATTAATGGAATTCATCCTTATTTCTACATACTTCTGCTATAATCGATAGTTTCATGTGTAAACCGTGTAAGAATCTCGTTAATAAAGGAAAATATCAACTACTTAAGTATAACACTGTAATTTTATTAGAATTGTGTAGAGTCAAGATTCATTTTGTCAAGCATTGTTAGTAAGCACTAAGTGTGGATGCTAATTAAAATAACAGCTGTGGACAGATCGTTTAAAATTGTTTGTAAAAAACCGACGGAAACTCGTTAAACACAGCAAATTGCTTCCGGTCAACGGGGCACTCTTTCGCTTTACACTTTTAGTTTAGGGTCCCGCGGGATTGTAGGAACGTTCAGACGTCCTTTAGTCCTTCAGATTTTTTTAAAATCCAATTCAATAGACTAGGCGCTCGTTTAATGGAAACACACAACTGCTGATAAATATATCATACTAGGTGTTGTTCGCGGCTTCACCCGCGTGAAAAGCCTTTCCCGCTACGAAAGTTCCCAAAACACAGTGCGACGCTAGCGCCATCTACCTACTAAAAATCAGATCAAAAACATCCATTATTGCCCATGGCAGCAAATTGGGATAAAAGTAGCCTGTTTTAATCCAGGACATGATCTACCTGTGTGCTAAATTTCATCTAAATCCGTTCAGTAGTATCTGCGTTTGCTTCTAACAAACATCAAAATATTTTCATTATACAGATTATGGCGTCAGTAAGTAGCGCATGCGGGATAGGTACTTTGCAATTTTTAGTATTTTACTACGAATCAATTTAATTCAATGGATAAATAGGTAAACATTTAATTAAGGTCAACCAAGATGCACGTACAAAATCTACTATGCAATAAATATATAACAGCAAATAATATAATACGGAACCATATTTGTACAATTTCTCAACGTTGCTTTTCTTACATCATAATTGTTGTTTTTTTACAATGGACTGAACTTTTCCACCGTCGCGTCGTCGCGTCGATAGAAAATTACTTGGAATTCTTTGAATGCCACATTAGTTGATTGCTTATTCTATATTTCCAGCGATGGCGTGTACCAACAAATTGGAAAGTTGGAAAATATTATTTATACTAAATCTCACTCTTACAACTGTTTCGGGTGTTAAGACCAAATAAACTTACAATACCTCACCGTCCAGCAAAACGGCGGATTACAGTAACATAATATTATTACCTAGTGAGTATCGCACCCTAAACCTCTTTCTTTTCCAACTTCCATAAACCGCGGATTGCGGTACTAAGGCTGTTCAATTTATAAATAAATTACACATACATAAATAATATCACGCCGCTATACTACAGGAGTAGGCAGATTGGATTGCCACTTTGCTCGATTCTGGCACATTTCTCACTTCTTTCACTTTCATCAATTTCCACATACATTCACGTCGTTGCATGGTACTTTTGCCCCGACCTTTACTAAGAAAGCCAGTTCTCTGTCATTAAAAAGTTTGGTGCGTTCGACTCCAACCGACTTCCATATATTAATGTACATATTATAACAAATTTTGTGTCTATTTTAATACTCCATTATGAAAATAGTACTCCTCCCACGTCGAAGACAACATTACTTGCATAAACTATCGCACGTATGAGTTCGAAAGCTTCTTAGAACCATTTGTTGCCAAGTTGACCAGACTGGAGTCTCAGAGACGTTCATATTACAATATTAATTGGGTAATGCAAATATATTATGTAGAATAGCTATTATATGTCTTTCTTGTTTCACGAATTTAATTTTCTATTTCTAGCTATGTTATCAAGAAAACATTCATTTTATTTACTTGTTTCACTTTTGGTGTAAATATGCTTGCCATTGACATTATATTAAAACAAAAACCGAAAATGACTGCCTCGGTGGCGTATTTGTATCACGGTACGACTGCAATGCTGAGGTCTCGGGTTCGATCCCCGGGTCGGGCAAAGTGCTATTGGATTTTTCTATTCAGTATCAGCCCGGAGTCTGGAATTTGTGCCCGATATGGCGATAGGCTTCGCCCCCTATCACATCATGGGACGGAATACGCTCGGCGAAAAGTGGGTGCACTAGTTGCGCCTCTGCCTACCCCTTCGGGGATAAAAGGCGTGAGTATGCGTAAAAACCGAAAATCGAGCTACAATTCACCTCTGTGGTAATAACGTTTATTAGGAGGCGAATTCTGTTCACCATACCTCTTACTACATTCGGATGAATCAAGTACAATGAGCATGACATGATTCGAACAGCATAACGTAAAAAAAATGTCGTAACGCAATAATTTCATGACACAAATCCAATTTATATTGTAGCTCAAATGAAACCTCAAAGCATCAGTCAGCCGACGGATTTCGATGGCAATTACATCCAACAAGCTCGGAAACTAGTTGGTCGTTCAACATAACCGTAAATCCGTCACCAATCTGTGCATGCATGCAACGTAGTGGATTAAAGTTCGCAGCCCGGTTTTGAAGGATCGGCCGCAAGTTGGGACCGCTTTATTACCTGCCACCGTTCCTGCCTTACAAACTTCGTCCTATGTAACATGCCATAATCTTGCTACAGGTAGCTTCTAGTCGTTTTGATAGGCTGCATATATAGCTGGCAAATTGTAAGACCAAGGAATAAATACAGTTTTGTGATGACGGATAATGTATAGAAGACTGAGCTGATATCATTGCTGAAAAGAAATATTAGGTAAGCGCGTCAATAATTTTGCAGTTACATGTGTATTAAATATCTATTTTAGTATATACATACATACTCACGTCTTTTACGTATTCTACGAAATTGCTTGGCACTCGGTTTCGTAAAATTACGGCAGTGAAATATTCATTTTGGTATTTTGTTGGAATATTAATATCGGGATTATTTAGATGCAGAATTTTAGTGTCATAACGAATTCATCTACTGTTGATTTAGATCTTCACTAAAGTAGCCGAAACATTTTTAAAGTCAAAACTATTTTATTTTCTTCCCTCAAGTCCCCTAAAACTAGCCAGAGAATAAATTAGTTCATTCTAGGTTAACTCAGTTTATTTTCGTCAACAATTTTGCCCAGAACTGTTTATTACCTATTAGACGTGAAAGCCGCTTAGCCAGAGCCCAAAAACGCTGAAACTATCCAAGCTTCCTAACTCCATAATATTATAGATATCGATTACTGGACGACGTAATGTGTTGCGCGTGGTGGCAACAATGAAGAATATTGACAGAGCCACAGAGAGTTGCCGATACTGAGCCAGCCGCGTCCAAACGAGGCTTGAATATTGAATGGACTGTTGAGGGCAGGGCGTGATTCCATTTACCAACGGGATTGTCGTATCCAGGAAAAGATTAAAATGTATGCCCTTTAGAGCGGGAATAAAAATAAATAAATAACATTATTGTTACGCTAAGTTTAAGCTAACAATTTCTAACAGCAATATATTGCGCAAGAAGTTCCAGTTATGTTTATAATAGCGGCACTATTTCAATAGTTCTTTACACATGAGCAAGTCTTGCTCTTTTAGATTTGCAGAAGACAGCTTGCTGAGATTATTTACACGGTAAAATTACTTGCGGAAGTCGACTTCTGCAAGTTTATTCTTTAAATAATAAACAATCAATGTACAGATTAAAAAACACATGAAATTAAACAAAATTTGCCATATGTCTGTATTTCGATGGGTGATAAAAATTATAAATCATCTCCGTAATGTAGATAGTTGGCCGGGCGCCCTGTTTTTTTTTTAAATAATATCTTCTTAGGACTCGATCCTCTAGACATAAGGACAGCTACTGGTACACCATAACTCTAAGTACATGTTTGCAAGTGTGCAGCGTCGACCCCACATCACAGTAGGATAAGGGATAGTGGTTGTAGATATCGTAGCAATTATAACAATGGAAACTGTCGCCAAACGCGTACACAACACAAGTGGAATCCCAAACGAGCTCTTAATAATACTCTCTATGATATCTCCGGATTCGGTAAATGGTTTTGCTTACTTATATCCGGACTGATTTTTATAAATCAATTTTGAGCTTTGTCCCAATGGTGTAAAGTTCAATATCGAATAATTTTATGGTCAGTAGTACGAAACGATAGTGGAATTGAATTTTGGAGCGTGTGTTGTGATAATTTAACGAGGTGCGAACGACTTTGTTGCGTGATAATGGAGTTTTTCCTTTTTAATTCTATTATTTCATTTTTATTGCTAGTTGAATATATTTTTTGTTCACGTTTGTAGACATTACTTCATGTTCATGTTCATGATGTGGAGCCCCTTTTTCCGCACTTAGCCCGTAGAAAGTCGGGCCGTTGTGCGTGATATGCCAACTAGAAGTCTAGCCAGCCCAACTCCTTCCAGAAGCGCAGGATCTTCCTAGTTCCTCTCGGAGTGACCTCGGTGTGCCGAGGATTTCAGCCCGCTGTGCAGCTACTCCTTCACATTTCAGGATAGCGTGGGAGGCTGTTTCGTCAGCCGACAGGCATCCCCAGCAGAGGAGGCTGTCGGTGATAAATAAAACATATAAATGTTTGTTTAATGAGCAGTGTCCGGTGATCGTAGAAATTTCACACCATGACGAGCTTAAAATTCTAGCAGTTTTGTGTGACGTCATCGCAAATCATTCATTCTAACCGTACCACGAAGTGTGTTTTGAAAATCGTTCCGTTCCCGTCGCACTCACGAAAAAACACTCCCGAGTTTGTAAATTTTCGCTCAAAAGGCAATGAGTATACTTAGTTTTTTACAGTGTACTCTTCTTTTACATGATTCAGTTATAAAACTAAGTTAAAATTTAATTATTTCTACTCCAAAATTTATTAAAAATTTTCGGTTTATGCGTGACTTGGAACGTAAAAAAATATTTGGGAATAGACAATCATTCGTTCTTTTCCATCACTATTCAGGAGTATAGCAGGAGTAAAAGTTAAAACAATATTGTTTTATAAGGTCGTAGTACGAATCTGAGTAATATTACTTTAATCTTGAAATAAAACGTTCCTGCAATATGATGGTTTTGTAAAAGATGGTCGTAGGGCCCCTGTTGTATAAAAAGATCATTGGATCTTGGTAGTAGCCCCAGCAGTACCTCTAGTGCTACTGTGGGTATGGTTTTCATGCAGCCCGTTATAGCTATGCAAGCTAATCTTTGGAATTTCTGCAGTTTGTTCATAGTTGTGGTTAGTTTGGTTCTGCTAAATTGCGTCCTGTCGAAATCTCCTTCGACGTCTATGAAGTCTACGAACGCTGGTGATTGCGTTGATAGTGCTGTCTCAATTGGCGAGATGACATTGTGAAGCGCTGATTCTGTTGATTTGCCTGAAGAGTGGGCTTGCTGTTGGTTGTGTAGCGGGTGGTACCTCAAAGCCTCATCACGGAGATCCCGATCGCAGTCTCTCCATCGTCTTCAGAAGAAAGAATATGAGGCTTATCGGTCTATACGACTTTGGTTGCGTATAGTCGCTTTTACCTGGTTTTGGTATAAATACCACATTAACTTCTCTCCATCTGAGAGGAACATTAGTTATATAAGTTTTACTCGACATGACACTGCTAGACAATTTATGATTTTGAAGGTTTAGTATCGTGCTTTGAAATTAGATAGCATTTATGATTGGCATATATTGTCGGGATTCACAAATCCACACTATAGCAACGAAATAGACAAATTTATTCAAAGGTGTTCTATCAAGTGAAAGAGGGCCTAGTACAAGCACTGTAATATCTGTCTTACAAAAGCTATTAGATTTATTTTTGTATTTTACTGTGAATACGTGGTCGCTTTTCAACAATCAATAAAACTTAGTGAAATTGATCTTGCATGTGCTAATCTAGCTGTATTTGACTATATTTGAACTGTAGGTTTTAACTTTAACAGTTAACTAGTGAAATGTGGTTTAATCTGCTTCACCGGACTTCAGTTACACGCTCCCTCTACATCTAAGTGCTGTATAGTTGTTGATTAGTTTGCAGACTTCACGATATAAACGTATATTATGTTCTTATTTTTATATTTGTTTAGTATTTTGTAACCCTTGTATAACTACTTACTAGATATTCCTTATATCCTTCATTCTTGTATTGTAAGTATGTACCCACTTGATAAAATATACTTTATTATCTTTGGCTACGAAACGAATACAGTCATATTATTTTTCGAACTAGCTCGACTTATGCTGTCAAACAGAAATACACGAAACCTTTATTCCTGAACCTCAAACCTGAGATCACACACATCTAAGACTAACACCAAAAGACAGTTGAAGCCAAGATGGCATGCCAATTTAAGTATTTCGTCAAAAGGCGGCGTGGCACGCCAATGCAGCAAGGAAGCCTGATTTATGCGCGTTTCGTGTTGTATGTGGCACCGATTGTGACAACTTTATGCCGTCGCCAGGCCATTGTTTTAGCGGCAGACTGTACCGCGTGGCGATATCACCACGTAAGTGCTAACTTTTCGATCGTTCGGCTTTTGTGGTATTTCTTATAGGGAACATTTTTGAAGAGCGTTACGAAAGTTTCATGGTTCTAAATTATTTTGGCCACCTAGTGTTTTGTGTTTTTTTTTCATAAAACATGATGAGGATTTTTGGTCGATTGGTCGATATATTGAGACTACAAAGTACCTGCAAGTGCAGCGTTCATCGTCTTCTTTCGAGGTGAAAAGATGACTTGATAAAGGTTGCAGGAGGATGCTGGACGCAGGCTGCGTACTTCAGGTCCGCCTAAAAATCTTTGAGTAAGATCTACGTTCCAGCTTCCGGCGGTTTTTATACTTAAAACATTATAAGATAAGTATCAGCCTGTTTGATATAAAAAATCGAAATTCTAAAATCGATATTCATTTACGCTTGGCCATTGCCAAGGCTGGCTGAAATAGTACAAAGTTATTTTAAGATTATAAAAAGTAATCACGGTTTCTCCTAGAAATACTCTCTCCCTATTGACATACAAGCTCATTAGCTCATAAAAAATATGTAAATGGAACAGATTCATCATTCACAACATAAGATACATAACGAGGTGCAAGCGACCCCTCAGGCGTGGGTTAATTAACCGCACGGGTTATCTTAGTTGTAATGACTGGGCCTTACGTACCCGTGGCCAATTGTGTTATTCCTCATTCACGTGAAGGGTTGTGAGATTTAATTTGTTTGATGCTAGGCTCGTAACTCAGTACTCAGTCTTTAATTTGTATGAAATTAAAACAGTGCCTTAAGTACTCTCCACAGAAGCTTTAAAGCCTGGCATACAATTTAGACGGTCTATGTCTTAAATCAACAGAATGGTCATAGTCTAAGTGATAAAATATACAGATTTTTTCTAAATAGGTGGATTTGATCGGATTGGCATAATAGTCTCAAAGAAAGACAAAGTTGTTGCGTGTCGCACGACCGTCTGAAATAATGTGATTAATTCTTTAGAAGACTTAACCATAAAATAACCCCTTCCTAATAAAATTAAAGTCTATCGAAGTAAGAGAAATTAGGCTAGCATTATTGAATATCGTAGTCTCTTGTAGGTTAAATTCTTGGACTACATTCAGTTACAAATCATACAAGACTAGGCTACGTGCCAAAGTTTCAAATCAAACGTTTTCGAATCACAAAATTGTCTATCTTAATCAGATTAAACATTGATTTACCGCCAATTCTAGCCGCCATCTTGTGTGTCAATGTCGAGCTGATTTCTTGTCCAACCGACCAAGGCATGTTCCGCTAGGTCGGAGGTGAATATAAACGAATAGCCAACCGTTATTTCATTTCGGAGTTACGCTCCATCAGACAGACAGACGTTCCGCGGAGACAAAGACACTTGAGATTTATCTGTGAATCCAGATTGGTACCGTTTGCAGCGCAATTTCAGAACCAATATTTTTATTGGGATACTGTGGATATTATTAGGGGATAAATCATGAATAATATATTTATGAAAGGTACCTATTTGAAATAGATGTTGGGCATACCGTGTAACCGTGAATTGAAATAATATTCAAACCAAGCTATCCAGATACTTAAAATAAATACAACATAACACTAATTTGAAGACAACAAAGACAAGGCTTAGCGTTTTAATTTAGTCTTTTTTTGTACAAATAAATGATGAGATGAGCCGATGGTAAGCGTGACGACTGCCCCTGAATAAAAGTACCAACACAACGTGTAATTTCAAAGTATTCCGCGATGCTTTAATGATTATCATTATAAGACATTATTTTGTTAAATCCCATCCATACCATACCAGGCCTGTATTATATACTGCCCACTGCTGAGCGTGGGCCTCCTTTACTATTGAGAGGGGTTAGGCCTTAGTCCACCACGCTGGCCTAGTGCGACTTGGCAGACTTCACGTACCCTCGAGATATGGAGAATTCTCAGGTATGTATGTTTTTTTTTTTTTTTTTTATTGCACTGAATGACGAGACGAGCATGCCGTTCGCCTGATGGTAAGCGATACGACCACCCATAAACAGAAGTAACACCGTCCAGCACCTTCAGTTACAAAGTACTGTGTGACATTCCACTGCGCTCGTCATCCCGAGACATAAGATGTTAAGTCTCATTATGTCCAGTAGTTACACTGGCTACAATGTCCTTCAAACCGAAACACAACAGTGCATGCACACTGCTGCTTGGCGGTAGAAATAGACATTGCGGTGGTACCCACCCAGACGGCCTCTTACATAATGAGAGACCTACCACCAGTAAATGTGTCCTCACGATGTTTTCCTTCACCGTTAAAGCGAACGATAATTGATAAACAATATACACTTCGAAAAGTGAGAGGTGTGTGCCTTGGGTTTTGAACCTCCGGACATTGTCTCGGCAGACCGTTCCATTCCCAACTAGGCAATCGTCCTAAAAATCCCATAAAATCCGAGAATTGTATTGGCTACAATGTTCTTCATATCGGAACACAAAAGTTCATAGTTCATACACACTGCTGCTTGACGGCAGAAATAGATGTTGCGGTGGTACTTACCCAGATGGTTCCTTACCTATATACAAGAGACCTACTCCACAGTATTCAGTATCTAATTAAAACGATTTTTCGTTGCTGTCGGTACCGTAAGTTAATTTAATCTGTGAACGCGACCATCGCCAGTTTATCTTCCGACCCTATTTAAAGGGCGAAACTGTACAAGTGGCCAGCGGGCGCGTACTCAGGAATAAGAGGGGGTGAGATTCTCATAATAGCTCAAAGTAGTAATAAGATGCTCGGCTTTATCAAGAGAGTTGGTAGGAACTTTAAACAAGTCAATACCCAAAAAATACTTTACTTTTCTTTAGTTCGCAGCCGGCTCGAATACTGCAGTCAAGTATGGAATCCATGTTACCAAATCCACATTAACAGGCTTGAAAAAATACAAAGATCTTTCACAAGATTTCTGGTCTACAAAGCCAAATGTAATAATGATTCCAACATTTACCAACGTTCTCACTATGCTGATAGGTTGGAACACTTCAAAATGAATTCGTTGCAAGAGAGAAGATCGTATCTGGACGTGTCTTTTCTTCACAAAATTGTAAATGGTGCTGTATCGGAACCTTCACTTCTAGGAGAACTAAATTTTAATATCCCAAACCTCACCGGTAGACCTAACCGTATTAATAGGGCTACATTCCTTCTGTGTCGGTATAGATCCAATGTAGGAAAGTTTTCACCGCTCAACAGAATCCAGAGATCATACAATGACATCCAGAGTTCACTTTCTGTGGATGTATTCTCGAATTCGATTCTCAAGTTGAAGCGAAAAATGCTGCAATCATGATCGACGACTCCCACTTGTGGGTTTATTTTATGCATTGTGTCTTCTAGTCTTTGTGTTTATTTAAATTACAATAGATATTTATTATTTGTAGATTAATTTTCATTATTATTATTCTTATTATTATTGTAGTATTAATTTTATTTTATTTTTTTTAGTCCATTTTGTTATTAATTTAATGATAAATGTTTAATTATCTTCTACGAATGCTGTTTCACACCTGTAATTGGTGAGTAGACTAGTCTATTGTATTGAAACAAAATGACTTTATGTAACAAGTTTCAGTCTATTAACTGTTGGTGTGCCATTTGTGTAATAAATAAATAAATAAATAAATATTGAAGTTATACTTCTTTTGGCGCGTTATTTAAAAAGATTTTTATCTTGTTACGCCAAAGAAGTATAACTTCTAAGGCGTGTACATAAGTACACACACACTTTTTTTGTTTTATATAATGGGTCATATGTTCTAATTGAGATATTAAAATTGAACTCAGGAGCAAGTTCAATGCAAAGCAGAGGTTTGTGTTTCAAACTTGTGAGTGTGTGCTACTATTTATGCGCAGTGGTGTCGTTTAACTTTAGACGAGCGACTGGAATCATCTCATCACTTACTTATAAAAAAGTTCCGGGGTCTTTACAGCTGACATGTAATACTATCTTTAAAAGTGCAATAACGGTATTTTTAGCTTTATATTTGGGGGATAGACCCCCTCTATCGCTTCTAACTACACCCCTGCACTGAAATGGAATAAAAGCAGAGGTGATATATACGTAGGTTGTAATTGGACTGGCTCGTCCCGATAGATAATAAATGGAACGACAATATTTGTTTTACGATCGCTGAGGATTCGATTTAGATATGAGACTTCGAATAATACAAATATATGGCACTGTTTTTGAGGTATTAGAAAAGTTTTACGTTTTATTTATTGTGTACTAGTCTTTGCCCCCGCCTGAAATAATATTTATTACAAATATTAAAGTAGCCTATGTCCTTTCTTATTACTTAAGCATATTTCAAACCAAATTTCATCGAAATCGGTTTAGTATTTTGTCGTCTAAGAATCTCATTTATATTAATATAATTATTTACTTTTCAGTACCTCCGTGGCGCAGTTGTATTACGGTACGACTGCTATGCTGAGGTATCGGAATCGATCCTAGGTCGGGCAGATCCAGGGAAATGATATTGGATTTTTCTATTCAGTATCAGCCAAAAATCTGGAATTTGTGCCCGATATGGCGATAGGCTCGCCCCCTATCACATCATGGGACGTATTTCACACGGCGAAAATGGGTGCATTAGTTGCGCTTCTGCCTGCCCTTTCGGGTATAAAAGGCGTGAGTGTGAATATGTATTTACTTTTTCGGTAACAAACCATGGTCACCTGGATCTCTAAATCGTAGGTAAGCTATTTCTATCGCTCAAAAACACAACTTATTTTTTTGAAAATCGTATGCACTGTCGGTATTGATATATATAAATATGCTTAACAAAGCAATATTATTTTCTTGTATAGATACCAGCTTCTATTCTTGTTTAAATATTTGCAACCAACAATTGTCTTGCACGATAACATTTTACACTGCAGTCCAGCTCGGTATAGTACACGGTTATATTTAATGGACCATAAAGCGACCCATTAAACTAGTTTATTGCGGATCTATGGACATTAAACACGTGAAAATCTTAATGTTTTAGGCAATGTAGATTAAATATATGATGTGGAAGTTTTGAAAATATTTCAAGTTTGTTTTGATTGAATAAATGAAATAAATATTATAATAAAGCGGTAATAGCGTATATAATTTTGACCAAATGTGATTACCAAATTTATTTTTGAATACGTTCAGAAATGTGTGAGAGATAAAACGATTGAGCGGCCACTATCATCTAAAATCCTGAAAGCTTAGAGCCGATAGCTTCTGCGCCTCATGTATTTTTTATAACAAAAAACACATTAGCCGCACACTTGCTTTGTCTCTTTCTTCTGAGTGGCTATATGAAGGTATTGCCTATGCTTTTCCACATTGACCAAATTCTGATACTGGATAATTTAATAATGATTTTAGGCACCACTTTATTAGTTTTGATGGATTTTTCGTAACGAAGGAAATGAAGTTTTATAAACGATAGATAAAAAAAAAACAGTATAAATTAAAAACAAAAATTTATTAAAATTTCTTTTTTTGGTAAATGCAAATGAAAAGAAATTATTACGTAGACATTTAAAACAACCAAAATATATACCATTATAGAAAATGGCATCAATAAGTTTTAGTTATAAAATTAACTATAAATCGAAGCGATGCACTTAGTTGTACAATTAAAATAAATAATATAATTACAATTATGTAACAATGGCTTAATATGGTGTCATTTTTTCACAGATTTTCTTTAAACTTTTTTCTTACTTCACATACATTAACCGCTAGATTTTCTAACGTAGCTATTGACTGACTTCATAGTCCATTTCTAACTACACTCATGACAATTAATTTTGTATTATTCTTTTTATTTTTTCATAAAAATCTATTTAAAATTACACATCTCACTCGAAACAAAAATTAAGTACATAGTTCTAGAAATATTTTTACACTTGCGACCAAAAAGTATAGGTACATGTTTTTTTCTGTGAAAAAATGTCATAAATACTAATATAAAACTCTTAACGTATTTACATTAATTAGTTACTGGCAGAAGGCACGTAGTACAAGCATGTCTAAATAAGCACGACCAAGATATGTATTGCATAAGGCACTTTTATATGTACGCGTTTCCCTATACATCAAATATACTAATAAAATATTAATTATTGCCAAATCTACACGATTTACGTTATATCTATATAACCTTGTTGCAAATCAGTCTGTATTGGAACTTTAGTTGCTGGATACTTAGAAGTAGATTTAAAATAATTCGTTCGGATAATTATAACTGTAAGGCAGTGAAATTATTTTTACAACAAGTTTTTAGTACTTATTTATAAAGAACTTGAGATGATGCCTCCTTAGTTTAATATAAGCGTTCTTATTAGTAAAAATTACATCGTAATTCTACGTCTGAAATATATATATATTTACTACATGAGATTTCTAAGTCCAATGTTTTTATCCGGACGTGCTTTACCAAAATGATTATTTAAAATGTCAATAGCAACCATTCTATGATACCTAACCTCATTTAGTAAAACGTATCTAATTAATATTGACTTAAATCACAAATCTCAACAACTCTCATACCTTAAAGTAGGCACACTTTTTACATTATCACACTTTGATTCTCACATTCAATTTTATAATGTAACATAATCCCCGTTGTAGATTTTAGGATTTAGAATTAAGTATAATATGGGAGAACGAGAATTATCTTACATTATACACTATATTACACTTTAACTCTTCTGCTAATCACTAAATGGCTACCGAAATGTGTTTCACGGTGACTAGTAATGTTATTACGAGCTGATTTTTAAAGGCTCCTTCTAACATTTTCACTACAAAAATGATTAAGGAGCTACGATTTCGACATATCATGAGGTAAAAACCTGTTACACTAACTTTATGACGTGAAATGATGAAAATTCAGTAATAAATAGTCGCTAATATGGAATATTTTGCGCACCTTAATTAGACTTATTGCCTTTGAAATACTTTATTGCGGGCATGAAATTCCACCTCCAAATTGCGTCCTCATTTTAAAACCTAATCAACAATACCTCATCAATTATAATCGTAATTTTCACCTCGAACCAGCAATTCTAGAATTTATAAACAAATACTTGATGATGTCAGTATCTGTCGAGGCTGGTGGAGTCGCGGCTCGTGACGTCACTAGCGGCGTCAGTAGAGGAGCTGTCGGATGGCGAGGAGGAGTGGGAGGTGGGCGGCAGGTCGCTGGTGCCGGCCGTGTCGCTCGTGAAGCCGAGGGCGGCGGGCGGATATCAAAGGTGCTCGTCGCGACCGTTCAGCGGCTGCCGCTCGGCGTGGTCCGAGGGACGGTTGCGCTTGAAGAATCCGCACTGGGAATAAAGGGTAAACCATTCATTTGGTTTTAAGTGTATGAAAGTGTATTTTTTTTCTTTATAATTATTATACTTACCTAGGAAATTGGATATATCAGTAAACATTATAAAACAACAAACACTTACTTTGTACAGCGCGAAGATAAGTAGCAGCAGCAACAATGCACCGATGACAGCCGCCAGCACCACCACCCACAAGGGGATGGTCCCCGAGTCCAGCGCCTCCAGCTGAGGAGTGACCGTCGTCTTCGCCTCTGCCGTCTGCCACGTCATGTCCTTCGGCCGACCCACCATGGGCAGCCTGGAGACGCGCGTGGCGGTCAGGGTTGAGAGGACGACCGGTCGGTCCTTGGAGATCTAGTGAGAATTAATGGATTAATATTATCTCACTTTCATTTATAGTAAGGAAATTTTAAGAAGATACATAATATTTGGATGTTTGTTAAAATTACTTTGAATGGATATGGATGAATATTGATAACTAGATAGTTAATAGACAATATTTTAGAATTAATTTTACTTAAGCTTTTGTTTACCCCGGAAAAAGGTCTTATACGCCGGCAGATATGCAAGCAACACTTATGTTGTATTTTAATTGGACAAGTTTTTAATCAGAGCAGTATATGAAATAAATATTTTTTGTCCCTATTTTTCGGCCAGCAGTGTTTAAATTGATCCTCACCTCGTTCAATACCGACGCGTTAAGTCTCGACCTTAGTGCGACCCAAACTTCTTGTCCTTTCAGTAATCTGCCAGTCGTACACCGCAGCACTTCGCACTTGTATTTCTCTTCGCATTTCTCCAGGATGTCCTTTAGTTTCGGGTCCACCTAGAAGAACGAAAGTTAATTAAACTTGTTGCTTTAGTTATTACACATACGAAATGACTGAGTTTGATAAAATGCACTGAACATAGGTTGCCATGGTAAGAAAATTGACCTAATAAAAACTAATCAGTAAAAAAATGATTGAAATATACAAATTTCAACAGTGTATAATTAAGTTCCTTTGTGCAATTTTATAGAAAAGTTTTCTGTTTTGTTATCTTTATACATAGAACTGACACACATTATATCCTGACTGGATGTCACCATGTGTATTGAATATATATCCATTTGTCCGTCTGTCTTACCTGTTCAGTTTGTCGTCGCCTTCTGGTGTTCTCGCGCCTGCTTTCCACTGAACCGTAGCCGCCACTGGACTGAGTGTTGTACGACGATCCTCCTCCTGCAGCCAATTTGGACAGTTATAATCACTGAACAATAAATATTATAGTATAGTAGTATACTAGTATTATAGTTATTCATATTAGTTATTACTTAAGAATTGGGCGCTACCTGAGCCGACAAATAGAACTTGCATAGATAGTATCATAGTCTTTAATAAATAGCAATATAACAGAGCTTAAACACTGCCAGAAATAAATAAAACATTAGGAAATGGCCTATGTCCTTACTACCTGGCTGGATGAGCTCTCACATGCAACCATTAGTATGGATTGGATTGCTAGTTTCCAGAATTTTTACTGTTAAATGCTTCCTTTCGTATACTTTAGCTTAATGCTAGATGAAATAAAAACTCATGTTTTGCAATAAAAAAAGGTTTAAATAACCTGATCTAGAAGAGTAAGAGTATCCGTTGCTCCAAGATCCACCGCCGTCTTGGTAACTACCTCCAGATTGATAGCTGCCACCACCGGTCTGGAAACTACCACCTCCAGTTTGCATACTAGAACCTCCAGCTTGATAGCTGCCACCACCGCCTGCGCCTTGCACACCAACTCCGGCAGCATGGTAGCTTCCTCCACCGGCCTGGTAACTACCACTTCCAGATTGTTGGCCGCTTTGAGCAGACCCTGAAGCTCCACTGACGTCGGCAATGCCGTATCTGAACTCATTATTGGGGTTGCTTGCCGCGTATGCCCCAAATCCTTCAAGTTTGTCTTCTTCTTCATCACCGACTACAGTTACAGTGGAAGCTCCTCTGAAGGTCGAAGAACTGGCCTTCATAATATCAGGGTTGACGGTTTCTGTTGTTCCCCAAGAGCCGTGGATAAAGGCTTGTTCGCCTCCTGACCCCTGTGCAAATTGCTGGTTTCCTTGACCGAATTGGCCGGAATGTACATAGCCCTGGCCTCCCTGGGAGTAACCTTGGCCCGAGGTCTGAACACTACCTCCTGAGCCATGAGCGAAACTCGCACTATGTTGCTGACCACCTGGATTGTTGAGGTATCTGGAAAAGCAAAAATATATAATTATTATTTTAAAATGGTCAATGTTGGGTATTATGTGGGAGATTAACATTTTATAGGAAAACAAAATGGATGATTTTTATAGTTTCAAAACCGAAAACCTTTAGAAACATAAATTCATCTATTTTAAATGTTGATATTTATCATTTGGGACTAATGTTCCAATGATTTGATGATGTCGATTTAATAATCGACCATGCCATTTAGATTTATATCAAGGTATAAAATTATATAAACACTTACGCGTCGAAAGAACTTCCAGCCTCGCCTTCATGGCCAAGTTTTCCATACTCCGTACTAGTTTCAGTCTGGGATATGATGTTATGGTTCTGATCATAGACAATAGTCCTATTTTTTACTTTCACAATTCTGCCTCCATCCACATATCCTCCTTGACCAAATCCACCTTGAGATCCGCCCTGGACATAACCGCCTTGAGAGCCACCCTGCATATAAGTTCCTTGAGAGCCACCTTGAATATAAGTACCCTGGGAACCTTGGGAGCCACCTTGAACATAAGTACCCTGGGAACCTTGCGTGCTACCCTGGAAATATCCACCTTGGGAACCCTGAACACTACCTTGGGCATATCCACCCTGGGACCCTTGAGCACTACCTTGGACATAACCACCCTCGGAACCTCCTTGTACGTATGTGCCTTGCCCCGTGAATTCTCTGTTCACACTACCCTGGGCTGCAGCTGTTAGATTCTTTCTGATTTGCTCCTGTTCCTCAGCTGTCAGACCTACACCACTAGAGCCGCTCCAAGTTTTGTTATAATAGTAGGTTCCACCAGATTGGGCGCCTTGCCCTCCTTGGCCACTGAAGCTTCCTTGGTTACCGAATTGTCCACTTTGACCACCACTGTAATGTCCGCCCGAGCTTTGGCTTGTGGTAAATTGTGTCCCTGTTTGGCCCGAGCTTTCACCGACGTGGCCCGAGCTGCTTACGCTGAAATGTCCTGACGACCCCTGAGCTCCGAACTGGCTACCAGAGATAGAACCTCCACTTTGCGATATAACTACGCCACCGCTGCTGGAGTGCTCTACCCAGAAAGCTGGAAAAAAAATATTTAAGTTGATTCATGGGAAATAAATAAAAGCGAATATAGATGGGTTAAGCAACAGACAAGTTAAATTATACGTGTATTTTTTTTACTTACTCTGTCCAAAGTATCCTATGCCGCCAGATAAATGAGAAGCGGAGTAAAGACCATTGCTCTGCATAGCTGCAAATATATTCGTAAAACTTATTAGCAATCTTTAAAAAAAAACCTAAGATGATAAACATAATAATACAGTTTCAAAAGCAACCCGCAATTAAAAGATAACTTTCATTGTTATCTTAAAATTGCCAACCCATACAAACAGTCAATACTTTTCGCACATCGTTAATCTCACCTATTATAAAGTTTTGCTTACCTTCTTTCTCTTTCACTAACATAAAAGCGTAAGGGTTCTGTATAAATAAATTATCAACGTTCTTGAGTCTCGCCACATCACACTGCACGTTACCGAGCCACTGCGGCTGCACTAACATTATGTTCTCGCCTGAAACAGATACATTGAGCGTTGTGAAATTCAATCAATGGTTTCAATACAAGATGTGTACGTTAAGTCAACAAATCTCATATAGGGGGTACAGATTTTGAATCCAGAAATATCAAAATACTTACCTGCACCATCAAATATACTCGATAATAATTGTAAAGGCAAAAATAAACACTATAACAAGAGAAATAGAAAGATATAATTATCTATAAACTTGAATTTACGATAATTATCAAAGTGCGTACCGTCCAAGGTCTGGTTCGGCCACATGAAGTAGATCTCGGCCTCATCTACGGTGGAGGGTCCTTCGTTCTTGATGTTGTACTTGTGTAGGACTTGAGGTCCCCATTTGGTGTCGTCTTTAAGGTTCTGTGTACCGTAGAGAGACGCGTTGTAGTGGAGTTCTGGTGGGTCGGATGTGCTGGAATGTAACATTAGTAATAAGTTAAAAAAGAAATGATAGACAAAATTGAGAAAAGTATTTATTCTTGTGTGATTCGATTTTGGATTACCTGATATTTTTGTACATTGCGACAATAAAACTACCAGGTTTAGAATAGGCCAGAGTGGACTAAAAACATCGAGAGATCAAAATATCATCACATTGTCACCTTACATCTTATTTAAATATAGAAAAGAAATCTCCAACTATAATTACAAAAACATGAATCAATTCATAGTTTATTTTCAATCATCTACAAGAGAAGGTTGATTTATATTTACCCAATAATAGAAAGTTGTGCTTTCACAACAACTCCGATGACCATGTGCTTGATGTTGTCGTAGCTGGTCTCCTGCGGCTCTGGGTTGGTGGAATTCGCTTCCATGTTGAAATCCAGTGACATCACTTTTGAAAGCACCTCCAGGATTATACGGAAATGCACCTGCAATTAAATTATTAGAATGCTGCCAATCAGACTTTTTTTTAATTAACAATATAAATATTTTTTGAAAAAGCTGTTATCCAATTTCATTGTGAAGAAGGTGTTTAACGAAACATAATTATTCCTCAAAAGTGGACCACATGAAATCAGTGATTTCATGTGGTCCACTTTTGAGGAATAATTATGTTTCGTTAAACACTTATCATCACTTTTTCTACATCTATCCTCATCACTGAAAATAAATGCTAGATTTCATTCGGTAAAAAAATAGTACGTAAATCCGCAAATAATATTTAGCTGGAAAAATTATAATCAATAAAACCTTTTAACCATTTACCTTTTCTCCGCTGGCCATGGGGTTTCCAAGATCACATTTGAGAGTAGTGTTTCCACCATCTTCCCTATTAGCAATGGAGCAATAAATGGGAGTCTCAGCATTGTCTTTATCAAGTCTCTCCATTTTCGCATAGGTGACTCCAGCGGGGACGTTCAGGTAGTACGCAGCTTCAAAGGCATCTTCACCAGCATTTTCCACTTTCACGTCGATGTTAATATTTTCTCCAGAGCTTAGGACGTAGTTTACTGTTGGTCTGTGAATTATAATATTGAAGGTGAAATTCATGATTTGAAGGGAAAAGAAAAATGTATTTAGCCGAATCTAAGACTGAATAGCAATTAAATATCAAATAGCTTTAATTTAGTTTGATCCAGATTTCTTAGATACTTTATAAAAAAAATCTACATACGTGGTAGCCGACATTCTGAGGTCTGGTATACAGATGTTGTCAGGTCCGCAGTTCTTCTGTATATTCAGCGAGTCGGTGTGGAAGTTACTCCTGGTTTGGTCCAGCACGGGCGGCACCACGTCGCCAGACGGCTGATTGATGAGGTCGTACGACATCTTTACCTCGATGGGCGTCAGCTTGTCTCTGATCTCCTCCTAGTGAGGGCAATTTAGTAATGTCATCTCTGAGGAATTATGAGCCTTCTTCCACAACACTAGTCTAAGGCGAGTTGCCTTCTCACACTAGTTTTTCTCATAAAGAAGGGAATTAAGTTCCTTCATAATATTTTATTCTCAGTTAAGCGAGTTATTATTGAGAATTAATGCTAATGTAGTTTAGAAGTGATAGAAGTGTGTTGACTTCGAAATTAATCAGACTCATAACTGTAGTTTTGGAAGTCTATACCTCTTCTGCTAGGAATGATTTAACTAACAATGTTACTCAAATTATCCAGCACTTACATCCAAGTACACCATCACGTCCTTGCACTCCTGCTGGCCTTGGGTCAGCAGTATTTGCGTCTTGTACGTGGTCTCGCGGCTTTCTGCTAGAAACAGGCGCTTGCTTGTCTTCTGCCTGGAGTCCAGATCTAAAGTCACCTCGAATTCTAGAAAAAAAATCGTTGTTAATGGTACTGTATTGGCAGATTGCCACTTTTTTACAGTGTAATTTCTACTATGGTTATGTACATAAGTGGCTGTTTATTTACAGGTTCTAATTAAAGCTTACTAATACGAAGATATAGGTGCAGTGCAGACGTTGTCAACATGTTCCCGATAAACACTTGTCTACTATTTAAATAACAGTTGCTGAAATTGCTCAAGCAGTTCAGTCAGTTTCATAGAAGTGTAGTTTTTTCGGTAACAGCGCTGCGTCTGCGCGTCACTTCGGTTCGAAATTATAAATGACAAAATGTCGAAATTATAGGTTTGGAACTTAACATGATGGGATAGGAAAATTAAAGAATCACATCGATACTACATGAATATTTTACACAGATGACGATGACGATGACGATGCTACTTCACTCACCGAAGTAGCAGATATATCGTTCCGCTTGGAAATAAATAACATATTATATAACACTGGTAGCAATATTATATCTTGAAATTCTGTTACGTTATTTGTAGTATTATCTAACAATAGTATAATAAAGAATTTAGGAAGAATAGTCTGATATTTAACAGTACTAAGCATAAAATCCCAATTGCATGTATATTTGATGAAGTTAGGAAAATTACACCAAAATCTTATTTCCTTCAAACTGAAATAGACAGTGTTCGCACACTGATGCTTATCCACAACAATCTTCCGCTTAATCATTCAGAATAGGCAATGCGTTGATACCCAAAAAGATCCTCACGACAGATCTATCTCATAAAATACACAGTAGATAGTTTAATAATGATACTATGATGGCACTCACTTATCTGCTGGTCTACGTTTACTCCTGTGTAGGTGAGGCAGAACATGAGTTCTGCACACGCCACCTCGGTGCCGTTGGAGAGATGACAACGCTTGTCAGTCAAAGAGATCAACTTGCTGTCACCCATGAACTTGACGTCAGCTGTTACTTTTACCACTGGACGGGACCTGATACCAAAAGATAATATATAGAAAAATGTCAGGAGAAAAGCTACTTTAGCATAAAATACTGGGTAAAGGTAACCAGTACTTTATGTAATTTTAACTATAGTAGGTAACTAATGCATATATAATGTAATCTATCCATTATGCGATAGTTTGGACACATAAATTGTAGTTGCTTGATTAGGGACTAGAACCCAGAACCTCCCGCAAATAACCTGTTTGCTGTCACTAGACCAAACTATCTAGACAGCAAAGAAACGAAATAAAGTACTCATCCATAAAGTCTTTACGAACTTACTTCAAAAACACAACACTGTCCGACTTGTAAGCGCCAACAGCGAGATCAGTATAGTTGTTATTATCAAGATCAACCCCTCCAGACAGCGAGAAGCCGAAGGTGCTCAGATTCGGGGAGATCTCCTCAGCCGTGATGGCCTGGGAGTACTTGTCGAGGATGCCGAGCTCGCTGCCGTGGTAGATGTAGACTACGCCGCGACCGTTCTGTCCTCCATATGGCGCACCTACTGCTATATCTGAAAAATTATATATTTTCTTAGAAATATCTTCACAACTTGTAAGGATAAAATATTGCCTAAAAAGAGCCATAATATAATGTTCAAATCAAATCGGATTGAGCTTTGATTTTATTCGTGTATAGAATAGATAAAAGTAACCTTACCTCCAAATCCATCATAGTTTATATCTCCCAAAGAAGTAACAGCCAGACCGAATCTGCCCCGAGAGATTTCACCGGTCCTGGCGTGACTTTTGGAGAACGACTGGAATATTAATAAAAATAAATTACAATACGTCTAATAAAGAAGAATAAATCTCACCTTCTGGAGATCAAGACATAGGATGCTCAAAAACTTATTTTGGAATTCTGTTAAATTAAAATTATTCAAAAAAGAGAAAAATAGAGATAGATATTTAAAATGGCTAAATATAACAATAAATATATATTGACAAATAAAATTGTATGAATTAATACTTACTCTATCAGTTCCTTGGTAGATAACATAAATCCTTCCATGTTCGTAACCGTCGCTCCTGGTTTTGGTGAACATGGGAGCTCCAACGATGACGTCATCAGCTCCGTCACCATCGATGTCTCCTGAAGCAAGACTGTAGCCGAAGTAAGCGCCGATCTGGGACCCGCTGATGTTCTGTATGTTCTGCAGCTCCCAAGTATAGAGGACAACCTGAATGAAGAAATTGAGTTCATACATTCGAAGAGTTCAGCAGTTCGACTAAGGAATGCTAGCTTCGGCGCAGTTTAAATAAGAGTGAAGATAGATCGGCAGAAAACTCACTATAATTTCTTCATACCAAATTTGAAATATAAAAATATTGGTAATTGTGTCACTTGGTTTTCAGATCTTTGACATTCAAGTGAGAATGAAGAGCCTTACATGTAGTTATGAAACAATTGCATATATGTTTAATTGCCAGACTTACCAAACCCTTTAAGTCTGCTCCCCTAGGTACACCAACAGCAACGCTCTGGATTCCTTGGCCGGCAAAATCTCCCACGGCGATGGAATATCCCATGTAAGAATCATCATACTTGGCTTTGGATTCAGGAGTGGCGATCAGTGCTGTTCGACCGTTCATGGTCTGAGAAATCAGCTGACCTACAATGGAAATCACGGTTAGGCGAAAAAAAACTGTAGGAGCACAGATTTATTGCCGCAGCGAATGTTTTAAGAAAAGCAGTTGATGTAATCCTTGATTTTTTTCGCAGAGTTAGAAATAATGAAATCGTGAAGCAGTGATTCTTTCCATTTAGCCAATTCAATCAACAAATGAAGTTATTAAAGTGTTGAAGCTTATAAAATCCATGTAGGCTGTCGTTATCCTTGCTTTTCTTAGCTTTAGCAATTTGTGTTGTTATGTTGGTTTACGTGGAAAGTCTTTATAAATTCTTACGCGATTAAAACCACTCAAAGCAAAATAATTTGGAATATACACCTTGTTAAATATACCACCAAATCGTTTACAACCAAATTATTGGAAAAGCCGATTTTTTCATTTTTAGTTTTTTTTAAACATGGACGCTGTTTGTTAAACTAAAGCATTAATAAAATCTTATTTTAGACACCCTATTTACAAGAGATATGATCGATTAAGAAGATTTATTTCACGATGGCGCTGCAGAAATACAGACAAAGATTCAGGGACGATGGGAGCAGTAGACAATATGATGGACGTTTATGAACTTACTACCCAGGATGTCTATGTAATTTTGTTAGCACAGGTAAGTGACATGAGTCGTGGGTGTCGTCATCGTGCAGATGAACTAAACATAGGTACTGTCTAATGGATAGAACGGATAGTAAAGGGTATCCGGTAAACCCACTTGGATACACCATATAATTATGACTGTAGGGAAGCTAATGAGTTTCCATTTACGTCCAATATTTCAATAGCGGACATAAACAGGCATACAGTTTTGTTTTAAATCAATTTGCTTGTTCGAGAACAATTTTGTAACCGATACTGATAATTATTTCATCATATCAGCTGTCAATGTTAAATAAGTTAGAACAACACCCAACAAAAACACATGAAACATTGATATGTTAGTTTCGTAAAATACCTTACATTTTAAAAAATATAATAAAAGTACTCCCTATAAAGTTTACAAGTTTAAAAAAATATGCTAAGATCTACCCGTCAACGCTATCTGTTGGGAGTATATATTATATATTATTTTCCTACTTAAAATAAGAGACGAGATTTCAAAATTTCATTGTCGGTAACAAATAAGATGCTGGCAGTCTCAACATGCGAGACATTACCTCTCCTTAAAACTGAGGACCAACTTTCTTACAATCAAGCATCTAAACTCTACGATCTAAATTCAATAGAAACTACGAACTATCGACTAGTATTCACTTTCTCATCAAAATCGTCAACTCGAACATAGAAAATTGAATTCAAAACATCTGTGAATGGTTCAGAAGGCGTTTTTAGGATTATGCGCTGGGAAGCGACTCTATGTTATAGCTGTTACGAGTTAAATGTCAATCTGTCGATACGTTAGCTCATGTTTACCTTCGTCCGGTATTTTCGGCATATAGTAGTGGAACTTTTCGTTCGGTTCTAATGAAAATGTCCGTCCTGTGGATTTGCATTAAAATTTAAATCAGTTTCGAGAGGTGGAGAACTGAATCCGCTGGATCTGACGTTAGTCAGTCGTTTTATAACATCCTATTTTATTTGCGAGTTTTTTATTTTTAGCAATATTTGTAGCTATTGTCACATTAAGCACGATTGTTTTCTTTTCTTTCTATATTTTAGAATATTTCATATCCCAAAATTAACGTCTATTTGTGACTTGAATAACATTCATCAATTCCTACAGATTTATTATTTTCGTTTTTCTGATTATGGAATTATTTTGTTCCAAATTTTAGTCAATACCTTATTTATACCCATTGATGTATTAAAAAACCAAAACATCAATGTTTATTTCCAATAACAAAATAGACAGTACAAACAAATCCCTGTTATCCCTTTACATAATTATTGTATGAATATTTACCTTGCCAGTAGAAGCTTCCCGGAGCACCCATGAATAATCGCTGGCCATCCTGGAAAATACAAAATGTACTTTGAACAAAGTTATGGAGTAGATAAAAAAATATAGAGATCGATTCGGAAACAATTATCAAATCCTTCGCTACTGCGGACTGCTAATAAATTTTATTAATTTATTATTTTCCATACTATGTAGATAAGGTAAAGGAAAAAAGAAATATAAAAAAAAATGATTAAAAGGATTCTTTGAAGGAACTTCGACAAAGTTTATCAGAATAATGTAATGACGGTTTCTTACTCTATAAATCATTTACCAACCCTTGAGTATGGGATGAGCCTAATTGAGTGAAGATTTTATAGTTTGACTAATGACGGCACAACACTGACATTAGATGTCCATTACTGGGCCATGGTTTTATGTCGACTATCATTTTTATGGCCCACTTATGGTAATGTAAGAGGTACAGGCACTTATTGTGGGGGGTAGATAAAATGGATGCGTTTATAAGTGTGTGAAATGTTTTGTTAATTCTTTTACGATTACAAGAGGTAAGTGGAAAATTAAGTTTGATTGTTTTATTCGATTTGAAGTACTTGATATTTTAGTAGAGTGGGGAGTATGAACACAATATTTTTTATGTAGATTTACTGATTAATTAAGAATGATATACTTTCTTAATCGGTAACTAAAGTGCATTTCAGAGACCCATTGCTATAATATTCCTTATAAGCTACAATAATAGCTAAGTCTTCATGTTAAAATATTGAGATATAAAGCTGAGTGTAGAGCGACAAAAACGTGCGTTTTTTACAGAAACCGCCGCGTGCAATGTACTTGGTGCGTTTTTACGTTTAACTACGCAAATAAAAAAATCACGTATTTTTAATACGCTTTTATTAGCTTCATACGTATATGTATGTAAAGGAAACTTTGAACATGATTTTGACCCCCTTCGAAATGTTGGATTAAATCGAAATTTGGCATACTTATCAAGGACCGATGACAATTCAATATTTGAAACTAAAAATGAAAAATAGATAATAGTTAAAAAGTAATGTTTTTCTTATTTACACTACTCTTAATTCAAATTTATTAAAAATTATTTTCTACTTTTTAGTTGGATTTTCTATAAAGCGTGTTTTTATTATCATAACATACCTAGTGCCTACTACTTATAATTCCCTTTTTCGAAAAATCATTTGTTCAGGTGAAATGTATGTCTAAACAGATTTGTTTTACTACTGTTTCACAATTTGTCAGCTCCTCCCCTATGGTGACAGTTTACTGTCTTTAACAACTGTAATCAAGTCACGGGAGGTAGCGATTTGGTTTACATAATATTATGTACTGCTTAATAATTTATTTTCAGTACTTTTTGCGCCAAGTATTATTTTTTTACAAAATAGTGCATTTATATACACATGGTATGAATACCAAATAAAAAACTAATTCACATGAGGTCTTTACGTGAATCGTAAAAATAACTTTTGATTTTTGCACTTTTTTTTTATAATGCTGAATTAAATAATGGAAATAGCTCCTGATTCTATTGTTAATCAAGTATAGCTCATACGCCCGTATTATTACTACCGCTACCTCCCCCATCTTCAGCCACTACAAAAATTGGAAAGACAAAAAACAGACGTCTCCGATAAATCCCGGCGTGTGAACGTGCCAGATAACGTCGCTCGTTTCGGGTTACCATACGAGACAGACGGAACAAAAAACATGTTAACATATGTACTGACGGTGGTCTGGGCGGTGATAAGGTTGTTGCAATTTTTTTTTATTGTTTTTTTTTTTTGTCAAGGATCTGTCATTGTTAGATATTGTTACCTATTGTATATATGTATATTTTAATTAGGTATTTACTAACATAATATTATATTTCTTTTTGTATTTTCTACTAACACTATGGGTCTTTGGTTACCCGAATAAACAAATATAAATAAAAAAAATAAATAAATTAAGTAAAAAAATGAGGATTACTTTACGAGTAGGTATTCACATGAAATACTAGACTTGCAGAAAACATACATAACTGAGTTAACTTTTATGGTAGCTGTGAAGAATATAAAAAACAATAACGCGAAAGAGATCGATAAAAATGAAATATATTCCAAGTTTCTTTATATAAAATTAATGTGAATTTCCAAAACTTTCCTCCGCTCCTTATAAACCGCTATCATATTTAAAATCTCCTAACCATATTTGTAAAAATTTCAAACAACTTATGAAACAAAAAATATAACCCTAAAATGGTAATGGTGGCTTTTAGATCACCTATACGCCGATCGCAACGTATGGCCGCACCAATGAATAAATATGCGCGGCTCCCTGCATGCCATATAAAGGGAGACAAGCGGCGCATGCGCACCGAGCGAGCCCTGTTTCGGACCTGTCACGTGGGAGCATATGTCAGAGGGTTGGACGTTTTATTCTATCTCTTTACCATGTTATTGGTGGTTGAATAATGCATATGATTGTTGACTCAAAATGGCTTTATGAAACGCATTTGATATATCTCGGATCAAACAACTCGAAATGATAGATAATTCTCAACTGCTCACATTACTAGTTGTAGTATAAAATAAAAACGTGAAAAGGAACGCATAGCGACGAGTTTTGATTTTATTGTGTAGAATAGATATAAGATCTATTAGTTACATTTCATGATAGCAAATTATTGTGACTGCAATTAAAAATTATAATCGATGATGTTCACTTTACATGTTGCGAAAAATCTCTCCAGTTAGAAATATATGCGTAAAATAATATTTTACAAATGAAATAAATACCAATTGAAAGAAATGCTAGTAATTTAAATACCGATTACCACAAGATAATTTTCTGTATTATCGAGAGGTTTATTTTAACAAACGCATTTCGCTAGACAGTTTATTACTAACATTTCCCCATTGAAAGGCAATATTGAAATTGCAATTGTATAGAAAATCATTAGTCGCGGTCGCAAAGGCCCGTTGCAGCGTGAAACGGAGGAACAAAAGCGACGGGTTGCCGCAAATAATTGAATATTCAATCAACCGACCATAAATATTGGAGGCATTTAAAATCCCATACGTTTTGCATACGTCCATAGAGAAAGTCAATGGGCAATAGGAATAATTTGTGGAAACATTTTGTTGTTGGTTCCACAAACATTTCGTAATAGAGAGAATTTTTTAAGGTTTGTGCGATGTAACGAAAAATAAATAAAATGCTTATATCTTTGACATTAAGTATGCTTTTTTAAAGTTTCATTTTAATATTTCCCTGCTTTTCAGGGTTAAAAGTGCAGCATAGCATAACGAATACTTTTAATGTTCCAGAATGTGATATCACTTTTGATAATAAGTATAATAGCCGATGCCTATAACAGAATAGGCCGACTTACGGTTGCATTTGATGCTAGAATCAAAATCGTAAGGAAAATGTTTGCCCGTACCAATAACAATTTATTGTTTCTAGTAAACTATAGACTCCATGCAATTTTCCATTATTTGATACAAACCACAGTTACAAGACATTCCTGTACTTTGTACATGTGCCAAATGTTCGCGCTATCAGCAAATTAAAGTGATAGAGAAATAATACAATGAATAAGAAAATAAATCTTTGTAACTGAAAATAAAACGACGGCATGGACAAATCCGTGGATGTCACGGCTGTTTCGCAGTTTGCGCGGGCGCATCGCTTTACCCGCCAACACCATTGTCTGCAAATGGCCGCCGTTTACGGGCGCGTTCCGGGACCCATGTTTGTAAACCTACAGGAATGCTTGACGTCGCAATGACAAGGAATTTAGCTCCGGGATGACAAAAAAACTACTGAAAGCATTAAGCGTTTTCGGCGGCTTCGGGTAATATATCACGGAAGTTTGTTTTGACGTTTCTCTTTTCTTTTTCGGTTTGAGTCTTTTATTAATTGCGTCTCTATGCTACATTTATAGATTAGACATGGTATTCTTAAGTACTCTACAAATTCTGTCATTTATCTCATCTTTTAACATGTGAGTTTTTCTCTGAAAGCTTTTCTGCTTTTGTCAGGGTAAATTAATAAAGATCAATGTACCTACATTATTTCACTCGACATATTTTCACTGGACGTAGAAACAGTAAAACTACTACCACCGGTAACCCAAATGTTCTTTCTCTGTTGCATTTTGCATCCCGAAGTATACATTTAAGGATGCAAAATGTTACCATACGGCAACGGTTCAAGGAATGATCAATGACCACTCATCAAATACCATACCCAACCTAACAATAAACTCCTCAATACGCTAGCAACAAATCCCCTGCCCATCTTTGGTGATAGTACGATAAGAAGAAAACCTTGCACATGTAATAAGTAAGTGGGACACGGCTGAATCACGGCGCCATTGAGCCTCAACTGATTTGGATTCAACACGGGCCGGCAATGAATAGCGATAGGTGTTCGCGTACATGACTTCGCACGGAAAATGCAATTACTACTGATCTGTATGTAGAGGATTAGAGGCTGTATATGTAACAGTTCTTGGCAATAGTATTCTTCAGGCAAAAGTAGGTGCAAGTCTAATTAAAATTAATAAGAGTACTAGCCCTGTACTTTTTTTCATCTGCTACGCACGGGCTTCCTATAGCTTGCTCTTTTCCTTTAAGGGTTATCGAAACCAAAATATTTCACAACCCGCAGTCCAAATTCCTAAATTTCCCTGCGTGTATACAAAATGCTTCTACGAGTCATAAATTACATTAACAGTTTTTTTCCGTACCCATAGATCTCAAATCGTGCCATTCATAAAAATAACAACCCTTTTCTGTCAACAAATTATAATGCATTATTCCAAATTTAAAATGCAAGACCCGAACTGCCACATTTCTTTTTGACAGGCAAAGGTATTAAATACTTCTGCTGTAAAGGCGCTAGATAATATAAATATTTGAGTGAGTTACAAGATGTTTGCAAGCGGAATATTAATTAATTCGAATTAATGTATTTGTTACGATTATTGATATAGATTAGTGGAAATATTTGTTTATTTCCCTTATTGGAAAAGTGTGTTGAAGTTATCATATTATGTTCACCCATCTTCAGTCTTTTTGATTGTGCATTACTTTGAATGGGATAGACATCCTCATTTTTATAAATAAAAAAAGTTTATTACATACGTGCTTTTATTTTTTATAATAATAATAAGATACTGCTAACACGGACATTTCTATTTATTTATTTATTACTCACTTAACAACTACTTTTACAGGGTTAGCCCTAATACAGTAGTGTTGATCTATTTATACATACTACTTATACTATGTTATATTTAAATCTATGTTATTTATCTTTAAAACTACCATAACAAATTGTATTTAGTGACATTTTAGTGAAATTACTCAGAGTACACCAAAATATGTATTTTTATTCGGCAACTTCATTCAGAGTGCGCAACGCGCGTGTAATATGGGCTTTGTTAAGTAATGTCACATCTATATAATATGATATTGTACATAATAGAGCACGTAGAGCTTCGATAGAGTCATTAGTATCAGGTACTGTTAAATGGTAAGATTAGGTACTTAATCCTAGTTTGAAAGCCTATGCTAAATTTGAAGATATTCTTTGAATATTCTTGATATTTGAAAAACAGGAATAACAAATTAATATTTATTATATTGTCTTCGTCAAAAACAAAATACTCGCCACTCTTTAAAATACGTGGTAAATTTTTTAAATAAATTCTTGTTATTTTTTTTTTGTATAATAGCAGGAAGTGCCAATTTTGAATAATTAATAGAGACAGGAAGGCGAGCAGTTTTAGCAAGTTACCACCGCGCAATCACATAACAATCACTCAGGCCATAAAAAGGGCGTTACACCGTCGCCGATTAAACTCAATTGTATCCCAAATGCGGAGACATAATAAAACGACAATAAATACTCGAGTACTATTTTCGAAATAGGAATGGTCGGCCATTTTGTTTGTTATTTTTTGCGCGGGACAATAAAAGTTTTTAATAATTCATAAGGTGCGCGGTGGCGGCGCGGCGGACGCGCGCATTCGGCTCACGTGCGCCCGCGCATCGCGCCATCGCATCACGATGCCTCTTACATGGGCAAAAATAATTCTATTCCCACGATCGTAAAATCACGATGTTTTACATTACTCTCCTACATTTTTTCGGACGTGACACACTTTTTTCGTGTTTAACTGGCATTCTTTGCACGTATCGTCAACATCAGAGACGTATTTTATGGAAATTCTTTGACTGTTTTGGTGTGGGATTTTATTATCGGAACCAATAACATAAAATCATTATTTATTACCGGGTAACATCATCATTTACACTTCGTATAATACAAAATTTATCGCTGTATCATTATTTTAATTGATGCCATATTTTGTTTAAAATAAGTATACACTATTTAAATTACTTAACAATAAATTTAAAATGTCAAAGAAATTTTGTTAAGCATGATGAATATTCGAAGCAAATTACAAGAAATTCGGTTGCAATTACAAATGATTATATTAATGACTCCCGCGACATTCTGTGAGAATTAACATAAAAAATACGGCGAATTTCATTCAAAACGAATCGAAACGTAATTTGGCGTGACTGAAACATAAATGGGCCTTATTTTGGGCAACCTTTGAATGATAAAACAGCTGCGGTTATTGTGTATAAAGAATCTTGTAAAAATAAAGCCGCGCCTCCGGCATTAAATCTATAACCTATGGAGCTTGCTTGATTATTTTCTTAAATACATTAGCTGTAAGTGTAATATTTATACCTAAGGAGGTGTAAATAGGTTAAAGCTAACCTACTGAATAAAAATAGCTATATAAGCGATTAATAGAGAAACAGAAAAATAGACTCTACCAAAGTATTAACACGTAAAACACCCAACAAACTTTGTCAATATTTGCAACAAGTTTTAAATGGTCATAACTAGATTTGGGCAGCTAAATATAGAAATGATAAATACAACTTACCTTGGATATGGAGGCGGAAAATCCAGCCTGACACACACCAGTCTTGCGCTGTCCGTGGCTGGCTGCGGAAATAAAATATAATGCCTTAATATTTTAGGTTATTGTTACTGTTAAACATTATGACAATATTCTGAAGGTTTCTAAAACTGCAAAGAAAATGAAGCAGTTTTATTATTATCTATTTATTATTATTTAAGTATAAAAACTATATTGACAATATTTTTAATTATTTATTAGTCTACAACATTTGTTACCTTTCCAGAAAACAATGTCTTAATAATGTTTATTTTTAATAATGTATAGGTTATCTATGATGTAAGGCGTATGCTCTGCAATGGTGCCAACTGACAGGAAATGAGCCATCACTTTTAATTGGGGAACAGACAAACCTTGACCGTGGCCAAAATAAATGTGATTTTGTGACTGTGTAAACATTAATACATAATGCACAGACAACATCAATATTATATATTATGTACATACATGCAATATCATAAATATAATGTAATATTTTATTTTTATTTAATTTGTTTCGGTTGGTTTTTTTTTATACTTATAAATTATTCGTAGTCTTCACTGTACCTGTATTTCTATGCCAATTCTTCGCCAATAACATGTTTATTACCAATGGAGACACATTTTTTTATATCCTAATAATATCTCTACACATATACACAAAATAATAATGGAATATGAATAATTGTGTTGAATGATGTGGATGGATCCTAACTACAGTGTGCGAAACATCCAACTTTACCTTCCGACATACTCACCCTCATCCAGCGAATAGTGCCCTAAACAAATTATGTGTGTTACTTCCATAATACATACATAAAAAGCAAAATATATAAATCATTCAAGGACAACAGAACGAGCGTAATAATGCAATCACTTATAAATGTTATTCTGTGTATTGTCTGTAAGATTTTATGACCTTAGCCTAAAATAAATATTCTCAAAACAAAAAAAAAACGCCAGTCATGTCATATTACCAAATACAGTAGGTATGCACAAAAATATAAAATATTTTATGATTATTTTTACTTACAACAAAATTACATTCGAACCTTTGCCATGAAAAAAATATAAAACTGGCTTCTATATTCAAAAACATAAAACTCCGCCTCGAAACATGTAACGTTACACTTTAACGATGTGCATAGTTATTTTTTTACACAAAAGCGTAATCGTAAATCATGTTTAGCCGGCGGGCGGGCGATACGCCAATTTACCGCGGGCTTCGCCATTACCGGCGGAAGTGAGCGCCACTTTTCGCGCGCTTTTGTAAGACGCCATGATAGCTTCACTAATGTCATGTTTAAAGATGGCGGATTTATTAATTTTAACATATCATCATTTTGTTTGGTATTGTCAGTGCAGTAGTTTTCTGTTTTTTGAAACTTTAGAAATCTTTCTAATAACTTTAAGTAGGTAATTTATTAGAGCCCTTAAATAAAACGTAAGTAACCAAACGGGTTTGGAGACATCTATACTTATAACAGCATCGTTCTGTGCTTAGATATATACCATCATTTCCTATTCCTTTACTCACCATGAAATCGCCATATCGAAAGATAGAAGGCATATGACGTTAAATACCTTCATAATTCATGTTACCATCCTACTGAGGTATTCCCGCCTTTCAAAGACCGTTGATAATGTGTGGAAGGTGTATCGGGAATAGCGAATTAATCTACACCGCTCACTAATCTGACTGCATCGAGTATTAAACCTATCATGCCATCTGCGAGTTAACTGCCTCGTGATATCGATCATGGCCGTAAACTCCTCAGCTAGAAGCGATGCGTTTAGAATATAAGTTCTAGACGGTTAAATCTAGATTTGTGTATAAGATAATTCAGATGTTGTGTATAACATTTTTATATTACTAAGTAAGAAGAATAGCAAGTGGCTCGCCGAATTTGTTATCATTTGTGAGAACAAGAGGAGCAAGTAGTTCATCTGGTGAGTGACCAAATAGTAAGCACACTACCCAGCCCTTTGATGTATAAAGCCCTAGCTTTTGCTCGCAGCTCCGCCCGCGTGAAAAAGTTTTTCCAGGATAAAAGTCCCGCTTTATATTTTCCGGGGATAAAAAGTAGCTTATGTCCTTTCTCAGGCTCTAGACTATCTGTGTACCAAATTTTACTTAAATCGGTTCAGTAGATTTGGCGTGAAAGCGCGACAGACAGACAGAGTTACTTTCGTATTTATAATATTAGTAAGGATTGCATATATTCTGTACTCATGTCACTACTTAAGACATACGTCTCCAGCCCAGTAAAACGTGACTACTATTAATTATGATTTCTGTAATCTTATTTGAAGCCCTTTCCAAAGTAAATCATACTTACAAGTCCTGCAAGGCGAGAACTCCGTGGTGCTGGCGGCGTTGGATGACTTGGCGACGTAGCATGTACCCACAGGGTCTCGTTGGTTCATCTTAGCGGATACGTAGGAGACGTACCGAGGGGCGCAAGCCTGTGGAAGAATATGATTTTTAGAGGCTGGTTATTGAGAAAATAGTAAATGTATTGATGGTTCTTTTATTTTGTAAGAACTAAAACCAACGAATGTGCTCTATTTCCCGAATTAGGCCAAGAGGATTCGACGGGTTTGGTTTCGATCCCTAATTCAACCAAAAAAACTTTACGTATTCTTAATTTTTTTTATTTTGTGCCTTATCTCTACATTGAGTAACATTTTACAAGTCAACACCACAAAGCCATTTTTTACTTTTTAATCTAAATTTACAGCGTCCTAATACTTTTTACTTTGACCTTCCCGTGACTTCGCTTCCAGTTCCTGTGTATATTTTAGAATATTTATAACTTTCATAACACACCGTATCTTTTCACGGAACTAGTGTGCTTCAAATAAACTTTCTAAATATGAACTTGGAGTTTATACTAACTATAACATATTCCAGAATACCATCATTAATTTAGCGCTATATTATAAACGAGATATTTTTAATATCCGTAGACCGTATCTAAGATTGGCGTCATTAAGTGATATGTAAATCTTACTGTATATAAATATTTCAGAATATTTCGGCTTGTGTATATTTGTAATTATAACTTTATTTTGCCTATGCCATAGTTAGATAATACAAGATATAAAATCAGGGATATATATTTAATTTAATTATTTAAAAAATAATAATAAAAAAGGTAATATAAGAGCAAAATCAAACTCTACTTCACTCGTACAAAATAAAACTAGGAACAAAGACGAGACAGGACGAGGCAGACAAAGACAACTAAGAAATGGCAGCTAGTATTTCGTTACGTAAACTATATCTAAAGCAATAATACATTTTCATGTCTCAAAGGTTTCACACTGACAAGATGGCGGCTGTGACGTTCTTAAAATAAATTTAATTACCACAACAAACAGCATGACACCAGACGAATGAGCTAAAATTGAAGCCGGCCCTGTAACTCTCCTGTTATAATGACAGAGGCAAATTTGACTTTATATATGGGGGCATAAAACTATCGCGTCACTGAATTTTGATATATTAAATGGATAGCCCACCTTCATAATACCATGATATTAATATTTATTTATTTATTTATTTTTAATATGAATTGAGCAAAGTATGAGTGCACAAGATGTGCCTCTACCTATAACTTTAGAAGCAAAGACTTAACCGAATATGTATCTATGTGGCATATAACTAATTGATAGCCCAAATGCAATGCCCTACCGGTGCATTCTATATAACTAAAATTGAAGAACGAACATCACATGAAATTATTATATAATAGAAAAAAATATCATCACACTTCGAATAATCTACATTTCTCAGTAAGCTGCGGATCCTGCCTCCCAAAATCCGATCCTGTATTGCGCACGCGCTACCAGTTAATATTGAACTTATAGAAAACACAGATGGCCGGAAACCACGCCGTTATGGCCGGTAATACCGCATAACAACACAAAATATGTTTGTTTTGTTTCACTCTAAATAGTTCAGTCAAGGATTAGCTTCGGATTTGAACATGTATTTTATAATCAACATGCAAGATAAAGTATCTTGGTGTAATAAACATTGCCATTTAAAAAGTATAGCTATTAAAAAATGAGTATCGTATTTAAAATATCTTTTAAAGTTTGTAAATTAAAGAGGTTGGTGAAGTTTATGTTGTGTGTCAAACTCTAAAATTAAACTGAGGGCATCATTTTTACCTAAATCTACAGCTATTAACAGCAAATTTCCAGATATAATACTCCATGCATCTCCGACTTTTAAGAAACAAATCTCCCTTGGTTGCTTTCTATGTGTTGTAAGTATACTTTAATAAAAAAATAATAATATTAGTATCAGAGGAACCCATGGGCAACGGTGACCATTTACCATCGAGTATACCGTCAACTTGGCCTTTAAAGGTAACAAAAATTAACTTCCTCAACATGACTAACAATAACCATGAAAGTCACAAAATACCTCAAGATTAAGGTCATATGATGACTAACGTAGCAAACACGCATGTTCATAAACCACACGGTAATGTACAGAGATATAAAGAATTTTAGCGCCATAATCGATTACTAATCGACTAACGGAGACATTTCGAGTATACGATATGATTTCTTGTACGATTTTCATTAGGAATTCGAATGATAATTAGTAATATTTAATGCCAATAATTTGCTGAATGGAGTATAAATTGAGTTAAGTGTATGCTTTAAGTATCTACGAAAATCTAAATTCTATCAGATGTAGTAAAAGATCTTCTATTGATAGATTTTTAAGATAAATATCTTATTATAATATTCATCTTACTATACTATAATTTTAGGAAAATTAAACATCACTTCTAAAGAAATGAAAGAGAATGACATTGACTATTTAATTTTCTTACTATTCAGATTTTAACACGTAAAACAAAAAAGTACTATAAATATTGAAATTCAAATCTAATCAAAAATACTGACCTCACGAAGAAGGTACTAAAATTTGTCGAATATTCTTACATCTACCTCGTGATATCATAATGACTTATTGCATTATAGTATGAGCAGTCAGCATAAATTACCGTCCTATATAACGTCTTAGGTCCCTGATTCACAGCGTGTGTCATCTGCTGACTCAACGAATGAGTTTACTCTGTACAAACTGTTTCTTCACTCACGTTTCGTGGATTCTTTGTGTTGAGATTATGGCGTTAATGGGAATTGAGTTTCATGTTTTTATGAAATTGTGCATGGATTCACTGCGTTCGTTCGAAATCATTCGTATTTTATAAACACTGGGTTTAGGTCATAACTGAGCTTACTAAAATAGGTCACCTAAATGCTACATTATAAAATATACAGTGTCTTTAAACACCTAATGGGAACTCGATAATTTTAAACATTTTTCTAAAAAAATCTACAATACAAAACAATAAGGCCATACCAATCACTAATTGATAAACAAAACTCGGTAAGGTATCTAGTACAATTCTTATAACTGACACTCTAAACGAAAAGTTAAACCGGCGTATTTAGCAGCACAAAATTTTACAATAGAAATCTAAATCACCTATATGATTAGAAAGAATCGATTAATCAAAAATTGATCCCCTAAAAGGCTTAACTCGGCCAATGGCTAGTAAACTAATACATCTCTAAATACATCATTTTTTTAAACATCCATAATTACAAATACGATAACTAAACTTCATCTCGCAACAGGCGGCCGTGACAATACGATCGGAATGTTCAAATATTTACTAATTAAATACAGCACTTTACGTCATGAGCCAACGTTGGTAACTTGGCACATTATCGGTATGTACCTATACTTCAATTGAATTTTGAAAAGCGATGCAAATATTTATGCCTAAAATTTGGATAGCGTAACTTCAGCAATGTGGGGTCAGCGCAAACTTTTGAGCACGTTGCTAACAGGATTTACCATAGGTTTTACATCCGCCTGCTTGATTAATTAACATCAACCTCAGTGCCGCGTAATTTTTGACGCATAATTTTATTAGCACTACAAGATATACTGTTTATTCTTCTATTTACAAGTTTTTCATCATATCCTGATCGCTAGGCAGTCGGTACTTCCGGTAACCTTATAGCATATTTCACAATCTACGGAAAGATACATGTACGAAACCCCACAATACTTCAAAGTCGATAAATCAAACAATGTTACCCGCAATCGACACGGAGCACAATGTGGCCCGGTTTTGTGCCGCGAATAGCAGTGGGATATAGGTCGACGGATTACGTTTTTATTACTAAAGATACTGAATGAAAGGGAATCGTAACCTGATTCTGGTTTGCTGTAAATGTTAGTGGGTTTATTCTTTTCTAACCGACTTCAAAAAAAGGAGGAGGATCTCAATTCAACGTGTATGTTTTTTTTATGTTTGTTACCTCAGAACTCCGTAATTTATTGACCGATTTGGAAAATTCTTGTTTCGTTACAAAGAATATACTTCCAGATTGGTCCCATTTAATTGTAAATTTTTTGTTAAAAAGGTTTTTACGTTAAATATTTTCAGGAGGAGATATAGTGATTTTGTGTAGAATTGAATACCAGGGGCTTTAGATAAGATGCCTTCAACGCTAATAGAAAATTAAAAATGTATTGGAATGACATAATATCCTAGCAATAAGTATCGTCAAGATGTCTGAAATCAATTATTAAGCAGGTCGTCATAACCTACCTCTTAAACTTTATTTATTTATACACATAACAAGACTCCTGCTTGCGGCTTCGCCCGAGATAAAAAGTATCCTATATGTTAATCCAGGGCATGATCTACCCGTGTGCCAAATTTCATCGAAATCCGTTCAGTAGTTTTTGAGTTTATTGGTTACAAACATACTTACATACAAATCTTTCTTCTTTATAATATTAGTATAGATATAGAAAGAAAGGAAGAAACATTTATTGTCACAGTAGAGGAACACATTGTTACAAGTATAATTTTAATTGAAGTTTAAACAAAAAAAAAATAACAATCATATCCACAACGCGACCACTAGGTGGCCAACTCAGCATAAGCTGATTTATGATGTGAGTCGTAATACAGCACTGGTTTTCAGTGGCCATCTAAGTTAACGTACGTAAATATAATCCTATTTTGTATATTAGATCTTAAATATTGTCACTTCCTAGCCGACTTCGGCCACGGCGGCCAATCTCTACGGAGATCGAGAGAGACTATAATATCTCTTTCGTACCTTCTACGGAGCAATACACAGGTGCACTCGCTATTTCTTCACTCTCATAGACCGGTGAGACAGTAATTCGAAGAGAGAGATCAGGCGCAGGACCAACTGCTTTACATGCTTTTCCGAGGCACGAGGGGCTCCGAGCTGCGACTGAGTATTTTTAAGATGGAAAAACCCAGTCACTATATATTTGGCTCGACCCGGGATTCGACCTCAGCGCGCAAATCGTACTCGTAACGCGTACGCAATGCAACTACGCCACCGAGGCAGCCAAATCTTAAATATCCATACCATACCATACCATACCAGCCCTGTATTACATACTGCCCACTGCTGAGCACGGGCCTCCTCTACTGCTGAGAGGGTTTAGAGGCCTTAGTCCACCACGCTGGGCTAGTGCGGGTTGGCGGACTTCACATACCTTCTAGATTCAGAGAACTTCTCAGGTATGCAGGTTTCCTCACGATGTTTTCCTTCACCGTTAAAGCGAGCGATAATTCACAAAGAATACACACATAACTTTTTAGAAAAGTCATAGGTGTGTGCCCTTGGGTTTTGAACCTGCGGACATTCGTCTCGGCCGTCCGTTCCACTCCCAACTAGGCTATCGCCGCTATATCGTCGGATCTTAAATATTATTTCTGTTTTAAGGATGAGTAGTGTTCTTCCTTCAGTCAATTATAATTTTGAACATTATCAAGAGACATAATACCACACGTAGTACAAAATATTTTCAATAATGTTGCACCGGTGAGCCCAAGATAACCGTCCGCCTTTCCCCGAGGACTGGACGGTAGCGACAATTTCGTTTTCCCAGCGAAAGAAAAAAAAAGGGTTCATTAAAAAAAATCTTAGTGATTATTTACCAGAGACGTCTTCCCTCACAAGGAAAGTTCACGAAGCTATCTCGGGTGATTTATTTGTTGTTTTCCTGTAACTCGTATGTCACTGGCATTATAACAGTGCTGGCAATTCGTTAAATATCAGAGGTAGGCGGTTAAAGTTCAGAGCTCAGTGCTATAGGTAATAGCGCGTACAAGCTAGAGTAGCTTGGACAGTAAGGCAAATAGAAGAGCTAATTAATATCATAGGTGTTTTGCTACCAATGTTTGAAGTAATAAGATTGTAAAAATATTTTTATGATTTTTTTAAGTTTTATTTCTGCGATTTTATTTGTGTCATATCCACCATTCTATCCTGAATATGTTCTTTATAATTCAATCCCGCCGAGGAGAATAACGTGAAACAGGGAGCACATTGTAAACTAAACCCAATCCTTCATAAAAAAAAACATTCACAAAAAGAGAAAGAAAGTGCCTAATTCCAGTCTATAAAATAGCAGTATCACCACCAAAATCACTGTTATTTCTTAATTAGTTCCACTCGCCCCAAAACTGTCCCATTGTGAACAGTGAATTATCGAGTCCGCAATATGTTCACGCTAGCGCCCAAGCGGACGTTGTAGATGTGTATCGGATAAGTTATTGCGTGGACAATATCGCGGGTCATCGGGCAATGGACACCGCGATTAATAACCGTACAAGGTGTATAAGGGATATATTGTAAGGTCATTGACTTCTGGATTTAGAAGGTACTTTCAACATCGGTGGTTTTCTAATTTCTATCAATATACCTATATTTAAAACAAAAATACCAAATATTAATCCCTAAATGCTTATGATTTGACATTTGATTCCGTGTAGCTCATGGTTGTGTCGCAAGTGGATATAGTCTTAAAGAGGATTTTATGAGCATCCATTCCTCATTAATTAAAAGGCTTTCACGGTAGTCAGCTTGCTATCGAAAGTTTCATTTATAGCTTCAGAGATTCTTAGTTACTTTCATTGATTAAGAATTTAGAATAAGAATTAAGATGTCGAAAAATGTAACAATGCAATGCAATCAGCCCTGTATTATATACTTCCCACTGCTTAGCACGGGCCTCCTCTACAACTGAGAGCTAGGCCGTAGTCCACCACGCTGGCCTAGTGCGGTTGGCACAAAAAAAGTTGAGTTGGATTGAAAAAATAAAGAGAAGGTATAAAAAATAGAGAGTATTTTTTATGCTATGGCTACAACGTCCAGTTCTGTAATGGACTCATTTAAAAGTGATTGGTTTAATCTAGCACAAGACCGCGATTCATAGAAGGGTCTTGAGGAGGCCTTTGATAATACTGGGACATTATAGGCTAATACGATACAATGGCCACAAAGATATTATTTCCATCAGAAGCATTAAGTTTGGACACAATGCTTCATGGCCTGATGATCATCACGTGGTTCCTATATCCGTAGGTTATATAGAAGAGACTGTTTTACGTTCCACAAAATATTAGGAGATCTTCAACCAATTTCAGTAGTTATTTCCATTTCCAAAACTAAAACCTACATGATATTTTTATCAACCATCTGTCCGTAACGGCGCATCCAAACGTAGAACCACAGTTACAAGAAAAAATCTGGTCCAAGTTTCCCTTTTATAGACCTCACTCATTCACGGTGTAACGGTGAAGTAGTAGGAACTAGGGGCGATGGAGTACGCACGTTATCTAGATAAGTTCATCATAATGGAGGTTTTATATCCGGATTTGACAGTGACCATGCACTTGACAGTACAGTCTAATTAATTGTCTAAGGGCTGGTCTAAAACAAAAGAAAGTAGGCCTGGTCCTGGGTAAATGCTACTCGTGTATGTATAAGCTAACCAAATACAAAAATCACACTCTAATCTATGCTCCCAAATAAAATAAATTGTAAAAAAGATTACTGTCTGTCTACATTAGCAGTTTAATACCTGTGAAACAGGCCCTCAATTTTAATTCAATAATTATAATGTTTATCGAAAGACTTTATATTTACATTCGATATTACATGATCATCGTGTTTTTATACATATTTTAGACGAGTAAGTTGCTCGTTTGGTGGCATACGATTACCTACACAACTGTCACTACTTCAAATTACAATGCAATATAACACTGCAGTGCTTCATATGATCTAACCTAGATTAGATTGATAAGTCTCAATGAACTGTAATTATACTAGTTACTTCCTTCAACCCACATCACAGGAAAGCTACCACACGAGCCAACTGAAAGAGGCAAATTGGTACTATAACTGACGGCAAACAACTTGAACCACTACCGCGTTTTAGAGGATTTCTTGTACGCACATTTTTTTGTACATTTACGTACAAAAAAATCCTCACCACGCAGCAATTGTTTACGTTGTTTACTGACTATTATACCCAAATTACTTGGCATAAGAAATACTACCGAGAACAACACTTGCGCGGTGAAATAGACGAAGAGATCCTACGTACTAGTTTACAAAAACCTGCCTATGGTTGTTCAGTATCCACAGATTATAACCGAAGGCGTTCCGGTAGTAAAACATGAATGGCAGCGTCGCCGCACGTACCACGAAACAGTTGCCAAGTCTAACTATTGTTTGGAAATAAGCGGGTTCTGAACGTATAACACGTGTTCCTGTGATTTCGTTACCGTTTGTTCTGCTTTTTGTTTGCGAAAACGGGAATCTAAGGGAGTTACTGTAAAACTGTAGAGATTGTTTCGTTTTAGTTCAGAATACTGTCCATCCATATCCATACCAGCCCTGTATTATATACTGCCCACTGCTGAACATGGGCCTCCTCTACAACCGAGAGGGTTAAGGCCTTAGTCCACCACGCTGGCCTAGTGCGGGTTGGCAGAATTCACATAACTTCGAAATTCAGAGAACTTTCTCAGGTATGCAGGTTTCCTCACGATGTTTTCCTTTACCGTTAAAGCGAGCGATAATTCACAAAGAATACACACATAACTTTTTAGAAAAGTCAGAGGTGTGTGCCCTTGGGTTTTGAACCTGCAGACATTCGTCTCGGCAGTCCGTTCCACTCCCAACTAGGCTATCGTCGCTTTTATTCGAGTACTGTATGTATTGTTATATATCATTATGTACTGCCTCGGTGGCGTAGTTGTATTGCGTACGCGTTACGAGTACGATTTGCGCGCTGAGGTCCTGGGTTCGAATCCTGGGCCGGGCCAAAAACATTGTGACTGGGTTTTTCCATCTTAAAAATTACTCAGTCGCATCTCGGAGTCAGGAAGTTGGCGGTGTGATACCCCCGTGCCTCGGAAAGCACGTAAAGCCGTTGGACCTGCGCCTGATCTCTCTCCGGTCATGTCGGATTGCCGTCTCACCGGACTATGAGAGTGAAGGAATAGTGAGTGCACTTGTGTATTGCGCACACACTTGTACACTATAATATCTCCTGCGCACCTGGCTGATCTCCGTTGAGATTGGCCGCCGTGGCCGAAATCGGCTAGGAAGGGATTATTATGATTATTATTATATATCATACAAAAGTTTATGAAAATCACCGGAAGCTTTTTGTTAGCTGTAAACGCTGAAACTGCTGAATAAATTCGGATGAAATTTTGCACACAAACACCACGGACTAACATAATTATTAGAGGCTTCTTTTGTCCCGAAAAAATACATAATGACATTTTATTTTCACATTTTCAGGCATAACACTAGTTGTAAAGATTTGCCACTGGCCTTAAAAATAAGATGCATTGTACAAGCAAATATCGACCTAGTTGTATTATGAAAATATATTGTACGTGTGCCCTTTACCGTCACGAACCTTACTCGGAGACGATTCCTCATCTTAAATGTTAACTGCAAAATTTGCTCGAGCAGAAAGTCTGTAATTGAGAAATATGACCGCGCGGATTAATGACTTTCGAAATTCTGATATGATCTCGTGGTTCATTGTGAAAACATTTGTATAACGATGTCTTAAGGACGAAAATCACGACATGATAACAAAAATATGTCGGAAATATGAATGAAGTAATTAGGACGTAATTATGTTACGTGCCACTGACAGAATTAAGATAACACTGTCAACTCTAAAATATGGCAATAAGGACTAGATAAGGTTGTGGCAATATGGTTCTCCAAATACAGTAGGTATTTTATGTGAAACTTTTCGCTCTCCAGATCGTTTCCAACTATATCCAGTCGGTCCCAATCTCCAAACTCGAACTACAATGTATTTACCAATTCCCATATAAAACGCAAAGGAATAAGAGCCCTTATTTCAACGTCCATAAGACACCTTCATTTGTCACAAATAGTACAAGCATTCCAACCTCATTCGCCGCAATGGATGCAAGCCCGTTCTAACAAAAACCTTTACCGTATAGAACAGTTAATTTTCGAGAATCTAACGCTTAGTTCTTTTAAGGATAAAAAGAAAAACCAGCATTGACTCTACTTTTGCCGCCTCCGTATGGAAACTGTGTCGCATCCTTGTACTAAAGGCCGGATTACGCGAAGACAGTTGTGATGTGAATGTATTTTTAACTTTGAACCTCTATTGTAGTAAATTAGAGCAATGACTTATTTTAGTCTGCATTTGTAATTGTTTATTGTTTAGGTTAAATTTCTATTGAGCGGGCATAACATTACATTAGTCTATTTGTACAAAATTACAAATTAGAATTTATTTTTAAAATGTTATAAAAATTTATAATTACATATTTTTTTTATCGCATTGAATGACGAGACGAGCATGCCGTTCGCCTGGTGGTAAGCGATACGACCACCCATAAACAGTAGGAACACCAACCAGCACCTTGAGTTACAAAGTACTGTGTGGCATTCCACTGCGCTCGTCATCCTGAGACATAAGAAGTTAAGTCTCATTATGTCCAGTAGTTACACAGGCTACAATGTCCTTCAAACCGAAACACAACAGTGCATGCACACTGCTGCTTGGCGGTAGAAATAGACATTGCGGTTGTACCCACCCAAACGGGCTCTTACATATGAGAAACCTATCACCACCACAAATAGCATTATTCTAATTTTTTAAATCATGAATAGAGATATGGCGATCTTAAATGCTCTAAGATGGCGATCATGATGTCTATAGACTTAAATACTTAAAGATAGACATAGACAATATTTATAATAAAAGCCTACAGGAAAAAAATAGTACTGGCCGCACAAACATTATCTGAGTCAATTCTCTATGTCTATTCTCTTTTCACTAATTCGATTCTTATCAAAACTCCAATTCGAATTTCGAAATAAAGTAGCTGAACCATTAGCAATTTTTCACGCCTCGGGCTATCGGCAGCAGTTATTTATGGTCGAAATAAACAAACAGCGCATAAACAAGAGCACGTGAATACAGCGCATTCCACTTAAAATATCGTGTACACTCGGCTTTATCCCGCAACCGAATGCTTTCCTGATAGATGCAGTTGATAGCTCTTGATAATGTTTTTGGCTTAGCATTGGTGCGCTATTGTTTATAAATTGATTACGTAGGTTGTTGAAACTGTATCGGAAGCGAATTGTTTTCCGGTATGCTATTCTAATATTTGCTATAGTAAAAATCATACATCATATATTTATACTTGGAGAAGGACGGTGGGTTGGTATAATATATTGCACACTAAGTTTATTTCACCCCACGCTATTAGTCACATTATAATATATTTACTGAATGTTTTAAGGAAATCAAAAATCCACACTAATACCCGTCCAATCGATCCTAAGATTTTACCGCAGCGCCGTCATTTCTCCCCTCCCCTTATCCCACCTTAATGTAGACCTGGCACACTAAATCTTTTTTGCACGTTGCAGAATGGATTTGACTGTTTTTCGACCACTGCCTGCCTGAGCTCAAACCTCTGAAGGATCTAATATTAATCAATTCGTATCATACACAAAGCATCGCCCGAACTGGTAATCGAACCCTAGATCCACTCAGTACATGCTGCCACGAAACCAAAGGCTGTACACGTACAAAACAGCAATTACCAACATTGGTGACAAGCATATATACACATAAAGCGTGTCTGTCCGTGCGTCACGCGTTGTAAATCAAACAACAATGGCTCTCAGAGCGCGACGCACAAACTAAATACATTTGTTTGTCATATTACACAATTTATCTTCGGAAATACACGGTGAACGGTACCAGGAATTAGTTTTAAAATATTTATTATGGGTTCATATGGCATTACAACGATGAGCTGCAGGGTATTTTATACCCGAGTAGATTGCAGTCGTATGGTAACAAAGTGAGAAAGATGTCCAGTAAGACAGGCCGAAGACTATCATGTGACGTAATGTCTTGTGAAGCACGCTATGCTATTTGTTGCCGCCAAACTCCTCGATAATGTCATGGTAAGGTAGCCACTGCTTTTCTGCGACATACTACATATAATAAATAAAGACAACCCAAACTTGACATTGGCAAAATGTTCACACAATTGCTATTAAAAAAAAAGTTAATAGCAATAATTATATGATAATTAGACAAAAAAATAAAATAAAAATGTTTAGACTTAAACCCTTATAATATAAGATACTTTACCGCCATCTATTATTAAGAACAATAAACTAAAATGGTTGAACATAAACTTTAATTCGAAATTCGAATACAAAAGCTCATAAAGCGAGACATTGCTGTCGAATTGCAGACTGTATAACGCTATGGCCCTATTGAGGGTTGGTAGGGCAATTGAAATGTCTAGAAGTGAGGACAAATTGGCGGTTGTCATGGCAACACATCCATTGAAGGTAGTTTGTTGTAAGTTGATGTGAAGTTTATTCGCATGTGAAAACAGCATAAAAATATATGAGCCCGTCCTAATACAGTTAGGACCAGAAAATTTTGTGGTTCTAAAAATCTTTACAGAACATTTTACTGTCCGACTGCACGAGGAATATTATTTTAATACTGTATGTACAATATACATAGTACTACTATGTATGTAAGTGTTTGGTCGTGTACTCAATCCAGTGTTCTAAATATCGCTTATTTATTTTTGAGCAGATTTTGATAATTACGTCAATGAAGTTTTAGATATTTTTTTATTTGAGGCATATACTAAATGAACTATGTAACTAAATGGCGTAGAAGGCAATGCCTTGCCAATACTTTGTATGTAAATTTTAATATTATGAATTTATGACGGCGGGTTATCATTTCATAATTCAATTGGAAAAGTCTAGTATTTACTTGGCGCTTAGATGATGCCTCTGGCTAGACAATCGGTTATTTATTAACAGCTCGTATCGCCTGGCCCATGGTCTCTACAATGCAATATTATATGGTATAAAGCCTATGGGCTGTATGGTACAAGTACTGAGGAGATAGCGATTACAATATAAAAGGTAGAACCGAGATACAGTCAGTTGCTACAGAAATGTTTTGAAAAACTGGAATCATTTCTAAGAAAAAAGATGGCATTTATTGTTGAGTAATCAACGAGATTTTTGGAAGCAATAAAGCATTGCTTTACATTTCCCATATCTTTCCTTATAGATAGTTGATGAGGCTAATATTTTACTGATACCAACCAATCAATACGCAAAACCGTAACTAAAAAATGGGAATTAATTATATAACATCTACGCTATTCACTGACCTAAGATACCTAAAAATACTCTACATTTAATATTCTCTATTTATGACCAGGAGAGTTAATTCCCGGAGTTTATATCAAAGAAATACCTAATCTCTAGTTACTCGTCACTTCCACCGCATAATAAACAGGAAACGCGCATCTCATTCGCTATTTATAATATCGACGGCGCTCGCAGGAAACACCGCGTACCCGCCTGGCTCCAGTGAGTTACTGCTTGATAACCTGAGAACAATACCCTCAACACTCCACAGGTTCATTTATACCTGTGACGAATACCAGTGACAAAACACTTAATGCAAAGACCTGTGAAACAGGCATAACAGAATCGTATTATAATGTTACGCGTCTATGTTCCACACACATAAAAAGCAATTCACAGGTAGTGTAAAGTTTTCTATACCATTATGGAACATTGATCGTCTCTTAATTTTTTTTATTGCATTGAATGACGAGTCGAGCATGTCATCAAACCCCTTCAAAGACCGATATGCATTCACGATTTGAGCGTAGACAATACAAAAGAGAGTTTGCTCATTAGCGATTATAATTGGAACTACTTACGCAAACGGGAAATATTTTTGTTTTACTACTAGTTGGTTGATATAATGTTTGTTATTTTATTAAGTAACAACTGAGGTATTTGGACAATTAATTCCATATGAAAATAAAAAATCTGCTATTACTTTATATATATTAACGTCAAATTTAATGGGCTTGTAGGTTGGTTCCCGTTTGCGAAAGTAGATCTAATTATAAGTTTTCTCACCTTTTACTAACGACAAGAATAATTAACGGTGGTTACGATGGTCAAACCAAGCTAAAGTTTCCTCCCACAAATCCAAAGGGATATCTTCCTGGTGTCGATACAACATTTATCTCATAAACAGTAAAACCAATTAAACGTTTTAAATTATATACTGCAGTTAAATCATTAATACGACCGGTTCCGCGTGAGTCGGGACTCGAACCCGCACTCGCAACGACTGGAAGACTAACGTGGGATCCTACTCTTAAAGGTACATGGCCGTGCGCAGACCGAGCATTTCCTAACCCTATTATCTTACTATTATGTTTACTTTCAATTGGGTAAGATGATTGTTTGTTAGAAGTACTACCTACTGGTGGTAGGTCTCTCATATATAAGAGTCCGTCTGGTTGGGTACCACCGCAATGTCTATTTTTACCGCCAAGCAGCAGTGTGCATGCATTGTTGTGTTTCGGTTTGAAGGACATTGTAGCCAGCGTAACTACTGGACATAATGAGACTTATGTCTCAGGATGACGAGCGCAGTGGAATGCCACACAGTACTTTGTAACTCAAGGTGCTGGATGGCGTTGCTACTGTTTATGCGTGGTCGTATCGCTTACCATCAGGCGAACGGCATACTGGTCTCGTCATTCAATGCAATAAAAAAAAGGTGCAGAAACTACTGGAACCACTTTGAACTGCAGAAACACTGCTGTTGTTAAGATATATATTTTATCCCCCTGGATGCCGACCACCGTATACAAACTGTTAAGGCCTGCCATAGTGGCCCACGTAAGTATCGCGTTCTGGGATGAGCCTGTGTATATCTGGTTCAAACAGGCCGGTATAACTGTGTCGACTGACGATGGATAATGGTCTCTCGTCACTCGTCACTGTATTTGGACTCCATTCCGCTTAACATCAGATGTATTTCCGAGCCCGTATGAGAAACTGTACGAATTTACATGAAATTTGGCAAACAGACAGGCCATGTCCTGAATAGTAACACATAGGGAACTCTTTATCCCGGAAAATACACAGTAGGACCTTATCCCATATTATTCATGCGGGCGAATCCGCGAGCAACTTTTATTAATCTTTGCCGAAAAAGATTATAACCATAATGCTATTTTATATAGCAAATTCGTAGTAATGTCCCTGAGTGCGGCAGCTCAGATCTCTATCAAATGGATTTAAGCGCACCGCCTCCAGAACATCTACAAACAAATCTCTACCATAGCCCATTGAAACACAGCTAAAAATACCTTACCAGGACCATCTCCAAGATGTTGATGCGATAGTAAGCTATCGATACATCAGAGTGGAACATGAATCGTGCAGTGATTACTTCGCCTTATAATAAGTACTAACAATTAAATTAATGGTAAGTATAAAAGTGTGAAAGACAACTTTAAAAAGATGTTATCTGATTGTGGATGCGGTGCGATGAGTGGGCAAGTTAATGATTACTATAAAGGGTTAAAATTCAAAAGATACATTTCGTAAAAGTAATAACAGAAGTCTTACATAAGTTACTTTCTGATCTGAGCATAGAGTAGGACCTACAAGCCGAATTCTACCTACTCGATGGCATGAATCAAAACCGTAATAAAAAATTGACTGTGTGATTCTTTTTTGAAATCTTCCATAGTTTAAAAAGAAGTTAAATTACTCTTTTAAAAAGAGTCTCGTGAAAGTGAATAAGATTGCTAAAACAAACATTTTCAAATTCATTATAATTAAATCGTTCAAAATTCACTAGAGAAAGTGCAAAATACCGTTTCTTTATTAAACTTACGGCTTTCTTTCTTCGAAAGTACTACATGTCAAAACTCAAAGATACATACGATAACAATGAACGCTAATCACTTCCATTTCTCTATTGAACCCCGCTAACAACTTATATAAATATATTGATACTCTTCAAAACATCAAAATAAGCAACAATACGAAAGGGCTTAAAAACTCCACGGCTAATTGTAAAATAATGAATGGGGTTTAATGAAGCCTGGCCTAAAAACGCCTTTAACAATAATATGTTAATAGTTTTATTTGGGATTCCTCGCACACGTCTCAAAACCATTAACTATCTTCACATTCCGAAACGCCTCTGAATGAAAGAATAAAAAGCTTTTTTAAGTATAAAAATTATAGTAATAATCAGTTATAAATAATAAACGGGCTTAGGGAAATAAATAAAATTAAATACATACTCCTTGACTGCCTCGGTGGCGTAGTTGTATTACGGTAGGACTGCAATGCTAAGGTCTCGGGTTCGACCCCCGGGTCGGGCAAAGTGATATTTGATCTTTCTAATCAGTATCAGCTCGGAGTTTGGAATTTGTGCCCGATATGGCGATATGCTCGCCCTCTATCACATCATGGGACAGAATACGCATGGCGAAAAGTGGGTGCACTAGTTGCGCCTCCGCCTGCCCTTTCGGGGATAAAAGGCATGAGTATGCGTGTGCGTGCGTATACTACTTCTACTTTAGCATTCAATCCATCAAGCATTATGTATGGAACTGCAGGGGAATTTGGATACAATACCCAAACCCGGACAAAAATTGCGAAACACAAATATTTATCTCCAAGCGAAGATCTTTTCCGCGATTTTTACATAACCGGTACATCACTGCAGGATGACTATCGTTGTAAAAACGTTTATATTTAATCTATACTAATATTATAAAGCTGAAGAGTTTGTTTAGTTGACAGCGCTAATCTCAGGAACTACAGAACCGATTTTGGAAATTCTTTCACTAATAGGAAGCTATATTACTTTTTATCCCGGGAAAATATTTTTATCCCGGAAAAACTTTTACATGCGGGCGGAGCCGCGAGCATCACCTTGTTATTTTAGGTATCTGTTACAATTCAGTATTGGTAAGAACAGCTCAGTTCGGATGAGCACTAAGTTTAAAACTTGTGTCACGAATCTTTACAAACGAACAAAGCAAATTAAAAACACACCTCTCTATTAAACACGTCGTTTTAACCCCTTACCTACTGAACCCGCCCACCTTTGCCCGTTTTGCCTTACCTCTAAATCTACCAAGCTTTTAGGCTCAGCGCGCGTGCGTGACTAATTCCAGATTATTCTTTACATTTATACGATAATGGGAACGTAAGTACCGTGATATTAACGCTGGAATTCTGGTGATTTAGAACATCTCAGGTTTCGGGAGCGTGGGCACGGACACTTTATTAGAGAACAAAGGTTACGTGGATAAATTTTGATGTTAAGGAAAAAATTGTCCTGAATTGAGGGTTTTTTGTTTTATGTATTTGTATAGTTAATTTCTTGAATAATGTTTTTTTTTATTTTTTTTTATTGCTTTGAATGACGAGGCGAGCATGCCGTTCACCTGATGGTAAGCAATACGACCACCCATAAACAATAGCAACACCATCCAGCACCTTGACTTACAAAGTACTGTGTGGCATTCCACTGCGCTCGTCATCCTAAGACATAAGATGTTAAGTCTCATTATGTCCAGTAGTTATACTGGCTACAATGTCCTTCAAACCGAAACACAACAGTGCATGCACTGTTGCTTGGCGGTAGAAATAGACATTGGGGTGGTACCCACCCAGACGGCCTCTTACATAATGAGAGACCTACCACCAATGTGAGGGTTTTCTGTTAGAAATCTGTTAGCATCGTGTTACTTTTAAGCCTGTCTTCGTGTTTGAAATGAGGCAACAAATTCTAAATAAATCTGAATACCTATGAGACGTAAATATTATTTTCGGTTTTGGATTTTGGGAAATCGAATCTCACTCATGATCAGAATTTTGTACGTTACTATCGAATATTATTATCATAACATTACGTATAATTTATGCAAATAAATATCCTCTAAGTTTTTACATTACGCTTAACACATTAAAAATCCGTTGACATCGTTTATAGTTTTGGTCAACATAAGCTTATCATTCTAACCTAAGTTTTCACGTCTCCCCATCCATCAAAATTCAATAACCACAGAAACAGGATAACAGGTTGATATAAATTACTCAACGCGCAAGTTTCACAACAAAGTATAATATAAAAAACGGCAATAAAATATATCGTACAAAGGCATTCGCGTCCAAATTTGTCGCGCGCGGCCGACAACCACACGACGCCATATTAGGTGCGCACGCGCAAGAACCGAGCATTCGCTCTGACAAATAAGCGGACAATTTGTTACCTTTAAAGTGACTGTACAGTGTGTTCAAATTAATTTGTCAATTAGAATATTTTTACTATTTAATCGATTAATAAGAATCAAAAGGTCTTTTATTGAGGTTCAGTCTTTCGGTGTTTTTTTTATTTTGTGATTTTTATAAGAGGAATCTCTTTTAATGGTATTTGTTTCATATAACAGAATGTACCAAAAAATCGATAAAGCTAATTAAAAAAGAAAAAAAAGTTTTCTTACATATCCATGTTACACCGTGTTAGATATTCGCCCTTATATCTACCCCCTACTGTTGCCACTCAACATTTCTTCTAAGAAAACATAATAAAACCCAACTGTGTTTATAAAAAGTCCTTGCAATTTTTATATCTTTGAATATACAAGTTCTTGCAATAAATATTCATGGTCACCCCCCCTGGGAGTAAAGTAAACAATACCAAATACAACTTACACAGAAACTATCGAGATATCGGGAAATCAATCAGAGGCTTAGCTGCGTTCGGAATGTATGCAGATGTACATAGATTACATAAAACAAGATCAGATAGGCGGTTACGCCGACTGATTTACTTTTACAGCATTTTAATTGTGGTACCTAGAAAGTGTGGGTACGACAGTTAAGGAGGGACAAAAACTTGCATACATTAAGATTGCAGATACTTTATAGCAATTGAAGACTTGCCGACGTTAAAAATGTTTAGAAACACTAGCTGTACATACAGTCAGTTCTGTGTCCTACGAAATACGTTCCTTTTTCTTCTTTCTTTCTTTCACATAACTTTCAAATATTTTACCCTTGGGTTGAACTTATATTATAGTTCACAAACAGCAAACTAAGTTTTGCAAGCTATACACGTAATGCGTTTTAAATATTCCTTACTTAACACATGTGTTAAACTCTAAAAAATAAACGTTGACGTTGTTTCACATGTGAAATTCTAATGCGATAATATTTAAAATAATTGAGCTCAACTATTTCATGAACCACCAGGATGTAGGAAACAGATAATTTATATTATTATATTTGCTAAAAGATTCCTATTAAGACGATTAATTTATCGCTTATTTAGTTTAAGAAGGTACCTAATTTAAACTTGTAGGTATGGTAAATAAGAAAACATCGAGACTGAATCATATGGAAGCTTTAGGGAATAGGAAAATTATATCAAATATTTGTAACAAAATTCGTGAAATCAGGGAAACATTATTTTATATCAAAATCATAGGTGCCTAATTGGCCAAAAATCTGCGCAAAGATTTGTAATATATTTTAAACTCATATGAAATACTGACTAACTAGTTGATTGATATTTGATTTGCATTTTTTTATTGCCCTTAAAGCCCTTGCTGTTCGCCTGATGGTAAGTGATACGACCGCCCATAAAAAGTAGCGACGCCACTCCACTGCGCTCGTCACCCTAGACATAAGATGTTAAGTCTCATAATGTCCAGTAAATACGCTACTACAATGTCCTTGAGACCGGAACACAACAGTGCATACACACTGCTGTTTGGCAATAGAAATAAACAGTGAACTGCATTGAATTTAATTGCATGTGAACACCCTTAAATTTAATTTCAGAGTGTAATTTATCTGAATTTTGTCCACTCCGAGCGCTCAATTCAAGCCATTACTCTACTTTCCATACATCGATTATCTACATCAAATACTCCATTGATATTCAAAGATCACCGTGGCTGTATGTCATGTATTCCTTCGCTAGAAAGCAGATCAAGTATAACAAAGTGTGACATCTGCGCGATTAATCTCTGATATGCATCGGACAGCACACAGCGCACGCACTTCGCCGTGACGACTCGATATCTCAGGATTTATCTCGGCGAATTTATTTGCAATTATAATATTTATTAAATAAATATGTATGTTTCTTGTGTGATAATGTATTTTACAAAAGTCATTAATTTATTAATAAAAAGCAACGCCTACAATACATAATTGCAAAAAAATTGAAGATGTTTGTGCTAGTAACAGGTTTCAATTTAGTATCACGTTAAATCATGGACGGTATAGATAATTTTTATTTTAATATGATTTTATGACATAGAGAATAAAACGTTGTATAAAACGTGCATTTTTCAGTTCAGGTTTGTAAATTGGTTCCATTGTTTTTAATATGACATTCTTGAACTTTCTGTGACATTATTATAATCAATGACAAAAAATTATAACAAATGAGTAAGAGCACAAAGTGAACGCACCACGTTTGTCGACAGAAAGGGGCGACGAATAATTATAAATCAATAATATGTTTTTAGACGTCTACAAAGTAAGAAGGCTTTTTATTGAGTGGCAACTTGAATGTACGGTCGGCAAAACAAATATTTCAAAATAAATATTTATATCGCAAAATAATTGATGAAATAGTTTAGATAATAATTTTAAAACAATTAAGCAGCTTAGATATTTCACATTTATACTAGCTTTTGCTCGCGTCTTCGCCCGCGTGAAAATGATTTTCCGGGATAAAAGTCCCGCTTTATATTTTTCCGGGATAAAAAGTAGCCTATGTCCTTTCTCGCGCTCTAGACTATCTGCGTACCAAATTTCATTTAAATCGGTTCAGTAGTTTTGGCGTGAAAGCGCGACAGACAGAGTTACTTTCGCATTTAAAATGTTAGTAAGGATTGATTCTATGTTTATCGATAAGTGACAACAAAAATAGAATAAAAAGATGTCCGAAATAATTATTTATAATCTCAATCTTAAGTAAGATCATTAATAAATACTTGATATTAACGTCACGAGTAGACTTATATCAATAATATCATCCTCCATCTATGGTATGACATAAATATTTCAAGACAATTTTATTGTCTATTAGCGTCGAAGGCATTTATCGATACAGCCTATACAGCCTTATAAATTCCACTCATGTCCTCGTCTCAACAAATGGAACAAAATGCCTAAACAAATTGCGCCGACAGGCATGAGAGAGTCCGCTTTTTGCACTAATTCGGCATACCGAAATAAAAATTCCGACTCCATAAGTAGTAATGGCAAAAACTGTCTCATTTCAGAGCGGCGAGTTCTTCGAAGGCGGCCGGCTAACATGTGCCGTGTCGAAAAACTAAAATGCGAAAATGAAACGATAATATTTTATTGATAAAAAGTGGATGATTGTACGTGTCTTAAGTTTTATTCAATTTCACTGCGTGGATGAATGATGATGATTCCTTTGTTTTTACAGAATGAAATTATAATAAGTATAAAGTAAGTTCTTATTCTTTTAATTAAAGATACCTAATTTCGAATACGCACATACCTACTTTAAATTAACGCGTTTATAACTTTGAATAAATATGGTATTTTGCTAATATTTTACAGTTAAACTTTAGGTGACTATTTAAATGGAATTATGAAAATACCTATATAAAAATGCATATTATCTGTGTATATTATTATGTTTTCATATAAAGTATAAAACAAAAAATATAAAAAATATAGTCAAGACATGTTTAAAAACTCATTAGAACTTTACAACGAAAATTCTCACCGCTGTGATGTCCCACGTATCGGAAATTAAACAATTTCGTATCGTTTAAAATTGTTCACTAATTACGCCGTTGCTTCACGCTTTTATCGCAGAACAATAATTACAACTCAATGGCTTGCAGGTGTCATTATTGTAAGACACTTATGGAAAGAGAAACAAAATGTTATGGCTCATGATTTTGTGACTAAAATGTAGTGATTTTCTTAATCTTTAATTGCCTCATTCATTCCGAGTTAATAATTCATATTTAGTACATATAAACTGTAAAACTATTAATATTATAGGTGCGTTTCCAAAGTCAAGCAATAACTTGAACATTGTTCCTAAATTTGCATGGAATTTGTTATTTACTTTACTTGCGTTCTATCACATAAACTTGGCAACGGTCAACGTATCAATAACACCTCTATCTACCCCAACATGGCTATAATGTTGCGCTTATGTCATCACTAAAGCTATCAATCTATTAGCCTTATACAACAAAGACAGTCTTTATGCTCTGTTTGTCAAAGGCACGAACCACAAACCTGCCCTGATTTCTTTTCATATAGACAGTTTTTATGTCCGTCTGTCCACAACCATAAAGGCGACCTCGTGACCTAACGATGTCCCAACCCCATCGCAAGGGCCTTGGGCCGCCGTGCCCCAAATGTCCAAGTTTAATATGAGGTCTAAAATTAACGAATGTTTGTATCCGTCGTGTGGGGCTTGATTAAGTTATTATTTAAGATTCGCTATAGCATTGGTGTTTGATATTTCTATGTTTTGTTGAATACATGAAAGAGCTCAAAGCATGATAATCCAAAACCCTTTCTTCTAAAAACTTCTGTACTATAGAAAGAAGTGTTATAAAATAAAAAAATCCTCCTCGATATTTAGGGCCGATTTCACCGCGTCTTGATAAATGCAACTCGTCACATAAAAGCATAAGCCGTACTAGGCGCGCAACATCCATAAAGAAGTATTTGTGCTGCTATACACATTCATTCAACCATCTACATTAGCTGTTTAATACAAGTGTCAAATAAAATTAACTTAAAACCTGTGAAACTGGCCCTAAGATTACAAAACACTTTAAATACTGCAAACAAATTATAACCGGCACAAAAATTCCAAACATTGCAGCATAAAATAGTTTAACATGACATGAATGGCACCATTAAACTCATAATAGAGATACAGCAGTGACAGTAAGACTGGGCGGAGCAGGAAGGGTGCGCCTCGCTCTCATAAACTTTATAGGCCACAGGGTCCCGTGAGGTCACCGGCAAATGGCAAGAGGTAAACTAGGCTTTGAAAAATGCGAAAAATGTTGACCTATTTTGGAGTATTCGAACTAGGTAACAGCACTACAAAGTAAAAACGATTATAAATAAATTATTGCTTTCGATGCTTCGTCTAAACTCTAGAGTACCTACTGAAAGATTGATTTAATGTTTAAAATAATAATAGTTTTTCGTATTATTTTAACGCTATTCGAAATTTCGAGTGAATCAAATTACATTAATAGTACTTATCTGCGTAGATTTTTTTTTAATTTGTAAACTCACACATGATAAGGTCATTTATACAAAGCGAAGTGTTCCTTCGAACCCTTGGTACTTAGTTCTTTTACACAAATACATGGGTAAGCTGAACACATCTTCACCTATCCGATATGATATCTTATTACAAGTAAACTCACCACAATAGGCCCGTTCCTGCCGGTACTGGTGAGAGTAGCGCCGAACCACTGGTGGGACTTCTCCTCGATCTGACGACCCTGCTTGTCCACCAGATTCACTGCAAAGAACGTACTCATAAGTCTTTGTACTTGGTTTAAAAGAATAATTATTAGCACAGTTATTATAGTTAACATAAGAATATAATGAACATTATCCACTTTTGTTGAGGTGGCTTGGATTTTGCAAAAGGAACCGCATTAGGCCAAATAGATAATTTAATAACTCAGTTTTATGGTGAAGTCAGGTATATCGAATTTTGAACCAATAGGCCTAATTCACATTGACCCAGTAAGACATAACTAAAATAAAATAATATTATACTTCATTTCCAAAACTTTAAAAATGCTGTTATATCCTTTACAGCTGGAAAATATCGAAATCTCTCTCATAATTGAAAAAAGCATTCGATCACCGTAATACAAGTATTAACCGCTCAAATAACGTAAGTAATGAAAACTTTCACTATTATAATAATTGCTTGTGTCAAAATTAAGTTCTTGGATCACGTTTGGCATATACCGCGTTCGGCCATCAGATAAACACGCTCCGCTAACCGACTCCATTGTGACACGACTTTAGTTCTGATAATTTACTTTGACCAGATTTTTATAGGTTAGAGCAGTGATTCCCAAAGTTGACTGGACCTCGACTCACCTAACAAAAACTTCCAAATCCTAGACTCGCCTGTTGGCGGTCATGTACTCATTTTAAATATTTTTTTATCGAGAATTTTAGTTACTATTCTCGCCCATTATTAACCGTCCGGCAGTTGGCCCCGTGGGTTCTATTTTTTAGAGCACACTCAATCTTCCCTTGTAACCCATCAGTGAGTCGCGGTCCATAGTTTGGGATGCGCTGTGTAAGAGAATTCTTTTGCACCATAATAGCCTCGAAGAGGGGGTAATTAGAAGCACGATTATTTCCATATGTAATGGCCAATGACTATCGGCGCTTAGAAGAATATTAATTCTTCCAAGTATCGGCCAATCCGACACCTATTCCAGCCCATATTTGTTTTTGTTTTAGTCCTTCTTTATTAATTGGTAAACACATACTTAATACGAACAATATTGTTATATTTGTGACATTCAAACTTCTTATAATATATAAATAAATACCTACTATTATCATTTATCTAGTTCGTCACCCTGAGACTAAATCTCTTAATACCAAATGTATTATTTCTCGTGCGGCAACGGAAACACTCCAATTCAGCCGAGAGACGCATACATCATCCATAGTCATTTTTGCCTCTACGTTATTGAATTCTCGGACAAGATAAATGCCAATACGTTTTGTATTAAGTTATAGCGATCCGTCTTACCTCGTGTAAGTTATGCATCATACAAGAAAATAAAACTTAAGTGTTCTTTTCATATTTTAACGTTATTTTTTTATGGAGTTTTTTTTATTAAAACAAGCGGTTTGGTGGCCAAGTCGTATTTTGATGGGTAAAATACTGGTTGATAAAACAGCCTTACATTTTTAAAATTGCTCTAATGTTGATGAAGTAGAAATCCCTACACATAATTGGAGCAACTGAATCTTTTGCAATTCCGATATACGAGTTTAAGACGGTTACTTTCTTGGTCCTGGTTCGACTCCTGGGGCACTTTATATAAAATTTCTAACTAAATTTGCTCGGTGATAAATCCCCGAAGAGGCTCGACAGCAGACATGCACTTCAGTCTGATTAAAAAGACAATTAATATAGAAACTATTCACTACGTCATTAATTTACCGTCAAATTTTACGTAAAATAGTCAAAGTGATAAATAGAGTAGACAACGATAACGCTACGTCATAATGACAATAGTAATGAGTTAATGACGGAACCCTCCGACGCGCCCTCCCGCCCCTCCCGCGCTCTCCTGCCCCCTCCCTAATCACTGCGGGGTTAGCCTTTCAGACTGATTGGGTACTGCCGGCAATAGAAATGTTACATTTAGTTGAAATAGATGAAATAAGCATTTTTAATACCGGTGTATTTATTTTTGAAATTAGAATCTTTTATTTTTATTACGTTTTTATATCTGTAAATCCTATTTTTTTTTATTGAAAAGGAAATAAACAAAAAAAATAACTCATTATCTAAATTATTAATGTGATAATTCTAATACAATGCACAACTCTATCAAATACACTATATCCTATTTCAACGGTATCATTGTTTTGTCTGTCTGTACACAAAGACCCTGTCATTAGCTACTGCATATCACATTTTTTTCACCTACTTAAGTTGAGTAATTTCTTTAGTAATGACTAAAGAAATTACTGACTGCCTAAATCTTATACTCTTTGATTTATGATATTTTAATTGGTGGTTACTTACCCCACACTCTCCTAGAAGAGTCTATCGATAAGTATTATTGTTATGAACATACATATTTCTTCAGGTATTCTGCAAGTAGTATTTTATTTCGACTGGAGGGATTTTGTAAGCGTTATTGAATTTTATGAAACTAAACTCACAGAATTACGAACGCAGTGCCATGAAGTACTTTTATTTTTTAATTCTGGGTGGAGCTTAACATTTTATAGGCGTCCCTTATGATAGAAGCGACCTGCTTGTCAGGTATAAAATGGGGTGAAAAATTATGATTTTAAACTTGCGTGCGGGTTATCGACTTTTAAATCAGATAGAAAAGCCATGTCGTTATCTGAAGGAGGTAATAACTTTAATATTTAAACATGCTTTGGATTTTCTTTTTACTAAAACTATAAAGATTTATAGGCCGTCAAATTATAATTAAAAGCAATTGATACCTATTTTTTTTGTAGTGATTTTATAGTGCTATATTCACTAAAGTACTTATAATGGGCCGTCGCGTCGTAATGTTTCATAAAGCGAGATGCTTGCTCGTCTCGTCATTCAATCATTGAAGAAAGCTTGACTCTACCAAATGTAACAGGATTTTTTTTCACACAATTACTCTCGGTACTTCCTCTTAAAAATTATACTGGGTACATCCATTAATAAGTAAATCTCAACTTTCCGCCCACTATTTGTTTTCGGCGTATCTCGTGTCCCAAATAAGTCTTACGATTATTATCTCTGCCGATACCCTTAATGGCTCGCCTTATACGTCGTGATGGTACCACAGGGGGCCAAATTACAGCCTTTAATGTTATAGTATGTAAATATAATGCACGGTCTTCATGAAAAATGGTAAGTGCGAAGCTTTGTGTCCATTATTGGTTCAGGATAAAGGAGATGTCCGCTTTTTGTATGGGTGCTGAGCCTTAAAATCTAATCAGGCTCAAACTTTATGATTATTAAAAGGGACAAAAATATGGATCTAGAATCCATTAAAAAATATTTTTAGATATAATAACTAACGTTTTTAAAAACGCTCATTTTAAATGTAGTTTTTAAGCAAAATAAAATTAGGGCTATTCGCAAACGCTGCGCTTATTATTCACGAGCGAATAGAAGCAGCATCTGAGGGTTAATATCTGAATTATTGTGAATGCATAAGTATAGTGTTTTATTTAACAATCGTGAGTGTAATTGTGACTTGCATTACTTAGAACTTAATGACCTACATTATGTACACTCAGCCTCATAAGTAGCTGAAAAAAATCAAACATCCAAATTGCCTTTACATTTTTGGGTTCTTACCATTTTTTTCATTTCATAATAATAAAATAATAGGGATTTACTTTACACACAGAAAAAAACTCATTTAAAATTAACGTGTATAGGCGATTTGAAAGATGTCCGCTTTTTGTATCGGTGCTGAGCCTCAAAATTTAACCAGAGTCAAATTTTATGGATAGATAATAATACTTATAGATCTTGGATCCATTAAAAAATATTTTAGACCCCTCCATTTATAAGTAACTTTTCTAATAATGTGTAGTTTAAGCAATATAAAATTACATAAATCTCAAAATCGGAGGACTTTAAAATTATACGATTTTTGAAGGCCTAGTTTTTGAGAGTACTAACCACAAAATATATAAAGTATCTTGGTTAGAATTTTAAGCTTCTCGTTTTTGGATATACCTTCTAAAGGATTTTTTTATGATTCATTGATCTATTCTCAAGTTGGACAGACGACTTGATAAAGGTCGCAGGAACACGCTGGATGCGGGCCGCTTTTGACAGGTCCGTCTGGAAATCTTTAAGGGAGGCCTATGTTCAGCAGTGGACGTCGTGTGACTGATGATGACGATGATGATGATGATCTATTCTCTAAAAAAACTAAGATCTGGCAATTATGAGAGAAATAAATCTATATTGTTATGCATAATAATTATAATACACTTATAAACTTACATCATCATTAAACAACTAATTGCTAGAGTTTAATTGAATCAAAGCGTTTATATATTTATTACCTAGAGCGTATATTGTTTTGTTTAATTTCTGATAGAAGCAATATTGAATAAAAAACACATTTCAAATGCATAAAATCTCAATTTTAATTAAATATAAACTATATATTTACGTACGATAGGTAACTCAAATATAATAAAAACACGATTTCTTGTCGCTCATAATTAGCGATAAATGGTTTTAATTCCAACGGAAACGGGTGCCAATCTCTAAAAAATGACAAGCTGTCAAATTCTGACGTACGATCGGCAATTTACCAATATGAAGACATTACATTGTAACACCGGACGATCTTTACTTTTATGGGGGTCATAATTAACTTGCACCACAGGCCCGCACTCTAATTTGACAGGGAGGTCAGCCCCCCGCGCTTCGATGGAATTGTATCCGCCATATTGATGATTTACTTCCTGGTAAATATTTATATTTTTGGGTTGATTGATGTTATTATATTTAACTTGGTACTTGGAAACAAATGAATGAAAAGATTGATGGGTGAATGAAGTTTATTTTAATATAACGGTACTCTGCGTATTGATTGACGTAGGAAGAGAGTAATTATTTTGAGATAATTAACTTTTGTTTGGACGATAGCCTAGTTGGGAATGGAACGGTCTACCGATACAATGTCCGGAGGTTCAAAACCCAAGGTACACACCTCTGACTTTACAAAGTTACGTGTGTATTGTTTCTCAATTATCGTTCGCTTTAACGGTGAAGAAAAACATCGTGAGGAAACCTGCATACCTGAGAAGTTTTCTGAAGATATGTGAAGTCCGCCAACCCGCACTAGGCCAGCGTGGTGGACTAAGGCCTAAAACCTTCTCAGTAGTAGAAGAGCCCTGTGCTCAGCAGTGGGCAGCATATAATACAGGGCTGATTACATTGCATTGCAACTTTTGTTTGTCATTAAAAAAAATACAAAGATGAATGGTTAATAACTCACAAATCCATTCCACGGTATTTATTCAAAAATTAAAACAAGGACAATCGAACATTTCCTCCATTCACAAATTGCTAATAAATCACTTTTCGATCGATTTCATAAACTTAACGACCATTAACTGGACAGTCAGTGGACCATACGTGTCATGCACTGGTGATCTGCCATTATTTGGTACATCAATAGTAACACCCTCAACAATAGAGTCACGCTACATCGCACCGAGTGCGTTCCTTTGACTACGAGATATAATTTTAAGGACTATTAGTTCACGTAGTCTTGTACATTGAGAAATTGAAACTAAGCTTGAATATATCTGGACTTATCTCTTATCTTGTAAATTACAAAGAATACTTACGTTCAATATAATAAATCTCACGCAATTTGTATATATAAACATGCGCGCACACAGACACACACACACACATACACTGCGCAATCACTCATCCATCATAATTATCTTTTTATCTATCTTTTTGTACTATGCTATGGAAGAGCGTAGTCTCCTTACACAGGCATTGTTATGCCTAAGAGGAGGCTACTACACCTAGATAATAAGAAAAACTTTGTAAAAGTAAATAAAGATATTTTATTTATTTTATCTACAAACAAGCTAACACACCCCTTTTTACCCTACTACGGCGAAGCAAGAAAGGTTAATAATTTTAACACCCTATGTATATATCTATTTAATGTTCCACTCTAGCGTCGCTCCTATTTCAAAGTACAAAGTTTACGAATTTTAAGAATTTCGAAGTTATGTGAATATGAAGGCCTAAAACCCTCTCAGTATTGGAGGAGGCCCGTGTCCAGTAGGACAGTATATAGATAGTACAGGGCTAATAGTGCAGTTGAATATAGATTTAAATAATCTAGGAGCTGAGTTTCAATCACATAAAAGGTATCTGTGAAATCATTGATTATAATAATCTGCGTACGAAAATAAATCAATTGCACTATTCTATTTGCACAACTGAAACTTCGATGTTTTTGTATTGAATGTGATACAAATATTTTTATAATTGAAAATCCCCCATAGCTATATACATATAAACCTGATACAGAATGGTACTAAGTCAAAATCCCCCTCCAAAAATGCAACCGATCGCGTGCTGTCTTTTTGTAATAAACCCAAATACACCATTTGCATGACTTTGAAAAGGGTTCATTAATTAAAACGCATCTGACGTCGAACACGTAAATTATGATTTATTGTTAATTAGTATAATTAATTTGACGTATATGGGGTGAGCAGCTGGTATTTATTTGTATGTCGAAACTTAATAAAATGCATTTAACATTGATTTGCACCTTTTTTAGGAGCAGTATTTATACATACATCCGTATTCCCAAACAATATTGAAGAAGAAGCACATTGCTCACAGAAAGTCGAATCGCAATCGCATCGCAGGTATGCGAGAAATGTTTCGCAGGTCTGCAACATTCCGCATGTACACTAACTTCTGGTTTTATTTCTATCAAAAACAAAACAAACACACATCACGCCTTATCCACGAAGGGGTAGACAGAGGTGCAACCAGGGCGCCCATTTTTAACCATGTCTGTTTCGTCCCATGATGTAATAGGAGACAAGCCTATCGCCATATCGGACGCAAATTACAGAATCCAAGCTGATACTGAGCCGAAAATCCCAATATCTCTTTGGCCAACCCGGGATTCGAAACCGGAACCTCGAACGATGTTGTATCGCGCATGCAATACAACTATGCCATCGAGGTAGTCAATTAGGCAGTTTATTTCTATCACCAAGCACCAAAGTATAAGCACTATTGTTTTTCGATTCAAAGGACATTAAATCTAGTATTGTATTAGTGGGTCAACATGAGACATCTAATTTCAAGTATAATCATCAACATTCATCGTTCGTATATCCTTACGTTTATGCATAGACAATTTTTACTTGTAGTAGGTCTGTCGTATACGAGGGGTCGTATACGTCTGGGTAGGTACCACTGCAGTGTCTATTCCTACCGCCAAATAGCAATAGGCATGCATTGTTGTATTCCGGTTTTAAGGACATTGTAAACAGTATAAATACTAAGCACATCTTATGTCTCAGGGTGAGGACGCAGTGGATTGCCATGCAGTACTTAATAGTTCTGTATGGTGTTGCTACTGTTTATGGACGGTCGTGTCGCTTACCATCAGGCGAGTGGCATGCTCGTCTCATCATTCAAAAGCAATAAAAAAAATGGTCAACGTAAACAAGTCTTACCAAAGTACTCATCTAAAAACCTAGCGTATGAAAACAGTCGAATTGTCTTTCATAAGCAATGGATGTCAAGAGAGCAAACAGACGAGGTAAATTTCTATGTTCGTACCATTTTTGTTAATATTTACTGTGTAGTTGAACGAAGAATTATTATAACTGGACTCCGAGTTAGCACGACCATTTGTTTTTATTACATAAAATTGTAAATATTGTATTTGAAACAATAATAGTGAAAATAAAACAAAAGAGAACAATTTAAATATTGATTTTTAGAACCTCAAATTCGAAAGTCTTATGAAAAAGCGCAAAATCACATTGTTCCTTGTATGTTTTCTTTCTCAGTTAAAAAGAAAATTAACATTAAAGACACTAGCAAATTTAAATCAATTGGGATCGAATTCGTGACTTTCTAATCCTCTCCACTCTTCATAAAGCTAATGAATCAATAAACAAACAAACCTAATTGACTTAAAAACATGAATGCGACATAACGTCGCAGCAATATTAAACACTCAATTAAATTACATGCGTAACGACCAATACAAGGTGGATATTCCGAACATTCGAAATGAACGAGCGAAGTTCGAAACGTTCGAATGACAATATAAGATTTATAGCTATCTGAAAGCAAAAACGGAACACATTTATTGGCATAGATTGGCGAATATTCTATTCTTTCAGCTGTAGACTCAATAATATTAAATCTGGAGAAAGAGCTTAAAAATTTAAAAAATATTCAATAATATTACAATATACAAAGTACATGGCATATTTTTCTAAGATAAATAAAACTATGCATAATATTTCACTTATTTTATGGGCGCGTTTATCAAGGTTTATATTATTTCAAAATCTTTTAAACTCAGTATACTCTATATCGGAACGAAGCGCTCAACTACGAAACGAATTTTCGGCATAACCACCCAGGACATCGCGAGCTTGTTTGGCCACCAATTAGCCACAAGTGGCCGTTTAGTTCCCGATGTGACCCAATTGAGAAGGGATTGATGGGAGGTACATTTTAATTTGAATGAACGTTGTTTCGGCCGATTAATTGAAGTATTTCCCAATCGTGACCCGGAAATTTTGATGAGAGCGATGAGTCGGGGACCGAGGTCGCTGTGCCTTCGATTCTTTGTTTTTCGGTACTGTCTCAATCCGTAATTTTATATGCGTACGAAAAGGACATGTCCAAAACCGGGCTTACAATTTTAACCAAGATACTTTATATATTTTTGGACAGTACTCCCAAAAACTAGGGCTTTGCAATAAATCGTATAATTTTAAAGTCCTCCGATTATGAGATTTATTGTAATTTTTTTGCTTAAAAACTACACTTAAAATGAACGTTTTTAAAAAAGTTAGTTATGAATAGAGGGGTATAAATTTTTTTTTATGAATCCGACATGAATATTTTTCCCCCTGTAATTTCCATAAAATTTGAGCCTGGTTAGATTTTGAGGCCCAGCACCTATACAAAAAGCGGACATCTTCTTACATATATACATACATAATATCACGCCTCTATCCCATAGGGGTAGGCAGAGACTATAGATTGCCACTTGCTCGATTCTGGTACACTACTTTCGCTTCCTCTACCTTCATCAATCTTTTCATGCACTCCCGCCGGTTCAGGGTACTTTTGACCTGGCCTTTACTTAGAACGTCAGATATCTGACATTCGAAGGTTCGGTTCGGTCGACCCCTGCCGGCCAGTCCATCCACACTCGCCTTATATATCCTCTTTGTTAGTCTCCTATCATACATCTTTTCCAAATGCCCAAGCCACCTCAGCATACCCTTCTCGATTTTGGTCACTACATCCTCTGTCACTCCACACTTGTCCATCACCATAGTATTCCGCACTCTATCACACACAGTCACCCCACAAATGCTTCTTAACGCTCTCATTTCCACTGCTTTAATCTATCTTACTTTCGTGCTTTTTCTGCCCTACCCAGCTTTCACTACCATACATTAGAGTTGGTAATAACACTCCTCTATAGACAGCCAGTCGTGCCTTTTTGGACACCTTCCATACTTTGGCTACCCATAAAGGTGTGCAACGCTCCATTCACCCGATTCCCTGCACTCACTCGTCTCTCAATATCACTGTCATACTTACTATCACTTGTGAAAACACATCCCAAATATACGAAATCACTTACTTGCTGTACCCTGTCGTTACCTATAAAAATATTGCATGCTGTCATGCTATTTTGCCTTTCAAACACCATAATCTTTTCTATACCTACTATTTAAATTTTTAAGGAACACAATTTATTTAAAAAAGCAGCACAAAAACCTACGAAAATATTAACATTACCTCACAAACTCCACTTCAGATTTCAAGTTACATCCGGGATACATGTTAAGACCGCGGTAATCGAGTATTTATGGAATCAGAAACATCTTAACACGATGTCCGGGAGATGCTACATCGTTTACATTAACTGAAAATTGGCATGAGCACGAACAAATGTGCATAAGTGGCATGTGGTGCGGGTCAACGAACTGCGTTTGCGCATCAAAACGAAATAGCTTCTGGAGAACGAACCAGCCGGCCCCGATACAATTCCGCGCTTTACGGTGACCATGGTGTCGTTTTTGCGGGAACTTACTTACTTCAAGATCTGTATTTAGACTATTGGCGAATAATTTGCCGAATCACTTGGCGAATAGATATGACTGTGAATTATAAATAACGAATACATCTGAATAATCTGATTACTCTTATTCGTAACTATTCGTCTGTACTCGGCAAGTATCTATATCAGGTGTTATCGTTTTATTCGGTAAATACATTCGCGTAAAAGTAAGAAATCATCAGGGTGTAATAATTCAGAGTCAATGCATTTTTTTATTATACAATTGAATGCTAATTCATGTAGTAGAATCACGCTGTAAACATATTTGTGTACGAATCTACAGCATGCATGCGCCGCGCCGATTCAAATAGCGCCTCATGACAGAATTTAACTGCGAAGTGAACCTGCTAATTGCTATTTTCCTTTAATTTTGTGCATTGATAATTCTGATGTTTTATTATTTTTGGACGTTGGAGTTTGCTTACCGGGTTCACATGAAAATAAATTTCGGTCATTCGAAAAAAATGTCTATATTCCCAAGTTATAAATAACATGTCCTGGATAGACTGTCCGACTAGAACGAGTAAAGCATAGTGTCCGCAAAACATCGGTCCATTGATTCACGCAACATCAACACGAGTTTCTAATGTACTGCTAGTTGCCAGTCGCCAGTTGCCACTGTATATCCAACTAGAACTGCATAGAGTTTATGAAGATAGGCTGCAACTGATAGACAGGATATTTTATCTATACATACTTCCATACTTATAAATGAGAAAGTAAATCTGTCTGTCTGTTACGCTTTCACGGCTAAACCACAGCTGATTTTGAAGAAATTTGTTATGGACATAGCTTGAGAACCTGGGAAGGACATAGGCTACCTTTATCCCGGAAAAACGTTATCGCGCAGGCGGAGCCGCGAGCTAAATCTAGTGACCTATAACTAAACGACACAACAAGCAAATAATCCGTTGATAAATTCCATAATATTGAATTAATAAGCTCAAGCTCAATGAGTAACTGTTTGCCTAAATATAAGCATATTATTATAGCTTTCCCCAGACAGTATAAACTGTCCTCCCAGAGAACATGTCAATGTCCTTATACGGTGTCTCTACCACCCAAGGAATTACAAAACTCTGTATGCCAAGTCTAACTTTGCTTGTCATCATGAGACATTCAATTTTAAGTGTAATGATATCCGATAATTATACTCGATATTCTTGACCGGAACAATACTTGTAGATATAGAGCAGGGTTTCCCAAAGTCCTTCTTAGGGCGGGCCCTAGTACATAACCTTATCTCGCAGATCCCTCTACAAATAAAATATATCTATAACTAAACTCTACACGAAGCTTTTACTATCAGTTTGAAAGAATTGCTGGTTTAAATTTACAATAGCCATAGCGCAGCATAGAGCGCCGCGCGGTTGTTTCTTTGCTTAATTTTTTACTCCGTCCGGGAACTTTCTACAATACAGTCCTCAAGTTGGGAAGCCCTGGCCTAGAGATTGACGTAGCATAGGATATTTTTGATCCCGGAAAATACGCAGTAGGTACCTATAGAATATTCCGGGAAATCTGACATGTACGAAGCCTCAAGCGAAATATAGTAAATAATAAACACTAAGACCCGGTTGTCTCATTCGTAGTCAAGTAAAATTAAAGCTCTATCACACTAGAGAATTGCAAGCGAATCCATAGCAAGATGAAGGCGCTACGCTCTCGTCCAGTGTAATAAGACCAAACTTTACTTGACCACAGATAAAAAAACTTGGGTTAAGAATAAACGCACCTCCTTTATTACCCAATATTTTGAGGTCTGTCCCAAATGTGGTTAACTAGTAACAAGACACCGACAACCCAGCAACCAAACTCGGTTGACCGACACCTGAACTAATACCGAGAGACGTTAAGAGAATGGACTAATATATAATATTAAAATAAAATTAACTATTAATTTAAGCCATACATTTTTTGCAAGGCGGCGCCACGGGATTGTAAATTGACTTTATTTTGTAGTCTGAGCAGTGTTATTTTGAATAATAGTGACATTGATACGAATTGATTACCTCTACGGATTACCTATTTCACTGGTGGTAGGTCTCTCATTATGTAAGAGGCCGTCTGGGTGGGTACCACCGCAATGTCTATTTCTACCGACAAGCAACAGTGTGCATGCACTGTTGTGTTTCGGTTTGAAGGACATTGTAGCCAGTATAACTACTGGACATAATGAGATTTAACATCTTATGTCTCAGGATGACGAGCGCAGTGGAATGCCACTCAGTTTTTTATCCCTTTTTTTTATAAAAGATACATGTACTGCTTGTGTTAATAATAAATATTTTTTTCTTTCTTTCTTTCTTTCTTACTTTGTAAGTCAAGGTGCTGGATGGTGTTGCTACTGTTTATGGGTGGTCGTATCGCTTACCATCAGGCGAACGGCATGCTTGTCTCGTCATTCAATGCAATAAAAAAAAAACCTAGTTGACGACCTCAATTACTATAGCCTGACAAAGAAAATTAAAAACCATTGGGGGCGCAACTTATGCTTTTTCGTTTTAAATTTAAAATTGTCGGTGGAAGAAATTAGTTCCATATTTTACCATAGCGTGGCGAGGTTTTTTATTTCCCTGATCGGTCTACAGAATGCTAAATTATGAAACAAATGGTCAGTTGACAACTTCAACTAAAATGCTAAAATCTAATGCTTTGCAATGAGACGTAACAGACTAGAAAAATATGTTTTTCGATTATGTTACATTTCTGGGAATCACTGAAAATTATTTCCTACATTATTTGACATAAAGTGTTCTTATATATTGTGATTTTTCTAAGAAATACCGCGTATCAACGTAGCAACGTAGCTATTCAACATGAATAAGAATGAATAAAAAAAAAAACTAGTTTCGCTAAATTGGTACGATAGTGATCTAGAACCTGTTTAGAAATGTCATCTTGTCAGATTAATAAGTATTTTGACCTCAAGATTTGTCAAAACATTTAAGATGCTCGGAATAGATATTTTTTTTACTCCGTATCTTATCTATTAAACAATTAGCCAAGCCTAACTACGAAGTCGGATCGGAGGTTCTTAGACCTCTCGTATTTAGTCAGAGCAGTGTTGAAATATATATTCTTATAATAGCTATACCAGTTAAAAGCCTTAACTGGTGGTAGGTCTCTCATTATGTAAGAGGCCGCCTGGGTGGGTACCACCGCAATGTCTATTTCTACCGCCAAGCAACAGTGTGCATGCACTATTGTGTTTCGGTTTGAAGGATATTGTAGCCAGTATAACTACTGGACATAATGAGACTTAACATCTTATGTCTCAGGATGACGAGCGCAGTGGAATGCCACTCAGTATTTTGTCAGTCAAGGTGCTGGATGGTGTTGCTACTGTTTATGGGTGGTCGTATCGCTTACCATCAGGCGAATGGCATGCTCGTCTCGTCATTCAAAGCAATAAAAAAAAAAAAAAAAAAAACACTCCCAGGCCACAGGCAAGATCAAAGCACCCAGTGTATATCAAATACTGAACAAAAAACCCAGTGATTTGACCCGGCGGTGTCGGACACGGTCCATTGCACCAAGGCTTACGACTTCTTGACTCACGCGCGATCTTATTTTGAGTCATTGAATCATCATTTCTTTCACCATCTTGCCTTCGAATGTTTAAAATTATTGCTGGAGAGTTCCTTAGTATTAGTTTATGTTGTCGCACTGCTGGGCACGGGCCTTCTCTGTCGTTGGTAAGGCCTTTAATTCACCACGTAATGAAATGAAATCATTTATTCGAATTCATAAAATGTTACACATTAGTTACTTAGATTCAGTCAATTTTTACTCTACCACCAGTTCGGAAAGCAGTTTCCACCAGAGAAGAACGGGCAAGAATCTCTAGGGTTGCTCTTTTCAAAATCAGTTCGAAGGTATAAATTAGGTACAATGTATAAAACAAAAAGAAATATATACAGATTTTTGTTTTTGTTTAGAGCAGTTCATATATTTACTTGCATAATAATAAATTGTCAATTCCCATCCTAGTGAACAACCCTCTCAGGAATCACGAAATAATTAGATAATCTATACTTGTCCAATACAGGTATTATTAATTATTAGTTCTTAGACACAGTAAGCGAAATGGGCAGACCAGTCTACACAAGCAGCACCCGTTCACGAGTATGACGCATGTGCCAGCCATCGGCCTCCTCAAACATATTGCAGGGAAGTAGCCGACCCGGCATATGCGCGTGTGTCCTGCCCCCTGAGTGTTTTTTTTTTATTGCATTGAATGACGAGACGAGCATGCCGTTCGCCTGATGGTAAGCGTTACGACTGCTTATAAACAGTAGCAACATCATTCAGCACCTTGAGTTACAAAGTACTGTATGGCATTCTACTGCGCTAGTCATCCTGAGACACAAGATGTTAAGTCTCATTATGTCCAGTAGTTATACTGGCTACAATGTCCTTCAAACCGAAACACAACAGTGCATACACACTGCTGCTTGGCGGTAGAAATGGGCATTACGGTAGTACCCACCCAGACGGACTCTTACATATGAGAGACCTACCATCAATGTTGAGCAATTTATGCTGTACCAGACACAGGAAAAATGATTTATGATGTGTCCCTTTTCAAGACTTATATACAGTAGTTTTCTACTAAATATATGATAGTTAGCAATAAAATAATGTCAAAATACCAGACAATTTAAATATATGAACCATTGATAAATCCACACATGCCTATTACCTACGCACTAACAGGCCGACAAAAAACAAACAACTCGCAAACTAGTTACAATACCGCGACGGTTACGCGGAAGTATCTCGTTTACGAGATTGTTCCCCCACGCTGCTTGATTTGCTCGTTTGATGGACAAACAAACACTTTTACGCATGTAGAAGATGTGCTAGTAGATATAAGCTATGATATGGATAGTATTTCCATTTTCTATATTATTAATAATATTAACAAAAAATATTGCTCCTAAATCTAAATAACAGTCAATTATTTTAAAAATTAATTTAATAAAGTATCTTTAACAAGCTTGCTAGTTTTACATTATAAGTCCCTTTACCAAAGCGACAATTTGAATATTAAACAATTTAATTTCATCACGAACCAGACCCGCAATAGGAATCGAACCTGCCCACGCACGGCCGTGGCACCCACATCACCAAATATTAAGGCCCACGTGCTCCCCGACTACTGATAATTTGTTTACTGTTCACTCCATAAAATTGGAGTATTTAAGATTTGGAATAGCTTTGAGATGAGAGTGATGAGACTTTGAAACAAAGGAGTTCGGGATCGATTCCCGATTAAGGTACTTTTGAGGATAAACTTTGGTAAAGCCGCGGTGTAGCCAGTTTACACCATAGTTCATTTTCAGCATGAATGAGCTGTTTCCCATAGGATTGATAGCTCCGACAACAAACACGTTTTTCTCTATGTTAACTTTTGTGGATTATTGAGATTTCGGAATGCTAAATTTAGTTGAAAGACCATAGGATTCCTATATTGTGCTCATAGAGAGTACAAACTACTAAATGAAAGATGACCAGCTTCTTTGTCTAAATATAAACAATAACCAGTAACTTAAGCCTTATTTTTCAAATGCCAGATCGCGTTACGGCGACGCATAACTATCATTCTATCAAGCTGCAGAAAAAGAAAGCTTTTCATTCAAAAGAATTATGCTAACGAAAAATTGGCCTTTAGTTCATTAACACGGTTTCACTAATAACATGCAGGGCATATGATAAGAGAAAAATGTTGATAAGAAAAAAAGCGGCGGTGAATTGTTTACAAGACACCGTCGATTACAACAATGGAGCTTGTGAAATACAATGCGCTGATAACAGTAGGGATGTGATAGAGTCGATTATCGATACTTATTATGTTTGTGATTTTTGGTAAAATCCATCTTTTGAATAGTATGTAAAAAACGAATTTAAATCTTAATTATTAAAAAAGTAGTAAGTGATATAATAGCATGGATTGAATACGCTACATTTAGAACTAATACATCAGCTTTTCGTATAATTATTTAACTGTGTATAACTTACTTTGAGTTATTTTGGTCACATTGCCCGAAGACAACCAGATAACTTGGACAAACTGCTGGTTGTAGGGAAAGTAGAAGGTAAAAGACCACGTGGGCGATCACCTACCCACAGGTCTGACCAAATAAAGGCCATAACAGGACTTCATATCGCCACTGCCCTGAGAGAAGCCGAAGATAGGGGGGCATGGAGACGGCTCGTCATCGACTCCATCAAAATATTTCAGGACGGAAACGACCTTCAGTGATGAAGAAAACGATTAAGAAGAACTATTACTTACTAAGGTTTATGTAACTAGGTAAAGATAATGCTAATTATAGGGCTAGCTCTATAATCGAAAAGATAAAAATGATGATTCTATCGCCAATTTGGGACCAATCAAGAGTACTGTAATTTCAAATCAAACATCTATTAATCCATTTAGTATTTGAATAAGTTAAACATAGTCATGTTATGTAAACTCCAACGTCTACCCAAATGAAATATGTTATTTTATCTGTTTCCGGTTAACAGTAATGTTCAAATAATATACATGTCATGTCGGTACAATGTTAAGTGAACCGTTTACGACCAATTTCCTCTGCTATTTATCTTCACTTAGATGTATTAGGATACTAGCAGTCGACAGCTTCGCTGAATAAAATGAGTGGTGATTTTGATTATTATTTATGATTGAACATTATCGGTCAGGTCATACTTCGATATGCCACTGTGTACATAACCCCATTTTTATAAAAAAGACTATTATAGAATTTAAAAAAAATATATATTGATGCACCTACCTTATGTATTTCTGCACCACCCTAAGGTTGACTGGGAGAGAATGCCTTTGGCATTAAGTCCGCCGATATACTTATGTATATAAAGTGCAAATAAATAAATAAATAAATAAATATATTATAACTAGTTGTTTTTAATGTATTTATTACAAGAACAAATACATTTAAAATAACGTAATAATAATCATATGTCATGTTTTCAACTAATAAAAGATTTAATTGCCACCAAAAATAAATACTAAAATTATTCCAATAAAAAAGAGAGAATCTAGACGAGTCTAAGTAAGAAATACAATAATTTTATCGATAATAAATTTATCGATACTAGCCCCACGCCTGGTTATTTGCACGCTCAGCACGTTATCTGAATTGAACCTGGTTATCTGTTAAACTATGAAATTGAACCTCTCGGATACTGCATCACACATTAGCTGCGCAAGCGCATCGGCTACCATACACATACATTATTGATGATTAATTTATGACTAGATTATATTTATGTTGATGGTGTGATTACTTATTATCAGAGGATATATTTAGTTATTTACACCCGCTTATATAAAAGCTTCGTTGATATTGTTCATAATATGACTAAACGCTTTGGGAATATTCTTCGGAATTTAGGTCGCAAAAACTTTTATTTCACAAATATGTATGCTTATTATAAATGCATTTTATGATTTTTGTTATCATTAAATATCTTGGTCTTTACAGATCCACTATTTCATAATAATTAGAGTTATAATAAGAATAAAAGACAAATTTAATTAACGTCAGTAGTAAAAAGCGACTTCAATATTTAAAATACTTTCCCGGATTCGAACGAACTACCTACAGTAATATCTACCACTAAGCTATAAACACCCATTACGTCAACACATCGGCATTGCTATACTTTTTAATACAAGTATGACCCACTATTGGCGCAGGTAGCGGCTGCCCACGCACGCCCACGCGTGGCCCACATGGCCCACTAACGGTTTCGTAACTTATCCGCGCTAATTACGAACTGGAGGGCAAAGGTTCGAACTTGTAAGTGAAAGTGGAAAATTAGATCAGCGGGCTATTAGAGTTGTGTATTGTCTAATGTTTGGGAGATAACGTGGGGTCAATAACCTCAGTGTAATAAAGGGCGCGTTTGATTCCCGCTTCGACTATAAAAATATAGAAGTAAGAAGCATTGAATGATAAATGCGGGTCGCTAGGTTGATGTTAAACAACTGCAATTAAACAGACTAAGAGCTTTTAGTTACAAAGTACTTACTGCATGGCATTGCGGTCTTATACCCAATAATCACACTGACAATAAACTCAATAAATCAATGCATTAAAACATGCAGTATGCACGGAAGCGACACGATATTTCGGAAAAATATTTTCAGCTTCGAAATATTTTCGGCCCAAAGTATCGAAACAATGGGGCGGCAGTGGGCATGAATCACAGATTCCGCGAGCAGTGCTAAATAAAAACTCCGAGTATGCACCGTCCAAATTATTCGAGGTGTTGCACAATGAAGTTAAAGGGCGATTCCGAACGTCGCAGCGCCTCGTAAAGTCATGTTTCATTCCAACGCAGTCGCATATCGCAAGCGACTCTACCAAATTCATTATAATTTTATAAATTACAGTGCGTTTGATACCCACCTTTAAAAAAGAATGGAGATTGGATTACACAAGATATTTCAGGTTTCCAGCCATTTTTATCTAAATTTTGACATTTTTGTAGTCAGGCTGCGACCTTTTTTTTTTTTTTTTTCGCGGAGAAAGTGACTTATTACTACCGCCCAGCCTTCAAGGGGGGCGACTGAGCGGTTATGTTGGGTTCACCGTGCCTTACGACCCGGCGTTGAGCCGCCCGGAGAGATGTAACCATCGGGCGACCGCCGGGCCGAGTCCCTAACCTATGTACAACGCACGGCATACCAACCAAAACTCCGCGGTGGCCATCTTCGGCGCATTAGGGACGGCTGTGGGCTTCCTCTGACGGAAGTGTCTAAGTTGTCGTCCGCAGCCGCCCCTATTCAGGCTACGACCTGCGGTCTGCTACGTTAAAAATATTTGTAGAGTCAATTCACTACGTACGGCAACTGCAGTTTGCCTCGGCAGTCGACGTTAGAATCGTCCCTTAACTCATACAGGATGTTAGAGTTACTTAACCCAGTTTTCTTTCGATTTCTTCCGATAAAACGGTATTTAGTTGTTCTATTCGTTTGAGTCATCGTTGCATGGTTTTTACAAATAAACTTTCTTACAAGTTTTTTTTTTATGAAGGGTGTATTTTTAACTCTGTAAAGAAACGTTCACGCAGACGCATTAGAAATTAGTTTTAGGATGAGGAAAATAAAAAGACAGTTAAGGACATTATTTTAAATAATTTAACATAATATCAAAAAATATAGATGTGATAAAAATATAAAACTAAAAAAGTTAATTTATGAAGCCAGTACCCATACAGAAAGTACACTTAACCCTAAATACAAAGTTGCAAAGACAAATAGCTACCATTACAGAGCATGGAAGTGTCCAGCACAAAGCGAGCATTATGCTCCCTTGACGTGATGCGTGATCAGCCGGGAGACAATGCGAGGTAGCGGTGCTTATAAATCATGTGCGCGTGCGCAGCGCCCGCCCGTACGTCATAATTTACGCTCCCCTCGCGAATTGTGATAAGGATATACTTTGTATGAAAATTAATTCAAAAGCAAGTAATTGCTGGTGGGTTTTGATTTTACTTCATGAAAGAAGCAGTGCCAGACTTTTTGTATATCACATAACGTTATTTTATTGTAAATAAGCTCAGATTGACGCTTTTTCCTACCTCTACAATAATAAAAAAGTATGTTTATATATATATTAACCAAATTATTCTAAAAAATCTCCTTTACTTGATGACGTCAAACATACGAAAAGCGCAGCCGGTACACAACGCGTCACATTAGAGCTATTCGCAAACGCTGCGTTTATTATTCACGAGCGAATAGAAGCCGCATCCGAGGGATATTAATAACTGATTTATTGTGAATGCATAAGTATGGTGTTTTATTTGTCAATCGTGAGGGGAATTGTGACTTGCATTACTTGGAACTTAACGACCTACATTATGCACAGTCAGCCTCATAAGTAGCTGATCACATTTAAAACATCAAATCTCGTATACTCTTTTTCTGTTTTTACCATTTTTGCGTCGCTTCATAATTATAAAATAAATGGGATTTACTTCACACACAGAAAAAAGCTCAATTAATGCGTATAGGCGATTTGAAAATTTAATTTGTTCAGCAACTTATTTGGCTGACTGTACTCGCCACACACGTGCAAAAAGCATTATAGCAAACCGTTAATGTAGACTATAGATTGTTACAAAATCAGGTCTCATCTATCCAAAAACATAAGTCTATAGTTCGCTAAAATCCATCTGACATGCCGCAGTTTGGTCTACACCTACTGCAAATGTTTCAGTTTGACAGTAGTTAGTGTACTGACTGGCTGACTGCCTCGGTGGCGTAGTTGTATTGCATACGCGTTACGAGTACGATTTGCGCGCTGAGTTCCTGGGTTCGAATCTCAGGTCGAGCCAAAAAAAAAATTGTAACTGGGTTTTTCCATCGTGAAAATTATTCAGTCGCAGCTCGGAGTCAGGAAGTTGGCGGTGTGATACCCCCGTGCCTCGGAAAGCACATAAAACCGTTGGTCCTGCGCCTGATCTCTCTCCGGTTATGTCGGATTGCCGTCTCACCGGACTATGAGAGTGAAGGAATAGCGAGTGCTCCTGTGTATTGCGCACACACTTGTGCACTATAATATTTCCTGCGTACCTGGTCGATTCCGTTGAGATTGGCAGAAATTGCCGAAATTGGCTAGGTGGATTTATATTTATTTATTTAGTCGGTGTAATTATTAAGCATTTAGCAAAGGACATGTCCAAAAATGGGTCTAAAATTCTAACCAAGATACTTTATATATATTTGGATAGTACTTCCAAAAACTAGGACTTTGCAATAAATCGTATAATTGTAAAGTCCTCCGATGTTGAGATTTATGTAATTTTATTTTGCTTAAAAACTACACTTAATATAAACGTTTTTAGAAAAGTTGGTTATAAATGGAAGGGTCTAAAAATTTTTCTTTAATGGATCCAAGATCCATATTTTTGGCCCTTTAATATCCATAAAGTTGGAGCTTGGTTGAATTTTGAGGCCCATACAAAAAACGGATATCTCTTTTATAAGACTTTATGTTATCTCAGTATAAAGCTCCTATGGGCTTTATTTAAAGACACTATTGTTTTCACCTTAAATGTTCTGATATTGGTACATTTTATGGTCCTGCGTGAAATTTGACTCATATCGCAAGGTTATATAAAAAATATTATCTCGACGTTTATCATCATACCAGCCCTGTATTATATACTGCCCACTGCTGAGCACGGGCCTCCTCTACTACTGAGAGGGTTTAGGCCTTAGTCCACCACGCTGGCCTAGTGCGGGTTGGCAGACTTCACATACCCTCGAAATTCTTATAGAGAATTCTCAGGAATGTAGGTTTTCTCGCGATGTTTTCCTTCACCGTTATTGCGAACGATAATTGATAAACAATACACACGTAACTTCGAAAACTCAGAGGTGTGTGCCTTGGGGTTATAACCTCCGGACATTGTCTCGGCAGATCGTTCCATTCCCAACTAGGCTATCGTCCACCCCAACTAGGCTATCGTCCACTCGACGTTTATAACTTTTATTATTTGGCATCCCAAAAACCAATTTCCGTTATGTTACATATAACATAACGGTAGACGTATTTTCATGAAATTATTTCGTAGAAACCTGATATTCTATTGTAACAAACTGAAATGAAAAACGATGAACAAGTTTTTGTCCCGTTCAGACACTCAGACAGAGAAAAGGACTTGCAAATCACAGAAGCTATTTAAAGTGGAGTTAACATTTATTCATTGTCGACAGAAATTACGGTGTCTAAGTAAAAAACTCAGGTTCAATGACATTAGTCTTTAGTCATCGGCTTCTAACACTAGTCTCATATTCTCTGGCCTAAATATTTTTACCGAACAGTGGACATTGTGTGGAAATGAACAGAAATAGCAGAATTTTTGAGGTTAAAGATTTTGTCGACAGTCAAGATCACGAGGTCAGAGGTATTTCCATACATTGTTTTTATTTTCCACTAATTTATCAAAATTATAGTTTTCAATAGGTTTTTAAAATACCTCCTGTAGATCTACAAAATGAATTTGGATTATATTTACCTACTTTGTATATACTAACTTCACTACTATTAATAAAATTCGTATATATTTTTTCTGTTACGAGTCAATACTTGTAGCAAACATCGAAATACGTATTAATAGTTCATTATTCTCTCAGAAGAACCCCTGAATAACTATCAACCAAAGCATACTCACTGTTAGTCCTGTCGAACACCATCTCCGCGCACCGTTCGAGCGCCCGCTGACCATGGCTCTCGGAGGAGTAGGACCTCCGGCCAGGCTCACAGCGGTACACCGCGCCGGGTCGTGAGATGTTGTAGCTCTTGGGAGGATAGCGCTCATCCTCCGGCGCTCCTACTAGGATCCTGAGAAGAGGAAAGATAAATTAGTTTAATGTCATTTTGTTAACATGGATCTCCTTTCTTTTCTTTCTCCTCTCCTCATGTTGCAAAAGTATTAAATATGATAAAGGTACGGTGTGTTATAAATTTTCCTTTTCATTTTATGAGTCTTAAAATTGTTAAAAGAATAATGTAGAACATGACATTAGCTTTTCCTCTAAGAAGTTGAACGTAGGTGTGAAATAAAAACACAGAATGTTGTTGTGCTGCGGTGCATCGCTATTTCAATAATCACCTAAAGGTCTCATTCATTTATCGTGAGCTTCATTAAATCATTCCTTCACATCATCATCCATTCGGTCTAATCCGGTCCTTTAATCTATCGATACCAGGGAGTAGACACAAAGCAACAACTGGAAGCAGGTCAGATGGGGACGACGCTGGCGCGATGCCAGCACGCAAATAGCGCGGGTTCAAACCCCGCTCCGCTCGCCAAAACGTATTTCTAAAACTATGACTAATGTGACGTTTTGGATGTGTGTACTGTTTTCATATCGTCAGTTCGTCTTACGCGGATTTAGCGTCATCGTGGTAAGCGGATCTGAGTAATCTGTAAATCGAAGGTTGATGATCCAGATATTGTGATTTCATAGGCCATTGAAAGAGAAAGTGGCCGATTTAAATACGATTCGCTCGCGAGCTTTAAATCCAACGTAGCTTGATCTTTTAAATTGAACAAGAAAGACATTATTTATGAGGTTTTCGGAAAAAAACGTTTTAAATAAATAAGAAATCATTTTTTTAGTTCTCCTACATTTTTTACTAAAATTATCAGTATGATGTTGAACCACTAGAAAATTTTGTAAAATCAATAATAATATTTATATTTTAATTCATTTTATGCACATTTTTTTTTATTTATCTATATTTATATCATTATAAATATAATATAATTTGTATATATTTATGTATTTTATAATTATGTATTATTATGTAAGTTTATTGGTAAGTATAAGTACACCCACACTCCAAATTCTCCGTAGAAGTGATTTCATCCTATGGTTGTCTGGAAGAGATCGCTCTTAGTGATAAGACCGCCTATTGTTACACTAGCTATATCTAGCTAATAAGTATGCTGATTTCTTTGTATGTTAGTGGTGTAAAATAAAGTTTTGTCTATCTATCTATCTATATTTCTTCAAAATAATAAACAATGAAAGATCACAAGTGAATTTGAATGCCCTCGGGTTTCTATTTAAAGGGTTTCTGCAGATAGATAGCATCAGTTTCAAACACGAGGCAAACAGCCCCACTGCCTTGAGCATCCAAATAACATTTGCTGATCTCACAATTCATAAGACCATAACAAAAATAACCTCCAGCCATTGTTTACATTTGCGAATACTTAGTGTCAGATTTCATCTTGCTAATGTCTCACGTTACTCGACAGTTACAAAGTTTCTACTGGTTATGTTATTACATTTAAATCTAGCTTAATAAATTAATAAAATGCTTGAAGTAATGAATGACGAGAGGCAAATGAGAAATTAAAAAATAACGTCCATAAAATAATGTGAATTAGATCATAGAAGATAGCATTGTCATTCTGATTAGAACTCCTTACGTGTTGTTATCATAAATTGTAAGTATAATCAAGTCATACTCCTGCAGATATCAAAAATGTTCCATAAGGAATTACTCTATTTCAAAATTAATTTTGAACCATAAAGAAAAACACGTCTTGTCGGAATCCGTTAAACTTTAACTATATTTAGCAACAAAGTTAGTGACAAAGTCGTGAGCGGATGTTTCCCGTCGCGTCCACGCATGCGCGGGAAGTGGGCCTATTTCGGTCCTTACCTCAGACCCCGCGATTTGTTAGAACTTTGAACCGTGTTATTTTCGTATTAATGATGTGGCGGGGCGTTAATTGTTACCAGTTATAGTCGTTTTTGGGAGTCCTTCCTTTTAAAGAGCTTTGGGTTTATAAATATATTAAAATTATGGAATTAATGAAAAATTGTTTGGTCCTTCGAGCCGAACATACCGCTATTTTGGTACATATCTACGCCGAGTACTCATAACTATCAATCTTAAAATAAATGGCGCTAAACCAACAAATATCTACAAAACCACAGCTCGGATGCTATTTATAAAACTCATTGACCGGAACAGTGACCACTCGTGAAACTGTTGCGAAACTGACCACGCAGGTGAGTCACATGTGGCAGGATGCCAGGCGCACCTGCACTGTTTTGTTTTTTTTTTATATTTAAGGATGTGCGAGTTAAGGCGATATCAGATACCATGTTTTTATGATGATCGGATAGATTTAGGTACCAGACGGGATTAAGCGTATAGTTTAAATGGTATTTAATGTTCTATAGGCTTAACAGAACAACAATCGTGTATAAAATATTCGCCTCTCCAAAATAAATACGATTTTGGAACGTGTTAAAAAAGATTACCGAGAAATAAACAACCAATTCGTGGAAACTACACTTAATAACAGCGTAAACATAAAAAAAACTTGATACGTTCTATAACCAATGACTCAGCTCAACAAAATACTACAAAGACACGAAGCAGGAAATCGAATATTCACCCTAACAAAACTTATCCATTACGGTAATATCGTAATATGGCAACACTGTTTCCCCTTAGATTTGAATACGTGTATGAAATTATACAGCTATTAGGGATTTCCTGAGGCGTAAGGAAGGGCGGGCTGTGACCAATAGCCGTAACGAAGCTATTTTAGAAATGTCTGTACTTTGTTATGATGTCGGTTTGTTTGTTTTTCTATGCTGTTATATACTCTGATAGGAAATATTTGTGTTATATTGTAATATCTAGTTCCGTTATTCCCATAAGAGCGACTCATTACGCAGATTTCGTTTATAAAACATAACATTCTCGTCATATCAATTGTCACATAGCGATTGACTTTAGCCCGTATTATGGAATAGAAATGAGTTGTAAGCAGGTGTATTGAGTATATTTTTTCATAAATAAATCTAGAACCTAGACGGATTTAAATTGATAAGTCTTAGGATAATGCAGTCAACTTGTTACAAGGAACAATGATTCTAAGAACAATTATTTTTCTGTAATGACTTTTATGACGTTACAACTTACATACTTTAATGATTACAGGAACATCTTAAATCTAATAAAAGTTGTCAATTTGTTCCCAACTGATAAATCATTTGATTATTACGAAAGCAATAAAAACATTCTCAAGGCGCATACAATCTGGTCTTATTAACCGAAGTCAAAGTTCATTACTGCTGCGCTCGGTTAACTGGTGGACCCAGTGTTGGTCATATTTGTGCCAATTGTCTCATTCAGGCTAGATCTCATTAGATTCTTATTCGTAATCATTTATAGGTTAAAACATCTATCAGAAGTTTAACAGAATAATGTGTTATATTTGTCATCCCAAGACATTACATGCTAAGCCTGAAAAGGCCTCGTAATTTCAAAGCCAAAGTTAATGGTGCTTACACTCTGATTAGCAAGAATTTAATAAACGGTAAAGCCTTATATCTGCTCCTTAATACGCATACTCACGCCTTCTATGCCCGAAGGGGTAGGCAGAGGCGCAACTAGTGCACCCACTTTTCGCCGCGCGTATTCCATCCCATAATATGATAGGGTAGCTTATCGTCATATCAGGCACAAATTTCAGACTCCGGGCTGATACTGAATAGAAAAATCCAATATCACTGAATAGAAAAATCCAATATGCTCCTTAATGACGAATACAATTTAAATTTAGCTAAGAAATATATAGCATTCAACCTAGCCGTGACAAAATCTATTGTGGCCAATCTAAAGACCAAACTTTGGCCCAACATTTAGTTGTGCAAAGCATGTACTGTCACCATGTAAGCAAGCATTGATTCTCATCAACGTTCATTGTCCTACATTAGCTATAGATGTACGTCATAGATTACATAGGCAACATTCTACACATTTACTATTCTTTTAAAGTATGGTACGTAGCCTTTTGTTTAAAGTAAAATGGAGTGAATTAGACTCGAAGGATGGTCAAGATATAATCCAATGAGAGTGTTTTGTAAAAAAACCCAAGTATCATTACTTTGTCCTTTTTGCTGCTAAGCAAATTGCAAGTCTTGAACCATGTATGAGATTTAACTGCTAATTTCCAAGTATGACTTTATTGGCGCACATAAGTGATTTGTGTTTTAAGGTTCTTGGCATTAATACAATTTACGAGCACACATCCTGATGCGAATGACCTTCGTTTCTTCATTCTTAGTATTTCTGAGTATAATAACATCGCGAATAATGCATTAAAAACATTTTAACAACTCTGTTAAAACGTTTATACTCATTGTACATTAAGCAAGAATATGAGCCAATTTAGAGTGTGAAATTCTACAATGAAATGAAATGATTCATGCAATAAGTGGTTCGTCTGTCGCTCGCGCAATTAGCGCGACCAATTCACTTATGTACCCAATATTGGACACTTGCGAAGTGTGTCCTATGTATTTACCGGAGCCGTCGACTTCGTCCGCGTAAAATTATATTTATTTGACCGCATCTTGTTTTTAGAATTCTCTCATAACCATTGTCTATTGAAGTTTTGCTTAACAATATTATGTAAATTAGATCGGAATCCGTTGATATCGAACAAACAGATGACTGTAATTATAATAATATAATATACTGTTGGCGACGCGCCGGCTCCCATTAACCGCGTGCCGACCCCCTCACACGAACAATAAGTGCCGTGACAATTTAACGAACAAGTGTTATAAGTGATGTGCCGACCCCTCAGTGACGTTAGGAACATTATACGAACAATATAGACAATATACCGTGTGAATAGTAAAAGTGATATGTGCTAGAGTTTAGTGTTTAAGGTAAATTTTTGTCTGTATTTTGCTAATAACTTTTTGTAGTTTTAATGTGTAGTGTTCATTTTTGTTTACTTATATAGAGCTAGTTAAGAGCTACAATTTGATACCATGTATGTATATGTGTGATTTTTACTTAATAAATAAAACGCCGAAATAGCCGATTGCCATAGTAAAAATCGATCGAGAAATTGGGTTAATGGGTCGAGGCTCTCGTTACGGGATAGCCGCGCGGTACCTAAGCTAACGCGCGCCGGCGTACCGACATGGGTCCTACCGAAGAAAATACTCGAAGAAATCTGAAGAAACCTGAAGCCTGAAAACTGGAAGAACGAGACAGAAGAATATTGAAGACAGAAGAGCGAGACGGAAGACTCGCAACAATCGAAGGCCCACGACGTACGGTGGCTTCGATTCGGTACTCAGGGGTGCTTAGGGACGTAGGGTTGGCAATTCGGCACATCGGCACGTCGTTTAATAATTTGTTTCTTACTTGCCATCCCCTACACTCTACCTCACACACTTCGTACCCGCCGCTGTTCGGGTACGTCGTATACACTCACCAATACAGACAACGCGCAGATATACAACCGCCTCTCTCGAGGCGCCTTGTTACAACCGTCTCTCTCGAGGCGTCTTGGTACGTGGGAAGAACAACGGGCTGGGTACCGGCGCCTGAGTTTCTCAACTCGGGATCACGCCCAGCAAGCTTGTGAGTACCAGTCGGTCTCACGAGCACCCCAACAGCTGGTCCTTCGAGCCGGATATATCTTCGCGTATCAAGATGCCTACAACCAGAAGCAACAAGAGCGCTGCGCAGCCAGAAGCCACAGCTCCAGTAACCACGGCGTCCACGACCGACACACCATCGGGTTCGTCGGCAACCACGACCTGGACGCACGGGACCACGACGACTGCAACGACCGCGACCGAGACTCAACGGGCACCGGGGCAGGGGGTAACCCCTCGGGCCATGTCCATAAGGGCTGGGAGTATGGCGCGATCGTACAGCAGGAGGAAGCGGGAACTGGAAGCAAAAGCGGAACTGGCAAGAGTCGAACTTCAGGCGGCGCAAGCAGCAGCGGCACAGGCAAGAGCACAGCTGGAACTTCTGCAGCTGGAAGATGACGAGGACTCGCTCGTCGGTGAGGAACCCATCAACAATGAAGAGGTCGTGTCACAATGGGTGGAGGCTACGGTGAATACGCCCGGGAAGGGGCGACTGGATATGGCGCCGCCAACGACCGAAGCCGCACCCCTGAAGGAAGACAAGAGTGACACGCAACATTTAGCTGACGCAATCATCAAGGCGATTGCGACCGCGAGACCCGGAACGACGACGCCATCTTTCCTGCACGACCTGCCTGCATTCGACGGGAACTGCGGGGAGTGGATCGCCTTCAAGACAGTTTATGAAGATACGGCACCGCTCTTCACCTGCACACAGAATATGGCCCGGCTGAGAAAAGCGATCAAGGGACTAGCCAGGGACGCAGTCAAGAGCGCGCTGTACTCCGATTGCAAGCCGGAAGATGTCTTAGAAGCACTGCGCCGCCGCTTCGGGAGACCAGATGCACTGGTACTGGCAGAACTAGAAAAATTGAAGAACCTGCCACGATTGAATGAAAATGCCCGCGACGTGTGTGTATTCGCCAGCCACGTGAACAACACCGTCGCCGCCATAAGGGGCTTGAAGAAGCCACAATACCTGCAGTCACCGGAAATGTTGAAGCACATCGTGGACAAGATGCCAGCTGTCATCCGCTATCGGTGGTTCGACTTCGCGGCCGACAAGGAGCCGGAAGATCCTGACCTGCTGATGATGATGAAGTTTCTCAACAGGGAAGCGGACCGATGCGGACCATATGCTGTACAAGAAGTGGGGCCCACGAGAAGACAAGTTCCGGTGAGGCAGGCGGCCCACGCCGCAACAGAACCCGAGGAAACACAGAAGATTCGAAAAACCGAGTGCGCCCACTGTGAAGGCGAACATCGGATGGCCGAATGTTCGAAGTTTGCTCAAGCCCCCATCAAGGAACGCTGGGAGTCCGTGAAGCGAAGCAGACTTTGTTTCAAATGTCTTCAGGGCCGGCATCGCAAGGAGACCTGCAAAGCGCCTGCGTGCAAGAAGTGCAAACGCTGGCATCACCCGCTGCTTCATGAAGATCGAGAAGAGCCTGAAAAGAAGGAGGTGACCAGCAACGTGCGCTCCGCTGTCAACTTCGCTGCCGACAGAAGAGCCTACCTTAAGATAGCTCCAGTGGAGGTGTATGGACCCAAGGGGACCCAGAAGATCCTGGCGTTGCTCGACGAGGGGTCAACGGTGACTCTGCTGGACTCTACGGTGGCTGAAGCAGTCGGACTCCGGGGACCGCAAGAAAAGCTCACCTTGGAAACGGTGGGCGGGAAAAGAGTCACGAAGGCGGACTCGATGAAGCTCGACTTTGAGATCAGAGGCGTTCATCAGCAGAAGAGTCGAGCGGTGAAGGGCGCGAGGACGATAGATGACATCCACCTCGCACCTCAGAAGATAGATGAAGAACGCGTGAAGAAGTGCGCCCACCTCCGCAACCTAACGAAGCAATTGTTATATGAAGATGAACCTCCGAAGATGCTGATCGGGCAAGATAATTGGGAGCTGGTCGTCTCGAAGAGTACCAAGAAGGGTCCGAGGGGTCAGCCGGTGGCATCGTTCACTCTTCTCGGATGGGTTCTGCACGGGTTCGACGGAGGGAGCTCGAGACCGGTGCACAATTTAACGTGCGCTCATGTCTCGGCTCGCGAGGAAGAATTGGACGCACTAATTAAGAACCATTTTGCAGTGGAATCGCTCGGGGTGATGCCGCGGCGGCCTACAACCGACGCGGACGGACAGGCGCTGAAGATATTAGAAGAAACAAGTCGCCAGCTGCCGAGCGGTCGATACGAAGTCGGGCTCGTGTGGAAGAGCGCCGAAGAGAAGCTGCCGAACAACTTCAAGTCCGCAGAAACGCGCTTGAAGTCGATAGAGAAGAAGCTTGACCGAGACCCCGACCTGAAAGAAGATTACGGGAAACAAATCAAGAATCTCATCGACAGCGGCTACGCGGAAGAGGCGAGTCCCAGCTCGCAATCCGCAAGAAAATGGTACCTGCCACATTTCACCGTCACGCATCCGACCAAGAAGAAGCGTCGATTGGTGTTCGACGCCGCAGCGAAGTTCGACGGGAAGAGCTTGAACGACGCGCTGCTGTCCGGGCCAGATCTGCTCCAGTCACTCTTCGGAGTGCTACTGAGGTTCCGGCAGTGGCCCATTGCTGTGGCGGCGGACATTAAGGAGATGTTCCTGCAAGTGAAAATGAAGGAAGAGGATCGTGACAGCCTACGTTTCCTGTGGAGAGGTGACAAGCGAACGGGACCGCCACAAGAGTACCGGATGTCGTCTCTGATCTTCGGCGCCGCCTGCTCACCGAGTGCCGCGATCTACGTGAAGAACAAGAATGCGGCGCAGTTCGAAGAGCAATATCCCGAAGCGGCGCGCGCGGTGGTGCGTAATCATTATATGGATGATTATCTACACAGTTTCAGAACCAACAGCGAGGCGATCAAAGTTGCAAGAGAGGTCGACGTCATCCACCGCGCCGCCAAGTTCGAGCTACGCGGATGGGTCTCCAACGACCAGAAGGTGCTGACAGCGCTCGGACAGCAACCCGAGCGCAACGAAGTCGAGCTGGGATCCAAGGAGGAGAAAACCCTGGGCCTGCGCTGGTTCACCGCTGAAGACGAAATGGGGTTCCGGACGAACATGCGAAACGTAAGCGAAGAGGTCTCGAGTCAAGGGAAGACTCCCACGAAGAGGGAGGTCACGAGCGCTGTGATGTCGACATTCGACCCGCTGGGGTTGGCCGCCCCGGTGCTGATCCAGGGGAAGCGGCTCATTCAAGACATATGGAAGAGCGGCGTCGGATGGGACGAAGACATCAAGCCGGAAGAGGAACGAGCCTGGGACGCTTACCTCACTCATTTAGCACTTCTCAGAGAACTCCGACTGCCGAGATGCGTCGCCCGCAGCTGCCACGAGGGGGAGCTGCACGTGTTCTGCGACGCAAGCGAGACGGCGTACGCATGCGCCGCGTATTGGAGGCAGCGGCGCGACGACAGAAGTTACGAAGTCGCACTTCTGGCGGGCAAAGCCAGGGTGACTCCGCTGAAGCCCGTCTCAATCCCGAGGCTAGAACTTCAGGCGGCTCTGCTAGCGACGCGGATGGCGCAGGCGGTACAAGAAGAGTTGGACATGACCATCAGCGGGGTGACATATTGGACGGACTCCAGCACCGTGCTCTCCTGGATCAAGACGGACCCCAGAACATTTAAGCCCTTCGTCGCACACAGGTTGGCGGAAATCGAAGACACGTCAAAACCGCAACAATGGCGCTGGGTACCTACGAAGCAAAACCCGGCGGACGACGCGACAAGAGCTGTGCCGAAGGACTTCGACAACAACCATCGTTGGTTCACAGGTCCCGAGTTCCTGCGAAACGAAGAGGACGCGTGGCCGCGAGCGCGCGACTTCAAGGCGGAACACACGGGCGAAGAGAAGGAGTGCCGCATCATCGCCACAGTCACCGCGACGCGTGAGTTCGTCACACCTGCGCCAGAGAAGTTCTCCAAGTGGACACGGTTGGTGAGGGCGACCGCAAGAGTATTGCAGTTCGTCCAGTTGTGTCGAAGAGGGCGGCCGGTCAACATCAGCCGCAAAACCGAAGCACAAGACGCCACTTGGAGGCGAAATAAGAAAAAATGCAACGACAGCGGGAAGCAAATCATTCCGCGTCAACCCGCGAGAAGCTTCCAGCCCTTGGATCCAGAGCTCGTCGAGGCGGCGGAGCACCTACTGCTGAAAAGGTGTCAAGCAGAAAACTTCGGGCGGGAAATCGGCCTGCTGAAGCAACAGAAGCCCCTTGAGAAGAGCAGCAAACTAAGAAAATTGGCAGTCTTGTTTGAAAACGAATTGGTAAAGGTGCACGGGCGGATCGACGCGGCAACGAACATCGCAGCGCATTACAAGAGGCCGGTGGTCCTGGATAGCCGTCACCATATCACAAGACTCATCATGCAACATTACCATGAACAATTCAATCATGGTAACCACGCGACGGTCATGAACGAGCTGCGGCAGAAGTACTGGGTGGTGGGCCTGCGGTCGGCGGTACGACACATCGTGCGTCGGTGCCAGTGGTGCAAAGTGTACCGCAGCGCGCCACAACAACCTCCGGTGGGTGATCTACCGAACGAGAGGCTGCGTCATGGCGAGCCACCGTTCGCTCACTCGGGGGTCGACTACTTCGGCCCCATGACAGTCACCGTCGGACGAAGACACGAGAAGAGGTGGGGAGTGCTCTTCACATGCCTGACAACAAGGGCGGTCCACGTCGAGCTCGCGCCGTCACTTTCGACCGACTCCATGATCCTGGCGCTGAGGAGGATGGCGGCGAGAAGAGGTATGCCGAAAACCCTGTTCAGCGACAACGGGACGAATTTCGTCGGCGCGAGCAAGGAGTTGCAAGAGGCGGCAGAAGAGCTGAAGAACGAAGAGCTGGCGGGGGCAGCCGACGAGTTAGGCGTGCGGTGGAAATTCATTCCGCCCGGCGCGCCTAACATGGGCGGTGCGTGGGAGCGCCTGGTCCGCTCAGTGAAGACGGCCCTGGCGGCGACGCTCCGAGAGAGGCATCCCCATGAAGAAGTTCTCCACACACTCATCACGGAGGCGGAGCACGTGGTGAACTCGCGCCCACTCATCACCGAGGAAGAGAATCCGGCGGAAGAAGCTCTAACCCCTAACCATTTCCTAATAGGTAGATCCTGCGGTGCTCGGCGCATCGGTGCCTTCACAGACAATGATTTGTCCGGGAGGCGGTCATGGCGGACGGCGCAACGGCTCGCCGACCACTTCTGGAGCCGGTGGGTGAAGGAGTACCTCCCCACGCTCCTGCCACGGAAAATCGACGGTCGGGCGAGCGACCGCGACCTACGGTGCGGTGACGTCGTCCTCATCGTGGACTCCAGTCTGCCACGCTGTGTCTGGCCGAGGGGCCAGGTCATCGGCGCGCATCCCGGACCCGACGGCCGAACCAGAGTCGTCGAGGTGCGCACGGCGAACGGCGTGCTGCGACGGCCGAGCTCCAAGGCGGTGCTGCTGGTCCCGGCAGCGTCACCAGGACAGGACCCGGGTGCTGCGCACGAGGGGGAGGATGTTGGCGACGCGCCGGCTCCCATTAACCGCGTGCCGACCCCCTCACACGAACAATAAGTGCCGTGACAATTTAACGAACAAGTGTTATAAGTGATGTGCCGACCCCTCAGTGACGTTAGGAACATTATACGAACAATATAGACAATATACCGTGTGAATAGTAAAAGTGATATGTGCTAGAGTTTAGTGTTTAAGGTAAATTTTTGTCTGTATTTTGCTAATAACTTTTTGTAGTTTTAATGTGTAGTGTTCATTTTTGTTTACTTATATAGAGCTAGTTAAGAGCTACAATTTGATACCATGTATGTATATGTGTGATTTTTACTTAATAAATAAAACGCCGAAATAGCCGATTGCCATAGTAAAAATCGATCGAGAAATTGGGTTAATGGGTCGAGGCTCTCGTTACGGGATAGCCGCGCGGTACCTAAGCTAACGCGCGCCGGCGTACCGACATGGGTCCTACCGAAGAAAATACTCGAAGAAATCTGAAGAAACCTGAAGCCTGAAAACTGGAAGAACGAGACAGAAGAATATTGAAGACAGAAGAGCGAGACGGAAGACTCGCAACAATCGAAGGCCCACGACGTACGGTGGCTTCGATTCGGTACTCGGGGGTGCTTAGGGACGTAGGGTTGGCAATTCGGCACATCGGCACGTCGTTTAATAATTTGTTTCTTACTTGCCATCCCCTACACTCTACCTCACACACTTCGTACCCGCCGCTGTTCGGGTACGTCGTATACACTCACCAATACAGACAACGCGCAGATATACAACCGCCTCTCTCGAGGCGCCTTGTTACAACCGTCTCTCTCGAGGCGTCTTGGTACGTGGGAAGAACAACGGGCTGGGTACCGGCGCCTGAGTTTCTCAACTCGGGATCACGCCCAGCAAGCTTGTGAGTACCAGTCGGTCTCACGAGCACCCCAACATATACTGTATTATAATGTGGCTGTGTGACTGCCTCGGTGGCGTAGTTATATTACGGTATGACTGCAATGCTGAGGTCTCTGGTTTGATTCCCGGGTCGGGCAAAGTGATTTGGATTTTAAATTCAGTATCAGCCCGGAGTCTTGAATTTGTGCCCGATATGGCGATAGGCTCGCCCCCTATCACATCATGGGATGGAATACGCACGGGAAAAGTGAGTGCACTGGTTGCGCCTCTGCCTACCCCTTTGGGGATAAAGGGCGTAAGTGTGTGTGTGTGGACCATTTTATTGTTTATACTGATACGACTTCGCATTAGCCTCTATATTTTAAGTACGCGTTTAATTAGTAAATTGGAAATATAAATGCGAACTTTCGCTACATCTCTACTTTGTAAATATTATCAGTGTTTACGCTGAAAGCCTTATCAGAATGTAATGTGGGTGAGTTTACAGAAAGATATGAAATTTTCCTACGCAACATCTTGATAACAATTTTAATGACTTTATTAGTTTTTCTTATTTTAATTTACAGACCTAGTTACAAAATTACTAGTTTCATTATAATTTATGAAATGAGACATTGCTTAGTAACGATTACTGCCGAAATGACACCAACATTGGCTTCAAGGCCAGGATCTAAAAAAGTCGTGCCATAGATTCGATTCTAACGGAAGTATCCATTTTCTGATTTTCGACATACCGTAAGTTCATTGTAAAGACCTAAACGTACGAGAATTCCCGATCTACCAAGATTATGTGTAATTATTGAAAAAATATTGTTTTGATCATCAATTCCGCAGACAGACTACTTCATGCGAATGGAAATTTCACCTCTATTACAGTCAATAAGACACGTAGCCTTGCAATCCCTTTGTCTACGACCTACTTACGATAAACCTCATCCTTTGTCAAAGCAAGCCACGTACGCGGACATGACGCAGTATATTTTAAATATGATAGGTTACGAAACTGATTAACAGATGGCGCTAATATCATTTTTTGCATAAAATATGTTCGAACAGCTTCTAGTCGCTGCTGTGTTCAAAACATTTTTAATAAATATAACTAGAGTTTTGGCGGGAACTTGGAAGTGTCATGAGGTGCTCTTGTTTTAAATCATTATTTTGGTGATTCTTAGTGTTATATTGCTTAATTATGGTGGTATATTATCCAATATAGTTCTATTAAAGAGCTCAAATGAAGTGAATTGAAATAATCGTGCTAATCAAGTGTTTTTTTTGTTGCCGCCAAAACTCCTCGATAAAGTCTTGGTAAGGTAGCCACTGCTTTACTTCGACATACTACAGATAATAAAAAAGACAACCCAAACTTGACATTGGCAAAATGTGAATACAAATGCCATTAAAAAAATATATATATATATATATATAAACTATTTTATATTCTGCTACTTCAAAATTGTACCTTTTTTTCACCTGCTATCCTCCACTACGAGACTATAATGGACTAAGACCTAAACGCATCCAGGCCAATCGGACCTCCTCTACTACTGAGAGGGTTTAGGCTTCAGTCAGTTTAAATTATAAACGTTAAACGCGTAAATAGCGACAAAACTACGACTCTTCCTTTCACTATAAAGCTTAAAACTAATTAATAATAACCAATGTCTATAGATTTAAGTAGGAACATATAATTAACATAAACAGTAGTATCCAGCCAACAGCAATTATGTTAAACATAGCCAGGTGTCTCACTTATAACTTAATATCTCATTACGACGTAATTTTATAGTTAAACAGCCAATTAATTACACATACAATTTATATTGCATTACTATTCAAAGGTGTTAATCGATTCTGTTTTGATTATGTTCGTTGTCTATTGTCTTCTAATTTAAGAAGACATTTAACGACTATTTTAGTGTCAGGTATTAGATACATTGTCCCCTATATCATAAAAAAATTTTGTAGTATTGTTTTAATGTAGGTATGTTTCATAGACGATTGAAGTAAACGGACATTTATTAAATTAGTCAGATTATATGAACTCAAACAATAAATAAGATACAGATGCTTGTCATATCACTACTAATGATTACAAATACGCCTTCACAGCGTAGTCAAGTAGGTGGGCAGTAATGCAACTCAATTGTCACCTACTACGATTGAATTTGCATATAAAATAGATGACGTATAAAGTGGTCAAAATAACTCACACTCATTCGATCTCATAAAAACGATCCGGTTATAAACTATGCTAAAGATCAGTTTAATTAAAATAAATAGAATAAACCGATTTAAATCAATTAGAGAAAATAAGATTACCTTTTTTTATGACTACCAATCTCATGAGTCAATAATTTCAAGTTTAGAACTGAATGAATACAAACTTCTACAAGAATTAGGGGATGCTATGACGATGTATGAGGAGATATATTTTTGGAGTTTTGAATCAAATACCTGAAATACTGTACCAAAACTGTCACCTACTTACACACAGCTGAGGTACTATTTCACAGCAAAACAAAAGTTTTGCTGTGAAATAGTACCTCAGTCGAATCAACTCGGTCCTGCTCAAAGCAAAACTAGCTACTGCAAATATTGTGACTCTACCAAAAAAACCATCCTTAATTCTTTACTAATGAATTGTAACTTTGGTTTGTTTTCTGCCAACCCCAGTTTTAAGGGGGGACACATGAGGCATGCTATTAAGGACTATATTGTTAAGGTTTCTTTATATTAAAAATATATTGTAAGACTTCCTTATCGGTTGACCGTTGATTTAAATCCCTGCAAGTAATTAAGCCTGCGTGTATTTTTAGAATATAAATGAATAGAAGAATTAAAATTCCGCCTAGTGGCAAGCACAATTATATGGTAGATTTTTTTTTTTTTTTTATTGCATCATAGACGAGACGAGCATGCCGTTCGCCTGATGGTAAGCGATACGACCACCCATAAACAGTAGTAACACCATGCAGCACCTTGACTTACAAAGTACTGTGTGGCATTCCACTGCGCTCGTCATCCTGAGACATAAGATGTTAAGTCTCATTATGTCCAGTAGTTATACTGGCTACAATGTCCTTCAAACCGAAACACAACAGTGCATGCACACTGTTGCTTGGCGGTAGAAATAGACATTGCGGTGGTACCCACCCAGACGGCCTCTTACATAATGAGAGACCTACCACCAGTAAAATATTATTATTAATATTGGGGAGTTAAGATGTCATCGCAATGTATATTTCGTACTTGGATAACAAAAATATTGGAGTTATCTTTCTTGGGCCAAGCAACTATTTTCACTGTTATATTCCATGTTACAAAAATATATAATCAGTGGTATTATTCTATTCAACTTATAATAGACGGCAAAAAACTTAGCGCGTGGTGAGGTTTTTTCATACATTTAATTACTTTAGATGACGAGCGTAGATCAAATCCACGTCACAGTTTTAAGAATTTCTCGATTCCGTCCTTCCGTTTCGTATTCATGGACATTCATGCTAACCATCAAGCAAGCAGACTACCCATAATACTGCCGCTCGTCATTAGCTATGTTTAGAACACAACCAAGCCACTGCCGACCTTATCACGAAGACTCTTAAGCCTAATTTAGCATAAAACCTAGACAGGAAGTTCAGAGTAATCTCTCAGTTCCGATTCCTTGATCTTGAGATGTCAAGTAAAATAAATAATATTCGCGTGCCGGCTTTCTCACGGCCAGCTTGGCAATGGAGAGGAGTGGTGCAATTTTCTCATTGAAACAATCAACTCAGAAGATACCGCGAGGGTGCGGCATGCGGGCCCTATGGTTATAGTATTTATACTTATACACGCTCTGTTCCTAGTTTAACACAGAAATTAAGGCATATTTTGTTTATGATAACGTCGGAAGTTGATTGAATCTAATAGTAGTTAACTGTCCAGGAATATAATCCATAAAATAGTGTCAACTTAACACCTTAACGAAATAAGAGTATTTTTTTTTATAATAAGGCACGCAACAGTCATCTTCATTACCTACACCTACCTACACACATCTATAGAAATTTTCCGAGAAATTGCTGTGTTGCGAACCAAGACCAAGGGCACCTGTTCGGCACGTTATTTTTAAGGTCTATTTTATGAAACAATTATAGCTTGACCAGGAAAAAAAACCACGCCATGTAGTGGTAAACTATGGAACATATTTAAGTACTGACAATTTAACTTTACGAACGAAAAAGCTAAAGTGACGTTTCGTAAGCAGATTTTTTTATTTTCATGACTAAGCAATGACTAATTAAGGTTATATCGTCAGAAATTGCTCTCATATCAAACTACCCACATATAATAAGAATATGACTTACATTTACACGTGCACTGTTCCTAATGAACCATGAAATGAACCGTATCTATGCAGCTATCATTAACTGAAGTAAATAAAGGCTTAGTAAACGTTGCCCGAAGGTTAACTGGCAATCACTTTACCTAAATTTAAGCCCATTGTGTCCTAGTGTGGGTATATCCGTCTGTTTACTTGAAAATCGACCATGAAATTTGGTTATTTGACTATTTTTTCGTAATTTGTGGGTCTACAATAATACTTCTAACTTCTAATAATACTTAATAAGTGCGCCATGCATTTTTTAAAGATATTCCAATCACCAGTTCGTCTATATAGGCTTCTAAGTAGCAAGCACTATTTTATTCTTGATTGAGGCACATTTTAGCCAACATAATTACTTACATAGTCAAACTTAACATCAAAATTCAGGATCTATAGCTGTTACTTCGTAATTCAAAGTTCTGAGTTAGTTTGTTTATGGGCTTCATAACATGCAAATAAAACAAAAGATTTAGGTAATCTTATATCGCTCAAAATGTTTACTACGAAAACTACAGCTCTAATTTCAATCGGTTTAACAAAACAAGCCCTACAAAATAAGTACCACTAAAAATTCTGACATTACCTATAAACTTCGGAACAGTACTTTAGTTTAAACAATCAAAGGGACAGCTCGGATTGTCTTGAAATCGATACGTAATCAAACTGAGGAACACCTGTTTTCTATATTAGAAGACCGAAGCAACTATAAAATGGAAACCATGCCAGGGATATTAAACAGTTTAAGAATTGTGGTGCATGGAATATAAATCATTAAAAAAGATGTCGCCCGTAAAGTGACAACGGCGAGCCAAAATTGAATTTACAATGTGTAAATCTTAACAATACTTGCTAATTATAAATTTAACGTATGTTTTACTAAATATTATTCCAATAAGTACTTGAGTCTTTGCAAACAAGTGTATACACTCTAAACAATATAATAGGACCTCATAATCATGCGAAGAAATTCCTGTCCATGTAATACAATTAATAACAAAGTATTGTATTATTTGAATAAAGAATATTTTTAGGCGTACACACCAATGGTTCACCATCCCAGACACATTCATAGAACAATATGGTGTGCAGGTATGTTTAATTTACGAGATTGACTTGCGCAACACATTTTGGGTTGATCCCAAATGCAAATGATGGTGAAAGTTACGCGTGGGTCGTTTAGGCTTGATGCAGACACGCCGGTTTGAAGGCGCGGCAATATTATCGAATTTATGGTTTCCTTATCAAAACTAGAAAACGTGGTAGGCTGAGATTTTACTTTCAATAATAGAATTATATAATTTAATGTCTTATTTTCATTTCTTGAAGATACGTACTTGTCTCCTACAAGTACGTTTATAATTATCATAAATTAGCAAATATCATTAATAAAATATAGACTCGCTGGCATATGGAATTAGAACCGGAAGTTTTTGAAGTTTATGGTCAATCTCTTATTTCGAAAACTACAGAAAACGAAACAGTTTGTCACAATTACTTCTCTGAAAAACAAGTACAAAGTGTTTTTAAATCATCATTATAATGATTCACAAATAGATATGTCGCGTTGTAGAAACGTAGCGCGCCCGCGACGTGGGCGGGCGGCCTTATTGAATAGTGACAACACTGCAGTGTCTATCACAGGCTAGCGTCAGCGTCTTGTGAAATTCGTAAACGATGACAAAGTAACTTTATGAGCTATTTAATAGCACTTTTCCAACATTAAGATATTATATACATACAGAAGCTATCTTCATAAAAGAAGCATACATTGCGTTAGTTAAACATACTTTTCAAAGAGTGAACATTTTATGGTTCAACTTTAAAGGTTGCGAATATTTGCAGCTTTAGGTTGCGGCCACGGGCTACAGTTACCGGCAACTAATCCACAGTCGCGGGCTCAGGCAAGCTAAATTAGGCATTATTACTTCAGCAACTATAATTTTTAAATTATAGTGTTGTAGAGCTGAAAGTAGCAACAACTCTTTACTTGTCATTATTCAAAATACATACAAAATATTGGTACGACTCTTAATTTAAAAATTATTAACTGCATGATTGCATGTCTGTCACTTGTTGCCCGAAAATAACCAGACGTATGAATAATTCAACAGGGTGCAGATGGTACATGACCGTTAATGACCGCCAGGTGGCACCTGCGACTTCCCTTTACATTTAAATGTATGTGATAAGTTTGATATTATATTTGAAAGTACTTTAGAGAGTACAAAATTAAAAAATACTACAGGTGCGTTGTCACTTTATGTTGCCAGGGTAAAATAATAATATCTACTAGCTACTTGTTGCCCTGCCTGCCTACAGTAGATACTGGCTCTTTTCCAAACCTGACTCGTGTGGTTTATCAATGGTTTTTCACCGTAAATATAATTGCACGTAAGTTGTCAAAATATTACTGACCATACCAAATACGCTCTACGTCAGTTTTCTGTGCTAAAATTAAAATAACTTTTGACAGATTTTTTTAAAATGCTTATAATAAAATTATTTGCAGCGTGGTTCACATGCGATGTTATATTCTACCGAAAAAATATCTCAAACCCATCGTAAAAATGGTTTTCTCCTTATCATTAAAATCACAAACAGATGCAAGATATACTGGCCCCCTAAAACTGGGCAACGCGTCGGCTAACCCTAATTAATATCTTATCTAAATTAGTATCAACGGTGTAACTATGCGCCGATCTTATAAAATAATTAGGAAGTTTCGCAGCTTAAACTATAAGCGGTAGCGGTTAAAGTAATTTAAAAAGTTATAAAATCCTCTATATTTTAGAATACACCCCTGCTATAACTTTACTAATGAGTAAAATGTCTTTTGTTCACGATTATTTCACTTTAAAAGACAAATACTTATCGAGACCTTTTAAACTTTCAAAAAATTTTTCTTTTTCAAAATTCTTTATTCGGATTATTAACAATATTGATCTTTGTTGACAAGGTTAACGAAAGCATCTACATTAGTGTACACTGTGTCGTAAATGCAAGCGCCCCCCTCCGTACGCAACTGGGCGCTCCAAATAAAGTCTTAGAAGTATAATAAAATAAGTACAAATTAAAAATAAAATAACCAAAATAAAAGTTTGTGTGTGTGTGTGTGTGTATGTGTGTGTGTGTGTGTGTGTGTGTGTATGTATGTGTGTGTGTGTGTGTGTGCGTGTGTGTGTTTATGGTAAGATGTGTGTATGAGCACTTCCAATTAGCACCAAAGCTTAAGAAGATTTTCAGTTTCTGTATAATTAAGACCAAGCAACCATTGAGTAACCGATAACTTACTTGCACGATATGTGCAGGTAAACTGGTGGTAGGTCTCTCATATGTAAGAGTCCGTCTGGGTGGGTACCACCGCAAAGTCTATTTCTACCGCCAAGCAGCAGTGTGCATGCACTGTTGTGTTTCGGTTTGAAGGACATTGTAGCCAGTGTAACTACTGGACATAATGAGTCTTAACATCTTATGTCACAGGATGTCGAGCGCAGTGGAATGCCACACAGTACTTTGTAATTCAAGTTGCTGGATGGTGTTGCTACTGTTGGTTGGTGGTAGGGGTGGTCGTATCGCTTACCATCAGGCGGACGGCAGGCTCGTCTCGTCATTCAATGAATTAAAAAAAAAAAGATGATTTCCGAATTTTAATTACAAAGCACTACGTAGGTTCAGTCTCATAACGCTAAAGAATTGCATAGGCTACACCACACTGCTGCTCTATATTAAAACAGGCAGCGCGGAGAATTAACTATAAAAATAAACGAATTAAATAATAGCCTCCTTTTTTGAAGTTGAGACATTGGACTTTATTGATCAAAACTCTGATTGCAAACTATTTCATGGGAAAACTGGTAAGAGACCGCCAAGATCTCGTTGCATGTACTATAGGCTGCGGTGCTGTATGTTTTACGGTGCACACGTGATGCCGCATCGTTTATCTAGCGAACAGTCGCTGGACCACCCGCCCTTTATGACGCTCTGATATACCTATTGCAGCTCGGGTGACCATCTGCATGAATGGGTATGACTCGATGCCTCCAGCGTAAAGATAAATCTGATTACTGTTTTCTTGCCGTTGTGGCTGCTGAAGTTATGAAACCGTAGAGGTCTTCGGTTCGAATCCCAGGTGCAATTATAATTTATATAGATCCGAAATAACAGAGTCATTTAAAACAAAGTGGACGATAGCCTTGTTGGGAATGGAACGGTCTGCCGAGACAATGTCCGGAGGTTCAAAACCCAAGGCACACACCTCTGACTTTTCGAAGGTATGTGTGTATTGTTATCAATTATCGTTCGCTTTAACGGTGAAGTAAAATATCGTGAGGAAACCTACATACCTGAGAATATTCCATAAGAATTTCGAGGTTATGTGAAGTCTGCCAACCCGCACTAGGCCAGCGTGGTGGACTAAGGCCTAACCCCTTTCAGTAGTAGAGGAGGCCCGTGCTCAGCAGTGGGCAGTATATGATACAGGGCTGATTGCATTGCATTGCATTTAAAACAATTTTTAACCGACTCCAAAAAAAGAGGCGCTTCTATTTTCGACGTGTTTTTTTTTTCAACATTTTTGTTATCTCAAAGCCCAGTAATTTATTAGCCGATTTGGAAAATTGATTTTTATTTAAAAAAATATATCTACAGATCGATCACATAGAATTTCTTTTAAAATCGGTTCAATAGTTCGTTTTTTAAACCAAAATAACTGGAATATATTTACGTACTTAAAATAGATAGTTTTAACTTATGCACATAATGATACTTAGTAACCCAACTAGCGTAGCAGCTTCTGTTCAGTCTTCATTTAAATCAGTCGCCACCTGCTCCGAGCGGCGCGGATGCAACGCGGGCGCGGCGGTGCGGCAAAGGATGCGCACGCGCCGCGATCACCTTTCGTTTATTATGATAACACTTGAGCAGGAACTCGCTCGTCTGCATATTAACTAGACCAGATAGTGGGCATATTTGAATATCATCTTAAGGAAAAATATTTTAAACTTATATGAACATAGGAAAGTCCTGAATTGATAAGTAAGAGCGTTTGTCTTAAAATACAATATTAACCGAAAATTGCACAAACTTTAACGTAAAACTTATAATGTGTCTACCACGCTGGCATAATTAAGGACATAATTCCTTGAAAAATCATATAAATTACTCAGTAGCGTAACTGTCCTCAAGATGTTTTTCTTCTGCTAAACGAAATATAATCAACAATAAACACACGTAACTTCCAAAGTCATAGGTGCGTATTAGGGTGGGGTGGAACGTGTCTCTGCCTCATTCAACTGAAAACTTGTGAGATCATATTCGGAACTAACCGTTGAAGGAAGTAATATATTTTTAACCCGTCTTAAATATAAAAACACGTGCACGCTATAATTCTATGTTTATAGACTGTACTTTATGGTAAATTAAAACATTGTTTAGGCTTCATAGAATAGTCCGTACTGCGTACATATTTTATAAGTTATTACACTAAAAATTTAAAGCAACGATAATGTTATTATAAAATTAACGAAGTAAAAATATATAAAAGACATAAGGGTGTTGCTCCTTCACGAGTAATCTATTTTTAATTATGATTATGTTTTTCTTTTTTAATTTTATTTTAATCTTCAGAGCTTATAGCACGTTCCGATGTTGTGGAAATGTTGGTTTATTTGTGGGATAGTAGGTAAATTTTTTTCTATTGAACCCATGCTAGATCTTACTAAAAGAAACCACATTATCCCTGCATCAGCTAGGTATACCGGGAACTAGATTTTACCCAGGGAAACCACGGGCAAATTAGATTCCTCAATGAGTATATTTTGGCCTCCTATTAATTGCGATTTTTACAATAATTGATATCAAATCAATCCTAAATTGAACTAACTATATCTGTTTATCATTGGCGTGGGCGCAGTCAACACGGCTCACCTCGGCACCGATCCGCGGTTAATATTAGAACGTTACCCACGCGGGACCCTGGCCGCTCATTCGGCTCTAGCCTGTAATCAGCAGTGCCATCATCTTTATTATAAGAAAGTTTGTGAAGAAAACGCTGAACGGATTTATATGGATTTCGTCATACAGATAGTCTATGTCAGGGATTATGATATGTCCTACCAGAAGTAGTATAACTTTGATTCCAGAAACGGTTTTCACGCTGGCAGAACCGCGGTGAAGTTAGTAGCCAGACCAAAGCTTAGTGATAAAATTCCGATTCTAAATCTAAACAAACTTCATCGGTTTCTGATGACTAAGACATGAAATTTGAAGCCTTTCGTCTTTATACTCAGGAGAGTGTGGCTCGCAATTTGTCTATAATATCATCAAGCAACATGTTCAGCACTATTGGTTAAATATTGGGCTTAATATGGTAACTGGAGATTTTACATCTAATTTCTCAAACTATCTCCAAAATATAGTCTCAGTCATAAAGCATATAATTTCGGCGTGACGTCATACTTCTGTTTCCCCCAACCATGCTCCAGCATCACCGTTAATAGTTGGATATTAGCACCTTTCACTGCGTTCGTAACGCGTTAGCGAGTACAGAACCCTTTGTCTAACGTTTGAAATCTACGGTATTTAGTACACTTTCTTTTTTATCGATCGATTATAGCCATCTGGTCTAGTAGCAGCACACTTGCAGGTGAAGTTCTAGCTTCGATTCCCAGGCAATAATTTACTAGATTTTCGGGCAACTACAACATCACATGACGAAACGAAACCATGGCGAAAAGTGAGATTGCATATCTGCCTACCGCTTCGGGTATAAAGCTTTGATGTGTGTTTGTTTTGTTTTTTTACAGCGACTTCAGCATTTAGCAACTTAGTACATACCTCAGTACCTACAGCAACTATTAGTTTCTTAGTACCTCATTCGGTATTTATCGACAAGTTGAAGTCTGAGTAAAGAATAGAGACAAAACACACTAACAAGAATTAGATTTAGGTCGTTTCTAATATTATGTCAACAGTTTCGTCACCTTATCAAACTGTTACTTTCACTGTCTACCCTTTAAGATACCAGTTTACTCGATATTCCTCTATTTAATATGATAATACCTATATAAATAATGTTCTATTTCATGGCCTCGTTGTGCGACGAAAAAATAACAATAATATTTACATGCGTTTAATTCAAATGCGGAAACGTGGTATCTCTTGCAAAACAGATAAGTGTCGTTCACCCGAGCTCTATCCTAATCTTTGCCGGTGCCTGTAGTTGGCCTACATTTTGATCTGAAAGTTTTATTTTAATTACAATATAAAAAAGTCACTGAACAATCACAAACAGATAATACAGCTTTTTGTAGAGCAGGATTTATTTGACACAGATACAATACCCTCTCAATAAATTCGTGCCGGTTTTTCGATTCAAAATATACATGTGAATTATTCAGGGTTGGAATTCTTATACAGCAGTATCCTCGCCCCTCATACATCTAATTCAAAAGATAGATATAATTTAAACTCATCAGAGTAGCAGCATCGTCTCTATCTACCTTCGTAACCATGTAGTTTATATAGGCTACATTTAAATCCAATGAACTAGCCCCATTATTCCTAAGCAACACGGTTGTTAGGGTGTATTACATGGAGAGCTAGAAAGGTGCGACATAAGGCGAGATGTTTACACCACGACGACCATATGGTCGCGCTGCGTGGGCGCTCGACACTGCATTCGCAGAACACCTTGGCACAGGCGCGGGCTGAAGGGAATGGGGGCAGGGTTTAAGGTTACCCGGTGTGGGAACGATTGCTTATCGAACCAATACTAATAAACCTATTAAAAGAAATGTTTGGTGTATTTAAAAACGAGCTTTTGCCCGCGGCTCCGCCCGCGTGAATGAGTTTTCCCGGGATAAAACTTCCGCTTTATATTTTTCCGGGATAAAAAGTAGCCTATGTGTTAATCTAGGACATAATCTACCTGTGTGCCAAATTTCATCGAAATCCGTTCAGTAGTTTTTGCGTGAAAGAGTAACAAACATCCATACATCCAGACATCCATACATATATCCATACATAACTTTCGGGTTTGTAATATTAGTAGGATTATGCATTTTTTGTTACAGATTGTTTTTTGATGAATTAACCTTTTTTTAAGTAATAAATCTATATTTATTTATAGTTGCAAAAACACTCAAGGGAATAATGGGCCATATCCCCTTCTCCTGATGCCGAGTCCATCCCTGCATTACAAAGGTGACGAATGGTAGCCGATCACGTTCTCAGTGACCGCATGAGATTCATTGTTATTACTGATGCAATACACTCTTGTGGTCTGATAAGGCTGGTGACTCCTCCAGAACCATCAATGGAATTATGGTTTTCCCCTGAACATAGAATTCATCTACGATTTGAACTCAACCATTCATAAACAACGACCATTACTCAGGAATCATGAATGCTTGATAAAGTTCGCAGAAACACGCTGAATGCAGGCCGCTTCTGACAGGTCCGTCGGGAAATCTTTAGGGTAATCCTATGTTCAGCAGTGGATATCATGTGGCTGATGATGATGATGATTTATGATAGCGAAAACATCACAGCTCTTTGCGGCCATTTTGTGTCATTTGTCTGGAGCAAGACAGTTTCTGTACGGTGGCTAATAGCCCTACATTAGGCTACATAACACTTTCCTCTTGGTGGCGTTGACCTTAATATAGAGACCATGTAAAGCCCTACGCCCTCCTGAAAGACGTACAGACCGACTTCCTGACATTCAAAGCACGAGTAAGGCCGTAGATGGGATTGAATGGGTGACGTCACGGTGGTGGGCGCGTACAGAGCCATATGGTCGTCTACAGATCTATTTCAAGTGCGTTAATTATAATTAATTTATTTGTGGTTACAATAAATAGATTTAATTTGTGGTTTCATTGTAGTGGTTATAAACAAGGAAAATGTTAGCTCACGCAATTATCCTTGTAGGATTAAGCATAGATCTACATTATGCAGAGCCTATGTAGTCTATGACGTGAAAAGAATCGTCATTTTGTCCGAATCGTAAACTCACATAAAGGACATGTCGAAAAACGGGCTTCAAATGCTAACCAAGATACTTTATAATATATATTTGGATGGTACACCCAAAAACTATAGGCCTTTGCAATAAATCGTATAATTATAATGTCCCCCGATTTTGAGATTTATGTAATTTTATTCTGCTTAAAAACTACACTTAAATTAGACGTTTTTAAAAAGTTGGTTATAAATGATTTCTTTTTTAGATACAAGATCCATATTTCAGCTCCTTTAATTTGCATAAAGTTTGAGCCTGGTTAGATTTTGAGGCCTAGCATGTATGGCTATACAAAAAGCGAACATCTTAAGTTAAGAACGTACCAACTATCTTACACACAGTTCGGGCATGCTAACATCAGGCTATCAAGGCGTGTATTTATTTCACTTTACCCATATATATTATGATGTATCTCAAATTAAAAGTTACTAACAATGTGTCTTGCGTAACTCTCAGTACTTTTAGCCAATAAAAATATTTACCGATCCTACAAACATTTGTCTCCTCGGGAATTGAACCGGCGCGGCGGCCTCTCGTCTCACAGATACTCGTCCGAAAACAAACGTTCCACCGATATTGTTTTAACAATCTGCCTAATGGTAGCCATTATCATCACCTCTGATAAATAACTTTATTGACATTGGTTACACCCGGTGCATCGCGATATAGGTGATCCTAATGGGAATGATCAGAAGTTTTCATATCACGTTATAGTGTGGTCAATGAACTGTGAAATTTTCAATTTGATTTGTAGCCATTGGAGCTGATATGAGTAATTCATTGATCGCTTTTGTTTCCTGTGACACGATTAGTAAACATATGAGTTAAACGCCTTCCATTGATGCAGGATTTACAATTTGTATGATTAAAAAAAATATAGCAAAATTACTTGGGATTGCAATTTACGCAAAATAGACTCGTTTTCACTACACGGGAATCACATTCATTTGCATGATCAGTTTCTGCTCATCCCTTTATAGATACAGGCATGAGCTTATAATATAGGGTAAGGATAAAAAGACATTCTAAGTAACGCGTATCTATCCACTTCAAATATTCTTGTAAAATGACAACGTATCCTTTGTTTTATCAACAGGAAAAAGTTTACATCAGTTTTTGTACGAGTGTGTATGATAAGTAAATTGTATGTTTTGAATCATAAATGTCTTGTTCTTATGTTTTGTTCCCCTTTTTATGATTAACAACGTCAACAAAACATCTATACTTTATTAGCTTTATAACGTAATATCACATAAATAAATTTTCCAATATAAACACCAACGTCTCAGACGGATGCACAAACAACTGACACATTGTCATCATATTGACTAAGTCTAGCTGACCAAACGATTTCTAAGAACATTAAATAAATTAAGAACTAAATGATTCATTGATTGCATCATTTCGCCATTGCACTAATTGACTCGTCAGCGTGATTTAAAATATATGACTGTATATGCTACTTGATGACGAAAATTTAACGGTTTTATTTGTATATGACAAGTTGTCTGAAAAGGTATCTTTTATACCCACAAGAAAGCACTGGTTTGCTTTCTTGCTTTTTTTCTGTCGCTAACAGTGCATATGCCGCTGATCTTATCGTACGTTCTAGATCCGAAAACAACATAAGCAGTGTACCTGTATAGTGTATTACATTCATATCTAATGTTAAATGCTTTACTTCAAAATTGTAATTTTGCGAGGTATTAAGACTGTTTGCGTTTAGTAGTAGGTTGTAACATTTGTTATCAAGCATTGACTTGTACGTCTTAACCTAAAAACCTATAGGAGTATATCCTAGACACTTAAAACCCCCTCGTAAAATACTCATACTTGAAGTAAAATTTTCCCATTCTATTTGTTTACTATAGAAAACCACAGCCGCTGGAGCTGATATGAGTAATTCATTGATCGCTTTTGTTTCCTCGTCGATTAGTAAACAAATGAGTAAAACGCCCTCCATTGATGTGGGATTCGTCATAGAAAAACCCCGTCACGTGACCTGCGGCAGACGTCGCAGTCAGGTAATACAGTACGGTGACTTTTTCAGGGAAAATAGTTGAAAATAGAGATGCAGTAAAGAATAGTAGAGCATACCTGGCCTGCTATAGCATCTGTCTAGCAGGTGACAAGCACTGTGCAGTGTCACGCAGTACCTTTTTATTGTATGATAGTAATGGAGTTTGCTCGTCTCCTCAGACAAATAAACAAAGCTTGATTCTTTAGGTACGACTTTTACATGTCAGACATCACTCAGACTGCATCTTTGTGTATTCTTGCCAAAGTAGCAGTATGCAAGTTCTATTGTGTTCGAATTTGAATATTGTTTATAGCTACTGTTTATACAACCATGGAGCGACATTCTAATCTTGACATTCAATTGTGTAAAGAAACTACTAATGTACAGCGTACAACGGATTACTTAACTACTTAGGAGACAGTGTTCCTTCTAACGCATAGATAATTATGTTGACGTAATATTCTAAATCAAGTATTAAATGGGACAAGAAAATAATTATAATGCTAGATAAGGTTATCGTGCAAACATTGAACTTTTAATTGAATCGGGGTCGCTGGCTGCCAGTCAGTCGCTAATCTATTACCACTTGTACTGCCATATCAATATCTTATGCAAAGTTGCATTCAAATGTCCAACCGATTATATGGTTAATTGATCTTTAAGAATACGAAGCGATTTAGACGCATAATTTGTTTAAGCCTCGTTTCTGTAAATGATAGATCCACGTTATAGACATATTGAGAGTTATAGACAACTAGACTGGGTGGAACCATGTTACACGGAAAACCAACGTGAAGTGACCGTTACGATAAGATGATTAAGATTTCCAGGGCCCAAACACTGCCATCTTTTCTCCTTTTATTTTATTTTAATTATTTTTGAGAAACATACAGCTAGTACAATTCATAGTAAAGGATACACTCAAAGAAGGCCAATTACAAGTTTCCACTACTAAATTACGTATTCGTATTTACGTATATACTAAATGTTCCTTTCCTAATTTACTAAATGTACTAATATTCCTTTCCTTTATGTCCGACACACATGATTCATAATTCTGGGTTATTCCGGCACATTAATATATATGATCGCAACTGGAATCAAGCGACAACGAAACTTTGAAACTGATTTCGTGTAATTTAAATCGTAAAAAGTGATATTATATTTTCAAATTTAAATATATGCTTTAGAAATGCTTAATTATAGAGTCATTAAAGTATAGTGTGAATAATTAGATAAAAGAGGTAATTAACGATATATTTTTATGACTAACATATTTTACCACTTCATTCCTTAATTAAAATGAACATTACATAAGATAAATTGGAAATTTATTGCTTAGATTAACATTAAATATCTATATTTTCTAGATTTAAAATGAAATTGGAAAAAGAAAATGGTCCTGTGTGTTTTCCTGTTAGCTATAAACCGGTATCTTTCCGATTCAATTCCCAAGATAGGAAATGAAAATATATTTCTCAATTTACATCAGGTGTCTGATTTAAGAAGACGAAGTTCACCTTATTACTTTATTTTATTGGAAAGTCATAAAATAAATAACGAAAACCAGTAAAAGAATTTTCACTATTTTCCTGTTAAGTTTAGTTTCAGTCATAGGTTTTTATTGTGACAAATCACTATAGGATACAATTCAATTGAATATTTTCTGCATTTATGGTAGTTTGCTGCAATTGTTTCTATAAAGGAGCTCTCACATCATGCCATTTGTTCGAATGACTTGGAGTAGCCATAAGGAGAATGCCTAAGTAATAGGTCAAAAACCTCAAAGCTAGTGTTGGTACACATATAGGCATCATTATTTACTAAATCACGCGATTCTAACATTTTCCTTATAAGTTTTTTTTTTCCATTTCATATTATAAACGGAAAAGAATAGTTCTTTGTGTGGTATAGAAGATTCTGATGGTTTTTAGATACTAGTTTCATAGATGGACCGATTTTTTTGGGAAATCGAAATGCAAGTTTTGACATTATCAACATTAAAACAGGTTCAAATCATTAAGAGAACACTACGTCATTTTCGATAACTGATATCTCTATGCATATTTTAAGAACCATAAAAATGAGTAAAAGATTTTTGAAATACCTCGAGCTACCTGCAGACTAATACTGGATCGACATGCCTGCGGGCTGAGGTCATCGGAGCCGTAGAGACAAGGCAGAATGTTAGGTTATGAAGAAATTATAAGCTCGGAATTCTTTAGTTTATATTTTAAAATATTATACAGTAGGTTAAGGTCATTGTTGCCTTGTAGAAGTGGCAATGGCGAGTCCTAAGCACGGACAATATCATGCATACTTTACTAATAAATACTTTAACTTACTTTCTCTACCAGTAAGAAAAAAACTACGACCTAAATATCTACAACCAACGTCAATGTAAACGGAAATCAGAAGCCTACAAACTCTATCACATCCGATTTAAACCGTTAGAAACAATTATTATAAAATTAACCCCTTTACGAAGGCAATGGGCGCATTCGCAGTCGTGTTTCTATTTAAATATCAATTAATGTATAATTCGATTCGACTTCCGCTGCGCGTGCGCCGTCCGGCTGCGGTGACGCGCATGCTAAGCCTCGCCGGCGGCGCCACCTGGCATCCGGCCGAGCCTTTGTTCCAATAACTTAGAGGGACAGGTCAGTTGTTCACTTCCACCGAGGAAAATAGGACAAGAATATGAAAATCTGGTACAAGAACTTTAGAAGACGTCTCAATGAAGTCAGGTGTGTCCAACATATTTAGAATGCATAGTAACAACAGGTTTCAAAGATCTTAAATACATAAATCTTCCTATTCCTTGAAGATGCAACACTCGCACAATGCCTATGGAACTATTTTATAAGCGCTGGTAACCTGTTATCAGATGACCCATAAAATCGGAATTCTAAATTCTGTAATTTTTTAAAACAAATTTACGTCGAGACGTACTGTTTGCTCGTTAGGGGGTCTATATGCCCATAACCAGTAGCAAAATCATCCAGAACTTTTACAAGACATTGGATGTCACTAAACTTCGCTCGAAACCCTGACAAAGTCATTAGTCTCATAGACCCAATAATGAAACTGGTTTGAATATTTTTCAATCTTGCTTTGCTACTGGATAGTAAAAACAAACGTAAAGGTACAATAAATATAATCTTCACGTCATTATTTTTGCTGTAACTAAAATGAATGGTGACCGAATGACATTGGCAACGATCATTCCAATGACATAATACTAAGCGGCAATTGTATCTAATCCCGTCCAATAAATCCTAAACAGGTTATCACATTGCCGTACGTCGACTCAATTACTATTATCCTGCTGTATTTCGACAATATCTATATTCTTATTATGTTCTAAAACAAAATCAGTGAGTTTAGATGGTTTAAATTATAACCGATGATAGCTACAATATCTTGAAATTAGCTACCTTTAAAGAAGTAAAGGTGATTGAGAAAGAAAAATAGATTTTGAATGTCCAGAAAATTCTATATCAAAGCTTCTCTCGGCGTTGTGCAGTACGACAAAAACATAAAGTGATACTACCGTGGTAGAGCCTATTAATATAAACTCTAATTATTTTTATGGCATTGAATGACGGGACGAGCTTGCCGTTTGCCTGATGGTAAGCGTTACGACCACCCATAAACAGTAGCAACACCATCCAGCACCTTGAGTTACAAAGTACTGTGTGGCATTCCACTGCGCTCGTATCCTGAGACATAAGATGTTAAGTCTCACTATGTCCTGTAGTTACACTGGCTACAATGTCCTTCAAACCGAAACACAACAGTGCATGCATGCACACTGCTGCTTGGCGGTAGAGATGGACATTGCGGTGGTACCCACCTAGACGGACTCTTATATATGAGAGACCTACCACCAGTAAAACTGACTATTGAAAAACACCTATTTCTTATAAATATTATTAAATCCATAAGACATCAGATTGTAATTCACTGATACAATATTAGGTACTATACAAATCCGTTACAAATAGCGCCTTTCTCTACAGTTTCGATAGCTAAGCCTATAAGCATAGCTAAGCTATAGCAGAATCTAAGTGGCAATGTCAATGGGACATGTAGTGGTTTTATATTTGAAAAACATGTGGCACCTGCGCGTGCGCACCTTGCCTCTCACCTTGAGTCATCTACTTGTGTCACTCGACAACCTCTGCATGACATAACGCTTCCTCGTGTGGGCTGCTAATCTTTATTTTATAACATCATCCGAGACGAGTTTGTCTCTATATTATATTCGTAAGCGAAATTGGCTTTAAAATTACCATATTCGGACTACTCAGGTTGAGATTTAAAAACAATAAATACCTAAGAATGGAATTAATAAAATACATAGAGAATAATATTGTGTTTTTTTTATGTAACTGAAGGATGAGATGATCTCATCCGCATGATAGGTGCTACAAATATTAACATAATAATAGCAAAATTACCTACAATTTCTAAAGAAAGTGTTCATGTCCTGGTACGCAGGTACTGCACTATGTTCGTGACAGGACATTAAATATTACGCATACGCGCATACTCACGCCTTTTATCCCCGGAGGGGTAGGCAGAGGAGCAACTAGTGCACCCTCTTTTCTCCGTGCGTAATCCGTCCTATGATGTGATATATATATATATGCCTATCGCCATAACGCGTACAAATTCCAGCCTCCGAGCTGATACTGAATAGAAAAATCCAATGCCACTATGCCCGACCCGGAGATCGAAGCCGAGATCTCAGCATTGCAGTCGTACCGTAATACAACTACGCCACCGAGGCAGTCTAAAAATGCGTAGAAACTATCATACTATATTTTAAAACCTCAGGATGTTACATCAGAATATGAACAGGTGAAAGTTAACATGAATATGTAATTCAGAGCGGTATTGTGAAACGGTTAATTTGAACCGATAGGTGTTTATCGATTACGACGGGAGAGAGGCAGTGTTGCTAGTGACATTTACAAAATACACTTCATTTTTATTAATTGGCAACCGGAGCAATCAATTACGTTAATTGATTGCCAAAACATGTTGGATAATAGAGTTATTAAAAAAATTAAAATGCTGAAAGTTTATAGAAATAAACCATTCGAAGAAAAATTAAAAATAAGTGGTTACCTTTTGCGTAATTATATAAAAAAAAAATGATTTTCAAAAATCATTAAAATGCACGGTCGCAATTTCCATACGCACTTACAGGTCAAGGAGATCAATTTACTGGAACATTAAAAGGAAAATACATGTTTTCAGCATTGACCCGATTTATAAAAATTACGAAGAATATCACATTCACAAGAATATTGCGGTAGAGTGTAAAGACAAAAACAATTACGTCATTTTACTGAATAAGGTATGATTGTGTTCCAACTGAACAAGGTTAATGTAATATCATTCATATTTGCTGCTTTGTACGAAAATATACCTAAAACGAATATATAAAAAGATATTTTTCTGTAAGACGGAGGCAGCGCCTCGGCCGAGCTGGCCTATTGATGCTTTAGCTAAAACCGTCAAAATAATGAAGTTCCATCATCAAAATTCAATTCTAACAAAAATATTTGTAAGCACCGTGATGATCTAAACATAGAAACACTCTAAAAAAATTAAAACAGAATGTTCTCAAGCGTGTATCAAAACAAGAAATGTTAGATTTGCATTAAATTCGGGCGCAAGGTCATCGCTCACGGGCTCACTCGTATCGTAATTAACCGCATTAATTGTGCAAAATACGTACAATTAACGTTGAGGGATCAATTAAACTGAACGCCCTCACTCTAAACGTATATTTGGGTCCTATTCTCGCTCCTTCGATATGAAGTTATCTCTATTTTATAGTATATAATATGTGTAATTTTGGTCTGTATTCTCGTTCATTCGATATTTCTTGACATTGTTGGTATATGAGGCAATTAGTAAATTGGGTGCTTTGAGATAAGTGCCACCCAAGAATATAGAGTAGAAGCGACGAGGTGTTTACAGTTCATACTTCACTTATCATACTACATGGTTAAAAAAGAACAATAGCTTTATAAAACCTGCATACCTGAGAAGTTATCTGAATTTCGAAGGTATGTGAATTCTGCCAACCCGCACTAGGCCAGCGTGGTGGACTAAGGCCTTAACCCTCTCAGTTGTAAAGGGCCATGCTCAGCAGTGGGCAGTATATAATACAAGGCTGATATGGTATGGTAAGGTAAACACATTTGATTAAAAGAGTTACAATTATAGGACAGACCTAATAAAAAGAAGCTTTAGCTATACGTCCAATTATATACCGTCATTACTATTTGAATTTACATAATATTCCAATGAGAATATTGTATCATAAGATTTTTTTATAATACGCAGCGAATGTTGGTATTTGGCAGCAACCGTGAGTGTCATTCCGTCACGCTATCTCAATATACGTGGGTAAACAATTCCTATGAGGGGAATGTCACTTTAATGACTCGGGTTTAAAGTGCTATTACACTAAGTAGTGATAATGCGAGATTAAGGAAAACTGTTGTTCTGAACTTTTGAGTAATGTATGAATGTTTGCTGCATTCAAATTGTATTTTCTTGATGTTTTAATATTCAATCGGTGAAGATAATATTTTAATAATTGCTCATTTCTCTTATTTGAAACAGTTACAAAATTCAACACAAGGTTATCTAATAATAAGTATTACAAATTTACGTCTTCGTCATCTTTTCACCTTTAGATTTGAAAACGGGGAAAACATGGGTGAATATTAAGTAGCAAGGTACTTGTTACTGGCATCAATATTATGACTATTATTTTATTAACTTTATAAATGCACAACCTGTTTACCTACAGTATTCTTCAACAAAGAGCTCATACAATATTTGCTTAAAACTAAAATAAGAATATATTACTATCAACCAATAAGTCATTTCGTCCACCACGGTGGCATAGTGTGGGTCATACATTCATAATAGCTGTACAGAATTTCATGTAGAAGTTTCCCCACTGTGTTTTCTTTCACTATATGCAATGCAATCAGCCCTGTATTATATACTGCCCACTGCTGAGCACGGGCCTCCTCTACAACTGAGAGGCTTTAGGCCTTAGTCCAACACGCTGGACTAGTGCGAGTTGGGAGACTTCACATACCCTCGAAATTCTTATGAAGAATTCTCAGGTATATAGGTTTTACGATGTTTTCCTTCACTGTTAAAGCGAATTATAATTGTTAAACAATACACACGTAACTTCGTAAAGTCAGCGGTGTGTACCTTGGGTTTTGAACCTCCGGACATTGTCTCGGCAGACCGTTCCATTCCGAACTAGGCTATCGTGCACTTATTTCACTATATACAATAGTGTAATATGCGTATTCAGATATGTATAACCTAATGAATACGCATGTTAAAGTTTCTTCGACTTAGGGTGGTTCGGCTCCACTAGGTCATCAATGGTATGGTAGAAAATATACTTCATAAATTGTTTTACCCATAGCAGCAAGGTCAAATGTCATAGTTTACTTTTGCCGGTGATAAATGGAATGTCGAGGAATCGAAGATAAACCCCTGGGCGGGAAAGATTGATGAACCGAAATTGTGAAGAGAACCATAAATTCATGTCAAGGCGAACTGTGCGTAGTACCAGCCCACTGATATCGCGTCAGATTTTAATTTACCATGCGCTCATTCTTTAGAAGTTGGTTCACCTGAAAATTATTATATTGATATGGATTCCGATATAATATGTGATATTGTTGTTTATCTTGTAGATTCTTAAATCCAAGATCTTATATTATTCAGTCTGTCTTTTTATACATTTTCACTGTGCACTCTCGATAATCTCAAGCATTTTAAATATGATTAGTATCTTAACTTTCTTCGGCTTTATCTTAACAGATCATTATCTCCAGGGGGCATTCCAATTTATGTCATTAAAGTTGCAAAATATCTAAATATACGTTTGAAATGGGCTGGGCGCTGCCCGATCGGGGTCACGGGTACGTGCGCCGGCGCCGGCGCCGCGACGCGCCCCGGCCCCGACACATCATCTTACACATCACTGACGATCACAATAAAGTTTGCTTTCTATCGGACTTTCACAGTAGAGAACGATATTGTAGATTTATTGTGAACTCATAATATGGGGGTAACATATAAATTAATACAATAGATCAATATTTATTCAGACATTTTAATTATCAGCAGCAAGTGTAGTAATAAATAGTAATAGTAATAAATTTTGGTGTTGTCCTCCCACCATCTGCCACCACAATAAACCTCTGCACGACGTGGTATTAATTGTATAATTGGTTTCCTTAGGATATTTCGCTATGCATAGACATCTGGAAACTAACTGGCTAATTATGTTATTGTATGAGTTATTATTTATTAATTGGGTTGTCAGAGCGTAAATTCATTTCCAATTTTTGTTTTTCGCATAGATATCATAGATTTATAGCAACCTGATACATCTTAAACCAAATAATTTGCGTAGCACTATACCAGAAACCAATTATTCGATAAAATACATTCATAGCATGTCTTCTCATGTCTTCAGTAAGCTATATGCCCTCCAGCATGGAGCAAGAATTCCTCGTTATCACCGAGCTGCTCGCCGGTGCAGTGTGATTCGAGCGCGGCTGATAACCCGCGACCCCGGCGTCTTCGCTTATCACGACTTCATTTCTCACTAACCGTATTTTTAGACCTTGTGAAATTGCATTTCGCGGAGTGCTTTGTTATTTTATGGCCATTCTGTAGTCAATAGTATAATAAGTTTCTATAAAATATGAATTAGAGGAAATTGTTTTAGCGCTAACAGTGACAGCACGTTTAGCATTTCATTGTTTTTAGTTTTTAGGTTATGTTGTTTTTCATCAGTTCTGTGCCATCACCATCAACCTTTGAGGTTTATTTTAACTTATAGGTACAATTCCTCCCAACAGAAAGTCAAACCCCTGGATTATATTTCGAACGAAATTAAAACTTATCATTTTAAAACCACTCTCAGCCTTCTATGCTAGCTTTGTCACCATTATTGTATCCTCTGAAATTGATGACATATTATGGTGTTAGTCTCTACTTTATAGTAATCCATCTCTTAAAAATGTACTAACTTTCCGTGCAGTCGTCATCAAGTGAACGACTTGTTCGTCTTATATAGAAACCAAATGACCGGAGACACTTCCAATCTATAATGAACCAATAAAGCGTGGCATCTGTGCCGGTCGCCAGATATCGTATAAAGGGCCACTTGTGACTTCTGAATAAAGAAGTCTATGTAAACTGTTGTAAATCAGCCGGGAAGCGGGTTCGCACCCCGCGCACTAAAATAGCCGGTGACTAAATCGAAATTAAAAAAACACCGCATGCTGAGAGGAGAGTGTTCTGTATAATCTTTTAGCTTCATGTTTGCTGGTTGACACTTATGGTTTTAAGTGTTGAATGTAATCAAAATAATGTTTAGTTATCCGGGGCTTTAGCTAACTACTCGCCGTACTAGATTTGCGATATACTTAGTTATTTTAAACTACACCATAAATTATGTAAGACTTAAATTAAAAAGAAATAAATTACATATATAATTATTAAGGAATAATTATTATAATCACTTTCATATCATCTAAGATGCAAATTAAATAAGGAATTTATGTTAAAATTCCGGAACCCTAAAACGCATTTAAAAAAAGGTAAAAAGGCCGCAGTTGCGCGGGCGCATGTGCGGCGCACGTGACGCCATGCATTTCCGGTTAGTAAATCGAAATTTGCCATTGTCTATACTCCATGGGTTTGGTGCAAAGATAAAAAGTTCAAAGTCAAGTGAGATAAACATGTGTACGATTGGGTAATGTTAACCATTAGAGGATAGCTGCAGCGACATATTTTACAACACCGGAAGCGAGTTGACTCATTTTACGGAGAAAGGTTTGTAATACTGACGTGGACGATGTGAAAAACGTATTTGGTTAGGTCTTGGCTATACAGCTATACAGCCAACACCTAACAAAATGCATTTTTCACATTGCTCATAGAAGCAGGGTTCTGTTTTATTGGGATAGAATGAATTGCACCACCGACCATAAGGCCATATTCTAGAATAATTGCAAAGGGGAAAATGGGGAATGAAAATCAGGAAATTCGGATGGCATTTTTTACGCCTCCGGGACATACATTTTATTCCACTTTGTTCTAACGTCTATATTATTATATTAAAATTATAATTGGTATCTATTTCTGCAGTGCTAAGTTCAGTGCAACTTATGTAAAATAAACGGTGTGAGGAAAAATATTTAAATACCCGCATGTGGCTGGAATAATTTGTGCATACACAATTAATATGCATCACATGTGACTCACTTCTGCGGGACTGTCAAAAGCACATTACACATATATGTAAATTACATAGAATCTTATTATTGGTCCTGCAGCAGATTATTATAATTACATGTAAAGATTAAAACAAGTAAAAAAATACAGTTCAGAATGCATGAATAATAAGGAAGTTAGGTATCAGTTATTTTCTTAAATAAACCTACGAAATTTATAGTCATTTTATTAACAGAGTATCTGGGGTTTTTGCAGCATTACTCATAATTTTTGAAACCTGCATTTATCTATGTGGAGAGACCGAAGAAAGCTGAAATGCTAATTGCAAAACTATGTTGGTAATATTTATTAACTTTAGATATTAAGTCATTGCATGAGTCATGTTTAAGGTCAACTAGAAAAGTCACGTGTTTATGCTGAAGAAGAAACGTAAATGCATCATCTGCTTATTTAGTCACGCTTCTATATTATATACTACATTCTTAAGGTCAAAAATATAATAATTATGTTTAGGTACAGTCTGTTTTTATTCCAACCCTGCATTGACAGGACTTGATTCAAAGTAGAGTGTAAGTACTCCAAATAAAAGGAAGTAATATCGTTGATTGTAATATTTAAGTTCACTGTACACAGCTTAAAATAACAAAAACGAGATTGCGGCAGCAGCATGGTATCAAGACAGCATCAGGGGCAATTGGTAGAATGTAGGAGATTATTATTTCTTTTAGGTTAAGGCGCAGTTACCATGCTCGCTATACCAAACCCGTTAATATTCCGACTACACATATTTTACTGAAACACTGCAAATTCCAAAACAAACTAAATTCAAGGTTTTCTAAACAAAAGCATTGCGGCTAAAGTATGGGTATCGGCGAGCGCGAAAAATCGCACTTGTAGCGAATAAGTCGATGATGTCATAGACATAACAGTAAGATCTTGAGCGTTCAACCTTGCCTGTGTATATTTGTATGTATTTACATTACATTGAGACAACTGCTCTGAGACATGTTGAGTTTAATGGATCGAAAGGAATTATGAAAATTGTAAGTTCTTACAATTTTATATTATTTGAGTTGGCAAATAGCATATTAATAAGTAGAAGTTCATACACATTTTTGGTGGTAACCTAAAGACTCGTCTTTTTCGTAATTTCAGGTAGGTTCCTAAGAATTTCAAACTGATAAAAAAATGTTAAAACTTTAAATAAATATTACGAATAAAAGGTCCCTCAGCAGCATAATTACTAAACATTTTATTTAGCAGATTATAAAACGTTGAGGCATTTTAGTAAATTTATCAAACCTTGTTCCAAACTCTACTTACACTAACCAAAATTCTGTAAACAGGTGATTAATAACATACTTAGCTAATACAACATTAAGGAATATCTAAATGACGAATAGTCGCGTAACTCAAAAGGTTAAAACGGACGTTATGAACCGGTATCTTAATGCCAAAGCTGATGTCAAGGCGGCTGGCAAATGTAGCGTCGATTTATAAAAATGATCTTTATATCAATGATATCAATTGTACAGTTGACCGAAGACGGTGGGGTCTTCGTTCATTCTGCTGGTCAATCAACCGAATTTTATATCACTTTTTGGATTTCAAGTTCGTAATTTTCCTAGGTTTGGAGCTGTGCCTCGTTCACATAACAGTGGGTGCCTCAGCGTATAGCCGTATACCTTTGATAATACCGTTATATATGTGCCATAATTAAATTGATGGAAATGCAATAACTCTGCAATCAAGTATCCAGCAATAAAAACCTTCGCTCTCTTTTTTATTACTTACATATGCTTTTATAAACTTCAATTGTAATGAGGTCAAGAATAAATCCTTTTTATAAACCTCACCAAAACCATCTCAATGGCGTACAGTATTTGCGAAGCGACATGTCTGCCTCAGAGGACAGCTTTTCTTAAGAACTCTATGATTGTCGTGACGTACGTATTAATCATAAATTACACATAATCGACGTTTGTAATCCACGTTCCTATAATTTATTCTGTAATTCTATGAGTTGCTGACCTCGTGCTCCAGTCGGTGATGAGATGGATGGTTAGTGTTTCGATTCCCGTATGCGTAAGATTTAATTTTGTTAAGTATTTTGTGTTTTTTGGTACAAGAAACGAAATAAATGCGTGTACATTGTGTATATTTAAAAATATATAATAACGTGAGTAGTTTTCCTGTAGTTTTAAAATTTTCGACTCTATTGTAATCATTATTATTATCACCTTTAAATGAAAACGAAAAATTATGCCTTCATTCAATGTAATAGGTATTTAATGATCTTTGCCTGGTCAAAAAAAAACTCTGGCGCCAGAACTTTGGCATTGAGCTGTGTATAATGTTTCAACAATACGTACGTTTTACGGAAAAATAAACGGCGACTGAGATCACGACTACGATAATTTATGTCGTGGTTGATGACTGCATCAGTGTCCTTCATCATTTATATTAAAAAACTTACATTTTCTGATCGCCTTCCACATGCGCCTGGACGGTGAATCCAAACATAGAATTCTCATTTCCCTTGTAAACCACCCTTGATGGGATGTCCACATTGAACCCGGCGACATAAGCGCACACGCACAAAAATACACACATAGACAACGCCATTGTCGATTACGCGTCACAACACAAACAGAAAATAATTATCATACACTATTTTTTATTATATAATTCGTCCTCATGATTCGTTCGAAAACTTTACGAGTTCGTAGTCGTAAAATGTCGACCGGCGAAACGTTCTCCCCTCACAGCGATCGGCGCGGTACTGAGCTGTTCGAAATTCAAAGTTGACGCACAAGGCCGCGGTGAGGTAATGCCGTGAAAATAGGAAAATGGTCCGTGAGTATGGATGATGGTTTCGCGCGTTTTTTCTCGTTATTATGAGCTGTTTGTATGTTGGCAAATACGCTAAATTGGTACGTGACAGCATGAATGGGGGCTTTGAGTCGCTTGTCAAATCCAATGTCTGGGACTGTTTAAAACAACATTGTATTACACTTTCCATTTCATAAAATTTCATATAGAAAATTAAGAAATTGAAAGTCCACGAAAGTAAGTAATCAATCAAACATGGGAGGAAATTAACAATACCGTAAAGTCAAGAAGTTGAGTTATGGCAGTCTCTACATTGATAGAGCAAGGGATAACCCGCCCTTAGTAGCGCGAAGGGCGGAAAAGGGATGGTAAAAGAAAATTTTGATCTTAAACTGGTCTTAGAGGGCCTTGTTCAGCAATGAGATGGTGAAGAATAGAAATTAAAGGAAAATCTAATTATGTGAAGAATCCAACTATTTTTGAATGTTAACAAAAAATAAAACATATATATATATATTCAACACAAAAATACCTCGTGTCTGCCTCTTTTATTCCGATAACACCTAGGCTGGAATTATTACGCCTTTATCCCCGAAGGGGTAGGCAGTGGTGCAACTCGAGCACCCACTTTTCGCTATATGTGTTCCGAATACCGTCCAATGATATGATGAGGGATGAGACCGGAGACAAATATTCATTACTAGCTTTTGCCCGTGGCTCCACCCGCGTGAATTAGTTTTCCCGGGATAAAAGTCCCTCTTTATATTTTCCCGGAATAAAAAGTATTAGCCTATGTATTAATCCAGGACATAATCTACCCGTGTGCCAAATTTTATCGAAATCCGTTCAGTAGTTTTTGCGTGAAAGAGTAACAAACCTCCATACTTAGAAACTTTCGCGTTTATAATATTAGTAGGATTAATACAAAATTATTGTCTCGGTCCAGGTATTAAACACGGCTTTTCACATCCAAGTTTAAGTTTCCCTTATAAAAAAAGTCGACGCTCGATGTGCCCTGAAAGCGTTCGCTTTTAAATACTTATATTTATTCAAAAAGACTTGCTACTCTTTAAATACTCGACGTATTTTGTAAGTGATCATTTAACTAGTTATAAATTTCCTGGAAATAAAATTAGCTAATTATCAAATTATAATTTTATATTATTGCTCGAAGATCGTCTGAGAAACTACTAAAAATAATAAAGCAGTTAATTATAAATCATAATAATTTATTTGTACACCACTGATCGACCGCATGACGTAAGTGTAGTGACAGTTGCGTACAAAAAAATAACCCACCACGCGATAGAGTGCTCAAGTTGTTTGCCGCCTATTGTAAGCGCTGCGCGTGCTCATATAGGTACCATAGCAATACCCAGAACGAAGTACAGGCACTGCACAGCACTCATCTTGGGACAGTTATCGAATACCACAATGTCCAATATTAAATAAACAAAATGGCTCTATTGTTCATTACTTCCATTCAAGTCCGCCCAGCCAGTCCTTCAAAGCTATATTATATCTTCGATGCTTTAAAATCAAGGCAAAATAGCGCAATTTGCTTGCCAACGACGGAAATATTGTTTCCCACCACAAAATATGCCTATCGAAACAACATAGACACCTAACAAACAATTCAATCAAACCAATACGTCATGGATTTACGATTTGATTATTTTTTACGAAGCAAGCGGTATCGTAAAATGTGGAACGCCGAACTGGTTTTGGCCGAAACAATGTGCATACCTAATTCATTATTTTTTCAACATGGCGGCATAGCGTGTGAATATAAACAGCGCACTTAACTGAGTTTGTTTTATTTTGTTAAGCAATTCCTGAATACCTAGTTTTGGCGTCCTCCGAGTAGTTTCTTGTACTTATATTGTTAATGATTTTATATTATTATTGCGCGCGGCTCCACCCGCATGGTAAAGTTTTTCCGGGATAAAAAGTAGCCTATAGCACTCAGGAGTAATGTGGCTTCCTATTCGTGAAAGAATTTTCAATATCGGTCCCGTAGTTCCTGAGATTAGCGCGTTCAAACAAACAAACAAACTCTTCAGCTTTATAATATTAATAATAATATATACTAGCATTGAGCGCGGCTCCGCCCACGTGGAAAAGATTTTCCAGGATAAAAAGTAGCCTATAGCACTCAGGACTCAGGAGTAATGTAGCTTCCTCTTAGTGAAAGAATTTTCAAAATCGGTACAGTAGTTCCTGAGATTAGCGCGTTCAAACAAACAAACTCTTCAGCTTTATATCTATACTAATATATAAAGCAGAAGAGTTTGTTTGTTTGTTTGTTTGAACGCGCTAATCTCAGGAACTACTGGACCGATTTTAAAAATTCTTTCACTAATAGGAAGCTACATTACTCCTGAGTGCTATAGGCTACTTTTTATCCCGGAAAAACTTTTCCACGCGGGCGGAGCCGCGCGCATATTAGTATAGATAATGGAGAATGAAGGTATGTTTTGAAAATAATCATATAAACAAAATGAGTATATTTAAGTCTCTCTCTATTAAACTCGACTGCCTCGGTGGCGTAGTTGTATTACGGTACGACTGCAATGCTGAGGTCTCGGGTTCGATCCCCGGGTCGAGCAAAATGATATTGGATTTTTCTAATCAGTATCAGCTCGGAGTCTGGAATTTGTGCCCGACATGGCGATAGGCTCGCCCCCTATCACATCATGGGACGGAATATGAACGGCGAAAAGTGGGTGCACTAGTTGCGCCTCTGCCTACCCCTCCGGGGATATAAGGTGTGAGTATGCGTAGTATATTAAAGTTATCTTAGTATCTCGCTCGCACACTAACACGGGTTTAGCCGTTACGTCATGGATAAATTCCTGCAACCTGCATCTGTTATTTGTCATTCAGAGGCATATTTAACTTTATATGAAAAACATGACTTATTTTTAGTGGAATTCATACTATGGTAGATTTTATAATACTTCTACTTACTTACTTCTTCTACCCTAAGAATTCAAAGAATATTGAACGCGCAAACTTATTGAAATTACTAAAGCATAATTTTTGTCTAGAATGAGTGACTGACTCATTTTCTCTACCAACTGAAAGGTGTTTTTATACATAATAAAATATTTAGATTTAATATGCAGGTATAAAAATGTACTAATTTGAAAACTTCAACAGAAATAAGTGAGTTAGGAAAAATGATTACTTTGCTAATAAATTCCTTGAAAGCCCTTATTAAATAGTGGTGGTAGGTCTCTCATATGTGAGAGTCCGTCTGGGTGGGTACCACCACAATGTCTATTTCTACTGCCAAGCAGCAGTGTGCATGCACTGTTGTGTTTCAGTTTGAAGGACATTGTAGCCAGTGTAACTAAAGGACACAGTTAGACTTAACACCTTATGTCTCATGATGACGAGCGCAGTGGAATGCCACACAGTACTTTGTAACTCAAGGTGCTGGATGGTGTTGCTACTGTTTATGGGTGGTCGTATCGCTTACCATCAGGCGAACGGCATGCTCGTGTCGTCATTCAAAGCAATAAAAAAAAATACTTTAAACTTCAAATAAGATATTCATGCGCAAGTGTCATAAATTATAATTAGAATAATAATGTCAATCTAACTTTTCCATAGAAGGATCAGGCGACGTCACGAGCTAACACAATGGTCTTCGTCATATCGATGAGTTCCATTCCTTGGTATAGGATGCAGTCACTCAAACTTACCATACTCTTAATATTCTTACCACCTCACCTTCAGCTTAAGTCATTCAATGATTAACTGTTTTGCTCATCGTACAATATTAACCTATCATAGGTATAACGTGTTATCATGTATCACTGGTGACCTGTAGTACAAGTTTTCTTTAAAACCTACATCAGGCACCTGTCTCTCACAAGGACGGAATCTAGTTTAAGATATTAGATATAAATCATTAGGGTCATTCGGCCTAAAAGTACGCACTTTTTTTTCTATCGTCTACACAGTCAAAAATATAGTGTCTTGAAAAACGTTATAACATTCTATGTAAAGGAAATTTATTCTACTTTCATTATTTAATGAGTTTTTGTACATAGCTTCATTGTTTTTTTTGCAATACATGTTTAAGTGCATCGGGAGAAATTCGTACTCTTGACCCGTTATGTGGGTAAAACTACGCAGAGTGTTTAATGAGAATATTTTTTTTCTGTATAAGGTCTAAAAATCTTTACAAATAATATTCGACTTAATTGCAGCTTAAAGAAGAAAAAGCCATGCGATCATTGTAATGAAGTTATAACAGGGTGCGAAATTTTAACCTCGTACTCTTACCCAAACAGGGAATATTTTAAACAATCACACGTTACTTAAGACGCATTTATTTTCTAGGAGAGAATTAATGACTAAAGTAAATACTATAATAATCATGTAAACTTAACATAATTAACGGACTTTTGTAAACTGATGCACCGTCTAGCCATACACTTTTTTCCCAGCACAAAATATTGGTAACTAATCAACAAAATCACGTTGATCACCGTTTTTCGCTAAACAAGCGAGACTTGGTAAAATAGCTTGTGGCTCTGACATCATCATTGATGCGCCCCTGATCTAGTCGAAAAAGTGTCTGAGCCCCCTCAATAGGTTCCGAGATATTGACCATGCGAACTTTTACCCACTGCGTGCTGTTGCCCCGAATGACCTATAGCTCGTAAGTTTTATCTTTGTAAAGAAAATTAAATGACATTATTAATATTATACTTATAATATTTTGTTTATTATGTACGGTAAGACTTTTAACGTCAGATTTTTTAGTAAAAATATAAAAAGCTAAATAATTGTTACTAAAAAAAATCGACTGAATGATCACATCTAATGCGTAATAATTCAGAGCCCAGATTGTTGCATTAAAGTAAAAATAAAACTCCGTATACAATACGATAACATTTAATAACATCCGATTAAGAATTACAATACACTAGTGTACAGTCAGCAGCATTAGTATCTGAACAAAATCAAAATTTCAAATCGCCTATATACGCGTTAAGTTAAACTGTTTTTTTTTCTTCGTTTGAAGTAAAGTAAATCTCTTTTTATTTATTTTTGTGAAGAGAAAAAAAACATTAGTAAGAAGTAGATGAACAAATTCAAAATTTCAAATTGCCTACACACTTTTGTGTTCTTACTAATCTTTTTTTCTCTTCACAAAAATAAAATAAAAGAGATTTACTTTACTTCAAACGAAGAAAAGAATGTTTCAGTTTAACTTAACGCGTATATAGGCGATTTGAAATTTTGATTTTGTACAGATACTTATGCTGCTGACTGTACATACAAGCTTATAAAAATAGCCGGAATTGGTATAAAATTTACGCTTACGGTAAGTCTCCTTTACTTATTGCCTGACCTGACAGAATGACGCAAAACTGTCCATTCATATTATACTAAAAATAAATGTTTATGTCTATATCAGATCATCATCGCAAAAACGCTACAGGAGCGTACTTAGAATTAAGAACCGGGAATCACGCCCCCTACCGCAAATACTGTTTGTAGAAATATTATACTACTTTTCATCATATCATTTTAGATTACATTAAATTAAGAATAAAGACGCGAAGTTTCTGGTTAACTTGCTAATTTTAAAACGATCAGGTCAGGCTAAACTACAAATATAAATACTGAATGCAACATATTCACAGCATTACGTGAATAATAACTAACAATATACTTTATATCGTATTAAATAAATAAATTTAATCTTACAAATTATATTTCGTCTTTAAATAGTCTTTTCAAAAATTAAACATAATAATCAACAAAGCCTTTTATATTATTTCTATGTTTATAAAAACTCAAAATATATTTTTAAGTTTAGAAAAAAGTAATGCGAATCGTAGAAAAAAATATCGCTTAGAAAAAGCTTTACTTGAAAATGCATAATAACGATAGATAACCCCGCCGATAAGCTACGAATTAAGCGTACAGTGCCGTCACATAATTTTTGATTACACAAATAAAAAAAAATTGGGGCCCGAAACATTTCACATTCATTGCTAAATCCGGCTCTGCAATCGAATTTCACGGACGAAATATTTTTGTACCACGAAACATTGCACAGTAACTTAGACAGAATGTACTTTTCAAGTAATAAAATATAAGTTTGTTTTATATTCGAGAGTTTTCTAGGAACCAATTTAGGAATTGATTGTAGGCAGATCGTTATAATTACACAAACATAGGTACCAAAATTAAAACCTTAAGTTATGAAATAAATGCGAGATACTTTTGCACATTTAAATAATTCTAGACATAACATTTTGTAATCAAATAAGGAAACTTCTAGAAAATAATTTGTTCTGATTCTATTTACTAAAAAGTTGATACTTGATACAAAAAGCACATAAGCTAATAAAAGCCAGGCAAAGCTGTAAATTTTAAATACCGAAAAAAGGTAGCCACGATCTAAAATTAATGGGTTATCTGTTTTTTTTAATATTGCACAAATATTGATGTATATTTATATGAAAAAGTATATTATAATACCATCAGATTCAAGCAGGCCGGCATAACTATGTCGACTGACGAGGAGTAATCTTGTCTCGTCGGTCACTCTATCAGCGGGCTTAGAATGTGGCAAAAAACTAAACTCGTTTTATTGGGATTGGTTGAGAGACTAGCACGTGACTGACGTATTGGTCTCTCGATCAATCACAAACATCAAAATTAAAAGACATCGTCTTAAGAGTTGCGCTCTTTTGCCATATTCTAAGCCCACTGGACCCTACTCCACTTACTAAAAAAAATCCACGTTCTTGCTATATAAAGAAATTTATAGGAACAGAAACAGAAAACGGTAACGGTACGGCGAAAAGTGGGTGCACTAGTTGCGCCTCTGCATACCCCTTCGGGGATAAAAGGCGTGAGTATGCGTAGAAACAGAAAGTCCAATATTGATACTTAAAATTTAACAAAGCCCATAGAAAATCTAGTGAAAAATCTAAGCTTTATACATTTACCTGCAGTTTGCCGTCTGTAATAACAATTCTATTAAGTTAACGAGCACCATTACATTAGTTCCATTATATACTATGTTACCAACGATTATATGATAACTATTATAGTAGTACGTAGTTACCTAGTGGATTTCTCAGACCTCAACGTCAGTGAAGAAAGGTTCTCAGTTCGGATTCAATAGGATTTTTAAAACACTTTAATCTCACTAAAAGTGCAGTACGATAGCACGCCGAGCCAATTACCTTGAGTACCTTGTTTTGAAGTCGGTTAAAATTGGAAATAGTGGCAAACCGCTGCACTACCCTCCTCCTTTTTTTGAAGTAAAAATTGGCGATTCACTGCATGTCCTCAAGGGTTTGAATCTCATGCCTTTCTTCGATGTACCGTAAAAAAAATGTGGTTCTTAAAACCAAAAATTCTTTACTCGAAACTGCGAACGACCCTACATAGTAATATATTTGATCATAAACTTTCTTACATAATATAAAAGTTACTTCCTGTCACCAAGGGCGTCGCCAAGGGGGTGCAGGGAGGGGCAGCTGCCTCCCCCTAGAGATTCTAAAAACGTTGCCAAATGTAAAGCAACCAACGTCCTAAGCCTTTGACTTGACTTGCTTGATCGATTATTTCTGTACGTCGTTTTTATTCTATTTTTCTAATAATGTATTAACTTATAAGTTTTATTTATTGTACAGTCAAGAGTTCGTGAAGCTTTGCACATTGGACTCTGTACCATTATTATTACAATCGCTGTAGATGTAAGGCTCGTACTACAAGTGAAAAGCTTCATGTGCTCTCGACTTTACCTACAATTCATACTTTTCTCATTCTGAGTATGAAATCGCCCCCCTCCCCTCCGGGCCATCGACAAGCAACGCACTTGCCTGTCACTCTTTTCGCTTTTAAGAATATATGAGATTGTCTTTGAATTTAGATTGGAATTAAGTCTTTTTCCGCCATCTTGAATAATAAAATACCTAATTTATAACAACATTCAACATTATGCCAATGATATGAAAACTCACGCACGCGTTATTTGTTCTTACTTCTGTACATGTATACAGAATGTTGTAAAAAGTCGGTACACGTATAAAATAACCTTATTCATATATTGAAAATTGTAAGAACTTTGAATAGTTAACATTTTCACAGCTACTGAAACTGCAATACTGGTGTTATTATGAATTACACTTTGTGCAACACACTGTATAGTCTTATGAAGGTCTTTAAAAATTAACACATTCTATATACAAGCGTTATCACTTTTGACATGGCGACAAAATATTTTTTGGCGGTATCATCGACTAATGCCGTTATTTTTAACTCTGAATGTAAAAAAATATTTTAGTTCTTAAGAAATTATTATATTTCAAAATTCGATCTACCTCACTTAACTGAAGTAATAACGATTGTATAAGTAATCCCTTCGCTTCTTAACCTTCCTGTTAGATCTTAACTACTTAAACGATTTCTAAAAACAATATTCTATCCACATCTAGCTTCTATTATACTTAAAATAGTTCTACGCATTCTTTGTGTCACGATATATTAAAGGCAGACTTCCGAACATTGCTTCATACGGAGCGACGCTGCAGAAAATTTATAATTATTTTGTATTGATTTCCATAGCAAGTAAATACAAAGACGCGATAATCCTGAACCGTGCAATCACGTATGAAGTATTTATCAGAAGTCCACCTTAAGCATTCTAATAACGTAATCAAATCTTCCATGTTAGGCTCTCTGTAGCCTCCACACAATCAAGATGGCAGTAAGAGAGTACAATGCGATCCAAATAAGAATAGGAACGTCAAAGACCTTTATGTGTCAAATGTCACTTGAAAAGTACAAAATTTGCATAGAAAACTTATTAGCATATCAATAACAGTTTATTTTATTTTGTCTAATTGACTCTTACATTAAAGGAGATGTCCGCTTTTTGTATGGGTGCTGGGCCTCAAAATCTAAACAGGCTCAAACTTTAGGGATATAAAAAGGGCAAAATATAGATCTTGGATCAATTAAAAAAAATTTTTTAGACCCCTCCATTTATCGCTCTCTTGTTTAAAACGTAAAGTGTCTTTTTTGAGCCAAATAAAATAACATAAATGTCACAATCGGAGGTATTTAAAATTATATGATTTTTTGTAAAAGGCTAGTTTTTAGGATTCTATCCAAATATATATAAACTTTCTTGGTTAGAATTCTAGGCCCGTTTTTGGACATCTTTAAATAAAAACGTTATTGCTAAATTAGCCTAATATAATATTTAATTATTGAGATGTTACAATATGGCGCAAAGTCGATCCTATTCTTATTTGAATCGCATTGTACCGTAGGATAGGTCAGAGATCAGCTCCCCGACTCTGTCCGTTTACTAGCTACAGGAACCTCTATGACCAGCGATAGTAGATCTCTCTTCTCTAAACCGTCCCAATAAGTAGTTAGTATACAGTCATATTCCATCTACCTGGTGGGTAAAGATCTTAACTTTTTCCTTTAAAAAATCTAGCCTAGGTAGACCCTTTACGAGACTTTAAATCTTATTTTTGCATACATTCTTCCAACTTCACTAGAGCTAAATCCAACCAGTGCAGTGTTCAGTCCTCAGAATACGTATCAACTGGTTTTATGTTATTTCTTCTTTGTTATTGATTGCTATGATTTTGAAAACTTGAAGACGCTGGGTGTGCTTTTCTTTTGCGGTTTGCTCTCTGCTACCTGTGAACATTAAATAAAAGAATATTACATCCACAATGTAGTTATTACGACGTCCCCAGAAAATGATAGTATAGAAACACCCGCAGAATAAGTAGGAAAATAATAACACTTCTTATCAGTTAAATCATTCTTCAATACATGAGTATCCACTTGTTTAAATAATCAAAAAAAAAATTCCACGAAATTAGTTAAAATTAAACAAAAAAGGAGACAAAAATAAATATCATTCCGTTCAGAAACATTAAATAATAGAATATTGTATATTTTCTCCACTAAATTATTTTTTTCTAGATCAGCTACCCTATAATAGCCGCCAAGCAGTAACGGAGTAAGGCAGTGACTGAGTGGTATCCATGGGACGGAGAGAGTAAAAGAGGAAGACAATATAACAGCTGGGATGAATAAATCAAGCAGACGGTAAGTCGAAACTGGAAGAGGATAGCTCGCGAAAGACAGTGGAAAGAGCTAGAGGACGTATATGTCAGGCATGCCAAAATTCGAGATATACTTTAGAAAACTTTAATTTAAAATTTCTAATTACAGTTTTGTCGTCGTTTCGGAATAAAACGCTTTATTATTATTATTAAAAGCCGGTAAACATCTTGACCAGATTACCGTGTGCTGGGGGATTGTTTTGTACATAAATGCAGGTACACTTACGTATTAAAAATTCCCCACGACAGCGTGGTCAAGATGTTTACCGGCTATAATTATCAACATGTTATTTCCATTCTACTTAATTCCTTATCAATTAGTAATGTGTGCAATAAACTTTTATTGAGATTAAGGTTATTTATTCCAAACAAAACAATTACAAGAACAGTTTCTCGGTCAAACAATAAATTCCTGGTATCATCGCGCTGACGTACTGACGTACGTGACTAGAAAGGTCTCCGTTCCCTGTCGAAGCGTCAATGCGTATGACGTCATCGCTGTACTGAATATCTGCATTGTTCTTAGCGATAGGTTACCGTCACCTAATTTAAATGGAATATGAGTTATTCAGAGTAGCCGCGAGCGTAAACTTATTGAATGGAGGAAAAAGGCTAGGGTTGAATAACAGGAAAAAGCGTATAAAAAGACTCGTGTCTTACAGCTGTTTCAATAAACGATTCCAATCTTAATCTTTGATCCGATCCGGAGAATAAACCAATCAAAATAAGCATGTCAAAAATTTTTGTTCTGATCCATTTTCGTGACGCATCGAAAAAAGTTATTGAGATGGTTCATTGAAAACGGAGCAAATCAGGCTATATATTTAACAAGGTATTGTTTGCGGCTTCGCCTGCGTGAAAAGTCTTTCCCGCTACAAAAGTCTCTAAAACAGAGTAGGACGCCGGCGTCATCTACTCAAAGAATCAGATTTAAAATATTCATTATTAGCTTTTGCACGAAGTTCCGCCCGCGTTAAAAAAATATTCCGGGATAAAAGTCCGGCTTTATATTTTCCCGGGATAAAAAATAATCTATGTGTTAATCCAGGATATGATCTACCCGTGTGCCAAATTTCATCTGAATTCGTTTAGTTTTTTCTGAGGTTTTTTCTAACAAACATCCAAACATTCTCACAAGCTTTCGCATATGTAATATTAGTAAGAAGTAAGATAAGATGATCATGGTGTTAGAGTAGTGTGAGACGGTGTACAAGTAGTGTGGTGTGGTGTGTGGTGTGTGTGTGTGTGGTGTGGTGTGTGTGTGTGTGTGTGTGTGTGTGACTCACGGTCCTCTCCCCGAGCAGCAGGCGCGCCTTGTCCTCCTCGTGCGGCTCGGGCGCCGCGGCCGCGCGCCGGTGCAGCTGCAGCTTCTGCCGGATGGCTTGCGACACGATCACCCTGGGGGACCAAACACCAGGGTTTCATTATAAAGTGACAGAGACTGATGGAGACGCGAACATGGGGTTTTTACTCGGTAAAAATCCGATATACCCCGTCTACCTTGCATAATCACGACGGGAATCCAAGAGGATTTTCCCCATGAAAAAAAAGGGTGGAACACAAAGCGCTTACAAACAAACACAATAAGTTTCTATTTTTAAAGCATATAAAAAGTGCGTGCACTAGTTGCGCCTTCGTGGGTAAAAGACTTGAGTGTATGCATTGATCTTCCACTTTACACCAGACCGTTTTAGTAATCATCTTTGCTTACGAGCAATAATTACTATAGCATAGGTATTAAGCTCAGAACTGTTCATGGATCTTACTTCCTGGTGTCGCTCTTGGTGGCGAGCAGCAGGTCGAGCCACGTCCAGGTGACGTTGTGATACTCGAGGGTCGGCAGCACCAACGGCAGATCGCGTACATCCTCCAGGTTCTTCTCTTTGCTGCCCTTGTACGACACCCTCACTGGCACTTCGGGTATCTTGATGTATATGAACAGCTTATTCTTTTCTGCACGCTCCTATTATTTAAAAATACCATGTTAACATTGAACAGATTAAACAATAAAATGTTTTTAAATAAATTTTCAAATCGATAAAAATAATATCGTTTAGACGACTCTGAGATTCGATCAATATGTCACTTTAATGCTTTCAAGCGACAAGTCACTGCAGGTTGTAGCTCAAAATTCTGTTTGGTGTTATAAATTATAAACCATCAGGCAAGCAACTGGCTCCCTTCATTCGCTCATAAACTAAATACCTTCATCTTCTCAACATCATCTTTGTCCCTCTTGTCTCTCTTCACGTAGAAGTTGGAGTTGGAGTCTTTGCTCTTCTTCTTTATCTTCTTGGAGCCGGTGGAGACGAGGCTGGCTGAGGACGAGGGTCTCAGCGTGCCCTCGGCCTCGTCTTCCACATCGTCCATGGCGTCAGGGTCACGCTCCGGGAAGCAGAACTTTAGCATTGTGTTGAAGAACTTTTTTGTGAGACCTGCGGTGTAAAAATATGTGGGTTTATGTAGGAAGAGAGTGAGAGAGAAAGAGACATATAAAAATGAGAGGTGTCAAGGGACACCCGGATGGAACGAAGTTCCTTTCGATTAATTAGTGAAGGAATTGTAATAAAATTTTATTTATATAACAGAGTGTGTATATATATAAATATATAAATATTTTCCTATTTCCGTTCCAATACATAAGGTTCTAGAGACAAAAACAAATAAATACGTGTGGCACTCGGAGACTGCCGCGGTAAAGCTATTGCATAGCATTTTTATCACAAATTTTGATTGACTAAACACAAATTCGATCTTACGCTTACCACATAAAGTAGATTTTTAAACGCGAGCAAAGCACGTTTAGTCTTGTTATTGATAAATGTCAGTAACCAAAGTAGAATAAATCAACAAAATTTTAAAAAAGAATGTTACGTTCGATTCTTTTGTACTCGTGCCGTGCCAACGCTGGGGAAATAGCTTCTACGCAATGTATTTAAGTTCATATTAGATTAGTAAGAAATGGTTTTAATGACTTTAATAAATAAAAATATACTCGTTTCAAGAATTATAGCTTCTAAGCATTGTATTTAAGGTTCATATTAGTAAGATAATAGCAAAAAGTGTCGTGACAACTTTTAGTGAGAATTTTTTCCGTCTAGCCCCCTTTCACAACGCGCGATAAGGAACTTCGTTCCAATATGAGAGAGTAATTAACGTTCATACATAAATTGGAGAGCGATCATTGGGACCCTTTTATGCAACCTATAAGTTTTACTGCCTCCGTGGCGCAGTTGTAATACGGTGTGACTGTAGCGCTGGGGTCTCGGGTTCGATCTCCGAATCGGGCAGTGATATTATGTTTTTCTACTCGGTATCAGCCCGGGGTCTGGAAATGTGCCCGGCAAATTTCAATAGGCCCGCCACCTTTTACATGGGACCTAACATGACTGGCAAAATATGGGTGTGATACACATCTGCCTACCCCTGAGAAGGAAAAAGGCGTGATGCTATGTATGTTGAAGGGTTAAATAATCTATTGCAATGTTAAAATATCTATACTAATATTATAAAGCTGAAGAGTTTGTTTGTTTGTTTGAACGCTCTAATCTCAGGAACTACTGGACCGATTTTGAAAATTCTTTCACTAATAGGAAGCTACATTACTCCTGAGTGCTATAGGCTACTTTTATCCCGGAAAAACTTTTCCACGCGGGTGGAGCCGCGCGTAAAAGCTATTCTATCAATAAGGCCACCGTTTGCTACATAAATATTATAACTTATTGCATTCTATGAATAAACTTAAGGATACGCCGCTCACTGAAATGTATTCGGTATTGTAGGGTCGGAGGCAGCGACTATATAACCCCTAGACTCCTAATGTTCAATATTTCTCTTCAAATTAATTCTGTCAACTACCTGAGGTATGAGGAAGCGGGGTACTGCATTACGATTGGTTGGAAACATAGCTTAGGGATGGAACAAGTTAAATTAAAACACGATGTTTTTATCGATATTACTTTTATTTAATAAGGTTTTATAGTAATATAATTATTTATTAAACGTCTTTTTACTCAAAGTAAGTAACATATTATAATCTAAAAATAATTCTGTTAAAGCACAAAAGAAATAAAAAATCTGTCAAGGTACCTATTTAATTAAAATAAATACTGATGGCATTCTTCTTTTTATTTTTTATTTATTCTATGATGTATGCCATTATCAAGTATAATAAAGTTAATCTAATATATAAAAATCTCGTGTCACGGTGTTTGTCGCACGCCTCAGACTCGATCGATATTTATGATGTTTTTTATATAAATTTTGTAGGTATGGGAATTGGTCGTTGGTCGCTAGGTGATTAGGGTATCCCTATCCAGTGTTTTTTTTTAAATATTTTAATACCTATTTCCCAAATTTTCACCCTCCTACCCTCACCCTCCCATTTTTTTATCGCGATTTTAGTATTTTTATATGAACAATATCCAAATAATGTAACTGTCGTTCATATTTCAAAAGGTACGAAGTTATTTATGTTGTCGAATGACATATGGCGCTAAGTAAGCCTCATCGATATTAACAAGAATATTTGGGCTGGCTTGTAGGAATAACACAAATAAAGTTATTAAAAACAATCGGTAAAATCAACAAACAATAAAATAAAAAATAATCCTAATAACATTAATTTTATCGATATAACTATCGACAAATCCTTTTGGTGCATCACTTACTTATAATGTTCAACAACAAAACGAAATAGAAAATTTAAAAGTACTTTCGTCGGAAAGAGATGCAAATATAATAAGATGGCGCGGGCCTCAATGCTTGGCCGGTATAAGATGAACTCCGTAAAATTTTAAATAAAATATGATTATGTGTCATTATTGACATACCTGTGAAATGTAATGCCATTTTTTTGAAAATTTGAATTATGGCTATTTTTACCACACCATCGTATTGTGCATGGGGCCATTGCAATATTTATTCATTCGCCAACACGGAAGTATTTACGGCTCACAGTTCTGGGCGCAACTGACTTGAAGATTTTGAACGGTAAGCTACATTGGATCTTTTTGTCAGATGTGTTGCCCGAAGCGGATCGTCTGTTATTAGGAGTCTAGGGGTTATATAGTCGCTGGTCGGAGGAGACTATCATTAAAAAGCCAGTAACATTTAGTGTACATTAAACCTTTTTATAACAAGCAAATATACTTTAATAAACACAAAGTGACCTCAAAATATCAAGCATAAACAAATATTGCATACATATTATTCGATATTTATTCAGTTGTTGTTGTCTATTATTATCTGTTAATGCTATAAACGAGGCCATGTTTACATGCACTGCAACCATTTTTTATAGCAGTTCGATAAACATGTTGGGTACCTAATTATTGATAACTGCTACCCGTGTTACTTATAGACAGAGGAATAATGGACGATTGATTGCCTTTAGAATTAGTAGTGGTAAGGGCAGTAACGTAAATCTATTGCTTGGTATATATCCATTGGTCGGCATAATTGTCTCGACGGGCAAGGATCAATCATTGCTCGTCAGTTGACACTCTATTTGGACCCCATACCGTTTAGTATCAGGTGCAATGGGGTCATCAAAAGCCTATAAAAATGTGTAGGGGACTTGATCTGTGTGCCAACAATTTCAAATCCATTTAGCCGATGCATTTACTTCGAAAGTTTGAATAAAATTCGCATCAATAATATTAGTAAGTTTAGTATTACAATATTTTTAATTAATCCTTCAACGCCCGCGGTGGACACCGGTGTCAGTCAGATAAGGAAATTAGCTTATAACTATATATAAGCGAGCGTTGACGGGTTAAATAAATTGCGGTTCGAATAAGGTTTATTGTTATAGGTATAGCGGTGATAGCCTAGTTGGGCGTGGAACGGACTGCCGAGACGAATGTCCGCAGGTTCAAAACCCAAGGGCACGCACCTCTGACTTTTCTAAAAAGTTATGTGTGTATTCTTTGTGAATTGTAGCTCGCTTTAACGGTGAAGGAAAACATCGTGAGGAAACCTGCATATCTGAGAAGTTCTCTATAGGAATTTCGAAGATATGTGAAGTCTGCCAACCCGCACTAGGCCAGCGTGGTGGACTGAGGCCTAAACCCTCTCAGTAGTAGAGGAGGCCCGTGCTCAAGAGTGGGCAGTATCTAATACAGGGCTGGTATGGTGGTTATAGGTATAAACACACAACACAAAGGGCTTAGTACAACCTAAATACAATTTAACCACTCCGCAAGGAATTATTGATTATTCATTTCATAGATAACTTTTTATTTGTTAACCCCAAATCGGTTTGTTTATTTTTTACAACAGAATATAAACCTAAACTAAAATAATTGTAAATATTTGAGTAGATGTAGTTAATGAGTTTAATCACAGAGCACGATAACATATTTCGTTCCAATCACGTTCAATTATAATTAGACGGAAAACTAGCCCCGAAAATCACTACAATTTATTATTTTCTACTAGATTATTTATGCAATAAGAATACATCTTTCCAGCTGTTCTCATATTTATTTGGCGCATGTCCATAGCTACTTTTCAAGCATGTTGCAGAAAAGATATAATGGTTTAATTTTTATGAAAATGAAATGGCATATGCCCAGCAGTGGGCAGATGTGACAGACTGACATGATCATGATGTGTATATTATATTTACGTCTATATGCCCTTTTCAGCAAACGATCCCAATCTCAATTTTATAACCGATCCCGAGAATAAACCAATCAATATAAGTAATAAGTAAGCATCGCAAAAAAACGTTCTCATGATTGGTAAACTTTCGCAATGGATCGAAAAAAGCGATTAGGATCGTTTAATAAAAACGACACCAACTCACCGATCCGTATGGGCACAATGTTGACCTCGAAGTGTTCCTTGACGGCGATCCCCCCCACGGGCGGGCGGTCGCGGCAGAACACGCGCAGCGCCGCGCGGCGAGCTAGTGGCGCGCGCCCCGACGGCTCCTGCGGCACCAGCACCTGCGTCACACAACATGATTAGGGGGGGAGCCAAGTGCTCCTTGTTGCAGTCATATAGAAACATTAAGGAGTCAGTTGGTTCTGTACTTAGTCTACTGAGTTGACTAAAACTCAATCCTGGTTTTCAATAGCACATCACATAATACACTAAAACCAAGGGATTAGATAAGGAGACAAGTACTCTTCTTGGCACTCACAAGACATCATAAGTTGCTTCCACACTGCAAGCTGAATTGATCTCACTATGAACATATATCCTAGTTTCCAGTGTCACATCACTTTATACACAAATGAAGACCAAGACCAGCAAGCCGCTCGCTTGATGATACGACGACTGCCCCCAATCAGTAATACCAATACTATACTTACAATACTTTGAATTACTAAGTACTGTGTTCGTTCCTTCAGTACCCTAAGATAATTGAAGTCTTATAATGCCCAGTAATTACACTGACTACAATGTCCTTCAAAATTTAGAATATCAACACATATTTATTTTACACCAAAATCACGCCGAGTTTCCACTGTACAAACAGCATGCAGATATTATGACTTCACCCTTATTATATAGGTTCAAAACTACTCGTATTGCACTTCCAGGTCGCATGAATATTTACGTTTGCACTATTTAAGTTGTATGCAAGTTGCAACTTGCATAGCTGTATTATGGCAACAATGTCCATCCATACAAAATTCAGCAGGTTGGTAGAACACAAACGCCCTCTTGGTTGGATCCCTGCGCCCAGCAGTGGAACGAACACAATCTGATAATGACATAAAAGTCAGCTACATAATAATATGTTCCACTACGCGGCAACCTTAGGGCATGGTGACGTCATCGAACTAAAAATTTTTTTGACGGTTTTATTTTGCGCATTTTGCCCCCCTACCCCAGAGGGGTAAAGCGCTGCCTGGAATGGACCCAGCGCCCCAACCACGCTACATCACTGAGCATAAGAATATCGTTTTTGTATCAGCCTATCAAAATATAATATGTACAAAGTTATAAGTCAGAACGTAGGTATACAATTTAACCGGTCATTATTCGCTTGGACAGATTCGGCCATGACGTCACCTGTCAATTAAGCGGACATCGTTTTTACGCAGCGACGCATAAGGTTCTAGTTAAAAAAATGACAACTGTCGAACTACCGAATAGTGATTTGTTAAATATGGCAAACAACACTACACGTACCTCTGGGAAGGGCTCATTGGGCAGCAGATTTTTGACGCTCACGTACCCTACTTCCAGCTGATGTTCCACCGAGTCATCAGACCTTGATGTTTTTGTGTAACTGCGCAAAGCGAAAACTGTTTTATTAAAAATAAGGAATATTATTGTATAATTTGAGTTTGTGTAGAGTATAATAGTGCAACTGCAAGGTGGACGGACGATTTGATAAAGGTCGCAGGGACACGCTGGATGGAAATCTTTAGGAGAGGCCTTCAGCAGTGGACGTCATGTGGCTGATGATGATGATAGAGTATAATAAATATTATAATTAATTTCCGTTGAATTATGATAACATAATCAAGTCGTTATTTTATTAGTGACACCTTTAATAGTGTTATTCTATAGTTGTAGTTTAATCGATTGGAGTGGTATTACTAGTTCATAAAAAAACGTTGTAAAAGAACAGTTTGACTTTTGTATTTTGTATGGTAAGTAAGATGGTGTACAATATTCCCCTGTTTTCCCTAACGTTTCATTTCTACGTGATGTGTTAGTATTAGTAATATCAAATGACATATCAATTTTCTTAACTTTTTGGATATAAGAAAATATGGATTCGATTTACAAAAACTATTGATTCGATTTATAAACATATATATATACATAAACACTCATGCCAGTTTATCCTCGAAGGGGTTGGCAGAGGCATAACTAGTGCCCCCACCTTTCGTCGTGTGTATCGGAATACACACGACGAAAGGTCACGGTAAAGGTCAGGTATATGTCACATCATAGGACGGAGTGACATATACGAGCCGATCACCATATAGGTACAATTCCAGCTCCGGGCTGACACTGAGTAGATAAACCCAAAATAAGTTTGCACGATCCGGAGATCGAGCCCGAGACCCCAGCACGAAGCGTATAAGATGTAAGTATGTATAGAGTATAGAGTATAGAATAAGGTGTGTAACCGACAGGAAGTTGGTGAGCAGCAGGTCCGCGATGCCGAGCTGCCCGTCGGCGTCGGTGAGGCGCCAGCGCGCGCTCTTGAAGCAGATCTCGTTGTACCGGTGCGGCGGCGCGGCCCGCAGCGCAGGCCCCGCCCGCCCCGCGCGCCCCGCCTGCCGCCCCGCCTCGCGCCACGCGCGCACCATCGCGTCCAGCTCCTCGCCCAGCGACCACACGCACTCCTTGCACTCGTTCACCTCACATATCGATAACTATTCATTTACTTTGAACACATATCGATACACTTTAATATAGATTTAATTACTATATATTTCAATAATACTTATACAACACAAAACATACTCTCGAAACATTGCCGATTTGTTGTGACCCCCCCCCCCCCCCTGTTACAAAATCAATTTATAGAAAATTATATATTGATCATTCAAGATGCGAGTATAACAGATAAACTATTAAAAAAAACCATTTGATTGATCTGCGTTTGTTTTTATCATGTCATAGAAAAAAGTAAAAACACTAATACAAACTATAATTGTACGGTTTATACTAAACCGCACATTGTACTTCCCCGTGTACCTATAGTTTGCACGGGCGAGTCAGCATTTTACGTTACTATGTCATTTTCATTATATCAATATATTCACATCAGTTCACCTAACGCCATCGTGCAAATAACATTACTTACATTTCATTACCTTTAACAATTAATCTTTGTGAACTCAAATAAATCAAGTCATCATTAAGTGACCGTCTTTAACTTCAACTCAACCTCAACAACCTTAAAGGATTGTGTGGTACGCACCATACATCTTTTTGGTCCTTCGAGAACCGTACACGTGGAGCTAATTGCGCACTTCCGGTCTACATACCTACTACTACAGCGCGATTGATTCTACTTGTACTACAGCCAGCAACAATTGATTACCTTCTACACAATTTTACATCAATTAAGGTAGTGTGAATTGTATCTCCAATTGCGGTAGCGAATCGGTTCGGCTGGCCTTCCACAAGCGGACCTCCCCAGTCGAATTGAGAAGGCGCTTATTCCGTGAAAGGGATATAAGTCTCACTACCGGAGCTATCTTGCATCGAGCTAAGAAACTTTCAACATGAGCAGTATACAGCATCTCTTAACAAATCAAGAACAATTGGCGGAAGCTATAGAGCAGCTTCTGCGTAACTACAAGAAGGACTCAGCAGAACGGAAAACTCCATCTTATATCAAGAAACGTGTGGAGACTCTAGATGCCTATTGGGCAGAATTTCAAGCCAATCACGCAGCATTGTGTGAATTTGAAGAACGTAATTTTTCATATTTCTCCGAAAATCATTACGGAAAAACGGAACTATTGTATAACGAAGTTCGAACAATCATTATTTGCGGGGATAACCCACACAAAAGACAAAAATCTCCAGCAAACCCATCTATACGTATACCAAAAGGCCAACAATCAGGTGAATCTTCAGTTTATCAAGAACCAGTTAAAACTATTTCACAAGGTAACGCTAGCAAGAGCGAAGAAATGCTACGCAAACAAAAAAGCAACTTCAAGGCATTTTCTAAGACTCTAGCAAGTATTAACATAGAAAATATCAACGAAAAATGGGAATTTGAAGACACCTTGAAAAACCTTGAATCAAGATGGAAGGCAATCGACACACTCTATTGGGAAATCGATGCGGAGAATGTAACGGGAGAAGAAGAGAATTATGAAGAAATCGTTGAAAACTATGAACGGCAGTACAACGCAATGAAGAAAACTATAAATACTAAAATGTGGTCGGTGGCTCACAAGGAAACATCAACACCACAGATGGAACTACCAACCTTCAGCGGAAATTTTCAATATTGGACATCATTCAAAGACTTGTTTATTGAAACAATCCATACTAACCCATCCTTGTCCAGCGCTCAGAAAATGCAGCATCTGAAATCAAAAATTAAGGGCGAAGCTGAAAGACTAGTTCAGCACTTACTGATCAGTTCTGACAACTATCAAATATGTTGGGACATTCTTAACAACCGGTATAACAACAAAAAATCGATATTCAATTCTCATCTGAATACGATTCTAAATCTACCAACATTACAGTACCAAACTTCCAGAGCAATAAAAAACGTACACGATACAGCTAATGAGAGCTTAAACGCTATAAAAACCCTTGGCGTAGACATTTCGACATGGGATCCAATTTTAGTACATCTCATCGCACATAAATTGGATACTGATACCTACAACAGCTACGTTGATTCTTTAAAGGAACCCCGAGAATTACCCAAGTTGTCAGAATTCTTACGTTTCTTAGAGAGCAAGTTTACATCCTTGGAAAGTGGACGTCGCAAACTAGAGCGACCATCTCATGACAACCAAAAACATCGTGTTCCGTCATCCAATCAACCATACGCATATAAGGCATTCAATACAAACCAGAATGTGTATACGAAAAATAAATCATTCAAAAATATTAACACTACATTAAACAAGCCAAGAAATGTGCTAAGTAACATAAAATGCCCAGTATGCAAAAATGATCATGGATTATTCCATTGCCACGAATTTATCAAATTACATATTGACGAACGGCATAAACTAGTTCAAAAACACAATTTATGCAAAAATTGTTTATTCAACCACAAGGGCAAGGAATGCAAGTCTGAAAAACGATGCCGCCAATGTAACGCACACCATCATACATTGCTACATAATTCGTTCGAGAACATTACGCCTAGCAACAAAGAAAAAACTAACAATGATAGCACTCCATCATCAAGTAGCCACGTGTCTGTGGAAGATATATCGGAAACACTTTTGGCCACCGCTCTGGTCAAGGTCAAGGCCAATGATGGTTCAGAGCTCGTTTTACGTGCTCTTGTTGATCAGGGATCTCAAATATCCCTCATAACTGAAAACGCTGCTCAGACACTAGGGCTACCTCGGCAGAGATGTAAAGGAGTAATTCTCGGTGTCGGAGCGCAACAGAATAACTGCAAGGGCGCTTTAACTTTAACATGCTCTGCTGTGCATAGCAGCTATTCCTTTGTAACAGAAGTATACATAATGGCTAATTTGAATAACAATCTACCTAACAGATCATTTCCGAAACCATCAACCTGGGAATATCTGAAAGGCATTCGATTGGCTGATCCTAACTTTAACATCAGCAGACAAATCGATATACTTCTTGGAGCCGATGTTTACTCCAACATCATACTCAGTGGTATCATCAAAGGAGATGGAACACAGCCCATAGCTCAACAAACTCATCTGGGATGGATACTGTGCGGCAACATGAAGCCATACCAATGCAATGTCATTCTTAATAATTTAGAGGACATTCATAGATTTTGGGCTATAGAAGACATAGATGAAACATCACAAATGTCGTCGCAAGACCTACTATGCCTTAATCAATACAAAACTGAAACAAAACGTCAAGAAAGCGGGCGTTATGTCGTACGACTACCGCTACATTCCGATATCAAAGAGAAGCTGGGAGAATCAAGACCTAAAGCTACTGCACAATTTTTACAACTAGAGAATAAATTTAACAAATCCCAAAACATAGCTCAAGATTATAAACAATTTATGGCGGAATATCTGGAATTAAATCACATGAAATTATGTCAAAGTAACAAGAAACCAAGCTACTATTTACCACATCATTGTGTACAACGCGCGGACTCTACTACTACAAGGCTACGCGTCGTATTTAATGCGTCATCAAAAACGACTTCGGGACTAAGTTTAAACGATTTGATGTACAGTGGGCCGAACTTACAAACAGATTTAATACAAATAATTTTAAAATGGCGACAATACAAGATAGCCTTTACAGCTGACATAGAAAAAATGTTTCGGCAAATTTTATGTCACCAAGACGACCAACAATATCAAAAAATCTTATGGAGAGACTCTACCAACCAATTAATCCAAGAGTACACTTTAACAACTGTGACCTACGGAACAAAGGCGGCACCTTTCCTGGCTATGATGACGCTGAAACAACTAGCTAATGACGAGCGACACAAATATCCTGAAGCTGCTGTTATTTTGGAGTCTTCATTCTATATGGATGATTTGCTCTGCAGCTGTGATGACCTTGAAAAATCGAAGCGATTGAAAACTGACCTCATTAACTTGCTGAAGTCAGGTGGATTTAACTTGAGAAAGTGGTCATCTAACTTTCCCGATCTACAAGAATTTTACCACACTTCAAACAACTCATCATCTGAAACCTATGACTTTCGTCACCAAGACTCGCAAAAAACATTGGGCTTACAGTGGAATCCTAGCGAAGACAACTTTACCTTTCAATTGGTTATCGATTACAAATCAACAAAACCTGTTACAAAACGAGTTCTTCTTTCTGAAATTTCGAAGATATTTGACCCATTGGGATGGCTGAGCCCTGTAACAACTAAACTGAAACTAATATTTCAAAAGGTATGGCAAGAACAATTAAGATGGGATGACGAAGTGCCTAAAATCATAAATAATGAATGGTTAAAAATTAAGTCAGAACTAACTGAAGTTAATCAACTTCAAATACCAAGATGGTTACAAATTACGCAACAAGATGATATCGAGTTACACGGCTTTTGTGACTCATCTGAAAACGCCTATGCATGTGTCATCTACTGCAGGGTTAGGAAAAATCCTAAGAAAACTGTCATCGTTGCAGCAAAGTCAAGACTCGTACCAGCAAAGAAAACAATTACACTGCCCAGGCTCGAACTATGTGCAGCGTTACTATTATCTACATTAATGAAAAAGGTCATCGAATGTCTTGATTCAAACCATAAAATTACCCCAGTGGGATGGTCTGACTCTACTGCCGTCCTAGGTTGGATACAAGGCGATTGTAATCGCTGGAAGCCGTTTGTATCCAACAGGGTCAAGAAAATTATAGATACAATGCCACCAAAATGCTGGCATTATGTAAAATCGTCAGAAAATCCCGCGGACTGTGGCAGTCGCGGAATATTACCAAAGCAGCTTAAAGAACACATCTTATGGTGGCACGGTCCGGAATGGCTCGCTACTTATGAACCTGAAAAGAAAAAATATCTATTATATGAAACGAATGAAGAATTAAGAAAACTGCAAACCAACGTCACCATACAACGTCACACATATGACGTTATCGATGACATACTTACCAGACATAGCTGCCTTACTCGAGTTACTCGCATTATTGCATGGATATTACGCGCGGTGTCGCGTGACAAAAATCAGCTGCCGAACTACTTAACATTACCTGAAATCAAACATGCAAGAAATATTGTAATAAATCACATACAACTTACCTCGTTTGAAGATGTCATTTCGAATCTGCGACAAGGTAAAGAAGTGCACCGAAAAAGCAAACTTTTACCCCTGAATCCCTTTATTGACCGAACGGGACTTCTGAGAGTGGGGGGAAGGTTGAAAAACGCAAACATCGATGAAGATCAGAAAAATCCAATTATAATTCCTCACGAGGGACACTTAACAAATTTATTGATCGATCATGCTCATAAAATGACATTCCATGGTGGAGTACGCCTAACGTTGGCCTATCTGCGAAAACAATATTGGATAATTGGTGGAAACAGGGCTGTCAAGAAGCGAATTTTCAACTGTATAAAATGCCGTAGACATAACCCTATTCAACAAAGTCAATTAATGGGAGACTTACCGGCGCCACGATGCAACTTGACACGACCATTTTATAATACAGGTGTTGACTACACCGGGTACATCGATATTAAAACAAATAAAGGTCGAGGCGTAAAAACAACAAAGGGTTACATTGCTGTCTTTGTGTGCATGGCCACGAAGGCAGTCCACTTGGAACTAGTCTCAGACCTGACTTCATCAGCTTTCCTTTCTGCATTGAGAAGATTGGCTGCCCGTCGAGGAGCTCCACGTCACATGTACAGTGACAATGGAACTACTTTTGTTGGAGCCAACAAGATTTTAAAACAAGAAATAATTAATCTGAAGAAAACACTTGACCCTGAATTCTTCTCAGCTATCACTGAAATGGAGATCGAGTGGCACTTTATTGCACCATTGTGGCCAAGCGCAGGAGGCCTTTGGGAAGCCGCAGTGAAGAGCCTGAAATACCACTTACGCAGAGTAATTGGAGAGCAAAAACTTACTTACGAAGAGCTTGCAACGCTTCTAGCACAACTCGAGGCTTGTCTTAATTCGAGGCCACTGTTAGCGCTTACGGAAGACTCTGACGATATAAATTATTTAACGCCATCACACTTCCTTTCAAGTGGTCCTAACTTAACTATCGTTGAAACTGAAACAGATGAAAGAACGCGCTGGCAACTGGTACAAAAAATCTTCAAGGATACCTGGAAAAGATGGCAGTCTGAATATCTATCCCATTTATTACCCCGAAGCAAGTGGCATCGAGTACATGAAAATATGAGCATTGGTGATATTGTTATTATCCATGACGCAAATCCTGCTGGGAAGTGGAGTCTAGGCAGAGTTATCGATCTACATCCGGGCAAGGATGGATATATACGTGTCGTTACAGTCAAGACGAAAAGCGGAATTTTAAAACGCCCAATTACCAAGGTGTCGAAGCTACCTGTAAGAGAACAAGATGAAAGCAAGGAAAAACGAGCTGGAAACAAGACACAACAAAGTGCACGTCCGAAGGAGCCTAAAGGAGGAAGAAGCAACAGATCATGCAATTTGATATGGGCCATCATCTCGATTCTATCAATAGTGTGTCCCGCCCGGTGTAACTACAGCCTAAACTATCTAAATAGCAACCAAAGCATTTACTTCGATAAGGTCAATGACATGCATATTGTTCGCGACGAATGGAAATTGATCGTTTATTATGACATGAATCCCTATTGGAGAGGTATGGAAATACTTAAAAACTACATAACCAGCCTTGATAAAATATGCTCAAGCTCAGAAAGGATTAGCCAATGTGACGTAATCCTACTACAACTACGTCACGGTTACACTGAATTGGCGTACTATAGTGATATGTTACTCAGCCAGCAGACACGCTATAGACAACGCAGGGGACTTATCAATGGAGTTGGCTACTTAGCTAATAGCTTGTTCGGCATACTCGATGAACAGTTTGCTACAAGATACGAAAAAGATATAAACTTAATCAAAGAGAACGAAAATCATCTGACATTATTATTGCGAAATCAGACATCGATAGTAGAAGCAGAAAACAACCTATTAAAAAGAGTAAAGGAAATCATCGAGAAACAACATAACATGTACAACAATCACCTTGCCGAACTCGATAAGACTACTAATGTGATTGCAACCGAAGTTAAAAACATTATGATAGCCAACCATATAACGTTCATGTCGATAATTGCTAACAATATTCTTGTGAACATGAAGAATCTGCAAGAAACACTATTGGACACTGTAACGGAAGTACACTATGGAAAATTCAACATCCATCTCTTAAGTCCTGAACAACTCAAAGTGGAACTGAACTTAATCTCTGGACAACTATCCAAGGATTCAAGCCTTCCTATAGACAACATACAGACAGACCTACGTAAACTTTACCATTTATTAAGGGTAAGGGCAAGAATGACTGTTAAATATTTTATATTTGAAATCAAGATTCCATTAGTGACCCGAGACAACTACGAGATTTACAACCTCGTCGCTGTTCCTCTACAAACTCAGCGCACAATGGTCGACATATTACCGATTGCCAGCCACGTAGCCATAAACCTACAGAAGGATTCCTACATACCTCTGTCTGAAAATGATCTACGCATGTGTTTACCCTACAACGCAAATACCCTTATGTGCCCATTACAGCAACCGATTTATCATTTGAATGCAGATGATAACCTATGTGTCAAGAATATGGAAACAAATCGGTGTGCAACAAAAATATCAACATGCGTGGACATGTGGACGCAGCTTAATAAAATAAATACTTACCTGTACTTTTGTTGTGGGCAAGGAACAATTAAAATTATCTGCGGGTCTCAAGTTACTGCCGCGCAAGTCAGCAAGGCCGGTATTATCATTCTCGCGGATGGCTGCATCATCAAAGGAGACTCATTCACCATATATTCGCATATGAGACAAAACAATTATCTGACCGTACAACCAGATGTTGACAAGGTCATCATTCCACCTATCAACAAAATATTTAATCTGTCTATACCAACACAAGGCGTCGAGACAGCTCAAGAATATGGATTTAAGTCATACGAAAACTTGCAAGGTGCCATCGATGAACAGATCAAGCAGCAAAAAAGGTCAGAACTCAGTGGAGAACCATCCAGCTATCACATTTCACCTCATGACGTGCATCAGTATGTGGTGTTGTATCTACTAGCCGGCAGTGCACTTATTGCAGTTTCTACTTATCTGTGGTGCCGCTGGCGGGCACACAGCTCAGCAACACTCCCCATCACATCTTCCGACAACGGTGGACATGTCGGATCTGTGGGAACAGCCGGACTTCGTGAGCCCAGTATACCACTCACACAACTTCGCCGTGACACAACTTCAAGAGACTACATAGCTTCACGCAGCTCAAACCATACATACGCTTGCGTTAACAAGGCAACGTCACCAGTTATTTCAAGACCGTTCAGTGAAAGTGATAATTAAGTGTTTAATAGTGTGAAATCCTAGAGACAATAAGTTTTAACCTTGTAAACATTGCTTTTTGCTTTATTCATTTCATCTCATCTTGCCCTAGGGAATATGTACGGTTTATACTAAACCGCACATTGTACTTCCCCGTGTACCTATAGTTTGCACGGGCGAGTCAGCATTTTACGTTACTATGTCATTTTCATTATATCAATATATTCACATCAGTTCACCTAACGCCATCGTGCAAATAACATTACTTACATTTCATTACCTTTAACAATTAATCTTTGTGAACTCAAATAAATCAAGTCATCATTAAGTGACCGTCTTTAACTTCAACTCAACCTCAACAACCTTAAAGGATTGTGTGGTACGCACCATACAATAATATTAAAAAATAAACACCTGATTATCGAGGCTCTTCAACTCCGCAAGAGCAACAGGATCGTTACCAGTGATCGATCTATTCTTGAGATAGTACTCCTTCTCCAAGCGCCGTAACCTCGCCAGAGATTCTCTAACCTACAAACCAAAAATAAAAGTACTAACTACTCTGTTTAACATTCGATAACAGTAACGGTAAACTTTATATTTATTACGATATATATAAAACGTAAGTTTGTGCAAACTTCAGAACGCTAGTTGAGTTCCTGGCCCCCATTCTGAGTTAGACGCATAACTTACTTTCTCCCATACTCTTTGTGTATATTACTTACTAGCTTTTGCGCGCGGCTCCGCCTGCGTGGAAAAGTTTTTCTGGGATAAAAGGTAGCCTATAGCACTCAAGAGTAATGTAGCTTCCTATTAGTGAAAGAATTTTCAAAATCAGTCCAGTAGTTCCTGAGATTAGCACGTTCAAACAAACAAACAAACTCTTCAACTTTATAATATTAGAATAGATTATTATTGTAGTACCTGTGTCTGCAGCTTATGTATAAGGTGTCTCGGATCCTGGTCCTGGTGCAGCTGTAGTTGGAAGCGCATGCGCGCGCGCCGCTCCAGCGTACGACGCCGTTCCGGCTCCACGTGAAGTACTACGTTGTTCACCACGTCCAGTAGCATCGCGTACTGAACACAAATATACAGTATACATAACAGAATGATCAATACTGAGTACTCGACTCGTCAGTATTCAAAAACAAGCCCATACGTGTGTTCGTCACCGAAAGCTGAAGGTTTTTTTTAAGAAACATCAAGGATGGTATCAAGTAGACGTGGCACCTGCAGCGAGTTGGTGCAGACGTCGAGGTCGTGGTGCATGAGCGTGAAGGAGTCGTAGGGCGGGTGCGCGTGCGGCCAGCCCGCGCCCGCGCCGCCGAGCGGCTCCGCCTCCTCGTGCGACACGTAGTGGAACTCGCACGCGCAGCGGGACACGATGCGTTGCAACTACACACACAAAACGCAATACATGGATATTTCAATAGTACTCTGAATATACTTTTTCATCTTTGTTTTATCGATAAAGATATCGATATTTATTTATACATTGATTTTACTTCATTTTACAAATTACCTGGGCGAGTCCTGTGTCAGCACTGGGACCGACAGTACGTCCGATGACACCGCCGGCTGAGTGCCCGCTGCCCACGAGTCGCGGTACGTCAGGCAACGTGCTGATTTCGGTGCCTTGCCATCGCTCTTCAATTTCTTCCACAGACACCCATTGGATGTTTTCTGTCCGTATCGAAATTTGAATTTAGTATTTGTACCGTAGATATTTAAATGGTAATATTAATATGAAGTTCAGATAATTCTAAAGTATCGATAAGTTTAAAGGGTCGTTAATCGATATAGTTAAGTTGATACTATGATCTATTAGACAAGCAAACTTCTTTTCATTGTAAACTTGCATGAACTGTTATTGTGATTAGTTTTTATTTTTTTATGAATGTGTAATTGCGTGTAGAGTAAAGTGAGATAGTATTAAGAGGTGTGACGCCGTGTGTACCGTGCAGCCGGCGCGCGTCGGCGGCGAGCGCGGAGACGGTGGCGTAGTACTGCATGGCGGTGAGCGAGCCCGACCACGCGCTGGCGGGCGGGGCGCGCCGCACGCGCTGCCGCACCTCCGCACGCGCCGCGCACACCACCACGTACCCGCCGCTCTCACTGCCGCGCAGAGCCACTTGAGAGTTCACCAGCTCGACTGCAACACCACAACAATACCTTACTATATAACGATTAATCAACTTCGTATCGATCAATCGACATCTCCTATAATACTCGAATTCACGAGTTTAAAATCATATCGATTCGTATTGCAATAAATTTAAATCGAATCGATTATTATAACAACGAATTACTATAAACGGAATAAACAATAGTATAGGTAATGACTAATGAGACAATGGAAAATAAGCGAAAGAGTCTAACACTATAATTTTAAATATTTTTTTTACTATTATTAAGATTTGAAATAATCAGACATCTAGTGCACAGTCCGGCAATGTATAAATAAATGCGTATAACTAAAATGAAAATACTGACTAAGGCACGCGGTGTGCGAGTTGTCATCATCGAGCATATGCCTGTTGTTGTGTGCGTGCGGCGCGGCGGGCTCGGCGCCGCTGAGCTCGTCGCTGAACACGACGGGCGCCTCGCCCCCCGCCTCCGCCACCAGCGCCGCCAGCATGCCGCCGCCACACGAACCCGTACCCGCGTTGATCTGGAAAACAAAATTACATTCAGTTAATTTAATACAAATTCCATTCAAATTTGATATTAAATTGCACCATAAATATCGACTTTTATATCGATATAATTAATTTATAAACATCTGTTCACTATTTATCAATCTTGAATGTAATTTATAGCTTACATGCTGACTTAAAATATAAGCTAATCAATTTATAAAACTTCACAAAATATACTGAATTTACTTCAGATATCGACATATCGATTAAAATACAACTCTATTAGATACTTTACTTGAGACGATGTCGATGGCGGCGGTGATATGACATCAGCTTCGCGTTGATGCTTGGGTGACGTGGCCGGCTGTTCTTCCTCTTTTAGAGCTTTGGTCGATAAGTTTTTCTTTAATTGCTGTTGAACAGATCAAATTACGTAAAATATATAAGTAAGTCAATTATCAATATCAATAACTTGACAAAATACTACATTTCACATTACAATATTTTTTTATATAGAAAACAATATTAAATATTGTATCTAAGTGGACCTGCGTCTTGATGTAAGTGTCGATGAGCGCGAAAGCGAGGTCTCTGTTGAGCTTGGTCCAGGCGCCGCGCAGGTCGTGCACGGCGAGCCGGTGCGCGGGCGCCGCCGCCCCGCCCCCCGCGCCGCCGCACGCCCCGCCCACCGCCCCGCCGCACGCCGAGCGCCCGTACGACACGCGCCGCACCGACAGGCAGTAGCACTTCTCCATCGTAGCGGGCGTTAACGCTGATAGCTAAATACAAAAAAGTTGCCATATAAGCAGTGCATTCTATTTCTTCAATTTTTAATTAAATGATGCCAAGAAAAATTAAGTATTTCTCTTTCATAGTCCATTGACAGTACACTAAATCCAAATAAAATTATCGATAAAAAATCAAGTAAAAATTTCATCATCATCGATATATCGACAAAATGATCATCACTCACCTCATCACCCTCCTTATCCTCATTAGCGGAGGCGAGCGTCTTGAGCCATATCTCAGCGTCAGTGATATCGCAGTTCATGTACCCTGTAGTCCAGTTGGCGCGAGGTCGCCGCACGAGCCCGTCCGTTGTGGGCACTAGGGTCAGGCGGTGTTTGGAGCCGCAGTTCACCCGAGCGCCCAGCACTTCAATACCGCGCTGGAGCGATGATGATGACCAGTAACACACCTAAAAGATATGAGGTTTATAACTCAAGAATTAGATTTTGTGAATATATGAAATGGACGCAATTATTGGCGTTAAGAAAGTCGATAAAAATCCTTTTCTTCCTGTTCAAAATCTAAAGAAATATTATTTTAACTGGTTTTGAAAAAGGAATCACGTTGCAAGCAACTATTTACCATAATAGTCGGTAGCCATAGACTTCATTAGACTTTGAAATTCAATCAGATTAATTGTCATATTAAAATCGAGTAAATATGATAGACTTTCAATTTAATATGGATAGTGATATATCTGAAACAATAGTGAATTGACATACCTGCAAATTATGCAGAGTGACAGAGACGCTAACGCTGCGGTAGTGTCGCGAGAGCTGCGGCTTGCGCGGGCGCACGTTGCCAAACAACCGTCCGCGACGAGTCGGCCGCGTGATGCCCGACAAGATCAGCTTCAGGCTTTCAAACCATCTGATTACATCGACAAGTAGATATTATAAACGTTGGGTTTAACAAACATGTTATCGATAAAAAATAGTAAAGAAATATCTTACCTGAGCGTACTTCCATACAACAGGACGACAGGTCCGTACGGGTCTTTATCGCTCGACTTCGTTTCGATGCTCAAATGTAGATCGAGACCTTGAGAACGAAATGCTCGGTACGAATCGTGTTCCTAGAAATTATTATTGTATTATAATAACAAGTAGTATTAAAATCCACAATATCGATACTTATTAGTATCGATTATTCACATCGCTATACCTGGTTGCTAGAGTACTCAGGCAGGCGTGTGGGCGCGCAGGGCGCGACGGCGTGGTGGTCGCGCGCGTCGGCCACGGTGAGCCAGCCCAGCTTCACGGCCAGCCGCAGCGCCGGCATCACCACCACGCGGCAGTCGTCGTACTTGCTGGCCGTACGCACCAGCACCTCCAGCGAGCCCAGGAAACCTAGCTTACCTGACAACATAACAATGGAATTTATGTATCAATTGATTAAAGGGAAAGGTGGTAACTTAAGACTAGAAAATATTTCACCAATATATTTATGTATCAACAAGGATATATCCTATTATAAACTCTAATATTAATATTGATTATTAGATCCGTCTGGAAATCTTTGGTGGAGGCCTATGTTCAGCAGTGGACGTCATGCGGCTGATGATGATGATGATGACTAATAAATTGTATAGCTGATCAGTTATCTTATACGAAACCTCCATGAACATTTTGGTTTTTGATTCTCCGTCCTTCTCAAATTTCGACCCGTGCACAAAACTTCATATCCTTTCAACCTACAATAATTCTACATAATTTAACTAACCATTAGTCCAATCCAGCACAAGGTCGGTCCAGGTGACCTCCATCTCCTCGGTGGTGTTGTAGGGGTCGAGTGACACGTGTAGCAGACACGTGAACTTGGCGCAATTGACGGTCAGCCGGCCGTGCATCAGCAATCGAACCTTGTCCCACCACGCGAGCGGAGCTGACGGGTCCAATGATGGACGGGATACTTGGTCAAAAGCTGGGAAGGGTAAAATTAATTTTAACATCCTAGACTAGAGTAGAACTTCAAAAGTTATTAATAATTTGATACTATAGCTGTTTATGGAATTTTTTGTAACTCTCAGTCGTCATAATTATGAAATTGCTTACAATGATGAGAAGTTGAGGAAAACCCATGTCGAACAATGGGGCATTTATAAATCAGTAAAGAAACATATTCTATACATATATACCTAATTGTAAATGAATAGCAGAATCGATAAAATCAAAATTAATAGATTCCTAAAATGTTATTAAAACAAATGTTATTGAAATATCTAGTTACCCTCACGAATTAACTTACGCGAAAGTAAATACTTACAAAGGTTGCAATGCGCGATAACAGGCTCCCAGCAGGGTCCGAACGCGTAGCTGTACTCGGCCATCTCGCAGCAGAGGTCGTAGTACCACTTAAGCGGCATCATGCTGCGTTCTAACTCCACTTCGCCCCACGGCTCGCCCTGGTTTATCACCACCGTCCGCACCGCTGCAGACAGGAAGTGGTTGGACAAACGTGTATTTAGTTTGGTCTATAGCTAAGAGTCCGGCTTAACTAGAGTTGTACCACTGTTTTACGTAATAAATAGTCAAAAACTTCGTTGAATTTCGACATTTCCGATTCAAAAAGCGTGGCATTTCTGAAATTAGGTTTATACTTAATATTAGGTTTCCTCTCATTAGACCTAGATAATCTGGTAAGGTATCTGACCTCTAGGTGGCGGCATTTCCTCAGCTCCCATGAGTGTGCCCCACATGCGCAGCTCGCTCATGTTGAGCAGCGGCTGCGGGAAGTCGCGCAGTAACAGTTGCCACTGCGAGCACGTCAGGTTGATGCTGCGGCACCAGAGAGTCGAGAACTCCACGCCGTCTTCTGGCCACGGACTGAAATAAACATCGATAAAATAAAAGATACTGTTACATCAGAATTTCACAGTGCAACACGTTAAATTAAACTTTTAAGATTGAGGGTAATATCGATATAATTTGTTTACTAAATTGATTTTCAATAATCGATACAGAATAATTAGGTAATTTGATAAATTTTAATGCTTTTATGAAGACAATTTAATAGAATCGGTTCTTCGTCGTATCTTTGCCATATAAGTAAACAGGCTAGCAAAATAGGGTAGTAGACTACTTTTATTATTTTTTATCAAAAATATGTCATCATTAATAAAATCAAATATAAGAGTTTACCTTATTGTGTCGACTGACAAGAGATAATCATCACTTGTCAATCGACACTCTATTTGGACCCGTCTCCGCTTACCATCGGGTGCAGTGGGGTCACTTTGCCGTGATCGAATAAAAATGAAAAATAAACTAAAATGCATGAGTAACTTGTTGACATAATTATGTTATTTGGCTTGTTATTATCAGTAAGTACAGCTTGATCAGAAAAATAAAAAACAGCTTTGGGGGCGCCACTTTCGCTATTTGGTTGTAAAGTGAACGTTATCAGTACAAGAAATGAATATAGTATAGCGTGAGTGACCTGTCGACATCGACGTCCCTGAGCCGTCGCTTGGCGTGCGCGGCGCCGTGGAGGGCGGGGTCGGCGAGGGCCAGCAGCGTGAGGCGCGCGAGTGCGCAGGCCACGAGTATAGTATAGTGTGAGTGACCTGTCGACATCGACGTCCCTGAGCCGTCGCTTGGCGTGCGCGGCGCCGTGGAGGGCGGGGTCGGCGAGGGCCAGCAGCGTGAGGCGCGCGAGTGCGCAGGCCACGAGTATAGTATAGTGTGAGTGACCTGTCGACATCGACGTCCCTGAGCCGTCGCTTGGCGTGCGCGGCGCCGTGGAGGGCGGGGTCGGCGAGGGCCAGCAGCGTGAGGCGCGCGAGTGCGCAGGCCACGAGTATAGTATAGTGTGAGTGACCTGTCGACATCGACGTCCCTGAGCCGTCGCTTGGCGTGCGCGGCGCCGTGGAGGGCGGGGTCGGCGAGGGCCAGCAGCGTGAGGCGCGCGAGTGCGCAGGCCACGAGTATAGTATAGTGTGAGTGACCTGTCGACATCGACGTCCCTGAGCCGTCGCTTGGCGTGCGCGGCGCCGTGGAGGGCGGGGTCGGCGAGGGCCAGCAGCGTGAGGCGCGCGAGTGCGCAGGCCACGAGTATAGTATAGTGTGAGTGACCTGTCGACATCGACGTCCCTGAGCCGTCGCTTGGCGTGCGCGGCGCCGTGGAGGGCGGGGTCGGCGAGGGCCAGCAGCGTGAGGCGCGCGAGTGCGCAGGCCACGAGTATAGTATAGTGTGAGTGACCTGTCGACATCGACGTCCCTGAGCCGTCGCTTGGCGTGCGCGGCGCCGTGGAGGGCGGGGTCGGCGAGGGCCAGCAGCGTGAGGCGCGCGAGTGCGCAGGCCACGAGTATAGTATAGTGTGAGTGACCTGTCGACATCGACGTCCCTGAGCCGTCGCTTGGCGTGCGCGGCGCCGTGGAGGGCGGGGTCGGCGAGGGCCAGCAGCGTGAGGCGCGCGAGTGCGCAGGCCACGAGTATAGTATAGTGTGAGTGACCTGTCGACATCGACGTCCCTGAGCCGTCGCTTGGCGTGCGCGGCGCCGTGGAGGGCGGGGTCGGCGAGGGCCAGCAGCGTGAGGCGCGCGAGTGCGCAGGCCACGAGTATAGTATAGTGTGAGTGACCTGTCGACATCGACGTCCCTGAGCCGTCGCTTGGCGTGCGCGGCGCCGTGGAGGGCGGGGTCGGCGAGGGCCAGCAGCGTGAGGCGCGCGAGTGCGCAGGCCACGAGTATAGTATAGTGTGAGTGACCTGTCGACATCGACGTCCCTGAGCCGTCGCTTGGCGTGCGCGGCGCCGTGGAGGGCGGGGTCGGCGAGGGCCAGCAGCGTGAGGCGCGCGAGTGCGCAGGCCACGAGTATAGTATAGTGTGAGTGACCTGTCGACATCGACGTCCCTGAGCCGTCGCTTGGCGTGCGCGGCGCCGTGGAGGGCGGGGTCGGCGAGGGCCAGCAGCGTGAGGCGCGCGAGTGCGCAGGCCACGAGGCGCGTGCGCGGCGGCGGCGCGGCGCGGGACCGCTGCACGTAGATCTGCGCGTCCTTGTGCCGCAGCGCCGAGTAAAGCTCCTCCACCTTGCCCGCCGGCAGGAACAGCTGCGGCGCGCACAGCTCCGCCACCTACAATACCTTCTACCACTATAGAGTATGGACACCACACCGCTTCAAATGTACCAATCATACTGAACACCTTCAAAAATACCTTAACATACACTTGATACTAAATCATCTATTTCATAGCTATAATCGTGTGCCAAATAATTATTTTGTATACGAACAAAAATCTTATGTCTCATTTAAACTATTGGCGAATAATCATAAATGACAATTAAATACTATTCAAACTATAAAAAAAAATCCGACCTTAGCATCCAACATGGTTCGTCGCTTCTGACTCTCTTTGTACTCGTCCTCCAATAACTCGTAATTGTCACGCAGTTTCACTTCAAACGGATCGTCACTCATTTCTATCAGAAGCTCTTCGATCTAAAACCACAATATAATTTGTTACACCTTCAAAAACCCACTGTAAAAATCTTAGAATATTTACTACAATGTTTAATACAACATACATAACCCTATGTCAATCGATAAAAATTATAAGTACCTATATTATCGAATACGCAATGACGGTTTTTTCTTATTACACAACGCTGCTTTACCACGTACCTTTATGTGCAAATCACTGGGTAGAGGACTGTCAGCAGTAAAAGGTTTCTTTTTGATACCGTGCACCATCTTGATCCACTTAAACAGCGACACGAAGTCCCCTTGCACTGCCTCTGCGAAACGATGCTTGTACGGGAAAATCACCCTGATTGAGTCGATGTTCACCGCCCTAAGAATTAAGTACGGGTTACTTAAAATAGCATCACTCTGTTATAAAATATCGAAGTCGTAATACACAAATACAATGGATCTACGCATTTTAAAACCTAACTAACTAGATTGAATTAATAATTTCCACAATTTTAGTGTATCAAATGTAAATAATAAACACAATTATTCATTTACTTTTACTTATCTCAAATATATTTCAACCCGAATAATCGATATCAATCTCCCCTCCCTATTAAACGTCATTGACTCACCAAACCTTATTCCAAGTAAGGAGGAAGCCCTCATTAGCCTTCCTTTCCACTCGCACCTCGTGGTCATCAGTCGCGCGCTCCATGGAGTAACCATCGACGGTGATCATCTCGTCTCCGTTCAGCACCATGTGTAGTTTGCTCCAGATTATCGATAAACCGGCTTCGTGATCGTAGGATATCGTCATGTCATCTGAAACAATCAAACAGTCAAATATTACGCAAGAACATACTAGTTTCTTATGGATAAGTCAGATTATAGTCTAGTACTTCCACGCACCATTAATAAAGAGCAATAAAGACTCTAGTTCTGAGAATACATTCATCTGATTTTAATGAATATTCCGCGAAGCACTATTGGATTAAATGATATCCAGTCGTGCAACTATGGAGATCGGATATAAACAAAATTTATATATTTATCGATAAAACTGCTTTGAGAAAAATACTAATCGATTTTAATATATCTTAAAATACTTTAATAAAAAGTACTCACCAGTCCCAAAAAGCATATTATTCTGTTCCGATAAAATCAATCCCAAATTAGTTTCACCCTTAAACGAAACACGCCAATCTATCGCTCTTTTTTTCACCGACTGCGTTTCGATATTGCGGTCTCTTTTCAATTCTCTCAGTTGATCCCTGAAACCCCTGATAGCCCTTACGAAGGTCAATATTTTGAGGTGCAGGTTCGCACTCCACTCGAAGTCAACGTTTTCGATGAATTGAAAGTCAAGGAGTGTTGAGTACCTCTCTTTTGAAGGCACGAGTTCTATTCTGGCTAACTTAACGTGGAAAAATGTGGTCGGTATCTCGTCGGATCTTTGGCATTGCATATTTCCTGTTAACAAGTCATTTTATATTATCGATTGTATAAAAAAATATATTTGCTCAGCATTAGATCATTGTTAGTAGTTCAGCTAATGATTTAGTAAAATTAAAACTCTTTATGGAAACATATGGATTTTTACAAAAAAACAGTCCAGATATATAGAATTTAAACATTAAAAGTGGTTCAATATTTAGCCTGTGGAAAAATACCAAACAAACCTATCCACAATAACAAATATTAAAATGTTTTTACCTCTATAGGGCACCATGTCCACCACCTTAAACCCAGACACGACAGCACCAGACTTGCTGACCGTCTTCTCCAGGGTCACGGCGTCTATCCTGGTCATAAGGCACATGTTCTCATTCACTATAAGGAATAGATTGATGTGAGACAGCGCTACGTTCACGGCTATGTTCAGAGGAGAGTCCGTAGAGTCGATAGGTGAGTCTGGTTTGTGAGGGAAAGTGGTTGTGTACTGGTCTATACACTCGGCTAATGAAATTATTGTTTCTGCAATTGTTGAACTCCATTCAAGACGCAGGCAATCCATCATTGCCTCTATCTGTTAAAAAAGAAAATGTACGTTAAGTTTTATATTGGCAATGAATATTTATTAAACTTAGTAATAACTTCAAATGCCTTATAATTTTACCAGTACCTTAATAAAACGGATACTTAAAATCTAGTAATTCATTTATTAATTTTATTTAGCAATAAATTCAGTCGATTTCATAAATGATAGTGCAATGATAAGATTATGTAAACACAATTCAGTATGATATTCAATAACCTTGCTTTCATGGGAAATTGACCCCATACCTTAGAGTCCCTGGGTCCATGGCTGCCCCACTTGACCAGTGCGACGGCGAGTAGCGCGGAGCCCCACGCGTGTTGCCTCCGCGGCGGGGCGTCCTTCAGCTGCAGGCACCCTGGACCCGTGGCCAGCCAGCCGCCGTCCACCAGCAGTTCAGTACTCCAGTGCCGCGAACCCACCACCAGCCGTGCCATCGAGGACTTGTACGCTTCTTCTGTATCAAATTGTGTTATGTCGATAAACTCTATTTTTATCGATTTTTGTTAATAATCTGTACCAAAATAAACATGCGCAGTGTTCTACCAATGTCTTTATATGAATGTGAAAGTGTGTGTTGTATATTGTGGGGTACCCCTGGTGTCGAGCAGCTGGTCGAGCTTGACCTTGACGCCCGCGCAGCCGGCGGCGAGCGCGCGCGCCCGCGGCAGCCGCGCCTGCAGCGTCACGCCGCGCAGCTCCGCGCAGCCCTGCACCACGCACGACGACACCACGCGCGCCAGCCACACAGGGAAACCTCCACTCCCGACTCCACCCCCGCCTCCACCCCCATCCCCACCAACACCTTCACAAAATACCATAATCAGTGCTGATTTTTCAATCGAAAAATTTTATCAGGTAATTTTTTTATAATGACATATTTTTGATCAAAATCGGGATCAGATTGCGCATGTACCAACAATTTTCTGATGCAAAAATTGTTCCTTTCCGAATTGAAACACATTGTAGCCAGATTACTGGTCATTGTGAAACTCAATATCGATTGTATCAAGGCGACGAGTATATTGCAATGTCACTCAGTTCTATGTATGCATTTCACCAAGTATTTCAAAAACATAAGTATTTATGCTCAACGATAACTATAAGGCCAGTAGCCTCCTCGTCTCGTATGACAAAAAATAATCGTAAATCAATCCTTTGTTTGAAAATATTTTACTATGACTTACGTGTGGCAGTTTCTTTGACCTGCAACGGTCTACTCCTCGCCATCTTCTCTCTAACAGTCGTGTACCACTTGAACACGTTCCTGTGGTTGTACGTGATATTTAATGTACTTATTATTAAGTACAAATTCAGTACGGCTTTTTCCAGCTGAAAACAAAATGAAGGTAGTAAATAATTTCGTTCTAAAATTAGAAAATATCCGCATTACACGGAAAAACTACCTCAGATGGGAGATACCCACAGATAGCTAATGGCATCGACAAGGCTGATAGATAGCAGCGACCGTTTTGCCTTTATTATCCCCGTTTCTCTGAGATATGAATTCGTCAAAGCCTTAGGTATGTTCAGCCTATAGTTTTGGTAGTTATTATACTGTAAGCTTAGCCCAGCCCTAAACATCACGACAAACAGATTCACCACTATAAATTGTTACGAACAAACCTTAGCATCTAATTTGAGTTTGTTTAAGAACAGCAGCGTGTCGTCGTCGGTGAGGAGCTGGTACTGGTCCATCTGGAACGCGACGTATAGCTGCGGCACGCTCAGGATGTGGCACCCACCGTCGTCCACGTGTACGGATGCTGCGCTGAACCTTGAGTTCACCTGGATATTAAGTTACAATTAATAATAATCAGTTAAACCTCACGTTAGTATCATGCATATTAGAAATAAATTTACGCCCTTATCGGCGCATTATTTTATTTTATTTTTATTTTATTTATTTATTAAGGATTGCCAACTAAATTTACAATAACACAAATATAATTAAAATAGTAGTTAAATAAAAATAATATGTACTAATTGCAATTCCGATTACAGGCAACCACAACATACTCCAGAAAAGATAAATTTGAAAAATACAAAAAAAAAACTAAATAAAACTACACAATCAATTGAATAACAAAAGAATGAGTTATAGTTCCAATTAAATTAAAAATACAAATTAGTAATTACTTTTATCAGAATACTATAGGTCTTTAACATTCTCAGATATAATTTTTTTGAATAAACATAGAGAATTACCATAAATGTCGATATCATTTACCTTTAAGGAAAGTTGATTATAGTAAGCAGACAGACGTGGGATGGGAGAGTGTTTACCTACATTGGTTCGACAACGGCGAACGTGAAGTATGGGACGTGGTCTACGGGGAGGGCGTGAAGGAACACTTAGTTTAAACTTAGATAATAAATTGGAACAGTCGTATTTATTGTTTAACAATTTATGTAAGTGTAACATGCTTAGCATATCTCTTCTAGCACTGAGTGATTTAATATTAAGATGTTTTAGCCTATCTTGGTAAGTCGTTACATTATTAGGGATATACCCACGATAAAATAAATGTTTAAGAAACTTTTTCTGCACGCCTTCGATTCTCTTGATATGAATTTTATAACTAGGTGACCAAACAGCACAACAATACTCCAATTTAGTTCTTACATAGCAATTGTAGAGTAGTATCGCTGTAGAGACCTTTTTGAATTCTTTACTACATCGAAGTACAAATCCGAGTGATTTGTTAGCTGCGTTTAGAATTTCGTCAATATGGTTTGTAAATTTTAATTTAGTGTCTACGTAAACTCCTAAGTCCCGAATACAAGGCACTTCCTTTAATATACTGCATCCAATATTGTATTTAGTCTGGATTAGATTATGTTTTAATGAGAATTTTATATGGTAGCATTTAGAGGCATTTAAGAACATATTATTAACACGACACCACTCAACAAGTTGATCCAAATCTGATTGTAACAGATAAGAGTCTTCTACATTTTTTATCTCTCGCATTAACTTTAAGTCATCTGCAAATAAGTGGAATTGAGAATATTTAAATAAATTAGTAATATCATTGACATAAACATTGAAGAAAAGTGGACCTAGGTTGGAACCTTGAGGTACACCGGATGACGCTACAAGAGATTTAGATGTGCAGCCATCTATGACTACTACAGAGGTTCTATTTTCCAAGTAGGATTCACACCAGCCTAGCAATGTACCATTAACACCAAAATTGCTCAGTTTTTTTAACAATATCGTGTGGTTAACTTTGTCAAAAGCCTTTGTAAAATCTGTATATATTGCGTCAACCTGATATCCCGCATCTATCTATTATAATACAACAGTGGCGAAGGGTGAAATTTTTCAAAAGGGAACCCGAGGCAACCTATTTTTGCCTCAGTTAACATATCGCACGGTATTAACGGTATAGGTCAATTTAACGGAAAACTAAAACTTCGACAGTGGATTAGTCTAAATTGTTACAAAAACAACATAACTATTAGAAATATAATCACGATATCTAATACCTACATTTGTTTATTAATTTGTTATAACTTTCTTAGTAAATGTAATTTCTACTAACAAAATATATGTTATTCGTCAAACAGACCAGCAGTTAACGTGTTCATAAATACCTCATATTATCGATATAAATAATCAACGTTGTTCGTAAAGTTTTACTTGGTATCGACGTGCCCTTTAAATTCAGAAAATATCATAATTATTTACTTCTAACAAACATTTCATGTCTGAAATTAAAAACTAATCAGATTTACAAACAAATAATATACTTACGTGAAAGGAGACGCTACACTAATCACAAACAGTAATTTCCATAACAATGCACTACATTAATTTGTATTTACTAATTAAAAACAACTTCTAAACAAAAAACAACACATAACTGTCAATAAATAAATTGAATTTGACAATTCACAGACATCGTAAATCGGTATCATAATAAATCATGACGTAAAAAATGACAACAATACATAGTCGGTTAACGTGAAGCCGAGCAGGCTCGGGTTCCCTTTGCCCATAACTTTGGCGCGATTCCGACGCACAGAGAGAGATAGCAAGTCATAGAAAGTCTTTAGAAAGTGCTGCCACCTATGTCCAATAACATACTACGACATGAACCCGGTGGCCAGCGGGTTACCTCGCGCCCGTGGCTCCACAATTTCATATTGGTAATGGAATTTCTAGGAAAAAAAATACTAGGCGCGCCATCTAACGTTACTTTAACATTGTTTATTAATATAACACATCGATATCGATTATGTTAACAAACAACAGGCAGATGGCCGATAGATGTCATTATTAAGTGATCATTAATGTTAGTTATAACGATTATTATTGTTCCTAGCTTAGTATTTTCTACATTTATAATTTACTTATCAAATATATTGTGAAGTACCCAAAACCTAAAAGGGAAGCCGGTAGGAATCGGGTTATATGGACGCTTCGCCACTGTAATACAATATATGCGAAATTAATAAAAAATAATGCACTTACTTGTAAACTCTGCAGCGACATTTCAAAGTTTGTGCGTGTAATTTTGTCACAACATCCAATTTTTGTAGTGTCTATCCTTAAGCTAAAGATCTGGGAAACAAAACATGTTTAAAATAAAAAGGAAAAGCAATTTTGACTACTAATTTGAACAGAATGTCTGTTTTCTTATTGCTTAAATTTTATTTAAACGATTTTCATTAATTTGATATGTTTTATAAAAATCTATTTATCCATTAGAAAGTTCATACTTCATGCTAATTTCGGGGTTATTTAGAGTATTTTGTACATATTTTTGCAGTCATAAAAATTGTAACTCATTTATGAAAGTGTAAAATTATAGATCTTTTTAGAATTTATACCTTTGGTATAACGGGCGACAGTCTCGGTATGAGAGTGGCGATGTGGTCCTCCGCATGGTGCGCGTGCGCAGGAGCACTCCTGCCTCTGCTGCGCTTCACCAGGAACTGGTACAGCTCGTCTTGGAATGTTATTACCGTGTTGCTGATCGACGCGTGGATTTTCTGTTGATATTTTTTTGTAATAAAACAAAACAGACAATATGTTATTGCTAGCCAAAGTAAGATACAACTACATGAGATTTTCGGTGTTGCGTCAATACCCGAAATTAATTTTATTTCAAGTAAGCATTTGTCATGAATAAGATCAAATGCTATACATTCTGTTTCATAAACAACTAACCCATAGTGCACTTGGTCTCAGAAATGCACTACTAACTAATAATAATCCCTTCCTAGCCGATTTCGGCCACGGCGGCCAATCTCAACGGAGATCAGCCAGGTGCGCAGGAGATATTATAGTGCACAAGCGTGTGCGCAATACATAAGTGCACTCACTATTCCTTCACTCTCATAGTCCGGTGAGACGGCAATCCGACATGACCGGAGAGAGATCAGGCGCAGGACCAACGGCTTTACGTGCTTTCCGAGGCACGGGGGTATCACACCGCCAACTTCCTGACTCCGAGCTGCGACTGAGTAATTTTTAAGATGGAAAAACCCAGTCACAATGTTTTTGGCCCGACCCAGGATTCGAACCCAGGACCTCGGAGCGCAAATCGTACTCGTAACGCGTACGCAATACAACTACGCCACCGAGGCAGTCGAACTACTAACTACACCTACCTCAACATTCAAAGGTCCATCAGCCTTAACAGTCCCTTCAATGAGCAGACTGCAAGCAGCTTCTCCAAGACACTCTCCACTCCTCACGACCCTAGCTGTGGCGTCCACCAGCTTGGTGCTGAAGACCAGGGCGCGTGCCGGCCCGCCCGCAGCGCCGTCCGCGTGGACTTCTGAAGCCATGGTGTGGATGGAGAATGGGTTCTCCGGGTCGGCATTATGGATGATGATTGAAGCGTTGAATATATGCACGCCCATGAACTGGTGGAGAAATTTTTTTTAGACTTATTAATTTATGTATGTATATTGTATGTTATACAGACTTTCTATGCGCGAAATAGGCGAGTGATAGGCGAAGTGATAGGGATGTGTATATTCTGCCCCATGATGTGATAGAAGACGAGCCCGTCGCTAAACCGGGCACAAATTCCAGACCCTGGATGATATTGGCCAGAAAAACCTCAGAACAATAACTAAAGCAACTAGAAATAGCGCTAAAATAACAGGTGACAAACATCAATCTTATTCATCTCTGATAATACAGCTTTTACACGAGAGTGAGTGAAACAGTGAATACTCTATGGTTTTTATTTATTTCTAAAGAGTCAGAGAAGAAATGTCAATTTGGATACATTGGTTAAAATTATGTTTAAAATTAAAAATATGCGTTCTTTATATGTCATTTCTCGAAATATCATATCACATAAATTTAGTTGGATTACTAATGTGTCTGATGAATTGTGGACGGTAAACGTAAAATTGATTTAAATATTTATTTACATTAATAATTTAACTGAAATATTATGTAGTAAATGTAATGCAACTACACCACCGAGGCAGTCAATCTGTCAAGTCTTTTCAATTTCAAATAGGATAAAATTTACTTAACTATCAAAACTTACTTCTACAACTAAATATTCGACACACAAAATTCTCTTGTTTGAAATTTTATCATAAAATACTTTCATATATTACACAAAATGATCAGTTGTACCAATCAATTAACTAACTGGTCATTAGACTTTCTTGGAACCCAAAACACCATCGCTTGATGATTCTTTTATTAGACTAATGAAACTCATAATAAATGTATTATGTAGCCTCCTAATTATAATTATCACTAATAACCTACTTATTGGCGCCTATTATCGCGGTAGGCTTACCCCTTATGCCATCATGGTAAAAACACACACATGGTGTGTCATTGTTGCGTCTCTGCGTATCACTTCAGTGTTAAATGCGTGATGTGTGTTAAATTATAATCGGTCCTATTCTAATGGTAGCATACTAAGTGGACACACATTGATAGATTCCGAGTTTTATCCCTAGACCTTGCAACATTATGATAGTTATTCTATCACTATTTTGCTTAGGATTGTCTCCCCAAAGGACCGACATATAATGACTCTCCTAGCCAAGCTAAATTGTTCCTACAACTTGCATAGGGAATATATAGCACCCCCACACATTGGAGACGGATAAAGGCAGGAGGAAATAGGAGATTGACCTAATTACCACATACCTGAGCAAACATGATCAAACTATGTGGCAGTTTTTTATCTCTAAAGTCAAGGATCTTCTGTCCTAGGAAGTTAGGATCACTGTTAACCATCCTAGACGTGATTTCTTCTTCCACCCCCTCCCTGGACAGGGAGTTTTGCTTGGACAGCAATGGTTTGAGGATCGTCTCCACAACAACACTCCGTTTCTCCTCCACATTGTTGGTGATCTCCACACCACGGATCACAACCGACACAAGCTTGTTGATTTCAGAGTTGAAACAACTGCTTTGGAATGATATTTCATCTATATGCTGGAAAAATGTGCCATGTATTAAAGTGTAGCAAACAATCAACAACTGGTCAACTACAGCACTTCAGAATGTATGCAGAGCAAACTGGGAGATGCAACTATTTAACAACACTGCTTGTATGACACGCTTCTACTGCTCACAAGTCATAAAAGATTTCCAAAAAATGGTCTCTGATATGCATTATAAATATTCAGTACTTACATAAAAGATTTGATAAGTCATAACAGTATGAAAAAAGCTTTACGCTAAATTCCTTTTATATTTAATAATGCACTGTACGGTTTATTTAAATTTAAAATGAATTGTTATTTACTAGGCTCCCAACTTGCAAAATGCAACAGATAATGCTTCTACATAATTCTAATTTATTGTGTAGACACATTCAAACTATGTTGGCACTGAAGATTGCATAGTATTCAGTAAAAAACGAAATATGAGTAAACTTTTATATAATATCGTAAGCATATGGTTCGTTTGAAATCCAAGGTAATGTAGAAACTTGCTGATTAAAATCCTTCACAATTACTTTACATGGATATTGTCTAATAATACTTAATTCATAATTAATATTGCAAAAACGTTTCAATACATGGTTTTAGTATATATGTGGATTTTATTGTTTTCCCCTGTAATACTTACAACAGAGTATCGGTCTTTAGATAGGCTTACATCCCTCAATATCAATTTCGGTACAGCAATTCTTCCTATCCTCAACTTTATATGGTATTTTCTTTTAAATAACCAAGCCAACCATGTCGGCAGGAGCCTATAAATAAATACGACAGACATAAACGGTAAACAAAACAAAAACAATAATAAAAATTAGCGATGTCATCTTATATGCGGCGCTTACCAAGATACAATAAAGTATACGACTATAAAAATTAAAAAGAGTATCAACAACACGTTCATTTTCGTATTCCTATATAATATCGATCGGTATTTCGCTAATAAATTGCGTAAATATGTTTCATTTTGGGTGTATCTTGCAACTTAACCTACAAAGTCGAGATGAACTGTCAAATTAATTCAAACGTCAAACATAGATAATCGTTCGGAAATTGCATTCAAAATTAAATCTTTATTGTCAAGGTTGTCGCATCTTTATATCGCAGAAGAATTGGAGATTTATTAGAGAAACTATAATTCACAATGAAATATTCAAGTACCGATCGTTACCAAGAGTATCGTAAAAATAATTTTATCGTGTAACTAAAAAAATGTTCAGTCTCTAATATGCCAAGATCCGTCTGGGATTTAGGTCTCTGGGTACCTGTACGTATCACAGATCACCGCATTGCCCATGCATTGCCTATTTCAGCCGCTGTGCAGGAATTATAGTGTTCAAGCGCTGTTTAGTTTTTGTAGATTGATGGTGTAGGCATCGCGGTACCATTACCGCGCTAAAGTCCCGGGTTAGATCCCCGGGTCCGGAAACGTAATATTGGGTTGCTCTGCCCACTACCCTAGCGCCTAACATAGCTGGCAAAATGAGGGTATGTTAAATCTCAGAGTACCTCTATTGTTTAAGCTTGTAAGTTGTTCCTACTTATTTTATATGACCTTACTGCGGGATTCATACGCATGCTCACGCCTTTTATCCCCGAAGGGGTAGGCAGAGACGCAACTAGTGCACCCACTTTTCGCCACGCGTATTCCGTCCCATGATGTGATAGGGGGCGAGCCTATCGCCATACCGGGCACAAATTCCAGACTCTGGGCTGATACTGTATAGAAAAATCCAATATCACTTTGCCCGACCCGGGGATCGAACCCGAGACCTCAGCCTTGCAGTCGTACCGTAATACAACTACGCCGCCGAGGCAGTCATGCGGGATTCAAGCTGCATTTAAATAGGCTAGTCGAGTCCTTTTTTATTTAAATATTTATCAAAACTGTATGCCATCCAAAATCTAACAGAAAAAGATTTTTCAAAATTGTCGCAATAATAAATGAGTTATAAAGCTTCGAAATTTGGTAGAAGGGGTAATTGTCAAATAACAGCAATATCAGACGGTGACGTCACCGGGTGTCACCGGCCATAACACTGCGTGCGTGCGAAAGAGATAGCGCGATATCCCCACCACGCCCCCACTTTTACTCACGACAATATTTCAAATGTGCATAACTGCTTTATTTTTCAACCAATTTTGATGCTGATTTCACAGATTTTCTTTTTCGTATTTTTTCTGTTACATATAAAATAATGTACATAATAGAACGTAGGAAACTATCATATTCCGAAATATACTTACGCTCAGACATTGCAGGCGGTACATCTAAGATGTTTACAGACCTTTGTCTAGACCGAATAAGCAGAGGTTGAAGTGAAATCTAGACGCAGATGATGAGGTTACTGCAGTTAGCCACCCTTATTTCCATTGGCTATGGTATAGTAGGGTATGCTTTTGACAGATCCGTCTGGAAATCTCTAAGGGAGGCCTATGTTCAGCAGTGGACGTCATGTGGCTGATGATGATGATGATGATGATGATAGTAGGGAATTTATCACAAAAACTTTTTGTGCAAGACTAGTGCATGTCTCAATTGTCATTTATCCAAAAGGACTCACTAGTTTTTATGATTTAAAAAAAATACATCATATTTATTAGCCAACTTGAGAATCAAACCTAGAAGTTCACCTTTTTTATTACCTGTATTCTTAAACAATTTTCAAAAAACACATATATCACTGAGTATGTAGATATATTATAGTGAATATTTAATGTATTTTCCACTCGTGAGTATAATAAAAATACACATCACTTTACTTATTTTATTATTAACTAACTAAACAACACATTTTATAATTAAATTACACATTAAGGCCATGATCTTTTCGCGCTGAATCCCTCGTACTTCTTACGCGCCTTTAAACCAGTTACAATGGTGGAACTCTTGGGGTATGCAGTCTTGCCTTTGAACAGAGTGTCTTTATCTGCAAACAGAAACAAAAATTATATGAATTTTTATCAGCCTCCAAAGGAGTCTAATCGTCGTATTTTTAAAATCTGTTTAGTGATAATTTTATAACCTGTAGACTGATTTAAAAAAAAAAATTGCATTCCATTTTGTATAGCTTAGGCATCTTTCCATTTTAATTCCATTAGATTTAGATTTTTGCAGTCAGTATTTTTTATGGTTTAAAAGTTTATATTTTTTTAAATTAAAAGTGCTTACTTTTCAATTAGCTCATTTTCTATGCTTGATAGGGTAGTATTTTACATTTATTTTTCCTTTTCTCTTTCTTTAATATGATGGTACACTATTGATATGGTATATTTATAAAGGTTTTTCATTAGTAGCTTATATTTTTGTATACATTTTTTATGAAAAATATAAGCATCAAATCAAATCAAATCAATTTATTGCACTCCACAATTGTTAAATAGGTTTACAAATTAAGAGAAGTACATAATCGTGGACCCTGCAGGGCACGGCAACATAGAAGAGAGGGAGAAACTGTTTTCTTAGATAAAACTCGTTGTTTATAGTAGTTAATATTATTTTGTAAATTAATTTTTTTATTATTATTATATATTTTTGTCTAGTAGTTGAGAAAAAATGTTATCTAGATGTCAATATTTATAAAATAAGTAGTGAAATTAAATATATTACTATGTCATGCATTTAAATTTAACATAATTATTTTTAATTCAGATATTAGCTTATTCAGAAATACATAATATAATTATTTTAAAATAGGGTGTCAAAGATAGAGTTATAGTTCGTCGTTAAGGAAAGCATGTGGCTGACATGAGAAGATCATAGATTAATTAAAAGAGTTTGAAATATCTGATTACTTAACTGTTAAACCTAAGTGGCAATGGATGTAGTATAATATAATGCATGCTAGTAATAAAAAGTAGCAATAAATATCGCCTAATATAGCCAAAATATGCACCATCCCATGATTTTAGCCATTAGATCACTGGTGAAATGTGCAAATATATGTAAATAATCCAATCTCTACTTATAACATACCAATTTAGAAACTAAGTTGGAATCTTAGTGGATCTCGGTCAGAACTTTGGGATCTTAACCCGTCAACACCCGCTTATACATAGATATATACGTGGTTGCCCTATATACACAGATGCCGGCAACCACCGCTGGCGTTGACGGTTTAAATATTTTTAAGATCTCATTCTTTGACATCATTACTCTTTGAGACCTATGTAAAAGACATTGTGTCATTTAATATATTCATTATTCAATACTTTTTACAAGAGCTTGAATACCCACCATGAATTAAATGTTAACTGTAGTATACTAACCAGGGTGGAACCTGACATAATCCTCCTGCACATGCAGATTCTTGGGCAAGTCCATCTGTTTAAGGGCATCATATGGAGTTCTTGTATCCACTGGAGTCATGTAGAACTCTTTCAGGTCATCTGAAAATTGATAAAGATCCAGGTTAATAATGTTATGAAAATTATGTCTGTTTAAATTATGAAGCTTGGTAAGGAGGAGGACATCTGACTATGAAAAACATGTTTGAAGTACAAACAATAAGACATTGATGATGTACAATTTAAACCTATTGTTAACATATTAAAAATGGATGCATGCATGTTTTTAGTTCAAAACTAAATCCTTTTAGTCCATTCTTTCCTTATCCACTATGTAATTACATACTATTTTGTATTTTACAATTGAATGAAAAATTATAACTTACACACAGACTCAATTGTATGTAATAGTGAATTTGGAACACTATGCCCTGTTTCTTCATAGCATGCTTTAAGCACATTAAACTTGGACTCAAGAGCTTCAAAATCTGACTCTTCATTCAGACCATTATCAGCACATATCTTTAGGATTGTTTTCTCTATATCTGCTGGTGGGTCCCATGGCTTGTTTGGTCTAAGGAAACTGGAATTGAAGTAAAATTGATGTGCTTGAAAATACAATGACAGAGCAGCAATTTGTAAGATCAATTAAAGGATCAATGACAAGTTTATGATTTAGGTGAGCAAATAAAAAATACTGGTATGGCTACGGAACTATGGCAAAATATAAAACAGACTTTTAAGTAGGTAAATTTTAAAGCCACAGAACATTTAAAAATACTCCCAGACAGAATTTTAAACCTCTCTAATACCAGCAAACTATACAAATGTAAATGTAATATAATAAACACCAATTCTCGAAATGCATAGCTTGTACCTAAAGCTATGAAACCTTACCCCCTTGCTGCCAAGGCCTCTGCTGCCGCTTGAAGCTTTTTATCTACTTTAGGATATTTTTTCTGAGCATTCCTCACAGAAATTAACTGGAAAGTTAGAGACAATTACTTAATATAATAATTATATTCACATTCACATGAAAATAACATAACCAAATCTAACCTGCAAATTTGTCCGCTGTAACGGTAACAATACATTCCTAAACATATTGTATTAAAATATAGCTAAAACAATTTAAATATATTCAGTGAAATGTTTAAATATTATAGAATAGATTATGTTAAATGTTTTGATTATTTGCGTATTTCCCTTTCATTTATTGTATTTGACAGCTAGAAGTTGGACAGCTCGTTATACGCAGCATATTGATTATATAAAACCCAGCGAAACATAAACATAATAAAAATGAGACTGTAGTTAAACATGTAGCTTTAGTGATTTTTTAAAAAGATATTATTTATGTGAATAATTGTAATTTAAAATAACATTAAAAATATTAACATATTTTATGTCGTGTTACGTAACATGAAAAAGAATTCGCGTAAAATGGAACGTTCTAAAATTTCTGGACGAAACTAGTTTTTCGCTATTGCCGTTGAGTGCAGCACTGTCGGCTTGGGTTGTTGTTTCCTATCCGCCATTTTCCAGTCGCCATTGAAAGGTGAAAACTACACTAAATGTCGGTGATGATTTTAAGATTTTGAGTGGTTTCTTTAAGATTACACCTGTTTTTAGTGTTGTGAAATGAAAATGAAGTGCCCGGGACTACCATGACGCATCAAAATCACCAAACAAACGGTGCAAGTCTCGAGGATTGTCATACAAACTTCTTCGCCTTGGTAAGTCACTTTTACATTGATGAAAGAACTCGTATGTACTTTTCTTTCGAAATCATTACGTTTTCCGTGATATCTACGCCACGCGCTGTTGTTTAAAGTTGATTCGTAGTTCATTTAAGAATTCGTAAATAATGAGACCACGACGTCTAAGTGGATGATCTGATTATCGTCATCGGACGCTGATATACAAAATTCACCTTATTGCGATTCGGCTGCCAAATCGATCTATTGCGTTAAAGTTTGTGTACGGGACAATTTGCGTAGAGTCGAATGAAGACGCTCGCTCGTTAGTCATCCTGGCATCATTCTCGCCTCAACACAGTCATGTCGAGTTGCTAACCCACAAAATGTCAACGCATTCGGGCAGTGAGGCCGCAAGAAGCCATCGGCCCATAGAGGTCATTTTGAATTCACCTGGCCGAAGCGCGGACAGTAATGCGTTCGCAAGACTAGTTTCGCCAGGTCGAGGAAATAACTTTCTTATTACATTTTTTGAACGTGCCGATCGGTTCGATAATGCGACACGACGCCGACACGGAACCGCGGTGTTTATGTACGAGCATGTCAAAGAAATCGTCGGGGTCATTCATTATCGGCGTGTTGTAGTGTGGAGTGGCTTTGCGTAATGTTCATAGCTGGCGCGAATTTTATCAGATTGTGTTCGGGTGAGGATTAGCGGGCGCGCGGGGTGGCGTGCGGTGCGCCGGGGGCGGTCGCTCGTCCTCGGCGACTACGAGAAGCGAGAACAGAACGGGCGCCACTTCCACCTGACGCGTTGCCATATCTCCGCGCCGCGGCGGCGCGCGCCTGCCTGCACCCGTCTCCCTCTGCGCTCCGCCTATCTCGACGCGATACAAATTACCGATTTCTTGCCCTGCCTGCTTATTGTCTAATTATTTATGCGTCGTTTGCGGACACCGCGGCTTTGTCGCATGGAATGTTACTGGTTCAAGTAGCGCGAGCCGCGGTGACGCATCGGAGGCTACTAGTTGACGGGTTCAATACACCGCTGTAGTCATCAGTTTGTAACACTACAGTTGAACATTGAGACGCTAAGGTTTATTTTTGCTTTCCATGGACATGTGGCAGTGCATGTTTACTCCGGTTTATTTAGCCGTGTTTGAAGTATAGTAGCGCGCGGCATTTTCGCGGCGACAGCACAGATGTCGCGGGGCGGCTGCGCGCGCGCACCGTGCCGCCGCCGGCCGCGCGCCTGCTTGCGCTCATTCAACCGTTTATGAATGGTTGTAATGATTGTAACATTCCCATAAGCGGGCCTCCGCCGCCTGCGATGCCTACGCCCTGCCATCGCTCACTGCACAGATTGTCTACTTGCACCCGCCTTTGTTCTCGTTTACCTGCTATGGCATGTTACTTGAATAGCCCAATATTATACTCACAAACCAGTCGTAAACACGGCTTCCATATGTCCATTGTTGTCTCTCACAATTGTTTTTTTAGCTTGCGTTTTATAAAAATGAAATTTACATCGGTATGTCCACCTTGTAAATTTAATGCAGTCGTCTAGAAGTTAATATTCTTACCGAAAACGTGTCTCGCAAGTCGTTTCCCTGTCTGACCGGCGGCGCTCCTGCCACATAGATGGACGGCTGGATGTCCATTGAGTGTCGAAATTCGTCACTAAGTTATTCATGGCATCCGTGTCGCAGGGCAGGGCCCGCGCGGCGTGACCTGCCGCGGCCTCCAACCCCCTTATCGCCCTCTAAGCATACAGAGCACGACTTCAATTTTGCCCTGAATGTGTTCATTTCCTCAGTGCTATGAATCCTTGGTGTCGTTGTGGCTCGTAACGGCCGGTTTATGAAGTTTTCTGGCTAATAGTGGCAGTCAAATTGCCGGACTAATTACCACGCGGTCGCGTCTACTCGAGTACCGGTTAATTGTAATAAACTGCTAGTTTCAACTGCTAATTTCGAGACACGTGCTATTTTGGTATTTTTCCTACACTTCCTTGGATGTATGGCGCAAAGCAATCCTTTTAAATTTAGAAATTTCACGGAAATTATTTATTTTGATATCGTGTAATAAAATTTACCAAATTCGATTATCGTATATTATGAAAATATACATGTCAACATTAAATATGGTAGTTATGGGTTAATACAGAAGTCTCGTCTCGTTAATAAATAAGCAATTATTGCCAAGAACACGGGCAACTTGCTTTCGTCGTTTGGCTCAAGGTCGTTAAAAAACTTCTACCTGGCTTTACGGAATCTGTGCCTTACTCGTGCATCTGTGTTTGATGAATTTTGTGCCTTATGTCTACGACTTTAGGTCGCAGTTGATGTGGTCGTTTCGGCATATGATAAGTGAGGTCGCTGTAATGACCTCTCGGCTGTTAAACGGTTGATCTGCGTCGGTACGGGTCACTTGTCGAATGTGCGATACAGTCTGTGGGCACACCACCACCACGGGTCTGGAGAAAAACTACATTTCCTAGAGCAATGGATTATTAAAATTCTTTATTTTAATGCATACATCGCGCGTTATCTATATTGTTAGTTATTGTAGATTAGATATGCAACTGGCGAAATCGTCTCATCTCGTTAAAATTAGAATTGCCGAGTTTTCTGGAAAAATAAAACCACCAAAAACACCACAATCACAGTAACCTTTGACTCCATGTATTTACGATTTAATATTTTAACCAAATGAGTTCGAAATATTGCTCAGAATAGCTGCTACTTCGTTCACTTTGCATGTAATTTTTTTTCCTAATAAATACAATTAAGTGCACATAGTTCTGAACCCACAATATGATATAAGTATTGTGTCTTGGTAACAGCTACGAGGGACTTCCGCTCTCACAGAATTCAAACCAGAAACAAATATTTGCGGAAGATATATTTTTCGGTGCGGGGTTCGATCCCGTGGCCACTTTTTCACTCCAATCGCCTCCGTCAAGTAAACTGTCCATGGTTGAAATTTTTGTCCAAATTTACACTTGAAACGGTCATTTAATTTTGTAGTTACCTTTTGAATATTATTCTTATTTTATTCCGGCAATGTTTCATACATTTTTTAGATATAACCGAATATGGCCATACATTAGATTCATCGGCATGACGTAATACATTTAAAATGTTGCTATAAATTATTGTTTAAACACCACAGAGTATTTCAACGTATGTTTTAATTAATTGGTATTAATAAAAGCGTTAAAAGTTGCCGTTGCAGGTTTGTTATGTCGCGGGGGTTCTTATCCGTCAGCTGATAACGTTATCAGTGACACTATAAATATCAAGGTTTGAACCACAACGGCTATCGTTTATCGACATCGACGCACTAGAATAGTACTATTAATATTTAAAGTTCTCATACAATTGTGTAAAACATTGCTTTTTATTGCCGATAGGGAAAGTAAACGGTAGTTCTTTTAGATTCAATCTGAACTCACAACACGCTGCGAAGAGTCTCAAACTTCCGGTCTCCAGTGACGTTTCATGTCTGAGTTTTTCCAGTAATTTTCTTTGACTTGTCGCAACTTAGTCTTGAACTTGTCAGATTGGATCAAAAAGGTTTAGAACTTTCCATCTACCATTCATCTGTCGGCGCCGAATCACTTTCTTTGTGGTTGTTATTTTATTCTTGTCCATGGACACAAGTCCTTCAGACGCATACTTGATTGTCTTTTTTTTTAACCTCTTCTCTTTTATTTTAATAGAACTATATTGGATAATATACCATAATTATGATACTAAGTATCACCAAAATAATGCATTAAACTGGAGTACCTCATCACACTTCCAAGTTCCCGCCAAAACTCTCCAAATTACTTTCGATGAGGATGTGTTGCCAATTACCATCTTACCAAATTTATCATTTTGATAATACGATTAACAATCAATTGTCACGCGAGGCAGTGACAACGCAAGCTGCGCAGCGTCACAGATAAACCACGTACTCGTGCTGCTTACCACACGTGACTTGCATCACGTAGCGTGATGGTGCGAGTTCCTGGAACGGCGTTGAGGGACTGGCTCTCGGGTTCAAATACTTTGCCCTGTAATCACTGGATTTAATGACTCATGATAAATGTAACGCCCTGACCCGACTATATAGTCATGAATGGATTCGTAATCATATTTATTTATGGTCAAAATAACAATGACCAAACTTTAAGTTCAAAACAACAACACCATACCAATCCTAAAGTAACCCATACCAGAGTCGAAAAAGCATTCTGCCAACCAATACTGCATATTGCTATGATTCTGGGAACTGTTGATCAAGACATGAATCCATTCATATTTAATTCTCAAGTCTTGTTCCAGCCAAGGATGCTATCTATTAGTCATGAAATAAATTATATCGATGCGCAATAGATGCAGAAATACAAGTTTACGATATAAAATAATAAGTTGTATTGTGGAAATATTTGCCGTCTGTTAACCAATCTGGATCATCAATCTCGTATCGGACGATCATTTATAGACTAATAAACAATACGTTTTAAATACATTGCAATAGTTGAATGTGGGTATAGCGAGATATTGTGTCATATTGGAACATGAAGCCTCGTCAAATAAGACCAGCTGACTAGAGAGGCGTTTGTTTTGATTACCGGCACCAATATAAATGTAGGAGAGTAAAGATTTGTAAATTGTACATGGCCTAAAGCGTAGAATGAGACCAACTCCCTGTTAGCTTTTTGATACGCATTAGTAAAGATGTCTTTATAGAAAAAAAAACGTGGTGCAGTTGATAATATCTTCGATTCTTATCAATCTGAAATGATGCTATTCTCGTATAGGTAGCATAGAAGAATATTTACGAAAAACTCTAATCATCATAGCTTATCAATGAAATCTCAGCAGAAATCGAACTATAACATGCCCAACGATACATTAAAACGTGATTTTGTTACTGTATTACATAGCGTCAGCTCAAGCAGAGGTCCACTACATCTAAAAGACATCATTTAGTGACATGACAATTCTGTAAAATCAATCACCCAAGGAAGGAAACAGCGTTGAAAATTCCAATCAGTAATATGAAATTAATGTCACCATACCTATTGTCGTCCATTTTCTTTTGGTTTTATAACAACCATTGCGAGATCTCTCGCTGGACTGCATTTTACTAGCATCAATTGTAATATATGAGTAAATGCACTGAAATTTTAGACAACACTTCAAATATAAAAACACATATGTAGTTACTAGTTTACACAACTTCAATATATTACGTAACAAACAAATTTTAGGCAATAATTACATCGGCGAACTAGAATGGCGACATTGTCGACAATGCGGTGGTTAGCGGTCGGTAACGTCTCACCATATCGATTGATAAGGACGTTGGGCTTTATCTCGCCGCGCTTCTTCAAAACTAACGATACATTTAAAGTACTTGAATATACATGATATATTTTTTAATATTATTTTATAATTATTCTCATGCTTAACATTAACAATATTCATTTTTAATATCGGTCTTAGCAGTCAAGCAAATATCATGAGAAAATAGTATGCTTGAGTACTTCACTAGAATTTCGGTGAAATGTATTTGTATTAGGCCAGCGCGGCGTGGTGGTATAATAGCTAAATAGTAGAGAGATGGTCCGTATTCGCAATTGACCAGTAAATGAGACTAGAGTATAGACTCAGGTGTAGTAAAATTTGTTTAAGAAAAATAAGTAATAAGGATCTAATTCGAAAGAAATACGAAATTTCATGATCGAAAAATTTAAATATAATGTAAGTAAATAAGTATAATGTTCATAATGTGTAAGCCTTTGGCGCGCGACATCACAAAACGGCCCAACGGAAGACCAGCGCTGGTTTTTTACCAGCTTATGCGGAGTTGGGGTCGCTTTGGTGACGAGCGAATGTAATTTAAGTGTTCATTTTAATTATTTTGTAATCTTGCTTATTAGAAATAAATATTTTACTTCTAATTGTAATGATAAAATATATGAATTCTAATTACATCATAATAATAAGTATGACCTATGCATATTGGATTAACCGAAATGCAAATATTTCATCAATTTAAATATTATCCTTATCATATTATATATTCCATGAAATGGTATTTGTGAAAATAAAAACAAAACAGATTTGCAACGACTAAATGGTTGTTTCCAACCATTTGTAAATGTTAACGTTACATGAGTTTCTTCTTTTTATCTACATTTTCCCGGTTTTATCATCGAGAATAATTAATACAAAATATTAAATCGCATAAACCAATGTATTATAACCAATGTATACTCGTTTACATTTAATTTTCCGTAAAATGGTAGTCAAGGAAAACAAGTATTTTCCCGGGTAAGTTGTATGACGTGTGTATGTATGACGCACTTGTTACATGTACGCCATGCGAGTAAACTGGTTAGATGAGTTTTTTTAAAGGCAATATAACGCAATGGTATGATGCGTTGGATCCAGAAAATTCGTTGTCCCTCATAGAGAGTTTAATATTCCGAAGAATTCTGAGCGATTTTAAATTATATTACTCATTTCGGGTTACGTCACATCCCCTTTCATTAAACTATGATCTTATCTTTTGTGCTGGCCACTCGGTAACAATCTGCCATACAGGCTCGTTGCGTAGGCATGTCCAAAACTCCGCCGTTCTCGACCTAAAGTAGAGAAACGTAGGAATGGCATGTATATGCGTATGGTAGTTTAGATTGCCCTCGTCTAAGATAAGCTAGTTTTATACAATTGTTACAATAAAATTGTAAAGAAAACATGACAATCATATCAAGTTTATGTGAACACTTCTACAGAAATAAGTGATCGAGGTCGCGCGGTACTTGAGTTGCAACGTCTCGATGTCCTTGGCGCTTCGTCCTTCGAGTGCTTTCGCTTAACCCACTTACAATGGAACGTGTATTTTGTTACGACAATGCTGGAGTGCAGGTTAGATAATTTGTTACGAATGTAATACTGTTTCAAGCTGGGATTTTAAGTGCATCATCTTGGTGAAAAGATCAGGTTGAGATAGCTGTCCTTGTAGAGTTGATTAGGAAATTAAATAAAATGTTTGATAAGAAACAACAGAGAGATGCATTGATTTCTAGAGACAGAATATCATTTCAATAAATTGGAAGTCATGAGAACAAAGTTCCGCAATGATAGAAATTGTAGGAATCTTCTTGTAGATCAGAATTGTATGTATGGACGTAAAGTAAATAATAGCTGTGCCTGTCTGGGAGTAATTGAGATAGCCAGAGGCGCAAACAAAATCCCCATTCCGTTATTAGGTCGACGATGCACCCACGACTCTTCTCGCATTGTGGGTGTTCATGGCCGGTGATCTGTTACTCACTTCGTTAGCCAACTATAAAAAATAACAATCATGATGTGTTTTAGCACATTAAGGAGATGTTATCCCGATGTATGATATAATTGAGCGCGGGAGCGTGACACAGCGCCGCGTTGATCGGCGAGCGCTCGTCTCGTCCTTTCCTCGTTTATTACGAGCTACACATACCGGGTCAAGGTTCTGTTTGGATGAGAGCGCCTCGAGGAAAATGTTCGTCAGCTTTTACGGAGCGGTTTGTTCGTCATTTATTGGACATTAGATCTGACATAACATGTTCCAGTTGTCGATGTTGCGCGAACTTGGCGAGGATCCGGTTATATGTGTGTTTTTTATAATAACCTAGTTTTATTTAGCGTATGTTCAATAATATTTTTTGGCTTTTAATTTAGTATTTTCCATCCTAATTTCAATTTCCGAAATGTCCGTTTGAAAAAGTCCTAATGCAGCTACGTTCTCGCAATGTATAGTTCACGCACGCCGGTACAGTTGTCGCTGCCGGAGAGCGTATTCCATCGGTGAGCAATTATCTTCCGCTACAGAGCGACAGCGCGGTCCGGCCGTCAGTGCGGTCACGATATGTGGGTCAAGATAACAGAAGAGTGCTCGGTGTTCGGTGCCCGCCCCACATTCGATGCCGGCCACCACTGCCTGTTCACGACTAGTTTTCTTTCTCGTCTATGAGATTTTTTTTTCAAATATTTGCTCTCACGTCGTATATAAATATTGTATTTACATATTTTGGGCTAATATTTTGCTATGTATATTGGAGTTGTGATTCTCGTGTGATTTTAAACCGTAAATCAACTTGCTAACCTGACTGCCTCGGTGGTGTAGTTGTCTTGCATACGATTTGCGCGCTGAGGTCCTGGGTTCGAATCCTGGGTCGAGCCACACACATAGTGACTGGGTTTTTCCATCTTAAAAATTACTCAGTCACAGCTCCAAGTCAGGAAGTTGGCGGTGTGATTACCCCCGTGCCTCGGAAAGCACGTAAAGCCTTGGTCCTGCGCCTGATCTCTTTCCAGTCATGTCTGATTGCCGTCTCACCGGACTATGAGAGTGAAGGAAAAGCGAGTGCACCTGTGTATTGCGCACACACTTGTGCACTATAATATCTCCTGCGTACCTGGCTGATCTCCGCTGAGATTGGCCGCCGTGGCCGAAAGTGGCTAGGAGGATTTCAACTTGCTAATGTCTTTTCGGGCAAATATTTGCACCCCATGTTGCTAGTTTAGACATTATTTAATCGTAATAAAGCTCATACCACCCGTCACATTGGCGTGTCCCACAAACTTTGCTATTCAAACCTTTCAGCAGCGCACATAGTCGAACTCTACCAAATTAGATTTTTACAATGTTCATTAGTCTGATTAAAAATGGCTCATTTAGTTTTATACAATATCGATCGGCGTGAACGAGTCTTCAGTAGCCTTGTGCTCCACTTTCGCTTTTGTCCTCCAAAGGTTGATCTACACGCTAGTTACTTTGTTTTCAGGGATGGACGGTTGTAAGGAGCGTACTGTGCGAAAACTCACAAGTGTGCGACTAATAGGATTATATTTTGTTATGTAAACATGTTTGTGTTTACGTGGCTACGTTGACTGTCCGCGAATGGATTTGTTTAGGTTCATCGTGTTGTGGGAGGGGAATGTGAGGCAATAGGGACTCTATTGCGATTTCGTAAAAGGTTATTATCGACAGTTTGTGTGGGTACTGTTCTATTTTTCTATAGTAATCGAATTCTAATTTGGATCCCCTTCGACGTCGGAAGCATGTGGTTATCTGTGAAATGGAAGTATTATGTTTTACTTTTTGATATTGTCTCGCGATCGCCTCGAATAACTCAGACATATCCGTAATATTGGACATTTATGTATCGAAAAACCTTTTTAGTGCGATCCTTGGCTGACGAAAACAAGTTTCCGTCGTCGCAGTGCGTCGCTTCGTCGCGTACGAATCCGAGCCGAGCCGCTCTGAGGCTCGAGTTTGTTGTGGACATTATGTGGGTCACAATAATTATTTCATTTCCACTTGTATGTGTCTATTTTTTCGTCTACGCTGATTGTTTGCTTTCACCGCATCGGCGAATTGGTTTTGCATGAGATTTGCGTTTTTGTACGTGGGCGATTTGATAATTTTATTTGGGTGTATTGTAAGTTTTCAGTTGAACACGTTAATGAGGATTCCAGTGTCACTTAGATAATATTGTTTTAACCTTTGATTAATTATATACCTAGATAGACACTGAACGTTTCAAACGCGTCGAAAAAAATAGAGGTGAACTATTCCCCACTAAATGAGTTAGAGTGAATTATTTTCTGTAGTTTTTCATGGATATAATTTTCTCCCCGTTTTAATAGAAACCATGTAATAACTGGTATCATTATGCGCGCACACAAGGATACGCAGAATGATGCAGCGATAGCGTATGACACGGCTGTCATGCATACTAGCTTAAGAAAAGTTGGCCTGTTTGTTTTAGTTTCATTGCAGCGCGTCACTATATCTAGGTATATAATTAATCAAAGGTTTTTACAATACTCGATTGTTTCAATCAAAATTTATAGGAATAGATCAGCCTCGCATCGGTGAAGCTAGCATTGCCCGTGTTTCTATTGTGAAATTTGGCCACTTAATGTATTACATAAGTACATTTACATAGTGATGTCGGCTTACATGCTTGACCCCATTAATGAGCCACAACACGAAAAGCCGTCTCGTCAGCACCACAATAAACTCTCTTCCAACGCAAGAAAGTGCGTGTTCAAATCAAAGCAAAGAATGTATCACAATGTTGCATTAGATGTTCGGTAAACAAGGGCTTCTCGGCCGCGGTAGCTCAGCCGAATGCACTCTGAGGGCGTACTATTAAATTTAAAACGCTTTCACTCAATGTAACTCCCCCTCCTGTCCTCCAGAGCCTCCCCCCCTCCAGAGCCTCCCCCCGCAAAGAAGCCGAGGTGCGAACTCGTTCATGCCGACGACGCTCGCCGACCGCCGAACGGATTTGGCTAAACTGTGTCTCGCAGCAAATCTCCGGCCGGCTATTAATTTTATACAACCGTGTCGCAATTGAGACCTTCGAATGAATATTAAGTAGAATGACGCATGTTGTGAAGGACATTTGGTTTTGTCTGAGACTAGCATCTTTATACTTTTTAATGTAGACCATAGAACGTGCAGTGCATAAACTCGCAATTTTAGAATAATTGGTGCCGTGTGATTACAAAAAGCTGACGTCTGTTCAACAAATTCTGTGTTAACTATGAGTCCTGAAGCATAAGAAATTATTTCAAGTCGGGGTAACAGTAATAGTAATTCAAATTTGGTTTTATAGTTCACCGCCTTTGAGTAGTTGGTGGTGACGGTTGGTAGTCGGTAGTGTTGTCGCACCAGCCGGAGTCGTGTTCCACTTAGTAAATGGTGCACGGCGCGGTGGACAAGGGGCCGGGGGGGACGGTTACGTGTCGCCGCCGCCGCACTGGCCGCTGAGGCTGCGCTCATGAAAAGCCATGCTCGCCATTCCATAGTACGCAAATGCACGCGCTCATTCTACAGACCTGGGTATCTTACACCAATTCTGGAGGAATGAACTTCCCGGAAATCCTTACCAATATTGTGTAGTAATTTTCCTCCAAACGTTGCCAATATTTATATCGATTCCGATATATTCGCTGACATTACGTCTCGTGTCATCAATTCCCTAGTACGCAGCTACTGTGCTAGGTTTTCACGCGCGCTGGTTGCGCTCGGCGCAATTTTCCTACGTCCTTTGTATGCATAAAAGCTTTGCAACCTCGAGTCTGAATCTGCATTCTATCAGCTCGCAGCGACCGCGCTACCGACGTTCCTCATCTCCAGATTGAATTGTTTATCGCCATTCCGACATAAATCATTGTTACTTATAACCACTATGATTTGTCTACGCCGCGCCGTCTCGGCTAAAATTATAGTGCATGTCCGAATGCAACGTTGTTGTCTGTTACACAATCTGTTTGTTTTAAAAAAAACTAGGCCAGACCCTCAAATTTCTAGGCTAGACATAAGGTCGCGGAGTTCGTTGACCGCTGCCGGCGCGCGCCTTTACCGTTAGCTGCGTGTTGTACCGCCGCGCCGCCTACCTGCCGCACTACCCTTTACCCTCCGTAACGATGCTCTGCCTATTGAATTGATGGGATTTAACCAATAAAATACCAATAAAATCTTTATAATAATTACCGCAATTTAGCAACAATAAAACTGGTTCTTGTTTAATCTGTTTATAAGCCGTTTATCCTTCCTTATATTTGGCCGACGAATTCATCCGATCTATCGAGTGAAACATCATAAAGTGCATCATAATGCAGTTTATTTTTTTAATACACTTATTGTGTCTTAACATGTATTGTGTAGTATCGTTTCTGGTATTAAAACTACTTTCGAAACCGGTTTAAAATATAACGCCCTCGTATTAATTGGTGGTACGATTTTTGAACAGTTCCAACTGTTTTGTGGTATTGAGTTGTTGTTGTACCTGTTTTGTCGACCTTCCGGAGGTTGCTCAATGCTCAATGATTGCTGGCGCGCCTGCGGGCGGCCTCGCGGTTATCTCGCTCTGTTATCACGCCTCACGGCTCGCCCCTCTGAGGGTGGGTATAGGACGAGAAGTGACTTTCTTCAATTCGACCTAATTAGTGATATTTTTTATTAAATGCCTTACATCATACACTCACTTTTTTCACTGCAACTAATGTATATACTCCCACACACCCTCACGCTTTTTATCCTAGAATGTGTAGGCAGAGGCGCAACATCTGCCCCACTTTTCACCATGTGTATTCCGTCCCGTGATATGATAGAGGGCGAGCCTATCATCAAATCGGGTAGAAATTCCAGACTCCGGGCTTATACCGAATAGAAACAGCCAATTTTAATATCGTATCGCAATACAACTAAGTCACCGTGTCAGTAATATGTAAAGGAGAGATCTAATTCTATGTCCACAATTGTAAGAAAGAACTTTTCCAGACGATTGTCATCGGTATAAAGTTAATTGCCGCTCAAGTTATCGTCGACCTAAATAATGTGTCGAGGGCGGTTCCGCCCGCCTTCAAAAGTTTATGGATTCTCCTAAGATCGCTGCGTTTTTTGGGATTTTTGATACCGTTTTCCCTCTCTAAAGCCTGATTATATCAACGTACTGACGATTATTTTGCATAATTATGTATGTGATTATGACTATCGGAGATCCGTGAAATTTTTATTTTCCTCTCTTGGTACCAAAAAGCCAACATTTGCAATGTTTGTTCATTTCATACATCAAGTCAATGTCCAATCAAAAAGAAGCAAATCTATAATTGTACCCCTTAACAGGCGACCGAACAATGGCGCGGCATTTGCCAGCCGACCGAATAAAAAAATTCTTACGCGGTCGCCACGCGCCCCTTGACGTCATCTCTTGTTACCGGTTTGCGTTATTTGTATAAAGTTATTATCTTTACCATGTAATATTTGTTGGTTTGGGCATAAACAACCCTACATCGCTTAGTGAGGTTCTGAGTTCAATAGTCCTCCAAAAGTTTAAGGAACACTGTTAACGGATTCGGATGTATACGTTCGTGTTAAAATTAGAAGCTATACGTTTGAGGGGTGTACTAGGCTTGCTTTGCGAAAGAAATCCCAGTCGTACAATAGACATGAAATAAGGAACCTCCCGCGCCAGGCCCAACAGCGCTGTATTGATGAAAGGAGCGTAAGGGGAACAGATTCCCTACATCCACACACGGAGTATTAAAACAAGACGCACGTACACATGCTTGTTTCTGACATATAATAATGCGCACATTCCGAGCTCTGCGAATGAGCTCTGTGTGAGTATGTAATATTTTTATACTTGTGTGTAAGTATCCGTAAGCCTAGTGATACATTGAAATGAACCTTGAGTTTATTGCATAATATCATTTTCGCATTAAGGTAATCAATTACAAATTTGCACTAATTATGCTATATTAAAATTGTTTTATTAATTAGTTTAAAAATTGCTACATTTATGACTTAAAACGCGTATTTTATTGGGTCTGTATTAGTTGAAATTTATTGGTAAAGGTAGCTAACAAACGTTTTAGCTAAGTATACCTTGTTTAAGACTGTCCGAAATAGTGCGACATTCGTCAACACTGGCACGTTACACGAACGGTATTTTTTTTAATAGAGACACGTAATGTTCGGAGCCAATGGCGGCGTGTACTCGCCGATGCGGCCTCCGGGCCATGGCGCGTGCCTGCCAAACGCATTTGCTGCATAACAATTGTAGGCCCAACGCGCACAAAGGCCGTATGGCATCAGGCGCAAAAATAACTATCATAAAAATGGTTGGCAGGTTATTGGAACTTAGTTGAACTAAAATAGAATTGTGGGGTTTCGAAGTTACGCTCTAGCTTGAATGGCCAGACCCACTGATTCACAAAAAAAATCTAAAATTTATATTTATTGGGTTTTTACCGGAGATCTAAATACACCATCCCTTCCCATTCCTTGATCCCGAATCCTTATAATATTATCTGACTGCCTCGGTGGTGTAGTTGTATTGCGTACGCGTTACGAGTATGATTTGCGCGCTGAGGTCCTGGGTTCGTATCCCGGGTCGAGCCAAAAACATTGTGACTGGGTTTTTCCATCTTAAAAATTACTCAGTCGCAGCTCGGACTCAGGAAGTTGACCCTGTGATAAAGCCGTTGGTCCTGCGCCTGATCTCTCTCCGGTCATGTCGGATTGCCGTCTCACCGGACTATGAGAGTGAAGGAATAGCGAGTGCACCTGTGTATTGCGCACACACTTGTGCACTATAATATCTCCTGCGTACCTGGCTGATCTCCGTTGAGATTGGCCGCCGTGGCCGATACTGGCTAGGAGGACTACTACTAATGTTATCTTGACTGAGATGTCCACAATGAATCTAAAATTCTTTATATTCATGGATACAGTGATCATATAAATACCATGACCTATTTGCTCATATGCTGGCACTCTGCTATAACAAATAGCTGAAAAGATGTACACAAACCTAGATTGTCTACCTGTTAATGAGTTCATAATAACATTGCGCGAACGTCATTCTTGGATGACAAACTTGAAGCGAAGTTGCGTACAATGTTAAATAATAAACGTCGACATGTTGAACGGTCATTAATAGTGAAAGTGCGGTGTTACGAGGCACACTCGTACGATATTTAATAATTTTAACAATGCATAGGCTACAAATGCGATTTAGTTTTCTACTAATATAGTTTCAAGAATTCATCCCTTTCAGGATTGGTAGAGTCGGAGCTTGCACTCCGGATTCCCCGAGATAATTTCCGTCCTATGATAATTACGATAGTCTGAGACCTCGTCGCTATATAGAGCACAAAATGTACTGTCATTCGTTTGCGCCATCTACGAAACGCATCCAGCTCATTACCGGTTTCACAACATAAGTACATTACCACGATACAAATAAGGCAATACATACAAAGTTCTAGAATGTAACCATTGTCGATTTGTCGTCATACAGTGGTTTACGTAGGACATGTTTATCATTACATTATTCAGTCGTCCTCGCCCTTGACGACACTCGATGCGCCTGCGCAGCCCGCCCGACCGCGGCGCGGAGAATTTCAATCTCGCTACACGTTATCCTACTGTTTACTTTATTACATCTTGATATTTAAAGGCATATTGAATGTGTTTGTAATCCTTTATAAGTGACTACACAAATAGATACAGACTTGAGTTACGTAATAAACTTATTTATACATCATTTGTATCGTGATATCCCATAATGACTATGAAACGCACCACAATTAATTATGACTTGCTGGTGGACTTGTAAAAGTGTTGCGACTCTACGTTATAGTGCAAGTAGAACAAGATGTTTACTTCTATATTTTACATTTATTACATCAAGAATCGTTCGTAATTTGAAATTTAAATCCTCGGAATTCAATTACAAACAATGCCACGATGCCAGTGACTCGTCCTCTCATCGGGCTATTTTAATCATACCTTGGATTAATGGAATTCAATTACAAGAAACCATTATACACAACGCCCGTCCGCAATCCGAAATGACGCAGAACAAAACGAAATCGCAAAGAAGTTCTTTTTGACTCGCGTCGTATGCTAATTTCTGCGAATCTACAACATCCCATTACCACAATTCAAGAAGTAATCATTTTAGCATTCAGCTCCTATGGCGGCTGATGTCTCCCACTCGCGCCGGCGTGCCGTTAACGAGAGAGAGTGAGACGGTGGTGTGACTAGATTGCCGCCGCCCACACGACGCTCGCGAGGCGGTTGAGCACGCTAGTGTAGCACAGTTTGTGCGGCAAAGTGTGCGTACTATGGCAGAAGTTATGGCAAATAACTGTTATATGCTCGGCTATATTGTATGACGTCGGTATGAGAACGCGCCGCGGCCGAATGTACGGTTTCTGGATTACTTCTGTGTGAAGTCTTCTCGGAATTGGGAATTGTCACATTCCTCAGTAACTTTACAACAACAAAAAAGCGCCAAAATTACTATGATGATGACAGCCTTCTGGTTTCTGCCATTAATGGAGACCGATCTTAAATGCTTAATATCAAAACTTCTTGCCACATTATGATAAATTATACCATTTATTCAGTAAATGGGCTAGTAAACGCACTTCAAGTGTCTAATTATAACGACGTATCATTTATAAAATGCTTTCGAAATGTCAAGTAATCTGACAGGAACCACCAACCAACGCCGACCTCACACAGTGCTAAGTGTAGAAAGATGATGATCCCCGGATGGTGAAGTTTAAGGAAATTTACCGTAGATAAGATGCTCGGTTGGTCAGATAACGCTGTTTGTTGATAGATTCAAGTACAACACACAGACGCACACGCGCCACCGCGTGTTGTGCATCAGATTAGATACCGGGATTTGCGATTGTTTTGTCACAGATATGTTTGTCAATAAAGATTTCACTGATGGAAATTTATTTAGATATTGCATATAGTTTGGCGGGAAATACCATGTCAATGTATGGTGGGAATTACATCACATTATATTTTTAAAGTTAATGTACGCAAACCAAGTTCACACAGTGACTCTACATTGTCAGAAAAGCGCATGAATTCATGTGCATTTTGTTATAGAACTATTAACCGAATAAATCGCTCAACTGATGGTAAACTCCACGTCTGCCCATGCAACACCACACAAAACCGTTTTAGAAAGTCTTCTATGGCATTACAATGCGCTCTTCAACCCGAGACATTGTTTTATCATCTCTTGATTGACTCGATAAAACGATTTGGCGCATTTAAAACACTTGGTGGATTCTGCTAATCGATTTTAGTTTTCGTGTATAGGTACTGTATAATAGTTCTGCGACCCGTTCGAACTTGGAGTGCAACGTACTTTGGTTAAAACTAAGGTTTGCGGTCACGGACTGTTGACTCATTAAAAGTGATATCTATGTGCTTCGGATAGATGTGTGTAAGAAAGATACTGGCAACTGTGGAGCAATTGAAGTACATTTGACTGCCTCGGTGGCGTAGTTGTATTACGGTACGACTGCAGAGCTGAGGTCTCGAGTTCGATCCCCGGGTCGGGCAAAGTGATATTGGGTTTTTCTACTCATTACCAGCCCGAAGTCTGGAATTTGTGCCCGATATTGCGATAGCCTCGCCCCCTATTACATCATGGGACGGAATACGCACGACGAAAAGTGGGTGCACTAGTTACGCCTCTGTCTACCCCTTCGGGGATAAAGGGTGTAATGGAAGGGATTCTTTTACTAGTATTGAACCTCGGGAAATATACATTATGATGATTGAGATAGATTGCCAACCGGCATCAGATCTACGATTCATCTGGCATTGTGTCTGGTAATCAGTTATTAGGTAATTCACTTGATGCATAATGTTGCTCAGTCTTCTGCTTTATAAAATACAACCATTTTTTTTTATCTTTACAATCCATTGAAGTCTATATGCGGTGTTGTTCTTGCCCCAAATTATTTTCCAACAATCAAATACTTGTGTACCGTTCTACCAAGTGGTATATTTTGGTTATTTCGTACGTGCCGCGTATTAATAGTTTTGAATGATTCCGTTGTTTCACCGCCCACGGCATGGCAACAGCTATGTGACATAAGGCACACGTAATCCATAATAATGATGGAGGAAGTGGACTGTTGGGCGGACGGTGGTCCGTGCTCGGCGGCTACGCGCTGACTTGGCTACATGGTGTTAGTTAGCGTGCTAGTTGGTCTATATAGTGCATTGCAAGTACTTTCTGTATGATCGCAATGTTATTAACTTTTGCGAGTCCGGCAAAAGGTAGACCATTGCTCAGTCTTCTTTCTTTAACTGATAAAAGCAGCAGCTCTCACGTCCATGGCACATCACATGGTTAACTCTGCCGTGTGTATCTACAACTTAATGCTATCTGGTCCAGAGACAATGGCCAAAATAATATTTTTCTTTCTTTCTTTCAATTCCTCACACACATCCTAAAGCTTTTTGCTTGGAAGTTCATATTTCATTGCTGTCTTGCAGTGATAGCTTATGTTTATAGAACGCTCATTGCGAGTCGAGCTACTGGCATGCGAGCGCACTGTCCCAGTTCATCAGCTCGCACCGTGTAACCGCCCCGTTAGGCCGTATAAACACTACCGATATTGCTATTACGGTCCTATAGTAAGCACCGATAGCGATGTTACTATGCGTGTCCTAACAGTAAAACACGTACATGTGTGAATAATTACAATAATACGGAAAGATTCTCTCGCTAATCAATTTGTGTGTAGTTTTCCGGAAAACTACTGGAACATTAATTTTTGACTTTTATCATGCTTACGCATTTTTTTACTAAAAAAATAGAATTTGCTTTTTCATACATAAAAGTATACGTAAAGTGTAGTATATATTAACATTCCATATATCTTATATGCAACCTTGTACAATTGAATAAAGCAGGCATATATTTCGTTGAATAACTTGACCTACTTTATCACATTCTCGTCGTAAGCATTTGTCAATTTTTATCAACGTTGTTACATATTTGTATCAAACTCGCATACCGCGGAAAACTGCAGCGTATCTATATGTCGGCGTGTGTGTGTTTACAAACAAGTTTTAACTAAACACTGGTGCGAATTCATCTATTATGTATGCGCCGTGAAGGGCGTGTATAAATACATCGCGAATCCAACCCCTCCGTGCGCGCTGCTAATCACTAACGTATCAAGTGACGTCACACGTCAAAAATGCAGTAGCGAAGTGCAGGGCCGCGGCGCTGCGCGGCGGCGCGGTGCCGGGCGCACGCCGCACGCGCACCGCTGCGCCGTCACATCATCCTCGATTGTTTACCCCGCTCGTAACGTAACCGCGCGCGACGTTGCCGCTCCACGCCCTCGCCTCCTCTCACTTTCGCGCGCCCCGCCGCCGTCGCCCCGCCGTCACCGCCCGCGCTGTGTCCGTCTTGCTCGCACGTCTAGCGGTGCCCGACTTTTTTGGACGTGCAGTTTTTTCCGTTCTTGGTTATGATCGCTTTACGGGATCATTGTTTACGGGCAGAGCTAATTATTAAGTTGCGTAAGGTTTTTTCTAAACGATGCTAAAATGTAGAGCGCAAGCCTACATTTTTCTTGCCATTGTAATCGCCGTGGTGTCGTATTGTCGAGTGCACTGTTCGAACTGATAACGGTTTAATTGTCAGCGGCTCCTCGGATGTCCAAATATAGCGATGCAAGAGACATCAACGTGAGGATGCGGCCGCGTATCGATCGTGAGAGTGGGCGGCCGCGATAAAGGACCCGCCCGGGAAAACATTCGGATCATCACTAATTCTGTACGTTGCTCATTTTAGCAATAATTGTACTGTTACGTTGAATATAGAAGTATTAAAAATTCAATACCGCGTGGCGTTTAAGCTCTACATTCATGCGCCTGAACTTTTAAAGCTCGCCGTCGATCGAGCGACGTAACGTCGCTTGGGCGCCGCGCCGAGGGCGGAAAAGGCTCGACTTTGGGTATTATCCGGGTGTTATCGCGGGGAAGTTGGCGTCCACCCGCCGCTGTCATTCAGCTCTCATTTTAAATTCAAATAGGCGCAGATTCCGTCGTCGGCGACTCGTTGACACCAGCCCGATCTTTGTGGCGGAATATTTTTGCTTAATTAATGGCTCTGGTGGTGGTTCTCGCCGCATCAAGGTGCACCTCTTGAATTTTGATCGCGATCCATTGACCTCGCTGCGTGGGTGGATCACAGATACGTTAACGTCCCACTGCTCGCTTTCAATGGCAACCATTTAGTAATTGAATGTTTTGTCACTTTCTACCTTAGCTACATTACTACAGAACGATAGAGACAAACACTGACACACGTTATGATGTTATTTTGCTCATTATGCCGGATAACATATGAATTCTGCATGGCTAGCGCAAAATTATCGAGTTATCTAACTAATTAAAATGCATAAGGCTTTGTCAATCCTGCTTACGGTTTACAGATTTGGATGATCCAATTAGAAGCACGTAATGTTTCCGAGACCATTTCCTTTATTGATATATATTAGAGATAGTCAAGTTTTATACTGAAGATTTCTAGGAGCATGGAACTTGAATCTTTAATTATGTATTGATGATTGCGATTAGATCATGATATGCAAATTGAATTAATTTACAAGTCAAAAAACACGGATGATCAGCTATCTCATTCCGTCTCATTCTCAGGTATTCAGATTTTAAATCAAAATTATAATATTCATACATTTATTTGAATAAGACGACAAGAATAGGAAGTACTGTCTTTAAGGCTTTCTACACTGCAGCCAGAATGAAACAGTTAAATTTCTGCTCCGTCATTCTCTCAGCTTATCAGCAAACAGATTATCTCTATCCAAGCGTTATGCGCATGAGCATGTTTGTTTTGGTGTCCGAGCGGAGCGCACTCGTCGGCATCACGTCGCACAATAGAAAGTGAAGCGATCGGCGCGGGCGCATCGGGCGTTAGAAAGCGGACGCGCCTCGCACGGTGTTACTGCCACGGAGACTGTCTTGATGAGTGCTCTGCTTGGGGGGGTATAGGGATGCAAATTAGGAGCCATATTATGTGAAGCACTTATCGCTTTTCTCGAAGTACACTGCTGTAATAAGAAAAGCTTTCGTTGCTTTAACTCTTGGCTGCCGATTAAAGTCATTGTTTTTGTTTTGGTGTACAATAAAGCTTTTAAATAAATAAATAAATAAAGTCTGTCAAAGTTCTTGAGTAGGACGTCTAAATTACCTTGATTACTTGTTATCTCCTGCGTTTATTAGTCTGCTGCCGACTGCGAAAACATTTCATATTACTGCTTAAATAATTGATTTTTATTTCACTCATCGTATATACCCAGTGGTATATGTTTGTGAGAATCAAACAAACTTTATTCTTGTATGGAACAGTGCCAGGTCAATGCACTTTTAAATAATCCAGCCTTCGTAGTATTCAAATGAAAAGTAAAAGTTTATTTTGACATTAGATCATTGACTTGGGTTTGTGACTGGAAAACCAGTCCCTCGGTTTCAACCTTTTTCAAAAATTATGTCGAGCTAACAAAGTCAATCAGAGATTCAAAGTTATGTCGTAAATCAAATGCTAGCTTTGAACATGTTCTATTTGTTTACAACAATTATATTTAATCATTCGCAAACGGCGGCACGTCGTAAATGAAAACCCGTAATATTGCAGCGAGCAAATAAATGGACAATAAAATGATCATAGTCTCGCGAACATCTATGAGCTCATATAGACGATGCTGTTTAGCGTGATTATACGTCATGATGGATGCACGATGAAAAGTAAGATGTGAATGTAAAAAACATGCACAGATTCGTCAAATTCGACATATTTTTAAATAAACCCGAATGCGATATGCATCAAAACGGCGTCGTCAAAATCGGCTCTAACGGCCGACACGAGTCGCACCAAACCGTCGATAAAATGCCACTAAAATCACAAGCGACAATATTCCTCTTGTGTAATGTCTAAACATCGGTTACACATGGTATCGAATGCGAGCAATAACCCCTCGTTCGAAAGTTAATACTGAACTCGTTTAGAGGTTGGCCGGGGGACGCGGCGACCCTACGCGCGGCCAGGTGTGCCGCCCTTCCGCCGCAGATGCTTCGCGGATGCCGCACCGCACCGCGCCGCGCCGCACAGTGTGCTGAAATAGTGTTAACACCAGCTATTGAGGGGTAATTTATACCCGATAGATTAGTTTTTGATTAAGAACGCATTGATCGCGGGAGGGTTAGTTTTGAAACAGATTCTAACAGTACGGTATGGAAGAGTTCCAATTATAACGTGAAGATGTTTGTGCTTGTTTTGGATTGTATTTTGATTCAGTAATATAAAATTAGAAATTTATTTTTGATATCTGGGTGGTTATTTTAAATTCGCACGAATTTAATCTGAATTCTGGATACGTTACCGGAAGATTTGTTTGTTTGTACAGATTTCGATTTATGTGATTTTGATTAACTTGTATGTATTGTAACGGAGGTTGTTGCGGATTTTTTTACAACTGAATATCAAACAAGTTGTTAGTATTATCTGAATCACCACGAATGCTCATAATGACTGGCCACATCACTCAACCCAATTAATTAATATGTTAAATAGCGGAAACGTTAATTCAATCGTGTAGCTTATAATTTAATTTGTATCTAATTTAAATTTATTGCTAAAAATTGTCGAATAAATTCGCACTAATAGAGATCGATAATTTTCTACTTAGTAACAGTTGAAAACTAATACACTCAAGTTTCGGTTGACCGCGAAGTTTCCCAGGCGCGTCACACTCGCCGAGTGCACACGAGTGCCGATAGGTGTTTGACCCGATAAAATATTTGCATGCTCAAGGTCGAACCGCCACCTGCCACATGTCGGCAATCTCGCACCCACTGCGCGCCGTGCGCTCGCGCAAACTATTGGCAGTTAATCAATTGGAAAAATAAACCGCTGTGGTATACGTGAAGACTCGAAATACCGTCCAATTCGGACATATTTCGTTTACTATTTTGTTGCTAAGTGATGGGTGTTTCGACTGTAGAGTATGTAGCGCTTTGTCTTTCCGCAGCCAAGTAATATCGCGATATATTCCGAATGGCAAAGAAGCCTTTTAGATGTTCATTTTAATAATGCTCCATCCACTGCTGAACATATGACTCCCTGAAGATCTTTGAACCCCATCAACATCAGTTATCGCTATTACGGCACTGCGAATATAATCTGATGCGGTATCATCCAAGTGCACGCCAATGACGCCCATCTCTACGTATATAATTGTATAATTCACGCACGCAGTTCACTGACCTCATGACCTGTATTTAGAGGGTGCATCGACTATCTCAGACGCGTCTATATTTACCATGTTTGCGTTAAGAGGCTTCTGTATTTAATTAACTATTGTCAAATAGTGATGATCTTTAGGATCATGGATAGAGTTTTTGTCGACTTAATAGTATGACATCACCGCGCCGAGAGGAAAGAACAACAAACTAAACAAAGCCAGGAGAATCGTGGGTGTATGACCGATCTGCCGGTTTTGAGAGTTGGTGAACCATCATAGATAAAATATTTTAATAATGCTGTTCTTCGACAAGCAATCCTATAGTGGTGTTGCTGTCGAAAGGTCAACACTGCACTTGCTTTTTCGCGGATATCACTCGGCTCACTTACTTCACTTACTTCACTTACTTCACTCACTTCACTCACATCATCTCCATTCCCGCCTGGTCATAAGATATCATACATCTTGAATCAGTCTATGATCTAGTCTATCGTAGGCTATTGCGGATTCCATCTTCGAATTTGGTACCTATAAATAACACCATATTTTGGAAGTCTTAGATGTGAAGTGAATTTTAAATTGATTTTCTATTTTAATCTTCGGATATATTTATTGTAATTTTAAGTGAAGGTGCTGGATGGTGTTGCTACTGTTTATGGGAGGTCGTATCGCTTACCATCAGGCGAACGGCATTCTCGTCTCGTCATTCAATGCAATAAAAAAAGTGAGTTTGTAATTTCAAACTCAAACAACTGAGTCAACAACTGAATTGTGGGCGTGTTAAGTTTAATTGTTGAGATTAATGCAAGCAGGTAAAATAGTTCTTAAATAACGTTATAACATAATCATCTGTTTGAGCAGGTTTTATAATCTTTCGCAGATGTTTTAAATTTCGATTGAAGTGTAAAGTTAGGTTGCCTTGAAAATTGCTGAAATTCTGCTGCTAATTGTACGGACAAATATTCCACCTCTTATATTCATAATATTTAATTTTACTGTCTTCGCAAAAATCCTACGTCTCTAAGAATGAAGTACTATTCAAGGGCCAATACATATTTGACCTTAATCTTGAAACCATACACATCAAAGTTGTAAACAAAATTTCATATTTAAACATTCTGTTACATTTATGTGACAAATTTACAATCTTAGCGCTAGCATAAAATTAGATGTAACGTCGGTGGCGCACTCTTTGTGGGGCCGACTACAAAGCGTTTCTAAAATATTTAACGGCATTTCGTACGGATCGCAGACGGGCTCGTCTCTGTTGCTTTTCAGCGGGATGAGTTTGCATTCGCTATTCGCGGAGAGTAAGGAGTCTCTACATTGCAGCCGGAATGGGTTCAAGTGTTGCATTTTTCGCCAAATAGAAATTTTGAATTTTTTCTTTCGTTAAAAGTTATAGTCTCCCGTCTATATCGCCTCGCAAACTTGCTTATTTCTCGATCAGAAAATAATCGCATTAATAGGTCATGTTACTTCAATAATATTTCCTTTCTCCAATATGTTGCTATTGAAACTATTGTTTCATCACCTCGCTCCATCTCCCCTGGAAGTGTACCCTTAAACAGTGCTCGCGGCGCCTTCCGGGTGTGTTCCGGTGGCTCGACACACGCTGCTCTTGAGTCTTGCATACGGCCCCTGGACAAATGCCAAAACACTTTTAGAACATTTTCGAGGTCTTCGTGCAATTTTGGTCCTGTTTGAATCACATTTGTTAACGTTCAGGATCTTCGCAGTTTTACGACATGCCATAAATTTGCTGCCGTAATGTTTTACCCGATCCTTGTAGTGACATCATTGCGGGATCACAAACTGAAGTGATTCACCCATTTGATTGTGGCATTAACCATTTCGGTTGGGATATTCGGTCGGTTAAACGTTAGTGTTCCGAAGATTTGCTATCATTCCTCTTTGCGTCTAAACATTCAGAACTTAGGCTTTTAAACAACAGCGCGTGGACGAAAGTTATTATCATATTATTTATTTGCACATATCTCGTTATCCATGTAAGCAACCTTTTTGACTTTGACGTATTGTTCTTTGCAGACGGAGTTGTATGGCATAAAATGGCGTAAGTTAGTGTGGGGCGAGACGAGCGGCGGCGGTGGCGGCGGCGCGGAAGGCGAGGAGGGCGCCGCGCCGCTCGCCGACCCCGTGATCAGCAGCTACGCGCGCTGCCTCGCCGGGGACATCCTGTGCGTGTGGCGGCGCGTGCCCTCGCCGCAGCCGGTCGAGACTCTCGACTACATGGCAGTGCCGGCGCCGCCCGCCGCGCCGCCGCTCTCGCTCCGCGCCGCCAAGGAGCTCTGGATCTTCTGGTACGGCGAGGAGCCCGACCTGAACGGGCTCGTCGCGCCGGAACTGATCACCAGCCGTGAGTACCGCACTTGATTATGTAGTGTTAACGAATGGAATATGCGTTACGTTGTTGTGATAGTGGAAATCTTTGCCTTTCTATTAAGGAGCGGCGAAGAAGAGGCCCTTGCCTCCTGAATTTACTCTGAAACTTATCCTCAAATGCTGTTGGTGTTTACTTTGTATTCACTATAAGTAGTCCTTTGCAGAAACTTTGATATGATACTGGTGGACTGATTTAAAAATCTAAGCCACTTCTGAACAATTAATGTCAAAGCAAACAATGCTTGAGCGATTCGATGAACACATAACATACGTCGACATTGCACAATCAGTGCAGATTATCTCGCACTAAGATAAACTTCCGATGCCGAGTGACTGCTCTACACAATAGACTCTACTTAACAACTCGTTAAGCGGCTGACGGTGAGCGCGAACAATTAGTTCAAAGATTTCGATCTGCGGACGGCGGCGGGGCGTCGCGACGCTCCGTCTACAACGGCCACGGATCGGGGTTGTAAAGGCGGTGTAATCATACTAATGTACAAGCACTCGGCTCTCGGCAATTGTTCTCGCCGGTGCGCGGACCGAAATTAAGACGGACTTTTGGGGACTTCTTTTGTGCATTTTTATCCCGCGTTGTTTACAAGTATTTTTGTGGGCTCTGCGTTTTTAGAAAGAAAGAAAGAAAGTACTTAACGTGCCTACGCGGCCTGTTTAAAAGAATTGTTGTACAATCAAAAGTTGCAACGACGATTCCGGCTCAAGGGAAGTCAACATTTCAAGTTTATGAACTGTAAATCATTTTGTGACGTAAATTTTTACGAGAATTATAATTTCAACGTTGTTTTTATGTTAGGTCGGGTAAAATTAGGTATGTTTCCTTAAACTGTGGTCGTATATTTCAAATACGTGATTTTTAAATTTTTCCGAGCGTAGAACAAAAAAGCTCGAATGTTGATTCGTAGAAGACGCACAGACTGTCGGCGCGGCGCGCGGTGCAAGGGCCCGCGGGCGAGCGTGTGGGCGGTAGCGCCGCGGCGATACGTCGCGATCTGTGATTCCTTCTAGTCGCTGTCCCGACCCGCGGCACATTGTCATGTTCCACTGTTTTAATGTTAGATAAATCGATCGGTTTGCCTTCAAAAGGAGAGTGCGGCAGTTGTTGTTGAACGATGCAGAAGAATCACCACACTAACTTATAATATGATATTATTTACATATATATTTATGTAATTATAATTTGTATTTTATGTATTTATTATATTTATAATGTTACTTATATTATGTTTTGTATTTAGTTTACATATTTATGATTGATTGCTTTGTTTACTTTTATGTACGTTTATTCGTATCTCTAATATCATGTTAAGTACCTGATGCACCTACCTTATGTATTTCTGCACCACCCTAAGGTTGACTGGGAGAGAATGCTTTTGGCATTAAGTCCGCCGATATACTTATGTATATAAAGTGCAAATAAATAAATAAATCTAAAGAAATAATTGAAATGTTAGCGAACCGGACAGGAGTAATGATTATACTGTTGGTCTTGACAAAGTATACTATAAACTGTACATTTAGTTGTAGCTCCAAAGCATTATGATACAAATCATATTGATCTCATAATATTGAATGGCCAACGCAATGAAAGGAACTGGCGCCCTATCTAAATTCAAACAATTGTAACATAAAGATCTGACATCGTACAGAATTTAAATAAAATGTATATTAAGTAGTCGAACAATAACCGTGCCCTTACTCCTTAAGATAAAAGCTCTCACTTTCCGCCGGCCCATTTGCTATAGGAGTTATCATAAAAATTCATTACTCCGCTCGACAATCTGAGAGAGGATCTTCGTTTATGTGTGCCTTCGTGCGACACTCTGTAGTTACACGCGGCTTTATTTTAAAGCCACGTATCCGACATTGTGAATACGTTATTATATTAGGTTCAGCATCATAGAATAATATTCGAGAATAATTATATTTATGTGCTAGTGTAAATTTCAAGTAGCAGCTATGTTCGCGTTAAAGGCGGTTTTAAGCTGAAATGTCTTATTTTTTTAAAAACTGCTCCGCGCTCTATGTCTGCCGAGTCTAAGAACGGTAGACGTTTCTCAAAAATAAATAAAAAACACAATTTTTAGTGGTTCTCGAAAGACGTTTAAGCATGCGCGCCACCTCCCGAAATGCGGCTTGGCAGGCTCCGTGTCGTCGGCCTCTTCAGAGGGCCGCCTAAAACCGTACAGCATTTAGAATTTTCGCATAGGAGAAAATTCATAACTGTCTTTATTGCAAACGTTTTGCGTGGAACGAATCTCATAATGTTACAATAGTTTGTGCGCATCCTGTATGAGTTTAATGTCCCGTGTTCCAGTTTTGAATGTTTATATTATTTTTATTTATTTTGACACGAGTACGATGTTTTGCATGTTCTATAGTCTATACTCTATACGTATAGCTCGGTAGTGATAGGCTGATATCACATGTATTACGTATAAATATCGGCAGCAGTTTCTTGTTTATTGAAAATCCTTAGCCTTCAGCTGACTTCTAATGTAAAGTACTTAAAAAAAACTTGAATACAATCTAAACAAATCTTAAAACGTCTACAAAATAGATTACAATGATAAAAAGCTGTTCCGTTTTACATTGCCTAACAATTTCTACGATAATGGTCATGTCCAATTATCGTCTACCTAATATTCTCCTGAAATCACATAATAGGGTAGTTTTTCCTATGTTTGCTTTTGTACCTTATTTTATATGTAATAGAAAATAATACGAAAACAAAACCCTTCTGTGAAATCAGCATGTAAATTGGTTGAAAAATAAAGCAGTTATTCATATTTGAAATATTGTTCTGAGCAAAAGTGGGGGCGTGGTGGGGATCGATATCCCTTTCCCACGCACGCACCGTTATGGCCGGTGGCACTCGGTGACGTCACAGTCTGATATTACTGTTATTTGACAACTACCCCTGGCAACAAATTTCAAAGCTTTATAACTTACTTATTATTGCGCCAATTTTGAATATTCTTTTTCCACTAGATTTTGGACGGCATCAATTTTTGATAAATGTGTTTAAAAAAAGTAGTCGACTACCCTATTATCGCAAGAATTCCCGTCAAGTTGTGTACGACGAGGCTCATGAATAGCCTACTCACATCGCCGCATATTTGATTAATTACTAAAACAATCATAACATTGAACTCGGTCCGCTGCCTATCGTAATGATCGCGCAAAATTGTTACAATAACTTAATTAAATCAGCCTTAAATGGCAACAAAGCTTCTCGTTCATCTGAAATAATAATTTTATTGTCATCGACTCATTTTGCGTCAAGCGTATTTTGACAGTGAAACCGACGATGAATGGGTTCGATTCCCTAAAAAAAATACGAAACGAAAATACGAAAAAGAAACACACCCATTTCTGCGTGTACGATATGGGAATTCGTTCGCTGTATATAATATCGTACTATGTAAAATTAAAATAGCCATTTGGGAATAAATGCGTTAACTTGTAGTGTAACTACTGGACATAATGAAACTTAACCTCTTATGTCTCAGGATGACGAGCGCAGTGGAATGCCACACAGTACTTTATAACTCAAGGTGCCGGATGGTGTTGCTACTGTTTGGGTGGTCGAATAGCTTACCATCAGGCGAACGGCAAGCTCGTCTCGTCATTCAAAGCAATAAAAACAAAATGTTTTTTTTTTACCTTACCATTATTATTAGACCTCACCAAGGCGCATTTGGAGCTAACCAAATGCTAACTAGAACACTATATTTACTTAGTCACAATTCACAAAATTACAAAACCTACATATACTTATTATATAACTAATGAGATGTAGTTTATGCCCTTCGATGAACGAGATGTTTTGCGAAAACAAACAGCCGTCTAGTTATATGAAAAGATTACATCGACTTTTTATCTCTTATCATTGACAAACAATACCTATTTGACTATCTAGCTGTTATAATAGACAACCGTTTAAAACTCGAATAGATTGAAGAAAATAAATTGTTCAAGAATCAAGATAAATCTTTTCAACAGGTGGTTCGGAATATGGTACAAACTTAAAGATCGCGTCGGTACAAATGTCTCCGAAAGCCATTGCATACTCCCACGTATCGGTATGGTAACTTGTAAAAGTACGGGATTTAAATGCACGTGGTAGTAGGGTATCTCGTATGCGGATGGCTGGTTGGTAAGTGTCAAGTTTGTCCATCTTTGCTGCTATGCGTTTGAAGGATATTGTAGGCAATGGACTCATTACGAGACTTGTCCTCTCCGGGTCATCAAAGACTGTGCTGTGTTTAGTTACACAAATAGTATTATGTCTTAATTACTCAGTGTTTTAAATGGACGTGCCCACTGTCTATCGGCAAATATTATGGTGTTCAAAATAAACGATCTAAATAGTCGTTGAGGATAAAACTCCCTAGCACAACTCATTTTCTAGTAGGAAAATTAAACGTTATAATTACAACCTGCTCGTCACCGTTACCGAGCGTAATTGTTTAAACTTTTAAGACCAGCTGTAGCACGATGCGCGTCACGTCCCCGTCTCGTCCGAGGTTTTATCCCGTTACGTATGCAACGACCTTACTCGGAGCTTTACCCGCTCCGCACCGCCCCTTGCCGTCCCGTCCCGCCGCCCGATTGAGACGTTCCGTTTCGCACCCTATTGATACAAGATTTTATTTACTTATTTTCCACTTGAATTGAGGACGGATTACGTTTCAATACGATATTTGTTTGTATCGATTTCGAACACATAGAAATAAATGTGATGCGATTTGTTTTTTTTTTTCGTAAAGTCAATGAATCGGCAATATTGCAAATCGTGATTATTTGCTTTTAGAAACATAATATAGTAATAGCGCTTGTGTGCGCCAAAAGACCATAATGCCGATGACTAAGTAATAAATCGGTAATGGTCTACAATAGGTTCCTTGAATTGTTAAGTTTTCCTCTTGTTTAAATGTGTGAGCGGCGCGTGCGCAGCGTCGCCGCGCGCCCTCTGGCGGGCAAGTTCACGCGCCACCGTCCGTGTACTAAAATAGATCGTGACATAAATCTACATAAACTGTCTTTATTTTTGTACATGATCATTGTTTTGGTTCTTTTGCCTGCAGATTTGCACGCCGCGCTAGCACAGCTCTATAAGGAAATGTTTTATCACATAATTCTCATTGGCGACTGGTACTTACGGCGTAAAACCTCAGTTTAGAAATGTATGTGCTGTGATGCAAATTGAATTAAAGTTTGGGCCCATTATAATTATAAGTTTCTAACAATTTATTTTGTGGACAGAAATGAGATGTTTGAACCACGAATGCATCAGACCTCTGCCAACCACTCGGAATCACACATTTAAACACTTTGTCGTAAAGCAACGGTCAGATGTGAAAAGATTTAGTTTAGAATGTTAGAACCAGAAGTTATGTAAATTGAATATCAGTCTAGACGTCTGCGGCACGTGCGCCCGTGTAGTTTGTTCAGAGTGCTAAGTTTGTCTGAAATACACGCCGTGTCAAAAACAGATGTCTTCATTCAGGACGAATGGAAAGCTTCGAAAGTTTCACGCGTACCTAATACATTGTACACTCGTGTTATTTATACACTAGCTTTGCTTTTATAAATATTCAATGTAGTCTTTGATAGACAGATTAAAATTTTACATTGATTTGACCATAATATCAGGAAAGTGGAAAAGGTTTTATAATCTAGAATTGTAACTTATTTTGGTGAGAATACACCAAGGTATAAAATAAAATATATTTATTACATAAAAGTAGGATCAGTTTGTTTAAAATGTATCCACGTTCTGTTGGAAAGTGCTATAGCGTTTTGTCCGTATTTATACTCATTCCTAAGCCGCGTAATGCAAATGCCTTTCTTAGGTAACTATACCTAAGCTATAAACATATTTAACTAACTATATTTTAAACAGGAAACGTACTATAAGCCGCAACGTCCAACCTCGTGGCTACATCTTATTATATTTGCTTACGATCAAAACAACTTTGTGACAGACCGTGCGGTAGTTTTGTTTACGTTTCGACCCGGGGCAAGCCAGTTACCACTGACGACTGCTGTTGCCTTTTATACATTATTTAACGGTTAGAAACCAAACACAGGACTGATGTAAGGCATGCATAGGCAACAGTAATGATTAGCCTTCAAGTGACCCACTTGCGCGTTTGTTAACTGCTGTAAGGATTTTTTTAAACGGGCACGGAAGTGTCCCCACTGCATCTGATGGTAAGCGGAGAGGTCCAGATAGTGATGACAGACGTGCGATGATTATCTCTCGTCAGTCGACACAATTATGCCGGCCTGTTTGAACCGGATATACACAGGCTGATCCCGGAACGCGGCACACTGACGTGGGCCACTATGGCAGGTTTTAACACCTTATGTCCTGTGGTCGCTATCCGGACGGATATAAAATATATCCTACCACCAGCAAATACGTGACGGAGACTAGGAACACATAATATATTACTTGCATAGTTCATATCATATTGACATCTAATAAATTACATTGCGATACCTTAACCCACATAAATAAATAATTTCATTATCAGCGACTCACTAATGGCCTAAGTAATAATTTTATGTGTCAGTGGAGTACACGGTTAGCGGATCACGTGATGGTTCCTGGACAGTAGAGTCAATGATATCGATACTTTAGGCTGCAGGCAACACTCATTTAGCATGGCTGCAGCCTGGGTAACAACTTATGTTGCCCTTAACGCATGGTACTGAAGATTTAAACAAACCTTTGCCTTTAAACAATATTTTGCCGGGATAAAAATCCATGTCCTTTCCAAGGTCTCAAACTAAGTTCTTACCAAATTTCATCGAAATCCTTTTGGTAGTTCTTGAGTTTGTCGCGTTCAAACAAACAGACAGACAGACGCGGCGCGGGACTTTGTTTTATTATATGTAAGGATGACCTCGAAGATGTATGTGACCAAATTGAAGACTAGCTTAAAGAGTGGGGTAATTTTATGCTTACAAGTGCCGATTGGTCGAGACTCAGACACAATTTTGATTAAATTATCAAGTACATCCATTACTGTTTAGTGGGATTTTGTATAGCCTTCGAAGGTAGATTAGTCGACGACCTACCTGATGCGACGGAATAATTTCTTTATACCTCAAATGTAAATACATTTCAAATTCACAAATAACTGATATCGATACTAGTAAAGTACTATCGATATCAGATAATGACTACCGGTGGGGCTGGTAAGGTCGTCATGTTGTCGACATTGACATTGCGCGCGATGTCTCGTCTCTTCCCTCGTATTGTGAATAAATACATGAGTGTTAACTAACACCAACCGAAACGTTTCTAGGGCGTCTAATGAGAATCACTTATTGCTGATTTATACAATACTTTGTCGACAATTTGTTAGCACGTGATGTTTGCTCTGTTTTATTCATGTGGCGTTAGTGCGATCTGGTTTAATGTAATGGAATATTACGGCATTTTTTTTTAAGATTTGGTAGAAGTGTAACAGCCACATTTTTCGTCAGCTATATTAGGTCTCATGACTCATCATGTTTAGAGCTACTACAAAACTGGTTAGGTGCTTGTTAAAACTAAGCTAAATCATTTTTACAATAGCATGAGGTATTGCGTCGTACGTCCTGTAGGAGTCAATCGATATAGGATGATGATATGTGGTACTCATCTTCAATCAGCATGTCTTTTCGTCACGCAGATATATAAAAAGAAACAAACATTACCCATAGCGCCTGTATAAAATGTCCTTTCACCGATAACTAGAAAGCGGTGTCCGCACGGTCGTTAGCGCGCGGCCCTGGTCGATTCAATTACTTCAACCTTGCGATTCTATTAAAGTGGCATCTCGTCGCCGTCCGCCGATGGGTTGGCGACGTTGGCCTAACAAATTTGATAATCGATGCTATGCGACGTTCTCTTCCGACGTGTATCGTCCGCGGGGTCACCGACCTAACGATAATATGCGCTTATCGCATTCGTTTGTGCATCGCCAGTATTCACGGTTGTTTTTGGGTGTGCAGATGAAAAAATGTGCGCATGTAAAGGCATTGTGTTTGGTGGTTGTTATGTAATACTGGTCAGAAACTTCAGATTCTATGCCCACGCCAATAAAAATCTGAATGTTATAGAGCTGAGAGTGGACCTTAGCTCGTAAATCGTGTGAGCATTAATAAAGTCTCTATCTACCCCTTCAGGGATAAGGTTACGTACGCATACAATGTAAAGCCGCGTTTACATCATACGTCGGTCGTCGGACAGTTGACCCATAATAAACGTTCTAATATTAAACACAATCGTCGGGTCGGCTGCTCTCCTGCGAGTTTCGACCGAGATGGGTGTGGTCGACCTTGAACTGGTACATTTAGCGGTCTCAGTCGAAGTCGTACACACTTCGCAGACACAACGAATGTATGGAAAACACGCCGGACGCTAGGCGATGTTTTCTCTGTTTCAATTGTAATTTGTAGTAGAGTTGTATTGTGCTAATTAATTGTAATAGTATTTTGTGATACGTGGCCCAGATCTTGTTTGCCAGTGTGTCGCCACTATTTGTGTTGGATCTGAACGGCATCTAAAATCTCTCGTTAGTCAATCCACGAAACAAAAATTGGTATCTTCTAAAATCAATCACAACTATAACTATGTAAACCTAAACCTTAACATCTAGCCTACAACGTCCTAAATACATCAATTTTAGTAAACTAGACCACAATACGGCACAGTTTGTATCACATGTATAAAATGAGTAGCGATAACCGTCATAGGATAAGTTGTGTAATGTCGCACCTACGTGCTAAGTGCTCGTAAATATGTTACGCACCCGTCTAGTTCACAGTCGCCTAGTGCAGAGTTTCCCAACATCAGGTCCACGGACAAGTTTAAAAAAAAAGTGGAAACATAGATAGAGAAAAAAAAGTCCAATTCTTGACGGAAATATGAAAAAGACTGGTAATTTTTGTACAAAATTATATACAAACGAAGATTTGAAGAATTTGTTTGTTATTATTATGAGATTCGCGGCAATAACAGTAGCATATCTTAGGGACCGAGATTGATAACAGTTGAGAATCGCTGGCCTAGTACGTTTGGCGATTGATTGGCTGTACGTCCGTGTCTACCGCGCATTTATAACAGCGTAATGATCATAATTCATTCGTAATTAGCTACAGATAAGGTCCCGTAATGTGGGTCAACACTCAACATTGGTAATGGCAATGGGTGGTAACTGATGAATTCGATTTTCGCGAAATGACCACGTAGGTAGTGTTATGGCTTATCTTGCTTGCTGTCTCTTTAAATTTCTACATCAGTCCAAGTTTCCCTGTTAAGGGTTGTCCTATTTTTTAAGGCATCCAATTACTTTAAATTTTCCAGCCAAAACAAAATAACATTTAATTTATCCTTCCTTAGTCCTTACATAATACGACCGTGGAAATTATTCCACTTCGCCCAAACATCTGTAGTTTGACGGTTTTGTTTAAAAGTAATGGTAGCATATTACGCGCAGTCACTCCCAACTCGGTGTACAAACAACTCGGTGCCCAACAGTGGCCCAATTCGCGCACTTTGTGTACATTACCGTTTTTGGGCCGATATTTACAGAACCATTTGCGAGTGTGCGTAACTATAGTTTAGTGAGAACGAAAGTAGTAAAAACTCAGCTACGTATCCGACGTACTTCGCAAACAGTCGTTCTTGAAAACTAAAACTGTATGCGAACACGGATTGCTTACTAAATGTTTACTCCGGTTGTCTGGGAATTTTCATTTAAATAGTAACCTTGTTTACACAAATTGTGTTAACTTTTTAATATTAAACCTTTCTTTCTTTGTTGTGAGACTAAGCTGAGCCCATTACCTCGGTTGTGCCAAATTACAGAAGGTAGTTATGTAGGGAACTTGCTTCAAAATGTTCTGCATACATAGACTTTTCAGAGGTAAGTAGATGTGTATCTTATTCACACACAGTGCTGAGTTTATTGTCATGTATCAGGCACAAAACATCCATGCTGATGCTGAGCGGCAATATCCAAAACCTCAGCACAATGCCCTAATATTCAATCAAGATATATGGATATTAATCATTGTGACCTTATTACTTAATCAACAATTGCAACGTAACGCAGCAATGGCGTGAGTGTGTAACGCAGAGAAATCCTAAACAGCTCTGTTATGTTTGGGTATAAGTGTTTCCATCAGAACCACACACTATCATAGTATATACGTTACATAATAATATATACTTGTGCAAGTACAAATAGTACTTCTGACGGAGGATAGAGGTACCAGGTTTCGAAAAACTGTTACGAGGTACATCAGGAGAGAAATAACAGCGAAAAGACTGCTGAGAAAGAGAATTCGATATAAGGGCCTCTGAGTTTTTGATGTTATGTATGCATTATTAATTATCGCTCGCTTTAAATGTGAAGGAAAACATCTTGAGGAAATCCACATCATACGTCCCACGAGTTCCTCCAAGAATTTCCAAGGTGTGTTTACCAACTCGCATTAGGCTAACATGATGTGCAAAATTGAAACTTTTTTAAAAAGTAGAGTCCCTTGTTTGGCAGTGGGATTGTAGGTAATATAAGGCCGATATTTACATTGTCCAGAATAAAACGTTAATTAATTTGAATAGACAGTGTTCTCCAAACTATTCCACTTAATACAAAATAAACATTCTTACACGAACAACTTTCAAAAACATAGTCGTTTGGCTATTGTATACGGAAGCGACATTAGCCTAAACTTTTTACCGAGTTTAATATCACGCCATTTAGATGAACCGTTGATTACAGATATCACTTTCTAAAGTTAACCCGCGGGCATCTGACGGAGGCGGCAGTTTAGTGGTTAGCAGCGCTAATACTACTATTTTAACTAATAAAGCGCAACAACTGAAAGTAGTTCGCAGTTTTTTATTTCTTCATTTCATCACTATTATCAACCTATATTTTCGTCCACTGCTGGACATAGCCCTTCTCCAATACACGCCATTTTACCCGGTCTTCAACCTGTCGCATCCAGTTTCTGCCAGCGACCTTTCACAAATCGTCACTCCACCTAGCTGCTTCACTTCATTTATTAGTATTGTGTCCCTTTGGCGCCAAGCAGCGGTGTGTAAGGACTGTTCAGAAATATTATTCCTAATGTTCTTCGAGTGCAGTATAGTATAATGCAATGCTTTGCGTTTCAAAGTTTCGGGATGATGATGCTCCTGTTTACTAGCGTGGCGTTAACCATTAAGCGCGCAATTAATTGGAGAAACAGGCCATTAAAGGGACTTCCTAAGCACGCCGTAATACAGCAGTTGACTGATACAGTGGGCTTACAATGATTGGCCGTCTCGACCTACTGCTATATTAAAAACAGGGCTGAAACACCAGTGTAAATATTGCACATGATCGTCAAGGGCGCCGGTTGCATGTCGTAGCGTCATGCGAATCGCATCGTACGCTAAATATAGTCGAGCCGCCGCTACGATAAATCTTTCCCGGTCACCCAGTTTCCGCTTATATGGAACCGGGCACAGCAAGGGCAGCCCTGTTGATGCGCTCGGACATCTGTCCGTTCGTAATAAACGTTTAAGTCCTTATTAATAACCGTTGTTTATGTATCTCCTAGGATTATGTTTTGACTCGCTTTCATTGATGTTGAATGATCCTCACTAAGACCGAAACCACGTTTCATCATGCCTAGCTTCTATGTTCTTGAACCTGTTCAATTTAAATATTAGACAGTCATTGTTCTACATGAAAGATGGGAATGATTTAGGAATACTCATGAACTTTATTCAATAGATCAGAGACCGTATGCGGTGACATCTCATCGGCCTTTAGCTGACATATCGCAGGTGGCATTTACGAGAGAAAGTCTCTTTTCGTCATATATTATTATATAATTTTTAATACTATTCGTCTTTATAATTACACGTTACCGACAACGGCGAACAAAAGTAAAAAATACTCTGTTGATAATATTTAGTAAAAATATTATTATTTTATATTTAAGGCCGTTATGTAAATTACTATTACTACTTACTTATTACTCCAGGCGCTCATGATATTATGAAGTCCAGATCTTTACAAATATTGTGATACGAGAATTACCTATGAAGGAATCAAAATATCGTTCTAGGACGAACTTGTGGTATTTCGTTTCGTGGCCGGTTCATCGCGATAAAAACTGTCCAAAGTTTTCTGTTTTTAAATAAAAATAAACAAAATTGGTATGATTTTACTCTCATTAACCTTGTCGTTTTGATTGTAACCTTAATTAAATATAGCTCTAAAATTATTTTCCACTTTTGCAAGTCTATAAATTTTAATCAAATATGTTCGACGACATTCAGTTCATACCTTCATTAATCATTATAGTAGAACATTGTAATGTAGAGATTTTGTTCGATGTTTTATTTCAAAGAAGTAGATTTTTTTTACCATACGCAATGATTTCTTATGTTGTCACGAATGTTTGTCATTGAAATACCTTAGGGATTTTGTCAGTAAATCCGCCCCATTACTATGAAGGCTGTAAAGTCTTCTAAACGTTGGGAGTAAAAACATTGCCGTACACCTTTACCATGGGAAATATAATGAAAAATGTGATTTCAGTATTGTTTGCGATGTAACGTTGATGTTGATTTTGTTTCCAATAGAAATAGAGATCGAAAAATTCAAAGCCAGAGCGTACTTGAAAAAAATCGCAGAGTTATTTACATTGCACGCATTTTCCGGCTTACGATCCCATGCTACGTAGATTTAGCAAAAAAAAAAAGCATCCGATTGTACCACAATGTAAACTTTTATACTTCCCAACGAATAAAACTACTGTAAACGATTAAATTGTTTATTTACAAAATAAAATCTATAAACAAACACAAACATGGTAGTTATGAGTTCCGGCCTGGTTTGCACAACTGACCGGCGCGGCTGAGTCGAAGGTCGCCCACGCCGCGACTGCGAAGTGCGGACACTCGGAAATAGCATCGCACGTACTGCAATTTCCCGTGCACACTGCACATTATTGCTTAAAGTTTACGCATGCTTATCGTCCCGAAATCGCCTCAAAATATGATATCACCTTTATCTATGTGGTATTCAGTACATTTTAAACAATGCAAAGTAACGGATAATGAGCATCGTGCCGATTCGATATTGAAATCTTGGAACAATGACTATGTATAGGTGTAAAATGTACTGTATGCTACACAAAAATAAGTCAGTTTTTCAATACAAAATAGTTCAATGGTTTGAACAAGGTATTGATCATTTGGTGCTGGGCCGATCAGTGTGTGTCAACCTTTATTCTTCAACTGCTTGATTGAATTATTCTATTGCTGCCTTGTTTAAATATTATGTTGTCTGTAGTGTAGACTATATGTATTATTAGCTTTTGCCCGCGGCTCCGCCCGCTTTAAAAAGTTTTTCCGGGAGAAAAGTCCCGCTTTATAATGATCTATCTCGTTGGCTTTAGCCAGCCAGCGTTTGCAAAAAAATGTGTTTATTTACGACATCGCATTAGAAACCTCTAAAATTATCAGTGTTTCTCTACTATATTATGCACTATCACTCTATCTATTAAAAAAAACCGAATCAAAATCCGTTGCGTAGTTTTAAATATCTAAGCATACTTACATAGGGACAGACAGACGCGAAACGACTTTGTTTTATACTATGTAATGATTATTATATTTTAATAGATTTTTCGCGTTTATATTCAGAAAAAAATTCTGTTGGCGGTTTTATGTTCTTCCAGTATTTCAATAAGTTAGTATAACTTTGTTGTTAATAGCATTAAATGTATTTTTATGCGACATACTTATATTTAAACAGAATAATACAGTTCATTACAGGCAACGACCAATAGTATAAAAAAGCTCAAGTAGAAAATTCATTGTTACAATGAGTACATGCAAATCACTGATTCGACTAATATCGAGCGGTGTAACTTTCGAATCTCCGCCGTCCGCCTCGTGTAGACCGTAGACGAGTTTGCGAAACTCGTTCATTTTGCGTCTCGCATTTCGATAACCGAATATCTGAAAACGGCACGCCAGTTACCGGTAACCGGCAAAACGCGGTGCGCCGCAAATAATCCCTAATAAAATAAAAGATTAACACATCTCCTTCTCCTAATGACGCGATCTCGGTCCGCGTTTAACCGACAGCCCCCGGTTATAATTTGGACGCGGAGCCGCCGCCGCAGTACGTGCGCCTATTTGCGCGTAAATTAACAGCTGACCCGACGCCGGCCGGCGGACTCCACGCCGTATAATCTGTTTAGGCCGGCGCTGATCTGCATGGTGGGCGGCGAAGGGTTCGCTGGCTGCCCATTGCGCCAACGGGGCCACCAGAGGCGGGGGGCAACGATTTGTGGATGCAGACCGGTGGACCGTGTTCATCGGCTTGATTAATTGTTACGCATTTACCAGTATATTGTTTGTAATATCTTGTTTTAGTTGAAATATAATGTACAGCTTTTTGGTTCGAAGTGTGCAGAGACCTATACGGTTTACATCGAACTATTATTAATTTTTTTCCGAAGAAATGCCAAATCAATATACGTTATTGGAAGAAATTCGATTCCTGTACAATCGCATCAAGAGCGTGAACGAAAATTCGCGACATAATGCGATTTTCTCGCCCCAGGGGGACGGATCTCGTGCAAAAGGTTGCATGATAGTGGTCGATGCTCTTCCCGGAATATGCTTCTCCCATTTCCACCAGGATCTTTTCTCAATATACTCGACCTTCAACGCTTTCAAGTTGTTCATACTCGTCGCTCACGAGCCGCACCACGAGTCTACGTCAACATGCCTTTCCGCTTACGGGAAAACTGTAAGTGTCCATTTGTTTACTACGAATTTCGCTGGAGCTATCGTCCGTTCTCGAAGGTCGCTCGACACACGTTCGGGCGAGGCACGTGGGTCGAAGGGCGCGGGGGTGAGAACGCCGCTGCAGGGCGGGCGGGGGTGGGCAAGTGCGGCCCGATACCGCCCGGTGGTGGAAGGGTGCGAGGGCTTAATGTCACGTTCCCCACCCCGTGTGGGCGTGGGCGTGCTCGCGGCTCAGATACAAGCGAGCTTTATCGCTTCACTAATGAAATTAATAAAGGTCATAGTTTAACGTGGATTTTTGTCGACTGCCGGCCTGATGGATATGTTTGAGAGGTGGCTGTCGTGGTTTCCGACCAATTACGCAAGTTCCACTTAGCGAATGTCACGCGTGATTCCATTTTCAGGTGCCGTAAAGGTCAACCTACCTGTATGTAATTAATTTTGTCAATATAAAGTTGACGCGCTATCCGCCGCCGCTTCCGGAACTCTGTTGCGACATGCAGCTTCGGTGACATATTTTAGACGTAATTGAATGATAAGTTTTTATCAACTTATTATACGAGCTTGAAAATGGAGGTATGTAGGCGATTGCCAGCTTTTATGTCCTTCAAAGATGCTATCTAATTCCTTACTAGTTTTGAAGTGGTTTAAACTTAGTATCAACTCGACTCTCCAACTAGTTATTTTTCATAGTATTGAAATTGATCATGAACTGCCATAAAGAGCTCTCGTTTTAATTTCTATTCGATATATATCCTATAAAATAACATGACTTCGCACCGTGCATCGAAGCCTTACGACTCAATTCGACCGTCCAATTACCCGCGCATCTTGTCACCTGGCGGTGTCGCTAGCAAATGGAGGCGTCCGCGTCGAGTGGGCACAGCGCCGCCGCGCGCCGAGCTGGACGGGTTCAAGGGCTGTCAAGGCGCTGCAGAGTTCCTGATGGTACCGGGTTAATTAGCGCGGGGACAGGGTTGTGGGAAATGGAAGGATAGATTGGAGGGTTGTTAGGAAAAAAGCTCGATTGCTAACAATTAGTTCTGTTTTATTCATACTTATTCCATACTTATGTTATAAATGCGAAAGTAACTGTGTCTGTTTGCTGCGCTTTCATGGCTGAAGCATTAAACCGACTTCGATTAAATTTGGTATGCAGATCGTTCGAGTACCTGGGTAGGACATAGGCTTTATATCCCGGGAAAGTATATAGTGGAGCTTTTATCCCGGTAAAACTCTTGGACACGGGCGGAGCCTTTAGCCAGACGCTTTTAAAAAAAAAGAAATAATTGCTATTCCGAGTTAAACCTGACCTTTGCACTTTAAGTCCAAACTTAAAAAGCTCCCCGCCCAATCTAGCGATGAGTCAAAGCTCTGCGATATCGCGGCATCGGATATTTGTTAAACAAACTATTAGACGCAGTGGGCTGTTGAACCGCGGCCCACGCGCCGCCACAATACGCGGCATTACAATATCGCTGATCGCACCAATAACTGTTTTCAATCGATATTGACCGATTAAATGTGACGTCATCATTTGGTATCTTTTTTTATGTCACTGTCATGGAAAATAAGTATACAGCCTGTGTAGTGGTAAGCTATTATAGAGCTATAGATTTACAACACCAGAGTAATGTAATGTACAAGCTTACATAGAATGCAAGAGCGACTCCTAGGTTCGGCAAAATCTGCCCCCACAACAAGCCAATTAAAACTAGGTCAACGGGAGGTACCCTGTAGGTTTTGATTCCCTTGCGAAATCGCAAAATATGCGACATAAACGGTCATATGTTTTGATCACGTTGACTAACCAAGTTTGATTTTTAAACAGCTGAAAGAGACTGTAGACTCGAGTATTTGTTTTAAATTTCAACCTGTTATCTCTACGAGTTCCTATGAAAAAGTGTCAGACAGACAATCATACAGACAACAAAGTGACCCTATAAGGGTTCCTTTTTTCCTTTTGAGGTCCAGAACCCTAAAAAGAACTATTTAAATCACGAATCGTAAATCGTCGTCGTGTGAATGAACCCTTACAAATTTATTACTCTTTAATTCAAGAAGCAAACAAAGTTTGTAGAGTTTAAAAAGTAAAAGGTGACGCGAAGATCACGCAACTTTTGAAACTTTTAATTAGTATTGTCATTTGTCGATTTTAGGACAAATTTTACTGAATTCCTTGCTTACAAAGTTAAAATGAACTCAAATCGATTTTAATCAAGCTTATACATTATTATTTATAATCGTAATTATGTGATCGAAATATCTGCTGGTACTTTAATTAGAATAATTTAATAATTTGTTTGTGGGTCGAGGTATACCGCTAATACTTATTTATTTTCTTGTTCATAGAATGTAACATAGAAAACCTACTTTTATTTACAACCCATACTTCAGTTTCTTTGATAACTTTTTAACCCTCACGAAAGTGGATGAAGGGCGACAGTAGGTAACGTATGATATTGCGACAGTGTCTATCGCGGCGCGAATCAACCCTTCTCGAACACTTAACATCGTGACGGTCGCAAGTACCGCAGGCTCGCAACTGCAACCCGCCTGAGTTGAGCCAGTCGCATGGTGCGGGCGGATGTTGGCGCGGAGGCGGGAGCGGGCGATCGCTATTGATCCGCGCTCGCCACCAGCGGATTGGCCGGCGAGTGCCGCGTTCACACGCCCCCACGCAAACGTCCTAATTTACGCGCCAGCCACGTGTCCTGCGACCTTCACGCACCCGTGTCAATGTTTGTAATACCTTGTGAATAAATACTAACATGCGTTGAAACTCTACATCGCTCCACACGGTAAAATTTTAATGAGAAAATTATACGCCTATGCATAATTTAAAATTCACTTTCTCTACCAATTTGAGTACGTTAATTTGTAATAGACTTGAGAAAGTTCTAATAAGGCACTGCAAAGGCCCTGCATAGTCAGATTTATGAGGCGCATACTGCATTAATAGGCTATAAACAGTAGCACGGTGCTTAAATAATAACAATGATGTAATTGTTATCGCCGAGACGCGATAAAAGAGCATAAAAATATGTACGCAAAGGCGGGGAGGCATCATAAGCGCTGTATACAAACATCGGCGTCGATTGCGACACGCGATAAATTAGGTGTGAAGACGGCGATAAGTGGCACCTAGCAGGGCGGCGCGCGCTTCCCGCTCCGCCGTCGCACGCCGCCGCGCCACGGCGCGCCGCACGCTGATCGATACGGCCCCCGCGCGGCCACACCGCGATTTGTGTACCGAGTGCCGACCCGCGCCCGCAACCCTCTTGCCACTCGTCTTCAGATTACGTGCCCTTATACTTCCTATGCCGCCCAGCCCGCCATTTGACGCACTATGTTATGCAGCTTTGATGTCGTCACCTCGTTTGACGCCACCGCTACATTTCTATTGTGAATAATTCGTTATTTGTATGATCTTGATGATTTCACTACATGTTGGATAGCATTTTCGTACCTACACAGAATTATATGTCGGGGAAAATTTCCAGTGCAACACACGAGTTATATGGAGCGGCGCGGCGGCAACTCAATTATGTGGGACGTCGACGAGCAATAATTGATAGGTACGCGCTATTGAATATGGTCGTAACATCCTCATTTGCGATCGTTCCGTGTCGCCGTTGACCAATCGTGCTCGCCGTGTGCCATCTGGCGGCGCGGGTGTCTGCGCCTTGGATCCCTGCCAGTTCCTAGTAAAATGTCCCAAGTTCATTGAGCAGATACACTCGAACACTACTTTTAGTGTTATTCTTTGCAACTTTTTTACTACCCACGTAGTTTTATGTCGCACGTTTCGATTACCTCGTTTTGCGTGCGAACTTTCGATCTGTTATTGACATTACACCTAGCTTGCAAGTGCAAATACATATTTTGATTGTGATGCCGAGATTATTGATGTTGAATTTTTCTGCAGACTAGTCCATACCGTTTTTTTTCCCTTTCCTTCTCATGGTCGACTTTGCACCTTAGGCCTACAGTACGAGTGTATATTACCTCTGATGGTGATCAGTGATCACTTACCGTTACGTGGCTTATCTGCCTACCTGCAGTAACAAAAATATATCCATTTCGAACAAACGCTGCAACAAACCTATATCCCTAAGCGAAATCTTAAGGCTTATTCATATTATAAAGCTTTTCGTTTGCCCATATGTCAGCATGTTAGATTATAGTCGAATGTTAACCACAAGTAAACAAACGAGTGTGCGACAATTAGTTGCCGGTAAAGTGTATTTCACGTTACATACGCGATTGTAGATAAATTCAAATTGGCCAATGTTTACTGCAGTTAGGGCTGGCAGTCTTAAGTTTCCTCGGATTATCATATTCGATTCTTCCTGTGCCTTGGGACTTGTAAGCAAACAAAACCCGATTTTGATAGTTCCTAAATGATTGGACTAAAATTACTATCAATCAATTTAATTAAAATAATTGTACGAGAAAAAAAAAACCACTGCATCAGCTTTTTATACATTATTCTAGGACCTAAGTGATGTTAACTTTACTACTTTCGCGTACAATTAGACAAAGGACGTGTATACACATTCGCAGTTTATCTTATTACAATGGAGCCGGAATAAGTCTAGACAATGTAAATCCGTCGTTTGTGAGAGTCGCGCGGGTAATTAGGCGATTAATGCTCCCCGGCGAACGATCCTGCTAGCGGACGAGCCGACACGACTCGTGACGTGTGTTCAGGATGACATGTTCTCTATGACATTAATGGAGAGATTGCACTCGGAATAAGTAACGCATAGTCGATACACAACCGGTAACAAGGAAACTTTAATTATAATCGGTAAAGATAAGAAGGACTTTGGTTCTATGTGGTAACCTCGTGTTTTTTTTTGTTGTGAACGAAATAGTTTAATACATGATGTATATTTACGTTATTTCTGCGTTAAATTCGTTTGTAATCTAAATTATCATGGTTTTAAAACCTCAGAATAAGGGCTCGTGTCTTATTTACAACGCTTCGTTAACTTATGATGTGCTTATAGAGTTAAAAGAAAATTAACGAGACAATGTTCTCCCTGCAGAATGTTCAGATCGGGAAAAGTTGATTCGCTTGAATAAGTTCCTGGTGGTTTCACGCCGGGATTACTGGTACCAAGAAAGATAGGAGTTAATTGTTAGAAATGTTTTACTTAGCTTAGGGCGCTGTTAATGAATATACGAAATTCTAACTAGACTTATGCCAATTTTCATATTGTTATTTATTTCTATTTTAAATACCAACTTAATGTATCACGGACTAACAAGTTGAGATTTTACACAGATTTACATAACCCCCGTAACTCGTTTTCAGTGTTTAATAATGCTGTAATCAATTCGCATGCGCGGACGTGCAACGACGTCGTACCCCGAGTGGTATATCAGCGGACAGTCCCGCCAGTCCGTATAAATCACGGCTTGTTTCTCTCTTTTAAACGGTTCAGTAATGCAAACGCAACAGGTCGTTTTGTGGGCTAATTGTGGACGCAATTAAATCGTTTCTTTTCGCCTTCGCCTCGGAGGACGGCTCGTTATCCGTAACGAGCCTCACTCTACATCTTTTTGTTCATGCAACATTGTTCACTTTAATTCTAATTGTCTCGTCGTTGTCGTCCGCTTGTCGGTTTTTTTCTTCGTTTCCGCCTTTGGTCGATATCGCCAACGGCATCTCTAAATTCGTCCCGTAATTGGCGCGCAATTTTCGGCGCTCCGTATCGGTGGCGTTTGATGATACAAATATTTAGTTTTTACTTTCTGGTGTCGGTGGGTGTGCGACGCGGCCGGCGCGGGCCGCGGTACCGGCTCGGTAACCCGTCGCGCCGGGTTTGCCCGCGGTCAGTGCGTCGCGACACCTGATCCTGGTTGCACATGTCCCCGTGCACCATTATGTCGACAGATGTCCAAGGACTGCGAGCCAACTGGTTCCACACGCTAACAACGTTGTCACGTCGTAACAAAGGCTAAAACTCTGTTGTAAAGCACCTTCGGGGCCGATATAAATGGTCGCGTGATAAATGGATAAGGCGCGCGCGCCGCCCGCCGGGTCGGTCGCCCGAATTCCTCACAATGGAATCGTTGATGGCCGTTTACGTGCCGCTGTCACTGAACTCTACTGTTTTAAACGTTAACCGACGTGGTTTAACTGGTTTACGTAGTATCGAAAACATTTCGAGGATTATTATCAGAAAATTGTTTGCTTTCGAAACGCTATTGCAAATTGTTGGTAACGTCGAGTGCGCGTGGTCTGTCGCAGTTGAAATAAACAATCAGATATGGCATTTGAAGTAAGTGCTAGTATCGATTTCATGTAGTTGCACACACAGCTAGTGATGTCCGGCCGGTGCTCGGGCTCCCTGTCCCGTGTCGAAGCGAGTAGATGGATGGCCGTGCCACCGTGCCGCGTGCCGCGGGACATCGGATACAGTCGTTGACCTGGCGCCCGCTGTTGCCCCTGTGTGCCCCCTAAATGCAGGGGTACGTTACCCGTACACCCTTAAATACCTTCTTAACGCACATTATATATCCATAAGTAGGACGCGTTTTTAACAAATTCATCTTTTATCCTACTGGCTATAACAAAGTCTTCACTGTATTATTATTGTAGAGGACTAAAGTTGTTTTTATTTTATGTTTGCATGGGTCAATTTCTCATTATCTGTGAGATACGCATTCGACAACTACCGCGTCCCCTTTGTGTTCGGTATTCGAAACAAGTATTTATGCCCAAATAAAGATCATTATTCAAGATACTACTTTTATCCGATAGAACGCTGCAACGATGCCGTAACAATTAATGCGTAATTTGCAAACATCTCCAAAATATTTGAACACGCATCCGTTATTTTTATCATATAAGGTTGCTCACAATTTCCATGACAGTGCATTAAGTTTGCGTTATCTATCGCAAACATTATCTCACTGTGGATTATGCGATGGGTGGGTGGGTGATGCGAGATGTGGCTGATAAGGCGGACGTCTTCCGCGAAGCGCCGTTCTGTGTTACTGCGTTGTCGTTGATCGGCCGCCTGCGCTTGCGCCGGTTCTTTACGGCGATATCACGTTCCGAAGCAGTGGTAGATGACAATATAACAGATCTTATATTTAATACAATTTAAATAGATATTTTTGATTTTAGGCCTGCCAGGCTATTCGGCTGTTCGGATCACCGATAAAATCTCGCTCATGTTATCGATTAAGATTTGGAAGTTAAAATAAAATTTTGGAATTTGATTTTTTAATCTAATAATATTGTGCAGGGGTAATTGTAGGCTTTTTTGTAGGAGGTAATCACTTCAGAAATGCGGAACTGGTAAAACTTACTACTTACCTACTATTTACTGGTGGTAGGTCTCTCATTATGTAAGAGGCCGTCTGGGTTGGTACCACCGCAATATCTATTTCTACCGCCAAGCAACAGTGTGCATGCACTGTTGTGTTTCGGTTTGAAGGACATTGTAGCCAGTATAACTACTGGACATAATGAGACTTAACATCTTATGTCTCAGGATGACGAGCGCAGTTGAATGCCACTCAGTACTTTGTTAGTCAAGGTGCTGGATGGTGTTGCTACTGTTTATGGGTGGTCGTATCGCTTACCATCAGGCGAAAGGCATGCTCGTCTCGTCATTCAATGCAATAAAAAAAAATCCTTTGAATCATAGGTGATGTTCCAAGAGTATTCTATTCGTCACAATAAAACGAAAATTGTTGTTAAATCCAACACGTTAGTTAGGTTAGTTTGATAACTACAAAGTTCGCTCCAATTTTGCGATATCACCACACAGTTCCGCCCAACTGAACACACGGAGAGAGTGTACGGACAACCCGTTAGCTATATTAATTAGTAGAGGCTCGGACGCAACACCGCCCGCTTCACTATGTAAGTATCGCCTCGTTCGCATACGCCCGCCGGTGGAAACAATCTCCAACGCTGGCTGCTTTCTCACACACGTATCATGCTCCCACAGTGATGCGGAGATGTACTGTGTAATTCGGAATCTACGTACTACATCAGAGATGGGTAGGAAAAGTGTGTATCATTTACTATAGTCAATGTTTTACATATTATCGATTCGTTTGAAAGATACAAGTGATATCTATTGCGTATCTTTACGTTGTAAAGGTCAATCTGAGCGTAATAACAGTAAGAATAGTAATAAACATTGCTTCAATAATTAATTAGGTTATTATTTACGTTTGCGTATAACAATAGCGTAATTATTAATTAACATTTGATGTAATAATTCGTTTTATTAGTTTTGCATTAAAAGTTAACGCACAATTGACATCGCGGCGGCAGTTCGTTTCGTCACACAGTGTTGAACAACAGGCTTTATTTTAGTTATCAACAATATATATTATGTATATACACATCGCGAGGTAGTGCACGATAGCCTAGTTGGAAATGGAACGGTCTGCCAACACGAATGTCCGCAGGTTCAAAACCTCTCACTTTTCGACGTTACGTGTTTATCAAATATCGTTCGCTTTAACAATGAAGAAAACATTTTGAGGACACCTACATACGATAGAATTCTCCGTAAGAATTTCGAGGGTATATGAAGTCTTCATAGTAGACTAAGGCCTAAATTATCTCAGTAGTAGACGAGGCCCGTGCTCAGCAGTGGCACAGTATATAATACAAGGCTGGTATTATAATATTGCATGGTATTAGTAAAGCTGATTTAAATCTTGTAATAATTAATACAACGACCGTAATACTTTTTTGCTACGACAAACGTAAGCCATTAAAAATTGTCTGCCATTAAGTCCGCCGGTATATATTAAGTGGAAAATAAATAAAAAAAAACATCTTAACAATTGCATCTCTATCACCACCTCGCAAACGTTTTACGTCAAAATAATAACATCACAATTGTCGAATTTCGCAACTGGCGGGGCGGCGGCCGAGGGGCCGTGGGAAAGATCGCCCACTCGCAGCTTCCGAGTGTCGTGTCGTGTCATCGGTGTAACGGTGCCATCTCCATGGATGCTGGTGTTTTTATAAATTTAGAATGTAAACGAGGTCTTATTTCCATCTTTTGAGGTATGATATTCCATTGAAGAATGGGGGTAAATTAGGACGTGCTTTTCTTAGAAGTAAATGACTGTAGTTTCTTGACAAACTCACTAACACGGTTTTTTGTCATCTCGATTTTTTACGACACTGCAAATAAACTAAAAAATGCTTACTTTATTTACCCTCTTAAATTACGTTTCAATATTTTAAAAAATAAAATCATCGGAGCTCAATTATTATTTAAAATCCATTTGGTAATAAATAGACGATAAGTAACAATACCATCCAATTGTGATCGAGTGCGTTCAGGGCGCTTTTTCGCTTGAGTAGCCATATTATTTGTGAGCAATGCACCTCACGTACTTTTAGTAATGGCTGCCGTTTCTTGTTGTATATTTCTTTTTAATTGTATCATAGTGGATTGTAATTTTATACCATCAGAAAATCCTAAAAGATTTTTAAAATCGTTTTTTTTGGAGTTTATTAACTCCAAAAAGAAATGATTTTAATGTTTTTATGTTTTTCCTTAGTTTATGCTACTGCAACGTTAAGTTGATGAATGTTGTGTGTACCTATAATTTGGCATACATACTAGACCTTAGTTGAAGTATTGCTTAATCTGTAATGTTTTATATGTAGGCTGTTGGTATACCTTTTAATAAATAAATAAAAACAGTTCTTTTTGACGTTACACATTGTAAGCATTCGTATATAATTCGAACAAATTCCCTTTAGTGTGAAAGGTTGTGAAACACACTGGTCTTCAAAAACTCAAAACAAGAAAATAATTGTTTCCACAAAATTCCATTACGCAGAAGCAATAATAATACGTCTTCGAATAAAAGTATTGTCATTATATATTTTTAAATTGTTTAACGTGTCAATGGAGCAAATCAATAATTGCACAAAATAACATGTTGTTTTGCAAATTGGTTATTTTTGTCTATTGTGTACATTACCAAACGCCAACGTAACCGTTTGTTCCATTATTGCGCGCGATTACTTTTAATTTATTTTTCAATGCACCTCATACAAAATAAGCATACACGCACCCACGACTTTTTATCGATGAAGTGTTAGGCATAGCTGCAAGTAATACATTTTGCCAAAGTTATATCGATATAGAACAAGTCATAGTCTAAGACAAGTTAGATTACCATATATAGAAACGTTTTCTTGATAAGATCACGGCTGGAGTTTGGTTTTAGTTCCTTATAACATCGAATATATGAGATATTGCTCTACACAAATCCTTTTGGAAAATAAATAGTCTTGAACAATGCGAGCCCTCGACGGGCGGCGGGCGTGATGTAACAGTTGCAGTGCGATGCGCGTAAGGAGCCGCCGCGGGGTTGTTGCCCGTGGCTGCTCGTTCGCGGTTTTATTAATAACGTCGCCGTGACGTGTATCGATGGATCGAGCTATTTATCGACATGGCACGCGCGTGCGCAGCGCTTAGTGCCCGCCTGCGCCGCGCCATGGTGATGCCCAACTAACTATAGACATTGAATGTTTTCTTATTTATTTTATGTTTTCTTGATACTCTTAACTAGGATTTGCTTGCGCAGTGGATATTGTAAATTGAAAAAAAAAAATATTTACCCACGAATAATTAGATCGTAATTCGTAAGAATATGTAGAGTACAAAATTGCATGGGTCTCTACCTACCTAACCCATGAACATAGCTTATCAGAATATACGAAATTTATTCCTAACCCCTTTCGGTGGCTTATCCCTTCTACTATGTAACAGGCGTCAAGCTGGTCCACATATCGGTCACAGCGCTACGTGTTTTCGTTTTTTTTTCTGTCCCAAAGACTTCAATGCTTTCGCAGCCTAATAATTATTACATCAACAAGGCGTCTACATCCACGTTTATTTAACTAATTCGAGTAGAACCGTGCCCTACAGCCACGCCATCAGTCCAGAGTGCTGTTATTACAGATTTGATTCGGTTAGCTCACGTCCGTCAGGCCGCCACCATGATTGCGACTGTTGCGAAATCACAGTTGTTACTTGTTGGCGCGTCACGGACTCACTCGCGCATTGAGTTAGGTAATATCAAGGCTGTTAAAAACCATTGCTTTGGTTATGTTTGCGTAATTTGAATTCAGGAAAAATGTATTCAAGTTTAGGAGGTTGTTTCGAACATACCTTTTATGGAACTAAGGCTTTGTAGTTATAATGATTTCCTATGTTTACACGAATGTTCAACATAGTAATAAAACACCGTTCGCAACATGACCATGTAAACTGCAAAGCTTAAGAAACGTCGGGATAAAAATAAACATAAAAAACTGCAATTAAATCCGAAAACTAGTTTTATTTCGATGGTATTGTAGGTGTTGAAAGTTCATGGGCGGTTTTAATTTGCCACCAGGTAAACCTAAAGGCGGATGTCTCTAACCACTAACTACGCTTTAAAGGTTAGAAGAGACCGATCAAAACACTTCATCTGTAAGCACGTCAAACAAGCTTTATTCTGTTTGGTCCGTTCACTATGGATCCTACGGTAATGGTTATGGTCATTTATAGGAATCAGTCGGCTATGTTAGAAATAGTATTAATACCAGCCCTGTATCATAAACTTTGCCACTGCTGAGCACGTGCCTCCTCTACTACTGAGAGGGTTTTGTTAGAAAGTAGACCCTAATTAAGAAACTTCTTAACGTGCACTTCAAATACTAAGGATATGCATGGATAGAGCGATCTATACACCTTCCTTAAATACCCTGGCCCAAATAACATGTATCATAAACGGATTATTCATCAGAATATTTAAATGCATTCACCTCACACGGCCCACCGCGGCGTGTAACCGACGACGCACGGCAGCAACCTTGAAATTGCCACCCCCTTGTTACTCGCCGTGAAGTTTGTTTATTTTAAGCACAAACTCTACACTGTTATAATAAACCTGTCATTGTTGCTTATTAACGGAGTTTTTTTTTCACCACACCTGATGGGAACCGCGGGTAGAAAATGTCCAAGAACGAAAGGCGTGCGCGTCTCTCTATTATAATTGTGCCGGTTTTATTTAATTGCTTGTTTACACTTGGTGTAATGCATGAAGTAAAAGTAAATACAATTCACTGTGTTATAGTTGTTAAGTTCAATATCCATTGTAAATTTTCACAGTTTCCCGTTATTTTAAAATCAGATTCATAAGATTAGATTTCGCTACGGTCAGATTTATAGGGCTTCAACTGAACGCTATGGAACTTGGGCGGATATGCTAGTGCCATAGTGAGAGCACTAGATCGAGAGATCTATACCAAAGTTAATTAGGTACGTAATTGAAAAATAACATAAATCCATAACTAGTTAAAATATACAGATGTGCTTAATAATGCAACCGTGTTGTGTCCTACTTTAATTCGTTCGCCATGAGACCGATAGTGAAGTAAAACAAAAGTGTTTGAGAGGGTGGCGCGGCGTCGGGACTCGGGGCGGGCAGCTGCGTGTGCCGAGTCGCGCAGATGGTCGCCGGAACCACCCCGCGCGGCGCGGTGCCTTGTCGCCATGCCGTCAGGCCCGTACCTAAGCGAAACTACAGAGGATATTGCCCTAAGTAGTACTGATATCATTGTATGGTAGTTCGGTTGTTTAGTCTGCTTAAGCAGCTAAAAATCGTGATAACATAAATCGGAACAATAAAAGAACTCTACATAAACCTTGACCTCCGCAAAACTTGTAGCCTAGCCTTTCCTTAAAGATAGGCAATGCCTTAAAGAATAATTTAGTATATTAAAAGTTCATCACTAGCATTTTTTCCTTTATCATAAAAACAGCATAAAACATGTAAACATAATATAACTTAATGTTATCCTTCCTTTCAATTTTTATTTTCTCGAGTAAAACTAAAAGTTTTATCGTCGCAATAAACATGTGAACAAGTTGCAGATAAACTTTGACTTGCTCAATTACTTTCTGCCCTTTTCACAGCGACTTGGTCAAGCTCTACTTATTTTTGACGCACCATTTTGGAGTTTAGTTCGGCCCTGTGCACAATTCCGGCAGTAGACGCGAGGGTAGGCTTTATGCGCAATATTGATAATGAAATAAATGGCGATAAACTGAGGGCCGTGGTCTGTCAATTGAAAGTTAAAGCGCCTTTTTGTGTACCGACAACATCGTGTCTTGCCTTCTTTATAAACTTTTTGGTTTGTTTACGTTTTTATTATCACCCTTAAACAGGTTTCAATTATGTATCCGCCATTAGACAAGCCGATCAGTTCTGAAATATCATCTCGAAGGCAATCTACCAGTATGGAGTGTGAGATAGTTTCGAGTTTTGAAGTGTTCCCTCTTGGCGTTGTCCGCCTCGCTCCACCGACCCCACCGCGTCAGCCCCAAACAAGCGGGTAGGGCTCCTATTGTGGGGCGGCACGGAGGCGAGGTGAGGCTCTCGGGCGGTCCGTGACGTCGGCGAAGTGGCGCGCGCGTGACGTCACACGCACGTGGGCGCGTGCGATAGAGACGGGACCATCCGTCGCGGTTGCTCGCCGCGCCGCCACTGCGGGCGCGCGAATTCATACAATCTTGAATTACATTATCAGACGGCGCCGAACCGGGTTAAATACCCCGCGACCGTCTATGTTAACCGGAGCTTTTGCCATTGTAATTATGTTGCGCGATGTTTCCCAACGGGCGAATGCATCATGCCACCGGTGGTGTGTCGCAGTGTTACTGCATGCCGCAACAGCGAGCTTCCACCGGTGCCTCGCAATTTGTAAATAAAGCGCGCCAACACGCGTCGCGACGTTACCGTGTCGTGGACAGCTTGTTTCAATTGTCGCGCAATGTTTACTATTTAATTATCGCACGAATATATTTCTCTTAGCCCCTAATACTTATTCATCACAGTTGATGTATAATTTATGTGGAAGTAAATAGACGAGCTCATTATGGGCTAGTTATGTCTCTTTCGACCTCAGCGATTTCGTTCGGAGCATAATAATTCTGCCATAGACAGACGTCCAAAAAAGGCAAAGCACGACCATTGATTGAATATTAAAATTAAACATTGTCTGAGATTGTTGTCCGTCTGGCGTTTTAGAAAAGTAGTAATAAGTTTATAATTTATTTAAGACTAGTTTTTGCTCGCGGCTCCGCCCGCGTGAAAAAGTTTTTCCTGGATAAAAGTCGCGCTATTTATTTTCCCGGGATAAATAGTAGCCTATGTGTTAATCCAGAACATTATCTACACGTGTGCCAAATTTCATTTCAAAATCCGTTCAGTAATTTCGGAGATGTGCAGTAACAAACAAACAGAAAAACAGACAGACAGAAAAGAATTACAAAAATCGCTGATTTGTGTTCCATTACTCTCCTTTAGTCACCCCCTTTCTTTTTTATCCCATTTCGTTAAATGTAGACACACCGGTTCTACCGCTTTATTATATGCATAGATGAGGGTAGTCAGACTCTGCCACTTTGCTATAAGTCGAAGGCAAATAATACATTGCTTTTTTGCACTCTTTTTGAATCCTGATAATAAGATATGTTAATTTACGTTTGCAACCATACCATACCAGCCCTGTATTATATACTGCCCACTGCTGAGCACGGGCCTCTTCTACAACTGAGAGGGTTTAGGCCTTAGTCCACCACGCTGCAAATTAAAGTTATAATAATTATTGTTTTTTTTTTTTACATTTAGTAAGAATAATTGTCTGCGCAAAAACTAAGTCAATCCGTTTACGTTGCATCAGAGTGATGAGGACACAAGAATGATGATCAGAATATTATGTTTTTTTTTTATTATTGCATTGAATGACGAGACGAGCATGCCGTTCGCCTGATGTTAAGCGATACGACCACCCATGAACAGTAGCAACACCATCCAGCACCTTGACTAACAAAGTACTGTGTGGCATTCCACTGCGCTCTCGTCATCCTGAGACATAAGATGTTAAGTCTCATTATGTCCAGTAGTTATACTGGCTACAATGTCCTTCAAACCGAAACACAACAGAGCATGCACACTGCTGCTTGGCGGTAGAAATAGACATTGCGGCGGTACCCACCCAGACGGAGTCTCACATATGAGAGACCTACCACCAGTAAAAAATATAATGTATAGCTGAACTTATATGAATCAATAGGTATGGCATCTATAGATGTGTAACTCTACTTGTATCGTGTTCCACTAACGGCGCGGTGTCGGTTCCAGCGCATTTATTATGTACCTACTACATACACGCCGTCACGGCTGGATCCCCGAATGGTTAGGCAGAGATTCAACGACACGGAAACAAACTGCATTTAATCCCATAAAGTAAACAGTCTAATCGGAAAGCCTGACATAAGTTTGTACTTGGGATCGAATTTAAGACCTTACGCTTGATGTGAGCTATTGTCAGTTCGCTTTGTCTGATCAGTCATGGCCCGTTTACTCGTTATGCATCTCAAAAAAAGTTTCATTTGCAATTTGCAGCTAAGTAATCACCGAAGAAGTTACGAACCCGGCTCAAATACGGTTGTCGTTGTTAAAAATATTGTCTGCACGTGAGATTAACATCTGGTGCAGTGTGCGATGCAAGTTGCTATCGAGTGCCGTACATAGCACAGCATGGTCAATGGAGCTGTTATTTGAAAGTGATTAATGACTTTATTGTACTTGACTGCACAATCATGTATTACACACTCAATCAAATGGTCAATAAATAAAAACTCGTTAGAAATAAATGTATTTGAGATCTAATACACGCTGTTGTTTTTTTTGCGAAAATATTGTTTGTTCGTAAATTATGTTAAAATTAAATATCCCGCATTTTATCTGTACAAATGAGGAATGTTCCCACAGTCAGAAGCGAGATATCACAACATATTCAATTATCATCGTGCACGTAATAGCGTCGGGCCGTTATCAACGCGTTATCGGCGACATTAACCGCAACGCTCGCTCCAAACAAACAACAGTGGGTGATAATCGACGCGATTTGAGCGTTCGCGCCATCCGCAACTCGCCGCGCCGCCCGTCCGCGGCGAGGGCGCGGCGGCCTGCGGGCGGCGCGGCGCACGGCGTCTGCCCGCTATCGATCCCGGCGCAAGGTGGTGCCGGCACCGTCGCGGCACCGCCACCGGCACCGCACTGCCACGGCACCGCCGCACACCGCCACACAATGCGACCTTGAACTTTACACTATTGTCATATTTAATTGGTCGGCCAAGTATGCGCTCGCACGCACCCCCTTACTGTTGACCACATTGCACTCTAGCTTGTTCATTTATCGAAACTTTTGCGTGTTCACTTTTCTTTCTCATAAGGATGTTATTTTGAGCAGCTAATATGCCGGTAGAGCAGTTTGACGCTGACTTTGAAATCGGAATGTTTTGAAAATTTTCACATTTAAATAAGATAAAACCTCGGACATATAATTGGTATAAATAATATACAATATACGGTATTGTACGTTTTAATACTTAGTTTTTTTTTTATTGCATTGAATGACGAGACGAGCGTGCCGTTCGCCTGATGGTAAGCGATACGACCACCCATAAACAGTAGTAACACCATCCAGCACCTTGACTTACAAAGTACTGTGTGGCATTCCACTGCGCTCGTCATCCTGAGACATAAGATTTTAAGTCTCATTATGTCCAGTAGTTATACTGGCTACAATGTCCTTCAAACCGAAACACAACAGTGCATGCACACTGTTGCTTGGCGGTAGAAATAGACATTGCGGTGGTACCCACCCAGACGGCCTCTTACATAATGAGAGACCTACCACCAGTAGAACTACCAAGAACTCGCATTAGTACATTCAAATTAGCATTTGAATACACGTCCGTGTAACTCGAGAATGTGCACATAATATCAACGGCCGACTCGTTTAACTACAGCGGCACAAACTACTATGTAAAATTAATACGATCTCTGTATAAAACAAGAGCTGTTTATGTAGTCGTTACCGTCGAAGGGAGTAACCGCTTGCGAAATAAAACGGGCAATGCAAATCGGAGCAGTGTCGAAATAATGTCGTCGCGCGAGACCTCACAATTATCTTGACCCGCCGTCCGTGAGATACCCGCCGTTCGGCGTCCAATGCGCCGTGCGAACGGTGAGCGGTGGTAGCCGCACGCGGTGGTGCGGCGATCGATGGTGGTCGCGCGGCATGTTCGCGATGGCGCGGCTCGGTGGCTCCTCGGGTCGGCTCGTGACTTGCCCCGGCACCCGAGTGTATCGGTACTGTAGTACGGTACGGTTACCGTTGTTGCGCTAACGACCTTGGCTGATGGAGCCGATGCCGCCTCAACGGTTCGGTAATTGTGTGATAGTGTACTTCTTTGATGCACTACGTAAATCACGGTACAGGTCGAGTTAATGTCTGTACCTACAAGTACCACGTACCGTACGAATGGATATGTGGAAATGTTTAATCTAAACACCAGTTTTCGTGTTAAAGTTGCTTTTAGGATATCCTATTACTTTTAATAAGAGGCCCTCGCTGACGGAACTCAGCGTTTTGATGTCGCCAGTCTTAGATTTCTGTGTATGCAAATAACACGACGCATTTTAGTTTAGGCGTAACTGATTGACTTTTTGTATTAAAACAAGTGAACGGTCGAAAGTCAACAGCATTGAAAACATATTTCGACATCCATAAATAGAGTTCGATCACTTCGAATATTCGTCACGCTTTACAATAACACCAAAATTATTGGCAAACAGTATCATAACTGCTATATTATGAATACTTTGTAACAGACATTTACCATCAATCAATATTTAATAGTGTACGATAGCCTAGTTGGGAATGGAACGGTCTGCCGAGACAATGTCCGGTGGTTCAAAACCCAAGACACACACCCATGACTTTTCGAAGTTACGTGTGTATTGTTTATCAATTATCGTTCGCTTTAACGGTGAAGGAAAACATCGTGAAGAAACCTACATACCTGAAAATTCTCCACAAGAATTCCGAGGGTATGCGAAGCCTGCCAACCCGCACTAGGCCACCATGGTGGACTAAGGCCTAACCCCTCTCAGTAGTAGAGGATGCCCGTGCTCGGCAGTGGGCAGCATATAAAATAGGGCTGATTGCAATATTTATTAATAGTATTTGATTCCACTGAATCAACACGAATTATTTTAATTGTATTCGCCTAATGCATGTGCACTCACTGCCGATTAAGGCCAGTGGAGTAAAAATAATTTTAATAACATTTTAGTTAAATCGACCTTTCTTCCGAGAACCCATTAATAAATTGTCTATTAAAATTATTTATATCTGTCAAATTTTAATGAACATTCTTCAGCAAGTATGTACAATGTCTCGTGTATTTGATGACCCATCAGTAATAAATACATTCCTACTATATTGTAAATTAAACATATCCAGATAATGTCATAACCAAAACCTCCCTCCCTGTAGCTTCGTGTCTTATGTCTAGCGAATGTCTTAAACAGTATTGGAAATGTTCCGGTGAGTCGCTCGGTCGGCTGAATCCCGACGCCCTTGAGTGGTTACTGTTCAAACCAGCCGGCAGTCGGTACGCTTTGATTACACTCTCCTGCTGGCGGACTGAACTTAGGCGTAATTCAAACATAAAGGCATTACTTAATAACATCGCCAATTAGGCGGTGTTTGCGCATGCCGTGTGGTGGTGATCAAGTGAAATGTACTGCAGGGCTGGGGAAATTCATTAATTGACTTTATGATTAACTAGGTGTTGCTCGCGGCTTAGTCCGCATGAAAAGCGTTTCCCGCTACAAAAGTCTCTAAAACACAGTACGACGCCAGCGCCATCTACTTGAGGAATCAGATTTAAAATATCCATTATTTCCCATGGCAGTAAATTACCGGGATAAAAAGTAGCCTACGTGTTAATACGATAGGTCTAATAGGTCATGATCTACCCGTGTGCTATTTTATCCAAATCCGTTCAGCGGTTTCAGCGATTACTTCTAGCAAACATCCAAACATTTTCACACACTTTCGCATTTATAATATTACTAAGACAAGATAAGATTTCCGGGTAGGTATATTTTAATTGATGGAAGTCTTCTAACCTGATAAACCTGTGATGCAATTTGTAACTAAAAATTAAGAAATGACAAACCATTGCACCACCTCGGTGGAGCTATGTTACAGTATACACAGGACAGTCCGTGTCTCGAGCTATGAAGAAATTTTTGACGTTCTGCTAGATATATTGATGACAAGGCTACTGGCTTAAGGAGCCCCTAAAAACATCTAACGTAGAAAGTTGTAAGGTCATTTCACTTCGTCGTTTTAACCATTTTAAATTTTAACTGAGAAAACAATGAATTTTGGATAAAAGATTCAATACTTAACTCGAAAATGTATTTCGGAAATATTCAAACATCCAGTAATTCGAATCCAAGCCTCGAATGAAGAGTCGTATATTAGGAGCAAGTGATCACCGGTAATCATTATTATTAATAATATTATCTATGTGCGATAAGATTAAAGTCTAATATACAGTTCCTACGTTGTGTTGTCAAACGGTAACAGTAATTAGCAGGTTAGAATTTACTTGGACAGACAAGTAGAGACGGCTTAATAGCAGTCACCTTAATAACAAACTATGGTTCAATGATCTGTAAAATTGTTTGGTGCACCTTGTTCGATCTAAATTAGTGCCATATTCGCGTGTGCAAAGATTTAAATTCGTTGCAACTTGCAATCGTGTGCAACATTGTCCAACGTACATGTTGACACTTGACATGACGCCCACGTCGAGTTCCCGTAAAGTAGATAATAAAATGGAACGGCTTATTAGTGTTTCTAATATTTATGATGGTATGCCGTGCACGCACGTGGCCCAGAGATGGCGCACCTGGAGCGCTAATGTCAAGGCTGATCGGTTGGAAGCGCTCCAGCGTGGACGTCCGCCCGCCGCTCCTTTATGCGATCGATGTACCACAGATACGCGGTGGAAAGCGTCAAGTCATCCCACCCATGTGCCTAATGATTGACCATTCGTCGCCTATGATGATGATAAAGTGACGGTTCTGTCCACATACCATAACAATATTAAAATCGTAATTTTCTTAAGTACACTATGATTTAATCCACCATATAATAATAATAGATATTTTGTCAACAAGAATGTATTCAAAACGTGTTGGCATTTGTGGTATGCGGGCATAGACTTTCATAATACAATCTCGAGCGGTTACAGCACAAGTAGTTATACACATTCCAACGGCGAAGTCGGTGGAGCACACAATATTATTAACGTATCATTATGCTGATAATGAGCACGTCTTTATCTGCGATTAGAGAATCGACTGTCACGTCTTCTCATTACAATACTGTCCGCATGGAAAATTCAATGTCAATAATTAAATGTTGATCACGGGCGGGAGCGCGGGCGCTACCGCCAACCACTGCTGCACACCGCTGTGCGTCGCTCGCATGTGTGCGGTGTCGCGGCGGTGTGCGGCGGTGCGGGCACTGTGCGGGTACAAACACAAGCACGTGCGACGCGGGCCGCGGTCGGAACCGCGTGACGTCACTTACCACATCGGTGATCGGACCGCGGGCGCGTGTGAGTGGGACAGCGACACCGCGCGCCGGAGCGGCAACAGCAGCCGCGCGCACCGCCTTGTTTTCGCATCTAACGTTGTTGATACGGCGAGTTTATCTCGTGATGCGAATGCAACAACAGCTATTTGTAGCGTTACTTGCCGCCGTGCATCCAGCCAAGATTTTATCGTTCCTCCATTCCGCTTTATTGTGCACATTTTCATTGTCATAACGACCTTGAACGGGAGGCGGTGCGGCGGCCGCACGGCCTGGTGGCTATATTGTAAAATCCACTACGAATAAAAATGTTTAGGGAAATGCAATCAATGCCAAGGTGACATAGCGGTTAGGACAAAACGTTCAATGTTATTGGTTTACGCTCCAGACCGAATTAGAAATTGTATGGCTACTGATAAGCTATAATTTGACCAAGCCATAAACACAATATTTTGTACAGTCAACTCCTTTATAAGGCACTGGTTTCTCGGTGTTACGAATGAATGACAAATAAAAATATCCAATGTATGAGTGTAACACTATGTAATTATGTTCTGTGAGTAGTAACATTATGTTTCTTTGTTTACAGAAGGCGAGCAGGGGTCGTGGGAGAGTGGCCTGTCCTACGAGTGTCGTTCGCTGTTGTTTAAAGCGCTCCATAACCTCATTGAAAGGTAAAATCATTACACAGAAACACAATATATTAATTGGGTAGTTGACTACTTTTTTAAAATATATTTATTAAAATATATGTCTTCCACAAATTAACGGAAAAAGAATTATCAAAATGCACGCAATAATAAACAAGTTATAAAGCTTTGAGTTTTGCTGGAAGGGGTAGTTGTCAAATTACAATAATATTAGACTGTGACGTCACCGCGTTTCACCGGCCGTAACGCTGCGTGCGTGCGAAAGAGATAGCGCGTCAATCCCACCACGCCCCCACTTTTGTTCACAACATATTTCAAACTAGACTTCTGCTCGCGGCTTCGCCCGCGTGAATGAGTTTTCCGGGATAAAAGTCCCACTTTATATTTTCCCGGGATAAAAAGTAGCCTATGTGTTAATCCAGGACATGATCTACCCGTGTGCCAAATTTCATCGAAATCCGTTCAGTACCTAGTTTTTGAGTTTATTCGTTACAAACATACTTATTACTTACATACAAATCTTTCCTCTTTATAATATTAGTATGGATTTGAATAAATGCTTTATTTTCAACCTATTTTGATGCTGATTTCACAGAAGAATTTTGTTTTTCGTATTATATTCTGTTACACATAAAATAATGTACAAAATCAAACATAGGAAACTACCCTTTTATTGAAATAGACATACCAATACGCTTATGCTGAGCGAATGAATAAAAATACGTTATGGAATTTTAAAAAATCTAATTTTCCCGGTTTGGTTTAAAAAGTCCCGCGACGTCTGGCAAAACAAAGCAAATTGAGCCATAAATCGTCTGTTAAAATATTAAACGGAAATTATGGCGCCGTAGAAACGGAATTCGGCCTATCTAACGTCTAACCAAATAGCAACCGGCTCACCGCAAACCATGTCGGTTGTCTATTAACAATGAGCGATCGCGAACGTAATTTGAAATCGATGAAGCGTCACGTTTGACGTCTCATGCGCAGCTTGTTACAATACGTCCTGTAAATTAACTGGCCGTGCTCGGTTTAGAAATCATCGATAGGTAATCGTTGGCGATGCTCGGTAGTTCCTGTCGTGTGCCCTTGTACACTAAAATGTTACGACGCTAGTGTGTAATGAATATTGGGGGTATGTTGGTACAAAATTTGGGCCCCAAGTGGGTAATTCATTTGGCCTTCTGCACATGCTGTCACTCTTTAATCTCCGAAACAAATAACTATAACACCTGCGATTAACTTCACGTTGGTCAAGTAAAATTGCGCGCATGTATTTGACTCTGTTTTAAGACGCTCGAAGTGCTTTCAACGTCATACGATTAGTGAATCGTTATCACCTATACTCTAAATACAATATAATACGTTGTATCAAAATAAACAGATATAAATGTCGCTACAAAGTCTGCCATTCACCTTGACTCGGTTAAATTGATTACAGTGAAAAGTAGGTCATCATGACTAAAATCTTCTATAATTACACGTTTATTTACCAATTGAAATGTGTTTCGTTGGTTAATGTATGAGCTCAAACAGAATAATCATCAGATACGGTAAACGGGATAATCAATATGAATCTATCTTTTTCTTTTAAACTCTATTTCACATTTCTTCATTATTTTTAACTCAATAAATTTATTGGGTACCTATCGACGCGATTAGGTAAAAGTATTTGAAGGTCTGATAGATTCGCGCAAGTAGCATCTGTCGGGTGCGCAAGCGCATCGGCTGCGACGTGACCATATCGTGAAGGTCGCCGCTCGCCGGGACGTTCTAATGTCGTTTTTTGCCGAGCTGCCCTCCGCTTCGAGCCCCGGGCGAGGCAGGCCTCTCGTTAAACTGAAACGATTCTTGTAACGTGTCATTGTGTGCCGATAATTGAGGTGCACACCGCAGATGATAATGATTGACTTTGCCCGTTCTTGTGATGTATCTCAGACTGAATTTCGACCGGTTTTCATAATGTGAAAAATGTCCTCACCATTTATTACATATATTTGTGCATCGTAACAGAGGTTTATTTGAGTATACATAATTAATATCTAGATGATTTAGGCCGAATATATTGGTATTTGTAAGAATTGCACAAGTAAATTCCATTTAATACTATTGCAGCGTAAAAGGAATGCGGAAATCAAGTTAAATAATTTGCAATATTTGGCCTACAACTTATGACGCAATACGCGAGCTCACAACACAAAGTGTATACACGTGCAATCTATCAATTCATAAAAACTCTCAAACACACATAAACATTGGAACATCCATTCAAATAAAGTAACACGCGCGAGCAGAACTAGAAAGTAGTCTCTTCAAAGTTGGTTAATTAAAATCCGCGCATAATGAGAGCCGCAGAGCAAACACAACAGTCGTTAAACAAGCCATCTAATCAATTGTAGAGCATGACGCAACGGGCGCAGCCACCACCGGCCGCACCGCGCCGTGCATCTCAGCGCCAGAGTATCTCGGAATATGAACGAAATCCAGACGAGTCGTTGACCCCGCCGTCGGCTGGCGGCATGTCAAAGAAACAATGCGTTCCGTCGACGCGATCCCGCCGCCACTTTACGATACGCACACGCCGCGCCATACCCGCGCGCAACGAACATCACTACAAAAAGCTTTTCGAAAAAAGGATACCATATCCTTCGGGACGGCTCGTTAATCTCCAACGTTTGATTGAGTTAATATTTTTATGGGCCGTTTTATAGTGTAAAGATTTGTTTGTTTTTAACTGCCACATTATTGTTTGTGTGTTGGAAATTAATTTAATATTTGTTGATTCTTAATATAAATGTTTACTTCTCTATTGAGTTGCGGTGTAGAGCATTGGAGATTGTTTTGATTGTTAGTGTGCAAATTGTTGCACCGGTTTCTGATGAAATAATAAAATGTAAGAAATTTAAATGTTTCCTTATTTTCAAAAATCAAACAAAAGAACTTAATAATTATAATCATAGTTAACACATGTCTGTTTTATATTCAAGGCAATTTGATTTTACCTTACCTAGGCACTCTACATAAGGTTGTAGATTTGCAATTCGTTGTTTTTTATTGAGCTTTTGTACCAGTTCAATGTCTTAAAGCTCTAATCCAAGCTATATGTCTTTTCTTGCAATAAGTCACCGTTTAAAAATATCTCTGCATGTTTTTATTTCTATGAATAATTCCAAGGAGCAATAAAATATCATGGAGATGCAAGCGCGACACGGATTCACACCTGTTTAGTATATCGAGTGCGTTTGCGATGCGCAGCGCACGCATTCCGCGGAATGCTAGCACCTGCGCTTGCGCGCCCTCCCGGTACTGCGCGGGCAGTTTGCATGCGCTCGCGCCGAACGATACGCCGCGGCGGGCGGTCAGTGCGCATGCACTAAGCGTTGGAGTGCTTCACTAGTGCATGTCACTAGTGCATGTTATTTGTTCACATGATATAGCTTAAGAATACATATGCAATGTGAACAAACCACCATACCATACCAGCCCTGTATTATATACTTGCCCACTGCTGAGCACGGGCCTCCTCTACAACTGAGAGGAAGGCGCTGGCCTAGTGCGGGTTCACATACCTTCGAAATTCGGAGAACTTCTCAGGTATGCAGGTTTCCTCACGATGTTTTCCTTGACCGTTAAAGCGAGCGATAATTCCAAAGAATGTGAACAAAAACAACAATATATTTATTAGTCCTGTTTTTTATGAAGTATTAATGTAAACAACTCTACATTACACAATTAAGTGATTTTTATTTTCCTAACTTCTACTAAATACATGCACAGTTATGCTTGTTTATACCCCTTCTTCTTAAACAATTGACGGGCATCTAGGACCCCGCTCTTGTCGAACCTACATCAGTCTCCGTTAGCGTTGCATCGTCGCATACCTTCACTTCATATTTGCCACTAGGATTTCCCACAAGTTTAGACCAAGTACCCTAGATTGAGATGTATAACATGAGATAACTGATCATATACTTCATACATAAATTGCGTCGGTGGCGTACTTGTATTGCGTACGCGTTACGAGTACGATTTGCGCGCTGAGGTCCTGGGTTCGAATCCCGGGTCGAGCCAACAATCATTGTGACTGGGTTTTTCCACCTTAAAAAATACTCAGTGGTAGCTCGGAGTCAGCAAGTTGCCGGTGTGATACCCCCGTGCCTCGGAAAGCACGTAAAGCCGTTGGTCCTGCGCCTGATGTCCCTCCGGTCATGTCGGATTGCCGTCTCACCGGACTATGAGAGTGAAGGAATAGCGAGTGCACCTGTGTATTGCGCACACACTTGTGCACTATAATATCTCCTGCGTACCTGGCTGGTCTCCCTTGAGATTAGTCGCCGTGGCCGAAATGGGCTAGGAGGATTACATAACAATGTTTATAATGATTGCTTACATTTACATTTACATTTAAAACAATATTTTTACCTTATCTGATTGTGTTAATGTTCCTTATTCATTTAAATATTGAAGCCCGTTACAATTCATTAGATTAATTATAAAACTGTAACAAAACTGTTTAGCGAATAATTAACAATGAAACATAACAATTAACCACTTGAACTTTTGTTACGGATAATAATAACAATAAAATAAGTTGCGTAAACTCGGGGCCAAAATGTGAAAGTTTGCTTTAAAATCGCCGCACGGAATTATGTAACAAAATCGGCATTTGAGCTGTTTTAATACTTTTAATTAAGTAATATTTTAACGAGAGTTAATTTGTAAAAATAGTATGGTTGCTACTTGCTTTAAGTCGGTTTGTGTGTGAGGAAGCATCTTGTATTATGTAATAATTGTGTATGGATTGCGAAAAATGTTTGGGTACGTCTATTTAATATTATGTAAATCTGATTATATAAGAAACCACATATTTTAATATTCAGGGATATTTAAAGAAGTAAAAAATAATTTATTGTCTCTACATTTCGAGTATATTAATGTGACCACTGACCAACGATCAGTGATCATCTATACAATATCACAGATTTTTTAACCAGCCAACGAGCTTATTATGACTCTATAGAGCTTACATAGCCATGAGAGATAGTTTAGAAACGAAAAATCTAAATATCTTTTTTTTCTCAACCTGGTAATCGAAGCGAACACCTAAACAGTGTCTCACCTCGACTACCATTGTACTAATGAGGCGATTATAATTAACAAACTAATAAAAACAGAACTTTTGACTATAAAGCAAAAAGATACTCGACAAATAAAACTAAGTTCAAGGTCGACAGGAAGAAGGCTGTATTTACAACAGGAAGAGGTTTATTATAACCAAACAATGCTTGATACGCGTTGGTGGTCAGATGGATGTTTGAACTAACCTTTGAGGGTATTAAGATGACAATTAAAAAGCCTCTTTGGGTATTGTAAATTGTAGAGCCGTTTGGTTCTGGGTTCGATCCCCTAGCACGCTCCTGGAAACCTTGTCGTCTCTATTACCGAGTTATGTGTTATTCATTTCGGAAGTCGTAAATAGGAATGAAATAATCTTGACTACTTTTACGTACATCTTTACCCGCCGCTGTGGAGATACAGGCGTGAGTTTCTAAGTCCATGCTAGTCCCTTACCCTTCAATTCATGCTTTAAATAAGCTCCTCGCACAGTCATACTTATGATCAGTAGTTATAAGAATTCAGTGGTGTAATGAATCAGTATGCGGTTTGTTTACGACGCGGCGGTTATGGCGCGAAGTGAGTAAGTCGGATAGTTGCTGCGCTGCGCCGCCCGACCGAAATACACTGCGCGCCGCCGCACCGCGCGCCGTGTTCGTATCACATCGATCTTTGTTTACACGGGACCCGCGTACGACGGACGAGATGTATGATGGATGCGTGAGATATCGCCCTTACGAGGGTTTGGAATGTGTGTGAGAAGACTTTTACGTATAGGGAAAGTTGTCAGCGCACTTTGGATTTGATTTTTGTGAACTGAAAGTTTGATACTAAACATAGTTCATGATAGATTACATAATTTATGTTACTTCTCAGTTCTAAATATTACGTATCAGTTCATTTCAGGCTCAGGCTTTGATAAATTATAAACCTAGATAGAGTGACGCGCTGCAATGAAACTAAAACAAACAGGCCAACTTTTCTTAAGCTAGTATGCGTGACAGCTTTGTCATACGCTATCGCTGCATCATTCTGCGTATCCTTGTGTGCGCGCATAATGATACCAGTTATTACATGGTTTCTATTAAAATGGGGAGAAAATTATGTCCATGAAAAACAACAAAAAATAATTCACTCGAACTCATTTAGTGGACAACAGTTGACCTCTATTTTTTTCGACGCGTTTGAAACGTTCAGTGTCTATCTAGGTATATAATTAATCAAAGGTCTCGGGTATTTTGATGACAGGAGTTAACTTTTTGAGGGTGACGAGTAATTACTAGCGAAACTGGTTTAATTATCAAAGTTCAATTCCAGCTTTGTTTCTGCACGCAGATATGAAATCTCCAATTGCGCGTAATTTGCATAAATTTTTATCAAGATCGCGCAAAACCCGACAATCCTGTCGGCTCGGTGGCTGCATCTTTGTTTTAGACAGCCGACGCTAGTTTTGAAGGCCGGCGTGAAGTTACCTGGTGAGCCTTCCATCTGTCCTAGTTTTACAATGCTTAGGGTTAATCCAGTAATATTTTGAGTCTTCTAATCCGTTCGCATAAGCCTATCTTTAAATACGCATACTCACACCTTTTATCCCGGAAGGGGTAGGCATAGGCGTAACTAGGGCACCCACTTTTCGCCGGGCGTATTCAGTCCCACGATGTGATAGGGGGCGAGCCTATCGCCATACCAGGCACAAATTCCAGACTCCGGGCTGATACTGAATAGAAAAATCCAATATCACTTTGCCCGACCCGGGGATCGAACCCGAGTCCTCAGCATTGCAGTCGTACCGTAATACAACTACGCCACCGAGGCAGTCTTTAAATATAAAGGTATTAATTATGTACCCGTAGAAAATATTCTGTCAGTAAAATTTTTGCCATCATGGGAGTTCATCGTAAGTATTGTTTTCTGAAACAAACAGAGGAGAAATATAATATCAGAATAAAGTGAGTAACTTCGAAGCAACTATAAAGATTGCCGTCGGCTGTACACAAGCGGGAGGCAACACATTCAAAAGTGATTTTTATCCGCACAAATTATCTACATCTGTTTATAATATCGCACACGAATCGATTCCACCGTTGTATGCACGGACGGCTTTAAGATATAATCGGAAAACGTTCTATTAATACTCGATATATACTTAGACTCGGTTGAATAGTGTGCAACACAATGTACACTGTACTCACACTTACTCGTACACTCCGTAGTCCGTACCTCAGCACTCACGCTTTAAATAGCGTGTGGTAACAACGCACTATATTATATACCATACACGCGTACAGTGAAAGTTACGTTGAATATTTTTATAGAAACGTTTAATTGGAAGACTAGAGTGGCACAATAGATAAGGAAATAATATGAAAACTTGAATATTGTCACGTTTTGTTTCGCAGTCGTTTGTATTCGAATAACTGAATATAATTTCACCTTGCCCTTAGTCCTACAATAATAGGTATATAAATTGACCATACTGTGTAAGAGCAATTAGGCAGGCCACCATTATTAGTGCAACTATATTATGTGATAAACATCTAGTCGGCCGACTTAATATTTGGGCGGTACTGTTGTAATAAAGTGCAATGTTTACTACATTGCCACGACAGGATATAATATTTTACAAAAGTTTGCAATTTATTTTAAATATACTAAAGTATTTTTCTGTTATTTTCAAACGAAGGATTCAAACAACCTCATAAGGTGACCGGTAACGAACGGTTTGACATACCGTAAAGCAAAGACATTAAACAGTATAGTTATAGACCGGACATCAGGACCAAATTTTTCGTCCAAAAGCTATTACCAATTGATAATAACCCGCTGTCGTATCTGACATGTGCGTATAACAAGACGTCTCGGTATGCTTAAATTTTGTAAATAAAACAATATTTTGGAAGGAAATATGCCAATATAGGCATCACAACCATGTCAAATTATGTTCTAATGAATTTTACATAGGTATTTTTTTATTTCACGGTAGATTGAGTTACTGACGAACAGGCTCAAAATTGTTGTAAGAAAATTTTCCCAATGTCCGCTCTATATAATAACCTTAGAACTCTTTGCCGTAAGGCAATGTTATAAATGCGCCATTACGCAATGACTCCGCGTGTTGTCGACAAAAACATTATTCATCGCAAGTGTTGCGCGTGACATCGTCGCGGCGCGGCCGAGTCGCTTGACGGTCGACACAATGGCGCTGCGGCCCTTGTTAATCCTTACACTTCAGCCGACTTGAATCGATACGTGTCGCCCGCGCTTGAATGTCGACTGATGGGTTCAAATTGGAAGTTATTACCGTGTATTGTGGGGTTTACCTTCTAATGTCTTTGATGAGCGCTGAGATGCTATGTAGTTCAAGGTTTTGTTGACTGGTATGATCAGCCGTGCATGAAATGCTCTGCTAGTCCCAATATACAGGTGTATGCTCAGTATACTGTTCTGCGTTTCTCGCCGCAATACACTAATTAAACTGACTCTAATTTCCTTTCAACACTGAATACAACACGGGACAACTCGGCTGTCCCATTTCAAAACCTAGTAAGGAGCTAAAACTAAATTTTACAGGAGAGCGCAAAAACGTAAAATACGTCGGCCTATGAAAAAATATGTATAAAATACCTTGTACTAGTAACAATTTTATATATGTTTATATTACATGTTTTAAAACCCTTACTAAATTTGATTCTTGACACGAATTAGTTAAGTTTGTGTGATGATTAAATATTTCTGGTTATTTGTGAGTTTTCAACGCTAGAGCTTTTGTATTAAGTAGGGACTTACTAGGGTAGCAAGATTTTGCAATAAAACGATTTTTGTAAAAAGTGTCCCTGGCTAGGTTTTGAAATGGGACAGCCGAGCTGTTGCGCTAAAATACAGGCAACAAAAACATCAAGAGATTACTTGAATCTAGAGAAAGCTGTCTAACAGATTAGTGATGCGTGGTTCCTTCATTAACGGATTTATTGTAGAGAAATGTGCGGAACACCCTTTGATCTAGATATTACGGCCCGTTGAGAGTTTGATCTCCGTCGGTCAGAACTTCTAAGCCGCTTAGTCGCTATCCAGGGCATCGGCAGATTTACAACTTTCACGTATAGAGAATATTGTGGTTTGTCGTTATTAGGCTGTGGAGTTGTTTAAATAGATTTAAAGGATGTGGATTGGAGATAGAAGATACTCTAGAACTGTTTCATTTCTGTATATGGGTCTCTGCGCCACCATACAGGCCACGTAAAATTGTAGCGGAAAATTTCTGAGGCAAGTTTCTACGCGATGTTTTCCATTATTACTGCCATAGTGATCGATAATATAGTTAACTATGTATACACAAAAGACTCCAAATAGAATAATATTCGTTGATCGCACTTTCATCTCGGCAGTCCGTTGTCTGATCTGAACTACGCAATTATAATTGCGGTATAAGGCATACGATATGCCAATAAAAGGAACACGATACTCGTAAACTCGGCAAACGTTTCCCATCTCTTGTGTCGCTCCGAGGGCAGTCAAATGATACATTTTATTGAACACTTTGGACTCTTCACCGTGACTGCGCGGTCGTGTGGTAGCATCTTGCGTTACTTACATCGTTATGGTTAAAAATAGAAAGCAGAAAGAAGTTATGTTGCCCGATCCGACTTGAAGGTCTTTTGGAGAAGTTTTCAAGGGGAATTGTATCGTCCCCAGCGTAAGGGTCAACTGATGGTTTTAGGGGAGGATTTGTTGGGTTACAGTTTTATTGGTTTTACAAAAGTATTCCCTTCATGTTTTCTGTGAGATTATTAATTGACCCTTTTCATGCTGTAAACAAAGGTATCGATATCAAATCTACGTATATTGAAGGATCTATGCTAAGCCTTATACTTAGAATATTTTTGACATGTGTTTAATGCGTTGGTGTATTGATTTCAGATGTCTCCTGTCGCGGGACTTCGTGAGGCTCGGCAAGTGGTTTGTGCAACCGTACGACGGCGACGAGGACGACGTTGGCAAGAGGTGCGTTGATCTAATATCGTATATTTGTTATGTTTTGTGTGCCTTGGTCTTGGAAAAATTAAAACTAGGTTGTACGCACACCAGCTCAATAACTGAAATCTAATTTATTCAAACTGTAAAAATTTTATCGTTTGAAAAATATATGCAAATATTGCTTTCATAAAATATAAAACAGAAAGAAACGAAACGATAAATCTGACCATAGTTTATAAGTAATTTTACGAAATGTTATGTGAGTCTCACGGAAGATAAGTTTGAGACAGTTCTCTCAATGGATTGCTTTCGAACGGCGGGCGCGGCAACGCGACTCGCTCTTCCTAAAGTAACATGAAGGTATCTGTGTTGCGCTCGACAAGACACCAGAGCGTGACTTCGTTCCCCTTCATACATTTATTTGTGTAAAAATTATGCTTCAAAAATGGCGTATCATGCGCATTGTTAGGTACTTACGTATATGAGAGATAAGTAGGTACCAACTACCGATTGTCTAGATTTGAAGGACATTACAACTGGTTGAATTACTGGGAATTAACATCTTACGTCTCAATATGACGAACGCAATACATTAAAACACAATTTGTAATTTAGTTTTTCGTGACGTCACTTGTATGAAATTCGACATAAATGACACATGAATACCACATATCTAACGTAGATTTTATAATGTTCGCAGTCCATGGCACCTGTCGTTCTCGTTCGCGTTCTTCCTGCACGGCGAGAGTACGGTGTGCGCGTCGGTGGACGTGCGCCAGCACCCGCCCGTGCGCACGCTCACGGCCAAGCGGCTCGCCAAGATCAACTCGCCGGACCACAACGGAGACGCTAAGGGTTAGATCATGTTGTGGATGTAGTGTATGCAACTGGGTTGAATATGCAATTAAACGAGATCAAATTTGAGAAACAGACTTGATTTTGAGTTAATTTGGTGGCAAAAATGATAATGTGATAGAAGTTAGAGACAGTCTTGTTCGACTTTCTCAGGGTCTCGACAAATGAAACTTGGTTGGCATGCCACTACCGAATCTGCTTCTGGCAGATTTCGTTATGCTACTCTTTATATTATTTTTGGAAGTTTTGATCTACGACTGAGATGTTTAGTAGTTTGGGGTTATAAGAGTGGGTAAATAAAGCATATCGTTACAATGACAGTGTTATTGATTGATAACAAGCAATGAGATTGGTGGGTAAATAGTTTTTCCCCGATACCTACCGTTACATTATAGATTCAGTGGCTGTGTATAAGTACTAAGCATTATATGATAAAGTAACGAGTGTTGTGCGTTGTGTTGCAGTGATCCTGGCGCCGTTCGGGCTGGAGGGGCGGGTGACGGGGCGCGAGTGGGGCGAGGCGGACGCGGCCACCGCGCGCCTGCTGGACGCCTGGCGACACCTCTACCCGCTCGAGCAGGGCTGCGGCGCCGTCGAGGTACACACGGGCCACGGACCTGATCATATATATACACGTATCGTTTGGATTATAATATTATAACGCCCCATGAAATAAGGGTGTAAACAATCACTAAATAATTAATGTTATTACTCGAGGATCTTAGGGTTTTCTATGTAAAATAGAAAGAGTGCTTGTGAGTAATTATTTTGCGTCCAATACAGTTTCTGCATTTTGTGGCATAAGTTATGGTTGATTAAATTTTTACCAAAGCTTTATTTAAAGCTGTTTCATTAAGCTTGCAACCTTGTGTATAAAATAAATTGGTATGTGTATGAGTAAGATATCAATACGTCACCAGTTGGTTTCGCATTTTTACATATTTTTCATTTTCAAATAACATAATAAGTTTTTATGATTTTTTAAAATGTTATATTGATGTATAATATAATATGTAAGATGTTTAAATAATCTCGTGTAGACAGAGCGTGTAATATAATAGTACGTGTGCGTGTGCGTGTGCGCAGGTGGTGTGCGGCGGGTCGCGCATGCGCTACCCTCGCCCGTACGCGCTGGTGACGGACATGGAGGCCGGCGCGCGCGCACCGCCGCCGCGCATGGCGCCGCGCGCGCTCACCGCGCTCACCACGCCCGCGCCGCACCAGGTACCACCACCACCAACACCACTACACACTAATCACTTTACACATGCGACTCACCGCAAGTCCTGCTCGCTTGACTATTTGCACAATCAGCTTGCCGTGGTTGTATACACGGTAAAAATCGCTTGCGAAAATCAACTCCTGCAAGTTTCCTCGCTAATCTAAACCTAACCTAAAATATACGTAACGCTTGTAATGCATAATGAGGAAAAAATCATGTAAATCAGTGCTAAGGTATAAATTACATGTGATTCATTTATTCCTACGCCACACAACGCTGCGTCATTTGCACGTTACGCCCCAGTACGTCCTCAGATTTATTAGTGTTTTCCTTAACCTTCCTATCATTCATTGTAACATAAATAATCTTACTTATTTTCTGCCCTATCATTGCAACTTGTATTCTAATACCGATGTTGAAGTTTGTAACTAGACCAATTCCGCACAAAAGTTTTTTTTTTTTTTATTGCATTGGATGACGAGACGAGCATGCCGTTCGCCTGATGGTAAGCGATACGACCACCCATAAGCAGTAGCAACACCATCCAGCACCTTGAATTACAAAGTACCTACTGTGTGGCATTCCACTGCGCTCGTCATCCTGAGACATAAGATGTTAAGTCCCATTGTGTCCAGTAGTTATACTGGCTACAATGTCCTTCAAACCGAAACACAACAGTGCATGCACACTGTTGCTTGGCGGTAGAAATAGACATTGCGGTGGTACCCACCCAGACGGCCTCTTACATAATGAGAGACCTACCACCAGTAAAAGTAAAGTACCCCAACATGTGTATGTTTGTAATTTGTCTATCCAGGAAGTCGGAAATGGAGCTTCTTGTACAATTAACAAATAGTTCTGAGTATACTTCCAACATTAAACAGTGAAGATTGTAATCATATTATTTTTATCAAGCTTAAAAAAATAATAAACACATATTAATCTTCACACATAATTTGAAGAAATATAATATTTTACATATAACTTAAACAACAACTGACAAATATAAATCACGTGTGTTTAAACATTTTTTTTTATATTACAGAGCGCGGAGTTGTGCTTCAGCGACCCTGCCGCCGATAAGAACGAGGACTTCGTCGACCCCACCCGCAAAACACCTTGTACCTGTACCAAGTGAGTACACAACCGCGCAGGACGTACAGAGACGTCGTGCTGATTACATTATTAGTGTGCGGACGTTTGAATGCGTGCGTTATGGAAATTTGATGTACAATTTTAATTGTAATGTATTGAAGGGGTAATATAGAGGACTTGCCAAGTTCATTATAAATGAAGACACCCTGTGTTGTGTATCCTATCCTACTAATATTATAAACGCGAAAGTTTGTAAGTATGGATGTCTGGACGTTTGTTACTCTTTCACGCAAAAACTACCGAACGGATTTCGATGAAATTTGGCACACGGGTAGATCATGTCCTGGATTAACACATAGGCTTTTTATCCCGGGAAAATATAACGCGGGACTTTTATCCCGGGAAAACTCATTCAAGCGGGCGGAGCCGCGGGCAAAAGCTCGTTACGAAATAATTCTCTATTAATTAATCTTGTAACGTTTAAATATTGCCAGATTTTGTGAATGACACCCCAAAATATTGTTTTCCTTTGCTTTTTTATCACCATTTTGCAATCGTAGCATATTTTTTTTTTGTAAAAACTATAAATAATGTGCCAGCAATGTACAGTGTACAAATGGCATTGTAATAAAGTCGTGCAGAAAATTATCATGACATTTATTGTACATAGTTTCCGTAACGCGTGTGCGAACGATCAACATACTTAATATAGCAATATTTCAATTATATACTGTAGATAGGACGCAGTACAAATAGATGTAGTTGTGTTTGTGCTATCTATGTATCGTATGTATGAGACAAGTATTTATATTTTAATTATTTTCCTTAATGGACATGCATATCTGTATGAATGTGTCACAGTCAATATAGAACACTATTCCAGCGACAGAAGGTTCATAGTGACTGTGATTCTACTCTAACAGGGTTAAGCAGCCGTGTAGATTTGATAGGTAGATGTTATGTATGCGAATGTGTTTTTTTTTCTAATTTCTATATATATATTTTTAGTTTTTATTATGTAGTATTAAGCTGTAGAGGGTTGAAGCTTCACCAACGTACATGTCAACATGTATGTTGGTATGTAAAGATGCGTCGAAGGAAACTAAATATATTTGGAATGGAATGAAGTAATGTTAAACGTGATGGTTTTGCTTCAATTTAGATTCCTTCGGCGCGACCGATGCAGACTCTTGTCACACTTTGATATCTCTTAGCTGTCACGATAATTAGTCTCGTTCGACCCGTAAATCATATGTTAAATGAGTTACGCAGTATCTTTGCGCGCGATAAATGTAGTTTAAATGCACGAAAAAAGCTTTTTGAGAATCGCTTAAAATGCTGACGGGGTAAAAAATCCCGCTGTCAGACTGGCTCCGACCCGTTGGGCGGAGACTGCGTAACGTTTAGTCGAGCTGTGAGTATGTAATACGTAGACGCAAAGACAGACTCGTTCGGGCTAAAGTAAAGTTGGTCTCGGTGGGGCTCGGGGTGTCGGCGCGGAGACGCGGAGACGCGGAGAGTTAAAGTGTGAGGAGCTGTGGGCTCGCCGGCGGGGCTAGCGTTGTGTGGGTGCAGGTGGCGGCGGCGCCGCGCCCCCCGCGCGCCCCCCTTCCACCGCCGCGCCGCTCCCGCGCGCCTCCGCCACCACGCGCCGCCCCCGCCGCCCGCGCCCACCCGGTGAGTATACACACCACACACACACACCACACACACACACACACCACACACACACCACACACAATAGAGCCTCTTTTGCTTAAAAGCACAATATCTAACGCTTTCAATAACTTATTCCTGTCAAATATTGCCGCAGACTTTGTAAATATTTTTTCTCGCCATACCTTTAATTCTTCTTTTTCCAAATTTTAAATATGTTCCAAAAATGTAATTCCAAATGAAAAATATTAACTCGCAAAACGCGATTTACAATTGACACATTTCACACAAAATGATACACGAAAACGAGTCACAAATAATGCAATGCTTGTTTAGTGCATGATGCGATGCCATTTTTATAAATTTATTGCATTGTAGATGGTACTAGTGCATGAAAACTATATTATTATATTATTGTGAATGGGTATGTCATATAAAATTGCATGTTTTGTGTCTTCTATATAAACTGACTGTGTACGTATTTATCGTCATTTTAAGCCGCATTTGATCATTTGTACTGATGATGTCAATCTTTATGGCTTACCTGAAGTTATTCATAATTGGAGATGATAATATTATTTTCAGATAGTAAAAGGGTGACCAAACATATATATCGACATCACCTGTATATCTATCCATCTACATATTTTATCGAGTTATCACTTGCAGTATGTTCATCACGATTTACATTTGGGTCCACGCCGCAAATGTGTTTTTCATACGACCATCTACAGATATTGCCCCATCAACCCGTCCATCGGCGACGCCTCGTAGACGGGAGCCGTCGCGACACCCACACGTTTTGTTCGCTGTACACTCGCTGCTTATAAATGTGTTTTTATTTTTTATAAGCGACGAAAGAATACGATCTTAAAATATCGACAGTCACGTATAACATCTACCTCTCATCTCTATCGACATCATGTGGAGTATCGTGAGCATTTGTTTCATGAATTACGAGGGATTTCAGTTGTCATTCATTTCGTTCATTCTTTTTGTCATTCCGTTAAGCGGGTCGAGAGTGATCGATTGGTGTGACGTTACAAAAAATCTAGTCCTAATTTATGTCATTATCGATAGTATTATAATTTATATCGAAGATATTTTCTCGGTCAATATAATCGATACATTGAGTAATTTTGTACTCATAAAACTTATTACAGCACTCGTTTATGTAATTTAAAAATGCAATTCCTTTCGGGGCGCTCTGAAAGATTTTTTTTATAATTTAGTTTTAAAAATGTTGTTGGTGATGTCACACTGGTGGATCGTTAAGGCCCGTTTGTGTGTTAAATGCCGTGTTGGTAATGTGCGTGTGCGTTCCGCAGAGGGTCGCTGGTGGCGGGCGCGCTGGCGGGCGGCGGCGGCGCGGGGTCGCCGGGCTCCTGCGCCGGCTCGCCCGCGCCCGGGGCCTCCGCGCCGCCCTCCGCCGGACCGCCGCCGCCCTCCCCCGGACACCACGCCGCCCAGGGACAGCACCAGGTAACACAATACAACACTACAACCAAACTATTTATAAATTCATTATTGTTAATTTCACTTTGCGGCTAGTGAAGAAACCATGTTCTGTTCAAAAAAATATGTATATTTGTGTTATTGTTACTAACTTAAATCTTTGGATAAATATTAATGAAAATAAAAACGTTTAAATCGCATGAATGAAATATTTGTATCCAATGTATTCATATAGCAAATGGTGTAGTTCGATCATTATGAATCACACTTATAAAACGATGTGCAACCCACAGTTTTTACATGATTAATGTGACTCTTTATGACAAGTGTTTGAAAGTGGTGTGTACTTGCAGACAACGGGCGCGGTGCCGACGACGCTGCACACGCCGGCGCCCACGCCCGACCCCCACGCGCCGCCCACTCCGGCGCCGCCCTCCTTGCCGCCGCCCAAGCTGTACAACCAGGTAACATACACGTACACAGCTAGCCCACTAACGAGTCAATTGACTATCTCCATCCCTAAACATCTACAATGCCAAAAGGACAGTGAATGTGTAGTGAAAACGCAAACAACTCGTCACTTCGACTTTATTGAATGTCAAAGTATATAAAGAAGTATTGTTTCCACATTGATTAATGACAAAAATAATGCATTGTATGAGTAACCTCAGAAATGTTTCAGACCAACTTGAGCTGACAGATGTGGTCGTTATTTATAAAGATAGTATAATGATAATGTGTTGTTTGTCAGGGCGAGTCCCCCGGCTGGTCGGGATGGTCGGGGTGGGGCGGCGAGCCCCCCGAGGGTTCGCGCCGGCCCGTGCTGCCGCGGGCGCCGCGCCGGCCCGACCCGCTGGAGGACGAGACGGCGCTGCGCATGCTCTACGACTACACCACCGTCTACGCATGGTCAGTACCTACCACCCACTAGCGACGCACGTTACACGTATGCCGAGTGCTCATACAACGATTATACTGTTTCAATACGTAGTTCCTTCGAAGCATCAATTTATCAGATGTACAGTCAGCCGCATAACTAGCTGAACAAATTCAAATTTTCAAATTGCCTACATACTTTTTGTTTTACTATATTTCTTTTTCTCTTTACAAACATAAAATAAATGAGATTTACTTTACTTTCAAACTAAGAAAAAAAATGTTTCAGTTTAACTTAATGCGTATATAAGCGATTTAAAATTTTGATTTTGTACAGATACTTATGCTGCTGACTGTACTTTAATTGATAAATTAACAAACTACAATACACTAATACAATAGTTTTCAAAGTAATGTGATGAATATTTCCGCGAGCTTAACGGCCACGTCAACACGAGCACACATTGACGTGTATCATTACCTCGCTACATTAAAGTGACCAATTTGCGCAGCAACAAGCTTTCGAGTACATTCGTGTTGCGTTCAATGTTTGTTTACATTTATATGTTTAATTATAACTATGACTCGCGCTTATCGTAACGTAGGAAAACTAAATAAAATCAAGTGACAAATATGTTTTTGTAGGTTGGAACACCCTGTGAAACGTTTTAAAAGCGAGGAGAACTGCTTTCGCGAGGAGTTGGCGCTGGGTGTGGCGTCTGGCGAGGATCTGTACGCGGGCCACGACCACACCAGCATGGCGGTCATGCTCGATCACGCCAAGGTCGAGATCAAGCAGGAGCGGCAAGACCATACGGTTAGTAACAATACATTTGAACTGACTGAATAATCTTGAACTTCAACAAGAGTGTGAGATGGAAAGTGAAAAATAATACAAGTAGATTATTAAAAAATATCCATATGTCCGATCTCTAAATGTATATTACTAATAAAGATATTTGTTACTGTTGCAATGGCTTCCTTCAATAGAAGAGTGAATAAATATTCCATGTCTGCATTCTGAAGTTTATCGATATGTTTTATTATTACATGGAAATGGTACATTAATCTATACTAATATATAAAGCTGAAGAGTTTGTTTGTTTGAACACGCTAATCTCAGGAACTACTGGACTATTTTGAAAATTATTTCACTAATAGGAAGCTACATTACTCCTGAGTGCTATAGGCTACTTTTTTCCCGGAAAACCTTTTCCACGCGGGCGGAGCCGCGCGCAATGCTAGTTAATACATAAAATTGTTTCGATTTTTGCTATATCCATAACGTGTCATTACCACCAGGAGGACGCAAAAGAGTACAAGAACCTGTTCACGTCGGACGGGCTGTGCGCGACGTTCAAGGACCTCGACCAGATATTCGACAACTCTGACGACGCGGCCAGCGGTGATGAGACGGTAAGACTTGTGAGTGTACACCCTTCTTTATATCTTACGTACATTTTATACGTCGTGTCGATTGTGGCATTTTATGTTTTATGTGTGGATTCGATAAAGTTTGTTTTTCAGTGAGGTAAACTAAAAAAAAATGGTTCATTTACAAACAATTCTGTAAAAAATATAAATACTTACCAATTTATAATTTGAATCTTAAAGGCTTAATATTCTTAATGTTACGAAAATCTGCAGTGTCCGTAAGGCTGTACGCAGTTAATAAGAATTCCGCAATGTGAAAATAAAATTGTCTTTAAGAGACCTGTCAAAAGGTTTATACAGTTTTTTTGTAACTGTAGTTTTCAGTACTTGTATGAGCGTAACACTGGTATTTATGTATGATCCACATGTGTAAATACATTGAAATGTATGTTTTGATGAGTATTCACTAACCAGTTTGTGTGTTATCCAGATGCAAGCAGCTTGCGGCGACGAGTCCCGCTGGGCGGGGCGGTGCGTCCGCGCCGAGGAGCTCAGCAAGATGTTCCCCACGCCGCCCAGCATGGAGGCGCACGCGCAGCCCTCGCCCGGGTTCAGCCTGCCCGACGACGCGCCGCCGCCGCGACACCTGCCGCCCGCCGGCTCGCCACCACCGGACGCCGCCATCGAGGTACCCACCAGCCAGGCGCTAGGCTTTTTCATACAGCAAGCAAAACATCATTAAGTCATTTACCAATGGAGTGGAATTGACGCAATATGTCCCTTACACATGTTACAAAAAGATTCATTTCTCACTACTAAGTCACGTGAGTATTGTTTGAAATATTTCACTTTGTGTAAATCATGCTAGAAGAGAAGCATGTCCAACCAACAACTCATCGGTTCATAGTTAACAACAAATTTTCATTTTGATCCAATCTTCCATTATTTTCTTGTGTTTTAATCCCGTGTCACGTTTTGCTGTAGGACTGGTCGTTCGTATTCAAACCACCGACCGTGTACAAGTACGTGGGCTCGTCGAAGTACGCGCCGCTGACGACGCTGCCGAGCCAGCTGCTGCCGCCGGTGACGCTGCCGCCGCAGGCTGTGTACCGACCGCGCTGTCACCGCGAGCAGGGCAAGCGGGACGCCGACACTGATACCGACTCGCAACGGAATGGTAATTTACTTATAGTATTATGATTACTTGTATTTTATAAATGAAAATTAATTTCAAATTTTTGTGGCTCTTAGCTACATCACGTAAAGAAATGGTCGTGCAGGTCCTCTTCGTGCACTCCTATCTTTCTGTAACGTTTAAAACAAAACGAATATAAAATTTTGTCTGTTTACAGGTGTGAAGCGGTCAGCGTCTCCTGCGAGCGAGTCTCGAGAAGGTCGGTCGCGGCGGGGCTGCGAGGGCGGCAGCACGGGCGCGGCGGCGCGGGGCTCGCCGGCTCCCCGCCGGGCCGCGTCCCCCGCGCCAGGCCCGGGCCCCGGCGCCGTGGCGCTGCCCGCCGCCCCCACCGCCTCCACCGCGTCCGCCGCGGCCCGGCCCGCGCACTCCGCCTGCCCGCTGCTGCTCAACGTGCTGCTGGCCGACACCGTGCTCAACGTTTTCCGCGATCACAACTTCGACAGCTGCACGCTCTGCGTCTGCAACGCCGGACCCAGGGTATGCATCGATGCCAATATCTTACAACTGTTTCGCTGTTGATGTTTTTAATCCGTTTTTTCTATGTCCAACCGATGAGACAGTGGTCAGCGGGATCAATCTGTGTATGTTTTCAGTATAGTGACGTGTTTTCTTGTCACTCGCAGGTGGTGGGCAACATCCGCGGCGGCGACGCTTCCACGTACCTGAGCCCTGTGACAGTAGAGGGCGGCGGCGAGGAGGGCGAGGGCGGCGGCGTGGACGACGAACCCGCGCGCTGCACCTGCGGCTTCAGCGCTGTCGTCAACCGACGCCTCGCACATCGTGCCGGACTTTTCTATGAGGTGAGTAATATTTTCATACAAGTTTTCCATTTTTACGTTTAGGTGAACCTCCATTTTATGTCAAAAAAACCTATAAGACCATAATTAATTTAATAAACAATACTCAGTGACACATACTATTGCAGGATGAAATGGAGATAACCGGCGTGGCGGAGGAGCCAGGAGGGGCAGGTGGTGGTAGCGGCGGGCTGGGCGAGGTGGCGGGCGTGGTGGTGGCGCAGTGCGCGGCGCTGGGCGGCGGCAACGCGTCCGCGCTGGCCCGCGCCGCCGCACGCTCCGCACAACGCGCCGCGCACGACCATTTGCGGCTTAACCTGCTCGAGTCAGTACTACATCATTTATTTTTTTGCGCAATACAGTACATCATATTATTAGATTTGTCAAAACTTATTATATTGTTAGTAGCCCAATCTAACCCAGTCTACAATTATTCTGGATGTGTTAGTATTTGCAACAGGTAATATTTATTTTTATATACACATAGCTCTTTTTAAGCAGCTATCAGTTGATGTGGTGTTAAACAAACAATTTGTGCCCTGTAGATACTCTGACGGCGGCAGTGCGGCGGCGCGTGCGCTGCGTGCGGCGCGTACGGGCTCGCTGGGCGGCGCCACGGCCCCGCCCTCACTCGCGCCCGCCAGCACTAGCGCCGTACACCGCTGGCCCTTCATCAGCGCCCGGGGGCCACGCTCCTCCAGGGATGTCGTCAGGTAAACGATTGCATGAACATTATGGCCAATGGAATACATGCGCACTTTATCGATTACTTTCCAGTCATAATTACTTTATAACATCAATAATATTACGGTGCCTTGTTCATTAAACAGATTGATGCGTCGACTACGGCCGCTGCTTCAGGACGCGATACAAAAACGATGTTGCGGTGCGCGAATGTGGGACGGCGTCACCGGCCCTCTCACCTGGCGACAGTTCCACCGGCTGGCCGGCCGTGGCAACGAGGACCTGTGCGAGCCGCAGCCGGTGCCGCCGCTGCTCGTCGGACACGACCGCGACTGGGTCTCGCTGTCGCCATATGCACTACGACATTGGGAACGACTCGCGTTAGAACCGTACTCGTACGCCCGTGACGTCGCCTTCATCGTGGTCGGCGCCGACTGCGACGCGCTCCAAGATCCACTACGTATGTTCTTCCGTGAACTCTCCACCGCGTACGAAGCGTGCCGGCTCGGACGACACAGGCCTGTGGGTCGCATCGCACGAGACGGCATTATCCGAGCGCCTGCTACCGGTGGTTCCGCAACAAGAGACGAGTGGGCCGGCGAGCTGCCCCCCGGACGGCTCGGCGAGTACGTGCGCGCGTACGCGGAGGCGCTGCGGAACGTGGTGCCTCAGCTGGCGGCGCTGCCCGTGGACCGCACGCTGTTCGAGGGCTCGGGCGGGTCGTCGCCGGCGCGGGCGGAGGGCGCGTCGTCGCCCACGCCGGAGCAGGAGCCGGAGCCGGCGTCGGCGCCGCAGTCGAGCGCGGCGCTGTGTGACGCGGACGAGAGCGGGCCGCCGGCGCTGGTGCTGTACCTGGTGGAGCCGCCGGCCGCGCCCGCGGACCGCGCGCGTGCGCTGCACTGCCTGCTGCGACTCGCCGCCACCACGCACACGCATCTGATGCACCACAATCCACTCATCAAGGTACACGGTACACCACATCAACTATATACATACTACATAGCACACACAAGCTTATTTTGATATTGTGTTACTAAATGAAACCACATATTTATCTTTGTATAAATAACATTTTCTATAAATGACCGATGGAAAAAAATTACGTTTCTAACAAAATAAATATCAATGAGAAGTAATTTTAATTTCACACACCCTAATGCCATTACTACTGCTCTAGGAGAAGTATGACTTAATTTATTAACGCAATGTCAAAATGGCCCTGCATATTTGTCTGGGTAACTGCCGACATAGGTATACGTAGGCATACTGCATAAAACGAACAATGAACGTAACCTCTTCGACTCCTGGTTAATTGATCGTTCATTACGTAGTCGAATGTTCAATCACTATACCAGGATCCATTACACACCGTTGTCACTTACTACCTTGAAAGTTCACCCAGAATTAACATAGGGAAATCCTAAAAGTTAAATGAGTACTGCACTAGACTGGTCTCCACTTGGTGACAAGATTTGTTATTTCAAAGTACCCAACGTTTATAGTGTAGACACCGACATTGATCGGCACTTTAAATGAATTGTTCAGGAACTGTACTATGTGTATTAGGTATATTCTAACAGGTAATTTGTTTGTCAGATTGTATCGCTGGAGAGCGTGTGCGAGGTGTGGGGCATGGGCGGCAGCGAGGAGTGCGCGGCGGTGCCTGGCGGGGCTGGTGGTGGTGGTGGTGGTGCGGGTGGCGCGGGGGAGGTGCGCGCGCTCGCGTTCAGCGTGTTCAGCGGCGCGCGGCGGCTGCTGGCGCACCACGCCAACGGCAAGTCGCTCACCGGCTTCGGCACCGCCGCGCACGCCAACCTCTTCCTGCACTCCAAAGACGTACGTACCAACACCTATGACTCTCCTTTACAAGATCTCCAGCTCTGTGTACACGACACTACTTGAACTACTTAGTGTGTTTTATTTTTGACGTACCGAAAGTAGCTGTAACTTGCAACTGAATAAAAATATAATTGTATTATTGGAACTATATCTATCGGCGCTGATTCTTCGAATTATAAAATACGTTATTCCGTAATATTAGCCCTATAACTGCTTTAGCTGAGTATTATCCTAAATTGAATTAGGTGTAGTAAGCGTGTAGACTAAGATTTAACGATATCGCAGGAAAAGAACCGCGCGGCGTACAAGCTGTTCTCGCCGGCGTGGGTGCTGGCAGCGCCACGCGCGCTGAAGGAGGTGGCGGAGACCTGGGGGCAGGGCGCCGGCGAGGGTGCCGTGCTGTTCGTGTCCTACTGCCTCTCGCACGACCAGCGCTGGCTGCTGGCCGCCGCCACGGACGCCCGCGGCGAGCTGCTCGACACCGCCGCCATCAACATACACGTGCCGCACCGCTCGCGCCGGAGACGCAACGGGCCCGCGCGCCGCATGGGACTCACCAAGCTCATGGACTTCACGCTCGGCGTCATGAGCCAGGCCGCGCAGCCGTGGCGGCTCGTCGTCGGACGCGTCGGACGGATCGGACACGGCGAGCTCAAAGGTCTCTATCTGACGATACCTTGTCTAATTTTATTGATCGTTATGGCCCATCACTTGCAAACATATTGAGCCCGATCTGCAACTACAGCAGGAGTAAAATTGGTCCGGACTTGCGATGTGTTGATTATGAATTTGTTTGTGCACTTAATTTTAATACTTTGATAATTGACTTGTGAAATGTTCGTTAGGCTGGAGTTGGCTACTATCGCGCAAACACCTAGACCGCGCGTCGAACATGCTGCGCGAGATCTGCGGCAGCTGCTCGGTGCTGTACCCGACGCACGTGCCGTGCATCCTGTCAGCGTGCCTGGTGTCCACCGAGCCGGACTCGTGTCTGAGGCTCATGGCCGACCGGTTCACCCCCGACGAGCGGTTCTCGCAGGCGTCCATACAGTCGCATCTGCACACGCCGCGCGATGTGACGGCCACGCATATACTCGTCTTCCCGACCTCTGCCACCACGCAGGTAATAATTCAGAAAACGACATTGGTTTCATTCAGTTACAAATTATGTCACTCGTCATTTTTTTATTTTTTTATTTTTTTTATTGCATTGAATGACGAGACGAGCATGCCGTTCGCCTGATGGTAAGCGATACGACCACCCATAAACAGTAGCAACACCATCCAGCACCTTGACTGACAAAGTACTGAGTGGCATTCCACTGCGCTCGTCATCCTGAGACATAAGATGTTAAGTCTCATTATGTCCAGTAGTTATACTGGCTACAATGTCCTTCAAACCGAAACACAACAGTGCATGCACACTGTTGCTTGGCGGTAGAAATAGACATTGCGGTGGTACCCACCCAGACGGCCTCTTACATAATGAGAGACCTACCACCAGTATCACTTAACTGTATAGGCCGTTCCAGAATTCTTACGTCTTATTTATGTGTGTGAATTTGAGCGAAACTCGCTTACGTTAACTGACTAGTGAAAATAGTTATAAAGATGGTCATATTCGTTCACAAATACTTTTGATACAAGTTACAACCTAGTGTTGGCCATCTATCACATTACAGAAAGTGTATTTATTTTCAGTACATGATGTATTGTTCTAAATATTTTTCTTACGGTGCTATTCTATCTACAGTCAAACCAGATGCCATTCGAGCCGCCGATGGCCAACGGCGAGGACAACGACATGATGTTTCTGAACGTGGACATGGGTGACGAGGACATGGCCGACGACAACATCAACGACCTGCTGATCGGCGACATGTTCAACAACATGTGGGCACAAGGCTCGCCGCGGCGCGCCGACGACGAGCCCGGCGGCTCCCCTGCGCCTGCGCACCATCCCGCGCATCACCACCAGGCGCACGAGGGACAGCAGGAGCAGGTCAGTACGGTGCTAATGAATCCATCCCGTATTCGTGGTATAGATAACAAAAACAGATTCTAAATATCGACATTTAGTGGGAGATAGGTGTCGATATCTTCTTAAGGACACACCAGAAGTTCAATGATTTGTTAAAATTAGTCGTTATAATGATCCATCACTATAATCGGTTTTGTAGGTGGGCACAGTACTCCAACAACCGCTGGCGCTCGGGTACTTGGTGTCGACGGCGCCGCTGGGCGCGATGCCGGGCTGGTGGTGGGCGGGCTGCGGCCACCTGCGCGACGCGTGCCCCGCCTTCCTCAAGAACGCGCTGCATCTGCACTCGGTGCACGCCGCCGACGACTTCACCTCGCTCACGCAGCGCCGCGACCACAACACGCACCCGCTCGACTCGCAGACCACCACCGATGTGCTCAGGTAATCACACCATACTGTAACACCCATAGTAAACCAAGCTTAGTTCTAAAGCTGCGCTTCCATTGAAGTGAACTTGGGCTATATAGACAGAAGTTAAACTGTGAATAAAGTTGGGTGTTTTATTGAAACTAAGCGAAATGAATGTATGAAATACATCTGATTGGTTGTAAATGTGTCTACACATCTTCTATTTAGTGTATTCCGCGCAACTCCTATAAAGCTATCTTACTTCCCAAATTTTGGTACTAAACAAGTCTACTTCCATATGACTAGCGTCTGACATTTAACATAATATTCTAGATACGTGCTGGAGGGGTACAACGCGTTGTCATGGCTCGCATTAGACGGGAACACTCACGACCGACTGTCCTGTCTGCCACTGCACGTGCAGGTCCTCATGCAGCTTTACCACACGGCGGCGGCGCTAGGCTAACCACCAGCGCATTCACTACTACAGGAACAGTCGACCAATGGGACCACGTGGTCACCTTCAAAATCAACAACGGAGATGCGGTTACCATCAGAGGAGTTTGTATCGAAGATAAAGAGATCTCCATCTCCTTGTCTTCGAAGTGTAAGGCTTGAAGTATGCTTGTTTAGACGAGGTTGGTGATGTTTGTTGTTTATGGTTACCACTTAGAGCCAGGGATTTTATTTTCGCGCACTTTTCACATTTGTTAGGCGTCGGTAAATATCGACATGTCTATTGTTGAGGGCATTTCATCGAGTAAGATAGAATTGTTGTTATTTAAAAATCTCATGACCAGTTGTAGTGAGGCAACGGGCGCAGACGTTGTTATCGATATGAATTAATACTCAATAGTGTTGAAATATTTATCGACTCAAGTTTATCGATTGTAGTAGTCTCTACTAGAGATTTTAAAATCAGATCTGCGCCTGGACGTTTAACAACTAATGAGAAATTGTTGAAGATGTTAGAATAGTATGTAAGAAGGTCCTAAGAGTAGTTTACAAAACTTGATTCGTGCGTCATCGACTTCGTCACCACTCGATGTATGTTTGTCTCGCTCACGCTAATATTTAAATGATTAATGCGAAAAAGACAGATAACTAGACCGCAGTGACTTATGTCGTTGACGCCGAGTCAGGCGTTTGTGGGTAGTTATTATGTGATAATGTGTAAGGAAAGAGCCTCGATTGAAAGCATTGTAACGGACAACTGCGTGAGTTCGCCTAGTATGGGCGATGTTTTTTTTTTATTTATTTAGACGTGGTAGGAGCGGCGCGTAGGATAATCGAGGATGTATTTACAAATTGCTTATTGGTAATTTATATTTTTAATACAAATTTTACATAGATGACACGTCAAAAATCAAACTATAAAATATGCCCATTGAATTTCAAATAGATTGATGGCAGAAGTTTTCAGTATTTATATCTGGTGTATTTGTCGACGGATTATGTTATTGTATTTATTTTCTACATTTAACGATTCTGTCGTGAATTAATTTAAGTTCAAAGTAATAAAAAAATCTAAAAAAAAAATGTATTTTAAGATACTTTTTACTGAACTAAACAATCATGTTTTAAAACATTAAAAATGGAAAGATCGCCAAATAAAATAATTTAACTTGTTTCTCGTATATTTAGGAATCAGTAGGCAACTTGTAAAAACATTTTCGTTGAGATGAAGCGCCGTTATATTTTAAATCATCAATGTACGAGGATAGGAGAAATTTAGGGTGTAAGCCGGGAATTTAGATCGATAGTTAAAGAGTATCAAAAGATACCCACAATGGTCCAATCTGGCGTATTGTGCAACCCTTTCGATGTGTAAGTGTAGTCGACAGTGTATGAGTGTCTTTGTTCTAATTTTTTTTTAATAATTTGACATTGTAATGATTAATTGTTTTTACGTCGAATGAGTGATGCTTAAGATGGCAGTTTTAGACCTTTTGCCATATCGCATTTCAATTATAAAGATCAATGCATCAATGCTATAAGTTGGTTTGTCACATTTAGATTACACTATAGCTATACTTAATATAACAAAATGTAATAATGTGAAAACCGTTGGTGGACCTAATTAAAATAAATAAAAAAAAAATGCAAAAAGAAATACTAATTCCCATTAATTTCATAAATATAAATGAAAAATGGCATTACATATTCGATGCAAAAACACGTACCCTTTTTTAACAATCTCATTTCTCATAAAAAATAAACGAAATGACTTCCATTGCAGTCTTGTTAGCAAACCCGTCGATAACTTCCCGATGTCATGTTCCATACTTAAACCTCATTTTCTGTAGAAGCAATTAGTTGTTTTTTTTTCCATACTAAACAGTAGAATATGTAGCGGCAAACACCGCAGCTGGGTTAAATAAATTTTCCGAAACATTTTACCGAAGCTAGGATTAGATTTTGTAATACAGTAAAGATATAAAAATATAACAGATCAGTAGATAGTGTAATTGTTACAGGTGACACCAATTTTGTATATTTGCAAGATGTTTTCTATTGTAGATTGTAAACGTGGAGAGATTACAAATATATCAATTTGAAGTTGTCGTTTTTCTAAGCAGTTTCCACGATAGCATACGGAACATAAGTATAAAATTTGTTCAGGTCTGCAATCAGTTGTTATGTGGGAGAGTTTTGTTAATGCGTGGAGTCTAGAAATATTTTAAATACTTTCAGTCATATGAATAAATACAAAAAACCACTCTTATAAATATGTTTTTTAAATCATCTGCATTTTAACGTCTTTGTATATCCCTAGCATAATATAATTCAAAGCAAAATATATGTAAATATATCCTGTCAAAACTTATTTTTGGTATTTTTGCAATCTCTTCATCATAATGTACCATGGCGATTACAGAGAAAGAATTGTACAAGTAACAGACAAGGCCCGCAACTAGATTTTATTACAGTAGGGCATCGTTCATAAAATAGGGCGTAACAACAAATTTACCATGCTCTTAGTATTAAACCTTTCTATATGAGGGCAGGTGGAGAGTTGATTTGCATGGCTCCCGTGTTCTATTCTACGTTCGGCCTTGCACCAAATTCTTGGGCGTGTGTAATGAAATTGTTTGGAGATTTTTCATGATCACTAAGTTTGAATCGCCCAAATTTGGACGAATTTCCGGCTACTTGTCATCCAAATGTATCTCAGTCACAAGTTGTTTCGGTGATGTGTAATTATTGCTTACATTGTTGTGCTGTAATTATGTGTAATATATTTCGTTATTAATATATAAACCGGTATGAATTACCAAAGGAGTTAGATATGTTTAGTGTTTTTAATGTTTTTTTTGTACCAACGTTTAGTTTACTTCAACGAAAGTCCACATCTTGTCTCGCGGTATCCATTTCTAATTTCTTTAATCACAATGTATTTACTCGTTAATTTAAACACTATTTTTGTATAAAACTTTTTTGATTGTTTGTACACTACGTTTATTTTCTATCTGTTATATATTTTTTACTCGAAACGATACTTTACTAGATGCGCGAATCGTTAAGTTATTGCATTTTAGGAACAAATTGTATTTAGACAATTCGATCATGAAGTTGAGTTGTTAACTCATATATTAATACGAGGGAACAAAGCTCAATAGTTACTTGACATTGTGGCGCCACATCGCACGGCCGCGTGTCGCGCGTCACACGTCACACGTCACACGTGCGCTGTGGCCGTACAAACAACACATTCTAAAGTTACGCTAGTATAATGTCTTATGATACGAGAAAACCTCCGCTCGATTATTAATTACTAACACCAATAGTTTATGGTTAGTTAAATAGTAATAAAGAGAGCCCCCTAGATGATGTTTGATGTAGCATTTGTATTAATTAGATAACATGTTTTATATAAATGGAGCCAAACTGAACAGCGTGGCGATGTCGCGTCGTCGAATCTCCAAATATAGTAGCTATATATTATTATATTATATATATGAAATTTTCTATTTTAATATATTATTAAATGATAAGATGTAGCGAGAGATATGCTGTGAAAACACATGTACATACATACATAAGTCTAACGCGTGATGTGAATCGTGTGTTATTTATAGTTGATTTTTATTCCATTCTGTCTTATTTATGTGGACTGATTTCTGAGGAGTCAAAACAAAAAACAATCGTAACCGATTTCGTATTGAACAAATTGTAAAAAAATGAAATGAAATTGTAAATTATTTGTTGCTTAGTACCTAATTATTATTGTACTGGCGGTGGCATCAGTGCTGAAGCGGTCAGGAGATGTTAGGCAATTGTACAGCAGTGTTGTACGCTAGAGAGAGCGCGCGGGCGCGTGACGTCACGCGTGCGGCCCCGTCCGCCGCTCAACTGAATTATGCCTAGTTGAATATGAAATGTTTTAAATGTGTTACAACATTTGAGAATATTTAATGATGTTGTATATAGTTTATATTTTGTTTTGTAAAAGGACATTTTGTACATACTCGAGGTAGTGTCTAATACCGTTAATTATTTGCCCACATTGCCGATGTGTGTGTGCGAAGGAACACGTTTTTAAAGAAACCACTCGTAATATTTTGTACAGTTGTTAAGCGAGATTTGTAGTTGAATGAATTATTTTTAGGATTTTTCGTTTTTGACTTTTTTTGTTATTGTGAATTTGTCAATTTTTTTAGGGAATCGGGATGGTACTGTACATAGACCTCAGCATTTGTCACGTAGTATTGGCAAGCGGCCGAATCTGATGATTGATGTGGAAATTAAATTTTCTAAACGGAGCAATCATTGGAGATTCGTAAATACAAAATTAGTGTAATAATTGATATTAATATAACTTTATAAATAACTGTGAAAATAGGTAATAATAATTATGAATAAAATATGACTTATTTAAAGAGCATTGTTTTATTTGATGTTTCAGTTACATTTATGTTTCTACACACGAATTTTACATCAAGTAACATGATATAATTAAGTTCAAGAAAATAATTTCAATTAGTTTCAAAATAAGTCTGTAAAGATATGATTAATATAAAGATTTTTTTTTTTATTTTTTATTGCACTGAATGACGAGACGAGCATGCCGTTCGCCTGATGGTAAGCGATACGACCACCCATAAACAGTAGCAACACCATCCAGCACCTTGATTTACAAAGTACTGTGTGGCATTCCACTGCGCTCGTCATCCTGAGACATAAGATGTTAAGTCTCAATATGTCCAGTAGTTATACTGGCTACAATGTCCTTCAAACCGAAACACAACAGTGCATGCACACTGTTGCTTGGCGGTAGAAATAGACATTGCGGTGGTACCCACCCAGACGGCCTCTTACATAATGAGAGACCTACCACCAGTCAATGATGATGAGATGTCCGCTTTTTGTATGAGTTCTGGGCCTCAAAATCTAACAAGGCTCAAACTTTAGGGATATTAAAAGGGCATAATATGGAACTTAGATCCATCAAAAAAATATTTTTACACCCCTCCATTCAAAAGCAACTTTTTTAAAAACGTTCATATTAAGTGTAGTTTTCAAGCCAAACAAAATTACATAAATCTCAAAATCGGAGGTCTTTAAAATTAAACGATTTATTGCAAAAGGTTAGTTTTCAGGAGTTCTATCCTGAAAACTAACCTTATCTAAATATCTATTATCTATATTTATATATAATATATATAAATTGTCTTGTTTAGAATTATTTAGAATTTATTACGAAGAAATCCTAAAAAACCTTAGAAACCTATCACATCGGTGGGTTGCGAGCGATTTTATTGCGGAGCGGAGGTGCCGCGAGCTCGCAGCGAACACCCTGCGGGCTCACAATACGTTTTTGGCAGTCTCGTAATAGAATGGATTCCGACTAGGACATTGCTGTTAGCTTTGTTAATTCGCTATGCGAAAGTAGGTATGTCGACGAGTTTATAATTATACTACAGACTAGCTTTTGCTCGCGGCTCCGCCCGCGTGAAAAGGTTTTTCGGGATAAAAGTCCCGCTTTATATTTTCCCGGGATAAAAAGTATTTAAGCCTATATCCTTTCTAGGGTCGCAAACTATCTCCATACCAAATTTCATCGAAATCCGTTCAGTAGTGAAGGAGATGTGCAGTAACAAACAGACAGACAAAAAAAAATATATAAAAATCACTGATTTGGTTTTCCATTACTCTTCTTTAGTCACCCCCTTTCTTTTTTATCGCATTTCTTTCAATGTACTGCTTTATTATAGTATAGATAGATAAGTAAAAATAATAAAAAAAGGCTGCCTCAGTGGCCTTGTATTGCGGTACGACTGCAGTGACCTCAGGTCTCGGGTTCCATTCCGGGTCGTGCAGTGATATTGGGTTTTTCTACTCAATATCAGCTCGGAGCCTGGAAATGTACCCGGTAAATGGCAATAGGCGAGCTTATGGGACGTAAAATAGCTGGCGAAATGTGGCGGTTTACACCTCTGCCTTCGCCTGAAAATGGAAAAAGACGTGATACTCTTTGATTAATAATATATCTGTATTGTATGTATGTAATAAAAAATTAAAAGGCAGAAAATGATTTAAGGCTCTTATCAGACAGGCGAAATTGCTACGCTTAGGCACCGTTTTTCCAACTGTAGTTATCTTTTTGTCAGGGTCTTATTAAGCTGGACGCGCTCGCAACACCTGGAGCACTCAAAGCTCTGCGAGCGCGTCCAGCTTAATAACACCGATGATTACCCTAACTACAGTTGAAAAAATCTGGTCTTAGCCTCCGCTCCACGGTGAATTCACTCGCAACGGAACTCTTAGCAAAATAATAATGTAAATGAAACCGTCGCGTCACGGAGTTAATTCTTTCCTTTCGTTATTTTTAACAGCCGACGCAAAAAGATTGGTGTTACAAGTTTATCGTATGTGTGTCCGTGGCATCATAGCTCCCAAACAAATGGACCGATTTCACCGCGGTTTTTAATTTGAAAGCTTAGAATAGGCTTATTATTCTATGTTTGAAAGCTGATATAATCGAGATGGTTTTTAGCTATAATTTATAAAGATCTATTCAAGCGTTTGAAGATCATCAGCTCATTTAATTTTACAGGTCCGATATATTAGAAATTTGGTGTATCTACTGTTATTTGGTTGATGATATTTTTAAGATATGGTAATCTAGAGTTAATGCTATAACATCAAATAGTCTCAAGGTGGAGAAAATACGTAAGGGTATAAAATCCTCCTGTTTTTTGTTCGTTCAGTAAAATGTACAACGTAGAATTAAATGGCAATCTATGGTACTATAATGTCAATTGTCAATATTAATAAATAAATGTCAGAAGGCTTCTAACTTGCTGCTAACTTGTCTCTGCTTCTAACTTCATGACTTCAAAGTTCTAAGTGGAGTTTTGGCGGGAACTTGGAAGTGTCATGAGGTGCTCTTGTTTTAATTCATTATTTTGGTGATACTTAGTGTTATGTTGCTTAATTATGGTGGTATATTATCCAATATAGTTCTATTAAAGAGCTCAAATGAAGTGAATTGAAATAATCGTGCTAATCAAGTGTTTTTTTGTTGCCGCCAAAACTCCTCGATAAAGTCTTGGTAAGGTAGCCACTGCTTTACTTCGACATACTACAGATAATAAAAAAGACAACTCAAACTTGACATTGGCAAAATGTGAATACAAATGCCATTAAAAAAAAAAAAAAAAAAGTTCTAAGTGTCAGTTGCTATTTTCTATTTTTTTTATTCGTTTTGCGCTTTAGTTTAGTAATTTGGTTTTAACTTTTACATGAATTGCTATCTCAATTTAAAATATTCGATAATCATTTATAAACGGGGAGTGTGTAATAGTTGAATAAATGGTTTGGATCGATGTTCCAATGTCAGTGGCTGGGTGTCAATGTTAACTTCAATGTTCCTATTATTATAGTTATTGATTGAAAGTGAATGTTTAAACAACTAGATCAATAAAAAAAAATTACTTATTTGTTTCTTAAAACCCAGGATATGGATCTTTGATAATTGTAATAAATGAGTATGAAAGTAAACGAGAAGAATTTGTGTGCGTTCGCGTCGTCCGCAACTCCGGTGGACCGCGATGGTTGGCTGGACATGCGTGGCGAGGTCGGGAAGAGCTACCAGCGCAGGTGGTTCACGCTCAAGGGGAACCTCCTGTTTTACTTCGATAAGAAAGGCGACAAGGAGCCAGTAGGAGTCATTATACTGGAAGGATGCACTATAGGTGAGAATTTGAGGAACACAAGTATTCAGTGCTTGTTCTTGTCTCAATGTGGCTCCCTATTCCAACAATACTTTATATTGTGATAAACATATTTTAATCAAAATTAAACTATAAAACTACCTGTGTAGTGAATGTAAATGGGTAGTGCGTCACATCAACCATTATCTATGTTATTCCTCAACAAAGACTATTTATACAACACTACTAGCTTAAATTCCTTTACACATTACAGAATTGACAGAAGAAGAGGCATACAGTTTCAAGATAGTGTTCCAATGTGAAGGTGGGCGTACTTACTACCTGTGTACAAACTCACAGGCATCCATGGAGACATGGATGAAGGCTCTGGCGTGTGCTAGTTATGATTATATGAAGCTCATGGTTGCCGAGCTGCAGAGGCAGTTGGATGAAGCACAAGGTATGAATATGTAGATTGTTAAAAAATTCTTTGTTACTAGGGTTCTGCTCGAGGCTTCCCCGCGCGTAAAAAAGTTTTTCCGGGATAAAAATATTTTCCCAGGATAAAAAGTAGCCTATGTGTTAATCCAGAACATGATCTACCCGTGTACCAAATTTCATTGAAATCCGTTCAGTAGTTTTTGAGTTTATTCAGTACAAACATACTTACAAACAAATCTTTCCTCTTTATAATATTAGTATAGACTAGCTGTTGCCTGCGGCTCCGCCCGCGTGAATGAGTTTTCCCGGGATAAAAGTCCCGCTTTATATTTTCCCGGAATAAAAAGTAGCCTAAGTTACTCCTTATTACATCAGCTACTTGCCATTAAAAGTCCCGTCAAAATCGGTCCAGCCATTTCAGAGATTAGCCGCGAACAGACAGACAGACAAAAATTGAAAAAAATGTTATTTTGGTGTATGTACCGTATATATATTCATATACATGTAGTAAAAAACGGTTATTTCAATATTACAAACATACACTCCAATTTTATTTATATGTATAGAGTATAGATGAATAACTTAAAAGCCATGAAGCACACTTTTTAAAATATTAAAGACCTTCAGAACTAATTCAAAGAGACTTAGTAATTTTAGTATGACCTCTCTTTTTATCAGGCGTCAACAGCAAGACCTAATATATCTTCATAAAATACTTCATTCCCACTTGGATTCTCCAACATTGCTGTCATCCCTTAAAATTAATACCAACTATACTGTACGCAACCCCAAGACCTTCTTGTTGCAAGTCTATAAAAATAATACCTCTTTTTACAACCCTATTACAAGAATTTGTAGGCTTTACAACGACCTCACCCTAGATAATAATAGTGAAATCGATGTGTTTAACCCCAACCCTAGTGCTTTTAGAAGACAGATAAAAAAAAATCTAAAGTGAATATTATGGTATGTAATATTGAAATATATTATCAATTTATTAATGTCTTTGGTAACTAATGTACCTACTTACTTTAATGTGTCGCCTTATTCTAATAAGAAAAAATGTCTGTAACATATTATCATGTTTGCTGTATTCTCATTTATTTATTTTTTTTCTTTTAGATTGCAATCGAGCCTTTGTAAACGATCATTTTTATTCTTAATACTGTGTTTACATATGTTTAGCATGCTGTGTATACATAGTTAGGGATACAACCTAGTCCTATTCACTTATTGTATAAACTTGTTTGATGTATAATTTGGCTGTATCCTGTTTTGTGTACCTTATAATAAATAAATAAATAAATAAATCCAAACTTTACAATAAGAATATGTATGATCTATAAATTTTTATTATTTACTTATGAAGATTTTAATTTGCAGTGCCTTTTGATTAGTTTATGCTTGAGGCTTTATCTGCATGTGGGTTTTTTTTACTGTACTTGAATGAAATTCGTAACTGGGAGTTTATCATGCATATTTCAGTTTCTGTCTCATGAACAATTCATATTTCAACAATCAGGTGAAGACTTTTTTACAGTTCTATGCAATGCTAGTTTGTGCTATATTTGGTTTTTGCATTTATAGTTTTATAAAGGATATTACTCATAATATTTTTAGCCGAGGCTGCTGCGGATGCAGCTGCTCTAGTCACCATCACACCTCCAGATGACGAGCCTAAAGCACCCCCCAGAGGACAGCGGTACAACCCCTTCAACAGAGTTAGTGAGAGTGATGGAAAAACTGTGCAGGGGAGTAGACATCGTAAGTAATCTTAATTTATTTATTGTTTTTCAACAAATATCTTGTTTCCTCATTGGTTTTGATTGTGTGTATAAGATGTGGACCATATGGTCCAAGGATATCCCTGGTTTAATTTTCAAGTTGGGCAAACATTGTGTGGATTTTTTATACAAATTGGCTAGTATTGTATTCCCTAGTGGGTGTTGATATTAGGCGGACCATTTGTAAAAACTAATCCAGGCCTTTATTCCCGAAAGTTTAGGCAGAGCTGTAACCATATTTTGTCAATGTTATCTCCCCCAATGTTATTTATGATGTAAAAGTCTGTTGCCATATTGTATTGCCATTAATGTCGTGCTATTAATTAAAATCAACATGTATTATAAAATTTCAGACAAAGAGAATGTAAAACCAGACATTGTCCGTAAGAAAGTACCATTCCGGGACATCCACGCGGCGTACGGACGCAAGATACTGGCGGATAGAAGCGAATGGAGGGCAAAGCTTGCGAAAAATAAGGAAGGGGTCACTGACAAACCACTCATCAATTTATAGTAGTTATTGGCGACCTGGTCATGTTATAATGATATGAAAATAGTAAGGTTGCGACGTCTTGTTGCCGAGTGTGAGGTTTTCTACATATTCCATCGCGTTAATGTCGACTGCGCCATCTCATGACCATAATCTGAAACTAATTGTTGTATACATGGACATAGTGAATGGATGGTGCCAGTAGTCAACAGAATATTGGCAAAATAATAAGAAAGATAAAGCAAATCTGTGGCAAATAGTTCTCTTTTTCTAGTATTTGTATTAAACAGAATAGAGGTATTGTTACATTAGCGGGCTTCTTTCTATAGGACAATTTTGTGAGGGTGTTTGCTCTATGATTATAAAATAGACAATTTATGAATCAGTGTAGAGCAAAAATAAATTCACGATCAAACTATCCTGTACCTCTACCACGTTAGAGGTATGATTGGAACTATCAATTGATGGAAACTAATATTTTTGTTGTTTGGATTTATTACTTAAAATCGATTCATACAGATCATATTACTACATAGCATTGAATTATATTATAATTTATGTATGTGCTTTGATTATCTATATTACGATTTTAAATCCCAGTTTGATATATTTGGAGATGCCAATATAAAATCGAATTTAGTTTATTTCTCCAGCTGCTAGAGGCTATTTGAATCACGCTTATGTTCTCTAAGCTTTGCCATCACTTGTTTGTAGTTTATTTTTTTATCAGCCTTGAAATTTTTATGAGTCACCATTACCTGTTTTATGGCATATTGTACTTTAATTTTATCACCCCCAAAGGGATAGGCAGAGGTGTAAGTAGTGCACCTACTTTTTGCTATGTGTATTCTGTCCCATGATGAGATAGGGGGCAGTTTAATTTTATTATTCAGTATTAAAGTCAGTTGTAATTACATTTAGTATTGGCTTGAATTAAAATACTCATTTGTAAAATTGATTGAGTGTTGAGATGAACTGATCATATTATCTTGAACCAATATATTATGTTATGACAAATTATCTAAGTATGTCATTATTGGATATATTAAATTTGAATTTGTTAAATGATACAATTAGAACGCGTACAGGCTTAACGCGCGTCGAAATCGCGTTCTCACAATCAATATGCGCGTTGAGATGCACTATTATTTCCTTAGTCAGTTTGTATTCAACGCTTGGACACGCGATGAACGCGTCATCTGAATGCTCTCGAGCACACAGCGCTTATGTCCCTTAGACTGAAGTTACTTGTCATATAATGGAATGATGAATGTTCTTGTGTACATGCCTTGAGAAAATAAATTATTTCTTTGATGAAATGGATTTTTATTCCTCAAAATTTTGTTTTTATAAGACATTGATTAGGAGTCCATAAACTTATCAATTTATATTTTGATAAGCGGTTTTATACTCTAAAATATAAAAAAATAATCTGCTCCCGAAATAGAATCAAAAACAACATCAGTTATGTTAATAACTTATTAACACGTTTTTGATTTATGAGGCTGATGGATTTTAGACGACGACGGTGATGCAGTGCGCTATTATTTTTTCATTAATGCTACTTGATTTCTACCTTGAATGTGTTGTGGCAGCAAGTACCAGGGTTGCATAAATTCTAAGAGAATCGTCAGCGGAATGACATTGCACAAGTAGTTCCTCGTTCTTGGAACCTAGTTAACCAACCTCCTCTATGTTGCGGTACCAAAGTACCAATCTTGGGCCGTGAGACCAGTGAAACCAACATAACCATTCCCCTCACCAATGGCGATAACGTTAAAATCTAGACCTACATTCACGAGATATATCAAAAATGTTGGAAATAGGATCTCATGGATGAAAAAAATATTTTCGTAGAGGTAACTTAAAGACTGATATTTAGGATGAATAAAACCAATAATTGTATTAAGTAATTTATTTTAAAAATCTTTGTTATATAAACCAACACTTTACAATTCAACTTGCGGTCGTGTGAGCGAGTGTCTCGACACTCACGACACCCGCGCACGAGACCTCCACGATACATGAAATATTTGCAAATATACTCGAGTGTACACTAAGTCCGCTATAACGCTACTGTTGATATTTTGGTATCCCATATATTAAGTTAACTAGATAACATTGAGCAATTACATATACACATATCGAAAGCTGATCAAGGCACAGGGTTTGCTCGTGTTACTGTACACAACAAAGTGAAAAAAAACAAATTTCAAGTTTAAATGCCCAGTGCGATAGTACATGGTAACGAGTTGACACACAGACAAGTTAGACGTGTTAATATTTGAAAATGTCAAAAACTTTTTAATAATAATGTTAAATCGTGCCTCTGGGGGTGGGCGCGGATGTTTCTAATCACTTCATAATATTTATCTCTTCATCAAACGGAGTTGCCAAGTCTTAAATCTGAATTTTGATATTATGAAGTAAGAAAAAATACCTTTTACTAGAATTTTCGAGCCCACAAATTAGATATATTTTTTAAATAGATCTAATAATAATCTCTTTCGCATTTCTACTTATTTCTTTTCTTAAATAAAGCCTACAAGAAATGTTGAATGTTTCGGAGTTGTGACTACTAACTATGAAAGGAAGACTACAAAAATAAGACGAAATTAGCGAAAATTCTAAAGAAGACATGTAACAAGTAATAACCCTAATCACTTAATAGGGTGTAAAATTATTCAATTTTAAGACAACATAGTTTTGATAATAGACTTTGAAATATTTTAACAAACATAATAATCTGGGTAATGCTTCAAAAAAGTAAAATATGACACAAAGACTAAATGAGAAAACACAGGGAAGACAATTTTCGCGACTCCGAAACATACAACGTGAATAATACAGGAAAAAATATTTGGTAACAATTCCTTAAACAATAAAAATTAAATGTTGCATTATCTTCGTGATAGTATACATAGTCGTTAGTATATACAGGGTGATGAATATACAAGAAACAAATCACTAACCGTAAACTACAGACTATCATCGGCATCAGAGCCGCTCGAGCTAAATGAATTAAATAGATGAATATACAAAAAAAACTTAAATATTACGTAAGAAACAAACAATTTATATAATTTTCTACATTTCGTGTGGTGGGTGGGAGTAAAAGTCTGGCCACTAGTAATTATAGAAAGTTATTTGGCCTTAAAATAATTATTTACTAGAGATATAACAAAAATACATTGGAAGCAACACATGAAGTTATGTTCTAAACATAAATACTGCAGTTCATATCATTCATTCATTTACTGATTGAACGAATGAAATTAAACTGCGACTAAACTATGTAAAAGTAATAATATAACACTTGTGTAGGTCGATAGGATGGTTAGTTTGAATTCAATACGTAAGCTTTATACGATCAATGTAAAAATAGGCATAATGTATTAACACTTGCCTCAATTAATAAAAAAAAGTATTGATATTTTATTCTCCCCTTAAGTCGAAATACTAGTGTACTTTCGACTGTCAATTAATTTAATAAATTTTATTAAATAAGTTAATCTTTTGGAGAAACAAAATAATTTCATGTACGAATTTTTATCGATTTTATCGAATAAAATCCTATCGACCTATACTTGCTAATAATCTAATGACAACACACATAAATATAATTTCAACGCGTAACATCGGGATACAAACAATAAGTGGCCAGGTGCTAGTGTGGTGGGTGTACGATATATGCCTTAATGTCGATATTCTTACTAGAGCTGCACTATTATCGATACCGAATAATGCCAAACAATAGTGTAGTTCCAGTTTCGAGTTAGCGATGTCGATAAACACAATATAGAGTAGTAGTATCGACCGTGAGTAGGTCTGTTCGTCCGTTTATTCCGGCGCATCGCCTACAGTAGTTCGAAGCGTTTTTTCCGCTCGGCGACCATCCCCACGAGCGGCGCCAGACCGCTGCGCCCACTCGCTGAGCAGCGCTGCATCGGTTTTAATTCTGCAATAATAAAGATATCGAGTATTTTAAACGCCCTCTTGGTTTAAATAATAAAATGTTCGAATTTTAATTGATCACAGTAAAATGTCTATCACCGCATAAAACTTTTCTAACTTCATATTGTGTAAAGCTGAATACAAATATTTTAGACTAATACACAATGGCAGAAGGTTAGTCCAATATTAGATGGACCTTAAATAGCTGGCGAAAGTTGAATGTTACCTTGCCTACCCCAGAAAAAGGTAAAAGGCGTGATATGTAGGAATATACCTGTACGGGGGACAGCTGCAGGTTTCTGGTGGTCTCCGTCTTCGCGAACTGTATTTTGGCGGGGCGCGCCGCCCTCGCCTCCAGCAGGCTGCTCGTCTTTGATGGCTTCATCTGCAAGCGCGGAACAAACCGATGTCACTCATGAACATTTAATAGTAATTCTGAATAGACTACATATGGCAGAAATATACGAGGGTGTCTTTAAGAAAATATATAAAGAGATATCTAGCTATCCCCAACCTTTTATGGCTTCCTGAAGGAAGGCCTTCTATCCTTTTTGGGCTGCCTTTCTAGATGAAGTATGGTTTAATGCTAAAATACAGTTTCTCAACAGAGCTATGATTAGCTAAGCTATGAAAATCATGCGATCCTATTGGTGGGTTCCAAACACATCCGGAGCTTAGCAACGTAGCACACAATATCTCGTAGAAAGGCACCTTACGTCTCTAAAAACAATAGCTATCACGCCACTGTCGAATTGATCTTCAAACCGCCCAAAAAGATTGGAGATGGCTACTATTAATGACAATCATAATGAACATTTTACGGTCACCGCCACCGGTCAAGGATTTTCTTAGGGATGGCTCATATAATACGGGACGGAAATTTAATACACACGGGGAGAAGTTAAAAGATAATACTGTCATATAAAGTGTGGATTGGGAATAATAAGGCCGATACAAATTATACGTTTTTCTCGATTTATGCTAGCGATTGAAACACGATATGAACAAGTACAATTATGTGCTAATTATCAATTATTTTAATTAGGCAAGGTAGTCTTTGAGAATTTATTTAATTGTTACAGTTGAGTTACAAGTATAGTCTTTTAAAACTGGTCTGTATCTCGTAAATGGAAAAAGTGGGATTGTCACTGTCCTATCTTTTTGCAAGTATTATGCTTACAATACCTATTAGATTCGAAATATGGTAATATGTATGAAACTTTCTCCTGCGTGTCTTTAAAACTTATACCTCTTGCTTAAGACTTAAGGTAAGTTCTGATACACACGATATACGACTTGTGCTTTTGTATGGAGATTTTGGATTTATTTACTGCATGTGTAATGTGTATGAACTTTAAACTACTGTTGTGTATGTGCTGCTAAACAATGTAGAAATAAATAAATTTGTGTAATACCTAATAATAATAAACAATATTTATATTTGTATACCACCAACGGCTAACAATTTGCGTTACCTTGGTTTTTGTTGGCGCGCTGCCAGGCCGCGGCCAGGTGGCGCAAGTGGCTCCAGAGCGGCGCCTCCGCCTTCCCATGCTGTTAGTGCACCCACCATTATGTACCGACACGCCATGTTGCATTACATCAGTGGGACATTATAATAGTCGAGACGCATCGCAATAATTGAGCTTAGTATTTACAAAACAATTTTCAAACAGTAAATGTCAAGTATAGTACTGTCTTTCATAGTTAAAACTAATATATGGATGATCCCTTTAGTTCTTAGAGCAATATAGTTTAGTTATTTATATTTAAATTTAAATGCAAACTAAAGCATGAAAAAGAATTGAATTAGCCTTTCATATATAATGTTGCATGTAGCTTAACATTCTCCCGAGTTTGATGTAATCCGATTACATCTCCTAAACACTGGGTTTTCGGTTTAGGGATTTAGGTATCCAGGGGGAGGGCAGGGAGACTAAAAGCAAATGGCTACTGCAAATACTGCATGATTCCATAATGAGATTAACAAATGATATGATTAATTTGAAACCATGCAACAATTGATTTGCATTCATAAAATGGTAAAGACAACAAAACGAGATGTTATAAAAACCTAACAATCTTTAGTTAAGAAAAAAGTGCAATTAAAAAAACCCAAATCAAAACTACAAAAAAAAAACTCAATTTGTGCGACTGTCGCAAAAGAATATTTACAAAGACATTTTTTACTAAGTGAAAAGAAGAAAAATATTTTTTCGAAAAACTTTTTTTACAAAAAAAAAGAAATAACTGCACAATGAATGAGTGTTACTGTCGGTACGTGCGATGTCATGCAAGCGGTGAGCGTTTATGATGAAGCGCTAGTAGCCTATGCTAAGCGTGTGTAATGGGTCTGTGGTGATGTTAGGTAAATGATCAGATCTTTACCGCGCCTGTATCTTCGTACAGCTGCGATAATGATGAGCCATCGGAGTTCTTCATCTCGTTCGCTTCCGATATTAAATGTGCGCGTAGTTGCTTATTTCTGAAATTCAGAATTGTTTATAAAATAATGTTTTTGGGAATCCATCAATTACAAGAATCTGAGATTTTAGAATCTATTCAAACACCTAGTAATTAGATATTTGTATTATAATGCGTCGTATAACAAATGACAGACAGATGAGACAGACTTTCCGATACAAGATATCATAGATACAAGATATCAAGATACCATCAGTGAGATCAGGAAAAAGCCGCAGATGATTAAGTCGTACCAAGCGAATGAAACGGTAAGACCACCATATAATCCTGCTGACCCCAAAATTCCACTATCCAAGTGTCTTTACTATTCTAGTATTTTTGGAGCAGTCATTAGAAATGTGACCCGGCCCTGAGACCAGAATGTGTACCTGGAGTCGAGCTGCATGATGTGGTTGTGCGCCTGCGCGAGCTGCGCGGTGGCGGAGGCGAGGCGCTCCTCCAGCGCCGCAGACTCCACGCACTTCACCGAGTACTTCTCCGATAGCGACAGGATCTCACGCTTGATTTCCTCCATCTCTTGTCTGATCACATACATTATGTTTATTTTACTTCAAGAAAGTGATTGATGATGATAATTGAAGAAAATGATTCGAGTTTTTCTGATGTTACGTAACCGTCACCTGTACCAGCAGTTTATTTAAATTTTCATCTGCCTTGTGACTGATTCCATCAGTTAATTATATTATTTGTGCCGTTACTATTGTGAATCAGGTCATTATGTGAATGAATGATATTATCATCAGTTAGTTTTTTTTATCACAAGTCCTCTCTCCTATCATCAGCATTGTGACTTATGTGACCGTGCATTTTAAATCCTTGGAAGACCAAGGATTTAAAATTAAACAAAAGATTGTTGACCGCTTAAGTTCTTAGTTATTGAAACGAAGTTTTGGAACGAAGTTCCTTATTGCGCGTTGTGAAAGGGGGCTGGACGGAAAGTTGTCACGACACTTTTTGCTATTATCTTACTAATATGAACCTTAAATACAATGCGTAGAAGCTATAATTCTTGAAACGAGTATATTTGTATTTATTTTATTTATTAAAGTCATTAAAACCATTTCTTACTAATCTAAAATGAACCTTAAATACATTGCGTAGAAGCTGTTTCCCCAGCGTTGGCACGGCACGAGTACAAAAGAATCGAACGTAACATTATTTTTTCAAATTTTGTTGATTTATTCTACTTTGGTTACTGACATTTATCAATAACAAGACTAAACGTGCTTTGCTCGCGTTTAAAAATCTACTTTATGTGGTAAGCGTAAGATCGAATTTGTGTTTAGTCAATCAAAATTTGTGATAAAAATGCTATGCAATAGCTTTACCGCGGTAGGCTCCGAGTGCCACACGTATTTATTTGTTTTTTTCTCTAGAAACTTATGTATTGGTACGGAAATAGGAAAATATTTATATATTTATATATATACACACTCTGTTTTATAAATAAAATTTTATTACAATTCACCTTCACTAATTAATCGAAAGGAACTTCGTTCCATCCGGGTGTCCCTTGACACCTCTCATTGCTTTTTATTGGTGATTTTTCATAGCGCTAGTGTCAATTTTTTCATTTTTTTTTATGGAATTTAATGGCGAGACGAGCATGCCGTTCGCCTGATGGTAAGCGATACGATCACCCATAAACAGTAGCAATACCATCCAGCGCTTGGAGTTACAAAGTACTATGTTGCATTCCACTGCGCTCGTCATCCTGAGACATAAGAGGTTAAGTCTCATTATGTCCTGTAGTTAAACTGGCTACAATGTCCTTCAAACCGAAATACAACAGTGCATGCACACTGCTGCTTGGCGATAGAAATAGACATTGCGGTGGTACCCACCCAGACGGACTCTTACATATGAGAGACCTACCACCACCAATTTCTTACTAATAGACTACTCGTACTCACTGGTGCCTGGAGCTGAGGTGCGAGAGGTCCGCTTGCGCTCCCCTGCTGAGGAACTCTGCCTTGAACTTGTCCACCTCGCGCCGGACCTCGCTCTCGTGCGCCTTGCGCATCGCGTCCAGTGCGGCGAGGGTCGCGCGCGTCTCCTCCGCTAACGCTTGCTCTTTGTCCAACCTGGATGCATTATATAATACCATGAAGTGAAACCAAGCGACGATAGCCAAGTTGGGAATGGAACGGTCTGCCGAGACAATGTCCGCAGGTTCAAAACCCAAGGCACACACCTCTGAATTTTCGAAGTTACGTGTGTATTGTTTATCAATTATCGTTCGCTTTAACGGTGAAGGAAAACATCGTGAGGAAACCTACATACCTGAGAATTCTCCATAAGAATCTCGAGGGTATGTGAAGTCTGCCAACCCGCACTAGGCCAGCATGGTGGACTAAGGCCTAACCCCTCTCAGTAGTAGAGGAGGCCTGTGCTCAGCAGTGGGCAATATATAATACAGGGCTGATGATGATGATGATGAAGTGAAAACCTCGATTTAACTAAGTGGACAAATTGCCTCAGCTCAAGTCAACTTATTGGCTTTGGTGTGAGGCAGTTAGTTTTTGTATTTGACACGTGAGTGTAAATAAGTTTATTAGAGTGAAAAAAATATTGCTAAATTTTACCACTTGATGATAACTGTAGTTCAAGAATAATAAATAAAGATTATTCCTCTTTTAAATTCGTGCATAATGTCAACGTCGTTTTTCCTCGGAGTTACTAAACTGGACGCGGCGTGAGGAGTGAGGCGTGAGGCGCTGTGAGCGCGTCCAGTTTAATAAGACTCGGACAAAAAGATAACAACAGTTGAAAAAACGGGGCCTTAGTGTTAGATTTTAAGGCTGCACAAAAGTACATTGGTTATTTTTTAAAGGAGTGAAGTGTGTTGTGACCTGAGCTGCTCCCTCTCGGCGCGGTGCTTCTCCTCCATCTCGCGCACGATGCGTCGGTGCGAGCTCTCCATGGCGAGCAGGCCCTTCTCGCACAGCGCGCGCAGCTGCTCGATCTCCTGCTGGTAGCGCGCACGCAGGCCGTCGCCGTGCGTGTCCGCCGACACCGCGCTCTGTACCAGTTAGAAATAATGTAGGGGGTCGATTTAAGGAAGCCCATTAGCATCATCCGATCAAGTACCACACGCTTGTTATCGAAATCGGTACTCATTGTAGCGAGTACTCTTTGGTAATACACTGACCTGATAAGCAGCCCTAAGACTGTCCAGTTGTGCTGAATACTCCGAGTCGAGTGCGGCGAGGCGTCGCTGCAGCGTGCGCGCGCGCTCCCGCAGTGCGAGGCGCTCGCGCTCGTGCTGCGCCTGCAGCTGCGCCCGGGCCCGCCGCGCCGCCGCCAGCGCGCCCGCCTGCTGCGCCAGCGCGCTCTCCCCGCGCGCCCGCTCCGAGTGCAACCTGCACCCACACCACACGGTCACTACAGAGTACAGGTCACAGTACACACAGACTCCAGCACACGCAGCGGCGCTACTCACCTGTCCAGCGCGTCCTGCAGCTGCTTGCAGTGCTGGCAGGGCACCAGCGCTTGCAGAGCTTCCACGCGTCGTCGCAGGGCCTCCACGCGGTCGAGCACGCCGCCGCCGCCGCCGTCGGGCGAGGCGTCGCACTCCTCCTGGCTTGGCGCCGCGTCGCGCTCGGCGGCGAGGCGACGCTGCACCTCCGCCACGGCCGCCTCAACCCGCTCGAGGCTTTCGCCGATCTTCATCGAGTCTTCACTGTTACCGGAACAGTCACTGGAGAAGAGCGCGCGACACTCGGTCGAGAAACGCTGGAAAAGATAAACGAACTCCGCCTCGCGGGCGGGGTCGCTCTCCAGCGAGGATAGGGCGTCCTCGGCGCTTCGGCGCGGCTCGTCTTGCGGCTCAGAGGCTCGGTACGTGCCTTCCAGCACAGCCACGCGTGCGTCCACGAGGGCCCGCTGGGCCAAAGCCTCAGCTAATTGCTGGAGCAACGCGCGACTGTCAGGCGCTGGCGATCCCTCGCGAGAGCGTCGCTCGCTAGCGAGGCACTCGCGGTACCGTGCAGCGATGTCACGCACGGCCGCGTCCATTTCGCAGCGCAGGTGATCGTGAGCAGCTTGCCACCATAGCTCGAGGTCAGCGCGGTCTTGCGCGGTTAGTGTCAGTCTTCCCTTGCGTGACTCATCAAGCTGCTCCTCACAGACCTGCGCGGCCCGACTGAGCGCGCGCGCCACCTCTGCCTGCACGAGCTCAGCGCCTAGCGCGTCCCTCGCGGCGGCCCACGCCTCCCGCACTCGCGCCGCCTCCACGTTGGCACAGTGCTGATCGAGGTCGCTGTCGGTCGCGGCATGGCTGAGCGTCTCGCTAGCCAACGCAGAGCACAGTTCGCCCAATTTCTCCGTCTTGTATCTATCGACCGCTTCTGCAACTTCTTTCTGGGATGCCTTCAACGCTTCGAGGTCAGCACTATGGATGATAAGTTCCGTCTTTCTAAGATCACGCGTCTCCCTTGACCCGTTTACGATGTCGATCTTTCGCGACAATATCCTCGCGAGATAGTCCAGGGAACTCCTGACTCCTGAATTGGCGTGCCCTTCCCCGTTCACCTTGCGTTTAAGATTCTCTATTAGTTGACTAGTTTCGATTAATTCAGATTTGATCAGTCTAGCGAAGAATCTGCTTCCATTAGACGACTCGAGCGCCTCTTGTATCCTGCTGACGAGGACGGCTTCATATGCAAGCTTTTCAGCGAGAATCTCCAGGCTCTTCCTTTGGGTTAATTCTCCAGCCTCGTACAGTGCAGCCTTTCTTCGTGATATCTCAAGAAGTTTCGTCCTCAGCTGCTCCTCTAGCTGGACCACTACTTGTGCGACACTGTCATTCACCTCTTCATCGGGTTTTTGGTCGCCATCGATGACACATTTATCGAAGCACTCCTGAAGTTTTTTACTGACATCGGTGAGACACTTTTCCATAGACTTGATACTGTACTTCTTTTCGAGACTCGGTGACGGCGAACGTCGCGACTTAGCCGCTCGCATCGCGCTCATCTGACACAAACACTCGTTCACTTTATTTCTCGAGTGTATGACCACGTTTTCAAGACTTTGTAGCCTGTCCAGAAGATGCCTCTGTGACTGTGTGCCGACCGAGGAAGTTTCGGGACCGTCATTAAATATGGGACTGTTAGTAGATCTCGTCGCTTGACTTAATGATTCACAGGAATTCGTTAAATCTCGGCGGTTTTCTAAAGCAGAGGCAACTTTGGTTTCTAATGAACTTAATCTTACTAGCATCTTCATTGGCTCGGAGCTCGTGGCGCTGTCCAGTGATTTCCTCCTGAGACGGGCAGCCAGTCTCTTCATTCGTTTTTCGTCTGTGAGGTTGTCGGATTTGGTAGTTTTTTCTTTGGCTGGCGACGCGCTCTTCGACGGTGAATTGATCATGGGAACCGGCTCTCCCGACTCCAACATCGTTATTTTGTTCTCTAACTCTGTTAGCTTCTCTTCTACTTCTTTTCCTAATGTCATGGACTCTCTTCCTTTCAACGATAAACTTCGTCGTTTTTCTCTTGACTCAGATTTTTGGATTTTATGTTTTAGCGTCCGTACCTGCTTGTCTGATGCCGTCAATTTCTGCGTCAAGTCCAAAATCCTTGCTGCCATCAAATCTATTTCAGATCTGCTGCATTGCTCCCGTAATTTCATTTCATTCCTTAATTTCATGTTTGTTACCTCAATTTCGTCGTACATACAGTGAGACTCGCGTAGTTCTTTCTTCATGGCCTTTATTTCTTCAATAGCTTTAAGAAACCTTTCCCGTATTTCTACATATTCCTCAATCAGTCTGTTCTTCTCTAATGTTTCTGGATTTAAATCTTTATTGATATTCGTGAGATCGCTTAACGATCCAATACTCTTTCTCTTTTCTTTAGTTGGAGATTCGGCCACCACGCGACCTTCTAATTCTCTAATCCTGGCATACAGGGTTTCATTTTCTTTTATGCTACGTAATAGCTTCTCATTTAACTCATTTAGTTCGCGTTGCAACTGTTTAATGTTTTCTTGCGCTGACGTAAGCTGCCGTGTCAATAATTCGCAATGGTCAGTGGATTCTTTCAAGAAGTTTTGTGTTTCAGTTAACTTATTCTCCCACAAGGCCTTGTCTTGATTATAAAGCTGCTTGATTGCATTAAAGTTTTCTGCTTCTTTCGTTCTAACGGACAATTCCTCTTCTTTTTTCTGTAACGATGTTACTAATTCTTCCATTTTATTTTCTCTCAATGCCGCTTCGGTTTTTAATTTCTGTAACCTCGTTAGTTCTGATTCCGCGGCGTGGAGGTCGTTCAAAGCCAGTTTAAGCTGTTTGCGTAAATCTTCGATTTCTATAGACTGTTTGTCAATAGTCGATATGTAACTGCGTTTTCTCGGTTCTATCGGTTTTTCGTTTTCATCAACTTCAACAGGGGGGTGTTCTTTTTCTTTGGTGGAATCGATTTCATCTTTAGGTGCATCTATTCTTGGTGGTGTTTGGTGGTTGTTCCTTCCACGGACTTTTTCTTTAACTTTAGATATTGGAGTACGGTTGAGGATGGGCGATGGCGGGGGCTGTGTTCCCACGTCACCCCAGTCAGCGCTGTCTCTTCTACCGCCTTCGGACGCCGTTCGATATTCTTCATCGGAGGAGAAAGGTGCTAATTTGCCAGTGACTGGCGTGACAGGAGTAATGGGTGATGTTGAAGACTCTGACGCTTGGTCAACAGAATCCTCTCGCAATATTAGTGACAGCGGCCCTGTGTCGGGCAGACCTGCTGTCCTTCTCATTGCTGATACCCAGTTAGCTCTTATACCCGCTGTCACCGCTGATAGCACTATATGTTTTCCATCCCAAGTCTGTGAAATTTGAAAAGATCCTTTAGAACACAGTGGTTAAAGATTCCATACATTTAAATTAAATTTGTGTGATGTCTTACCTCAGTCTCAAAAGCATAGCCATTAGTAGAAGTTGGCAAATCTACCACCCTCGAAATGCCACTCAGATCGATGACTCCGTCCATCAACCCCCGGTGCTCTGCGTGTGGATCCCTGAAGTATAAGAGGGCTGCTCCTCTAAGGACAAACCAGTGGCGCGACCAACCACCAGGACTTCTTCGCTGTAGCCACCCAGCTCTGGCATGAAGGAGCCTTTCTGCTGGGAGTTCTACTCTTCCACCTTCACCACCTTCAGTGGTTTCTGCAACGTCAGTTGGCTCGCTACCCTCACTTGCTGAACTTGAGTTGCCCTCTTCTGCTGGCATTCCACCATCCGGTGAGCCACGTGCCTAAAAGAAATAATAAAGAATGAGTAATCCTTTACATCTTGGCTTAATTTCTATACTGGCAAAAGATGTATATTGTCAATCAGAAGATCATTCATTCGGTTTCCAGTCGAGAAACTCCCTTGCGCCATTTTACTACCAAACTTGGGCGGGATATGTTCCTCGCATGAAGATGATGTCAGACAAGTGGGCAGTCATAAAAAACTGATAAAACTAAATAGTACCATAAAATTAAAAAGATATGAATGTTATCTTTTGTGGTGTGACATTTACCGGTAGTCGATCTGGCGGCGGGAGCCTGGTGGGCCTCTCGAGTGTCGGTGGTAGCGCTCGTCGGGACCTGGGCCTCGTGAGAGATGCGGCGATGTCGCGCAGCTGTTCGTCGTACTGCTGGTGCTGTTGTTGCAGCAGTGGGGACCTTACTCCTGTTGGGAATTGAATGTTATTACAATTTTGAATAGACTGCAGATATAAGTCCGTAATAAAATATAGGTTTAAAGTATCCTTTCCATCCTCGACTTAGATTATTGATATAGACAGTTGACTACAGACACAACTGATTACAGATAACAAACGTCTCCCTGAAAATTATTATGTTCTAAGCAGCGAACTATACTGAACCTAGATGGTATTGCTGAACTACAATTTGGACGTGAGAATGTATACCTATATTACTGGACTGGTAACTATATAAATATATGGTCTGAAAAATAGATTTTTTTAGACCAAAGCCATTTTCATTCAGCAATAACCTACAAGTCTTTAGTGTAAAATCTATCAAGATCCCTACCCTCTTCAGTGACGGGTGGTGCTGCGGGTTCCGCCCAGGTTTCCCTGCGTCGAGACCTGGCCTTCTCTTCGCCGTTGATCTTGTCCCGGGTCGGAGGCGACGCTGACGACACCGGTTGGTCTGTGTATACTGTGGACAAGAGATACGTGATGTTTAGACGGCAGAAAAACTAGGAATACCCTTAAAAATATATTGATTCCGGGTGTATCGTATAGCGTAAGTACACAACGGGAGGGAAAATATTAAGTCTATTAATTTGTTTGACTTAAGAAAACGCTTTTTACACAGTTTTTAGAGGTGATTTATGAATGTTGACGTAAAAAACATTAAAATTAAAAAAAAAAGTGGATAGAGTACTCTATTGAAAAAGTCTACATAATTTAGTAAAGCCTAGGTTCGGTGCCTTTTATATAATGCATTGACACGGCGGAGCCTAGTGAGTAGGGTAACGAAAGATTTGGTGTAATAAGGACAAATTTTAGGATAAAGTTAAGTCGTAGTACAAATTAATAATCGATGGTTTATATGGCTAAAATAGATTATGCCCACAATTTAACAGCAAACATTGAAAGATTTTATCGTTTTCTTACTAGATTTTAAAGCTATCGATCCCATAGGCGTTATTTTTTGTCCGACCCATGGCCGCCCTAGTTGCACACAATGCGCAAGCGCAGTGGGTGTAGATGATTTACCACAAGCCGGTTCATTCATATTTATTAACGGTGCGATTTTTTCCACACTAAATCCCACCGTGGCTGATCTACGCGACACTTTGACACAACCATTACGTGGGAGAGAAAACTATTATATTTTGGAAAAAAATATACTTTTTTACGTACGCTCGTGACGAGAAGTTATTGCCTATAAAATATGTTGATTCCAATGAATATCGCGCGTACTGCGATACTTTGATTTGTAAAGGTGTCTATAGTGAGGTGTCTATAGTGAATTAGACGTCTGTTGGGTACAAAGGGGTCTGGTAAAGTAATAATGAGTTTTGCTCAGTATCAGCGTATGAATTACGTTAATAGGCTCTAGTTACCTATAATAATATATTTCTTTATGACGTCAAGTTGTAGCTTTTCTATACTAATATTAAAAGAGGAAAGATTTGATTGATTGTTTGTTTGTAATGGATAAACTCAAAAACTACTAAACCGATTTTGAAAATTCTTTCCCTAATAGTAAGCTACATTGCTCCTGAGTGCTTATAGGCTACTTTTTATCCCTGGGAAAATATTTTTATCTCGGAAAAACTTTTTCACGTGGGCGGAGCTGCGAGCAGAAGTCTCGTTCGTAATAATTTGATTATCATTAAAACGCTATGATAATATGATTAAGGCTACAGTGGATATACTTAGAGAATGTAATAGCGTAAAATTGCACACAAGCATAGTCTAGAACAAACCATCTTTATTGAAATTGCCGTTGCAAATTATTAAAATCTTTCTACCATTTCAACTGATCTGTATCCGATATCTAAGGCAAACGGAGCCGCGCGCAACCGTAGTCTCCATCAGGTTTATAAATTGAATCGTCTCGTGCCGACAAAGCGTATCGCGTGTTGGTTGCGTCGCCTTTTTGCAGATTGCTGCGACATTATAAATTTTGATGCGGTATCTCGGGAAAAAATGTTATGAAGTGCGTGTATGAAGAATATGAGTTGAGGATGTGAGTTTTATCCAAGATTTACATGCTACTTTGTTGTGGCCTTCTTATTTCAGCGGGAGCATATTGGATCGGATAGTCCTGGAATCGATTTCCAGGTCGGGTTTTGTTTTGGTGTGTGGGTTTTTGTTAACGATTTGCTCGATATTGCATTCCCAGAATAAGTAGACGTTAGGTAGACGTTTAAACAAGCTAAATTGTTTCCGCAATATGCTTGAAAAAGTGTGTTGCTACGGTTTCAATTTGCAGCGGTATTAGGGCAAGTAATAGAATACATTTAGCCCACGATGTAATCCTGTGGTGAGCAAACGTTTTCAACCAGGGCCAGAAAAATCTAACAATTTGACGGAGACGCGGCAACATTAACTTCGCTATCTTCCATGGACTATTATGCGTATACTTACTAACTAAATTTAATATTCTATTATTTGTGTAGACAAGATTGTCAAAAGTTTATTTCCAAATACATTGATGTATTAAAAAAATACATCAATGTCCGAATACCATACATACTCGTAATAGGTACTCTTAGTTTGAACAAGGCGTTGTTGGCGAGCCGCATTAATGCGCGTCTCGGGCTGGAGTTGGCCCGCGGGCCGTATTTTGCCCACCCTTGATGTAGTCAGTTCTGTTCGTAGCATGAATGGGCTGGCTTGACCAATATGACAGTAATGCTTCACAGAAGCCTGCAAATCTGGGATTTCTTCATAATACTTGGAGAGACATGTAAAGTTTGTCTCAACCCGTATTGGAATATGGTAAAATGTTGTACATAAGACCATAATAATGATTTTATCAGTGAACTATAGCTAGCAATGGAGCACAATAATAAATGACACAATTTTGTTCATATTACATACACTTTCATCTTAGGCTATCTATAAAGGCTAGAATCTCGTTAACATCTGACATTTGGTATGGAATGCTATTAAACTGTTGTACTCGGTTTCCGATCGGTGGATAGCGCAAATATCGTCTCGATACCGATCTATCCACGTTGTTTCTGCTCATGATGCTTACAAGCGTCGCTATTGCTTGGGAATATCGAATTACATTTTTCTGACATAAAATTTCATCGGTATAACATTTTGTTGGTCACGTATTTCATTGTAGCTTGTGGATGTGTGAGTTATAAATCGTAGTCAGAATTAAACGCGTACATAGCTTCACGTCCCTTTCGCTTCAGGGTAGGCAGAGTACACAGGTATTATCCGCAAAATCTAACATCACTGGAAAACAAAATAAAATTATTATAAGTATCACTAATTTCAATTCTTTTAACTACAAATTATAAGTCAAAAGCAGCTTCATCTAAAAAATACTCGTTTCTTACATGCATTCAAATGACTTGCGTTTCAAATTAAAAGATATCTAGAAGTCATTTCGTGCGGCAGGTTGCGTGTACGCTCGAGTTAAGAGCTTTCAAAGAAACAACCCGCAATTACATAATAACACCTACTCATAACGTTTAACGTTGGGAAAAACGAATAATTATCCATGGGATGCTGTTTCGCGAATAAATTTTTAAAGGCATAATGTGGAAAATAAAGTGGGATGAACAGTAGGGTCATTCGTTTTATAATTTTAATACTTGAGTCACAGATTATATGAATTATGAAAAAAAATACTCTTTAAAAAGTAAAGACGAAATAAATGCGATTTGACAGAGATTCTATTTATAATGTAAACTTTATTGGTTATTAAATTAATTGACATAATAAATGTTACATTGGACACAAAAAAGAAATACGTGAAACGTAACGTAAAAAATCATTATAATATAGTTAGTTGCCTATTATTTAACTCTTCCAGCCAGTAACGTTCAATTTAATAAAAAATATAATATTTAAAAACAATAATATCATTAAAATTCTAAATTCAAAAATTGTCAATGTTGCATCTGCATTCAACCCTCCGCGGATACAGCCAGATATGGCGCCGGTTGCTCGTAACCCGTAAATAACCTGTTAACCCAACATTTAAAGCTTTGACCTTGGCTCATGCGATGCACTCGTTAAGTGATCCTCTCAATTACTACTGGCGGTGAGATATGTAGCAGATAAGTCAAAACATGCGCGCACACGTTTCTTGCGCTGTGCATGTGCGTTTATTTTGAGAAGCGACCTTGGGTTTGTGTCAGGTGGAATGGAAAACTACATGTTAAACGTGGCTTTGCTTGAACATACATTAGTTCGCAACTGCAAATCGGATAGAGACGGAATTTTACCTACTGTAGGTACGTTCACATGAAGGCGGTCATATATACCAGGCAACATACGTGGATTTTACAAATAAAACATCCAACGCGGTTGTTACGGAACCCTAGCTTTTCACTATGTTCGGCTGTTAAATCAACATGGCTCTCTCAGACCAATTAGATATCTGACGCAAATCTCGTCCGTCCTGCTAAAATCAGGTCACCATCCTACCACAGGCCGCCAAGTTGGTAAGTTTCCTTGATTGATTCTTAGCAAATGATGAATTGCCAAAACGTTTCGACGAAAGCATCGTCAGACCTTGATGACTCAGGCCTGGTTGTTTCAAACCATTTTTAATATTTAAGCATTCCACAGAAATAATTCGTTAAATCTTTTATATTTTAGCATTAACAACGGGCGGACAACGTATACAATCTACGAAAACTTGTGTATTTTAGTCAACAGAAATTTCTAACGAACGGTTTACGAAGTTTGAACCAACCCGCACTGACAGGTCATTGGCCGGTGTTAATGATTTATCATTTTTTCTTTTTACCATACTCTAAATGCTGATGAGAGGTTTTTATGCACGGCGATGATATTAGTCAGCTTCGGAACAACGAACATAATAGTGAGGTTATTAATTCTAAACTCTAGTATAATTACTTAATTGCCAATTAAGGATAAAACAAACAAATTATAATAATTGAAATGTTGAATTTAAAAATATTCTTTAAAATCCTTACAGTTATAGTAATTGGACGATAGTTATCAAAAGAAAAATAATAGTCACCAGTCCAAAATATTCTCCTAACCCCAAAGATTTATGCCGTGTAAGCTCCGAGAAATTCTCCGTGCAACTAGGTAGGTAAATATGCTTTCGCCATTGTGCCAATATAGGCCCGACCAGTTCAACCCTATATTTTTGAGAATTTTTCATTACCGCTCTCAAATCTAAGCTTTTGCACCCAAATTATTAAACCAATTTTGTTAAAATTACATTACTTTTAACTAATATCGTATCTAGTTCTTCGGTTTCGTAGGCAAACTAAACTGCCATTAAACTAATTATAACTCTATCATTACATTACTAATCAAAATAGTATTTTTAACCCTAAAGGGCTCCAAGTATTTACAAACCCACTGCATTTCGAAACCAGCTGGTAGGGCCGTTGCCTCATCGGTAACTCCGGGATAACTTTATGACACTAATTTATATACTTAACCTTTACATTATCTGTCTCCACGTTTGTTTGTATAAATTATGAACAACTCTACCAATTATGCGCGCTGACAATTTGTTTATACTGTTGCGTTGGTTTTGGTTGTATTTACTAAGATTTGTAAGAGTTGCAAGGTTTTGAAATTTGCTTCTCTATAATATAAAATAAAACAACAGAACCCGGTGTGTCATTATATTGAAAGTAAAGTAATAAAAATAAATATAATCTACATTTTATTACCAAAAGGCTCTAAGCCTATTTCACAGTTAATCAAATCCGATCAGCGAATCGAAAGGGGGTGTTTCCAACAACAATCAGCAATTAGCCGGGTGTGAGCTCCGTTAGACCTGTAATTAGAATGGCCAGGTGCACCCTGTGCCCTACACACGGGCGGGGCGGTTCCGGTACTAATCTAATTTACTGGTGGTAGGTCTCTCAAATGTTAGAGTCCGTCTGGCTGGTGGTACCCCCACCGCAATGTTTATTTCTACCGCCAAGCAGCAGTGTGCATGCACTGTTGTGTTTCGGTTCGAAAGACATTGTAGCCAGTGTAACTACAGGACATAGTGAGACTTAACATCTTATGTCTCAGGATGACGAGCGCAGTGGAATGCCACACAGTACTTTGTAACTCAAGGTGAAGGATGGTGTTGCTACTGTTTATGGGTGGTCGTATCGCTTACCATCAGGCGAACGGCATGCTCGTCTCGTCATTCCATAAAAAAAACCCGATTCTCTGAGATTTTCCGGGATCAGGTAATGTGGAAGCTATGTGTCGGTTTGATAACAGTACCGCGGAAGGCAATTTATAGGACGTAGATATCTTAATATATATAAATCTCGTGTCACAATGTTTGTGCTCAATGGACTCCTAAACCACTTAACCGATTATAATAAAATTCGCTCACCATGTGCAGTTCGATCCAACTTGAGAGATAGGATAGTTTAAATCTCAAATTATAGTCGCAATTTTAATTTATTGCTAATTATTTGTCTGTTATTATTTGACAGTCACAATTATCTTAACTCCAAATGATTCTAACAGATGTCGATACCTTTTTTTTTTTTTTTTTTTTCTCTTTGGCAAGGCGCGGTTTGCGCATCTGCCAGTGTCAAAGTTTTTAGAAGTTACATACTATATAATATTATTTCTTTGTTATCCTCAGTAGTAGTAGTATTATGTCGAAGTAAAGCAGTGGCTACCTTACCAAGACTTTATCGAGGAGTTTTGGCGGCAACAAAACAAACACTTGACTAGCACAGTTATTTCAATTCACTTCATTTGAGCCCTTTAATAGAACTATATTGGATAATATACCACCATAATTATGCAATATAACACTAAGTATCACCAAAATAATGAATTAAAACAAGAGCACCTCATGACACTACCAAGTTCCCGCCAAAACCTGTCGATACCTTTCGACTGGGTTGAGTAAGTAATCAATAGATGGCGCTGCTATGAATGATTCTAACAGATGTCGATACCTTTCGACTGGGTTGAGTAAGTAATCAATAGATGGCGCTGCTATGGTAAATCTACGAACGTGTCATATAAGCTACATTTTAAGCGGGACTTTTATACCGGGAAAACTCATTCACGCGGGCGGAGCCGCGGGCAAAAGCTATTAAGTATAGATTAGCTTAGGGTCATTCGGGGCAACAGCACGCAGTGGGTAAAAGTTCGCATGGTCAATATCTCGGAACCTATTGAGGGGGCTCAAACACTTTTTCGGCTAGATCAGGGGCGCGTCAGGGACGATGTCAGAGCCACAAGCTATTTTGCCAAGCCTCACTTGTTTAGCGAAAAACGGTGATCAACGTGATTTTGTTGATTAGTTACCAACATTTTGTGCTGGGAAAAAAGTGTCTGGCTAGATGGTGCATCAGTTTACAAAAGTCCGTTAATTATGTTAAGTTTACATGATTATTATAGTATTTATTTTAGTTTCTAATTCTGTCCTAGAAAATAAATGCGTCTCAACTAACGTGTGAATGTTTAAAATATTCCCTGTTTGGGCAAGAGTACGAGGTTAAAAGTACGCACCCTGTTATAACTTCATTACAATGATCGCACGGTTTTTTCTTCTTTAAGCTGCAATTAAGGCGAATATTATTTGTAAAGATTTTTAGACCTCATACAGAAAAAAAATATTCTCCATAAACACTCTGCGTAGTTTTACCCACATAACGGGTCAATAGTACGAATTTCCCCCGATGCACTTAAACATGTATTCCAAAAAAAACAATGAAGTAATGTACAAAAACTCATTAAATAATAAAAGTAGAATAAATTTACTTTACATAGAGTGTTAAAACGTTTTCTTAGACACTATATTTTTGACTGTGTAGACGATAGAAAAAAAAGTGCGTACTTTTAGGCCGAATGACTATAGCTATATATACGCGGGCGTTGACGGGCTAATAACTTTTAACCCCGGTCGGTAACTGATCAATTATTTATTTTTTTCTACTAAAATAATATCTAAAAAGATCTTATATGGCAAAACAACGTTTGCCGGGTCAGCTAGTTTTTATATAATGATTTGTTACGTTTACGCGACTGTTAGAATATAAAATAATTATGAATAAAAAAACCGCGATAAAATCCGTAATAATAGTTTAATTTCAATTAGATTTCTTTTTTTCTGAGCAAGGGTTTTCAAAGTTTTCAAATTTCGGTTTAGTTTGTAAAACTAACAAATATTTCCGAATATGGACGGTTTATTTTGCGACAATTCATGTATGGTACGCATACTCACGCCTTTTATAGCCGAAGACCCCTTCGACAGAGGCAGAGGCGCAACTAGTGCACCCACTTTTCGCCGCGCGTATTCCGTCCCATGATGTGATAGGGGGCGAGTCTATCGTCATATCGGGCACAAATTCCAGACACCGGGCTGATACTGAATAGAAAAAATCAATATCACTTTGCCTTGCAGACGTACCGTAATGTAACTACGCCACCGAGGCAGATTCATGTATGGTGTTATATACCTTACTCTATTTCACTAAGTTTTTGGTATATGAAAACACACTTTCCAACAAATCAGCACAATTCCTTTTGGATTGGGAAGAAACATGAGTAAAAAAGTGTTCGCTCCGGAACTGGACTAATTCAATTTTAACCGACTTCAATATAAACAGTTATATCATAACTCATAAGGTTTTAAGTTCCATATAAACACAAACTGAGAATTTCGTTAAACTCCAGTCCAACGCAATAAAACGTTGAATTAGTAATTTATGAACTGTTCGCACCGCGCTTATAATTACCGCGGGAATTTCGGTAATAACCTCAAAATACAGCCGTAGATATGAAATTAACTGTCATTTTATGCGCCGACGCGAGTTTACGATTTTACGGTGCTTAGATAACTTAAAAGCATTCGTTTTTCGGAGAATTGGAAAATGCACGTAATAACTAATGTTAATTTAACCAGAGTTTAACTTTAATTAGGGTTAGATAAAAAAATAAGAACTAACATGGTTGAGTAAATACATTACTAAGTATATTTTTGAATTCGTGCATAATTTTTTTCCATTTTTAATTTAACTTCTTATCAAAGTACTTTATTCCAAGCTTTGACTTTTCTTTTGTGATTATACTTACATTATACCATTGCAATCGAATTGACGACCTTACCGTTGACAACTAAAACCTAGTCTAAACTCTAAAGCTAAGGTTAGTTTTCGCATGGCGTGCCAGCGTGTTTCAGTGTTCCGCACTCCAAAGGCATTTTATTTATCGTCGTAACGGTGCTAAATTTAATTGACGCGCCGGAATCCGAGGAAAGTCTGGTTTAACTTGTGTTGTTTTGACGCGTATCATTAGTTGCAAGGGAATTTAATTCACAGAGGATTAGCGATTGTTATAGGATCAATATTTTTGGGGTAACCACATCATCGTATATAAAGCGTGTAGAATAAGTAGTACAATGAGATTTGTTTTAAAATGACGTTATATAGTTGTTAGTCGCGTTGGTTGTCAAATATGGACGCTTGAATGAGCGTGAACAAAATACCTAGATTTTGTTCTGGTATTGCAATTTGCACAGTAAAAACTGTGGGTGGTGTGATTTTCAATGAAAAAATTTACAAAAAACAGGTATAAATTACAATAGCAAATATTCAAAATAAGTTGTTAATCATTCTCAAATCGATATCCGCTTCCTAATTACATGTACTTAATATTAAAAATACTTAATATTATAATCATTTTGACATTATAAATTACACTTAATATAGCGATATATTTCAATAGGAGCGTAAATTATTTTTAATTGAATTAAAGAGTGTTAACAGAGCTTGTGTTTTCGATGCTACTTATCATTGTACATGGATATTTTTTACCACAAACATGGGACAACGTCTATAACCGTCGTATCTATAGAATGAATAATAAAATCTAAAGATAACATTTTATAATCTATTTATATTTTATTTTAAAAATATTACTAATTGTTGAGTTTAGGACACAAAGGTGTCCTTTCATTGGTGAGATGTTTAAAACAAAAACAGTGGGCCAAACAATTTTTCCACAAACAGTTTTTCTAAATACGTTCTGAATCCACACCATCCTTTTGACATAGCCGACAGAAATGAAAGGAACGACAAATCAATAAGTATGTGTCGGGTTTAGAACCCAGCTCTTAAAGACTTCAGAGTATAATTAGAATAAAGAAATAAATGGTTAGACAAACCTTTTAACGCACGAAAGCCAATAAAACATTGCATAAAATATTTGTTTACCCTATCAGCGGGCTTGATTGAAAAATACTATACATAAAACCTATAACGACTCCGGAAAACACATTCCACCAGTTTAATATCCGGCGAACGTTTAATGACGTTAATCGCCATTAGACGTACATTAAAAACGTGCTAAACCAGACCGCTGTTATCTAAAACAAATTCATTATTAAATGTGTTACGAGAGGACATCAAAGTTTACTTTATATTTGCATACTGAATATTCATCTTTACTATTATCCAGTTTTTATGATTTTTCGGGAGACGGGTCCGAAGGGAATCTTTCAGATATTGATATTTTCGGGTTCAGTTACTGAGTTACGTTAGATTAGCATTTTCGTGTCTTGACGACATTTGAAAATATTCGTATAAGTACTCAGACTTTTTGGAATAACCTGCGCATTTATTAAAGTATCCTTTAATCATGAGAATAAACAGCGCAAGGAAACCTATATGCCAGCGAACAAATTAGAATTTCACGGGTGTATTGTTAACTATAGGGATCAAGCCAAACTGATTGGCGTAGGACCCAAGTCAGGGCAGGCCAAGTGTCCAAGATTGGGAGAGCATTACAAACTAAGCAAATAAGACCTTTTTCCTCATGAAAGAGATCAAGACGCTGCAGTTCAGTTACATTTATAATACAAAATGTATCAAAACAAGTTTAATATTTTCCTAATACCATTCACAATCCGCTTCATCTACCAACTCAGAGCTCGCCCTTAAAGCTCACATCTCAGCATCTAACGGGTGTTAATTAGGTCTAAGTGTCGTCTCGACGGGGATTGTGTCCAGATTTATGTGCTGGATGGGGTGGCCCGGCTGGTTTCCAACCTGATAGCTGCTTAGCTAATTAATGGGGACACCTGACTAGCTGGAAATAGCTGTGGAATGGCGGGAATGTTGTTTAAGCTAAGTAGTCATTGTAATTGAGGCCGTTTTTGTACAACGTGAATAGCTTGAAACGGGTAGCAGGACGAACTAAAAATGGAGGACATTAACAATCTTGAAGTAATATCACACATACACTCACGCCTTTTATGCCCGAAGGGGTAGCCACAGGCGCAACTAGTGCACCCACGCCATTATTCCGTCCCATGATGTGATAGGGGGCGAGCCTATCGCCATATCGGGGACAAATTCCAGAATCCGGGCTGATACTGAATAGAAAAATTCAGTATCACTTTGCCCGACCCGGCGATCAAAATTCGAACCCGAGACCTCAGCATTGGAAAAATAAGTAATATCGTATATTTTTTTAATGTTTTTGTCATCAACCAATGTTGCAGTGTGTTCATATTCCCTTTCTTTTCCTAACCTTATTTTTCATTCATAGCATTATCGTGATGGATGTATTAACACGCTTCCTAGTTTGAAAACTCGTATCATGAAGAATACAATATGGCTAGTGTAATTTTATGACTATATTAAACACAACATACTATAACTGACTGTAAGATTGTTTTTAATCAAGAGGTCGGTACTCGGTACGTACCACCGACCTCTACTATATCAAGACCTCTCGGTCCTTGCTGTCGTAATCTGTTAATTGTCGGCTCCCAAATTTATAACCAAACACCGCCCTTAACTCACTTTTCAGTGACCCTCACCTTTCTCGAAAACGTATCCATCACACGTACATCCAAAAAGTCACACACGAACTGATGATTTACGAATTTCGTACAATATAAACACGTGATTACTTCATTCGAATGGCGAATAAATAACGCGTCACGCCCCCGCTCGCGTTTTTAACGCCCCTATGTGAACGCGACCTATTCCCACGTGGTCGACATTATATCATTCGACATTGCCTCAATGTTAACACCTACAATGCTTTTGTTTTGAATTTGAAAATGGAATGTTAATTCTAACGATGAAATTAACGTATATTTTGTTTGGATATGAGATTTATTTGACATTTCGACGAGAACGAATTATATCTTAATTATATGGGCGACTAATGTTGTAATTTATTGGAATTATCGAGCTTGGATATTATAATTATGTTATGTACGGTCTACCCAATATACAATTACCTCGGCCTTATATAAATCTTAGTACAATATGTCAACATTGTAATTTGACTATTTATTAGGTTGTAATTTTATGAATTTCCAAACGTGTCAAAATGAATTGATACTTCGCCTCGTGTATAACCTATTGTGGCTGCAGGGTCGCTGTGGGTCAAACATTAGTATTACATGCAATTATATTATTATCTCGTCAATGTAATGACAATACTTCCTGGTGTATGGGCAATGTTGAGCTATTATTGTTAGTACGCGTACCTACGTTACTGAAGATATTTATCGTAATCATATACATGAAGTACTTTATCATATACTAGCATTTGCGCGCGGCTCCGCCCGCGTGGAAAAGTTTTTCCGGGATAAAAAGTAGTATAGTATATTAGCATTATTGTACATTATTAGATTAGTCAGATATTAACTGTAATAACATCAATATCATCATTTATTTAATATAAATTTATTATTATTATTTTTTTTAAACAACACGTCCGTGCGCTCTCATCGTCTCACGGGTCTATGGAAGATCAGTGCGTCGCGGCTAGCACGCGGCTCCTCGCTGAATAGATCCATTTGCACACAAACAACGACATTCGGAACAATGCACTCAACTCAACGTTGCTACTGTTTTTTCATTTTATTTCTGTATTATTGTTATTATATTTATTTATTTTTTCTCGTTTTTGTTACTGTGTTATGTTCCTTTTGTTTTTTTTTGTTAATACTTATTGTACCTAACTTTATTTGTGAATTGTGTGCAATAAATGATTTTTATTATTATTTTATTATTATAGCACTCAGGAGTAATGTAGCTTCCTATTAGTGAAAGAATTTTCAAAATCGGTCCAGTAGTTCCTGAGTTTAGCGCGTTCAAACAAACAAACAAACAAACTCTTTAGCTTTATATATTAGTATAGCTTTATATATTAGTATAGATTATAGCTTTCCTAATGTTTTGTGGTAATTACTAATAAATTATTAGTAAAAACTTTGGGGTGCGTATAATTATCAATCACCGCTTTAAAACTAAATTTACACCGAATCGATTAGATTAGATGAAGGTCTAAAATATCAAAAAGATAATTCTAAATATAAAGATAAAAACTGCCTCGGTGGCATAGTTGTTTTACGGTACGACTGCAGTGCTGAGGTCTCGGGTTCGAACCCCGGGTCGGGCAAAGTGATATTGGCTTTTTCTAATGAGTATCAGCCCGGAGTCTGGAATTTCTGCCCCATATGGCGATAGGTTTGCCCCTATCACATCATGGGACGGAATACTTCGGCGAATATTGGGTGAACTCGTTGTGCCTCTGCCTACCCCTTCGGGTATAAAAGGCGCGTGTGTATGTATGTGTATAAAGATAATAAAATATTTTAGAAGTTCTTTTCAACCAACTTCTTAATACATTGGTTTTTATCCCAAAGCTTTCAACTCCAAAACATGCAATATCGCGTCACCAAGAATAAGAGCACCAAAACAACATCGCCTTGTAATTTGTGTTGCATTGAATCCCACCGGCCGTCTGGTGAACCGAATATAGATTGCGTTTTTACCGATTTCGCAATCCGCCATAATTTCGGGTTTGTCATACCGCGTAGGCGATCGACGCCGACCCTGGCGCCATAGAAGTCACATTTGTTTGGCCGAACTATTAGCTATTAGCTACCAATATGTATTTTGATGTGTTATAGTTTTGTGTGGCAGACGAATGTGAATTCAATTTGAATCACCTTTGATATCATTTCTGCGTGCAGCTGCTTAATAAGATGTTAAGTATAAGTCCATCTAAGGATATGTAGACGATTATCGTTTACAGTCATGCACATTTGCTGACTATTTATCATAGTATTAGCACATATAAGTTTTGAAATTAAGTAAATATTGTTCAGTTACTGCTTTGACTGCAAATTAATTTAATTAGTACAGTGGAGTAAGTAGACCACATACTTAAACATGAATTTTGTGAAATCAAGGTTAAGGTTTCAAAAAGACTGACCTGCATCAAACGTTTATCGTATCACACAAACTTTTCTATTGATGCGGGTATCGAATCCGCACTCTTTCGTTTCCTTGCTGATTCATCGCCCTTTTCATCGTAAATAACCTATACACAATTTCAAATCGATATCGTTCTTCAAGCGATATTTAAAGAGCTCTAAGTTTGATTATATTTAAAGTTACCTTTGGTGTCAATGGGCGCCGGCGCGGCGAGGCTGGGTATCTCGGGCTGCGGCGGCTGCACCCTCGGCCCGGGCCACGTGGTGGCGCCCCCGGAGCAGTACCGGGGCCTGGTGCCGCCGCACCCGTCCGCCACGTCGCGCAGCGTCGACGCGTCCGCAGAATATTCTAGAACAAACGAGACATAAGTCTGGTGTTTTAGTGCAGTTAGAGGTGCAACTAGTGCATCGATATTTAGATGTTTATATTCGTTCAATGGTGAGACAAGGGTGGAGCCTATTTCCATATTAAGCACAAACACTAAATAAGTTAATGGTTTTTCAATCATCAAACAGCATTAAGGAATTTAGCATATGTGTTACTGTACGGTATTATCAAACACTTGGCTTTGCTCGCGGCTCCACTCACCTTATATTTTCCCAGGATAAAAAGTAGTCTATGTCCAGGATCCCAAACTACCTCCATACCAAATTACATCGAAATCGGTTCAGTAATTCCAGAGATTACTTCCTACAAACGAACTAACAAACTTTTCCTCTTTATAATATTAGTATAGATTAGAGTAAATTATAATAATCTAGACAATTTATATTTTGGTAGTTGGTACAAAATAATCTCTAATGATTATAATAATGGTAATAAATGATAATACACTCACTCCTAGTTGTTGATGACTGCAGCAAGCTGGCTGTCTGGCCGCCAGGAAACGTGGCGTTCCGTTTGTGTCGACCCTGGGAACAAGAACATTTAATATTTCATAAAACCTCATCTAACTTACAGGCGTAATAACCTATTATATAATTTTTATGAATACTACGTTTGTCTGCTCACATCTTTGTCCGTCTGGTAGCCTTTGTCCATGATAAAGAGTAACCTAATAACTTCCTAACTAGCTTTCTCCATACGAAGATCACAATCGGTTTAGCAGTTAACTATACCAGCCCTGTATTATATACTGCCCACTGCTGAGCAGGGGCCTCCTCTAAAACTGAGAGAGTTTAGGCCTTAGTCCACCACGCTGGCCTAGTGCGGGGTGGTGGACTTCACATTAAAAGCCGTAAAAGTTTGGCGAGTATATATGTATTGTAAGCATTTGTTGTATTCTTTTAAAGTAAATAAATAAAAAAAAAACCTTCGAAATTCAGAGAACTTCTCAGGTATGCAGATTTCCTCACGATGTTTTCCTTCACCGTTAAAGCGAGCGATAATTCACAAAGAATACACACATAACTTTTTAGAAAAGTCAGAGGTGTGTGCCCTTGGGTTTTGAACCTGCGGACATTCGTCTCGGCAGTCTGTTCCACTCCCAACTAGGCTATCACCGCCCTTAGAAGTTAAACCTCGTAGTATTTTATAAATAAATTATTTTGGACATATTTTAACAAGTTTTAAATACTTCCCGAACCTTCCCCACATCAATTTTTTTTGTTTTTTTTTTTAAGACTGCCCCGGGGTATCTTGTTGCAATCAGTCCCCACTGATCAATGACAAGTGAACAAAAGCCGCGGTCCCACCGACAGCTATTACTGTGTAATGTGAAAACGCGGTTAGAAACGCTCGCGTATCGTTTAATTGTTCGAAAGCACATAGTTGTGAGTTGTTAACGACGTTGCCGGTGGGCGCGACCGGCGGGCAGGGCTGCCCTAGTCATTATCCTGGGATAATTAATTACATATACCTATACTGGGACAAGCCATTAGGAATACTAAAATGGTCTATTAACTTTTTAGGAGGCAAAATGACTTCACTGATCTGATGATTAGTACACTTACACTTGTTACTCTCCAATTCGTCAGAAGGGCCTTATGGAAAATTAAATAAGCAGAAATTCAATGACTAACCAAAGCAATAGAGGCTACTCTAATCGTTTAATGAGAAAGATTAGTCATCAACGGCTATTATGTATGAAAAGATATTCAGTAAACCTGGATTAACGATTAAATTCAAACTATATTAGTAGTGAGGTAAACAATCTCAATTATGGGGTTGCTGCTATTCACTGCTACTATTAAGTTCTTATTGCAGTTTACTAATTGAAAGGTAGAACAAATTATGGTCCTTCGAGCCGGATCTGAGGTAATTTTCGTAAGCTATTTGTAATATAATATTCAATTTTATATGTGTATACATTATTAGTTTAAATGACAATAAAGGTTTACCTCTATAAAGGAACGTCGTCACAAATCCTCCGACAGTTCAAAATAATAAGTTCTATCTTTAACCACGCGCGTGACAACCCTACCCCAGTTTCCGTAATGGATTAATTGTCGAATCGCTCGCGCGCGATCTGAACGGGTTGCGTTTAATTTGTGGGCTTGTAATGAACGATGCTGACGAATGGATAACACCTACTTTGTGGAAAGTGAAATGTGTTTACTGCTGGAAACGGATACTGTAAAAACATTGTGCTTCTCGGTGAGAGGGTAATGGAGGATTGGAAAGTTTGCAGTGTTTTAGGACATCTAGGGACATCTCGGACATCAAGGTCTTAGTTTGACGTGGTCTTACTTTGCTCTATTTTTTCAACCTATCTAGGCCATATTTGGGCTCCTTGAGCTTAAAATGCAATTAAGCTGACTGGCCTATACCAATCGTTGACCATCGACAGATAAAACGTTCCAGATGCAATATAATCACTGATCAAATAAAAGTCTATCATATTAGATTGAAGGATATTCTAATATTTTATATAATTTCTTTCAATGAAATTTTTCCGAGAAATAATGAAGAGAGGAGGATAAATTGAAGCCAGCATTTCGTAACAGTTGCATCAATCATTCTTTCACCAATTTAATGTGCGCCCATCAAAAACAATTTCGCCACGGCGTCATATTCGAAATTATACCGCCATTTTTCAACATGGCGTCAAATATTTATAGCTGGTATATTTAAAATTAACAGCGATATTTTAATTCGAAGCAACGGGTTTTTATTGAAATTGTCATAAATAAGATTTATTTTAATACCATAGATCACAAAACGTAGGATTTCGTCAGTTAACATTAATCTTTCTGGATGGATTAAATTTAATTGTAATTTAGAGTTTGCCTGCGGCTTAACTCGGTTAGATTAAGTTTGATTATGTTATCATAAATCCGTATTTATTGCATTCCACCTCATGTATATATTTTTATAGTAAAATGCCGTTGGTAAATAATGTAGGTCATCTGGAGTTATTATCATGATATTGTTACGTGCTGGGGTTCGGTAAAAACAATTAAACGCCGGTATTGCGATAAAAGTACCAATTAAGTTTTTATATGCAAATAATTACAATTAAACTAACCAAAACACTGCACTGGATACTACGATATTCGAATACACTAATTATAGTCACTCACTATACGTTCACACAAATCACAATTCGCTTCGAAGTCGCTCGGAGTTATCGCTCGTAGTCCGCTTGTCGCTCCGCTCGCTAAGCAAAACTGAATGCCCGGCAGCGGCCGCGCGCCGCCTTTTATACTCGGTCAATGGCCTTGGTCACAAGGCCGCGGCCGCCGGCCGCAAGTACCATCGTAGTCTGTGGAACATTCTCGAAAGATCCGGAATAGTCGGGAACTCTCTCGCAAATATAGGTCAATAATCGCGTTTCCACGACATTCTGGAGACATCGAGATCTTTCGAGAATGTTCCATCGCCGAACTTTCCACATTCGGATAGTACCACTTTTAGCCAATAGATGGCGCTACTATCCGCGAGTATTAGCGCGCGTAACACTGCCCCCTCCCAAGACATGCTCGTCCCGAGCATCGTTAGAACCATAATAGCGCGCTAACCGATCAACGTGAACAATTTTGGGTGTACCTCGCTGGCCTTTCTGTATACGGTATGTGACGTCATTTATCTTGGTCACGATTCTATAGGGTCCATCCCATTTGGCTTGTAATTTAGGTGACTTGCCTTTGCTTCGAGCCGGATTGTGCAGCCATACCAGCGTGCCCTCCTCGAAACCGCTATTGTTCGCTTTTCGGTCATAACGGGTCTTCATCCTCTCAGACATCTGTTGACCTGATAGTCGAACGTGCTCGTATACGCCATTTAATCTCTTGCGGATATCCTTCACATCATCTGTTACACGGTGCGGAGTCTCAACACAAGATCCTCTTGATAAGAAGTCTGTGTTACCCTGAGACTTCCCACTGTGATTTTCGGAGGTTCTAACCACCCTCCGCACATCAGGTCTTTCTTTCCTCTCCACCTCTGTTGTCGCTATCTTTCTCACCTTAACATCATCTTCCCTGGCGTAATCCTCACAGTTCTCAGGCCAAGGTCTTTTTGTCAAGGTGTCTGCGTTGCCGTGGGATTTTCCGCTGCGCCAGTTTTCGTTATTAGTCCACTTGGTACTGTCCCTATGGTGTACAGGCCTGTCTTCTCTTTTTGTTCGTTGTTTCCTACAATCCAAATGGAGGTGGCCCTTTCCTCCACAGTTGAAGCAGCGAGGGCGGTATCCCTGGTGACAATCGCGTACAGGCGATATCGCAACCTCCCTAATGCGATATCCGCGATGGTCTTGTCGCGCAACCTCTACTTCGAGCGCATGGGCTAAGGCGTCCTTCAATTTCTCATGATGCCCAAGTCTAACAGCAGCCCGCACTTCTAGGTCTCGAATCCCGTCGACAAAAGCCTGCACCAGAATTCCATTAACAAGCCCAGGTGTAGACTGATATGCCTTTCGGACCAGCTTCTCAACCTCCAGGGCCCACTGCTGTAAACTTTCCGAAATGCGTTGGACTCGGTCTTTTAGCTGAGCGCGATACACATGTTCCAAATGAGCATCACCATACCTAGATTCCAAGGCTTCAATCAGCTGGTCGTAGGTCACATCAGTACCAAGGGCCTCCAGGATAGTTAGGGCCTGCTCGCGTAAGCCCAAGGTGAGTGCAGTCCCAGCCTGTTCTTTAGTCCATCCATTCGCCCGCATGACGGCTTCGAATTGCTTTCTATAAGCCGACCAGGAGGATTTGCCGTCAAATAGTGGCACCTTAAATCCTCGAGTTGAAGATGCCGCAACCACGGTCTCTCTACCGCGTGTTTCCATCTTCTTCTCAACGTCGGCGATACGAGCTTCAGCCTCTGAGATACGCTGCTCGAGCTGATGGAATTTATCTTTCAACATTTTAATTTCCTGGCCGATCGCAGCCCTCAGGTCTTTCATCAGAACCGTCTGTTCTTCTTGGCGACGAGCAGCCTGCTCTTCTTGCCGAGCAGCCTGCTCTTTTAACAGACGAGCCTGCTCTTCTTGGAGTCGAGCCTGCTCTTCTTGGAGTCGAGCCAACTGCTCCTCCTGACGGTGAGCCTGCTCCTCCTGACGGCGAGCCTGCTCCTCCTGACGGCGAGCCTGCTCTTGTTGAAGTCGAGTTTGCTCCTGCAGCATTGCCATAATCGCCGTAAGGACCGTAGGTGCCAACGCTGGAGAGACTCCAGATGGTCCAGGGGTAGGCTGCCTTGTCGGTTGTCCAACTACCTGCGCTGGGGAATCCTCGAAATGGCCCCGGTCCATCTCTTGCTGGCGCTGACTTCGGGTGCGGATACTAGCACCTTCTTCCTCCTTTGGTAATACCGGCATTGTTTATCGCACTTCTGACACCAAATGTTACGTGCTGGGGTTCGGTAAAAACAATTAAACGCCGGTATTGCGATAAAAGTACCAATTAAGTTTTTATATGCAAATAATTACAATTAAACTAACCAAAACACTGCACTGGATACTACGATATTCGAATACACTAATTATAGTCACTCACTATACGTTCACACAAATCACAATTCGCTTCGAAGTCGCTCGGAGTTATCGCTCGTAGTCCGCTTGTCGCTCCGCTCGCTAAGCAAAACTGAATGCCCGGCAGCGGCCGCGCGCCGCCTTTTATACTCGGTCAATGGCCTTGGTCACAAGGCCGCGGCCGCCGGCCGCAAGTACCATCGTAGTCTGTGGAACATTCTCGAAAGATCCGGAATAGTCGGGAACTCTCTCGCAAATATAGGTCAATAATCGCGTTTCCACGACATTCTGGAGACATCGAGATCTTTCGAGAATGTTCCATCGCCGAACTTTCCACATTCGGATAGTACCACTTTTAGCCAATAGATGGCGCTACTATCCGCGAGTATTAGCGCGCGTAACAATATAATACTTACTACTATTACCTACTAGCGAAATCTTTGCATGCATGTATGTCAAGGAATGAATTTTAAAACAGTAATGAGGATTTTAAGTGTTCCAAAGTGTTCCAGACATTTATGATTTAAATTTCTTTAAAAAAGTTTTACTTTTAAATACCTAGAAAATATTATTCTCAGTCTCCATTAACCAGGTACTCGAAGTGATAAACAAAGAAATCTGGATACTAAAAACAGTACAGCGAGCAAGTAATTTAAATAGTAATAAAGATACGTTAATTAATGATCTTTGCGAAAAGGTTGTATGCAAAAATAAGTGTACATTAAAACAATATCAAAATCGGTGCGCCGGCGCCGCGTACCGTTAATATAAGTCTAGGGACAGAACGACGCATTCTTATTTTAAAAACATTGACGCCTACATAATTGCGGAAATGTCTTGCAAAAAGAATCAAGTAATTTTAATAACCTACGGTACATTTAATACTTATTTAACCAATCAATTTCTTGGTAGGTCTCTTGCAAGCTTCCGTCTGGGTAGTTTTGCTTATTTTTGCCTCCAAGTTCATTACTGGGCCTTAGTTCGAAGATTATTATAGACAGTTAAATTGCTTGGTGTTGTGGGGTATCTCATGTATTAAGGTGATCAGCATTATGCATAGTTGATCAGGATAATTCCAAAATCTAGAATATCCTACTAATATTATAAACGCGAAAGTTTGTAAGTATGGATGTCTGGATGTCTGGATGTAAGGATGTTTGTTACTCTTTCACGCAAAAACTACTAAACGGATATCGATGAAATTTGGCACATGGGTAGATTATGTCCTGGATTAACACATAGGCTACTTTTTATCCCGGGAAAATATAAAGCGGGACTTTTATCCCGGGAAAACTCATTCACGCGGGCGGAGCCGCGGGCAAAAGCTCGTGTTCTATATTTTTTACCCTGCACAAGTGGGCAAGTACAATAATACTATGCAATATTCGTGTTTCATATTCACTAAGGAACGAATGCATCCCTCTCCGATTGCCTGAATTACGCTGGCCTTACTAACTGTATCTTCAGCAGCTATCGCTACGTGTCCAAAACGTGCCACTGAGGCTGTTATTTCGCCTTCATCTAAGCAAATAAAGAAACGTGTGCACGTGGGTTTACGTTACGTAGGTTCATCGACCTGATAAACAACAGTTTATAGACGATGAAGGATATGGTGTCCCGATAAGGATAGCGTGGGAACGGAAGCTGTGCTGTGTGTGTACTTGATCTTACTGTATATATAACAGAATAACTAGGAAATAAGATGTTCATACTGTTATTTAAAGATCCTAGGTTTGATTCCAGATTGTGTAACTAAAAAAAAATATGAATTCGCAAACGCGGGGGCAGCCCAATCTGAAATGTATGCTTGGTATTACTAAAAATTGCATCTGGTTACGTCATGGAAAAGAAATAAGCTAGCAAAGACCTCGTATTATTTCTATGTCTCGGCCAGCTCTTTAATTCAGTATTCCACTTCATAACATCCTAAACAATCATGATTAATACTTAACAAATTGATATGAGAAGTAACTAGCCGGCACGTCTGTTTGTCTGTCCGTGTGGTGTCGAAATAACATTAATTCCACATGTCCGTGTATGATGAGTCGGCTAGGGTCGCTGGGGTGCTGCGTCATCGCTTCTCGTCACGAGCCTAGCGTTAGAAATTTCAGGACATACCTTTAGTTCTAATAGTAAAAGTACTCAAGTGTTAATACTAGATGAAAATAAAAAATATTCAGTAATTCGACTTAAGTGAAAAATATGATACTAGATAGCGTTATTAAGCACATAAACTGAAAACTCTTCCTGACATCTAATTGGGAGCAACTATCTGCTTTAACGACACAACAGTAGATGGCGTTCCTTTTTTTTTCTTCTTTGTGGCTTCGCAGATCAGTTGCATTTAGCCAATGTCAGGTAGATGGCGTTGTTAAGCAACACTAAGCCAATGAGTGTTTGGTTTGAGGTTAAAGTATGTAATACGTATTTAAATATAATTTCTAAGGAACACAATTTCCAAAAAAAAAAAAACAGATCAAAGCTCGGTCATCCAGGTACTTTTTTGTTTTTTTTTATTTTTTTAATGGCAATTGTGTTCACATTTTGCCAATTTTAAGTTTGGGTTGTCGTTTTTATTATCTGTAGTATGTCGAAGTAAAGCGGTGGCTACCTTACCAACACTTTATCAAGGAGTTTTGGCGGCAACAAAAATAACACTTGATTAGCACGATTATTTCAATTTACTTCATTTGAGCTCTTTAATAGAGTTATATTGGATAACATACCACCATAATTATGCAATATAACACTAAGTATTACCAAAATAATTAATTAAAACAAGAGCACCTCATGACACTTCCAAGTTCCCGCCAAAACTCCATCCATGTACTTTAAAGGTTAATCAATAAACACGACTTTTTTTATACAGGTACAGGAAATTGACCCCACTGTACCTTACTGAGTGTAAGCGGTGTTCGACTGTCCAGATAGTGTCAACTGATGAAAGGTGATTATCTCTCGCCAGTAAACACAATAGGGTAGTTTACTACTTTTTTTAAATACATTTATCAAAAATGTATGTCATCCAAAATCCAACGGAAAAAGAATTTTCAAAATTCGGGCAATAATTAGTAAGATATAAAGCTTTGACATTTGGCGGAAGGGGTAGTTGTCAAATAACAGTAATATTACACTGTGACGTCACCGAGAGTCACCGGCCATAACGCTGCGTGCGTGCAAAAGAGATAGCGCGCTTTTGCTCACAACAGTATTTCAAATATGAATAAGTTCTTTATCGTTGAACCAATTTTGATGCTGATTTCACAGACGAATTTCTTTTTGGTATTATTTTCTGTTACATATAAAATAATTTACAAAATCAAACAGGAAACTACCCCATTATGCCGCCCTGTTGGAAACCGGATATAGGCTGAACCCGAAACGCGATATAATTACGTGGGCCACTGTACTTAATGCGATACAGTAATATGCAGGTCCATATTAATCGTTCCGTGTAATACTCTTAAATCTCAGCATCGTATCTGTATCAAGCCGCACGATAGGTCCGGCGCCGTGCGGGTCAACGCCCCCAGCCGCCAAACTCACAGCTTTTAGGGGTCCTTAATTAAAAACTAGTATTGTTCGCGGCTCCACCCGCGTGAATATGTTTTTCCGGGATAAAAATATTTTCCCGGGATAAAAGTAGCCTATAGCACTCAGGAGTAATGTAGCGTCCGTTAGTGATTTTTTTTAAATCGGTTCAGTAGTTCTTGAGATTAGCGCGTTCAACCAACCAAACAAACAAACAAACTCTTCAGCTTTATGTATAGATAGATATTCATTTTCCATACTAGAAAGTCATAGGATATCGTATTGTAAAAATTGTGGATGTGGGTTGTGGGCGTTCCAAATGCTGATAATTGATATTGGAATTGAATGTATTTTAGTTTGTATGCGTTTGTCATGGTTTTTTATCGCAAATTAATCTTAGCAATTAATTAAATTCATACTAAAACTGCATGTAATACATTAACTTTTTCGTAAATTAGAGATATAGTTAATATTTTTACTGACTTGATGGAAAAAAAAACTTCGAGTAAACATACTAGACTTCAAATCTTACTGGACAGGTAAACGATTGTGTATCGCTAATTTCATATTTATAATGATTACGGAACCCAATTGGTAATTTCAACTCAAACCGATCGATATTTTTTCGTGCCACATATTTCTCCATTGTATGTATGTATGTAAAAAATACAGCATCCACTTCAGGACTATTGTCCTCGGTATATATGAGGACAAAAAACCGCGAATTAGATTCAGATCAACATGTTGTGTGTCACTACAGAATTTCTTAGAAGTAGAGCATACTTTGTAACACTTCATAAGTATATGTAGAGCATATTTCTGAGTCTATCGATATCAGATGAATGAGTAGATTCAAAATACATTTAGATTGTCACTAATGGCCCAATTTGGAATCAGAATCATCTTTCTCTCTCTCTCTCACTCTTCCAAGCTATACATCCTATATGGTGGTGGGGTCAGCTTTCCTCTTTTTTCTTCTTCACTTCGCTCTAACGTAATTAGAATTATCTATATAATATTATAGTTTCTCCATTGGTTTTATTAGAGAGTTGGGTCGGCAGCGCATCAATGATATTCCTAATAATGAGGTTGCTTCTGGCCGGTACAAATCAATTATCGGGTGTCAGAATAAAAAAAAAAACCAAATACCTTTTTTATTTTTAAATGTATTAAATTCCCTTCAATTTTAATGGACACGCATCAAATCCTCTGATACCTACTCTTCTTAAGTTAGTTATCTACAGTACACATAATATTAAATAATTTTATTATGTAACGTGACTGATCGAATTACACCGGCGTTCTTAACTGGGCCACTAAACGATTAACTAACATTCATTAACACGTAGCAATCGATTGGACACGCCAATAACTCGATTACGAGCGATTGTTACAAAATATCTCGGTGATACTCGAGTTTTAATTTGCCAGAAACGTTCGCGTATAGAACATTTGAGAAGAAATTTAAAAAAAATCTTGATTAATAAATTTTAAATAAAATTATTTATTTATCTGATTGCTGTTATTGAAATCAGTTCAGCTATTTTTGCGTATTAACAACTTAATAGTCAAATGTTTTAGGACTGCCTTGGTGGCATAGTTGTATTACGGTACGACTGCAAAGCTGAGGTCTCGGGTTCGATCCCCGGGTCGGGTAAAGTGATATTGGGTTTTTCTATTCAGCCCAGAGTCTGGAATTTGTGCCCGATATGGCGATAGGCTCGCCCCCTATCACATCATGGGACGTAATATGCACGGGGCAAAGTGGGCGCCACTGCCTACCCCTTCGGGGATAAAGTGCGTGAGTGTGTATGTGTGTGTTTTAGGTTTTTTTTTTCATTGAATGACGAGACGAGCATGTCGTTCGCCTGATGGTAAGCAATACGACCACGCATAAACAGTGGTAACACCATACAGCATACAGCACCTTGAGTTACAAAGTACTGTGTGACATTCCACTGCGCTCGTCATCCTGAGACATAAGATGTTAAGTCTCATTATGTCCTGTAGTTACACTGGCTACAATGTCCTTCAAACCGAAATACAACAGTGCAAGCACACTGCTGCTTGGCGGCAAAAATAGACATTGCGGTAGTACCCATCCAGACGGACTCTTACGTATGAGAAACCTACCACCAGTGTAGTACCATATTTAGTACATCGTGAGAAAACCTTGTTTATTTTGCTACACATCCACTGACTAGCAAGAACGGTTCATTGTCTGTGTACCGTGTCCCATTTAGACAATGGTGACGAGGTCAATTTCGCTGTAACTGCGCCGGCGCACGTAACCCGATCCTGCGCTAATTGTGCCCCGGCACATTTGCGCGCAACTGGGCCGAGAGCGCAGCTGGGTTACACAGTCAACGTTATCCAGTAATGCAACTGGTACAGATGTTTTGTAGATATATTTTGAGCAATGGTTGGGCTTCGAAATGTCTTCAAATGAATACTAATCAGCTTATAAACTAAGTTACAGTTTTAATTCTAAAATATATTTGAATGAAAACAATTATTGTTGATGATCTTTTTAATGACGGACCATGCAAGGTTTTTAGGGGTATCGTTAAAAACTCTACTTTTTGCTTGACTTATCTATATTACTTGATTCGTCCAAACATTCAATTACGGAGTGTGTTTTTTCAAAATTATTATATTTGACTTGATCCACTGTACTCTACTTTACTGGGCGGCAGCTATAAAAACAGATGAAATTCAAAGGAATCGATCAGGCGACCATTACTTACAATTGAAAAATTGGGTTGTGTCCGAGTGAACCTCGGTGCCATGCTGCAATGACGTCATTTCCAGGGAATCATTTAACTCACTTATTCTTTGGACTTTTGTTAGGTTCAGTAATGGACTCCAGAAGTTTTGTATGAACAGACATGATTCTGAATCATACAGGCTTTAGATGTCTTTTTGTCGCGGGGATACAGGCCATATCACTACCACCTCTCGGGTGAGTGGAATGGTTATGTTGGTTTCACCGGTCTTACGGCTAAATGTTGACAGCTGGGCGTATAGCATCAAAGCCTGCAGATGGTTATCATGAAGTGCTAGTTGGCATATCAACCTGATTTGGCCCTAGCAGTCTATCAGTAATCTCTGACCGCTGAACCAATATAAATCAAATCACGGTCCATGGCAGAGACACAATATATCACAAGAAAGAAGCTAAAAAGAATTAGGATATTTTAACTCTTACATTATCCACCATACCTGTAATAATTATAAAGGAGCATAAAATGGCGTATGTGCAACTGTTTGACTTCATTTTGACTACTGCATGAGACCTGAGAGGGTCATAGGGAAGTTAGCACAAAGACCGAACTGGTACTTGAAATGTCGAATTCAAGACGGTCCACAATTTATATCTGCCTTATCAATAAACGATTTTATACTTTCCCACGTACGTGACAATTGTCAATTTTGCATGGATCACAAGACATTCAACCTTGTCCTCTCCCCATTTCCGTGCAGGATGAACACTGCACAATAGTCATGAAGGACAGAGGGAGTGCGTTACGCTGTCGAGCGCATTGTTACCGTTCCTCTCCGCCGGGGAGGTATTCTCAATATCACTCGACATTATGTCTACCTTGGAGAGGGCTAAAGTCCGTAATATTTATAAAATATATATTAAAAGGATCATGATTAGAAGATTTGTAATTAAGAAGGGCTCGTCGAGATTCTGACCATCTCATGTGACTCACAGCGACTTATACCAGTCACAATAATTACATGCTTAATTCTTAATGCTTTATTCAAAGATTAATCTTAGTTTTTACTAACCGATAGGCTAATAATTCATTATCATGTTCTCTTCTTAATCGTCTATGTTGAGGATGTCTGTAAAGTATCGACAGGTATTTAATAAATAATAATTTTATTAAAATTAGTAAATAGAGGACAACATAAAATACAAATTGGAATAATAGTAAATTATTATGAAACTAGTGAATGCTAGGAATTTCGAAGGTATATGAAGTCTGCCAACTCGCACTAGGCCAGCGTGGACTAAGGCCTAAACCCTCTCAGTTGTAGAAGACGCCCGTCCGTGCTCAGCAGCGGGCAGTATATAAACAGTATGGTTGTGAATGCTGACTGTAAATATTGATACTGGTGATAAATAAATCCCTAACATAATTATTAAATCATTTGTTTCAAAAACACTCGCCTTCAACACATGCGACATAATATCTAACGGTCGACAATACAACCGGTGTAACGTATCGCGGTCTATTATGTTGTTAATAAAAACTGGCGGCCACATCCTGTCGTGCCGGCCTTACGGTTACACTAGGCTTGTTAATTAGATAACAAACTATTCAGCATTCCTAGCTTAGACGTACTGGCGAGGTGCAGGTGGTATACTAGTGGTACTGGTGCGGTTTTAGTTATGTTGAGCTGGATTAAGCTAGATGAGTGAATGTCCAATTTTAATTTATGTATACGCATTTCAAGTTATGAAAAAGTTCTCAATTTCTATAATGGTAGCTAGGTTGTAAATTAAAAAAAATCTACTGTAAAGGGCCGGCTCGACCGGGCTCTAATACTCTCACAGAAAACAGGGGTCACAATATGTTGTTGCATATCGTGGACGATGGAGATTGCCGGAGGTCCAAACAATCTCCCTTCCAAACTATTTCTTTCCGTAAAGACAGCGCATCCAAGATTCTTGTGGTATAGTCTGTGTTTTAATACCCATAAAATCTCCAAAAATTTAATTCCGTCAACATACTTAAAAGACTTGGCTTTACTTACGAAATAGCTTGGTATGAACTTGGCAAAGATTATTTTGCTTGATAATAATAGTTTCGCTTTTAGGTACTCCATGTTTCAGATTGGTCTACGAGTACGTAGGGTAAAAGTGGAAGTGATTAGCTCAAGAGTTATTACTTCTAATTCGGTACTAGTATACGTAAATTATTGTGGTACATAAATTGCAATGGTAAAGATTATTCTGATATGAGTAACTGGTTTGTATTTGAGTGAAATTTTGATTTATTTCTGTATTTGTGACTTTCCATGCAGAAACACAGATAGAAATAGTGATCATAGATCAAGAATGAAAATACAGTATTGTGATAAAAAGAGCTACAAGAAAATGGGACCATTTATCAATATAATTATCTTAATGATATTGATACATGAAAAGTCTAAACGACACTAAACAATCTCAGCTTTTGATACCTCATCCTTTATAACTGAAGTCAAATATTTTGGAGACTAAAATTTCCTTTGAATATGAATGAGCGTGTCGAATGAACATATTTTCCATTATTTACAGCCGTAATTTACAGATAATACAATCGGAACGATGAAAGTACAAACCGCACTTATTCCATTCAGCTTTTAACATAGGTCTATCTCATTACCTAGGTACCTCGCCGCGGCATTTCTAAAATTACCCGGCCAACCGACAATCTGCGCACGCGCCGCTTTCGCTAAGGAAGTAGACATACGTCCTATTACCTGTCATTACCACTCACCCGGGGTTGGCAGATGGATAAAATATACACCGCTTGAGTGATGGCAAAAATGAGTTTTTATACCGAGGAATGACGAGCAGTCAGTACGCCTGATGGTAAGATTGCACCTAAGTATCTAGGAGTTTGATTTGCCAAGTACATCATTCACTGCAATAATGGGTAATGACCCTTTTTTGTTTTCGCGGGTAAAGTGAAATAACCGTTACCGCGATAGGGGCTACCGCGTCCCCGTCACTCTGGCGCAAGATGGAATTTGCTATTGGTGGAATGATGGGGTCTTTAGGTCTAGTCTTGGTTTGAGGTAAAGCGATAGCTGACTAAACATTTTATAGAAACCACCTAAACTCAGTGTTGGAAAACAAGGACAGTGTCTTAGGAAATATAATAACTGTAAATTGAACGCATAAATTTTAATATTTACGTGCCGACCCTACGTGTCATTTGTTTACAATTTACAAACAAAAACTATTGAATGATGACTGTATTTGGAAAGTAGTTAGCAATTCTATTTCATAGCATAATTATTGCAATCGTTGCAATCAGCCCTGTATTATATACTGTCCACTGCTGAGCACGGGCCTCCTCTACTACTGATAGGCGTTAGGCCTTAGTCCACCACGCTGGCCTAGTACGGGTTGGCAGACTTCACATCCCCTCGAAATTTCATATGGAGAATTCTCAGGTATGTAGGTTTCCTCACGATGTTTTCCTTCACCGTTAAAGCGAACGATAATTGATAAACAATAGACACTTAACTTCGAAAAGTCAGAGATGTGTGCCTTGGGGTTTTGAACCTGCGGATATTGTCTCGGCAGACCGTTCCATTCCCAACTAGGCTATCGTCCACTTTTTAATTATTACCACATTAGAAAAATATACAATATGCGCCCTAAATTCCGTTAATCTTCTGTACTAGTGGATTAAGTTTTGAAATTTTTAGTCACTTACAAATAATACTCTATTGTCAAGCATTTTTACGTCAAAAGGCGTGAGTTGATCTGTATTTATTTACACAATTCCCTCTAATCGTAAACCACTTATTTGTGGAATCGAACCGTGATCCACGGACCCCAGCGATGAATAAACATGTGCTGAACACGGGTCGTGCTGTAATTATTTATGTGTGAGTGAAACATAGCGCGTGAGGTGCGAGTCGTTTGTCAGCCGCTTCCTGATGAGGGTTTTGACCTTTGGGAATTTATCGCAATTAGAGATATATGTGAATCTATCTGTGTAGGAATCCCTGCATTACCTATTTCTGCCAGTTTTGCTCCAGATGGAATAACATTATAAGTCTTTTCGGCAATATTAAATTTAACTTCCGATGCCTTAGGATGATGAAAGCTAGGAGTTTTGTAATCATATTTATTGGGTGGTATGTTTACCGTGAAGCACGCGACTAAATATTTCGTCATTTTTTTTAAAATAATTTACGGCACACTTTCTTGGCTTTTGACCTTGCTTCTAAAGTTTACAGCTAGGGCTAAGTACTCCTCTTACCTTACTCCTCGGGTAGACGCTAAGCACGTCAGCCCACCAGCGCGCCTCCTCCCTGCAGGTGCCCTTTACGAAGGTGACCCGCTCGGGCGCTGTGATGGCGAGACTGTGCGCGTGCCCCGTCACGCTGTCCGCCTCGCTCACCTCCAGCACCGTCGTCATATCCACGCTGGCTTGTGGCACCGTGTCCGGCTGTGGGAGAAACAGATTACATTACAAAATTGGTTAAAACTGCCTCGGTGGCGTAGGGTATTGCGTGCAGTACCCAAATATCTGTCACGAGTCCAAACCATTAGCATACTACCGGACATAAAACGTACAACACTTATTGGCCCAAACGTATATCCCTGAGCCATAACCTTTTAACACCCTCAAGAAATCAAAACACCAATAAATTAAAAACTTCAACACGACTTAAGTCCACCAGGCTATGGCGGCTCAACACCGCACATATCAACGTCAAATTCCCAACGGAACGCAATCATTTTGCCGGCCTACGAGCATATAGCTCTTGCCGATCGGCGCAATTAGTTTCACGGTCATTAGAAGCACAAGAACGTTAATTAAGGATGAAAAACCTTGCCAATGCGTTAGTTAAATTATACGCTAGCGCTTACACCCGGTTTCTGTTGTGAAAAACGTGTTGGATAGGTTAGTTGAATCGAGTTACTTTGTAAAAAGGTATACATTGTTCGCACCGTGCGTTGATTTTTAATGGCGAATTGAATTGCCTTTTTTTGTATCACGCGCTGATATTATTCGCTTGATAACTGCAACAGCTGCACCTAAACTACATCATGCTTGGCAGTTGGCACTTCACTGCGCTAGTCGTTTCTATATTGGCGCTCACTTGGGGAAGCCTACGTTCAGCACTGGACGGTGACACGCAGATTGATTGATTGACGGAGCTGGGAGTTCCAAACCACAATCCGTAAATTACATCTGACTTGAGTAATTGTTACATTCCTGCTTAACTCTTTGGAGATGGTTTGCTTTATTTATGTAATATTTGCCTGAATATTTGAAGGAAGATGCTATTATACTTAACTGAAGCCAAAATTACTTGATACGGTAATGTCATCGATTTGAATGTCTCTCAAGTTAGCTTGTAATATTCATTTAGTATCACTGCCTATATCAGTCGATTCCCAAGACATGATAATTGTTGTGTGCATTATTCTATCCACGCGAACGAAGTCACGAGCAGAGCTTGTACGTGAACTCTACACTTTGTGTTGTTTTGATAAATACAAGTAAGGTTAGAGATTTTATTTTTAATACTGAAGTAGGTTATAATGCAGGAGTATGGTTAGTGTGAAGTGTGATCATAAATTATTGCCAAATTACTTGTAACTTCGTGTATTACGGTACGACTGCAGTTCTGAGTTCCTGTGTTCGTGCCCTGGGTCTGGCAATTTATTTGCACTTTATACATAGTTATGTAAAGGGAGACTTAATGCCGAAGTCATTTTCTACTAGTCAACTTGAGGTGATGCAGAGGCAAAAACATAGTAGGTACACGAAATTTAAACATAACATCGATACAGTTAAGTTTAATAGCAATATATAAATGGCAATGTGCTGGGTTTTCTGCTAAGTATAAGCCTGGAGCCTGGAATAATGCCAGGTACATGGCAATCAGCTCGTACTCTGTTACATGGAATTTAACATAGTAAAATGTATGATAAAACCTCTACCTATGCAAAGAGAAATGCATGATCCCTTGTATGATTATCAGAAATGACAATTATAATTCCCGTGATGATCTCTTGAGCTTGAACCCTGTCGGTTTAATCACACGCCATTGGTCGTATAATTTCGTATTTATCAGTGCGCATGGGCCGGTGCTTATCCTAGCGGTATGCAAATGTCTAGGCCGACAGTTAACGCCTGGTCTAAGGTCTAAACCGAAGCGGGTATTCTGTAGCTGTATTTTAAATATGGCGATTGCCCCGCTCCCTGTCACATCATGGGACGGAATACACATACCGATAAGTGGGTGCATAAGTTGAGACTTTGCCTACCCTTTCGGTGGATAAAAGGCGTGAGTGTATCAGTGTGTAGTATTCCTAAAAAGTATTTTTCTGATGATGATCAGACACACTTAACTTCGTACAGCGCTGCAATGCGTTTTACATCACGAGGCAGAAAATGCAATTCTCATATTATTAATAAGTAACATTAGTTTCAATGTCTGTCTAACTAAAACCCAATTATCCTTGGACATGGCTGCTTTGCGGTCGAAATAGATAGTTATTGCCTAGTCATACGAACTCCTACATAACAGCTCTTACGTAGAACGAAGCGCATTTTAAAAACGTCACATCTGCTACTACGATCGCGTAAACCCATAACTTGGGCCGTTCTCACACAGGCGGACATCGAAAGATTGCAATTGACGAGTAGAGCAGCGAAATAGAGCGATCCACAACGGGACCGCTGCGACCGATCGTATAGGGGCGGTTCCGAACGCCGCAAACCGACAACCCTATGCGACATTATCGCTAACTATTAAGTGTAGGGACGGTGCGTTCCGAATCGTCTGAGATGTATGCTAGTATCTATACACTTAACGCTTGTTGATCGTTTTAGGAGAACGTTTAAGATAGTTTCCGAACGCATCTAGATTGGTAGGGTTGAATGTGAGATTGAATCTTAAGTATAATAATTGTGAGATTAATTGTTTATTTAAATATTTTTTACAGTTAAATTATTTATTTCAAACTATGATTGAGCACATGGTGCATAGGACATGTACGCAGTGTAGTGTCACTTAACACTTTGTAACTAAAAGTTCTAAGAAGTGTTGCTACTTTTAAGGGATAGTCACGACAATTGTACCTGTTCTCTGTCATTGTTTTCTTAATCTTAAGTACATTGTGTTTGTTTTTGGTGTACAATAAAGCTTTAAATAAATAAATAATAAATAAATTGACATCGGAGGATTACCTTGCTTATCTTGTCTTTTAATTATATATTTTGGGTTATTGATTACTTGACTTAAGAACAATGTCATATTGACTGCAGTTATAATTCGAGGTTCAATATTCTAAACGAGGAATTCACTTCATATGTAACACAAAAAATGTGTCCAAATTTCAATCAATCTCTCGTGATAACCATATCGTGCGTTTCGGCTCGCCGGGGTCCGATCACGTAACAGTGTAACCGTTCGACATTCGTAACGTACATTTCAGTTACAAAATTGATTAACGTCGGTACAACATTGTACGACAGCGGGACACGCACAGCGTTATGATTTATAACATTACTTTCGCTGTTATCGACGTGTGATTGATTTTCGATTGTTCGATATTATGTCGTGGGTGATATTGCAAATTTTTGATGGTCAATGAAATATTTTTAGATAATTTGTCGATATTGTAAACAATTAAACTACGTTAACATTACGTGGTCTATTCTGTATACCTTTGGTAATAAATAAGGTGTCTATTGTGTTAGATAAATAAATCGGTGTAAGGTTTTAATTTCGTTTATTTTGTACATCTTATTCAATTTGATTCTACAAGCTTTACATTCCTAAAAACTGTTGTAGCCATTTCAATGAATCGAATCATAAACCTCACATTTAACTACACTGGTTTAACAGTCCTGCTACTAGATGTTTGTGCAGTGGTATATATGAAAGGAGGTCATATGTAGTTATATTTATATATCCAAGTAAAAGTGTTACTGCTGTACAAAAATACTACTTTATCATAAGGTAGTTTTCAATGCAGGGAGAGTTTTAAAACGAAAAATTAAAAGTAATATGGTTGTCTGTAAGAAATCGCCTCGAGTGATAAGACCGCCAATTGTACTTCATTTCTAAATTAAAATACCTTGTTTTTTCTTCTAATGTACATGTACAATAAAGTATTATATATAAATAAAATAAAAAATCTTACGATAAATATCATCCTATTATTTATAAACAAATGTCGAAGTTCACAGAATAGGGTGGTGATTCGCACACGGTGCGCGTGCGCAGCCACGTTCCGTTTTACGTAAGATTACGCAACGCTCCCCATGGTTAGACTGAGAACGTAATTTTTTTATAACGGAACGTGATAGCTATGAGACATGCCCGTATTATTATGCAAATTGAATGGTTCAAAATTGTTCATCCATTATTCTTGATGATAGCTTATGTTAATATATCACCTAATTAATCAAATATTGTAAAACGTGATGCTATTGATTCGAGTCCTAGGTTAAGCAAAATAACTTTCATGACTTTTTACTGGTGGTAGGTCTCTCATATGTAAGAGTCCGTCTGGGTGGGTACCACCGCAATGTCAATTTCAACTGCCAAGCAGCAGTATGCATGTATTGTTGTGTTTCGGTGTGAAGGACATTGTAGCCAGTGTAACTACTGGACATAATGCGACTTAACATCTTATGTCTCAGGATGACGAGCGCAGTGGAATGTCACACAGTACTTTGTAACTCAAGGTGCTGTATGGTGTTACCACTGTTTATGGGCGGTCTTATCGCTTACCATCAGGCGAACGGCAAGCTAGTCTCGTCATTGAATGCAATAAAAAATAAAAAAACTTGCAGGACCAAAAATCTCTTGTAGTACTTGCTAAACTATTAAAAAGATTTTTCTAATTTTTTTACTTAATAAATGACGTGTTTACAGGCAATGAAAAACGAATTATATAATTGCGTGGGGTCCAAGTAATAAGGGAGCGGCGTGTCGCGTGGGCGTCGCTAACCGCTCGCTAACGGTGCGTTGAATTCAATGTAACGTTCGTGTAATGAATTCAGACGTCGGATAGTGCGCTATTGGACATTAGGGATGAGTGTCGGCGCTTTTTGTTGTACAATTATTGATGACGCTTTTAAGTTTATTTCTTTTTGAAAATCGTCCTCAGTATTGCAAGGTTTTAGGTTTAAAATTAAAAATATATTACGAGATCATACGTCATTACATTTTTACTGTTTATTAGCAATTTCGTTTGTTTACTAGTAAACTGGTAGCGTATTTGTGTTAGTTACCATTTCGCTAATACATGACACCAACGAGATTCTGGAGTGACATTAGGAATCGGTTAAAAGTGTATTTCGATTGAAAAAAATGGGTTAGTTCATGCTCTTAGCAATATTCAATGCGATGAAAAAAACCTTGAAGACTCCAGCATGGATTAGTTGACCCTTCTTACCACTTTATACATAAAGTGGTAAGAAGGGTCAACTACTACAATAATACTAATATAATAATTATAGTCACTGTAATATATTTTAGTTAATTCCCACAGCTTATCATTTACAAATTTACCTTATAATTATTGTCAATAATATTGCCTGATTTAAATGGTATCGGAACACTACTACCAGTCAGTTATCGGAAACTACAAATGCACATTCCACCACCCACAATAAACATTCAAATTAAGCTAAAACAATATCATTTGGAATTTTCTTATCTTCAGGTTATCATAGCTTTATTATCGAACAATTTGAATGTAGGTACAAGAGCGCCATCTGGCGACCGCATTCAACGCCCAGGGCGAGCACGGAGCCCGCATGCTGGACTTAATGCAAAATAGCCGCGGGTTGGAGTAATATCGCTCCTGGGATTGGACTGCAATTTGAAGAATTTGTTCGTTGGTGGTGTAAAGATTTTATTGCTCTTTTTCTTTATTTCCATACTACGAGAGATTGTATTTGTTAGATTTATAATTAGATATTAATTTTTGCTCGCATATCTGCACGGTTGAAAGACTATAATAGAATAAAATCCTCCGGAAACCGTGCATCATTGAGGGATAAAAATTACCATACGTTACTTCTCCACCTACAAACAAACTCTATGGAAAAAAAATGTCTGTCCGTAAATGTGCTAAAAAAGACAACATAATTCTATCATTGGTGTGGTCATTTTCATCATGATTATTAAGTAAACTACTGTTGGATTTTAATTTGATTGATGAATTAACCGCTGTCGTTTATGTGACTGTACCACTACCTATACTAATTAGTGTTATTTTTTTCATTTAAACTTTCATGGTAAAACAAATAGCAGGTCATGTAAAATCCTCATTCAATCAACATCACTCTCAACCAATTTACTTAAAAAACGGTAAATCTTAATTCGAAACTAGCAACCCTGACTTGTACGCGCGTTTGCAAATCGTTCAAGTGACACGGGCGACACCGCAATCTCTTATTAACACAGAACAGCTAATCTTAACGCGGACACGGTGTTGCCAGCGTAATGGATTACCCCGCAAATGGGGTAACAAACCCAATTATAGGGTGGGCTGGTGAACCGGACCGGTCGCAAGTACCATGTTTATTAAACGGTGGATATTAACACACATTCACGTTGATGCTGACTAAAGGTTAAGTATTAATGACAGTTATATTTTAATAAATTTTTTAACGTCAAATTGTCCGAGTGCTAACTCAGCATAGCGAAAATTACTTTATATATATTATGCTTGTGCGGAATTAATTATAAGCTGAGGTTGATTAGAAAGACTAAACACCGTATATCTATTATAGACGTATAGAAAGTTTATTAGTACGGACTACGGTGGTAAGTCTTATAAATTACAAGTACATAATTCCACGGACTTAATTAATGTCCTAAAAGTATTACGAGGAGGACACGTATGTTTGGCGGGAGAAGCAGGTAAAGCGGTGGTATCATTCCAGAATGCAGACGGTCTCTTGCAGAGGAGAAATCTACCAGTTCAGTAGATTTTATAAATTACTTACTAAAAACGGAAAGAGAGATCGCAGGAGAATTTTAATGCCTAAGTTAAATACAACTCGAATGTTAATTATGAAACGCAATTCAAAGAAAAGATGAACTGATCCAACAATAATATTGAAACATTAATATCAATTTTATTTGCCAATCCATCCTACAATCGATTACAAAAATCGAATAAATCAAAATTTAAAAAATCGAACACTTAATTAACATTCGGCATTCGATAAACTCATACTCTATTCGATTTTCGAGATACGATCTCGGCGATCGATTTTCGAAAAGCCTTTTATTGCTTCTTATCCGTTAAATTATTTGGAAGTTTAATCGTTTTTGAATTGTATACGATCTTTGATTACGGTATGCGGCCGGATTGATTTATTTCGCTCGCTAGTTTTAAACGTGTGTTTGCATGCCTGCTTTGAGTTTATTCATTATTGTGTCCAGAGCATCAACAAGATCCCTCGACAGTTGATGAAATCCTCGCTCGATAATTACGCTTATTGTATTGTATACTTCTTAATTACTAAACTGATATTGATGTAGTTTTTACTTCGTTAGCATATCGAGCAACAAGTATTTTATTGGTACTCGTATTTATGCCGCGTGAAGCTAATTTCAGATATAAGTTTTTTTTATGGCAATGAATGACGAGACGAGCATGCCGTTCGCCTGATGGTAAGCGCTACGAACACCCATAAACAGTAGCATCACCATCCAGCACCTTGAGTTGCAAAGTACTGTGTGGCATTCCACTGCGCTCGTCATCCTGAGACATAAGATGTTAAGTCTCATTATGTCCTGTAGTTACACTGGCTACAATGTCATTCAAACCGAAACACAACAGTGCCTGCACACTGCTGCTTGGCGGTAGAAAAAGGTGTATATTGCAATAGGAAATAATCTTCACAGAACTTCAGTTGCCAGTCGCTTTCCGACTTTCTACTCCATTCATTACATTTATGTGATTTACAAACAGAAAGTCAAATAAGCAAACTTTCATTGTTATAGCCCGCCATTACTACGATGTCATTTGCTATTTTTTAAACATCCATGCAAAGTAACGATTGAAATTATATGGATATGTCGCAGTCAAAGTGTAGAATCACAATTTTATTGAAAGAGCAAAATCTCAATGCAAAGATCTCATTCTTGTAAAACGATAAACTAGGCAGTCGTTCCCCGCTCGTCTCATTACATGAACCGATAATAAATCAAATGAAAACAAGTAACAGAATAGACCTTTTGCAAAACAAATAAGTTACTCTTTCTACGCAACATAAAATATTCTTGCTGTATTTCAGATAGGTGAAAGTACATTGTGTAATAGTTCATTTGCTTTTTACTTCTTTCATTAAATTACTTTAATTAAATTTCCACTTTTCACTACTCGAAAGCTAGATTTGTTTATTTACGATGAAGCTATTTGCAATATCTTTTATATGGCATTATAAAGTTTATATTTACGAGTTATCGAGAAAATTGTTTGACGTTAGTAGTTGATTGCTGACTGCCAGTGTCGCGTAGTTGCATTGCAAGCGCAGTGACGGGCCTAACATATGGTAGGTCAGGGCGCCAGATCTCTGAGAGTCCTTACCCGATGGTCTGTGGAGGCTAATGCATTTCTTTGAGCCTCTTTATGCATTCGCCACGCCCTACCACCACTGCAGACGCAGTGTAACTGATGAAGTCTCGAGTTCGATCTCTTGGGTTTTATCGTTCAGTAAACTAAGAATATTAGTCTCCTTCAAACTGGTGGTAGGTCTCTCATATGTAAGAGTCCGTCTAGGTGGGTACCACCGCTATGTCTATTTCTATCGCCAAGCTGTAGTGTGCATGCGCTATTGTGTTTCGGTTTGAAGGACATTGTAGTCAGCGTAACTACAGGACATAGTGAGACTTAACATCTTATGTCTCAGGATGACGAGCGCAGTGGAATGCCCCACAGTACTTTATAACTCAAGGTGTTGGATGGTGTTGCTACTGTTTATGGGCGGTCGTATCGCTTACCATCAGGCGAACGGCATGCTCGTCTCGTCATCCAAAGCTATAAAAAAAACCTTATAACATTTCTGGATACAAATGTATCATGTCGTGGTTAAAAGACGTATTATCGTATATGAAATGACACCTAGGACTAGGTCCTTCCATAATCTGAAAGTGCGAGACAGTCATGACATCACAGGTCATCGACCTGAAGCTTTGTTCACACTTTTGAGTGCATGTCGTGATAAGTGGGGTCCCCGGCAATTAATAAGTATGTCAACAATTAATGTCGCATTATTCGTACATTGATTGCTCATTGTATTGTAATCAGGCTTCGTAAGGGGGGGAACACATGCTACAGGAATAGAGACGCAATATATTATTGAAGCTTTCCTTTCGGCCCTCTATTCCTCCCTATTAAGTGCATCCATGTTTCTTGTATTGTGGGTATTTATATGGTTAGGATTGGTCGTAACTAAACAAAAATAAATAGAAGAATCTCATATCACGCCTTAACTCAGAAGGGGTAGGCGGAGGTGCAGCTAGTTCATAAATATTTGGCCGTGTGTGTTCCGATTTGATGAGGACGAGCGTTTTGCCATATCGGGCACAAATTCCAGACTCCGGACTGATACTGAGAAGAAAAACTCAATAACACTGCCCGACTGCTACCAACTTCTACACCTAGGCATTGTAGCTAAGGTCATCATGTATCACCACCCTTATGGACCAATTTAAAGTGGGCCACGCAACAATGACGCCGCATCCGGCGAGTAATTACACGCCCACAATGGCGTATTGTTTGGCGACACTTCCGGAATGGATCCCGCGGTGCGCACGCGCATGCGTTTCGATCACTATCACTGTATGTACCCTACGATGACAATGGGGGCGTAGTTATATTGTTTAGGAGGATGTGTTAACATATAATACTGGTTTTGGGCGCGCCTCCACTTCAGTTAGTTCACTCCGGATAAAATTACACTTTGCGTTCCCCAGGAATAAAAACAGCCAGTTTGTCAATCTAAGACTTAGGATAATTGTGTGTAAAATTTTACCTAAATCTATTCAGCAGTCTATTCTTTAATGTTTTACACATATCTTAGTTACCACCACCTAGATTGTAATCCTCCTAGCCAGTTTCAGCCATGGCGGCCGATCTCAACGGAGATCAGCCAGGTACGCAGGAGATATTATAGTGCACAAGTGTGTGCGCAATACACAGGTGCACTCGCTATTCCTTCACTCTCATAGTCCGGTGAGACGGCAATCCGACATGAACGGAGAGAGATCGGGCGCAGGACCAACGGCTGTACGTGCTTTCCGAGACACGCGGGTATCACACCGCCAACTTCCTGACTCCGAGCTGCGACTGAGTAATTTTTAAGATGCAAAAACCCAGTCGCAATGTTTTTGGCTCGACCCGGGATTCGAACCCAGGACCTCAGCGCGCAAATCATACTCGTAACGCGTACGCAATACAACTACGCCACCGAGGCAGTCATTAGATTACTTCAGCCACCAAACAGCAAGCACTGATAATTTTGAACTCGGTAAGACAATATAATAACCGGACATTATCCAGATAACTTTTACTCCTCCAAATACCTGTTGCCACGGCCAGTGCGCTCATCAGACAGGCATTCGTACAAAAGCCATCAATAAAGTAAAAACTGATACCGATGTGGGTTAAAATTCTTTCCGTACACGAAGCTCGTGGTCTTTTGTAAACAGCCTTGTTAATGTTAATTGATAACGCTTATCGCGCGCGTGTGGTCTCTAAAAGCATGTTAATTTAATACGTTACGAAACGTGTTTTGCGTGGTTAGGATTTTTTAAAATATTGCTTGGATTTATGGAAGAATATTGTCATCGTAAAATATGTTTAAGAAAATTGTTACTAAAACTGAACGTGTAACAGAGTCTTTGCCATTCAGAGAGAAAGCTAAAGATCTAAACAATATAAAGACAAGAAGAGTTATCTTGAGGTTTCAATATTTGTAAGGGATTCAATTTCACAATCATTTTTGTAGCCCTTCCCATGCCGTTTCAGTCGCTCATGAAATTTTAAGTACTATTTTTATTTTCATTTTCACCCCTACCAAAACACAATACAGTTAATTTCTGAAGTTTATACTAAAACTATCTTTTTAAACGTCTAAGTCAATACGGTAACTGAAGCGGTGTTTGTGACCTTATGTTAGTTGGGCCATCAATCCGAAAGCATTCCCGCTGATTCCGCCTGTGTCGATACGCTGGCCGTTGTGTATGCTAATGGTGCTTATGTACGGCGCGAGGGATAGGAGGTAACGAGAGCGACAGCGACAGCGGGTTTAAGGCGCAAAATAGTGGCAGTTTAGGAGCGGAGTGCTTGTAAATAAATTGTTGTACTGTAGTGTGGAGGTGGTAATATGCATATAAAATATCTTAAGTCATTTTTTGTATCCTAACTTTTCGATATATCAATAAATTATTAGCGACAAAATTAAACATACCACTAAAATACTAAACACAATTTACTTTTATGTGTCTAATGTCCATTAAATAAACTATTGAAATAATCATTTTATTATGCAATTTAAAGCTTTAGTACATAACAGTTTTTCTTAATTACATAGGAAGCTGTTATTATTTATGGTCATTTTATGATTTGTACCACAGGGTAAAGTGCGCTCGCGCAGGCCAGTGGGACCGCCTTATGCTGTTTCCATGGCGACGTTTTAGAGCGAACGCCGCGCCGCCGCAAATCACGGTTTATTAGCCACCACTGTTATTTCGCAACTAAACACACGGCTAGCAGGCTGGCAGGATGGCAGACGACAGGGCCCGTGACGTGCCTGGCACATTCCGCCGGTGACTGGCAAATCGCTGGCATATGCCATGATGAATGGCGGTAGCGTTTGGCGCGTCATCGGCGATTTTATCGCGCACTTTCAATTTGTTTTCATATAGTTGTGTGCATGTTGGAACGATGAGTGCGTGTTATTTCGGTTGATTTATGAATTGTATTTTCTTATCGAGTTGTGATCGATATAAATTACAATGTTGGGTACTTTTGATCCAACTTTGTTTATTGGAACCAACACGGGCACATTATTTTAAGCAATATGATGAATACATTTTCCATTATACCAATGACAGACATGATTAATTTTCTCTCCATAACTACAAACGGTAAACTCCTTCGTTATAACTCTAATGTTTCTGTAATTATAACAAACAATGCGACACTAATATTTAACCCGACGTTAGTTAGTGGAGTAACAGTTAGCCGTTTAAGGTATACCTCGTGATACCAATGCTTGTTCTAAGTTCATCGGATTCATAAACAAACGGACAGGTTTGTTTTACTTTATCACTATATACAGATAGTCAGTAAGGTAACTTCCATCATGTCGTGTATCCAATTATTATTAAGTTTCAGTTACAGTTATGACGATATTATACGTAAAGGAGCTGCCAGCAGAAGGAAAATAAAGAATAAATAAAAACAAATAACTATAGCATCAAAAAGAGAGCATCTATTTTAAAAAGTATCCCACAGTTAATTCTATTCACACTCACGCCTTTTATCCCCGAAGTGGTAGGCAGAAGCGCAACTAGTGCAACCACTTTTCGCCGTGCGTATTCCGGCCCATGACGTGATAGGGGGGGGGGGGGGGGAGCCTATCGCCATATCAGGCACAAATTCCGGGGATCGAACCCGAGACCTCAGCATTGCAGTCGTACCGTAATACAACTACGCCACCGAGGCATTTAATTCTAACCCCACAATAATATGAACGTCTTGTAAGTTCGATTTAGAAATATATCCGCTAATAAATACGAACATCATGCAAACCTGTAGCCAATTTGAAGTGTTATGCCATAATCTTAAAACTTTAATGACTGTTAGGGGTGTAAAAACACACGAACATTTTACAATCGAACATCCTTCACTTACATTACAGTATTATGATAAATTTTTAATACATTTATTACCTTTAAAACATTTTCACCTTTAAATCGTTAACATACTGTTCATATCGATGTGATGAAATTATTCAAGCGACAGATAATAATCAAATACACTAACTGTTGAGCGAATAAACGAGATGCAATCTTCGCAAATTATAAGCATGCTATAGGCGGTCTGATGATTTTTAACCACACGTACAGTATGATATGCACCTAATTTTAAATGAAGCGGCGCCGATTAGTTGCTTTTTATCACAAGATATCATATCTATATTTTTATCATTTTGTAAGAATTAAAATTGCAATGTGTTTCTGATTAGGAGGATGAGACTAGTTATTGGGTATTATGAGACGTCTACCGCCTTATTAAACGTTATGTTTCTCATGGTATAAACTGATTTTTCATGCTACTTCTAAGGTTAAAAGTCATTTGATCACTATTTAGGAGAGACGTAGATGGTTAGTGGTTACCGTACAATGGACACGCTCGTTTTATAGAATAGTAAATCCATTCGATATATTCGACACGCAGATAGTTTTAAAATCTAAACCCACATAATGACAGAAGCCATAAGTATATCATAGATAATATATGTAGAATGATATGTATGTCCAATGATACAAAGATGATACTTAGATTAATAGCGTAATTATTGTCTTTTATAAATAATATTTGAAAATATTGCTCCTTACATAAATGAAATGTAGATTTCGAAATAAAATCTGGTAACACCTGCTATCGATTCGCGGCAGCTGCAGGGGGAGCGGCGTAGGCAGCGTCGCGTCAAGCGGGGGGTGGCGCGGAGTGGAGCGGTGCGGAGCGGTGCCGCGGCAGGAGCGGGGAGGGCGCAGCGTGCGATGACGCGTGCGGCGGCGCGCGCGGGCGGGCGGGGCGGTCGGCGGCCTCAGTAGCGGCCAAACTAGCGGTGGGAGCCGTCATGTCGTTCGAGGAAATAATAATGCACGTAAAAAACACGCCCGTAATATGGCAGACGTCGCACCCTAATTACAAAAAGCGCAAAGTTTTGAGTCGGACGTGGGCAGAGATGGCAAAAACTTTGGATGTGGACGGTGAGTGATTTTTCTTAAGTAATGTGAGCGTGTGACGCGGCGTGGCGCTGCCAACGTGACCGCAGCGGCGCGGCGTGTGCTGGCGTCACTTGCAGTATCTATAGCAGTGGCGTAAGGCGTTGGGTTTCCGTTACTGACTACTGACTACGGTTTGCGTTACGTCGCGTTGGCGCGCTCGTTCGACGCCCTCCGCCGCTGTTCGCCAGCTGTTTGTCTCTTGCGGCCTCGAGTGTTATGTGTACGTCTATTTACATACATTTATAATATTATGTTGGTGTATATCGGTTATATTGTTAAATTATGATATTTAATTAGTAATTACTATTTCTTAAGTTTGCTTTTCATTCAGCCATCGTTGCGATTACTTATTTAAAACTTCCGACCCCCAGTTCCCTACAATGAGTTTTGTAAGCCTTTCTTAGGGGATGCCTAGACGTTGTATGCAATCTACCTTTCGAACAAGTTTGTAGGCTTCCGTGTTTCTGAAATTTCGTAATTCATCTCTGATTGATCATTTGGCAGTAAGTGGTATTTCACTATGTATACTTAAAAAAAATCTGTACAGATATGACATTTTAGTATTATATTGTATGTGCACAGAAGAAATCATTCCTCCACTTCTACATTATATCCTTCGCCAAACTTATAGAGCATATTAATATTGTTGCAGAGAACTTCCTGAAGAAACGATGGAAGCACCTCAAGGATCAATATAGGAAAGAGCTCAAAAAGGTGCTCGCAACTACCCAAATCAACCCTGACGAGGTGGAAGTCACGTGGCAGTACTACAACGACCTGAGCTTCCTCAGGCACGATCTCTTCGTCAGAGACTTCTGGAAGAGGAACGCAGAAGAAGTCCCCGTGGTCTCAGAGGGTTCTGACACCGAACATGACAGTGACAGCGAGGCTTCAGCGTCCAAAATGAGGAAACACGATAACAGCAACAATGTTAGCGTAGGCGAGACATTCACTACTCAAGATAGAACGGACGTGAGCTGGCAGAACGATGCGGACTATATGTTCCTGATGAGCATACTGCCGTCCATGAAGAACCTCACGGAGATACAGAAGTTGCAGTTCAGGGGCAAGGTCAACGATTGGTTGTTGGAAGCGTATACTCAGAATGGGTACGCGGGAAATGAATACGCAACGAACGATACAGACAATAAGACGTACCTCCAATCGCAGTTGGTTAAGAGACGGAATGCTAGAGGGCATTCGAGTTTAGATCCTCTGAACTCTGAATAAGACACAGGATCAAGTGATTCACGATTATGTTAAGGTTTCTTCGTGAAATACTGGGAACAATGATTCCAGATCATGGACATTTTACGGTGTAGTTTCATATCTTTATAATTGAACATACGAGCGCTCATTTCTGAGACTGCTTGTAACAGCACAGTTTTAGTGGTACATTATAATATTATTCTTGATTGTGACTATAGAAGAAGTATTGCAAAAAAATCTCAGTATAATTTCGTTCAACATTATGAAACAATTATTGTAAAAAGGTAAAATTGAATTACACTAAAATTGGTCAAAACTGTATTCAGCTCTACGTATTTCGTACCTTAAAATAATTTGAAATTAATAAAAATATATTTATAGATTTAACGAACAATTTAAACATACATTATTGTACAGGGTATAAATAAATGTTAAGTAAAAAATTTAAACTGCTTTCATATTATATAATGTTAGACGTGTTTAATTTAAAAATAAATGGTATAGAAATTGTCACGAGACTGACGTTAGTAAATTTAATGTTGTTTATTTAGTGTAAAGAATTAATTAAAAATAAATACAAATAAAATCTTTGATTCATTATTATTACATTCTGTTTATGAATTCAAAATATTTATTGCTTCCCTTATCTCAAATTGCAGTGTTGCCAATCACAAAACCCAGTGTTGCAGGCATGAAAAATTAAAAAGTGTAAATTGATAATTAAATCATGCGTTGGAAAGCGATCGCACGGGTTTTAAGTTGCGGCCAATACGCAAGTGGGTGACCGGCGGGGCGTGACCGCAGACCATACGATTTTTTTAAACAGTGATCGATATAACAATAAATATCAGTACAGTTTTAAATGGCGCATTTAAATAACTCGATTATTTTATATCGAGAGAAATACATGCCCTTTACTTTCATTAACACAGTGTTCCAGTTGTGATATTGGGTTAACGGGACGTGACTGGATTTATTCATTGGAGCGGTTTTTTGCTTTGTGACTTCTTACTTTTGACCCGCAGCTGGCCATACTGGTTTCATATCCAATTAATAAGTCGTAACACTACTTCAAGACTTGGCAGTTTTATATCTCAGTATAATAAAGATTGAGTACGTCGAAAAACTGAGTACATTTTTTTTATGACTGCCTCGGTGGCGTTGTTGTATTACGGTACGACTGCAATGCTGAGGGTCTTGGGTTCGATCCCCGGGTCGGGCAAAGTGTTATTGGATTTTTCTATTCAGTATCAGTCCGGAGTCTGGAAGTTGTGCCTGATATTGGGATAGGCTCGCCCCCTATCACATCATGGGACGGAAACGCACGAAAAGTGGGTGCATTAGTTGCGCCTCTGCCTACCCCTTCGGGGATAAAAGGCGTGAGTGTATGTATTTATGTATTTTTTTTATAAAATTGATTGTATAAATTTTCTCACATCGCCAACCCTAACCAGTGCGGCTCGTCAATGATCTCGACGTGGAGTGAATGAATGATATTTCGACACAGAGTCAATGCGGTTACGTAAACGCGCGCAATCGCGTTCGTCTCAAGTGACGCGGGAAAGTATGATTTTGACATTTCATGACATCCACGTTGAGGTGCATTTCATTTACTTTTCATTGAGCGATTAGACGATTGGAAATGGGGAATGGCGACTATAAAAACTTCAGGACTGCCGATTAGATTTCTAAAATATTTTTTTTTTTTTTTTTTTTTTTTTTTTTTTTTTTTTTTTTTTTTTATTGCATTGAATGACGAGACGAGCATGCCGTTCGCCTGATGGTAAGCGATACGACCACCCATAAACAGTAGCAACACCATCCAGCACCTTGACTGACAAAGTACTGTGTGGCACTCCACTGCGCCCGTCATCCTGAGACATAAGATGTTAAGTCTCATTATGTCCAGTAGTTATACTGGCTACAATGTCCTTCAAACCGAAACACAACAGTGCATGCGCACTGTTGCTTGGCGGTAGAAATTGACATTGCGGTGGTACCCACCCAGACGGCCTCTTACATAACGAGAGACCTACCACCAGTAATATTATACGTAGCAGGTGGTAAAGGTGCTTGAATGGAAACAAATTATTATTGCACAGAACCTAGGTACTCGCTGGTTGCACACCCTATGTACCTAGGTCTTTTGAAACTTCCTACCACCGACGGCATTTAGTAGCCAGTCTTTGACCGTAGGTTTGCTAATAACCGCGTCCGTTTTGACAAATTTCTGTACGAGTGGTTGGCGCGGATGCATTGTGCAATACGAGCGACACTCGTGCAGGTAGGGTTGTCACATGCATCTTTTAGGGGAAATTATTTTTTTTCTTTAGAAGGTGAAATATTTACCTTTATTTTTACTTACACGTTTTTTGGAAGTATTCAGGACTTTCCTTGTACAACTAAATTATAAGAGAAGGCGATTTATTTGAGGAAAAGCGCTCCATCTATAAATACAACTCACAAGGAGTTTTGTTTATAAAAATATATAATACTAGACTTCTGCTCGCGGCTTCGACCGCGTGAAAAAGTTTTACCGGGATAAAAAGTAGTCTATGTGTCAAAAAAAAACCTAATTATGTTACGATTATAGTATGAAAAGATTTATATCATGAGTGACAGCCCTACGCTTGGGTATGGGCTAATTGCCTGGCATCCGCTGGGCTGGCTGCAAGCTTAAGGTTCTAACTGAGGTCTAAAATTCCTGTAAAGCCTATTAAATATTTGGCAACGTTGACAATTTAGTTAACATACAGGGTTTTTAGACAAGACAATTTCTACAAACGTTAACGTTAATTGTAAACAAAAAAATATATAGGAATGACACATTCTAGTGATAAGTGGTCAACACGAACGAATAGATAAAATAAAACTATAGAATTCAAATGGAATAGAAACGTTTGCAAAAGAGCGTATTCCGATCTAAAAGTCCGGCAACGCATCTCTATGCAGTATTGCAGATGTTCATGGGCGGCGGTGATCACTTACCATCAGATGAACCGTATGCTCGTTTGCCCCCTATACCATAAAAAAAGCTTGTCTTGATGCCTCAGATCTTAAAAAGTGTTAGAGCCTTACGGGACTTAGGAACAAATCGGAAATTAGGACGGAGCCGAGCACAAAGCCTAGTTTCAGTCATACATAATTCTTTAAATAATTACATCAGAATCTCAGTAACCCCGTAACGGGAACAAAATCCGCAATCCTCAATGTCTTTCACAATGCAAAGGTCGTAATTTCATGAGAAATGTATACATTTTTGCAACGTATTACTTCATATATTATAAAATAAACACGTGGTAAGTGGGATACGGGTTGCGATTGTAGTTACTGTGTCGTAATCTCGACAATTTTGTCGGTTCGTAAGCACGCGAGGCTTCGGGAGGTGATTGCCTAATTTGGTTGTAGGTTGTTTCGGAGTTCCAAATGGGCTGCTTTACATGCCCGGCTCTATTTAAAACTCGAATATAGGAATATACTGGGAAGAGTCAAACAAGAGAGAGAATCATGTCATTGTTCTAGAAGCAACGTACTTGACCCGTGAACCTTGAGGTGGTTGGTTAAATTTCCCGATTACAAAAAAAAACAGATTTTTTTTTGATTCGAAAACAATTCCTATGTTGTTCATGATTGACAGTGCTCTATACAGATTTGTCATCGCAGAAGGGGTACCAGGAAATAAGTTCTGTAACATGTTTCAGCGTAAAAGTTTGTAAATCCCATACATCTCTACTAAATTCCATCAAACTCTGGATAATATAGGTTGTGAAAAAGTTTAAAATAGACATCATGTACCTTTCTATGCAAACTAAGAACAGAATATTTAAAATAAGCTGACCACAGTTTACATCGCATACACGCAAATTTTCCCAACGCATAGGGAAATAGCTTATATTTGCTATTGTAAAAGCGCTTTTCACAGTTACGCAAAACCACTTAACAACTTTTAACCTAAAAAGCAAAGAAAGTGTTGTCGTGTAAACATCGCCTAATATTGGGTAAGGCGTACACGGAAGCGCAAGTGAATCGCTGCGGGCGCGGCTGCGCGGGCGCATCGTTTGTACAAGCCGGCCGCATTCCGCCGGCGGACGCGAGATGGGACGCACGTGCCAACACCCACGCTTGTATATCACGTTAATTATCAACAAATAAGTGCTCGAATGGTGAGCATTTTTAGCCAAATAATTATCTCTTTGCTTGCACGGTACCGGTGCATGACACATTGGTCTATTTGAGACAGTCCCGTTAATGCAAGAAGATACGTAAACACAATAAAATTAAGTAAATTCTTAATGAATCTATGCATGCATTCGGGCTTTTCATGTTGCGATAGGCCAATATAATTACAATTTTAAAAAAAATTGCGAAGTTCGACCATCTTAAAAACCAATACAGCTTTGATTCAATAAAGGCAATTTCTCAACGACTTTACGAATCAAAATCTCACATTGAACTATAAAGCGATATTAAAGCCACAGTATCAACTCAACCCGACAACTAATTCCTTTCTCTATACCATGTCAATACAAACAAATATAAACCTATCAATTGCCGCAGTTCTCGGTACTTAAGACCCTATATTTGGTTGAATACCCGATCGTATCTGCGCACCGGCGATTGTATAATTAAAGATAACAATGTAAGGACATTAATTGCTTAACAATTACGTAAATGATTTGTAAGGTAGATATCCAGGTGCCCACACAAAGGGCGTTTGAACTGGAGCGTTAATTGCTGATAGAAAGGACATTACTGGTACAATTTACCCCCGGGCTATCGGGTTAATACTTGGTGTGATTAAGAGCATACTTAGTTCTGCTGAAATGAAGGATGGTTTCGTAGTGGTTTGAGGGATGATAGAGAATTCTATGAGTAGTAATTTATTTCAATATTCTTGTATAATTATGCATCAATTGAAACCTTCAATTGATAATGCATCAATTGCAATCAAAAATCTTTGATACAGGTATAAAGAGATGAAGTTATTTATTTTATAGCCAGTAACAGAAACGAGTTAATCACTCTTGATGGTTTCACAATCGCTAAATAGTAACTTTCATCGAATTACAAACAACAAACCCACACTCACGCCTTTTAGCCCCGAAGGGCAAGGTAGGCAAGGGCGCAATTAGTGCACCCACTTTATGGGGCACCAATTCCAGACTCCGGGCTGATACTGATTAGAAAAACCCAATATCACTTCACCCGACCCGAGTATCGATCCCGAGATGTCAGCACTGCAGTCGTACCGTAATACAACTACGCCACCGAGGCAGGGAATTACAAACAAACTCATGCCATTACATTATGTACCTTGGTACATTACTCATTAGGCTTTAAGCGCCTTTATTATTCTAGCTCAGACCATTCGGGAAGCAGATCTAGACTAGCTTGACATCGTGCGTCACCGCGAAGCCCCTCTATTGGATTAGGAGACACCTTACAAGTCCTGGACGCGGATGAGTACTGCGATATTGCAATACGTAACATATTTGCCGATAAATTCGATTACGTTCCTGGTACGGGTAATCTTTTCTGGTATAGTTCTAAACCAAGAACTCTCATTTATTATGTAGAATTCTGATATTCGGAACATTAATTTTTAAAAAATTATCTTTCTATTTCGATAATTTTATTGCTTTTATCAAATAAAAATATAAACTTAAATGTTTTCAGAAATTTGCTCGAGCCCTTGGTTTCATAAAATGTATGTCACTGTCGATCTAGGCTCTCAGGAGTTGTAGTTGAGCATAAAACTGTAAGAGCAGAGCAGTCTCGTACAGACACTCTAGAGCAAAATGGAAACATCTGGGCAGGAAGGCGGACTCTGGCACAAGACCAGGTCAACTCCAGTCAGGGAGATAGAAATTATGTTGCTACATTATGGTCCTTAAGGGCTTCAATCTAATTTAAGACAGAACTTAATTTTTAGACAAAGCCGTTGCATTACAGTAGTCCCCCATAACATTTACATTGACCCAAATCAAACGAACTTCCAATTCATTGAGCTACTTAATTCTTTTATATAGCGCCCAAAACGATCGCCCACAGCTTCCGGTGACTGCCGTTTGAGTTTACCTTTAGTGTAACGTAACAAATAATTATCACACGGGATATTATATTTTGATAAATAAACATTCATTCTTGTTGACGGAGCGACTTACAATGCGTCCTGACCAAAGGCCCTGCCCACTCACAGGATGTTGAGACAGTCTACTACTATTGTAATCTCTTAAAATAACGAAATTCCAAATCTGCATGTATATGGAAGTCGTTTTTTAATCTAGGACACAGCCTCCCCTGTAATATGACTCTAGCTACGCCCATCGTCCTAACCACCAAAACAAAAGACTTTCGGACAGACTGGAATTCGTTTGGCGAAAGATAATCATCATCTTTAGACTATGTTTGAGTATGGATTCTATTTGGATGTTATTCACTATTAGGTGCATGAGAATAATTTTGAGACGTCAGCATAGTTAGTATTTATAAGTGGCGGGAACCACCACCATCTCTGGCGAATTGCAATTTAAACATTCTAGTAAAAGGAAAAAACTGAAAAGCGATTACGAGTACGAATAGCGAATACGAGGAGACCGAAATTACACAAGAGATATCCATCACTTGTAGTTTGCCGACAAATTGCCGTCGCTAGTTGCTGATTGCTATCGATAAAAATGTGTAAAGATCAATAGGAGAACAATTTGTCTCACTCCGTGGGTGTTGTTGTGAAACGTAGCCAGCAATTGAAAGTTTATATAACATCAATTTATTATGGATCAATTATTTAAATTGCTTATATATAACGGTTTATTCATTAATGCCAATGACTGTAAATAACGAATTATTAGGAACAAATGAATTTTTAAATTGGATCGGTGTTGTGTGGGCGGTTTATTATAGTTTGGTGTTTAAATTTGGCGGCGTTATCATTTTTCCAGATTTGTTCATAGTTAAAAGACATGGGTAGTTTTTATATACATTTTTTTAACATCTCATAAAAGAGCTTTTTTCGTTGTAAAAGTATTGCAATTATTTTAAATATTAAAACGTAAATTTGTATATTAGCCAAATTTATACTGAGTTTTAACGGTTTTGACGACATAAAGGTGCAATCACACACCCCACAAAAACATTGCGCACACATCGTCATATTGCGCGCGCGACAGCCGGCGAAACCCGCCGGCCAAAGCGTGGGAAATTTAAAACCGCCGCGTGGACAGTTTTATTATTTCCGCCATAAAAGAGCACTTTGTGCGTGTATTTATTGAAACGCACTGGACATTAACTGTCTCTCATGAGATACGGGGTTGTGGAGGGGGTGAAATACGTTCGCGTTTTAAATGGAGGGAAATCTAAGTGAGAATATCATTTTTCATGTTCTCTGTGTTTACGAGATTATCTGTGTTGAGTTGTGCGAAGTTGTCCGCTATGAGCACGTTCTAAACTTATTGCTGTATAATGCGCGTTTCGAGATTAACTTACGCATATTTTTAACGCGTATCTTATGCGTAATTATTCTTAGATTTTATGACGCTTAGAGGCCCGTGGCAGGCGTCGCAAGATCATGTAACCCAGAGATAAGTACTAAAAATGTGCGTATAAATTTCCTCGGTAAAATACGGAAATCTCCTTATTAAGGAGGAGGTCATGCGATCGTTTCCTACTAGTTCCTAATACATAGATTTTGAATTCTATGCAATGTTATGAAATATGCATACAAATTGCCAGTTAAATATTTAAATTGACAAAATACACGTGAAAATTATGCAGAAGAAATGCATTAAGTAGTAATAACACATAAATGTCAGTGTGAATCAGACTTAATCATTCGATACTGACTTAAATTCCCCTGTTCCCAATAAAGTACGTTCCGTGATAAAAAAAACCGTACAAATCTTCAATTTCCGACGACATCTATGTGGGATCATATTATTTTAATAGTTTAATCTCTATTACAATATACATTTGGACTAGATTTGCACTAGCGGTTTAAAAATGCTTTTAAAAATAGTGTTTGTTATTTAAGAAATGTTGTGCATACATAATAGGTAAAGGCTCGTTTATTTCCATATTTATTACTAGGTATTTAGTTTTCAATAATCGGGAAATCGAAACCTATCGTTATTTGAAAATAAGTTACTAAGACAAGTTTATTGATTTACTTATGCGATAGTTCTTAAAAGTCAAAGTACCTACTACGGCACTTACGAAATAGACTATCATTAGAAACTCCATCCGCTTCAGGATATATGCTGTTTTAGACCACCGGCAACGACCAAAACTGAGCCATTCTAATTACATTCCCAACTGTCGGAAACATTTGAAAGCTGTAGATGGCGGCGCGGCTAAACGGCGTGTCCGATACGCTAGTGCGAAAGCCGCCGCAGTCAACAGCGAGACGTAACGAATGGAGACACGGGTTAAATATTAGCTTTGGATTTAATTATGACATGAGAACATACAGGATGGTAGGTGCCTAAAAACCACGTCAACTTCAAACATTTAAGTAAATATTACAGGGTATAAATAAATTGTATTCTAAGGTCGTTTTGTGTTATGGCCGTAAAAGGTTACAATGACAAATAAATCCTGACAATACGTTCCTTATTTAGGTACGACAACGTGACGAAGAAACTTGAAAACCAAAGGGTTATCCATGAGTATTTTTAAGTGTGAAATTTGTTAGCCCTGACTAGGCCAGGGTGTACGACGTAATCTCTCATTCGTGGATGGAGTGGAACAGAATACAGAGTCAAGATTATGGTCTTTTTTCATAAAGTACGTTTTTTCATAACTTAATGATCAGTTATCCTGCGAATCAATAAACAAGCAAGTTGAACAAGTATTTTCAGGATATTTATCGAGCAGCAACCAAAAACTTAGATTCTCAAACTACAGAAAACACAGGAATAGAATTAACGAAGTAGCTACATCAATAACATATATGGGTCATTATGGATTCATAACTATGCTTAGCAAAGGCCGCGCCCACACTCGTTGATTTCCGCATCTATGATTTAATTAGTTTGCATATGCATGTGACGCAGCCTTGGACTGCGAGTGGGCTTGGAAGGCGTCTGTAAGGACAATGAGCTACATTCCAAAATAGAGCACTTCTAAACTGGGAGATAAAAATGAGATTACGATTACTGCTGAATGAAGAGGAAGAATCACCACCTTGATTCGTTAATATTTTACACTATATAGAGATATATATTTATTATGTATTTTATGGTTGTCCGTACTTATTATTAATGATTGTGTGTATGCATTATACTTATCATAATATGGATCAATATTTATGTATGTATATTTATAAGATTATATTATTTCGAATTATCTACCTCTGGTGCACCTACCTTGTTAATCTCTGCACCATCCTAAGGTTGACTGGGAGAGAATGCCTACGGCATTAAGTCCGCCTTTATACATTTGTATACGAAGTGCATAAATAAATAAATAAGATTAAAATTAAATTAATTTAAACATGTATTTTTTCTTGAAGCTTTTAAATATCCTGACTCAAACTAAACTCTTCTCTCCTGCTATAGTGCGGCCTGGTAGATCGTATTAAACGAGCTGGATGTGGTATCCAAGGACCAAGACCTAAGTTTTAGGATTGCCTTTTAACCTTGGCAATAGCTGGGCAATTTATCTTATTGATTTTAATATTAAATTAATTGAAATCAAATACCCACAGCACTCGCGCATCCCATAATAAACCTGCGACCTGTCATTTCTCCAATGATATGCCATGTAGCTCTTGTATAACAGCATTACTAGTTCGGTACATTGGCTAAACCTGTCCCGGAAGCGTGGGCGCGACACTGAACGCTAAGTAGCGGGGAATGACAACCTGTCTTAGTATGGGGTCCAGTGGTTCCCAATATTAAAAAACTCACACGGCCCTGATTTGAACTCTGAAGGTACAAGTCGAGACTTTGAGTTTTGGCGGGAACTTGGAAGTGTCATGAGGTGCTCTTGTTTTAATTAATTATTTTGGTGATACTTAGTGTTATATTGCATAATTATGGTGGTATATTATCCAATATAGTTCTATTAAAGAGCTCAAATCAAGTGAATTGAAATAATCGTGCTAATCAAGTGTTTTTTTTTGTTGCCGCCAAAACTCCTCGATAAAGTCTTAGTAAGGTAGCCACTGCTTTACTTCGACATACTACAGATAATAAAAAAAGACAACCCAAACTTGACATTGGAAAATGTGAACACAAGTGCCATACAAAAAAAAAGAGACTTGTAATTACTTAATTGCATTTCAAGAAATACAATGAAATAATTTATTTATCTATAAAATGTTAAACATTAACAACATTCACAAAAAAAAACTCTGCCAGTTCGGAAAGCAGTTTACACCAGAGAAGTACGGGTAAGAAAACTGTTGCTCTATTCAAAATAATTTCAAAGGTAACAGGTACAGTGCATAATGCTTAGAAATAGTATCACCCTCAGTTAAAGAATGGAGTAAATATATTATATGATACTTTGCAACTATATTGGCATCTGTGTGAGAGACGAACCGAATGTTTGGTATATTGTCTTTTCTAAAGTGCAGATTGTTATTTAAACAATAGAGATAAAGTCAAGCTTATTTGTACTCGTGAATCTTTAGAAATACTGGTCTATTGTTGTATTTTTCTAGCATACATATTGTTATTTAAATAATTGAGGCATGGTAAAATTTACATGCGTTAAGCTCTGTTAATACTGGTCTGATTAAAAAATGTCTTGTACTAATAAGACGCTACTTTATCTCAGAATGCTATAGCCTAGGTACTTTTCCTCGGAAGCATTTTATGGAAACAGCCGTAGCAGATAGTAAATTATCAGAGTATCAATAGATACGAGTACAAGTTTGAGAAGCACTGGTAACCATTATAATTTGTATTGATACGGCATGCAACCAACCGCCGCAGTACCACTGATATTAAGATACAAGAGATTAATAAATCAGATGTAAGTGCTGTTTAAGTCTTTAATTACCGATCGTTTGCCGTCGAGGAAACGGCAAGGATTTCTTTAAACTTGACTATTTGTGGTGCGGGAAGTAATTCTTTAAGTAGATTTCCGCAAAACATTAGAAATAGACCTTGATTTTTTAATAAAATGTAGGCCGCTATAGATTTGGTTATGATACTGTAATTGGTAATTTTGACAAAAAAAATTAAGTGGATTTATTAGCTTCTTCGGTATATGGGATTCGCTTTTATGAAGTTAGATTTGTTTTTATCATTTGCTCGATTATAACTTCAAAATATTAAAATTCCCTCAATAACTAATTCGAAAACACTCAATCTGTGATTAATATTCATCGGTCCTTACTAATTAATACTTGCCATAAAACAACATTTACTAAGAAATAATTCAATGAAAAATAGCCCACTAACGGCATCAGAACAGTTAAAGCAATAGGAAACACATAAAACGGCTATAAACATCGCGTGAGCGTTTATTTTAACTTCAAGACTTTCCCTTCAAAATGACGTTTACGAGCAGACCAGTGTTTTAAATCGCGGCTGCACTTGCAAATCTTTGCGTTGACGTGGCAAACAGGTGGTAAACTTCGTGGTTCGGCTTTGTGAGCGCCAGCTCGAGAGTAGTCGAGACTAACTACTATAACCCATGCAGGTCATGTTTGGGTTCATAAAAAGGAAAATAACATTCCTTTATAACACAATTAAAAAAAAAAAGGATATGTCCAAGCTTTTTAGCCACAAAGGGGTAGGTAGAGTGCCAAATTGTGCTCAGTCTTGACAAAGTCTTGACGTGATATGGGGCGCGAATGTGTTATAGCGGGTACATTGTCTAATCTCAGATGGCTTGCATGTAAGTTTTCGAAATTAAGAAATATTTTAAGTGCTGATCGCCTACGATCTGTAGAAGTTCTGAGTGAGATTCCTAAATCTCACTCAGAACTTCTACATTCACAGGCTAATATCATTAGACCTATGAGATTTGCATTGTCATAAACAATGAAGATTTTAGGACTAAAATATAATGCAGGAATTGCAAGATGTGCGGTCTCAATTATGGAGATTTCAGAACAGATATGATAATATAGTTATGCATTTTAAACGTGTTATTGAAGATCTAAGAATAAGATATGGAGCAGGATTCCTGCATGCAGGATGAAGAACAGAAGCATTCTGATTTATCGAGCCTTTATTTATAGTAAAAAATCTCCCCATAATATTTGTAGTCCTTTCTGTGAATCGTTTTCCAACATTACATATATGAACTTTTCTTAAGGTGGGTATTACATTAGTAACTTACTTACATAAATCACTTAAGATACATTTACTTATGTAAATTACTTCGTAAACTGTTTACAGTAACAAACGTCAACATTTTTGCGACTTACAGACCCAACTTACGTAAATAACTTATGTAAGTACATCTTACAAATGTAGTTCCCGCTTTATTTAGAGAAAGTCCCTGTTCTTATTGCCGCCCCTATTTCACGTATTCTCGCTCTATCTCTTGTCTCGTTCGAACACGCGACTAAATACGGCAGCATATTAAAATGTATACGTACTTTTAAATTGCTATGATTATTTTTCCGAGCCAAATATCGACCAATAGAATTGCACCATTCGACGTCACATGGTACAACCTACATGGTATTATACTGACAATTTTTTTTGAATATTTTCTCTGGTCGTTACTATACATTATGAAATTCTTATTTGTTGACTGTTCATTTCATCTCATGGTGCAATTCTATTGGCCGACATTTGGGACGGAAAAATAATCCCCCGAATACCACACGAGCTTCAAAATTATCTGGCATTTCCCTCAAGGTTCCCTGCAAACAAATAAAGTCGTTTTTCAGGAAAAATCACTCTCTCACATATAATACCACAAGCTCTTGTGGTATTATATGTGAATATTTATGAATTTGTAAAAAAGATGAGAGATTTGTTCCTGATAACAATCTTGCGTTCGCGATCGGCTAAATTCGTCTGCATTCGGGTCGCGTACACACGCAATATGGCCGCCGCGGGTTTTTATGGCGCGCAATGAAATGTGCTAATTTATTAATATTTAGCAAAAACTCGTGTTATTCGTATAATTAATTAATGTTTAACCGGCTGAATGCGGTTCGCAGACGGTTAACTGGCATACTTGGCCGTGCGGTTAAAATTAACATTAAACAGAATCTATAAACTTTCCTAATCAAGAAAGCTAATGTTCAATCATGGAATGCGATAAATAAATAGCTTATTAGTCGTGTAGCATTTTATGTAAATAGAGTATGTAATACGAACAAAAATGATTACAAAGAAAGATGAGGCATTCTTTTCTGTCGTCGCTCAAAATATACGTTGATGATCCTATAAATAAAGCGAAATAACACGGAAAATCACAGAAATTTTTCTAAGTAGACAAATGTCAATTTTTCTTTATTCCGACACGGTAACCTTACCCACTAGCCTGGTGGCAAGTTCAATGTAGTCCAAATATAATGTCGACTATCAAAAAGTGAGTTCATCGGCGGACACTAGACAATTGCCTTCTGTACTACACGAACATTGGCAAACTCAAAAACATAAATTGCCGGGACAATACTATAGTTTACATTAGTGTAAGTTTCGTATCCAGTCTTCTACCAGCATAAAACCACGAAAACTTTTCTATATTTAACACTAGGCGTTCCTCGCGTCTTCGTCCGCGTGAAAAGCCTTTCCCGCTACAAAAGTCCCTAAAAAAAAGTACGACGCCAGCGCCATCTACTAAAAGAATCAGATAAAAAATATCCATTATTTCCCATGGGACCAAATTACCGGGATGAAAAGTACCCTATGTGTTAATCCAGGACATGACCTACCCGTGTGCCAAATTTCATCCAAATCCGTTTAGTTACTGCGTTTAAATCGAACAAACATCTAAAAATCCCAACATTTTACACAAACTTTTGCATTTTTAATATTAGTAAGAAGTAAGATAAGATTCCCCTAAATAAGGCCATCCTAATAAACTGCAAATCTAATACATCTAGAAGTTTCTCCAAGGTATATGTTAGGCTATTCGTGGTCGGTACCTAACGAGTAAATTACCGATCGATCAGAGCCCACTGCCGACCAGCCCCGTAAGGTAACAGGTTCAAATTTGTATTTGTTGTTGGCGTAGTAATGTTGGAGGTTTTGTAAAAAGTCTGATAATGAGTGGATTTGTATTTTTGTTACAAATTTAGTCAGATGAAGACTTCAGTCGTAGTCTTAAAAAAATTATATTTGTTCATTGCCTAAGTAAATATTTGACTACTGAACTGTATTGATAAATTGGACATCCACCTTTGTGTACTGGCCCTTGAGCAAAGAGTCAGCTATGTAAAAGAGGCCATCGCGTAGGTTCTAGTAATAAAATAACGGACTGTAACTTAGTGACGTCCCAAATTCTCGACAAATTGAATGCATCGTCATCATCAGCCCCACGAGGTCCACTGCTAAACATAGGCTTAAAGATTTCCAGACAGACCTGTCAAAAGCGGCCTGCATCCAACATGTTCCTGCGACCTTTATCAATTCGATCAATTAAGTCCATAATAAGTTTTAAATGAACTAACTTAGTTTTCATGACTGTTAAAAATACAATCTAGACTATTTATCAAATGTCTAACTTCTACGATTCCCGTGACATATCTAAAGCAGAGATCACACGCGGACGTGCACGCGGACACATTCGTTAAAAGGCGAGATAGGAAACGCATTTCCACATTTTTTGCACGTTTATGTGTATGGATAAAAAACATCGATTCTCGATATCTTCATATGGTCGTCAGTAATCATAAATAACGTAGAAAGTTTTCCTTTAATCTAATTAGATTTATCGGTAAAGGAAAATCTATTTTCGCATTCCAGATTTCATAATCCAGTTTCCTAGTTTTCGAAATGGATAAGTTGTTCAACCATTTGAGTGATTTGTTTAAGAAAAAGAGGCCAAAGTTGAAGTGATTAATTCAAAGCGCAGTGCCGTGCGATGCAGTGCTTGTACCAAAAAAATACTGTGTATTGAAGGTACTGTTTATTGTCATTAGACGAGCAACTTGACCGCATTTGTATTAAATAAAGAAAACATATGACACAAAAAGATCTTACACTTAAAAACTTCTACGTGCCACTCATATTTGCAAAATGTAAGTAATATTTTACTGAAAGAGGTCAATTATACCAGTCAGTGTGAAGTAGCATTTAGAATTGCGTACGCCGAAAACATTTATTAGTTACGAAATATGTTATTAACAAACTAACACTTAACACTTTACGATGTAAGAAATAAGAACGTATGTTTTTATTTCGGAAGACGGTATTTTTATAGAGTTAATACATAAACAAATTCTCGAATCAATAGTATTATACAATATTAACAATAGTTTAATTTATGTTATGACTGCCTCGGTGGCGCAGTTGTATTACGGTACGACTGCAAGGCTGAGGTCTTGGGTTCGATCCCCGGGTCGGGCAAAGTGATATTGGATTTTTCTATTCAGTATCAGCCCGGAGTCTGGGATTTGTGCCTGGTATGGCGATAGGCTCGCCCCCTATCCCATCAAGGGAATACGCTTGGCGAAAAGTGGGTGTATTAGTTGCGCCTCTGCTTATCCCTTCGGGGATAAAAGGCGTAAGCATGCGTTTAATTTATGTAGATTTTAATTTCCTTCATCGGGAATTGTACTTTAATATTGAATTGAATTATTATCTTCAGCAATATTAACCAGCTCTATCAAGAAGATAATTAAGACTTACACTTCTAGAATCCGATTGTTATTATTGCTGCAGTTCTGCTGGGTAGAAAAAACATGATATTTTAAAACTCCCACAGCATAGAGGCACACAGGAATCGAATCCTGGTACCTTATTTACAACCGACTCTTAGATTTTTATATTTGCTTTTAACATTAATGTTATTCATGTATTCATTTTGTGAGACCTAGTGCGGAGTCGTAATTTTCGCGCGTCTGATTTCTAACTTTGCTTAACGAACAGCCTGGAGCAACAACTAGGACCAACGACAGGGCTTCTTAAAATATAGGACTTGAAAGTCAATAAATATGACAAACAATAAATGTCATATAACATTCACAAACCCCAAAAGACAAAATTGGAATACTGTTTTGTGGATGTTAACTAAGAGATACTTTTGGCTTCACAACGTTTTTTATGTAGGTAATAATATTATTGTTGAGGCAGGAATCGATGTCGCAATCCTTTATTATACAACCGTCTGTTCCCCTTAAAAACTATAAGATATAATGCATAAAAATATATGTAGGTACTCCTAATATCTATCTACTAATGTCTATGTACTCACCCGGCCGTAATATTTATGGATTAGCAATCTAGGTATAATGGAGACAATGTTTTTTTTTTTTTTTTTATTGCCTTTTTGAATGACGAGGCGAGCATGCCGTTCGCCTGATGATAAGCGATACTACCACCCCTAAACAGTAGCAACACCATCCAGCATCTTGACTTACAAAGTACTGAGTGGCATTCCACTGCGCAATGTCTGTGTATCATGTGAAATATTAAACATCCCATCTTCGATCAAATATATACCATCCCATCGATTATAAAGCGACCGCCACATAATGTACACTGTACGCACACCAAGAGGTCTCAAGATTTCACCGACATAATAATATAAATGTGTACTCACGTGTTCATCCAGAGAATACGTCAGTTCTCCATCGTCATACAGGACGAACCACCTCCGCTGCCATCTCTGCAACAAAACATACTTTGTTAACACATATCCAAAAATTACGTTGGCCTAACATACCTCCTTAGGAGATGGCATTGTCTAAGACTAAAAAACATTCTGATTAGTTAGTGTTTAAAAACAAGAATATAACTTTTTGTTAATACTTAAGAAGACGAGCTGACTGCTCACCGGATTGTTAGTTATAGTTATCTTGTTAGTTTATTTTCGAACCCGCGTCTATGATCCTATATAAATCACATCATATTATATTAACTACACACAAGCTTTCCTATAACGATAAACGAAATCAAATGTCTAACAATGATTTCACAGTTGGCTATCTAGTCGCTAGTTGTTTTTCAAATGTCACGCCATATCTCGGCATCGACGTAATTAGGGCCGGTGTTCGAGTAGTTTGTGCCGCGCCTTAACAAACTGATTGAATGATATCGAACGAGTGAGTGAATGAACGGTTTAATGAATGAGATACCGGCTCGTGCGATATTTCGAAGCGCATTCAAAATTCCGGTCTATTTGCATTTTGCACTAATTAATAGCATCAAATGGGACATTGATTGGAAATTTATTTGCATTATGTCTCATATTCTAAAAGGCAATGAGCCAACGCTATCGAATTACTGTGATCCAGTATTGGGAATGACACGGCTTTATCGAAATTTTATTCATTTTAAATTTAAAAACAATGTATACACAGGATGACGAGGTTTAATATTTATCACGAGATAAGACCGAAATAAGCTGGGTAATTATTAGAGTTGCGTACAGTTTCATCTCTACCTACCCTTTAAGGTCACAAGGGTGAACCTATAGTTTTATGATAACAGTCATTACACCTACAAAAATACTTAACAAGCCAAACATAAAATACCGCAATACGTCTATCGCAAATTGCGATTCGCAATACGACCGACCGGCACAGTGCCCGCGACTGGCGACTTGACCCCGTGTGAACCGACCCCGGCGAGTTAATTGTTAGATGTGCGTGCGAACTAGCCGTAGGAAACGTTGCGAAATATAGCAGGTTTTTATCCACGGTAGCTGGAAATAGAGAGGCAACTTTACCTCAAGTGATCACCATAGAAGTTATGGGCACGTCACTAATCTTTAAGGGAATGAATGAGGCGAGGGTTATTTTCCGGCCAGCAAGATGTTAAGAATCTATCTGAAATTGATTAGTCTTCATCTGCCGCCAGTCAGTATGCAAACACTACTACATTCCGATTTATATAACACATTAGTCAATAGTCAATACTTACTGCCAACATATCTAAATGATTGGCCTGCGAACACAGTTACCGTACCAATTAATATAAGAACTATTGTATCAAACAAAAAATAAATTCGTAATATAGTCACGTATCAACAAAAATAGGGTAGCGACACCATTTACTGACACATCCAACTGTAACAATACGTCCATAAATGGCAGACAAAATTGACCCCGAAATTATAAAGTACACGGCGCATGAATCAGCGCAGCTTATTATATGCAATTCATAAACATGCGCGGGCGCAAGTGTCATTCGAAAGTAGCGTAACGACTATGGTATATAGGTGCACAATCATAATAATGATACTCTGTTGCTAATGCGCAGGGCTTGCGACTTTTGACTGATTGGTGCGGGTTGTATCCCTGGTGGAATCACGATTAGTCACTAAAACCAGTTATGGCTAACTTCGGCTATATCACATATTTTGTTGATTTAATTATGGCGTTAGACTGAGTTTTAGGATAAAAATATAAAATAAATATTTTTAATAAGCAACATTTTTAGTTGCATAATTACGTAATATATTTTTTTTAATAATTTGATACGCGGTATTCAGATTTTAAGCGATTTATAATGAGCATTGACAGCTTTTATCATGCGTTTAAACCAGATATTAAAGATCCTACATCGGCATATACGTAACAGTTATTTTTATAGTCCTAGGTAATTAATTTCGAGCCAAAATGTTTATGTTTATTTAACGTCTGTCGCGTAAGCTAAAAATAAGACGCCTTTATTAAATATCTTGAACTCGTATTTTAAGTATATTTCATTGGAAAGGATTATATTACGAGATGAAAAGAAATCATACTTCCAGAACAAGAAATTGTCGTCTCGCGTTACCTTTAAATCGAGGCGAATATTAATGCTAACAAGCGAGATTTATCTGGGCCCGCAACTTGTCAGATAAACGTCACATAAATTACTTTCGACCACTTTAAACATATGTATCAAAATGGTTAAACAAAAATACACGAAACAAAGAAAACACGAAGCGAAAGCCGCTTTAAAAATCACAGATAATTAAATCAGACAGTTTTCCCAATAACGGTTCCGGAACATTATGCGGTCACAGCTCATTCCTGCAACCGAGGACCATCAGCAGTTACCCTACGGGGAAAGTCGGTCGGCAACTAATGGGACGCCGGCCGGACTCCGATACAACGGCCAGATAAGATTGCCATTATCTGCCGGATAGTCGGATAGCCGGTGGCTGAGAATATAAACACTAGAGGTGCAAACTTGTAACTCGCGCACGGGCCGACAACTGGCACCGACACCCCACTGACGGATTTATTAACCGACACCGCTGAATAATGTACATGCAAATCGCACTTTAATGGACATGTTCTGTAACACTTCCTTTTTTTTTATTACTTGATATTAATCGTATAATTAGTCGCACACTGACATTAACGACGTACTTCTTCCGTAGTAAAATTGAATTAATAGACGTCGAAAACGATACAAGTAAAAAAAGAGGAGAAAATTTATAATGGCGATAAAAGTCGGATTGTAAATTATCCTACAACTAAGGGACGGATCGGTGTCGTCGTTATTTTTATAAATAAAACACATAAAATAATGCGACATTTCAATCGCATATCCGAACGCACGTGCTCGGTATCGTCCAATCGCGAGGCGTGGTATCCCTTATCGGCCAATCGGATCGCGAGTGCGTTTCGCGCCGGCGCAAAGTGCGATCAGAGTATATGATTGCGCGATCAAATTCTTCTAATAACGCATTCATGACTGAATGGACATGCCATTTCCGCCGGTAGCTTTTTGAGTGTTTAAATAAGGCAACACAGACCAATTAGCAACAATGATTGGTATATTTTGTGAGCATCGTTATTCTTATTGGGTCGTCTAAAAGGATGATGGGTAAATAATTAAGTGGGTATTTGGATTTTTTAGCTTCCACATCACACCAATTTGGTAAGGATTACGTAATGATTCGGTACTGTCAATTATATAGTATGAGCATGGTAGAAATATAAATGTTGCCATTACTTAGCTTTTTACAAATTATAATAGTTATTTAGGAATGGAGACTATTAGATATCAAAAATAATTTAACCTTTAACCTTAAACCTTTAAGAAATTTCTAAAAATAAATTCGTGCTTTATTTAGTTGCCTAACATTTAAAACCAGGCGTTGCTCGCGGATTCGTTCACATGAAAAGCTTTTCCCGCTATAAAAATCCGTAAAACACAGGACGACACCACCGCCATCTACTTAAAGAATCAAATTAACAATATCCAATATTTCCCATAGGAGGAAATTAATATTATTTCGCAAATGACGACCCTAAAACTTCAAACGTAAACTAAGCTTAGAAATTCATAATCATATACAACTGTCTCATTAATTCCTACGCAAAAACAATGGATAGGTACACGGTAATGCAAATTAGAAGTGAAAGTGTTCCTGTTATTAGAGTACGCATTAAAATTATCATCCCATGCGGCTTTGGGACCGACAGGAAAAAACATGCATTGTGTTTGTTTCTCACAGATTATATTGTAATAAATCGATTGTTTTTCTCGTTGCACTGGTTCTTTTGTGGAAAGTTTTGTGCGTCACTTTCAATTTTGTACATTCTAGTTGCGAGTTATATAAAATCCTGATGAAAACATAATGTTAGTTATTGTAGTTTTTGCTTTGAGCCGTCTGCCTGATATCAATCTCTGGTGATTACAGTCCCGGAAAATCGTGAAATCTCTACTCAGTGTCACCCAACTGGACCCGAATCCAAGACCACAAAATCCACAACTCATTAATCTCCCATGGAGACAATATCTTTTAAAATACTTTATTTGCAATCTGTACGCATATCAAGGCCTGTACTGCGCTGGTTACCGAATCAATAAAAGAGTAATCGGTGCTTAAACACAATGCGACAAGTGTTGCGCAACACGATAACATCGGCTCTTGTAATATAAAATGTGTAGAGGTCAAAGGTTAATTTCATTGTAGGAGTAGGGTCAGCAGAAATAATGTGAATGGTGATATATTCTAGACAGTTTTTTGCAGCATAAATGCAATTATTGGATCCTCATTGTCTTATAGATAATGGATGTGTGGAGGTCACTTAATTGTCGCGTTAAGTACGGTCAGTGAGATTGCCCGAGGGTGAATAAATCGGATGTCGTCATAGAAATGTGTGTGTGATTGGTAAATATTTTGGATCTAAGTATTGAGACCGAAACTACATCACAAGTGATCATACTGCGTAGTCAGGATCAATAAGAGGCTGTATATTATCTAGATCAGCGGCGTAGTTGTATCGTGTTCGCGGTACGATATCGCTCTGAGGTCGCGGGTTTGAATTCCGAGTGGAGCAATAATGATGTTGGCTTTTTCTGTTCAGTATCACCCCGGCTCGCCGCAATCCATCGTGGGAACGGAACACACTTGGCCAAAAGTGAGTGCCCCGATTGCAACTCTGCCACCTCTTCGGTAATAGAGGCGTGATGTGTGTACATCATCCCTGGGTGCTATAGCCTTCCTTTTATTCCAGGAACAGGCCAAAGACAAAGCCGCGTGCAAAAGCTAGTTAATAAAGATGAAGTCATGTTCTTGTAACATGAATACCGCCTAGCAACGCAATCGTTCAAACTTCAACACATCGACTGACAGCAACCTTTGACCTCAAATAACCTTGACAAAAACATTTGATTCTATTAGCGATTTTCGAAACGATTGTTCTCGTACTGCCGGCCTGTTCACTGAAGATTAACCAGCGGGGAGTCGGTTAATAAAATACCAGTTTGAGTATGTACTATGTACCATTTGTTACGTAATTGGTTGGGATGGGCTTTTGCATCTAATAGACTTGCATAGAGATCTTGTGCAGTTTTTAATCTCTCACATTCGTGTCCATCTGGGTACTTACAAAGCGTCTATTACTGACGCCTAGCTGCATTGTGCTAGCATTGTTGTGTTCAGTTTTTATAGACAATGTAGCCACGTGTGCCATACGCATAGAGCATTATAATTTATTTTGGGCGGTGTTCTACTGTTTATGGTGCATGACTGTTACTAACAAGCTTGTGAATTACCACCACTTGTTGAAAGTTATACGTCACAAACAAGTTTACCATAACATACTATACCATACTATACCGTACCAGCCCTGTATTATAATACGGGCAGTATACTGCTGAGCACGGGCCTCCTCTACAACTGAAAGGGTTTAGGCCTTAGTCTACCAAGCTGGCGGGTTGGCAGACTTCACATACCTTCGCAATTCTTATAGAGAACCTTTCAGGTATGCCGGTTTCCTCACGATGTTTTTCCTTCACCGTTAAAGCGAGCGATAATTCACAAAGAATACACACATAACTTTTTAGAAAAGTCAGAGGTGCATGCCCTTGGGTTTTGAACTTGCGGACATTCGTCTCGGCAGTCCGTTCCATTCCCAACTGGGCTATCGCCGCTGATGCGAACAAATTTACAGGGTTACATAATTCATACTTCTTAAATATCATTGAATTCGTACACATTCCCTTATAAGAAGACAATTCACTAGGATTTTTTTTATTATCTAACTAGCATTTGCTCGCAGCTTCACCCGCTTTAAAGAGTTTTTCCGGGATAAAGGTTCCGTTATATATTTTCCCGGGATGAATATGTTATTGCTTTATATTCTTCCCAGAGTCGCAAACTATCTCCACATCAAATTTCATCGATATCCGTTCGGAAGTTTTTGAATGTATCGCGTCCGGACAAACAGACATATAGACAAACGCGGCGAGGGAATTTATGTCAGGAGTAACTAATCCGGTTCACAACCGATCGCTTATTCAGCTTATTCTGATAGATACGATTATTAAGTATATCTCCCGGAAATTAAACCTTAGTTACGCGACCGTTGCGATTAGTGTATATTGATTGGTGCGATATTAGCCGTATAATAATGATGGATCAAGGTATCCCTGTGGACTATTTGTCACAATTTATCGTAAATGAGCCTTATGCATTGGATTGGGGAAAATAGGTATGAAATATATTGTATTTTTGGGTAGCTTGGGGCTTAGTGATATTAAGGTTATAAATTCTTTGGATTACTATACTGGAATTAAAACTAGAGTTGTCTAACGAACGATGGTGATAGATTTAATTTATTTTTATGTATTTACGAAGCAAGTCTCGTCCCATCAGTCATCTATTAACTATAAATGTTTTCCACACTTGAGTTCTTCTACATAATATTTGCATATTGAGATGTCTACCTGATTATGTAACGTCTCATAGTCTAGACGACGCCGATAGAAGTTGTCAGGTGATGCCTCCGATGACCTTTATGGATGAATGGACAACTATTATGACATCCTGTCTTAAGCAATAAACTATGTCTATGAGATATTTCTTCTCCATTCATTTCTATTCATTGATGCTATTGATTAAATATCTTTGTCAACGGTACGATGTAACCTTCAGCGTTATCGAGCATTTTTTCATTATAGCGTGACCATACAAATTAGTGCATCACCTGATATCTCCACTGTCTTTATATATCCATAATCCAAGAAAAACCACGGGTGTACTGCTGGAGATAACAGGAATGAGGATTAGAAAGGGTAGGGTGTTAGGGTCCCCAGAAATCCCCGGTAGGCAGAGGTTTGCCTGTGCTCCAGCATTGCACAAAGTCCATGGACGGCGTATGCTTCTTATCGTCAGGCGTAGTACTTACTCGTTTACTAATAAGGCAATAAAAATACTGCACGGTTTCACATATTGCAACTCCTTGTAACCCCAGTCAACCCGATCCAGGCATGCTATAAAAATACTAATACGATTAAACGATACTTCGCGTCGCATCGATCATTAGAGTACCGATTGTTAGCTATCGACATTGCGATACCTGAGTAACGAGTACTGCTCGATTGTATGCATCGATCATTCGTTTAATCGATTTTTTGCTCTCCCACGGCGATGTAGAAACGTAAATAAACAAGTGTTAACTAGATTACATCTTGTACGCGGATGGTAATGGAATTGTTGTGATTTGAGGAAAGGTATCTTTAAGTATCGTTTTTTTTACGGAATTGTACTTGTTTTAAAACCTAATTTGTCTGGCCCTGGCTATTAAAGTTTTCTTAGAAGCCGTAAGCCATGTAGGGCAGTAGCGTAAAAAAAAATCTCTCTTGCAATGTCCATTCAAAAAGATTTATTTACTCTTATTACAAACACTGGCATACTTGATTCATAATCTCACACGCTGTTAACATTTGGGTCGAAACTGAGTAATTTTTGCGGCAAAGCCCTCCTCCTAGCCAGTTTCGGCCACGGCGGCCAATCTCAACGGAGATCAGTCAGGTACGCAGGAGATATTATATTGTACAATTGTGTGCGCAATACACAAGTGCACTCGCTATTCCTTCACACTAATAAAATAGTCACACTCATAGCCCGTGGAGACGGCAATCCGACATGACCGGAGAGAGATCAGGCGCAGGATCAACGGTTTTACGTGCTTTCCGAGGCACGGAGGTATCACACCGCCAACTTTCTGACTCCGAGCTGCGCCTGAGTAATTTTTAAGATGGAAAAACCCTGTCACAATGTGTTTTTGGCTCGACCCGGGATTCGAACCTCAGCGCGCAAATGTACTCGTAACGCGTACGCAATACAACTACGCCACCGAGGCAGTCAAAGTACTACCCTGCCAGTAAGTGCGAGTCATAATATTGCCAAGACATGTTTATCAATGGTGGCCCCGCTACTTTGCCGGCCTAGCTAATAGCTTTTTCATAATTCAAATAAAGACGTATGGTTTAATGCCTATCATAGAGACCTCCGTGCGTGCAGATTGTTTTTTAGGCAAATAAGGTGGTCACTTAATTGCGGTTTCCATTATGGATGTCATAACGTCAGAATCGTGGATGCGATAGTGGATGCTATCGGGATTGGACTAGAGAATTGAGTTATTTAATGGGGAACGCATCATGATTTCTCACGTTTACGCGAATGTTAGAGTTTAAATGAAAAACCGCGATAAAATCCGTAATAGTAGTTTGATTTCAATGTTACTGGGGAACGGTTATGCAATTTTATTTGTTTTTTTAGTGGTTCCACCCCGGTCCCCAGTCGTGTTTGATATACTAGTGCTGTAAACATCAGCATAACTTTATCACATAACCAAAACAGATTAAATCTTTTATTGCAAGAAAAACTAACACATTTGATTTGAACTTTACCATAAGAAGCGTAACATTCACTTCTTCGCATGTGATTACGTGGTGTTGTAATTAAAAAACATCGTGGCATGTAATTACGATACAGAACTGGCTCCGACGTGCGTCTATGGCCTATGGCCCGAGACCCGGTGACCTTTCGAAACCGCGTGTTTTGAAATATGGCTACCTGAAAGGTAATACGGGTCATATTGGTTATTGATCCTGTATAGGATTGTAGTCTTTAGGCATATTGCACTAGTATACATATCACTACGCCATTTTCCTCTTCAGGTGCAGGTAGAGATGTATCAAATTCACATTTCATTTCGTCCCATGTTATTAAGGCGAGCTTACTGAAATTTACCAGGCAAAATGTATCATAATTTAATTCGATCCAGAGATCGAACGGGAGACCTCAGCAGGGTAGTCATACTACGTATGCAATATACCTTAGCCATGCTTGCAGCTTGTACACCTTTTGAATTTAGACTTAGCATTTACGTCCTGGCTCTTACACAAACACTTACTTTATCCCCGAAGGGGTAGGTTGAGGCGCTACTAATATATCAACAAGTGCAAATAGTGCATCAAAATGTCGCCGTGGGTATTCCGTCCCATGATGTGATAGGGGGAGTGATAGTATAATGCAATGCAATCAGCCCTGTATTATATACTGCCCACTGCTCAGCACGGGCCTCCTCTACTACAGAGAGGGGTCAGGCCTTAGTCCACCACGCTGGCCTAGTGCGGGTTGGCAGACTTCACATACCCTCGAGATTCATATGGGGAATTCGTAGGTATGTAGGTTTCCTCACTATGGTTTCCTTCACCGTTAAAGTGAACGATAATTATTGATAAATAATTCCAAGCAGTATCGTCAGGGTGTCGCTGTACTCGCGATATTTTATTTTTATTTTTATATAAAACGTCTGCGTAAGCCTGAGGCATGCGACCGCGCGCGGCCTGTGCGTCGGCCGTATTGAAATATATGTAATTGTTTTGCTAGCGTTCGTACGTCACTTGAGGTAGCCACTGAAAATCAGCGCTGTGCTGTGACTTACGCCGCAGCACAGCATTATGCTGAGTGGCCACCTACCTGTGACAGCCACGACATGCAACATAATATTATTACAGTCCATAGTTTATAATGTGTGTTTTCTTAGTTTATAATTAATACCATTGTATGTCAGTTGTGTCTGTGACAAATAAAATACTTTTCTTTCTTTCTTCTTTCTTTCTATAAACAATACACACGTAGCTTCGAAAAGTCAGAGGTGTGCGCCTTGGGTTTTGAACCTGCGGACATTGTCTCGGCAGACCGTTGCATTCCCAACTAGGCTATCGTCCACTTCATAGTATAAGTTCACTTAGCGATTTAAATTTTTTATTTACTTATAGTATAAGTAAATAAAAAATGAAAAGCGGCTCTTTTTAACTAAAACAATAAATACAAGAATTCCGACGTCTTCGTACAAAATATTAGCAATACGAAAACCATTTCCGTATATGATCTGATCCACATAGATTGGGGTCAACAACCGGACTTCGTGATGATTAATTAGGTGTGGAGAGAAGGCGTGTTGGAGATTCGTAAAACAACTGACAGTTAAAAAAAAACACCGCTACACATCGTCGGGAATATTGTAATTGATCCGCGGATTCCGTGACTGGGTTATTAATAGTAATTAATTGTTTGTATTTTAATAAAGTTCCGGTACTAATTCATACCGATATCAGAATTTTCGAAAATGCGCATTACTTATGGTACCAGATATTGCAAAAAGAGAATGACTGTTCAGCAGTAGGGAGGCTAAATTTATTTTAAATTTCAAAATAAATAGTTTTTATATTTTTTTACCATTTGATTTATTTCGTGAGTCCTAACTTTTGAGCAATAAGTTTGTTTCAATTTATTCGTTTTGTGTATTTGCAATCAAGCATTTTTGTCCCCCTTTAAATATAGAATTTAAAACATCCTAAAGCATACGTTTTGAAATGTGAAAAATATATCTCGTAGTGCCTCATTTATTACCACGGAGTGAAAGATTAATTTGACCATAATTGTATTTTCGTCTCCCATTTTTTGTAGTTAATACCACACACGAATACATATTCTGATAGCTGGAACGTTTTATGAAATCCATAATACATGGTGTCCTAATTAAAGACCAAAAATTGCATATTACTACGAACACTTTAAAGGAACAACACAATGCGAAAATCAACTCTATTCCCGTAACAAAGAGGTTTCAATTATCTTGTTTTATAAGTAAGTGGTTAACCAACGAAACATACAATTACCGAAGTTTCCAGAAACCATTTGACGCGTCTTAATGTAATGCAGGGGGTTTTACGGAGTAACCGGCCAATTTGGACCGACCATCACCACTTTTGTATACAGTTTGATGTGTTTAAACGATTGAATTTTTCATTTAATTGAATCGATTATAGTTTTTGGAGAATTTTACATTTGATTAAAGAGTTTGTTAATTATTCAAATGGTCTAATGGTGTAAAAAATGAAGCAGCCTCCTAAATTATGCTCCGTAGCATTGTTTTTGTAAGCTAAAATCTGTTATTTACTCAATCCTACTAATATAATATTATAAACGCGAAAGTTTGTAAGAATGTATGTATGGATGTATGTATGTTTGTTACTCTTTCACGCAAAAACTACTAAACGGATTTCAATGAAATTTGGCACACGGGTAGATCATGTCTTCAATTAACACATAGGCTATTTTTTATACCGGGAAAACTTATTCACGCGGGCAGAGCTGCGGGCAAAAGCTAGTGACTCATAATAAAAAATATATATATATAAACGGTTTTTTGGCTATTTATTTACTGTTACCCCATCCAAAATAGTCACATATAAGACATCAACCTGTATATTATTATAGTTAACAACACACGTCAGTCATCCGAAAGATGTGTAATGGCATTTTAATTTGTTACCACACTTAAATATTGTTTCTATGTAGTTTTTGCTTATTGTTAAGTCCGCGGTTAGCGGTACACGCTAAATTACTAGAATAATTCTGAATTGATAAAATGATGTATTATTAAGCGGTGTTTTTAAGACTTTTTATTATGAAATTGTCTGGGTTCATAGATCGGACGCAGATGAGTGACCTCTGGCTATATTGAAATTAAATACTTGTAGGTATTGTCAGTTTGTATATCTTAGCTTTAGTGAGAGCCGTAGGGCGTGTATAGAGGGAGGAGGGAGAAGGGGGGAGGTTGTATATTTTTAATACAACTGAGTGTAAACTATCGTCTGGGTCGGCTGATGGTCAATTTAACATTTCAACAAAAACAACGGTTCACAAAATATAATAAAGGTGCCTACGATAGAACCTCTGTTGAGTCGCATAATGCCCAATATGTACAGCCAGCAGCATAAATATCTGTACAAAATCAAAATTTCAAATCGCCTATATACGCGTTAAGTTAAACTGAAATATTTTTTTCTTCGTTTGAAGTAAAGTAAATACCTTTTATTTTATTTTTGTGAAGAGAAAAAAAGATTGGTAATGACACAAAAGTATGTAGGCAATTTGAAATTTTAAATTTGTTCATCTACTTATGCTGCTGACTGTACACCAATGTCCTTCAAAATGGAACAGGACAGCTTGAACTCTGCGACATACATTAGAATTTTAGCCATATTTGAAGATATTTGTAAACCTAGTAATATAATGTTTAGGTACATTTGAACATATCCGTACCCGTATCCGGTGGATGTTACATCTTTGCACTAAGGCCACAAACGAACAAAGAGATTAAAAAGTACATAAACATTACAATATTTTGCAATACTGACCTTCACAAATGATATTTATCATGACGTAATATTACCAAATTAAAACACACTGTACAAATCGGACAGAAAAGGATAATTTAAAAAACGTTATATTGCCCAAACCATTTCTATTTAATTAAAAGAGTAAATAAATATAAAGTGTGGCAATGAAATAAAAATAGAACTTACTATTTTTTATTCACTGAAATGCCGAGGTTTATGGCGGCCGGCGCAATACAATTAAGCGTCTTAGGACTGGTTACTTCAAACAATTTGTAAACGAGGATAAGAAGTATTGGTAATCCACACATTTTTACAAGTTGTAGTAACGATAAGCGACACATACGTATATACGCTCACGCCATTATTCCCGAGGGATAGGTAGAGATGCCCCTTGTGAAACTCTACTTCGACGACCTTAAATCCGCCATATGTTATGAAAGAGAAGAGCTATCGACTTTCAATTTCAAGCCACTCAAAGTACAACCTTTTCCGACCTGGGAATCACGTCCATTACCTCTGTAATCACAGCACAAATATTCTTCTACTAGACCAGTAAATAACTGAAGGACCTACGAAGCCTAAAATGCTTAAAAACATTTACGTTTAGTTTGAAACTACCAGCACCAGTGACCTCCACCCATCACAAGCAAATAAACTTTTATTTATTCAAATACAAACGATTCGTTACAGATAATTGTACATGTAATTTCAATGTAACAGTTGCACAACGCTGTAATTTTTGCTCCGTAAACACCGCCTTGTAGGCCTTGTCGAGTTTCAAATGCCCACTTGAAACGGAATAGATAATTAAATTGAAATTTTAATACATTTGATAGAGCTATCGTAACAATAAAGCTGATGTTTTTACGAATGTCAAAGTTGATTTATTTGCAATAATTTCCTTGCTGAGTAAATATACATATACACTCACGCCTTTTATCCCCGAAGGGGTAGGCAGAGGCGTGGTGCAGCCACTTTTCGCCGGGTATATACCGTCCGATGATGTGGTAGGGGTGAGCCTATCGCCATATCGGGCACAAATTCTAGACTCCGGGCCGATACTGAATAGAAAAATCCAATATCACTGTGCCCGACCCGTGGATCGAACCCGAGGCCTCAGCATTGCAGCCGTACCGTAATACAACTACGCCACCGAGGCAGTAAAATAATAACATATCTACTATTTACGAACACACCGGCGATTTTAAAAACATCGCCGTAGAAAAAAATATTGGCTGCCCCATTGCCGTCTAACATTCTATATTATCTTTTTTTATTACTACTTTTCTAAAGCAAGAATCATTAATTTTCAATTGTCTCAACGCTATGATCCTGCAATGTATTTCGCAACAAAAAATACAATAACTGTCTGGGAAGACACAAAAAAAAATTGACCTGGCATTACAATTGTTCCACCCACGCTCGCAAAACAAAAACCGATCAGCTGACATTTCTCATTAGTAGGTTTTTTTTTTTTTTTTTTTTTTTTTTTTTTTTTTTTTTTTTTTTTTTTATTGCATTTAATGACGAGACGAGCATGCCGTTCGCCTGATGGTAAGCGATACGACCACCCATAAACAGTAGCAACACCATCCAGCACCTTGACTAACAAAGTACTGTGTGGCATTCCACTGCGCTCGTCACCCTGAGACATAAGATGTTAAGTCTCATTATGTCCAGTAGTTATACTGGCTACAATGTCCTTCAAACCGAAACACAACAGTGCATGCACACTGTTGCTTGGCGGTAGAAATAGACATTGCGGTGGTACCCACCCAGACGGCCTCTTACATAATGAGAGACCTACCACCAGTTGAATTATGGTATCTGTATAATTCCCATAATCACGGGCCTTTGTCATAGACAATGGGGTTGAATTATTAATCACGTGACGCAAGGGTCTTGCGATACTGGTCGGTGCGCGTGCGCAGCGCCGGCGAGTCTGTTGGTTTTGTGTTGCGTAATCGAGCACGATTGTTCGACCGGTACAGATGTACGGGCATTTTTTGTATATGTTTGACGTATAATGTATGATGTGAAAAAAGAACATTAATCGGAATATTTGTTTGATTGTGAGATTGTGTGCATTAGCGTAGGTTTTTACGTTGAGTATACGCACGCGCGTTTATCATAGAATCTATTCTTGTTGAATAAAACAGAAAATCAATAAAAATAATAATACTGCTAGTGTAGTGACAACCCTGAAAGTTTAATTAATAAACTAAGTTTTGAGCCTACGGCATATTTCATAATGATAGTCTTTTAATGAAGTCTTAATAACATTGTAGTTTGTTGTACACCGAATACAATAGCAATAGCCTATTCATTTTTAAAACACAGCCTATGAATTATGATAGACTGTTTAGCCATGGGCAGTGACCTTAACGAAATGAAATGAAATGAAATGAAATGAAAATTTATTTGCTAGAATGTGGTTACAATAAATAGATGGTACAATAAAATCAGAATCACACACTCTGTCATCATTGACGTGCAAATATTTAAAACTAGATATTTTTAATAAAATGTATAAATTGATAGTTTTCTTACATTGTAATATTTAATTAATTGTTTTTTCAAAGTTATATACCCGTATGATGTTATTATGTCAAAAATATATTATTATTATCTTATACCTATAGTTCTTACATGTCAATTTTATTTTATTAAATTTAATATACATATTATCCATAGCGCCATGTCACATAATATTAGCTAAATATTAAACATTTGAAATTTCAGTCTATAATTAATGTATTTATTACCTTATCGTCAATATTCTTATCATTTAAAAAGTCATTAACATTGTAGTAGAGTTTATCTAAAAGTATTTTCATTAATATATTTTTAAATTCGTTAATTTTACTTCTCTTAAGATATACTGGTAAATGATTGTATATCTTAACGCCCATACAGTAAGCATTTTTAGTAAAAACATCACGTTTTTGCAATGGTATATATAATCTATCTTTTAATCTCACACTCCTACATCCCATGTCCTCCATGGTAGGAAATAATGAGGAGTGTGTTCTGACAAACATAGATAGTTCATAAATGTAAAGGCAAGGGAGAGGCAATATTTTTAATTGTTTGAACAAAGGTTTACAGCTTTGTATATTTGGTACATTACAAAGAGCCCTCACACATTTTTTTTGCACTATGAATGCTTTTTGCATATCTCCTGAGTTTCCCCACAAAATGAGCCCGTATCTCAGTGTTGATGCAACGTATCCATGATACGATAACAGTGCTGCTTCTATGGATACTATGTTCTTTAATCTATGCAATGCAAACACAAATCTATTCAACTTGTTACATAGACGTTCTACATGTGGTTTCCAAGTAAGGTGCTCATCTATTTTTAACCCTAGAAAAATGGTTTCCTTTGTTTTTTCTATTTTTTTATTTTCAAACTGTATATTAATATCAAACGCTCTACTGTGACAATTTTTAAAATTGATAATTTTAGTTTTTTCGATATTAATCTTTAAATTATTATTTTGTAGCCAGATTGCAAGGTTGCTGAGAGTTTTATTAATTTTATCACTAATATCTTTCTTTTCCTTAGCTTTTATTATTATTGTTGTGTCGTCAGCGAATAAAATGCAATCGTTATCAGTTGCATTTGGGAGATCATTTATGTATAGTAAAAATAAAAGTGGTCCTAGCACACTTCCTTGTGGTACTCCAAAATAAATTTGTTCGTAACTAGACCTGTACGCTATTTTTTGTTTATGTGCGGTTTTCGTTATTTCTACGCATTGCTTACGATTACCTAAATAACTATTTAACCAATCTAAAATTTTTCCTCTTATTCCATAATTATACAGTTTATCTAACAATATATTGTGTGAAACAAAGTCAAAAGCTTTGCTCATATCCAAAAATAGCGCTACCACAAATTCTCCCTTATTTAACGATTCTGTAACGTTTTTTACTAAAGAATAGCACGCCAGCGTCGTTGAACATTTCCGCCTAAAACCAAATTGTTCATTTTTTAGTATTTTGTTTAGTGAAACAAACGCATAAATTTTGTCATAAACTATCCTTTCAAATATTTTGGACAAAATTGGGATTAGTGTAACTGGCCTATAATTATGAATCTTATCATATTCACCCTTTTTATAAAGTGGTTTGACTATAGAGCATTTTAATCTATTAGGAAAGAGGCCTTGTTCAATACTTAAGTTTATTATGTGGGTTAAAGGTTTTGTTATATAATTTGCACACTTTTTCAAAACACTAGTAGTTATTGCATCGTAGCCTGTAGACTTTTTATTCTTTAACAATTTTATAGTTTTAAGCACTTGTGATTCATCTGTAGGTGATAGAAACATTGTCTTTTCATGAAGGGGTATATCTATTTTCTTATTAATTTTATTTTTAATAATGTTATGAACGATATTGATATAATATTTATTAAAAATGTCACAAATCTTACGTGGGTCAGTAAACAATGTATTATTAAAGTTGATTTCAGCAATTTCCGATAATATTTGGGTTTTAGTACCAGTGATTTCCTTTACAATGTCCCAGGTCGCTTTACATTTATTTTCAGATTTTAGTAAATATTTTGTGTTGTCTAATTGCTGGGCTGTAAATATGCACTTCTTTAGTATTTTACCATATTGTTTGTAAATAGCTTTATTTCGCTTCTTATTTGTTTGAGAAAGATGGTATTTGAGGTATAATGTTCGTTTTTTTATACAACACTTTTTTAGGCTTTTTGTAAGCCATTTATTCCGTACCTTTTTGCGTATTATTTTCGCAGAAATTTCAGGAAAGCATAAGTTATAAAAGAGCATCAATTCGTCATGAAACGTATTGAATGCTGTTTCGGTATCTTTTTCACCTAGGTACGTACACGTACTCTTGTTATTTGCCTAGACATTCTGGCTATATAGGCTCAGTCCATAACTTAAAAACCTTGTAGCGTCTCAAAAGCATCATACCGTGTCTCACTTTATTATAGACCTATTCGATGCAGGAATGTTATATCGCAGCTTTACGAATTTAGAAAATCGACTTTAATTCATATTTAGTTTTCGTATAGTCAATGAGAATGCCAGATGACTAAAAACTGACAATCTATCTAAATTTTGCCATCATTAGTCTCATAATGTAGCTTCATGGATAATGACAACCCATCGTCCCAAGCTGATTTTCAAACCTTACATAATAAAACAAACTATAAAAATTGATTTTACAATTAAACACAACAATTGATTGACGCGCGCTGTTACAAAACACCACGGTTTTTTGTTCAGCTGACAATTCGACTTGAAGATTTATTGATACAGTCATTCGGACAGCTACATTTGTGCAAGAAAGCCTTTTCAGAGGGTATCAATACATAATAGATAGTATCAAAGGCCGCTTTGATAGGGAAAGGACTTTTTAAATCAATTGAGTGGTTAGATGAGGAAATCGCCCGACTGACAATAAACGGCCATAAACAGTTGCAATTAGCAACTATTTACAACTTTGAATTACATACATGTGCTCTTCTCCGAGATATTGTGGATTTTTAAAAGCACATGCGTCTGATAAACATATTTTGGGTGACAGACTAAATGTCCGCTGGAGAAGAAATTGATACAAGTCTAACAAGCGATAGTTTTCAAGATTGGAATAAATTTAAAGAATATTTGAGGACTAACCCTGACTAACAAAGCCAGTCCAATTTTTTAACTTACATTTCGTTTTACGAGAGCAATTTTGATACAAGATTGCTTGTTAACACTTAGTATCAAACGGACAAAAACGTCCAAACTTAACCCTAAAGCGGCCGCTGATATCCCGAATGGGGTCAGCCCCGCATGACCCGCGTCAGCCACGTCTCGTGACATACGGTGCGGTACCACTCGATCAATCACCGAGCAATGTTCGCGTTCTGACATTTGCGAGTTTGGGTTGCGTCACTGCTGGGGTAGCCAAGCGATATGATCGGTCAGGATATGTCCAGGAAAACTTCGAATGTTTACACTAAGATAGCACACAGGCATACACACACTCACGCCTTTTCTTCCCGAAGGGTTAGGCAGAGGCGCAACTAGTGCACCCACTGTTCGCCGTGCGTATTCCGCCCCATGATGTGATAGCGGGAGAGCCTATCGCCATATCGGACACAAATTCCAGACTCCGGGCTGATAGTGAATAGAAAAACGCAATATCACTTTGCCTGAACCGGCATTGCAGTCGTACGTAATAGAACTACGCCACCGAGGCAGTCAAGTAAGATAGCTTAGTTCTTAACTGATATCTTCAAATCGCGAATAATACTGATTTGAAATATTACTACGGGATTTATCAGTCACCTTCCTGGTGCAAGCCTCACGCTTACATGTCAGTAGTAGCCCCAAACAGCATATAGCAAAGTATGTTCAATGTACATACTACCATATGCGTCACCATAATATAGAACAAAAGGTGGCGTGGAATACAACCATATACTCACTTTGGATATAAAAATATGACTGAAATTTACAATAGTACTAATACACAGTAAACAGTATTGACTGTGGCTAAAATCTCCAACGATTTGTAAATAAACCTTTGCTAGAAATATGTCAAGTGTCAAGAGAAAAAATACAAAAATGTCCTACATATCGTCAAACACATGGCGTTTCTACAACGTAACATACGACCAGTGACGAAAACGTGTAGCGTGTACGGATTAAACATAGTATGTAGATAACAATCATAAGAACAACAAAAGTTTTGGGAGTTGGGACCAAGCGCTTTATAAGGATAATTTTTTTTTATTAGCGAGGTTTCGAAGTCAATAGTCTACAAGATTTCTTACAGTATTAATTGTTAATTAGCGCGATTTTTTAGAAAACTGTGTATAAGACTTTTAAATCTTTAAAGCCTGAACCTAATCCTACTGTTACAAATGCGTAAATTGGAAATACTGAAAAATTTTGCAGTTGGATTTTGTACCGAAAACGCAAGTAAAACCTAGCATTTAATTTAATTTTGAGGCATCAGAAGATATACCATTGATATGACTATAAATAAGGCTACAACGATTTATCATTCAGCCATAACAGAAAATATTCGTAAAGGAACGTAATTCGTATCAAAAGCTTCGCACGCAGGCAGAACTATTAACAAAACCTAACATTTAGTATCATTTTGAGGCATCAGAAGACATACCACTGATATGACTCTACAACGATTTATCATTCAGCGGTGCCCAATAATATTCGTAAAGGAACGCAATTCCAATCTAATTACAAATCTTTCCTGTTTCCGGTATTTACATAGCTCAAGCACATTTCGCAACAGCTAAATAAGATACATTACCGTAATCTTGATGGTTTAAGGCAACAGTTACCACATTCCTGGTTATTAGTTGAAGAATTCCGAGCCGGTTCACTTGCCTAATACATTAGACCTGGGCGTTTTCACTAATACTAAAGATAATGTAGTTATGAGGCATTTTAGTTGAATGTAGGAGTCGATTAACATTATTATCACGTTTGGTCCTGTAAGGGTGGGTAGGTATAAAGCCTGGCCTGTTTAGTTAAGAAGGTAAGACTGTGGTTCACACGCGCAGTGAAAGAATAGTGAAGTGGGTAGAGCTGCGAAAAAAAAATTAAGCTTATTTATTGGTAAAGCCCTCCTTTTGTAAATCAGACCTCGTTGTAGGTGTCTATCTCATCTATAGTGAGCATATTGCCATATCGAGCATGAATTGAACCCAAGATAAAACAATTTTAGGTATAACATTTTTTTAGAATAACTAGGTGCGCCTAGATGGCATAAACTGGGAGCGCCACAACAAATACTAATGTGAGAAATCTAATTACCCCAGCAAATATAGCAATAATACATCCAATATTTGCTCAAACACAAACATTGGCGGCCAAATATTGCCATAACAGAGCATGAGTTGAACAACCCCGGATTCCAAGAATGCACGAGTAAAAGGTGAACATCCAAATTGGCCTTCAGGATGATGGAGCGAAGTGTTAAGGGCCCATCATTTCGGTAGCCGAAAAAGAACAAAACGAAATCGTTATTAAGGGCCCAGCCGAATTTTTGCGCGTCAAAGGAGGGGTGGTAAAAAACATTTTACGATGCGCACGCGCACAAGTTTTGCTTTTTTTTATTAATTATACGAATTGCAGGTGTATGTGAGGCTGTAAAGTCATTTTGATTTGTGTAAAAATGTTTTTGGGGTTTGTACCTTGGAGCTATTTTTGGATTTGTTTTTGAATTCAGTTTGCTAGCAATCGGACGGTTGATTAAGATGGTTAAAATAATTAAACTTGCAATATATAAATTGACTATAACCAGAGGCCATTTAATATTAAAAAAAAGGTTTAGTTTTTTACACATAGTTTAAGTCTCGCACTATTATTGGTTAAAACTTACGTAAGCTATATTGCTACGTAGACAATGCAAGTTTTTTTTTAAATACATAAATAAATTTATTTCGTTAAAATGACATGAAAAATCCACTACATTCTTGATTAACACTATAACAAAAGCACAATGACGTACAATATAATCAGATAAATCTCGTACAGACAAAAAACTAATGTGATGTACACTCGAGCACATAATTTTTTTCAACTGTCAAACACAACCACACACGCCATACATCGGCCGCTCCGATTCCGACCGATCGGTGAGCGATCGAAGCGAATTCTCGTCTAATTGTCCGTTGACCTAAAGGCGATTGCTTTTTGTTGTCCACCCGAGGTGGTCCTGATAAATGGGGGGAATTCGAACGATCGTGTTTTTGCTGAGCGGATTCGAAGCTCGTGCCGATGTCGCTTAAAGACTTTATTTAATGATTATGTTACGTATGTGATGGGGAATTGGAATTATGAGCGCGAGTGTATTTTTGGTAATTGACAGTTATAATGTTTCTATATACTTTATTTGAATGTACTTATTATAGGACCTTTTTTTAAATCTATTTCGATCGTTGTCGATTCAAGTAATTTGTGTTCTAAATAAAATATAAAAATTGACACTTATTTTTCTCGGTGATAATGTGTATAATAATAATAATCCCTTCCTAGCCGATTTCGGCCACGGCGTCCAATCTAAACAGAGATCAACCAGGTACGCAGGAGATATTATAGTGCACAGGTGCACTCGCTATTCCTTCTCTCATAGTCTAGTGAGACGGCGATCCGACATGACCGGAGAGAGATGAAGCGCAGGACCAATGGCTTTACGTGCTTTCCGAGGCACACCGCCAACTCCCTGACTCCGAGCTGTGACTGAGTAATTTTTTAGATGGAAGAACAGTCACAATGTTTTTAGCTCGACCCGGGATTCGAACCCAGGAACTCAGCGCGCCAATCGTACTCTTAACGTGTACGTGATACAATTACGCCACCGAGGCACTCAAAATGTGTATATTATATTTAATGCACAACGTAATATAACAATCTACACTTTCAATAGGATAATAATATGGAATATACATACACAGGACCTATTCTCAGGTAAAGTCCACGTAACCCCAGTTCAAACCGGCCGGGCGGCAGGGGAGAAAGCTAATTTTAACGTTAACATAACCCCATTAATTGGCCGGTACGTGATGGGCTCAAGTAATTACCGTACATCGCGTGTCTCGTTCTGAATTGTTCCCCACAACATATCCCGTACAGATGGTTCGCTAATTCCATTATTAATTGATTGTGACTTGTCGACTTGTGTCAAGGTAACCGTATATTTATATTTAAGTTATACCTCACTCATTACAGGAGGTTTTGAAAAGAATCAAGACATGTGGAGAAATTTATTACGGAACCTCTTTGGGGTGTTGCAACGTATAAGCACAAATGTTTGGAACTCCAAATAATCTGCCATACCTATCTATTCTTTATTCCTTTACTTCAAGGCAGGCAGCACATCCATGATTCTTTTGGAATTATGGTCGATTAGAATAACTTTACATCGATCCAGTTCCGGGAAAATCATACAAGTAAACCCCTACAAATAATATCCGGCCTGGAAATCAAAGCCAGAAGTTTCCATCCCAAAGCTAATAATTGCTAACCAAAGAGGCTACCACGAGCCTTCCATCTTTAATCTGAATACATAAAATACTGACATTGACCCTTCTGTACGGCCTCGTTTGCGGCATGTTCTTGACCCCGGCCGCTTTTGATGCTGTAATGAAGGGTTTTTATTAAATCAACGTCAGAACTCCATTAAAGGTTGCCCCCGGACAAAAGATGGGCCCATCAATCACAACCAGATACCGATATAGCGAAGAAAAAACGACAAACCGAGCCAAGACTGTTGACTTTTTCGTTCCTAATTTAAATGTTTAGACAAGTTTGTTTTGCCGTTTGTAAACTCCACTTTGTAAGTCTTTGTCGTGTATTTTTAAGTTTGGAAGGTGTAAATATATTATTTCTTGAGAAACACCAAGGAGGTCGGTATTGACATAATATTAATATGCTGTCACAGGTATGGGTAATTTATTATTTTTGTGATGAATACGTTAATTTTTAAGTCCCATCCTCTGTGTTTGAACAATATAAATGAATAATTTAACATCTTCCTTCATCATCATCAGCCACATGACGTCCACTGCTGAACATAGGCCCCCCCCTAAGGATTTCCAGACGGACCTGTCAAAAGCGGCTTGCATCCAGCGTGTTCCTGCGACCTTTAAAATAAGAATCATGATCATATTATGATTTTTTTATATTATCTTCGAGTTCCAGAATATTCTATTTACTTAAGCAGTCTAGGACTTGTATGTATGTACATAAAGATTCTAGATTATATATCATCAACACAAACTAATATTGCTGATTCCGAAATTGGCTAACAATTGGGACAAACGAATCAAAATAATGACATACCATTGCTTAATTCAATATATCCACAAAATTTTCATAATTTTAGACCGCGACAAACACAAGTTCCTTCTTATCTAAAGTTTTAGAGAAACGATATACTTATGAAGAACTTCTATATCATTCCTTATTGATTAGTTGCAAACAAAGTATCCCAGCGAAATCTCGACCATCTCCTTGCGTCCATCAATAACACGCGTCTAAGTTACGCTTCGCTTATTGCACTCGCGATCTTCACTAACAAATCAATTTTACATTTATTAATGATAAAGTAACCTCTTCCAATGATATCATCATGTTTTATGTTTCGGAGTTGAAATGAGTTGTCAATTTTATTCAAATTCAAAAAAAAACCAATTTAAAAGGTTTTTTGGCATTGAGGAAAATGAGAGGTCATGTATGAGCTGAATTATAATTTGTAATTATTAAGAGGAAAGGATGTGACGACGATAAACGAAAAAACCGGAAAACAGAAACACTTTAGATAAATAAAAATGACACGAAACCTAAATATTGTTTAAAACAAAATTTTGATTTAACGCAATATTTGACCTCATTTATTGCGCTAATAAGTGTATATATTAACCTTCATATAAACCCAGCTTTAGTGAACGAACCCTTCAGAATCTATCTTCAATATAATGTTTTAAGGTCGAAGCAGTGTACCACCGATCCCTTATGGTACACTACATTACGTCTCCAAAGCAAATGTTAATTTCATCTAATCGTCACTGACGATTATACTGACGATTCGTCAGTTGTAGCCGACAGAAACCATTACAATCTGTTCGACACGCATTTTCAAATCCTTTTACTGGTTAAAGTGTATTATCTGAGGGGCCATTATGGGGATAAAATAGGAGAGACTTTCGTGAACGTGTGTTGGAATTTTTGGAAATTATTTACGGTCGTAGATGTAAGATAAACGGTTTGACATGGTGGTCGTATTTTTTTATTGCGTTTAAGTATTGCAGCCTGGCAAAGTGGAATCAGGTCCTGACAGGTGATAGTGCCAAGTAGCAAGAATACTGGTAAACAAAACTACAGTGTAGCTTATAAAATGTCCAAATAAAACGTTCGTCAACAAGACGTTGATTACAAACCAATCGACTCCGTAAACTGCTCTCACCCTTTTAGAATCCAAAAATTACCTGAAACCCAACAAAATATTCATTAATAACACTACAAAACACATGCATCAATAAATACACAAACCAAATCACATTTAATTCAGGAGTTTGATCATAAATAAGTCCCGGGTTTCTTACAGATATTCCAAAACTTCCCCAAGGACCAAAAATAACTTCCTTGCATACCGGGACATGAATCCAAACACCCAACAGTGCTTCGTCCATTAGACAACATTTCTGGACGTTTTTACAGCGACATCAGTCGTGGCCCTAATTGCCGTGACTGTCAGGGGATAAAAAATGATGCGTACTCTGGAACGACACAGGAATGTCCATTAGATCATATCGGGGAGCTCGTGAGCACCGAAACGGACGAAAAAAGGATAAGAAATCCTGGGACAGTGGTTGTCAAATGTTATTTGACAAATGATCGATCAATTTTTTATACGGCAAACAAAGGTACCATCAGGTGGTGAGATCAACGCTATTTATAGACTCCCTCTGGGCCAAAACAATATTAGATCTTTTACACACATTTCGTCTAAAGACCAGATATGTAGAATTGGCTTCTCTACTCGTTTTCTTGCTTGTTTTATACAACTGTTCCAGTTCCGTTCTTGCCACTTCGAGTACAGAAGATTGACTACGTCGTAGCGCAGACGCTACCAATGATGTTTGAAGTTCCAGAAGCAACCGTCAAGTTCATACACAGTAATTTTAACAGTATTGTAATGTTTCTCGGCACCAAGGTCACAGCGTCTGCATGGCGTCTAAAGGTGCATAGAAGGACGTGGATGTTTTGAGAGCCACTGCCGTGCGTTGTTTATAATGACACGAGCTATTGTTAGCCACGATTTCGTGCGCGTGTTTACCTTTATTCAAGTGAAACTTTTTCGTTGTTTCACTTCTACTGCCTAATTTGGTAAAGAAAACATTTACGCTACGCCGTCGAGAAGACAGAAATTCTATCCATAAATACAGTAATTCGACTTTATTAAATAAACTCATACACACACTACATTAATTTCTGCCTACCCACTGAAAAATACAGCCATGACCTTATATTAAAAAAGCGGCGATGGCCTAGTTGGGAGTCGAACGGACTGCCGAGACGAATGTCCGCAGGTTCAAAACCCAAGGGCACACACATGACTTTTCTAAAAATGTATGTGTGTATTCTTTGTGAATTATCGCTCGCATTAACGGTGAAGGAAAACATCGTGAGGAAACCTGCATATCAGAGAAGTTCTTTGAATTTCGAAGGTGTGTGAAGTCTGCCAATCAGCACTAGGCCAGCGTGGTGGACCAAGGCCTTAACCCTCTCAATTTTAGAGGAGGCCCGTGCTCAGCAGTGGGCAGTATATTATATAGGGCTGGTATGGTGGTGGTGGACCTTATATTAAAACTCTAGATGTTTAATTATCATAATTACAATGTATGCGATATATTCTTGCACTACACCCATTACCGGTAACAATTCACGCGTAAACCTTGACCATTCATGCTCCGTTTCCACATCTAATGTAACCTACCAGACGTCCTGTCTGTCTGTTTTGACGCACGACTGCGAAACGCGCTTGTGAAATTCGGTCTTGTAGTGTTGCCAAGTAAAATAGTATACAATATAGGGTTAACAACTAGAGTCCAATTAAAGTTAAGATTATGTGAATGATTTAATGAATGTTTTGAAGTTGTTTTATTTGCTTACCTCATGTTGATTTCTAGGCTTTTACGTGTAAATAGTAGCAACATCGTCCAAATCTTTGCTCTAATCCAAATTTAGACTTACGTCTGAAATGAAGAAATTTCTCCTCCCTTACATCTCATGTTTCCCAAACCAAAAACCACATTTTACTGTCTATTAGACTTTCTCAATACGACCCAAGCCCGTTGACTAATCCATCAAACAGACAAATAAACATTGCCGAACCATGCGACCACAGGCCAGCTTGCGGCATAAACAAATACGATAGTTCACCGAGCGATGCGTGACCGCTGCGCACGCGCCGCGCACACGCACCAAATGTAAGGGACGGATTTGGGAGCACAGACTGGGAGTTATAGACCCTAGTTATAATTATGTAGAGTATCGTTAGGGGGTTTATGATAAAAAAAACATATCAATAAGAGTTTGAGGTATTTAATAAAACAATTAAAACACCTGCTAAAGTATACACTTATATATTTTTGTCAGGCGATGATTCAGCTATAAAAGGGAGAGTTTGGAGTTTGATTATTTCCTTTTTAAATGCTGTGGGATTGAAAGCCATGCATAATTTCGATATCCATGGCACTGAATTAATACCTGTATGTCTAGGCTATAATTGTGATTATTAGGTATATTTCTTTATCTTATACATAAGACTCTATCTTTGCCGCGTTGTCCTTTACGTTGAGTACACGTATTATAGACGCGAATGATATTTACTTCTAAACTATTAGCTGCATTTGCACATTCTGCCAATATCAAACATTTTAGTGTTCCGAAATCACATGTACTCTTACGCAAAACTACGTGACTGTTAGACTAATGCGTTTACGTCGATATGCTAGGAAGATAAATTTTGCTGAGGCAGAACTTGGGCCATATTTGTATTGCATTTCCACGAGTGCCATAATTAAAATTAGATATGTTTTGTTTTTTAGTTGAGAATATATTACATAATAGTTGATAAAGTTTGTAAATAACATATCGCATATTTTTTGGAGAGATTAGCTACATCTGCATCTATCGTGCTTCAAAACCGCTATATTCAAATTTGGGACCCATTCCGGCTTTTTAATATCCCTTTTATTTCCTGATCAACCCCGTAGGTTCTCATCCCTATATTTGTCACGCTGCCTTTGTGTTATCATAAATAACTTATTAGAATCCTATATTTAATGCTTTGGATTTCCATAGATGAGTATACATTTACCCAATTGTATTTATTTTCGTGATTTTTGAGGACCTATTTCACAAATTTTATTGACAGTATATTATTAAACAGCTAATTTTTCATAGTACTTATTTCATTACCATTTATTGGGGGCATGGGTTAGAGTGTGACTTTTGTATTTATTTGGTCGGCTTATACATTTATGTGACGAGTAGCATTTGGGCTCAAATCATTGTGACCACGACCGTTCTGTCAAGAGCGAAACGCAGAAGAAGACGAAACATTAACTCAGAAGTTTTGTAACAGGCCCTTCATTATGTGAAGGTGATAACTAGTCTTTGATTTTTATTCTGCGTACTATTTGAAACAAGTACCTAAAGTTCTCTAGCCCCCATAGCGTTATCTAAATCCGCCTCCGCCTGAACTATGAACCCGAATACAATAATCATCGATCATTATGCGAAGATTGATCATTTCGGTACCACGGCGTAACCTAAGGTCCACAATACAAATTTCGAAATAAATATTAATACAAATTGTAAACATTTTATTGACATTTACAAATCTGCTGTTGTGTTATACATTTTGCGTTTAAACGATAGGAATATTTGTCTTGAAATGTTGGTTACAGTTTGCAGATATGCAAATATCTACGTACATTCACAACAGGCCGACATAATTCTGACGACTGTCGTACATCATTATGGTTTGACTATTCTATGTACACATCACCTCCCGTATTGTCATTTGGACATACAAAAAAGAAAAACATTTTTTTCACAGATAAAATACAAGTCTATTTTCTCCCCTTACCACAAGGGGCTTATTACACCCTCTATATCAATATCACTCTAATTACTGGCCAGAAAAAGCCGTGTGAACGTCTTGTAAAAAAAACTAACGACATGAGAACTTTAAGCCATATCGAAAACCGCAAGCCCGGCATTAAACGGCGATCCGCGGGTATACGACACTTCCTGCGGCCACCGCAACAGAGCGTTATTAAAAAATAATGTCAAGCCCGAGGCGTTCGTTGTAGATAAGGGTTCTGTATGGTACATGGTAAACTTTATATGGAGTTATTATTTACGACCAGGATTGTCATTTTTCGTAAGATCTGACACGCGTACTTTAACGTTGCAATAAAAGTACTGGAAGGATTTTTTCGCGATAAATTTGTTTAATTTCCAATATCGAGCTATCGCGTAAACATTCAAGAAATCATTACTCGTAATTTAAACCTAATTCACAACACCCTTAATGCTCAACTGCTAAAGCATTTTCAATTTTAATTCCACGCATCAGAAACTAGTAGTAGTAACTATTCCCAAAGCGCTAGCAAAAAGAATATATAAACGCATAGGTTCCACCAACTACATAATCGAACCCTAACTACTCTACACGTTAGTCCACAAGGAACTCGATCCTGGCTGGCGCAACCGCACCGTACGTGACGCGGACGGCAAAAAACTTTTTAACGATCCTCGGCATGGCCGGGGGAGATTACACGCGTCCGAGCCGCGCCGACCCAATACAAAAACTTACATACAGCGCTTCATTGCCCGAGTTGTAGGAATCTAGTGGTCCAGTGGTAGTTACGGCTGGGATGTCAGAAGCTGGATTCGATTCGATAGTTTTAAAAAGTAAAAGATATATGATCACCGTTTTATTTTAGAAAAAATACTTTTACACAAACAAGTGTTTGGAAATTCATGTTCTAAAAATGACCTTCTGGAAACCTTAAAAATCTTTAACCGTAGACATTAGATACTCGGATCCAGGCTAACTCGGCTTTATAAATTTCACCTTTAATTTTCATACTTTTAAGATCTTCAATTTAGATGTTATTTTATGTTTTTCCTTTAGAAATTCCCCATCATAAATAACACAACACAGAATCAGGCGATAGCATCCCACTGTCAAAATTACCAGGAAAGCGCGAGACAAAAATAGGCACAAAAAGCGATCATGCGAACGATCGAAAGTGATTTACGACATAGTGATCCGCACCGTAGCATTTTCCTTTCATTTCATCGGTCGTAAACTTCATATGCAAATTCAATAATGAGTGGGGAGTGAGCTGCGCCCGCGCATGTTTTTTGATCTTGCGAGGAGCTTCGTAATTGCCAGGGATTGGTGCTGACGGAAAGAATATTTTCTATAGTAGCGACAGTCGGCAGGTAATGATTAAGATTTGTAATGTTTTCATGCATTTTATTTGTATGAAATTGAGTAGATTACAAAGGAAAACAAGGGATTTTTGTGGAACTAAAATGACAAACAAGTCGTTCATCAGATTATAAACATCACTACTACCGATATAAAAATATATAGTATTATGGCACTGCTCAGGCATAGCTTCAGAAGCAGAGATACTCAAAAGAACTGTATTACATACGCAGAGCCGCAACTAATGCACGCACTTTTCGCCGCGCGTATTCCGTCCCATGATGTGATAGAGGGCGAGCCGATCGCCATATCAGGCAAAAATTTCAAACTCCAGCGTGATACTGTATAGAAAAACCTTTGCCCGACCCGGGGATCGAACCCGAGACCTGGGCTTTGTAGTCCTACCCTAATACCACTACGCCACCAAGCCACCACGGCAATCCTGTTTTACCTACAAAAAGTTATTTTAATTCTAACTCTAGATAACCTCCAATCAATAAACTGTCCCATCTGTTTTTTGTCTATGCACTCGTTACAACATAAGAATATGTATAGTATTCTATAATCGTATGATTATGACGCGGAAGATCACCGGGCCAATAACAAAGCGACGCGAGACGAATCGAACAGGATTTTATTATATTAGGCCTGTTCCACACTACCTTCACATCAGGCATTAACATAGGGAAGAATAAAATTTCCTAAGAAATTATTTTTTATTCAAGGTCCTTACCTGTATAAAATATGAGATATATTAGCCCAGCAGAAACTGTGTTGAAGAGTGTTAAAATTCTTGGATTTTTGCATAAAACAGTATATACGTGTTTTTATTATTTATCTTCCTTTCTGTCTCAATCTATGCAACAGATGTAACACCTGATGGTGAAATCCAAATCTAATGCCGAAAAACAAGAGGTTTCTTTCTTCCTCAACGGCCGCCAGAATTAAGCCAGTCCACGGTCGTGTAAAACCACCTTTAAAGAATCGGTGACGTCCTTACAAAATGTAGGATCGCAATTAACTTAGGAATGTTGTTAGGCATTCATTACGCGCGGCGCATCTGCGATTTCACGCTCTTTGATTAGATCCTGGTTCGATGGCATTTTTGTCACCGCTTCGAAAATTATACGCAACTTGTTATTGCCTATGACTAGCATTAAAAGCAAAATTAAGTATTTCTGCTTCTAAACATCAAGAAATCCAAAATTATTAGAACATGTGTAAGGATCAACTCAGATTAGACGGAATTATTACGGGCGTGAATACGGACCTTAATGTTATCGATAGAATTCATAACGTAACTAATGTAAGAAACATCTTTATGAGCAACGAACACGTACGCCATAAAGAATATTACTTGTATTCTATGCAGGGTGAATTTTCCAAGTGGGCGTGGAGGGGGAAATCTGAAACTATGAGGAATAGCAAAAAAGCTCAAAGGAGTTTCGGGGCTGATTTTAATGAAAACTAAAACGGCATCATTGCAATGCAATGCAATCAGCCCTGTATTATATACTGCCCACTGCTGAGCACGGGCCTCCTCTACTACTGAGAGGGGTTAGGCCTTAGTCCACCACGCTGGCCTAGTGCGGGTTGGCAAACGGCATCATTGGATTTTTGAAAAGTCAATATTCGAAACGCATATGCGAAATGTTAATATGCGACACGGCCAAGCCACTTATTTTGACTAAGGTGTAGTATTTGTGAAGTTAGGGCGTGCAGAGTTAGAAGCTTGGCTCTACATGAGATCTGATAAATTTTTGACAGTGCGATCGTATATTCTGTACTTCATAAAACAGAAACGTAATTATTTATTTTAAAAATGACCAAACATGCCTAAACAATTCTCATCTGCGTTGAATCTTATACAAATTGTAGGTGTAAACTCTCGTTCCCTATCAGACTAAATTGTAACCCTATTTATCCAGGAGGCGAAGGGGAGGGGCAGCCCCGGGCAGATCCTGATTGCAGACCGCGGCATCAGTAGCTAACTACCGGCTATACCGAGAAAATGATTTACGCAGAAGTAGATCTAACATGAAGATGCAAATCATCCGTGATTAATGTAATGCATGCTATACTATGTGCTGCATGCGGCATGGCTTCTGTGAAATACCTTTCTAGGAATTAAAGTTCAGGGATAAAAAGGAGCCAAGTAGGTGGATTTAAAACGTGATCGAAAAGAGATCAATCATTTTCTCGGCGAGAGAAAAGTTTTAGCTCATGCGGTGACAGGTAAGATCAAAACACTTGCATTTATTTGTTTTATTTTGCTGTAATACATTTATTGTTACTCTATTGGAAAGATTATTGGTTAGAGTTGTGGGACCTTTCAACCATGTCGGCTAATGATAAAACTTCTAATACTATCAACATTTTTATGACAAGCTCTTGGGGCTCAGGGTTAAAGGTTTGTCTACGATGTTTTTCGTCTTAAGAGATAAGTATTTAATTAAATAACGTTTATAAATCGATTACTACACTAGGCAGATCATGTTACACATAAAACAAGGCTTCATGACTACTACTTGCATCATTCGATACTCGATCTTATAATTACACTCCATTAAAATCATCTCACTAACCGCATCGCCTGAAGCAACATGCTACGTTTCAGTGACCGATTAATTAATAACAGTTACGCATTCAGACCTGTGTGAGGGGCCCATAGCCCCCCTAGCCCTCAACGAGCGAGGCACCGTAATTACGGCCGCGCGCACCTGATATTTGCGCACCTGCGCTTGCGCAACCGCGCATCCCAAACTTGCGACATCGTCTGGCGAGAACAGTGAGGCAATGATAAACGTTGGGGAAATGTGTGACGCAATTTGCGAAGTAATGGCTAGATGAGACTTGAGGGCACGACCCGGTGACCCTACACTACTGTGAAGATATCATGGAAATCAATCAGTATTAAAGGAATGCAATAGATATATTTAGGTATGAAGGATGGTATTCATTTGCCTTTGAAGACATACATTTACAGTCCGTAATATGATTATCAGCTTTGTAAAGAAAACAACTAAGTCACTTTATAAGTTCTTAAACTTCAGGCCTAAAAACACTATTAAAACACAAAGAATTAAATTAGTAAACTTTTCCCTCTCAAAAGGTTCGTCACTTAATTTTTAACCCATTTTTCAATAATTATAGTCGCCCTTCTGTACATTTTAAATCGAATTGATCTTTTAATAAAATTTAATAGCTTGTAATTAAATTTAACAGCCGCCTTATAAATTAATACCAAATGCATTGTTTGTAATTACGTACGTTGCACTCGCATGACGGATTCGTAATTTAATATTTTAATACACTGTAATTTAAGGTTATATTGTGAGGTCGCCGAATTGTGGTTATTGTAATTAATTTAATTATTATTCATCGATAATCAAAAAGACCTCAATGCCAATATAAATTACTAATAGTAATTAATATAAATGAATAATAATAATATTCACGCCATAGGTTCACGCACAACCTTGATTTTTTTATTCTTTGGTCATAAACAAAATAATAACTTTATATTAAACAAGAACTCAACCCTAACCACCATTTGAGTACACCAAACTATGAAGTCACTACGTATAGAACCCGCAGCAAACAAAAACAAAAACCGACCACAGCCGGAAAAAACCATCATAACATACCGTTACAACATAAAATAGGATTCCTTCCTCATATTCAAAGATTACCCATCCCGTGGGAGGGCGTCCCGCATCCCGGGAACGATGCCGCGTCTAATCCCGGGGATTATCTTCCGCGTCGGCGCTTTTGTGCTCCGGCCTGATAATCAAACCCGCACGTAATGGGCCCACGAACTGAGACACCAAGTTACACGCAATGGAGATAGGCCATTTGAAATAACATTATTTTCGGTATTGAAAATGTGGGAACGTTGTGTGCGGTGTTTTGTTATGTATGGGTCATGTTTTGGAACATGCGATGAAGTTGTATTGGAGTAATGTGTTGTGACATGATAAAATCATAATTTTATTTATTTTAGTTTATTTGGGTGGCTCATAGCTAACTATAACAATAAACAAAAATAAGGACTAAATACAATAAGCCAATCACGAGCCACCACAGATAGAAAATGTGTGGGTATGTTTTACTTGATGATAGGTACAAGCGGCGGTAGCCTAGTTGGGAGTCGAACGTACTGCCAAGACGAATGTCCGCAGGTTCAAATACAAGGGCACGCACCTCTGACTTTTCTAAAAAGTTATGTGTGTATTCTATGGAGGTACATACTACATGGTTGACAATGAAACACCCCTGATTTTGAAGTCAAAGTTCCGCACCTTGGGATCGAATCTTTGTTTTGTCGATGGCTCGACATAGTGGCTTCACTGCACCTGATGCCAAGTGAAGTGAAGCCCAGAAAAATATCTGACCTGTGTCTGGATAATTCGTGCGTCTATAGCTAATCGATTACAAATCTCATTATTTCATGGCGAGTCTTCAGAAAACAACGATAATTTAATACATTAGTATAATGATACCACTCACATAAAAATACGACAAACCGTATAGGCTGCAGGGCGTGCCAAAGAAATATACAAACATACATACATACACTCGAAAAACATATCCCTCCTTCTTTCGCAGTCGGGTAAATAGAAGTCTAATTATATTGTCTATAAAATACCATAACTAACAGCGAAAGAAAATCACAATTCTCACACACAGACCACTCAAATACGGGCAATAGAAACAGATTCAAATCCAAATACATTTCGCGCGAGCATATTTTCCCAACTAATGAAGTACTTTTTCTCGATGAGATGTGATGAAGGCGCAGAATAGATATTTCATCTCGTTAAAGCTTTTTGCATCGTGAATAAATAAACGTAGGCCACAATACACTAATCATACTCTACTGTAATACATTCCGTGGATTGTTAGTCGTACTGCTCACCGTACAACATAAATATTGATATGTTTACGTTCAACAGATCGACGAGTATGTTAATACTCAAATAATACACTAAGCACTAATGTGGAGTTTGCGAATATTTATAGTGTTTATAAAAAACTAGCTTTTGCGCGCGGCTCCGCCCGCGTGGAAAAGTTTTCCGGGATAAAAAGTAGCCTATAGCATTCAGGAGTAATGTAGCTTCCTATTAGTGAAAGAATTTTCAAAATCGGTCCAGTAGTTTCTGAGATCAGCGCGTTCAAACAAACAAACAAACTCTTCAGCTTTATATATTAGTATAGATTAAGTATAGATGGTAACAATTTATAATTTTGAATGATGATGTTGGAAAATATAATTCTGCATATATCATATTCCAATGCGAGATAAACCCAATCGTTTTTAAACCTGTTGCATAATTTGCCTCAGATTTGACGACTTTCCGTCTGCCTGGCATCAGCTTCTAGATGGAATTCAAAGGGGTAATTTTTTGAAAAATATAGACTTAAATTTAATTTTTAAAATCTTAACTTATAACCATTGAAAACACAATAAACTACATTTAAATTATCGGAAAGGTGTGATATAACCCACATGAAATAGACACACACGTGTAGTAATCACCTGACGGTCATAAATTAACCGCTAAACAGCTCATATTAGTGAAAGCAATAATCTCTTATGGTGTGAAAACTAGGAATTAGGTGAAAACAACACCATTACCGTTTATATGAGCATGCACTATTAAATTACATTGATAATAAAACTACCGTTTCTAAACAAGACTTAATATACATTCATTTTGTAGAATAAATATTTCACTTCAAAAACAGAACACCACTGACTTAGGTCTTGAAATAATATAAAAATTTATTTTAAGCGAACTAGATTACACACACAGACACACACACTCAAGCCATTTATCCCCGAAGGGGTAGGTAGAGGCGCAACTAGTGCATTCACGTTACGCCGTGCGTATTCCGTCCCATGATGTGATAGGGGGCGAGCCTATCGCCATATCGGGCACAAACTCTACGACTCCGGTCTGATACTGAGTAGATAAACTCAACATCACTTTGCTCGACTCGAGAATCGAACCCAAAACCTCAGCATTGCAATCGTACCGTAGTACAACTAAGCCACCGAGGCAGTCACGAACTAGATTAATTTTATAAAAAGTACAACAAATACTCCTTAAAAGGCAAATTAATTAACTATCACCATCTACTAAGTCGTCCCTGAGGATACATTTTTTTCTGATAAGTGCTACAATAGTAAACATACATATGAAAAAATCACGATTCGTCCAAAAACTTAAGAGAAAGCGTGCGTGGGCGTGTGTATGGGGGCACTAACTTGGCCCATAGCGCAACAATTTGAACGAGTGATGGATGTGGGCCAATAAAATATCTCAATTAATTATTCAGTGTTGTATGGGATCGTATGGCTTTGTTTCAATACAATACAACCGCCAATTATATGATTAAGTTGGATGGGAGATTGATGGCTTGTTATGTTGAATTAACTGTTGTGTGAGATAAAGGCTCATGGGCATCCTTTTTAAAATTGGTTGTACTGAGTACACATACAATACACTTAATGAAGAACCCAGAATATTGTGAAATAATTATTTATTTAATTTTAAGCGTCTAATCCAAGATCCATAAAGCAGAATAAAAATATAATATATAAGCTAAAATTATTCAATAATAAGGAATTAAAGTAACCAATTTTAAATAAAATAATATAGGCTATTGTTGCTCATATTGTCGTAGTTTTCGCATATACCACTTATTAATAATCATCATCATCATTAGCCACATGTTGAAGTCCTCTGCTAAACGTACCCTAAAGATATCCAGACGAACCTGTTAAAAGATACCTTATTAACAATACCACAAACTCATTTTTCATCTAAGATTAAAATGATCACCTAGGATCTATCAAAATAACAAAGACTTGAAGCAATGTTACTAACAACGAAGCACTTATGGGGCAACAAACTTACCACAAAATAAAAAGCATAACGTACTCCAAAATGACCCGCCATCTACTTCATTTGCAATATCTAAATGGCGCTCATAAAGAGGCATTAAATAAAATAAGCAATAAACAATTTACGATAATTTTTTATCATTGTAACGTACGCGTAGTATTGCCATTGCTAGAGATCGAACCTAGTCGATATCGATATTTTGGAGGTCAAGCCTCGATTACGACTATTCGCCAAAACGACTATTCGCCAAATCGATATATTCGAAATTATACGTTACTACTCCGAATACATCGTTCTTACCCATGTCAAAAATGTTAAAATCACATATCGAAAACGAAATCGCCTCGAAAACGACTATTCGCCAAATCGATATATTCGAAATTATACGTTACTACTCCGAATACATCGTTCTTACCCATGTCAAAAATGTTAAAATCACATATCGATTATCGTAACGATATATCTATTATCGATTGATACGACTCCCTCTCGATTAGGATTAAAAGTTGTTAGTATTGATACTTAGTAATAATTTTATTATGTTGCTATATTGTGTTGAGAAGCGAATTAATGAGACTGGGGTTACAGGCTACGCACCTATGACTTAACTTATGTGTGTATTTATTGTTGATTACAAGTCATTGTATGGTGATTAAAATGCGAGGAAACTCGCATACCTAAAGAATATGATTTCAAAGATCTGAGATATATATGTGAAGTTTTCCAACGCCGTTTTGGGGATGCTATAACTACTTTTAATCATAGACCTGGCCCATAAATGTCGCCCTCATTCAGGACAGAATTAGAACCAAAATAACTTCCTTTACTCATTAACTTACCTCCAAAATACTTGACTCAATACTATCATCTCCCAACGAAGTATCGATATCATAGTTGAAAATGTATCGATAGTTTGGACCCTAGACGCGACTACGGGTCTATACTTAACGCAGTGTCTCGTTCTGGGGTCAATCGCTCGGCGCGGCCCGCAGGTGTCCTACTTACCAGTGTGGGCGTATACAAGCCGCTATTGCGTACGGAAACGTAAAATAAGTGAAACAAGACGCAAAAAGGTTTCAAGTAAATAATGTATTTTCAATAGAGAAAATTAAAAAAACTGGCAATGAAAAAAAAAATTAATGGTTTATGCAAAATACTCAAGCGATGGAAACAAAATACAAACGATCCCTGAGAATAGTAATTTTAAGAAATTCCCCAAATTGATGTGAGAAACTTAGTTATTGTATAACTTGAACTCATGATTTATATCAATCTGTCTTTATACAATTTAGTTTTAATTATCATGCAGAATGATACATGATCACAGCAGTCCCGCGCGCAATTGCCTCCCGTGTTATATCAAGCGGGTCGAAGTAGTAAATTATTACAAATTGGATGAGCAGCTCATCATGAGCGCCCAACTCGAGGTCATTCCAAAATGGAAATCGGATTGTTCCTATTCATGTGCGAAGTGAAATTAAACGATTGTTGAGATTCTTAACTGTTTCCTGAGTAGAATAGATGTGTGGAATGGCTTAGAACCTCAAAGTTACTGATATCTTGATAAGATTTGTAAAGTAGTGTGAAGCTTGAATTATATTTATATGCTTTTGAAACTGATGGCATATTCCTTATTATTATTAGCAACACAACTCTGAACACTGAAGTATAAAACACTGGTTACAAGCAGGGTGGTACAAGCGGGTACCAGATATGCTTAAAACCGTATACACGGCGAAAAACCCGCGAAAATCACACATAAAACCACTAGTGATAATTATCCGACAAAATGAGTCGTAGCTTTTGGCTTCTTAACATCAGTCACAAACACCGAAACAGAAAGTCTTTCGTCAATAACAATAAATCAACGTAAAAAGTCCATATAATTTTACGAGGCTCTCGAGTTAATTCAATTTCCTCACTACGTCCAACTACCCGAATAAGGGTTACTATAACTCCCAGCATTTGGATGAATTATTCATACTACGTAGGTCTACCATCAGGAGAATTGGTGGCGGACAAAATGTAAAAAATGGTAGACATTTTCGTGGTATACGATATCATCTATGAGCAGATATTTCAGCAGCAGACTGCCTCGGTGGCGTAGTTGTATTACGGTACGACAGCAATGCTGAGATCTCGGGTTCGATCCCCGGGTCGGGCAAAGTGATATTGGATTTTTCTATTCAGTATGTGCCCGGAGTCTGGAATTTGTGCCCGATATGGCGATAGGCTCGCCCCCTATCACATCATGGGACGGAATTCGCACGGCGAAAAGTGGGTGCAATTGTTGCGCCTCTGCCTGCTCCTTCGGGGAGAAAAGGCGTGAGTATGCGTATGCAGATATTTCAAAATGTTTACTCTAGTGGAAGAGTAGGTATAGAAAACATAACAGGTGACATGCTTAGCTTTCCATACATTTTCTCAAGCAACAAATTCTAAATATATTTTTGATAGTAGAAGACTCGCAAGCCCAGCAGTGGGTCAGTATTATGTAGGGTTTATTATATGAGTTGTTATTGTAATGCAGGCGACTGTTGGTAATAATTTGACCCATTGCTAGAGAGTTTGAGAATAGGCTGGAGATGATATTTGTTTTGGGAACAGAAAATATAATAACAATTGTCATTTATCGATTTAATAAGTCTAATTTTCCTTGAGCTCTAAAAACCCTTTTCTCGCAATTATTCCGAATCCAAGAAAACCAAAACGCATGGCGTCCGTATACGCAACAGGCGACCACATTTCGGTTCGCGTAATGATATTGTATTGGGGAGATATTATCGATAAAATTGTTTTACGACCGACGCACGAGATATTTCGCATCGTTCTTGAGCGTGTGTGGCTCGGCACCGCTTTGGAGAGTTCAAGATTTTTGGAGTCGTGATTACAATATATCTGACAAAATATATTTCGGTTGGTTTGTCGAAAATAAATGAATTTTACCTTTGGTAAAAACGGAATTGTAAGATTTTGAATTATTTGTGTTGAGTCATTTGATGAAATACAGGTTTGATTGATAAGGTAACTACATAGTTATAAAAATGTTATTTACTTGAGCTATGAACCCTGGGTATGTGCATTTCATTCCCCAAACAGACCGTCGTTTGTATAGAAATTCTATAGTTTTGAGTGGGAAGTCACTCTCTGCTATTTAGACAAAATTTAATAGGTAGATGATTTATGATACAAAGTAACATTACATTTAAGGAAAATTTAACCTACATATTTAAATTTTATTCGAACAAAGAAAGCGTAGGCCAAACCGCAAACCAAAACAAGTCAATAAAACGAAATTCCATATTCGTTTGTTTTTATGATATCTAACATTGATTTACGACGATGAAATTAATAAGAATCTTATTAGAAAATAGGGTCAGGGGCCATAGTAAACGGAATTTTTGAAACACACAGTCCAGTGTGTAACAGAGAATTACAATCCGATTACGTAGTATGGAAAGGCGGGGTGCGATGGAAGTCATTCCTTGTCCCGTAAAACTACTCTAAGTAATTGCTTATCATAACATGTTGCATTCAGGCCGTCAAACATTTGTTATTCTTAAGGAACATCTAAAAAGATATTACTGGTGATAGGTCTCCCATATGTAAGAGTCCGTCTGGGTGGGTACCACCGCATATCTATTTCTACCGCCAACCAGCAGTGTGCATGCACTATTGTGTTTCGGTTTGAAGGACATTGTAGCCAGTGTAACTACAGGACATAGTGAGACTTAACATCTTATGTCTTAGGATGACGAGCGCAGTGGAATGCCACACAGTACTTTGTAACTCAAGGTGCTGGATGGTGTTGTTACTGTTTATTGGTGGTCGTATCGCTTACCATCATGCGAACGGCATGCTTGTCTCGTCATTCAATGCCATAAAAAGAAAAAAATATTGCGACCAAATGTAACAAAATAATTTTGTGATCCATAGAGACAAACCGCAATAGCGATTTTGTTTACACGATGATCAGTATTCAGGCCAGTCTTTCCCATAGGCGAGAAACATTACTAAAAAACTACATATCCCTAGGGTACGAAACACACACACGCAAATAGAGTTGTAAAGCCTATAATTCCGTGGTTAGCGACACTCACGCGCAGCATTGACCCGTGTGGAGGCTATCTGTCACCGATCACGATAACTACGTGTAATTTGGACTAGAAAGTGTTAGCGCGTGGGCGCTTACAACCATCTCTAAGGTGCTGTTCCGTACACTACTTCAAGTCGACAAAACGCAAGCAACTACGTTTTCGGCATGAAAATATCTTTCTTACACTTCTACATGATAGGTATTTGATTACATTTTTTTATGATAAATAGGTACTTAAAAGTTTGTTAAATGTAAAATAAATAAAGTATGACTAGAAAGTTATTGCGAGGAGATTTTCATGAACTAGTTTAACGGTTATTTACATTGCAGCTAGATAAAGAAAACTGTTTATATTATTTTAATGTAGGCGTTAAGACACCAAGATGAATATTGCAATAATTTTAAAACTAAATATTATACATTGGCGCTCGCTCTTGGGACATATCACATAAGCTATCAGGAGATTAGGTTCTCATAATGCCGCAATGTACGAAACGCCACCTTAACACGTGTACATGCGGGCCCCGCGGCTTTTCCACGCAGTTCAACACTTTTACTTTTCGCATTATAATTTCATTGATACAGTTACGAATTGAATGCATTCCGGCCGATAATAACTTTCTAATGGTATGGTAACTACTAACAGAAAAAACGGGTGCTGTTCAAAAACATTGCATTGCATCTTGTTGTCAAATAAAAGTGCACGTAAAGACATAAAAAAAAACAAATCGAAATACGCACCTTCTATCCCCAAAGGGTTAAGCAGAGACGCCAACTTTTTGCCGTACTCTGTCCTATGATGTGATAGGCGGCGAGCCTATCGTCATATCGGGCACAAATCCCAGACTCCGGGCTGATACTGAGCAGAAAAACCCAACATCACTTTGCCCGACTTAGGATTCAAACCAGAGACCTTCGCGGGGCAGATGTACAGTCAGCAGCATAAGTAGCTGAACAAAATCAAAATTTGAAATGGCCTAATATACGCGTTAAGTTAAACTGAAACATTTTTTTTCGTTTGAAGTAAAGTATATCTCTTTTATTTTATTTTTGTGAAGAGAAAAAAAAGGTTAGAAAGAACACAAAAGTATGTAGGCAATTTGAAAATTTGAATTTGTTCATCTACTTATGCTGCTGACTGTACAACGTAATGCAACTACGTCATCGAGGCTTTAAATTCGATTATAAAATAGTTAACTTTGTGTCTATTAAATATATCAAAGATAACATCTAAACTCTTAAAGAGTAACTCTATCTCACTATCCGACAGTTATAAAAAATTATCTCGGACATAATTAAAAATCTCGCCGCCGATTAACATTTTTAATTAAATTTCGAACGCACAGACGGAAGCCGAAATCGACGTAAATCATGGAAGCAATTAAAATTGAAAGTAAATAGATTATCTGAACCGCCATAAATATTCATCGGTTGATATTAAAAAGGCACGATTAACGAAATTATTGTTGCGTAATCTTTGATTTAATCTCGTTTACTTTGTGTTGTTAATTTTTTATATGAATTTAATCAAAATTGTTTTTATATGGAAGTAATTTGACGACGTTAATTGTGATTAAGTTATTGTTCGGAATTAATCTTTCCCAATCTTTATAAATGTTGGCAAGCCATTAGAAATATTTTTATCTTTTTTAATAACATATTTCGTGATTTATTATTATAATTTTTGTATTAAACTGCGACACCGTGAAATTATATTAATATTTGCATTGCCTTAAATTTATTGTATATCATATAAAAACTCATCTCTGTTGTATGTAAGAACAAAGTATAAACAAGTTAATTGCTTATAAAACAATTCTCATACCCATGTCAGTCATTCTCGTCCTCCAACGAAATATAGCAAATAGTTACCTGAAACAAAAGATTTTTTCATTAGTGATGTTGCTGTTTGTACTCATTCACTGTATAATAAATACCTACTATCTTTTGTTGGCGGCTTTAGCCGCGTTATAATCCGTTTCCGGGACAATAAGACTATGTTATCCTACTAATATTATAAACGCGAAAGTGGATGTTTGTTACTCTTTCACGCAAAAACTACTAAACGGATTCCGATGAAATTTGGCACACGGGTAGATCATGTCCTGGATTAACACATAAGCTACTTTTTATTCCGGGAAAATATAAAGCGGGACTTTTATCTCGGGAAAACTCATTCACGCGGGCGGAGGCGCGGGCAAAAGCTAGTGAGAGATGATATTGTATCTCTGATTAGAGTATGTGCAGTAACACAGCAGTATCTAGTTTAAAAAATGAATTAATTCCACTTGTTGAAGTCGGTGTAATTTTATTACATGAATATTTCGCAATAGCGGCTAGTGCCCGTGAGGTGTGTCGCGGGCTGCGGCTCGAACCGGGGCACATCTAAAATATCATTGTGTCTCGGGAGGTGTTGATACTGTTTAAGAATAAATATTGTAATTATGTTCAGTATCAGAGAAAGCTATCCTCATCATTCAGCGTAGAATGAAGTAAAATCAAGTCACAACATATTCGAAATCATAGAAGAATGCAGTTATACGACATTATGTGAAACATATTATCTATTGGTTTATATTAACGCAATAAATAATAATAAACCGTATGAGATACGGTTGCGTGTGGCACGCTACCGTGCGCCGGAGTCGAACCGAGGGCGGCCGCGTCTCCATTATACCAAGTTTTACAAACTTCCAGCTACTTAACGGGTATAAAAATTGGATAATCAAAAAAACAAATTATAACTTGGCTATAAGCTAGGTTGGCAGCACTGTACGAAACTCTTTGATAAAAAGATTTTTTTTATGAGACTACCTCGGTGGCGTAGTTGTATTACGGTACGACTGCCATGCTGAGGTCTTGGGTTCGATTCCCGGGTCGGATAAAGTGATATTGGATGTTTTCTAATCAGTACGAGCGTCTGGAATTTGTGCCCGATATGGCGATAGGCTCGCCCCCTATCACATCAAGGGACGGAATGCGCACGGCGAAAAGTGGGTGCACTAGTTGCGCCTCTGCCTACCCCTCCGGGGATAAAAGGTATGAGTATGCGTATGCATATTATGAGACTAACAATAAAATTGGTCTTCAACCCATACAAGCAACAAGCCATCAAGCCAGGCTAAAAGAATTGTCGTGTTTAATGTATGCGATTCTCCATTAACGGATAATGGTTTCCATTGAAACTTAAAAGGTATTTAGCCAAGGTGACGATTAAACTGGCATGCCTGTTAACTGTACATATTTATACTTTACAAACATATCTTCCATTTAAATAAAATGATATATTTATTGATGTGCGCAAATTGCAAAACATTTCAGTGGACCACCACCTTTAGATTATTGATCTACAAAAAGATTTACAATATCTTTGAAAAAATATTTTAAATTTTTCATGACAAATCAATACTGTACTCAGTACAGTAGGAACTTACAATTACGCATTTAGACCAATCCCTCAAACATTACGGATTATGTTAAAACCAAGATAAACGCTAATACCATTACAAAATTAAACATAATTACTCTACTTTAGAGCAGACTTCGCCTTGACACGCTCAATATATGCAATTTGTTGCCATGACATTGCAATATCTAGTACAATGACGTCACTGAACGACAAACCCCATTTACATAAACCCGTCATGAAATCTACTCGTGCGTCTAACGACGTTATCTGTTAAGACAATTAAGATTCCGCGCGGAATTTTTAACACACGTTTTCTGCCAATACTATGTCGTATTGTTTAAATTTTAAAGGAAAGGTCAGTAAACGAGTACGTATGTAGTAAATGGGTTATAACCCATAATTATCCACAATATCGGAAAAATATTCAATACCTGGTCAATATTTTAAGGTTTAAATAATATGCTCTAGAATCATAATGATTAAGAAATCTACTGAAGGGTCCACGTCTAAGGCATCTACGTTGAAAATAATATACCTAATTTCATACTTCTATAGCAATTTAAGCTACCAGTAAGTAACAAAGATTCCTTGCGTCCAAACCTCAGGTAGTCCACGCATGTCATAGCGAATTACTGCCCGAGTACAATGGAGGCAAGGTCGGCCATTAGGATGCTAATCTCTAAACTGTTCCACGGATTAGCTAGTGTACATGACGCGTGACGTGCCACAATGGGTACGATCACGCGGCTGCAGATGTAAATCGGCTTTAAGTATTGTGCCAAAGTTCGAAGGAAGGGCACGAAAAATGATCGCTGTTTTAATTGATTTTGTCGACCGGAAGGTACCCCTGTCGGCTTTTACACAGCCAAGATCAAAATTTATTTGTAATGGAGGGAGCTCACAAAAATCTCCATAATTTTCTTAAATCTCGACAACGTCGTACCCATGGTATTTTTTACCATTTTTTATGATTATGTGTTAATTACTTATCAAGATCTTTTAGTCATCCGAAATTGACAGGGTATTTTGAAGTACGCAATACAGTGTTGTTTTTTCGAACTAAATAGCCAAAGAAGAGGTAAAGCGAATAAAATATCTTTATTAAAAGTAACTAAACGATTTCTTAAAACAAAAATGTATCTAAATTACGCTAAAAATTATACAAAACTTAGCCAACAGTTACGATTACAAAAATAAAAATAACGTATAAATAAACTATTCCTCAAAGATAAAATGTAATACAAATTCTTTTATCTTATTCTGTGTGTTATTGATGTGGTTTGATAGGCGGTAGCTTCCTATCAGGCCATTTCCTCTTAACGTAATCAGCTAAGCACGTTATATCAATAGTTTTCGCCTTAGCAGTACTGGGTCCAGGAAAAACATTAACGATTTCGTTAAGGAGGTCATTATCTAGTGGCGCTCCAGCTTCTTTTATAACAGTCAGAAATTCATTAACCGGCATCACACCACGCTCAAGTTCTAGTTGAAGAACCACTAATGCTACATCAACACGATTCCTCTTTTGTTTACTGCAGAGATAATCAGCTCTATTGAGCAGCAGATTCCTTGGATCAGGTCCTACTGGCCTGAAACAACCAACCAGGCCTCCGTAAGTTATCACAGTCTTCTTTCGTGACTTCATCTCTTTAACTTGTGTTAATAGTGCTAAGAATTTCAGATTAACAAAAACATTTTCCATTATAAGCCTCTGTACTTTAACAGCTGGTAATAAGAACTTTGATAACACTTCAATGGCGTCTGCCGGCGTCATCGGATTGTAGGAGAGGTCTAAAGTCACCAATTTCTTCAGTTTTGTCATGTTTGTTGTTAGGTTCGTAATTGCTTCACCGTTCAACCTGTTATTACTTAGGTCTAAAGTGCGCAAATTAGGCGATTTCATGAGCTTTGTAAGAGCTGTACCAACTCTGGGACCAGAAAGGCTGTTCCACGCCAGGTTCAAATCTTGGAGAACTTTGTTTCCCTCTAACCTGCATAGAAGATTATATGTACCATTTCCGGAAATAAGACTATTCCACGAGAGATCCAAAAATACGAATTTATTATGTGTTTCGAATGCTTGTGCCAATAAAGCGGCCCCCTTTTGTCCTATGTTGTTATAGCTTAAATGAAATCTCTGAATGTCCAGTCCTTGGAATATAGCTTTGCCGACATACACCATACTCTCATCTCCTAATTGATTCTTATTTAAATTCAATTCTCTTAAAGTTCTATTAAAAGGAAGAAAGTGGAAGAGCCTTTTCGCGCCTTCAACCCCAATACGACAGCCGGATAAATTTAATTCTTCTAAAGCTGAATTATTGACGAGCATGTCTCCTAAGTGGAAACACGCATCTTCATTCAAAAAGCTATCTGTCAGATTGAGGATCTTAACAGTTCTGTTGTAACGCAATGCGGAGGCCATGCAACGCACACCCCTGGGGTTGACGCCATAATATCGCAAATCAATTTCCTCTTCCACCAAACCTTTATGAAACTCACGGACGGGACATAAATCTATTTCATCACACAATGCCAAGTAAAGATCCTGTCCATCATCACCGTGTATGATCGGTATTTGTGGTTGCAGCAATGCAGCTTTAATGCCTGGATCTTTTACAGGCGGGAAAGTGAAGTATGGGTGTTTGGCAACCACGCTGTCTGAAATAGTAATGTATTTTGCACACACATTTCTGCTTTCCGGATGGTACAATCCCCGGTCAAACAGTTCCTGTTTCTCGGACATCTGGGGCCTTTGTAGTACCAGGGAGGACCAATCGTCCATGGGTGGTTCCTCAGAACTCCTAAAATCATCTTCCTGTTCATAAATCACTTCGACTAATGGTTCTTCCGCTAGAAGTATTTCAGAAGACATGTCTAAATGAAATCAGTAAATTATTTATAAAATAAAACCAACTAGAAAATAGATTTCATACAGATTCAAACATAACTGACGTTTGTCAATTACGTTAAATTGGCGATGGGCGTGAATCTGGGGCTAAAAATAGGTTTTATACGTTTCGTTTCTAGCCATTTGTCTTGTAATCGAAAACATACGCAAAGCCTCAAAGGAAATTTTATAGCCGTGGATGGGCATGTTGTTTTAACTAAATAAAAACATAGCTCCCATCGGCGCAACTATTTTTCTAAAGCTTCTATTTAATACTTCTATTGAAATTGCAAACTTGAGGCAGGGTGGAGTGCTCCGGCGTTTTACGATACCTTAATTACTGAGGTACTCGTGTTATGGGGAATTAAATATAGGAGTAATTGAGTTTATGTGTGTTTAGCTTTTTATGCCGACGTGAAATTGCGGTTTGCTGTGCAATAGCCCGAAGCGAACTGGTTTCAGCACAGCATTATCACAATGGTACACACTGTCATTTGAGTTTATGATATCATTTGAGTACATTGTGAGTTAATTTTGGATCAGCGATTTAAACGATTAACGTTTAGCAGAGAAACTTGAAAACAAATATGAAATAAGAAGGAAACTTAACGATCGTGTGTTGAAATACGGTTATACCAACGAGAAAGAACATGATAATATTATAGAGGTAACTACGGTCACATAGATATTACTGAACCTATACTAAGATAATAGATATAAGGCTGGAACATAGATTGCAGAGCTATACTTGCGCATTCTTCCATATATTTTGATTCAGTTTGTGGTTCCATGTAGCGTTCTGTCGATTCGCAGATATAACTCGCTGCGCTATAAAGGCTACTGGAAGACTTTGGAGCTCAAGAATCCTGGTCTAAACAGGTTAAACACAAAAAATACAACCTATCTTCAGTATTTAACCCCCTTTTCACAACTATACAATGGAAACCAACCCCACCATGCTTCGACCAAACTACGTTGAAATATGAAGGCATCATAAACTCAAAGAGACAATAAATATGGGTTTAAGAGTTTGGAATAGCTAGCGTGCCTACAGAGGGCGCGAGTGAAAGTCCTCCCGGGGCACGGAGACGCGGGCAAGGCCAAGATGGCGTCCCACTGATACGGTGGTAAGCGTTTACTTGCCTATTCGTTGGAGTAACGGTACTTGCATTAAAACCTAATGCTTTAATCCAACTGATGCATAGAAAGAAAAAAATATTACGGTCACAATTTTAAATACACACAACAAAAAATAATGTTACATTAAATTAAAATTATAATAAAGACGAGTAAAGGAACTTCTCATTCAACTGGATGATACAGAACGACCTGAGTAGTACTGCAACGCTGATTTTCGATGAAAGGCTAAGGTGATTTATGACGTCGTGCAAGCCAATATTTAGGGGGAAATCGATTTGTAGTTTTATTAATAGAGATCCATGTAAAGGTATTTTAATAAATAATATTTTTTTATGGTTGTCGTAATTTTAATAGTTCCTATTTTGTATCTGCAGATGAGCTGATTGGGAATTCCGTCGCATGATGTAATATGAGGAGTATATTGCCAAACCGGCACACCACAATTGAATTTATCACATGGCAAACCACACACAATTTCCCGACCTGTAAATCAAACCCAGGACCACACTCAACTAGCCAACAAACCAAAGAGGCAACTAAATATTTATCATCCCGAGTTGGAAAAGGTTTCATTACCCTGAAAGGGACCCGTAACAAGCCGTCAGTCATACGCTCAGCGATAAACGGTGTGGATAGAAAGCTATATATCACACGTCAATCGATTTCGCGGTAATGGTGTGTCGTGCCCTGAGGACGGGCGTGATCTTCCACGCACTGCGATTAAATGCGAGATGAAAGTTATAAATATTGCCCTACATCTATTTTATTTCACAATGTAATGTATTTAAGCATATTGCTAGTTTAGAACTGTTTTGATAAGGATAATGGCAACGATTTCTACAATGAAACAAGTATTTGTTTGATCCTGACATTTTATTTAAGTCAATGTCGTAGATAGAAAGTATGGTGGTGCTTAATTTCTCTTTGTCATTATTTGCGTGTTTAATCGTAAAATTTAATATGAAACAAGTATGTTCTGGAACCTAAACAGAACCTTGTACACAAGACACGAATTATTCTACACCAATCCACCATTATCATCCAACACAGCATGCGCACGCGCAGGCCGTCGAACCTGAAGTTTAGAGATTCCAAAACGCGCCTTAATTGGCGCCAATGCGTTTTTGGTACGGAATTTTTATTCATAAATACCAACGGCCCCTTTAGCAACTTAGCAAACCTTTCACATTAGCGGTTTAGACGCGCGACTACGGTCACGCGACAAACAACGTTTTCTATAAATCAGTAATTCTATTGCCATTGCTTACAATAAATATTTTGTGCATTGACACGCGATGTTAAATCTTTTGCATCCCAGTTCTAACGACCCACTGGTCTCATTGCAAAAGAATTATTACACCCACCGCTGAATTCCATGCGAATTGCAATTTTATAGTTGAGTATAAACAATAAGCGTTATAATCATTTGTAATACATAAAATAAGATGGTAAGTTTTGCTCGAACCTCGTGTGAATAAACTATCCTGGAATAATAGTAGGCTCTCAGTTGATCCAGGAGTTTATCTATCTTTGCGTCAAATTTCTTCCACATCCATTCCGTGGTTTCATCGTTTATTTCTAACACACTTTCTAACAATTCAAACTTTTTTCGCAAACTTTCGCAATAATATTAGTAAGATGGTCAGTTTAATGGTAGTACGCAAAATCAATATTATTGTTGTCGCTCACGATTCGTTTTGATCTCGATATGGCAAATATATTTAAAGTAGTGCGTTATACAAGGGTCCTAACTCGTTACATGGCCCCGTACATCATCCGAACGTGCGCACGCGCCTCCACATGACGAGTGAGCAATTAACATCAGGTTTTTGGACATTGATTCGGGAACATATATTGCGAAGCCGAGTTACATTTCGATGTGTATGCGACGAGGATTTTAAGGATCCGTGGGGAAATTAAAGACGGTTAAATAAATTCTTTTAGTAGTATTTTTATGTATTTGACATTTTACATACATGTTTTTATTTTTGGTAACATTAAGTCGTTCTTAATATTTTCTCATTTATACATTTAAAATACATTTTAATCGAAATGCCCTGGTTGTTTTTCGTAAGTATAGTGCAATTTTTGACAAGGTGTGATAAAAAATAAAACAAACTTATTTAGTATTTTAGGTTCCAATCGTTTTATATTGGGTCAGGACAACTCGAAAAGTAAAAGAAACTGTTCCGTACAAATGAGTTTTACGCTTGCCCATTTTTTCCTTCGTGCGTTTCGTTGTTGCTTTTGACAATCGAACGTCCGCGACTTTTATGGTAGTGGGTTCAAGTCTCGTTACACATGTCTTATGCGCATCATATTGGAATGAATTATCCTTGTTCCTTTGTCCGGGAACATTCGGGATGTTTTCTCGCAACAAAAGTTCTCGTTTGTTAAACGGTTAAGGATTTTCTTGTAATTTTACACACGCACTCACGAATTTTATCCACAGATATAGGCGAAGACGCAAGTAAGGAACCGATCGTTCCCAGTTGTACTTCACCATGCCCTTTTATATGAATATAGGACGATATAAGCTAAAAGAATATAGAATTGTTTCGAACCAAGCACTCACACAAATTTTAGTTAGCTTGAAAATCGAACCATGAACCACCGAACACTAAATACGCTACCACTAGAATGATCTAGTGTGGATCTACTTTGTGTGGGTGATTATGAAATCACCCACACAAAGTAATAACTTAATAAGCAAGTCTTCACGCACGCCATACGGCATGCGTTCCCACAATAAGTTCGATAAATCAAAGAGCTTTCTTCAAACATCAGCTTTCATTACAAAACCAAATACAGTTTATCTGGGCTCTGTAAATTTTCAAGAGAAAACAATGGCCAACGCCTTTGCATTTCTCTAAATCAAATACAATAGTGCAGCGCCAATGTGAGTCTCGTTAATACGAAAGGTCTTGTAATGTTTAAAAATTAAAATATTTGTCACAATTTGTTACAATAAAACATTTTCTTTGGCAACGTTTAGAATAGCAGATTTACTTTTTTACCAAATGATTGGAAGCAATATTACTATTATAATGAAACACTAAAAGATAATGATTCTCATATAATTATAGCAGAAGTAAATAAGGGGAAGGTTTTTGAACCTGTTGCAAATCACTCACAGTACATAAAATAATTGCAGAGGTATACAGTGATATAACTAAATCCGTGTAAGTAAAAGAGCTGGCTACTATCGTAAAGCAACTATCGTAATTAAGATAAACTTCTTTGAGGGCAGCAGGTAAAATTTATTCCATTTTTATAAACAGACGTTCGTCTATTTTTATAAACAGACGTTCTTATTAAAAATAATTTCGAAGGTTTGTGAAGTCTGTCTGTTGATTAAGGCCTAAACCCGAGGTAGAGCTGTCTGTCGACAATTTTCAAGACTTCAAGGCTATTAACCTAAGTTTCATAACATCGAAGTTCGTTATACCGGGAGTATCTCGCGGCCGTAAACCAGGACTCGGTTATGAGAGGCGCTGTCGGTGATCAGGCGCGCCGCTGAGTTATGGCCGGGCTGCGCATGCGATTTATAGCTATTAGAAACAGCCGATGCGGCTGCGTGCTCCGGCTTGAAGTAATACAACTTAAATTAATCCTTACATATCGTTTTTGTTTTAATATGAGGATTATTTAGCCTTAATTAGATCTATTTACCCCTATAAAACAATAAGTGAAAACTGCTCAATAGATGGGACGCATATAAGCGAACTTACAAATTAAGAAAATATAGACTATTTTTTATCCCGGAAAGAATGCATATTGAGTCTTATCGATAGGTATAAGAGGACCAAAGTTACGCTTCTATAATTAAAACAAAAATACCTAGAACATTTGGTATTCAACCTATCTTATCCATCATCCACTATTTATCATAAAATGAATAGCCGTAAACAATGTACAACATAATGGCATCGGTCAAGGCCAATCAAACAGAATCAACTCGGGTTAAAAGTACCCCATCTCAACCGGTTGAATGCCGATCAAATTACAAACAATAAGGTCGTTTTGACCAATTAGCTGCGCAGGCGCACCCGGCCGCTATCAATTACAATGCGCTAATCTCTTATCTTTAATGGGTGGCCACACGGACCGCCATTGTTGTGGCAATTGCGAAATCTGAATAACCGTTTAAAATATTTGTAGCTAATTATCCAAGGTTAATACGATTTATTTGAGATAAGAGTTGTTGGGAGTTAAATCTTCGCGCCGTATTAGAAGGGTTGAAATTATATTGTTATTTGGCTATACGAAACAGAGATCTTGAAGGACTATTTCTATATTAAGGGATGAACTTGCAACTAAAGTTAAAATGATTATGTCTTTTTCTTTTGAATTTAAAGTTTAAACCACATTGAAGACATCATTAGGTCTGTTTCATTATTACTCTTCTTATTATCCGATATTATAATTTGGTCGCTGTATTTTAATGGGTCCGCTCTCTATCACATCATGGGACAGACACTCGGTAAAATGCAGATGCATTAGTTGCACCTCTGCCTAACCTTTCCAAGATAATGGCATGAGTTTATATTGATGCTAAGTTCTTGACAAAAAACTTTCGCTCCAAAGAAAACAACATAATACATTATATCAACACTTCCTATTTGCAAACATTTACTATGTTTGCACCTCATAATTTGCGAGCAATCAAGTCTCGTTAACCACTAAGCCATGAGTCAGTCAACCCGGCGTATTACCGTCATCACGTCTAGAAAGTGATCCTTGTGATTTGCGAGAGGAAATTGATTTTCTCATTGATCGATGAAAGTCTTCGTGTAATCGTCATAAGTGCGTGGTCGCCAGTTGCTAGTCGCCGACGTAATCGGTCGGAACATCCGCCTCGATTATGTTTAACAATGTGTGTACGCAGTTTCGCTTGTGAAGATGAGAGGCCTATCTTAGGTGCATAATATGTTTATGATTCAGGTACATACAATTACTATAGTTTGAGCAATGAGCTTTATTTACAAAATGCAAAACAGCGATCGACGATCTTTTGCAAATCTCGAACTAATACTACAACTGAAAAAATACTAACGACTGAATTTGTTGATAGTTCAATCAGTAAATTTCCAGATTGCCATCATAAAAAATCTCTGTATACTCTATTCTTATTGGTTGTGGGATTTCGAACAGGCAACTTATAAAAATAAAGGTTCAAAATGGCGGGATCTTTGAATTTCGAACTATTTCCCGCCTTCACACGTTATCATCCTAAACTTTGTCGATGGTTGCTTCTTGTAAGTAGTATTTTTTACTTCTTTCTATACTTTAGCCGCAACAGCACAATCACAAATCGACAAAACATTATAATTAACAAACAAACCACATATTACGATTACAATCGTGCATATAATTAACAAATATAATAATAGACGATAACGGTGGCGCTAGTGCTGCGAACAACATAGGCTCCGTATAGTCAGTTTAATTTAAAATAAACAGACTGTAATTAAATCGTAAATCATGTGTTCAACGCAAGTATAACAGTGAAATCAACATCCACTAATGTTGTCTTACGTAAACTTTGAGAGTAAAGTGAAAATAACTCAGTTTTTATTAGAACTGCCAGTCTGGACTCATGAATTTTGTATGTTAATGATAAACTTATGCAAGAGGAAGGACTGTAATTTAATGGACATCCTAAGTGTTTATATGTGACGCAGGAGTGTATTAGTGCATACGAATTAGTGATATTTGAATCCTCAAAGTGTTAAAATTTGTTTCTATTAAAAAAAAAGAAAAAAAAAAGAAGTGAGGGTACTGCAATATCAATGTGCAATACACTGTCGAAAGTACAAAACTCAACCAGTGTTATATCACAACAATAATTACAACAACACTGTCAAGCGATTGTTTGGACTAGAGGTCTTTAGTGACGTCACAAATATTGAGCTCTGAGGCATATGGTTCAAATCCTAGTCCGCAAGGTGTGTAGCAAGATCGCTAAAAAATATTATTAAAAATAAATTTAATTAGCTGAAGCATAATTTTGTAAAAATGATGCGGTCCCCACCTAGCACCGTTCTCTGCGGTGGTTCCCAACCGGATCTATCGAAAATAACTGAAAATATATCAGACGCGGCAGTATCATATCGGAAACGAAAGCAACCGGAGGACCGTCAATGTCGCTGCACAGAAGACTTTAAACTAGTCAAAGATGAATTGTCCCGTATCGCTATATTACTCGAAAATAACTTTCAATCTAATACAGAAATTATAAATAAGATGAGTGAGCAAATTGTCGAAGTAAAGAATGATATTACCGACCTAAAGTTATCACATGAACAAACAAGAAACTTAATTAGCACCAATGTAGCCGAAATCACTTCCCAAATCCAAGATATTAAATCAACAACTTCAAAAATATCAGTTGAACAAGACTATATTAAAACTCAACTGTCGAACTTAAAGACGAAAACAAACTATTATGAGGAAAGAATTAGGTCATTTGAGACTAACATCAACGAATTAATGAATACCGCATCTTCATCACCAAACAATCAATTACATGCAAATGAACAAATAATTCATGAAGTTCAAGAACGCAGAAAGCGACAGAATAATATTATTCTCACGGGCATTCCTGAAGATAACTCCATAAACATACAGGAAAGGATGCATAAAGATCATAAGGAAATTTTTAAAATCATCACTGCAATAGACAATGAAATTCCAAAACCTATTTCAGTATTTCGTATTGGCAAATATAATCCAGGAAAAACTAGAAGAATTAAAGTGTGCTTTGACCAACCAGAACCAGCATTATTACTGCTTCGCCAGAAGAGTAAGTTACCTGAGGACATAAAAATATTTTCTGATCAAACGCCAACTCAACAAAAATATTTTCATAGTGTGAAAGACGAATTGAATCGACGTATAAAGAATGGCGAAAAGGACGTCACAATTAAGTATATCAACGGTACACCCAGTATAATCAAAACATCGCCAAAAAACTTCAAGTGAACGTTAATAAAAAGTCTGTTAATACCCTAAATTATCAAATAGTAAACGACTATCAAAATATTCTGACAGAAAAATCACGATTATCATTTCTCTACTTAAACGCCCGGAGCATAAAGAAAAGAGGCAAAATAGACGAATTAAAATGTATTCTAGCATCAATACCAACAATAGTACAGGTGGTCCTCATAACGGAAACCTGGATAAGTACAGAAGATCAAGCTTTACAACTACAAATAGATAACTATACACACTATTACAATTACAGAACAGATAGTAGGGGGGGAGGAGTATCTGCATATATTCACAACAATATTAAGCATAATTTAATTGAATCGAAATATTCAAATGGAAACAACTACCTATGGATTCATTTAGAAAAAATTGCAGATGTTGGTGTTATCTATAAACCTGGTGTGACAAATTTTGAAAATTTTCTTGAAGTATATGAAGCACAATTGCAGCGACGAAAAAGGGCAATCGTTTTTGGAGACTTTAATATAGATCTGCTGACAAAGGATAAAAGGTTAACAAAATACAAGCAAACAATGAATGAATCAGGCTACAGGTTGTTAAATAAAATAGATAAAATATACTGCACAAGGGATTCAATTTCAAAAAAGTCCATCCTGGATCATATCAGCACCAATATTACCCTTAACTATTTCAATGTAGCTATTATAAACTCTTCAATGTCCGACCATAAACAAATCTACTTACAATTTAACAAATTTAAACTACCCAAAAAAGAAAAAGTACAGACAAGTTATGAAGCAATAGATTATACGAAATTGCATGATTCGATAAAATCAAAAGGATTAACTAATAATATTGACTTTAAAAAACTTGAAGAAGAAATTAAACTACACATCCGAAACAGCAAAATAATGAAAAGAAAAATTATAAATCTACCGCAAGAAGATTGGATTAATAAGGAAATAATCGACGGAATAAGTCAAAGAAACTTTTTATGGTCACAATACAAAAATAATGAACACAATGAAAGTCTAGAAAACGAACTTAAGTTGAAGAAAGACACTGTGACAAAACTAATACAAAATGCAAAAAACTCGTACTACTGTAGGTTATTTAAAAATTGCGCTAATAATCCCAAAAGGATGTGGAATCTTATTAATAAGCTATCTCTCAACAAATTAAAGAAAAGTTGCGCTCCTTCAAAATTAATTTCGGACTCAAAATTAATAACTAATACTAAGGAAATTTGTGATTTATTTAATACATATTTTTCTACAATAGGATCTCTTTTGGCAGAACAAATCCCTAAAAAATATCACGAAAATGAAAACCAACCGTTCCACGTAATACCTGCTAAAGACTACCCAGAACTATCTACCTTCGAACCTTGTAGTGCAGATGAAATTAACAAAATTATAACGGATCTCGATTCAAATGCTAGCAGTGGGTTAGACAATGTTAATCCGAAAGTAATTAAATGTTTACGAAGTGTAATTTCTAACAATTTGGCTCAATGTTTCAATAAACTTTTAGTTGATGGAGAATTTCCAGATACGCTGAAGATCGCCAAGGTAACGCCAGTCTATAAATCAGGAGATAAATCAGACCCAGGCAATTATCGCCCAGTTTCTGTCTTACCAGTACTGTCAAAAATTTTTGAAAAAATCATTTATTTTCGATTATTAAAATACTTAAACTCTTTTAACTTTCTAACGGACCGACAGTACGGTTTTAGACCCAAAAGTAATACTACCTCAGCTATAGTCGATCTTATAACAAAAATAAAAGATAACATGGACAGAAGGAATATCGTCCTGGGTTTGTTCATTGATTTAAAGAAAGCCTTCGATACCGTTAGCCACAAAATATTATTGAATAAATTAGGAGAAATTGGTATAAAGGGGAGTGCTCTTAACATACTTAAGTCTTATTTATTAAATCGTTCCCAAGCAGTGAAGTTAGATAACTGTCAGAGCTCCACACTATCAGTCACTTGTGGTGTACCACAGGGATCTATTCTAGGTCCGCTACTTTTCTTGATATATGTTAACAACATTGCAGACTTGGCACTACACGGTCATATAACTCTATATGCAGATGATACATGTTTATTTTATTTCGGGACTAATATTCAACATATTATTGCACAAGCACAAGAGGATTTAGATGTTTTACATGAATGGTTTCAATATAATCTATTAACTATAAATATCTCTAAAACATGTTACATTACTTTTAAACCTAAGAATAAAAATATCCCACCACATGATCCACTAACTATTAATAATACACCAATAGAACATAAAACCTGTGAGAAGTACCTTGGTTTAAGAATGGACAGTAATCTAACATGGAGCAGTCATATTGACTACATTAAAAATAAACTTTCAAGTCTTATTGTCTCACTCAACAAAATTTCGCGATGTATACCCCAACAACTGCGCTATACGATCTACAATTCGATGGTAAAATCTCAATTATTATATCTGATTGAGGTTTGGGGAAGTGCCGCTAAACTGAAGCTTAAAGAACTTCAAAGAGCACAAAATAAAATTATAAAGATACTCTTTCGATTACCTTACTCAACACCGACAATAAAAGTTTTTAAAGACACAAAATTAATGAATATTAGACAACTGTATGTATATAATACCTGTATATTAATTAGAAAAACGATTGATAAATCTATCCACACAAATTTGAGTTTTGTGAAAAAATCACAAATCTGTACACGTAGCACACGCAGACCCAGCTTACTTGTTCTGCCAAGGATACGTACTAATTATGCTAAAAAGAATATTACCTATGAAGGAGCACAATTTTACAATAAAATACCATCAGACATAAAAAATGTAAGCTCACTTAACATTTTTAAATCTCGGCTATCAAGCTATATAACTGAAAACCAATTACTTTTTCTCTAAATTTTGGAGCAGTCATGTTTTATTTCGTAAAACAAAAACTGCTCGTTTGAACAGCTACTAATACAAATTACTTTGTTAAGTGAGTGCACGGCGACCACTGTATTTTGAATTATCACTTATTTTTTGTTAACTTGTTCTCATGTAAGTGACATTCTTCGTCTTTTTGAGAATAAATTTCTTTAACCTTAAATCGAAATTGTACAATAGTACAAAAACGACGGAACGGTGTGCAAAACAAATGAACAGCGTTCACACGGACAGACACCTGCGTTTTCCTATCACAATATGAGCGATTGAAAGGATTAGATCGCTTTGTGTGCCGACCTTCGGGCTTTGTTTGGGTTTGGAATTCGTTGGATTGGAACCGCCTGGTGGGCAGCACGTGGTAAAAACGATATGAAACGTGAGGTAAGATTTCTTTCATGGACGAAGTCATATAAAGTCAAAAGACATCCAAAGTATATTTATGTATATTTTTGGAGGAGTCGTTATGTATCTAAAAAGTGAACTCCGTTTGTTGTTATAAAATGTTGTGTTTTAGGCAAATGTTCAGTCGTCTTCGACTGTCCACCTTGTAGGAGGACGTCCAACGCTGTGCAGAATGAAATGATAAAAAATAATATATCTGTATTGATTAAAGTATTTAATCAAAAACAAAAACACTGCCTTCAGCATAAAAATCAAGAAACAAATTTTTTACTAAATTAAATGACATAAAAACACAAATGGCTGTATCTTTTATATTCCTTTGCATTTAAAAAACCGTAAATCAGCCACCATGCACCACACTGACAGACACACACTTGTTATTTAGAGCAAGGTGAAAATGTAATTACATAGACGTATTGATTTCTTAATTACTAATACCTAACTACATCTTATGCGCTCTTATTACGAACGCATAGAGTCCATTTTGTGTGCTATAAACGCAATACAAAAGGCGGCTGGGCGTGGGACACTATTTTGAGGTTACATTCAAGTTCCCGCGGATTAATTGTCGATTAATTCTAATGCTCATGTCGACCACGTTAAAAATATGAACGAAAAGAATTTGTTATACATCAGCTAATATTTATAAGTTACTTTCACTTGTGGCGAACGTGAGAAATCGTTTCAATATGTTTTTGATATTTAAATAAAAATTAATTTTGTTTCGTACGTTACCAACATATTTCAAGTTTAATTGCTTAGATAAATAAATCGAAAGTGATGAAGATTAGATTGTCAAAAGTAGGTCGATTGAAACATCAGTTAATACACCCTTTTAATAGGTTCACAGAATAATGGGTTCTAAAACCACGCAAAACCATTAGCATATACACATTCTGGTTGAATATCAAAGAATTAACACATACCACAGTTCAAAGTACTTATATCCTTTAGTTTCCCACGAAACATACCTAGCACTCAAACGCTCTAATAAACAGTAGGTACACAACCGCTTTCAATACCCATTGATACGAGAAGTACTTCAGAGGAATACGAATAAAAAGTTTTAATACCAGCCCTGCTACCGACATTTCTCAACTCTTTTCAATCGGCGAAATTTATTTTGGCACGGTCTGTTATTAGCGATGTTTGCATGCGATACTGATACACGCAGCTGCGATACTCGTGCGGCTTTTATCGAACGCTTTTTGTGCTTTAATAATAGACCCTTTGGTGTTCTCAAGGGCTGTCGATGTATGAGGATACTTGCTCCGATTAATCTTGGAATAGCGTACAGCATTGCTGTGTTTTGGTTTGGTTATGAAAGGTGGGTTATTTAAATTCATATTGCGGTAAGGTATCACGAGAACGTGAGATTGGGAATCATATAGCATCCAGAAATTCTTATTTGAATAGATTTCATTGAATAGAAGTACAAAATAACAAGACTCATATTTTTAATATGTCTTAAAATGCTTCGTATTTAAACAACAACACCGAGTTAAATAAAAAGCTTACAATTACCTGCAGCGATCGAGTTTAAACGTTAAAAATACCGGTTTCAATTAAAACTGACGGTAATGGCGCAATAAAAGTCGGTCTAAACTATACTAAAACCTTGTTTAATGTGGTTGGCTAGTGTGGACGTGGAGTTACAGCCCGCGATCTGCAGCCATGTTGTTTACAGCCTATCCTTACAAACGAGTACAGAGTACCTACTACTAAAGAATACTGAATAGTACTACGTAGTAACACATGTTATAATATCAAACAAAGTACTGGATAGTTAGTTCTATACTGGGTCTCAATTTTGATTGAATCATATGAATTTGAAATACATAATAAACAAATAATTATAAACACCTCAATTTTGTATCAAAAGAGATGTACAGTTTTTATATGGGTGCTGCCTCAAAATCTAACAAGGCTCAAACTTTATGGATATTAAAGGGACAAAAATATGGATATTGGATCTATTAAAAATATTTTGGGGCCCGTTCGTTTATAAATTACTTTTTTTTTTTCATTTTAAGTGTAGTTATTACGCAAAATAAAATTACATAAATCTCAAAATCGGAGGACTTTAAACTAATATGATTTATTGCAAAAGCCTAGTTTTTGGGAGTACTATTCAGGTATCTTGGTTAGAATTTTAAGCCCGTCTTTGGAAATGTCCTTTGACATGAATTTGGAACCTGGAATGGTTACCCGATCAAACAGATGTAGAATTCTGGACGCTAGTTAATTAATTATGCCTTAATATGTTTAAACTAATAACGGATGTTTTCAGTTACTTTTACCGCGATTAACATTACACACATAGTAAAATTGGTGGTAGGTCTCTCATATGTGAGAGTCCGTCTGGGTGGGTACCACCGCAATGTCTATTTCTACCGCCAAGCAGCAGTGTGCATGCACTGTTGTGTTTCGGTTTGAAGGACATTGTAGCCAGTGTAACTACAGGACATAGTGAGACTTAACACCTTATGTCTCAGGATGACGAGCACAGTGGAATGCACCACAGTACTTTGTAACTCAAGGTGCTGGATGTTGTTTCTACTGTTTATGGGTGGTCGTATCGCTTACCATAAGGCGAACGGCATGCTCGTCTCATCATTCAATGCAATAAAAAAAAAAGTTATAGTATCATAACAAAAAAACTTCACAAATAAATTTTCACAAATAACACGCGAAACGAGCAAACCTACCGTGTTATAACTAAATAAACATGTTAAACGCTACGTCAATCAATCACACCCAACTAAAGTTTCACAACACAACATCGGTAAAACAATTACGAGTGATTGTGCAAATAATTAATTGTTTGTACTATTAACGTAATTGGCATGACTGCTGTGTCGACCACCTGATGGTTGCCGCTCATCTAATAATAAATAACACCTAGTTGCACATGATAATATATCTCTGCCTACCCTTGGAACAGAAGAAGGGCGTGATTTTATTACACATGATATGGTCTCTCGCAAGTCTATCTGGGTAAGCACCACCTACATCTATATCCTATTTAATAGGGAACTTTCACGAACCCCGTCCGCTGTAGACGCACATTAAGTACTATAATTTTTATTAAAATAAATTTGTGGTTTATGGCTGATTTGGCGCCCGTACGTTCAGTACATTAGGTGGCCACTGAAAATCAGTGCTGTGTTTTGGTTTTTCATAGCACAGCTTATGCTGAGATGGCCACCTAGTTGTCGCGGTAAATATTATATTGTACTTTGTTTGCTTTTTTTATGTATAACGTGTACCGCGACAATAAAGTATTCTTTCTTTCTTCTTTAACTATAGGCGGCAGCACAAAATCGACACATGTGGATAATGAAAGAAGCTTACCAAACATATATTTTCCAAAAATTACACATCTTATAAGTTAAAAACGATTTTTTTTACATATTATTTATTTATATATTGTTTTAATATGTCAAAAATGTAAAATATGAGTTTCAGCCGAATATTATTGATACCTAGCGTGACCAGAATATGCTTTTTTTTAGATGGGAGCTAGTATAGTAATTATTTTGATGTTATTGAAGCAAAATTAGGAGGCAATTTTCCTCTAATTACAGATTTTATTATCGAATATTATGTTCCAAACTTTTTATTTTTTTAAATTATATAATGAGACATTTCTTAACACTTTTGGAACTCATACTTGTGTATGTTATATAAAGCTTTTAATTTAATATTTTTGTAAATTTTCATATAACCATGAAATTTAATTACTTAGTTAATATTCTTGGGAACGTAATAGAATTTTACACAATTTGATTTGTTTGTTTTTATGTTTTGGAGCATCCAGATACACAGCAATACATTATCAATTTTGCCACGAGATAGCAGAGCTTATGACGGGCACGTTCCCTATATCTAATGTGTTAGGGATACGCGCAGTAAATCCACCCAGAGGATTGTAATTAATGTTCGAGTGACATCAGGCGAGCGAGTTGCTTGTCTCACTACTCCCCAAACCACCAAAAGTTTAAATTTGTATTTACAAATTTACTTTACCCATGTTACCGCGCCCCTAAAAGTTCCTCTCCCGTCCCAACCACGCCGACCCATTTTTGTTCATGTATCTGCTCATTGTAGCACACTCGTTCGTGTTCGTGGCGTAGTTTTTATGCCCAACCAATATTAGACCTACGGTATTTAATCTCAACATTAATAATTCCATTCTCGTAAACTCTCAGCCCTACACGGCACGAAGTCGTCGGCCTCGCGCACCAGTCTTCATTATGTCTCATCACGGCTCCAAGACCCTGACATGCTGAGGGTAGCACGCTGCCAAGGGTCACGGCCGCTGTTTTTGGTCATCCATTGCAAATTACAATTCGTGATTTTAATTAAAAACTGTTTTGGGTAGAGAATTTTGTGGTTTGTAGTATAAGCTCAATATCTTTAAATGGTAGATGGCAGATGCGAAAATAGTGAATCTACACTACGCTGTTGTATGCGCTCTATGAAGAGTAAGCTTACTCTGTCACTATACTATGGCGATGGCTGATATTCATCATCAGCCACACGACGTCCACTGCTGAACATAGGCCTCCTCTTAAAGATTTTCACACGGACCAGTCAAAAAAGTTCTCGAGTGGAGACCACGTACTGGCAAGCGCAGTGTTGGACGTCCACCTGCAAGGTGGACAGACGACTTGATAAAGGTCACAGGAACGCGGTGGATGCAGGCCGCTTTAGGCTAACGTTCGTCAGTGTCTGAATTTTAATTAGTGAATATTATATTGCCTTTATAAAATCTATTATCTGACAGGTTTTTTACGAGTATGGCACAGTAACGCCCCGTACCCCCTATGGAGTACTTGATAACACCTTCTCATACTAAAATTGACCAATTCAACTACAAGGGTATTAAAAATCAATCTAATTATTAGAAGCAAATTAATATCAAGTTCAAATTATCAATTCGACAAGTACTTAAATAGCAGCTATATAAAAGCGTGTTGTCCGTCTGTGCGTCGTGTTAGCGCGGGTTCTGAAACGTACACCGGGTACCGGCTGGGTTTATGAAATTATTACAGCGCACCAGACACCGGTTTATTGCTTAGGACATAGTGAGTGAGAGGTGGCGGGTTGAAATCTAGATTTTTTGTATTTATGATAATTTTCTTAAATTGTATTATTTAAATTAGCTTTACATAAGGTAAAAAGCGTTGTGGGACGTCCTCCTACAAGGTGGACAGACGACTTTGTAAAGGTCGCAGGAACTTGCTGGATGCAGGCCGCTTCTGACAGGTTGGTCTGGGAATCTTTGGGGGAGGCCTATGTTCAGCAGTGGACTTCTAAAGGCTGAAGAAGGAGAAAGTAAAAAACTAGCTTTTACAAATAATTATAAATGAATGAAAACAAATTAAAAATACTTTCTGAAAGCTTACGAAAACAAACGGCACAGTAATATTTTATTTCGAGGCAGTCTATATTTGGACAATATTTATAACCATTCATTAATAAGCCAAATCTATTATAGAATTACATTTTTATCGCTTGATATTTTTGTTTGTTTCTAAACTCGCTTCCACTACCGCTATCCGCTCACTACCGTACAGCCTTAAAACAGCGTTTCTTGTTAATTAATTATAATTTTATGATTGCGAATATCGACGTGCCTTTCATAATAGATATTTCTTAACTTACAATACAATTAACTCCACAAGCGTACTGCGCAAGTTTACCTGCAAATAAAACATTTGTTATAAGAGACCTTAGAACAAATAAAAGTACATATAAATTAGTAAATTTGTTTTGAATTGAATGACGAGAGGAGTATGCCGTTCGCCTGATGGTAAGCGATACGACCACCCATAAACAGTAGCAACACCATCCAGCACCTTGAGTTACAAAGTACTGTACTGTAAAAAGACATAAGATGTTAAGTCTCACTATGTCCTGTAGTATGGAACTATTGATACATTATGTCTACTTGAGATGTAACTCAAACTTGAGATTGATTTATTAATACCGCCCTAAGTCTCATTATGTCCAGTAGTTACACTGGCTACAATGTCCTTCAAAACGAAACACAACAGTGCATGCACACTGCTGCTTGGCGGTAGAAATAGACATTGCGGTGGTACCCACCCAGACGGACTCTTATATATGAGAGACCTACCACCAGTACATAATATTGATATACTTCAGTAAAATAGTTATAAGAATTATATCAAACAGGACGGTATATTGTGGATAAAAAAAATAGAGTGAAGTCAAAACTCTATCTGGACCCAACTTCACTTACCATTAGATGCAGGGGGGTTAGTTTGCACTACCCCTATAAAATGAAATAGTAAGATTACGAGACGGGAATTACAATAAGACTTAGTAAGCCCTGCGATGCCGTAATGCCTTTATCTAAATATAATATCGTTATCTATATTAACAACAAATAGTCTTCGAGTCAACCCTCAAAACTGTCCGTAGAAAGTGATTTGTTAATCAATAGCAAACACATCATCATCAGCCATATTAAGTCCACTGCTGAACATAGACCTCCTCTAAAGATTTACAGACGGACCTGTCAAAAAGTCGTCTGTCCACCTTGCAGTTGGATGACACTAAGGACAATAGGGTAGTTTGCTATGTTTGATTTTGTAAATTATTTTATATGTAACAGAAAATAATATGAAAAAGAAATTCTTCTATGATATCGGCATCAAAAGTGGTTGAAAAAATAAAGCAGTTATTCATATTTAAAATATTGTTGTGAGAAAACGTGGGGACGTGGACGGGATATCGCGCTATCTCTTTCGTTCGCAGGCAGCGTTATGGCCAGGGACTCTCGATGACGTCACAGTGTAATATTACTTTTATTTGACAACTACCCCTTCTACCAAATTTTAAAGCTTTATAACTTACTAATTATTACCCCAATTTTGAAAATTATTTTTCCGTTAGATTGAATGGCATACATTTCTGACAAATATATTAAAAAAAGTAGTCAACTACCCTATTCTCGTAAATATCGTACTAAACCCAGAAATTTGTTGTTATGAATAGTAAATCGATAGTAATATTAGTCAACGTAATGTCGACATTCCCACGTACAATACCGTCGATGTAGTTTATACCACTGTGCCATTACACAACATAACAATGGCTAATTAATTATCTTTGGAATTGACAGTAGCTGCTCGCTTCAAGGCACAATCCATTTAAGCGTAATAGATAACGATAGACTTATTAAATATTTATTAAACTGAGTAGTGAAGTTTGTTTCAATTAGGTACCGACAGAATTATCGGGTTACAGTATTCTTTCTTTCACAGCAATTAGTTATATTTACATTTTTGGAGAGAACTGTACCTACTATAAGGGGCAAATAGTCATTAAACTAAATGCATCTCGAATTAGCGCCAAATATTCGTCCAAACGGATCAAAGCGAAATACTGCACGGATCAACTTCAATCGACGACAAATATACAAACTCCTTAGTTCAAATATTCCACAGTACATTCAACACCAAAATCCAAACACCGCCTACACGCATGGTACAGTCGCGTGCAGCTGACTGAGGTATTCATTCCATTCACCGTACCTAACCGTCACGAGCCCTAACGTAACTTCACGCTTGCCGAATACCGATCTATGATAACAGCTAACAGCACTCGGTCCATCCCACTCATACGCCTAGCGAAAGTACTCACCAGAGCGAGACAGACTGTCGCTAATGATTAGGAGAAATGGCACATTCAGCCGGTGAAATGTGGAGAAAGTGTCCTTTGCACGCGACTGTACTCGACAATTGTTCAAATATGAATAAACGATATCAAATATTAACTGCCGCGATTACTTCGTCGTACTCGTTGTGAATACGCAATTGGTGAGATTTACCATCTGTGCGTGAAATTGTTATTACTCGGTTTAATGTTTTAGGATAACGATGTTTATTATTAAGCTATTCATGATTATATTTGCGTATTTGAATAATCTAGTTTATTCATTTATGGGCCGGACCTAATATAATTTTCATTCAAGATTAGATTTACTAATCTTCGTAAGCGATAATTTATTAAATAAATACAAGTATTTGAGAGCTATAAACCCTCATAGCAAAATTATCGCTAAAAACTCTCTCACGAAACCGTTGACGCGACGTAAACCGATTAATCGATACGAATCCGATTTCGATTTCATTTACAACGTAACCGATTTGGGTTGCGCACAAATAAAACGTAACGTCAAATCGCGCCGTGAATGTTACAAATGGCATTTCTCACGAAATTTGATATATCAGAACGGAGTCAAATAAACTCTCTCTATTGTCTCCTATTATCTATGGTGATTTAATATCTATCGCGATTTCATGACGCCATTTTTATTACTTTTACTTTTTATTCGATACCTTATCGATTCAGGCTTCATGTTAACTCGATCGATTTGACTAATAAGTTACAGATATTAATCGCAATTATTGTAACGCTTTTTGTTTTGAGTTTGATAATTCGTTAGGCTTTATTGTTCGAATTGTACTTGATAAAATATAATGGAAATGATAACAGAGCGTTTTGATCAGTATTTTCATAATAAATAGGTCAGTTGGTAATTATAAATTAACTGTGTACATATTATAATAATAATAAATTGTTTATTTGCTCAGCAAAAAACATGACATTGTATAGAAAGGTTTTATAAACCTAAGCCCCTGAACTAGCCTTAACTATATCTCAGGAACCAGTGTATTCCCCCAGCAATACACATGTCATCGGTATTACAAATAAACGCGCCTTAGGCAATGAAAACATTAAAAATTATAAATTTCGGTTTAAGATCTTTATTTCTCATAAAGAATTACATAAATTCACTTACTGAGAAAACTATTTATAAACTAAAATTAGGGTTAGCTACGAGCATACAGAAATTAAAAAGAGTAATACAAGAAATTATGTATACATATAAAGATTGAGTGGGTAAACATAAAAAATTTCAAAGACAAAGTGTCGATGCTAATTAATAATAACCGGCGACCACAGATATACAGTGCTGCATGAATGTTAATACTACTAGATCTGGCATAGACGACATTGATAATAAGATATCAGTTAAATAAGAATTTGATTATATAATATACTATACGGATTAATTTTACGGTAGTATTTCCTGTAAATATTTTTTTAAACGTTTTTTAAAGCTAAATATAGTTTTAGCATCTTTAACATCAGCAGGTAATTTATTATATATTTTAACGCCCTCATATTCAATGTTCTTTTTACCGTAGTTTGTTCTGGGTGCCCGAGTGACTAAATAGTTAGCATTTCTCAATTTAATTTTTTGGACTTGGCTTTTTTTAATAAAAGTTAAATCTGTATGAATTTCTTTGTTTAAAATTTTACGTATTAATATATAAATAAAGATAATAATAAATTATTGAAATGACTATTGTCCATATTTTATTGGAAACCACATTATAACAAGATGGTATTCCTTGTACAGTGTACAAATCTGTCCCAAAAACCTTGCACATACCTCCAAAACTACTACTGGGGCTGACAACCGTGGGCTACATACATACGTATATTTTATCTTCGAAGAGATAGGTCTCTACATATCTAGTACACTATACGCTGAATTTATTTCCGTCCCATCAAATGTTAGGTCCCATGCATGATACTAAACAGAAACACCCAATATCATTTTCCCCGCGCAACTAATTAACACCATCACAAAATTCGTAATACAAACAAAAATCGCTTTCATAAAGCATCAAAGCAAGAGCCGTCAAAAACCGCAACCGGTGACGTAACGATTATTTGGCGGCGGTCGTTAACCTCAGTGAAAGTAGCCCGCGGCGCCAAGCCGGCTACCCCAGCCCTAATCGCAGCTTATCACTGTACTAGATAAGCGGGATTAGTGTAGATATGGGCTCTATTTTGGATTAATTAGGTATTGATTCCGATGGTTAGCAGGGAGCGTCCGCTCCGGATGACACGGCGAGGGGGGTTGGTACTTGATACCCTTAAGTATGTATGTCGTCAACATTTTCATTCTATATGAAGATATTAATGTGTTGCCAGTCGATACCTATAGATAAAGGTCTGCTCTAGGTAGCATAGCAATCCTCCCTGCTTGGAGTTACCTTTGCTTCAATAACGAAGGCTTCTCTTTCTTATTATACAATTGAATGACAAGAACTCATCTGATGGTAAGTGTCATGACTTAGACAGTACACCACCCAAAGAACTACATGACACTATTGCGCCTGTCAACCTTAGCACTCATGTAACATCTCAGAATGACCAATAATTACACCGACAATATTCATCAAAACGGAATAATTGCGCAACACAATACAGACATATACAACGCCTTGGTACCGAGAGACAAATCAGAAAATTAGGTCATACTAATATTCTTTTATATGAAATCTTGATCAAGGAGAAGACAGTAGGTTTCCTGCTCGGACTGATGTAATGCCACGTTCACACGAGCCCGGCTGGCGCGCGTGACCTGGCATTTCAGAGATGCGCCACCGACTCCCTGTGACGCAACCGTCGTGGCGCTTCCTCATCGCAATTGCATGACATTGCGATGCCAGATGTATCACGTTGAGTATTAATGTAAGTGTATATTATTTAAGCAAAATAATGACAGCCCTATATTATATGTTGCTCACTGCTGAGCACGGGTCTCCTCTACTACTAAAGGTTTAGGCTTAGCTGACCAGTCACCACGCTGACCTAGTGCGGGTTGGCAGGCTTCATACCTTCGAAATTGCCATGGAGAATTGTCATGAATGTAGGATTTCTCACGATGTTTTCCTTTACCGTTAAAGCGAACGATAATTGATAAACAATACATACGTATTTTTAGGTCCTGTTAATTCTACCGTTCTAATCAAGACTGATAATGTGATTGCTAAAAGTCGGTTCGGCCGGAGTAATGCTTAACAGAAAATCAAGTAAGAGCTTGCTATTGCGGTTTTTTTACTGAAGTCTTTTGTGGTGCATGCACCTCCAATATCATTGCTCCACGTTAATAACTGTGTTGTCTAATAAAAAACGCTCATAAAAGACATTGGGTCCTTCGGTTCCCAGAAATCCTCTCTTACTAAGTGTATAGTGATTAACTCCGAAACAGGAATCGCCAAGACGAGGTCTTAGGCACCATAATGGTATACAGTTGTTGTCACTAACTATCCAGTCAGGTCAAAAATGTATCCAGTAATAAGAATCAATTTTCATACTTGGTCACTGTACACCAAACGCATTTACTAAGACCCAGCGTATGTGTCAACATGTGGGCGTCAGTTATTACTGTGGTAATTAAAATGCCAGCAGTAATTGTTTGCGCGGAAATCACCACTTATAACCTATAATTAATTACACTTGTAATAAATCAAGCGTAATCTCAAATGAGTAATGATCAGATGTTACGGATGGTCGGATTGCAACTATGAACTGTTGTATAAAAGATAAGCGGTAATTATAAGTCAGCTCTTTTGACCACTTTTTTGTAAAAACATTAATATGCAGAACAATACTCTATTTATTATCGTTTAAAATTTACATGACCCCTAAATATTTATATATTTATTTGTTTATTTTACTAAGAAAAAATCCTTTTTTTACGTATCATACAGCTTAGCATTGAAAAAGCCACAAAGACTTGTCTATAATGCTATGTTGTCATCGGTTATCGTCGAGCATCAGTCAACGTAGTTTATTTAAAAACTAAATATTATTGAGGAAAGAGTAAATTTTGAATACGTATTGCTTCCATATACTTTTGACGGTCAAAGACCTCTTAGTTATTAAAATTACACAACAATATTTAACATCATACACAGATCGATTAACCAACTTCAATCAAACGCAAATTCTCACGATTAACTCATGAAAGAGCGTTTAATCTCTTGACACACAATCTAGCTGACCTAGGCGCTGAACACGGAATGAAGACATAAATAACACTTGCCTTACGTAAGAGAACATCTCGCGTTATGTAAACCTCTTCCTAAAGTCCAAGCTTTGTTCAGTACGTACTCGGCCGGCTGCACACGAAGAGAATAAACTGACGTTTCGGTTGAGAAGAGACTGATGTAGAAGAAGGGTGTTGAATACTATGCTAACTTAAAACATTTGTTCTTTGGCCAGTGGGTTTATGTTTACACGTATTTTGCAACGACAGTTTGGGTTTCATAATTATAATGAATCTTTTAGGGTATTCAAATTCAAATGATAGAAAAATAATATTAATAACCAAGTGGTTAATTTCTGAATCCATCGTATCCATCATTGGTATCATGAAAATTAGCCGGGAATATAATACTAATTCAAAACAATGTTCTAAGGCTCTCTATGTTATTTTCAATTTGAAATATGTACTAGGTAGTCTGAAAATTCACACCACCAAAAGTTGCCGATATGCCTACATGATTGCAAAGCGTACGCGCAGCCTTAGATCCGCCGACAAGACAATATCTCGTAGGCTTGCGTAATTAAAAACAAGATTTGAAAATTAACACATTTCATTGTTACAGTATCATTTTGATTTTGTAATGGAAATGCCGCGCGGTGCTGTGGGAAGCCATTGTTACGAAATGTATTGTTTCCGGTAAGTTATGAACAACCGACAAAACGTTTTATTGTTGAGCACTGACCGATGCGTGAGATTCGATCTAGTGGGTTTCGGAAAGTAGGAATTTAACCAGCTTTTGCGGTTCCATCCGCGAAGAGTACGAAAACGAATATGATAAAAACGTATTATATTTTCTTCCTTGGGGTTCAAGATTACTCCGTACTAAATTTCATTAAAATCAGTTCATTCAGTGATTTAGCCGTGACAACATATCAGACCGACAGTATTATTTACTCGTAAGTAATATCAGTATGAACATTAGACGTTGTGTGGCGGCCTTATAGAGTACAACGTTGACGAGCGCCCTTCAGAGACAAACAGAACTTTGTAATTCAAGATCAAATCAAATCAAATAATTTTATTTGCACTTTATAAGATCTGGGTGATGTTACTGTTTAGGGCCCCAGACGTGGTCGTCTCGTTATTGTAAAAATACCAGTAGATGACGAAATACAACTTTAAAGGCGCACCATACGATTTCGTGGAAACCGCTCATTTTTCAGACGAAAGCGAGCGAAGTCACGTTGACGCCTCAACGATTCTCGGAACGCTTGGGGAAAATAAAACAACCATACCAAAATTTATCGACCAACTCTATCGACCTCGAACGATCATTATGGTAAGTTCAAAAACCGCCCCCCTATCGGTCAATTTGCCCAATTTATGACGTGTCATAACTTATATTTGTTATCTGGGCCCCGAAAAAAGTATTACCATGACAAATGGCTCTGGGATCACGCTCTGCGGTCACGTATGAAGACAGAGCGAGACAACTATATACAATCAACCACGCGGGTGAGTAGATCAGAAGATTCAAGTTAAGAATATCGAAATCGATCTTGATTTGTCCACCGCTGACAAGTGATCAGTCAAAACCGTGATAGGAGACAATGGAGGCGTCCGTGACGCGGGGCGAAAGTGGCGGCCCAATGTCGCGTGCGATATACTATATCGAAAGCGTAAATTGACATTGAAATATGCTGGAGTAATAAGATTGATTACTGTGGAGCTGGTTCATTCACGTTGCTATGGAAGTTGGTGCGGCACGGGTTTTACTGGTTCCGTTGAAGTTTCTTGATATTGTATTGAGTAAATTAGCAATCATTATGGATAAAGTGGTAGGTTGGTTCGTAGTGAATTCAAATCTAGATGTGTTCTTACTCAAATGACAAGAGAATGTAATCTCAAAATAATTATAGACTGAACAAAGGGCTCATAGCAGCCGAATTGAGAGATACTGAAAAGAAGACAGAAACTCATAATCGATTTGTCTTTTTAGATGAAAAGGGCAATCACGACATAATCCTTAATTTTCGCCTTTAATATCCATCTTTCAAATTGAATTTACTTTAATTGAAGTTACTTGCAATTTGTAAAATATATATATTAAAAATAAGATAACAATTAAAGACCTACGCTGAGTTTCTTGGTGCTTCTTCTCAGGTCAGTGGGCTTTTCCGAAGCACTGGTAGAATCTCTTAGTTGATAAAAAACATTGTAAAAATTGACGTGTAAAAGTGCCCTTAGGGACCTAATTACTTAATAAATGATTCGAATTTGAATTTGCGAACCCTCTTTGAAAATCCAGTCATGCCCATCTAGTGGGGGGGCAAGTCAACGTCTGCCTTGAATACAAATGATTGAGACGTTTTACTTGGCAGGCGTCCCGTTGTCTCAATCAATAGCCCAGCAACCAGTCCAGCTAGATCCCATCCATAGACCCAATTAATTCCCATCTACTCTGCAATAGTCCTTACACCTTGCAGGCGCTGTCTTTGGTTGTATTTCTCCCATAAATGCAGACAGAGATAGTACCTGCATGGTGTACATATCCCAACTATATCAAAGTATCTTTAAGGGGCCTCTACGTGTTGGATCTGTATCCCCACGCAAGCCTTCCAAAAGGACCGGCCTTCGTGCCGTGATATTCCACAGGAAAGATACAATAATAATAATAATATAATAATAATAATAAAGTTTATTTGGCACAAAAATTACAATAAATTTACACTAAAACATAGGCTTTAAAGATTTGCGACATTAAGCAAAGTTAAGCCTCCATATGCCGAACTAGGTTAAATACCTGTATCTCAGCACATAGCGCCGTTCCCCACAGTTTTACAATAGCCTCACGAATTCATTTAATAACTATTATAATGAGACTCAAAAATGACGCTACAAGTATAGTGAAACCTCTCTGAATGTGTGTGTGTGTGTGTGTGTATGTGTGTGTGAGTGTGTATATGTGTGAGAGAGAGGGTGTGTGCATGGTTTATAACTTGCCCAGATAGGCATGAATTTGTAAATAACAAAACCAATAACTCATAATTATCACCTTAGTATTCAACATAATAAATTAAATAAATATTTTTATATGTAAATACCTATGAAAAAACATAGGAATAATATTATTTTAAAACTGTCAAAAGTTCTTCTGTTTCGTCGTATCCCAGCGTTAACAACCAAGATAATGTTTTCATTTTGCATAATGTTTTATTTAATGCATATATAGAAATTAGACGATTAACTTTATTGTAAATAAATGGTCCAAAAGAACAATAAAATTTCCGGACAAAAGACGAAATGTAGGAAAAGCCTTCAGAAATAGAACTTTTTAATTTCTCATCAGGCTATTGACCTGGTGCTACAAAAAAGTATTGTGGTCAGCAGAAGTTCATTATGCATATACAAAAATGGCGCCGAAGGTTGTATGAAACCACAAACGCTAGAATGCATGAGGTCAGACCTCGTAACAATGAAGGGTTATTGGTATTTATTTATGAACGACACATAAATAATTTGCGTGTCTTGGAATGGCAAAATTATTAGCAGGCCTTTATAGTTAGTTGTTTTTTAAAATTGGTCTCTTGTATTCAAGAGTTCTTGTAGGAACCATCATAATTTATTTCTGCCATCAAACAGCTTGTATTTCTTGTAGCTTAGCGGACTTGTCCTTTCACTGCCCATTCACTAGCCTCTTTAAAAAGTATTTATGTCACCCGACGCATCAGATTTGGGCAGATGCATCATGGCCGAATACACCAGATTTGGGCAGGTGCAATAAGGTCACGGGGGTCGAGGTGCATCAGCAATTAAATGTTAATTTGTGTGTGCGGGCGTCGTGCAACTATGTGAGTCAGGGACGCACTGTGTGCGGACTGGTGTGCACGAAAACAAAGATCTTGTAATTTTTTTTAATTACAGTTAAATGATGGTGAATGATACGATCGTCCATAAACAGTAGCAACAACATATAGAACTTTGAATCACTAAATACTACGTGGCACTCCACTGCGTTCGTCGTCTTGAGACTGAGATGCTCGTAATCTACCATAATTCACGGCATTTTGGTAGGTTACGCCATGTATCCTTTGGCTAATAAGCTTGGCTGGTCAAAATTTGAAAGAATCTTTCATGATAGCAATGGCTTGACAGTGCCATGTTACGAACATCAGTGAGTTTCCCGTGTGAACCCTTAAAACGATCCTTTGGTACGTCTGCTGCTGGTACTTCAAATTCTTAAAACTAAGTGTGATGGTGCTTCTTAGGCAAAGATTTTTTTCCATATACACGAATGGATGTCAAATCATAGAACCCATGCTACAGCCAACGTGGCTCTATTTAGAGAAATGTTCATAATCCAATAATCCCGCGAAAAATCACACAGGGCTCTACCCAGAATGTCCCGGATCACAAATTTAATAACCCGAGTAATTAAATAAAATCAGTAAAACATTTTTGTCTTCGCCATTACTTGCAATCGTGAGCGGCGCGGCACGGCGAGCGGGCGGACGAGTGTTTTTGTACGTCTGTATGTTTGTTCGTGTGATTTGTTATTAGATAACACGTCACGTAATGACGACCTCCGCGCCACGCGAACGTGACGGGTCGCGGGTTCGCGTCCCGCTACGGGACACCAGGTCTGTTGTCTGCATTTTTATTTGCAAACATTAGATACCAGCAGACTGGCAGGGTTTGAAATGTTTTAAAAGTAAAACTGGCGTGGTGGACGAGAAGCCGGCTATGAAATGAATAGCCGCAAGTTCTAGTCCCACACAAATATTTACGTGATGTGCAAATATTTGTTTCGTACAGATTGTTGTTGAACCGTTAGTTCTTCGTAGTTCAAGATACCCATTACACAAAACTACTCTAAAGTGTCCTCAAAACGATACCTCAAAACTACATGTGTGACTACTAGCACAGAATACTGAATAGTTAGGGGTGTATTATTTAAATTATTTAATTTTAATTTATTTTTCGATTAGAATAATGTCAGAAATAAATTCAATCGATGTTTTGAATTGCAAAGACACGTTTGTAAATTGTATCAGGTTTTTCCCAACGCTAGTAAAAATATATCACGGGGCATAGTATACAGCGCATTAAAATAAAAAATATGGAATATTCCACAAACGAAACAAAAACACATTCTGATTAAAGCAAGTAAGAAGCGAGGAATTTAACAAGTACCAATCGTAAAATTTATTTCTTTAAACATCGGTTTAACCGTGAGCCATACCGTATGTCATTAAGAAATTATCCTCAGATTTACGCACGCAAAAACACATACGTATTAAGGCAATTTTTAACCAATTACCACCGAAAAAAAGGTTAATTTCCAATGTAAGACATTCCACGTGTAATTTCTTTGATGACCTTTGTATATGGAAGGAATTAAAAAAACAAAATGGAATAAAGGATTTCAATCACGGCATAAAATCCTTTTTGGTGGTGCAAAGAAAATGTTACTTTACCATGTTGGTAGTACGGTGTACTTTCATCGCTTGATTGAGTTTGGGATGTTGGTAATGACGTTACAAATTGGCGGGATACCGTGTGACAGTTTAGAAATTACTTTGGCTGTATGAAAAATTGCTTTTGGATTCCATAAAAAATAATATTTATTTATTACAGTAATTACTGTTGAATTAACAACGTTTACATATCAGTGCAACTTGATAGCTAATATTTAGTTTAATTTACTACATACAATTATTTTATATAATATGTAGTGTTATAAGATTAGAAAAGCATTAAGCAATTAATTTTAAGTCTTAATTCCGATCGTATAACTGACGTTCACTTACTCAAGACGAATACAAACTCAGAAAAATCATAATAAGACATACTGTTGTCTTATACATCACTGAACCTAAATCTCTCGTATCAGTCTACCCATCTACCAGCAGACTAAGGTTTGTTCCATCTGTAATCATATATGTTTAGGCTCTTATCACACTGGCGAATTGCAACCGAATTCACAGTGAGGCGATACTGCGTGCTCGTCCAGTATAATATGACCGACAACTTTATTTGACCACAGACAGGCTAAGAAGGCGATGACGGATACTCAACTTATATTTGACTGTGGGGTCAGGACTACGACATTTGGGTGTTAAGAACACCATTGTTACCAGGCTTACATAACCTAACAAAGGTTCTCGCACGTCACATTAACTTTCTCCGAGGCAGTGCGATCAAACATTTTTGAATATTTAACACGCCCCCTACATGACCTTATCGCTTCAAACCAGATAATCAATGACTTTGTGCTTTAAAGCTTACATCGACAGCTCATTCGTAAGTAAGCCTTGGGTCATCTTTAAGACTCACGCTGGTATGTGAAGAGAGGTAGGTAGAAGTTCATCTAGTAATCATTTAATTTATTCGTTACGGGAAGTGATAGAGTTTTGGTTTTGTCATACAAATTCGTTCTGCAATTCATGTGCTCAACAAATAGACAGCAATAATAATAGCAATTTCAAAGACACTACGCACCGTTTTGGTAACTTAGAACATTTCTACGACACCAATGACGCGATGTCTAGGCACATCTAGCATCGGTTTTTAGTCTTTAGCTATGTTGTCACATTCAGGCAAAATTGTCAGAAGCTAGTTAGAACGCTCCATCCGCAAAAATCTTCAAGATCGTTTGCTAAAAAAATCCTAAATATATGTCTAGAATACTTTCGTAAAAAATCTTATGAATGACATTCAGACAGTCAGACATTTTTGTGAGTTACATATTAGTTAAACGTAGTACATATTCATGCAACGCCATATCATGTTACAATTCATACAATTAACTACTACAATTAACTAATGAAAACGGGAAATATACTGCACTTATTTTTTTGTACGGTTACTCTGCCCAAATCGTCTCAATTGTCATGCCTTACAAGACTATGTTTTTAAAACATAAAAAAAAATACTGTGCACAAAAAAATTTAAAAAAATTCTTAAACGGGTTGATACGCATTATGGGCACAGCGGATGACGCATCGTACGCATGGAACTTATCCGCGCGCTGGTGACGACGCCGACGCCGACCAACCTTGAGCCGTAAATCCGCGACCCACCGCCGGGTCAAACAGGTACAATCTACCCGTATGGCATTTTAGTGTTGAACTACAGGGGCTGTCACTGTTGCCAGATTTTTTTGTTGTACAATTAGTTGGGGAATGTAATCCTAGTTTAGATGCAGATATTTTATAAAAGCTTTAAGGTTTGGAATTTCGAGTATATAAATAATTGAATTGAACGCAGAACACTTAAATTGTTTATAATTTGTCGTAAATCATAGAATTTTTCCTAAAATTTTTTACCACCTGACAACCCTAACTTTCAACATTTCTTCAAGCTCAGTCGATATTAATCGGAAGCCTGTCAACTAAACTATACTTAGCGCGTATTAACAGTCTAAAGGTCACGGCAACCAGAGGGACCTATACGTTTGGAAACGCGCGTGAGAATAGAATGTTGATTGGTTTATATGAAATTCAAATTGCATTTTTGGACGGTTTCCATCATGCAAAAACGAATTCCCATTAAGATTACACATTTTTAAAAGAAATTTAATTCCATCAAGTTATACGTTTTTAATTTTAGAAACGTCATGCACACATATTGCTATACAACTCAGAAAGTGTTTGTAATGTCTTTCAATTTAACAAGTTGATTTTGATGAGATTTTTCCGAAAACGAACTTGAACTACATATAATAAGAGACTTTTTAAACTGTCAAAACACTTGTAAAAGTTGTAAATATAAACAATATTACAACTATTAGAAACCTACCACATAATAGTTCGGTTCGTAGAATCCTTTGGCAGATTTATGAAGACTTACTCCCCACGTAAACCACCCATTCGAACAACAATAAAGAAGTCAGTTTCCGTATGTTTCCAGAGACTCCAATAAGCGAATCGTTTAAGGCCACCGTTTAGACGCATTGCGATGCGGTGCGCGTGCGCAGCGCGGCCGGTTCAACAAACGCATCGGCTCGTCATTGGCCGCCGTTTGGTAGCTTTATGCAAAATGTCCATATCTGGATACACGACAGTTTTAATGCACCTGATCGTGTTTCAACTTGATATATATATACTATTGTAACGGGTCTGTCTAAGATGCTGAGATCAACTGTAAGAGCTCTCTAAATAGACTATTGTTTTTGCTGGTTCTTTGTTAGGAAATTCACGCAAAACACAATCGATTATAATACTTCTGTTTATTATCATAGTAGTATCAGAGTGGCGAATTGTTACCGCAATGTCGGTATATGTCCAGCGTGTCAGGTGATACGAGTAATAACCATTAAAGTAACTTTAAAGGTCATTGATATTGTAAATGTAAGTAATAATAACATATTACTATTTTTACTGCCTCGGTGGCGTAGTTGTATTACGGTACGACTGCAATGTTGAGGTCTCGGGTTCGATCCCCGGGTCAGGCAAAGTGATACTGGGTTTTTCTACTCAGTATCAGCCCGAAGTCTGGAATTTGTGCCCGATATGGCGATAGGCTCGCCCCCTGTCGCATCATGGGACGGAATACGTACGGCGAAAAGTGGGTGCACTAGTTGCACTTCTGCCTACCCCTTCGGGGATAACGAGCGTGAGTGTGTGTGTACTATTTTTAATACTTTCATTGCAAGTTGAGTTCACAGTATTTGTTTAAGTATAGTTCAGTCTAAATAAAATTTTGACGTTGAAAGACAACGTCGTTTGAATGAACATGTACTACAATTGACCCTAGATGCGACAGCCAGGGTGTTCTCTATCCAATCAGGTAAACCACCAGGTACCAGCACATCAAATTATCATAAAACAACAAAAATATAAAAATCATTCAGGAAGTACAAAATCCCGAGCGTGTTTCGACGAACCGTTCCTAATAAACTGTGTTACCAGTAAATAATATTACGACAAATTCGAGGGCAACACTCGTCCATATTATTACTGTTATGTATGATTAAACCAATTGGTCTGTCCATGTGCGTGTAGATAATTCCGTTTCCAAGGATGTCTGGGAAAACATCATAAGTTAATAAATTAGCATAGCGGTTGGAAGAAGTATTTTCATTGCCTGTTTTGTTCTAGACTATATTATTAAGAAATATTTTAGTCAAACGCTAGCAGATATTTATTTTTAAGAGCCTGCCTGGGTAGATTCTTGGTTCTTCTATATCTGCCGCCAATCATAAAAATATTGTGTCACAGTTTAAAAATCTAGTAACCAGTGTATATCAGGCATGAATTCAAGACTAGGATGAGGAACGCACAGCCTTCCATTACATTGTAATTCCAGATTCCGAATTAGTATTGAATGACGAGACGCGCATGCCATTCGCCTGATAGTAAGCGACACGACCACCCATAAACAGTAGCAACACCGTCCAACATCTTGAGTTACAAAGTACTGTGTGGCATTCCACTGCGTTCGTCATCCTGAGACATAAGATGTTAAGTCTCATTATGTCCAGTAGTTACACTGGCTACAATGTCCTTCAAACCGAAACACAACAGTGCATGCACACTGCTGCTTGGCGGTAGTAATAGATATTGCGGTGGTACCCACCCAGACGGACTCTTACAATATATGAGAGACCTACCACCAGTAGAGTGGTGTTCAGTCAGTGAAACGGATAGAGATCTAGCCTCAAAAATGTTAGTCTTATTAAAGGTCGTCAATGTAATCGCTGTTCCTTTGGCTATGTGTTCTAAGCATGTAATTTTATCCAAACATTAGAAATTTTTATACAGTTACTAGCTGTTGCCCGCGGCTCCGCCCGCGTGAATGAGTTTTCCCGGGATAAAAGTCCCGCTTGATATTTTCCCGGGATAAAAAGTAGCCTAAGTTACTCCTTATTACATCAGCTACCTGCCAATAAAAGTCCCGTCAAAATCGGTCCAGCCATTTCAGAGATTAGCCGGAACAGACAGACAGGCAGACAGACGGACAGACAGACAAAAATTGTAAAAATGTTATTTTGGTGTATGTACCGTATATATATTCATATACATGCAGTAAAAAACGGTTATTTCAATATTACATACAGACACTCCAATTTTATTTATATGTATAGATAATAAGTACAAGTTTTGCTCAACGCACATCGAACCCAAGACTTATCGGTTTCAATCTTGCTGAGACCAATTTGACCTTTCCTGTCGGACCAGGTGAGAGTACTAGTATTCTTTACCCTACGGGCAAAAACCTTGCAATCGTTGCCCTTCGAAAAATGCAAGTGACTCAACAAACTGCAGGTCTTAGCAAGCCTCAGCAAGCGGCAAATTTTCATAAAATTACATCCGCCGTCGATCGCGTGGTGCAGTGGTTTCGTAATACGAAATAACATTACTATTAATTATAATATGATATTAATACTAGGGACTGCGAAGGCGAGATTACAAAGGTTGAGGATATGTTTAGCACGAAACGGCTCGACTGAGGTAATACCACGGTCTCACAGAAAATTTACAACTACAGCCGCGAGTAAAACCTAGTTTACATGTTCAGTGCGTCACGAAAATATATGTACAAATTCATATCACCTATTTACGTAAATTTTTAATCCAACATTTTTTCTCTTTACCTAAATCTAAATGAAGTAAACCCATTTTCTTCATAAAGAAAAAAAATATTAATAGACATAAACAAAAAACGTTTGAAGCTTTGAATTTGTTCAGCTATTTTTGTAGCCGACTGTACTCGTTAATGGAACATACAACCACTAGACATGATACTCTTGTAATACCAGATAATATACAAATTCTCATCCACATTATCGGTGTTGAGTATCCCGCTCGCCCGGACGCGTTCGCGCTGATTTATAATTCATTCAGCGTTCCAGAATCCAGGCTTAGGTAATCGCTCATGAAATTCTACACTAACTTTAAGTGTGCTATGCATAGAAGTTATGAGGAAGGTGTTGTACGTAGCCCCGCTTGGGGGATCCATTTTTCTAGGGTAAAAAGTAGCCTATATGTCATGTAAAGTGGTGGTAGAGAAAAATGTCTGAATCTAAGTAATGCTTAACATTTTATGGATTCTAATAAATTATTTCATTTCAAAGTCAATCAATGATATGGTCTAACTGTGTGCCAAACACCATCCAAATCGGCTCAGCAGATTCTAAGTTTAATTCTCACTAAAAAAGCTGTCTGGTTTGTTCATTGGTTTGATTCTGAGATGAGAGCATTTTTGATACACCATGAGAAGCTAACCCGCATTTATATATCACAACAGCATATATCTGTGAAGGATTGGGTACCATATATAATCCAGAAATATTAATATGAGACCAAAAATTAGTTGCATTCATAAATACCCCTACCACGACACCCAACACATAAAACAAAACAATGTCGCAACTTTCCATCTCGATCGTGATACATCAAGCGCACTTTTATTTTCTAATATACTTTCGACAACATTTATCTATCTTGGTGCATCGATGATATCGTGTTTGTATCGAGTTTCGAAACGTATAGATAATACTAAGTATCGTAATTCGGGAGCGATAATAATCTCAGAAGCGGATCGTGGTACAGCGAGTAGTGGCTTTGGAGGGCTCATTGCGAAATTGGTTTTCGATAGCATTCATGACGTATATGATCTGCGAAACACGGTTAATTTTAATGAAACCCACGTGTTTTTCTGACTTTGTGTCTTGGGTAAGCCTCCGTAGTACCTAAAAGCCAGGACAAATTCCAGACTCCGGGCTGATACTGAATGGAAAAACTCAATATCACTTTGCCCGACCCGGGGATCGAACCCGAGACCTCATCATTGCAGTTGCACCGTAATACAACTACGCCGGGGCAGTCACTATGACCAATTTTTCTATTAACTACCATTACTAAAAACATTGATAAACAAAACTCGTATTTTACTGTGAGGTTAGTTTATTCATTAACACATTTAATATGAATTTAGTAAAATCGACTACGGTCCACACACTAACCATGCCTGTATGGCTCTTGCAGAATCATTCAAGATGATTTAAAACATTGATGTATGTATTGGTTAGTAAGTGCGGTAGGACATATCAAAAAACTACTTTTAATAACTAATCAACACGAAAGATTTATGAGATTTATCATGAAGAAATCTCACCAGCAAATTACTAGTCAAAACGTACCAAGGACCCACTAAATATGTATCTAGAACAATGACATGGTACATTCGCAATAAAAAGACAAGTTCTATGCCATTTAATTAACTAATCAATGCTCAACGAAAAGGAAAGTAACTCTAGGCCGTTGCCGGAGGAAATAATTATAAATTAAGGTTAATGTTCGTAATTAAACAAATTATTTCGGTGCGGGAAGTTAACAAGGATTAGGTTACGCGTTCGTGTCTTTGTTTTATTAAATTAAATGTAGGTCCAAGATTATTTTTTAATCAATTTATTTTGTGAGGAGCTCTTGTAACTTTTTATACATAACGTGAGTGATTTTTGTGTGAAAAGTGTAGTTTGAAGTTTACACGAGTCAAGTTAATATATGTTTTTAATTGACTTGATCTGGTCAGTCCTAGAAACGGACCAATCAGAATAAAATTTGATTAAGTTCACGCTCACATATTCCTAACTAAGTGATGCTCGCGGCACCGCCTGAGTGAAAAAGTTTTTCCGGAATAAAAATATTTTCCCGGGATAAAAAGTAGCCTATAGCACTCAGGAATAATCATCATCATCAGCTACATGACGTCCACTGCTGATCATAGGCCTCCCCCAAAGATTTCCAGACGGACCTGTCAAGAGCGGCCTGCATCCAGCGTGTTCCTGCGACCTTTATCAAGTCGTCTGTCCACCTTGCAGGTGGCCGGCCGACGCTGCACTTGCACTCAGGAGTAATGTAGCTTCCTATTAGTGAAAGAATTTTCTAAATCGGTTCAGTAGATCCTGAGATTAGCGTGTTTAAGGCTTGACATCAAGCCAATGGCCTTGAGGAATCGGGCGGAGCTAGCAATCTCTTCCCGCGCTTCACCGCGCCCCCGCACCAAAAGATCGCAATGCGCTGACCGCGTGTCATTCACGGGCCGCTTACGCTTGTGACACTGAGTAGAAAATTTACAGAGTAGTAAAAGTATTATAATCAATTATCTTTTATGTTTACTAGCTGCGTCCCGCAGCTGTACCCGCGATTTTGCAGTTTTTTAAATTTAATTAGTAGTTCATGCACATATATTTTAAAGTTTAATTATTATGAGATAAATCTAAAATATTTTATGCTTATCTACGATTCACTATTTTGTTACGATATGATACCTACTTATTCAAAGAACAAAATACGAAAAGGGACAGCAGCTGCAGTGGTTTTGTGTATAGATATAAAATTAATAAAGGTACAAGTTTTACGCAGTTTTATTCAAGCTAAGTTATTTAATTATTCTTTTTTTTTTCTTTTTATTGCATTAAATGAAGAGACGAGCATGCCGTTCGCCTGATGGTAAGCGACACAACCACCCATAAACAGTAACAACACCATCCAGCACTTTGAGTTACAAAGTACTGTGTGGCATTCCACTGCGATCGTCATCCTGAGACATAAGATGTTAAATCTCATTAAGTCCAGTAGTCACACTGGCTACAATGTCCTTCAAACATAAACACAACAGTGCATGCACACTACACCGCGGTGGTACGCACACAGACGGAATCTTACACATGAGAGACTTACCACCAGTAAAATTAATAATATTAATAATAATAGAGCCATACTCACAGATAGAACTATACATTACAATAGACCAGATATAATATTAATTGTCAAAACACAAAAAACAGCTTACGTTATAGACATAGTCCACAATAGCTGAAAAACTTTCTAAATACGTAGAACTCAAAGACGAAGTTATACGAATGTGGCGTCTTAAAAAAGCATTAATAGTTCCAATAGTTTTATCAACCACAGGCGTGATCCCTACACAGCTCCAAAACTCTCTACAGACACTCCACCTCCCAAAATTCACTTACATCAGCCTTCAAAAAGCAGTCTTCCTCAACACTTGCCGCATTGTAAGATAATTCCTTCAAATAGACCATGACTAAGTCTCCTTTTCCTTCACAATACTTTATCTCCTAAATCTTGCTGCAGACTTGGCTTAGGCCCATCCGCATCCAGCAACCCGGCCTATGAGCCGAGATTCAGTAGTGATACAAAAAATAATAATAAGAATTATAAATACTAAGTACTGGTGGTAGGTCTCTCATTATGTAAGAGGCCGTCTGGGTGGGTACCACCGCAATGTCTATTTCTACCGCCAAGCAAGAGTGTGCATGCACTGTTGTGTTTCGGTTTGAAGGACATTGTAGCCAGTATAACTACTGGACATAATGAGACTTGAATGGGTAGTCGTATCGCTTACCATCAGGCGAACGGCATGCTCGTCTCGTCGTTCTAAGCTATAAAAAAAATGTATTTAGACATATTAAAATTCACCAGAATTTAACTTTTTTTAAAACAATATTTTTCTTCCTTTAGACGTTTGAACATTTTCATCGCTTGTTATTATTTTTTCACTTTCCTTTTTTTCTCTATTTCTCTCTTTACGTCAAGTTTACTGTTCTCATTGCTTTTATTCTCTTCTTATTCTTTATTATATTTCCTTTTTTTTAATATTCCTTTTTGGCTTTATCTTCCATAGTCATTACTATGTACGACGGATTTCTAATATCCATTTTTCTCGGGTGCCTCGTATACAATCCATATAAAATCGAGTTAGTTTGTTTTCCATCAGATTTTGCAAAAGCTGTCGACTTTTTCAATTATTTCTATTTTCATAGGTGTTCTTTCACTCAACCATAGTCCAAATAGACATTTGTTTTTTTTCTGTAATGTGCAGCTGGCCCTGTATTTGAAAATACCAATTATGATTTATTTAAAGAAATTCTTGTGGCAATATTATTTTTAAGTATGACGATGTGATTTTGCCGAAGAGGAGAAAACTTACATTTAAAGCACCTTTGTCGTAGTCTACTTATCTATTAACATTTATATAATTTTCCTCTTTATTTAAATTATTTGAATGATTGATTACTTGATCTATAATTGATAAAAAATATTATAAAACATACGAACAAATATACATAAAAATGCCCAAAAACAAAGGCTATGTTTGGTACCTACACACTTTTGCGTAGTTCGACTCTGTGACAATTATCTACTCTGTGACACCAGTGCGTACAAAGTAGCGCTAGATATAAAAATGTAATTGAGCAGGTCATCAGCTTATGACTTTAGAAGTAACTATGTGAGGAACTGCTGCTTTTCATTTTTTTTATAGCGTATAAAACTGCGTTTGACCAATGATCTATCTATAAATAGGTAATCTTACAAAATTTTAAATATAGTGCTTACTTGCTTATATTGTTGCCTCTACGTTTGAATATTTTTTGAGACCACTTTTCTGTCGCCTCTGTCTACTCCCCATTTCGACTAACACTAATTGTCATTTTTTTTAATACCACTTATATATAATAATAATTATTATATACTAACCAAGTACCTACTACCTATATGTACATAAGTTATTAAGACTCACTAACTCACACTATCACAATACTATTATACACTAAAGCTGCCAAAATTTAAATATTCGCGCTGTAATACTTACAAAAATAAATTGATGTGCCGAGCTAACGCAAAGCGACATAGGTCCATCTAGCAACACGGCTCGCCCCGCACTGACTTTTTGGGCGAACGCGGGGATGCCATTGATTGAGTTCTTAGTAATATTAATTTTTTATTTATTATAAACGAAATATAACATATTTTAGTAAAGTAACAAAATAGTGTCATTGAAAATAATATTATTGATAAGTAAATAAATTTTTGTGCTGTTTTTTTATAAATTGAAGGATTAACATGGTTTTAACCGTCAAAGTAAGAGGAGGTTTGCTATTTTTTTTCACACAATCTAAGATTGAGAGAAAAAAAATAAAAAAATAAAATCACTTCTCATAACCTAAAGATACAGACGTTTTTTTTTTAAAGAGTTTGCGCAATAAATATTGTCAAAAAGTGGTTTCAATTGCGCGCGTTTTCGGCATTTTTTGGGAATAGCAGCCTTAACCAAATAAACAAACTCTTCAGCTTTATAATATTACATATATACATATACACTCACGCCTTTAATCCCCGAAGGGGTAGGCAGAGGCGCAACTAGTGCACCCACTTTTCGCCGTTATTCCGTCCCATGATGTGATAGGGGGCGAGCCTATCGCCATATCGGGCACAAATTCCAGACTCCGGGCTGACACTGAATTTTAAAAAACCCAATATCACTGCCCGACCCGGGAATCGAACCCAAGACCTCAGCATTGCAGTCATACCGTAATACAACTACGCCACCGAGGCAGTATAGATATATTAGTATAGATTTGATTTCTTTATGTTTAAGGTCGATGTTGATATAGCTATTGGGGTTATTATTTTCGACCATTTATGAAAATATAACAGAGTTTGATTTAAAAATGGCGTCTATGTTAACAGGTATATTTGGTCCAATTTTTACTCGTAACCATTCATCTAGTGTTATATACAGTTCGTGTATAGCTGCAATCACATTAACAATATAATTTGAACTATTAACATATTTACTTTCTGTGTCAATTGAGAAACTTATTGCATTGTTCATTTTTACGACCACGGAATCACTTGTTCTCAGATCCAATTAATTCCGAATTCGATTATGAAATTACCCTGTTTCTTATTCTTAACCAATATCATCCAATATGGTGATAGTCTAGTTATTTATAGGTGATCTCCTGAACTCTAATCTTAACTTATTAAGACTCGGTATAAGATGCCCGTCTTTCCCTTGTTCCTGTTCAACTGTTATCGTGATCATCCACTCCCTTTTTAATTATATCTTCTTTCACACAATCCTTACTTCTTGTGCTCTTTTTATCCTCTTCGGGCATCCATACTTTTTGCACCGTGCCTTCTTTCCATATGCATATTTCTTGTAAAAATCATAAAAAAACAGCAATTTAAACCACTAAACACCTGAATCATCTTACATTTGAACACACATTAGGTATGCGAAACGCGTAACCTTGCTGGCATTGCGAAGTGAAATTCTAATTAATCTCAGACGAGATAGCATCGACAATAACACGATGGACACCGAGTCGGAACACTAATTAGCTCTGCCCGCCGGACGGTTGTCTATGATCGATCGTCGCTCTTTATCTATGGTACTGATAAAGCAGTGCTACTTGTTAGACGTATCTATATTTAGCGTTGGAATCTAATAAGTAATCTTTTAACTAGACCTAAATACGCCGAGTCAAATTTAAAATGATCTGGACTGTGAAACTGAAGGTTGAAAATACATGTCAGACTTCAATAAAAAAAAACACTTAAAGAAATATACATCACGCCTCTATCCCTGAGGGGGTAGGCGAGGTGCAGACAGGGCACCCACTTTTCACCAAGTGTGATCCGTCCCAAGATGTGATAGGCGCGATCCTATCGCCATAGCGGGCACCAAACCAGACTGATAGTAAGCAGAAAAACCTAATATTACTTGGCCCTACCTTTGATTCGAACCCGGTACTTTGAAACGATATCATACAACGCACGCAATATAATTACGCCACTGAGGTAATCAAAACGACGTACTTCAACAACATTTGAAATACGATCTCCACATATCACATTGGCCAAATCAGATGCACTCGCTACAGCTCAGCAATAACATTATAGATGATAACGGACCTAGACCTTACGTAAACTGGCATCAATGGACCAATCATCTATAATGCACCATAAATAACATCAACGGCATATTCAATCACTTTTACCATCTCGTGCGCGACGAATCGCACTTTTACTTTTTAATGTTACTTAAAACAATGATTTGGCAAAAAACGTGTAGATTAAACATTGATTTGATAAAAGCCGCTTTGATTTAGAAAGTTGTGGGAATTCGAGCTAAGGATATGCTTCTGAGGAAGTTGTTAGTTCCAAATAATTAGGTAATTGTAATTAGCGTCCGCTTGTATTTACGTACGTACGTACTATAATAAACTAGGCGTTGTTCACGGCTCCGCCCGCGTGAAAAGCCCTTCCTGCTACAATAATTCGTAAATCATTGTAGCGATCCATAGCGCCATTTGAACGACGCCAGCTCCAATACTTAAAAAAAGTTTTAGCAAATACCAGAGGAACGTGATATAATTTAAGAGCTTCCGTTCTACATTAAAGTTAAAACTACAATAACCCTCCACCATTATCAATAATTTCAAATGCTTTAATGGTTTCATTCTCACCAGTAATTACATCAGACGGTGGGAAACGCGTGACTCGGCGTTATTTTAGAACTAGTAAAAGTTATGAAGTTGATTGTTTTTTTTCTGGAGGAATTCCGTCGCCTCCTGGGTTCAGTGGCTGCGTATGGCTATGAATTAGGAGGTTTTGTGCTAGATAGTGCAATCGGTAAACTGTGTGAGCTTTTCTACACGTTTTACTCAGGATTGGATAGGTACCTACTCCTGAAGGAGGTTCATATCTTGAAAATAGGTGATGCGCTGTACCCAAATTTGAGTGATGTAAGAGTAGAAGAAAACAGGAAGGTAATTTGAGTGAATTCCCCGGGTGTAGTAAAATTATTTGCTTGATTATTTATGATTTTTTGTATACATCATTAAAATCGATACGACGACGATACCCTGTTTGTCATGACTTAAAACAAGCTCTGCGAAATGTGCACTTCCTGCCTACCCTTTAACAAGCGTCTGCTTATGATCTTATCTATTCAAAACTATAAGAAAGCGACTGACCGGTGTCAGGATTTTTAAACGAGTTTTTTTTTTATAAAACGGATATTACGAACATCCGGTGGTATATTCCAGTCGCTAATTAAATAATCACTGGAAGTTGTATAATGAAGGAAACAATATTTATATATCCGATATTTTTGAATATAATGTTTAATGATAAAGTTGTTACATCACACGTCCGATGTGAATATCGTAAGTAAATAATTTTAGACACGCTAAGACTTGCCGCCCGTAACAAAATAATTTCGGATAAGTTAATAAGACTTGCTCTATTTTGTCAATTTTTAAGAGCCATACTGCAGATAACTTGTTGAATGATTAATTGAATGATTGAACTATGCATTAGTTTAGAGAATGTATGGTTCGGCATGCACGAGGTAGCCATTAAATCATAGGGAATGAGAATCAACGTGGACCTATGCTTTTCGTATGGCCTCTGAAGCTTCATTGAAAATGGGAATAAGTTAATAAATTCATAAAATGTCGTAAATACATTTCGATAATTTCTACGTTACTAGCCAATTACGAAACTAAAGTAAACAAAAAAGATTCTCTAGGGTTCCTATTTCTAAACCAATTTATAGTACTAATATACAATATTGACATCTATTCCCAAGCCGTTTTTGCTTCATGTATTTTATTGAATGGTTCACGTTCGGTGTATGGCGAAGAAAGCTGTTTCCATACATCGAACGACTAAAACGAGATTACACGCATCGGTTCTATAATAAAACGCAATACAAAAACAACAACACTTTTACGGTAAAACATCCGTCCCGAACGGACCGTTTTAAATGCGGTGAAAATTAGATTTTCCCGTTTGAAAGCGTTAATGAGGAGAAACTAATGCGTCCGTTAGGTTACCACACAAACGATCAGTGCCCGGGTGGAGACAGGGCCGGGCACGGACATGAACAAAAAAGTTGTACATCAATTGGAAAACCTTCGTAGCGTAGAGTCAGCTATAAAATTGTTTATTGGGTTTACAAATATTTGAACCTTATGGGAAAAAAAAATCTTTCTTGGTAGATATACAGTACAGAATTTCAAGCCAGTAGTATTTTTTAAAAATATAACGTACATTGCAATCGGCACCGCACGTCCCCTACACGTCTGTATGCCTATTGCTCGTTGAGTTGTTACTTGTATAAAAATATGGTATGTTTACGCAGCCGAGTAGATTTTCTAGTTTCAATGCTTCCTTGTGAGTCGTGACGACATGACGTTTCACTTTTCATAAGGCATGTTGTGTGGTAGACCGGACCCGACTGGATAGCTAAAGAACAAAATCAACCATATTGGCGCGTTCCGGGATCGATTGTATAGGCAGGCCATAATGTGGGCATCGGAGGTAATGTCGCTTTTATCGATCATACATTTAGAATATACTGTACTACCAAAACCCAGTATTATCACATTATAAAGCTAGGATCCTACTAATATTATAAACGCGAAAGTTTATAAGTATGGATGTATGGGTGTATGGATGTTTGTTACTCTTTCACTCAAAAACTACTGAACGGATTTCTATGAAATTTGGCACATGGGTAGATTATGTCCTGGATTAACACATAGGCTACTTTTATCCCGGGAAAATACGGGAAAACTCATTCACGCGGGCGGAGCCGCGGGCAAAACCTAGTAAATAATAAAAATATAACTTACGCGGTAATTCTTGCAACTCAAATTTGTGATTATATATTTTTCTACCTTTCACGCGTTGAGTAACATATAGATCTTTATTTACCTGTAACAAAAAATACATAATCAATTATACGGTTTATGAAATTATTTTAAGAATATTTTGCAACCATAAATATCACATTTCACGAATTTGTCTAAATTAGAAATTACGAATTTTAAATATCAAGACTAATCAATCTACGCGTGGACTAAAATGTGAGTTTGTATGTAGGAGATAAATTTCAGAACTTCTGATTTTATTCGATAATTCTTTAATTAATTGGCAGCTACATAAGCCGTGAGCGCTATAGACAATTTTAGCTCAGGCATGGACTTTTATTGTTATATATTATAAAATTACAATTATCCATTAAAAATAGGCGTTACACTGAGCCATTTGTTCCGTGTTCATTATAATAATATAAAAACCTTAGGAAGATTCATATTATTTTTTTCAAAAGTACTTAATTAATTTTATCAATCTTATCATGACTCAAATTTTAAAACAAGCTTTTTAACTAATTTAATTACTGACAATTCTGAATTTAGAAACAATACAACGTCAAATTTAACTGTCATCCGACTATACCAAATCGACTTAAATTAAAAACAAATCTATTAGAAACGATGCTTTGTAACTTGATATTTTAAACATAAATCTTAATGAATACATTTAGATAACATCGTATGTATTCCGGTTGTATATATGTTTTTTTTTTATTTGTGCTGAACTATGTCCGTTTATTTAGAGTTTTCGGTCAACTGATAGTCTTACGGGCCAATAGTTGGTCAGGGAAAATTTAGCAAAGCTCGTTGAATTCTTTTTCATTGGAATTTGTAGACTCAGATTTTGTCGAGCTTCGTGAGTTGACTGGTTATGGAATTATTAGATACCCATGATATTTATTGCTTCTATAGGCCGGATTTTTTTAAATAAAAATAAGACAAAAAAATTACCATGAAAATCTACTGTAAATTATACTGTCTCAACGTAACTTTACCCACTAAATGACCAACAATTAAAACATAGAAAACTAAACAGGCAAAATTAAAGCGTGCTTGTTGACAAATACGCAACTTTCGCTCGCAGGTGGCGGCCCCACCGGAAGCGGCGCGCCGATTATGATCGCCCGCGGCGCTGATAAATTATGTCAATGTAAATTTATAAGGTTACCATCACACAGATTTATCGCGCGCGATAATGTGAAAGCGATCGGGTATCGGTCATTAGATTTAGTTTCGAAGATATTTTTGTGACAATCGTAAATACTTGAGTTAAATATGTTGTTTTCTTGTCTTTTGGACATGTGGCTCTTATGCTTATTGGGAATAAGAATAGTATTTTGATTCAAATATTATACTTTGCCTAAGTTATACAATATTAACAAATTGCTAATGTTTACAATTGTTACTTTATAAGAATGAAAAAAAAAAACATTTTTCATAGGTAATTAAAATGTATATAATATAGCGCCACCACACCGAATCATATAATATTGTAAATGTAATTGTTTTAGTCCCTGATTAGCATTTCTAAATTGAATCTGTATGTTAAAATAGATACCTACTGGGATTTTACACAATCGGTACTAGCTGGTCAGATGATTATAGTTGACTACCATCACACATAAAAACATAGGGTACGTTGCCTTAAGTAATTAACGGTGTATAAGCTTACTACTCTGTAGAAGTACCACTTAGAAATCATTAATAAATTACATTTATTGACATCTAATCTCACAGTAATTCCAAGAATGCCGGCACTTTCGCGCTAAGGCAATTATAACTACGTTATCGCACGAATCGCATATCTCTAGCAGTGGAGGTGCGACTTAATATCCACGCAATTACACCGCGTGAAAACAATACTTTCATACCGATGCCTTGTTTAGATCGTGTCGTGTGTAGTACTAACACTCATTAAAATGTTAATATCACGCTATTGTGTAGCAAATTGTAAGCTGTAGGACGTGTATTTTGATTGTGATGTTTTATAATGATATTTTGTTATCATTATAATGGAAAATAGGTGTGGAATTTAAATCCTTTTAAAACGATTTTATCGCTACAAATATCTTCTAAAAAATCAAATTCTGTTTAATGATTTGATAGGGATTACTTGAGCTTTGCATATTCGACGTAAATTACCCTCACAAGCGTTAATTTAAAATCATTTTTTAATAACTCTCCAAGTAATCTGCCCCTAAATCAGATACATCCTACTAATATTATAAACGCGAAAGTTTGTAAGTATGGATGTATGGATGTTTGCTACTCTTTCACGCAAAAACTACTGAAAGGATTTTGATGAAATTTGGCACACGGGCACATAGGCTACTTTTTATACCGGGAAAATATAAAGCGGGACTTTAATCCTGGGAAAACTCATTTACGCGGGCGGAGCCGCGGGCAAAAGCTAGTTGAGCATAAAGCTACATCTTTATTGTACATACAATAGCTTATCTAGGGATTATCTGCATTTAATACCATTTATACCAGAATAATAATATGCAGATACATTGCAACGGCTTAAACTTTTGTATTATTTTGAACGTGTGCACTTACAAATATGTGGGGAAAAAATGTCGTTTGTTAATATATGAACACTTACATAAAGTGACTTGTTAGGTATCTAGATATTGCATTATGTATGAGTATCGATTTCATTTTGTTTTGATTTTGTTGGGCTTAATTAAATGGATATTTAAATTTATTAGTTGAATACTTTGTTGCCTCGGTCGCGTAGTTGCATTTCGGTACGACTGCAATGCTGAGGTTTCGGGTTCGATCCCCGGGTCAGGCAGTGATAGTGAGTTTTTCTACTCATTATCAGCCTGGACTTGGAATTTGTGCCCGATATGGCGATAGGCTCGCCCCTATCACATCATGGGACGGAATATGCACGGCGAAAAGTGGGTGCACTAGTTGCGCCTCTGCCTACCCCTTCAGGGATGAAAGGCGTGAGTGTGTGTGTGTGTTCGTGTGTGTATATGTGTGCATACTTTGTTTATACGCTGATAAGGTTTTTTTCAACACCTACGCAAAAATCGATTTATTGGTCTTAATGTTATTTTCCTTTAACACGCCTAATTGATTGCACAAGCCATGGTGATAAGAACTATCAACTGTGTCAACTAAAAATAATGTCAGCCAACGATAATTGTTACGTTGCTCGTCGGTCGCCTAAATTTCATCGGCCTTTTTTACACCGGACAGTGTTTATTCCTAAAAGAGTGATTTACTGAAAGAACATAAAAAATGACGTTGTTTTTCGGGTGTAGGCACCGAGGTCGCTATTCTGTAGGTACGAAATATATTTATATAGGTATATAGGCTCACCAACCCAATGATGTATGGAATGTACGTATTTTTTAGTTATTTTGCAACTGTTGCAGCCAAAATGCAATAATTAACTTCGATCAGTTATCCAACTGTGTGATAACTCTGACAGTTGACTGACCACCAATCATACGAAATTAATGGATGGATCTGAAAGTGTTCGAATGATTGTTGTCACGAGGTGAATGACCGATGAGTTATTCATCATTTTTATCAGTATTAATGGCATGACGAAGTGCAATTTTTGCTTCAACATTTAGTGTAGCTTATTTTATGATCGCGACATAGTATTTAAAAAAATGCCAATTAATTATATTTAATAAGCTGAGCTAATTTGTTTTTTTTTGTAAACGAATATTCAACATTTACTCCAATGTCATATTCCATATAACAATCTGATTTAAAAAACATGTCGTTACTAAATTTCCCAGAAACTTTAACGCCATCCCTTAAACCTAAACGAGAAATCCTGGTCCTCATAAACTCCCAACAGGTCATAGAGCTATCCTAAATAGCAGATCGCAAATCTCATAGACCCGAAGACGCTCGGCACACGTCCAGCGCTGCGATAACATCCGTCAACGATACATGGCTTTCACTTTCACCGCTCGGTCACTCGCCTGCCTGCGCCCGCGCACTCGTACATCACTCCAACGTGTTAAAAAACAGAAAAAATCCTTGCCACGTCAAAAGGGAGTTGGTTTTGACCATTGATCCCATTGTATTGATGGACAGAAAATTCTTTGTTGTAATTTCGGAGATGCTGAAAGATATGTAATTACTAATTACATGCGTATAACACATCGGTAAGTTCTATCAGTTCTAAAAATACCTTTCAGGAGAGAAAATTTACATCGCACAGTGATTGTAGCGATGAAATCCTACTCATAAATGCGAAAGTTTCTAATGTCAATTTGATTACGACTTTTATGGTCAGCCTTTATGTTCATGGGGTGGCCTGCAAAACCTTCGAAACGTCGGGAATAAGATGTGACAAAAACTGTTTAATAGTTGTATTTTATATTTCACAGTTTGTAAGGTGATATACACATTATCGCCGCTCGTTAACCCACTAGACATCGAATCCGTATATCATACGTCTTGCGCAATACGAAAGTCACCTGACAGGTCAGATAGAGAAACCCCATATAATTAGCGGCCGTACGAAAATTTCTATCAATTAATTTTTAATTCGTATACTTGGAGCCGAAGTGCCGGATGCCTTTATTGTAATTGTATGGTATTGTTACTGTTTTTTTTATTAGATTATATGTTATTGCGTAATTATTTTAGAAGAGATTGAAGTGATTCCAGTCGTTTTTTCTTATATTATATAAAAAAAAAACACTTCTTTGGTGGTCAGTATGCTATACCGGTCCTTCGAAATATGACATACATACATAAAAGGTATTTACGGAAATCGAACACGCGACCTTCTCCGATCCAGATACTTGCTTACTATATTCATATAAAGAATTTTTTAAAAGTGAAAAAGTTTCACATTATGAAATGGAGCGAAAATGAAACGCATGTTATACAGTAAAGTACAAATATTCACTAGCTTTTACTCGCGGCTCCGCCTGCGTTAAAGGCGGTTCCCAGAATAAATTCCCATTATGTAATTTCACGGTATAGAACTAGACTACACGTAAAACTCAAATTCAAAATTTTCTTTATTCAAATAGTCTTTAACAAGCTCTTTTGAAAACAAGTACATAGTCTTTCTTAGTCCAACAGTGGCCACAACGTAATACAGAGCTATCATTTTTTATAGCGCACACATATATAATCATCATCATCAGACACAAAGTCAAATGCTGAACATAGGTTAAAGATTTCCAGACGGATTTGTTAAAAGTGGCCTGCATCTATCGTGATCCTGCGCTTGCCGGTACGCGGTCTCCACTCGAAAACTTTTTGCCCCATCTGCCACCAGTTCTTGAAAGTAATCTTACTATCTTCCTAATATTATAAATGCGAAAGTTAGTGAAAATGTTTGGTTGTTTGTTAGAAGTAAACGCAGGAACAACTAAACGGATTTGGATGTAATTTGGCACATGAGTAGGTCATGTCCTGGATGGACACATAGGCTTATCCCGGTAATTTGTTCCCATAGGAAATAATGGATATTTTTAATCTGATTCTTTTAGTAAATGGCGCTGGCGTCGAACTGTGTTTTAGGGACTTTCGTAGCGGAAAAGGCTTTTCACGCGGGCGAAGCTGCAAGCAACACCTAGTCATGTATATAACATAGAAATCTAGCGATACTTAGTGCCCATGTAGACATGTATGAACTAGCAATAAACGATCAAGATAAACACTCAAGGCGCAGACTTCCTGTGAAAACGCGACGCTTAGCCATTTTTCCACCACTGATTAGTTTCCTTCGCAACTAGTATGGGGGGAAAGTGTATTTCTCTGATCGGTTGCGATTAAATCTGTGATTGATAGGGTTGGCACACGACCCACATTGGCAACGGTTCATGAGCCGTGGCAAACTTACAAATTGATGTTTAGTTTATGTTACTTTACCACTGCAAACTGCACAGTATTTGATAGTAAGTAGAAATAAATATAGTCGGTTACCGATTGAAGTTGCGACTATCAAAAGTCGCTAGAAATATGCTAGATATTAATCAATCGTCGAGCTTAGGAAATTACTTACCTACCCTCTTTCATTGAGTTGTGAACAAAAAGGATACTGAAAGCGTCATAGAAAGATTTAACGATTGCCTTGTCCGTCTCCTCATTAAGTAAAAAATAAACGGAATGGCTGACGTTTCTCGAGTACATATTTTATAAAATATTATGCCATTGCTTCGCTTTAGGGAAATTGAATCCCGAATCTGTAAAAATCAATCACAAAGAGAGGATTTTGACAAAATAGGAACCTAGCCAGTATCATAAAGTCTCGGCAACCTTGAAGATATTTCAACAACGTAGCGCGCATCAAGACCATACCAACATGACCAAAATAACCTCTGACTGCATTCAGGAGTAAGCCAACAATACCACCTGCATGCCGGCTTATTATAAAGATGATGAAGCGATTGTTATGTGGGCCGGCAGAGCAAATGTCACGCCTATTCCTGGCCGTGGACAATGCGAGACGCAATGATGCCGAGGGTCGGCGCGCATCAAGCGAAGCTAATTGGAGCTAGTCCGAGAGAGGTTTGAGAAGTCAGATTTTAAATCGCTGAAGACAAATGTTGTATGCGGAGTTTTCAATCTGTGGCTGTAAGTCGGGTATATTTTTCCACCCAGTATATGTGATGCCACTTGTCAAATACACGTAATATATTCTCACGATTATCAATCATATGATGATGTAATGCAACTAAAAAGGCCAACAAAGTCGCATCTTAGTTTACATTTACAAAATATTTGTATTAAAATTAGGACCCCATGCAATACTGTACTTAAAAAACATTCTTTTAATTCGCATATTTATCCTTATCGCATATGTCATGTCTGTCTGCGCTGTCCCTAACCAAAATATGGGTCAACATTGCATCACACGCCACCCAAGGTAATGCAAAAATAAATGCGCTTCGAAGTGCTAATAATATGAATGAGAACGCTTGAGAATAAATATGACCAACGGGGCCTTAATATTTTAAACAAACAGTACTTAAAGTTCATTTGTGTTTTGTTTTTTTTTTTTTACATAATATTTACCGCAACCAAATACTGATTTTCGAGTCGGTTACAGTAATATGGAGGAAATATCTGCATACTGTTTTTTAAGAAAAATAAAAACGTTTCTATAATCGAAAGGTGATATAGATCTTCTTGCGACAAAATAGAAAAAACAGACGTGTTTTTGATTGTTTATTGAACTCGAAATAAACCTACACCAAATGCACAAACAAATCTAAAAAAAGGCCAAGTTCAAACCGAGAACTAACACATAAACGCTTCAACGCCTAAACGAAACCATAAATTGTTAACAGTGTTAACAAGACCCGGTAAGCAAACACTGCAGTCGGCTCTAACTGACTTTGAATAAATTGTAAAAACAAGTTTGATCCACAAATGCTCAGCTTAAACCACACCAAACTCTTTTTTTTAGTTACTCAAGTTCAATGATCAAATAGATTTCTCTACTCCTCTTTTACAGATAAATTTTCAGATAATACTGAATACATTTGTCTGCTATTATCGGGTTGTCTGCCTGGAATCTTTAGAAAATCAAAACACACGCAAACCACGACACAGATTATTCAAAATATTACTCAACCTGGTTAATCATTGATTAACCAGGTTCAAAGCCCAAGTTAAAAAACCTCCATAATACACATAACATTTTCCCCCAAGGAACGTCGTTGTTTACCTTATAATCACCACTACGTAACACATAGTTTAACGGTACACGTGGCAACTGGCAACTCAATACAAAGTAGCTAATTAGTGATCACTTAGCACGTTGTTAGTTGTGTAACTGTTTGTAACTCAACTGTGTCGGTATTTGTGGTGTCATACGTATTATGAAGAATGGAATTTGTGGAATTTTTGTTTTTTAGCATTTTAGTTTGGACTTTTTGACACTTATTGCTTTGTGAGTTTGAAGATTTGATTGTGTTTAGCGTGCGGTCGGTAATGATCAAACAGATGGTTAGTTTTTACTGCCCAAAAGCATGATGAATAAGTTCGAATATCTGTAAACAAAAACAGTTTTCCATAGAATTTCCATAATAAATACCACAGATAAAAAAAGTTAAGTAACCACGGTCGTGAATAACTTCCTTGAACCAACATAAAACCACACCGATATATGAATTTCTCCATACATCCACGAAGGCGCAGAATGTATAAATTCGTTCGTTAAATATTTTCAGCTACTTATATGAAGAATTCAGTTAGAAATTAAACCCTAACAACTGGTTATGATACCGGCGTAGGAACGCGGAATCGTGAGACACACGACCCTTCCGTTCGGTCAACAATAGGATATAATTCAAGTTATACTTCTTTTGGCGCGTTAGGGGAAAATGATGAGAGTAAATTTTTACGATGCGCGCGCACACCGTCACGAAACACCGACTCCCTGAAGTTAGTAGTCAACATTTTAGTTTTGAATTTTGAAGGTAGAATACGGCGAAAGATATTGAAGTTATACTTCTTTTGGCGCGTCATTTAAAAAGATTTTTATCTTCTTACGCCAAAGAAGTATAACTTCTAACGCGTGTACATAAGTACACACACACACTTTTTTATATTCATACGCAGCTTCACATCCTTTTTTTTTTTACGGGTAAGCCAAGGTGTAATCACAACTGTATTTCGCCAGCTATGTTAAGTAATATGGGGCGAGCCTATTGCCATTTACCGGACATAATTCCAGAATCCCGACTGATACTGAACTGAATAACTTAACCCAACCTGGGGATCGAACCCAGGATCTCAACACGGCAGTTGTAGCTTGCTATATCGCGTATGCAATATATGCCACTGGGTTATTCATATTAATAAAGATAAATTAATTAATAATCATAAACAATGACATCCAGCTACACAAAAAATGTTTGTCGAACTTCAAATCTGTATAAACGAGGTAAGTGCGGTGTCTACCGCAGGCATTTCGAGCAAGACGTCAAAATTACAAGCAATTAGAGAGGGCATTGAACTCTTTTGCCCTGTGGACGGGGGCCTAGAAGAATACTGCCACGGTCAACCCTACCTGTCGTAAAAGGCGACTAATGGGTTCCATCAGGGTCATTCTACATACACTCGGGGCTGTATGTACGTCAGAAATGTCCCTGAAATGGAATGGATTGGTGTACAGACCTCGCCGCTGTTGTGGACGCCAGTTGGATTCGATGTACCGATGGACTGTTTAGACAGTACTCCACAGTGGCTGTTCCGGTAGCGATCTGAGGTAATACCTTATGGTACCCCGGAACCGCCTCTAATGCGTCGACGAAGGTTACCGCGGGGTTTTAGTCGGTACGCAGGCGTGCAAAGCATGCCGGTAACCCCGACATACCCGCCTCAGTTCCTCGGACTGACGCGGGATCTTAAAGTGATTTCCCCGCGACAAAAAAAAAAAAAAAAAAAAAGGGCATCGAACTCTTATTTGCTATAATTATCAGGTAAACAGCATGAAAGAAAAGTGAGTTTATATTTGATAGTGGCGCAAGTAGCGTTGCATGCATTTTGACGGGTTTTTGTAGCTTTATATTAATAATATTATAAATGCGAAAGGAAGGACATATTTAACTTAATAATAAATAAAGTAATTTAAACATTCATTATAGTCCAATAATTATAATTAATTTACATAAATTAGTGAACAGGGCACTTTAAATCTTTAGTCAGTTTTTTAATATCATACACCTGCTTACATAATAATAACGCTACAAACCATAAAAGTAACATCACTTACAACATTTACAGTTACTGCTAACAATACAATACATTGCCGTTTGCATTTGATACTGTGTGCTGCTTGTAGGTCGCTTTTTATTGTCTCTTAGATTGGTCTATAAAGTTTGAATTGGCGACAAGTAGCTAAAACTCGTACGAAATCCATTTGCGTTAAAGTCTGATAACAAAAACAAGATTTATTTATTTGATAAATAAATAAATAAATGGTGAAGATAATGTGAAGATGATGGTACGATCGCAGTACACGCTTACTTATTATTAATTTTATCCGTACTATAACCATATCCTTGAAACATATTTATGACCAACTTCAATTAAATTAAAAGACCAAGCTATCACAAGTATCTTTCAACACCAATTTAAACAACCAAAATGTTGGTACAAACGTTGGCCATCCCGTCCAACATTGAGTACATTACAACTCCACTACTCTATTTCTTCGAGGTAATTGAGGGTGCATCAACCACTTCCTAGTTGCTACCATAATAGGATTCGTCGAGCAACCAGTCCAGCCGCATTGTTGGGAAAAAACTTATTAATGCAACGCCAAGGTATTAAAGTTTTAATGCCAGGAATAATGTTGACCTGATCGCTTTTATTATACTAGGAATCAGTGTATTGTATAAATGTCTTTGTTTTTAACAGCTACTGAATCTCATTTAGTACTCATTCTCAGCGTTAACATTGGCAGCGTAATTACTAGGGTAATGCATCGACGCATATTAAATGAAGTATTTATTTGATTCCAATCAAAAAGTGCAATTTACAGGTAAAATAATTTGTCTGTTTTTAACGGAATTACACTGCAAATTGCTTCTCACGATGGTATTGGAATAACATATTATGGAATTAATTTCAAATAACATCAAAACTATTAACTGCATGTAATATAGCTTAATCACACATCTCCATACAAATTGGTAATCATTTACTAATAAATGTATTCATAATGCCTCACATAATTAAAATACAAGATAATCCTAACGATGTATGAAAATTGTTGCGGTCAGGTACACACGACCTACCTCAATGAATTCATTACAGAAAACTATGGTTTTTGCTTTAAGATTGGAAACTGATGAGTAAACAATAGCAGAAAACCTTACTCAAATATAGGAACACATGTACCTACTTAGAATTTGTACTTGAATTGCTGTACTGAGTAATCTAAATATGATGTCTATAAAGATATTATTGCTCTTTTGGCGGTCGCCAAAATTATAACGCCCTAGATACGAGCTCCTCACAACGAGCTATGGATTCCATCATCCAGTCAGCTACACAATTTAAACAGCATCCTACCATCTGTCAATAACATGAAAATCAACGTTCGGTCCCCGCCATAAAAGCACGAATGTCATCAGTAAAATACACCTCATTTCAAAAACTTCATCAGGAAATTTACCCCCATTCCCTCCCAATTCCAACATGAAGATGGTAATGCCAACATGAAATTAAAGTGTCCAGCCGTCAACCGCTGTACAGTTAGCAAATTATTTTTAAATCAATTTATACAGGGTTTGAGGCGATATGGGCGGGGTAGGATTGCCAGGAAGAACCGGGACACTTTGATTTGGGTGGACATGCGAATTATAAATCGTCTTTTTGTTATATGAAATAATTTAACAAGACATGTAAGCGATCTAGAGTTAAAATTCGATGACAACCTTTAATTTATTGAAGTAACGTTACTTAAGCCGGTTGTCACTATCAGCACCACGGACAACTTAAAATCAAGTACAGAGTGACAGTGTGTTCTTCATTTTAATATACATGTTACTCCCGTATTGCGTAGTCATTCCTTCAACTTCTATATCGACACCAACAATTTATACTACGCTAACTCGAATTTTAGGTAAAATCGTTTTTTTATGCCAAGTTGCTTAAAATTTGTTTTTTTATATGTAATAAAAAAATCGTGAAAAAATATACAAAAATAACGAAGTTAGAAATTTTATAAAACGCTAAGTAAAGGTACTTTTTGAAATCGATCGATTTTAATTACGCTAACTCTTATTAGCGGAGTCTACACGGGGAAAGGACGCTCCGCTTGTTGATTTACATTAATCTAACAACAGTTGTCGCTGTGTTAGATGTGATTGCGCAGTTTTACAAACTTTATCAGTAACTCATAATTTATAGCGTAATTTTTATAAGTTATTTAAAATATTGTTAGAGTTATTTTATTACAACAAAAATGTCACGAAAACGAACTAAATAATTAATGGATTTAACCGAAAAGGTGGAATATTCCTTGAGGAGTGTTGATAAAAATGGTGAGATACCGCTTTGTACTGTCGAGAGAGGTAAGTTTAATGAATTATTAAAGATTATAATGTAGTTCAAAGTATATAAATATGTTTTAAAGTAACACGCTACATTTTTTTTTTAAATTTGAGCCGCTTAGTTCAACGTCCGAGTAACACTACGCTAACACTTAGTTAGCGTAATTTAGTGCGTCCTTGTATACTTGTTCGTTTGTAAAATGCATTACTTAGCGACTTTTACGTTGTAAATACTTATGTAAAAACGTATGTTAATTAGTTTATTGATGGTACCTTGGCTATTCTTTTTTATCTACATGCAATACAATGCAATGCAATCAGCCCTGTATTATATACTGCCCACTGCTGAGCACGGGCCTCCTCTACTACTGAGAGGGGTTAAGGCCTTAGTCCACCACGCTGGCCTAGTGCGGGTTGGCGGACTATATGTATTTTTTCAAATAATCATATGATTTCAATATATTATTATACGTATTGTTATAGAATCGTCGCCATTACTTGCCAAAGTCGATAATCCTGAATTCGTGGCTTTGTATAATCACGTCATGTTGGATGAGCCTATTCAAGAGCATGATTATTTTATATCCAGTTCTGCAAGTCGAGATATAGTCAATTACGAAAATCATGTAGTGTTACAAGACATAAATTTAAACGACTTGGATTTCCTAATCCTTGAATTCTCTGTGTATTTTAGTTGATGTTATAGTTTATGATTGATTGTAGACCTAATAATAAATAAATAAAAAACACTTTACTATTAATAAATATTAATTTATTCACAAAAGGCACTGAGTTTTATCCGAAAACCTTTTCCATTGAAATTAACTCCGCTAAGTATCGAATCTTTGTATTCGTTCGTCACTAATAAAGCTTCTGACAACATAAATAATACCCCCGTACCTTCACCCTATTGTGATTTTTCGGAATCTTTACAAAGTTTAAAACATATTTTGATGCTGACTTCTTGCTAAGATACCAAAGATAGAACAATTACACCTGAAATCGTAATGTTCGCCCAGGAGTCTTCTCGATTCGCATATGGATCTCGGTAGTAGCACAGAATTAATTTAATTTCCTCCCCTGCAACATTAAATAGTGATTATAGTGGTTATTCCGCAATATCAACCCTAAAAAACATAGATCTAAAAAAAAAGGATTGATGCAGGTCTCAAACATCTTAAATATGAAGATGAATAGATAGTTATAAAGAGAAAATGTTTTTGTTACAAAGGATTGGAGTATGCCACGCCAAAAGGAAAAATTAAAGCATCAAAAAGCATTAAAGTCAGTTGTGTCAATTATTGTCTGCAATACTATAATAAAATAAGCCAAGAAGTTCGTTTTGCCTTGTATGGTAAGTTTTGGGGTACTTGTAATCACGCGAAACATGGCAAAATAACGCTAATAACGTTGATAGCAAATCAAGTCGTCGATCACACACTTTGCATTTCACCTTCCCATAACTTCTGAGAATGCCATCCCATTACAAAAGGTTTGCAAAATAATGTTCTTGAACACCTTTGATATTAGTAAAGATTTTGGTTATACTGCAATACAAAAAATCCATGTAAACATTGACTTTACTGATGTTACTGATGACAGAGGCCGGCATAAAAACTAGAACTATGTAATTTCGAATGAAATCAAACAGAGTGTCATAGATCACGTTATGTTAATATTTTTCAAAAATGTTTAAGTTGTATGTTGAGTGGAGTGCCGATAATAATAATAAGCAATATTAGAGTACAGACAGTAAGACAGTATAGAGATATTGATAACACTAACTTTAAGATGGGCTTTCATTTACCAAAAAAGGACCAATGTGACCTCCGTCATAAGTACAAAATCACATCTAGCCCTACCGATGAAATGAAAAAGAAACTTCACTAAACATCAAACAGAATAATAAATTTCTCGCAAGTTAAAATTAAAATGTAAACTATTAGCCGTCTCTAGTAACAAAGTAGCTTGTATTGTATTCGATTTTCAAAAAGTTTTAAGCTCACCACATGGCAATATATAATATAGGCGGTAATAAGCGTAAGCTCAATGTAAATTCTCCTAATAATTTCGGGTTGTTGGAATATAAGTATAGTTTAGGTGATAACAAAAGCAATCGAATACAATATTTTAAAAAGACATCTACTAGATTATGCAACTTGGAGCCTTTTCCCGAAAAAGCATACAAAACTTTGTTAAAAATTAATGTTGCAAAATAACAATAAGTATAATAAGTATAAAGATTTAAAATATTTTTGTGATAACAGTATTATACCCGAAAAGGTCATACATAACTTGTTAAAGAAATTTATTGACAACTGAACATCATGAGGAAATTGCAAGTGACTATTCGAATTAGAAGAACCAATCAGAAGTTTTTGTTTTCTATTAAGAATAAGAATATTAAGTGCAATATTGATTTAAATACAATGTACGAAGTCGAACAGTGATTGATCTGATCGCTTATCGTTAATTTCTAAGTAAGCACTTACCTTGAATTTTAATTTATACAGTTGATTACTATAGTATTTTTGTTTTAATTATATATTTATCACAAAAAATAATATTGACTACACAATTTAATATAGAATTTGTTAAAAACGACATGTATTATAGCTCACCGAAAAGTTAAATGATACGCTAACTTGTGGCACAGGTCGATGTATAGTACGCTATATATCATTTGACGGCTTTTAATACGATATACGATAGTGACGCGTGTGCCGGTTACATAAAGCTAAGTTTAATATTTTTTTATTTAGCGTAAGAATTTACAATAATATATGCTGTGAATATACATAGAAATCTAAGATTATGGGTTAATGCATAATATGGTTAATTTTTTTATTGCAACGCAATAAAAATGTCACTTCTTTAGCACTATGATCTTCCGTAATACACTACGCTAACATTAGTTAGACGTGTGTAATATGTAAAATGTTATTGAAGAATTGCGTGTATATACGGCTAACTCGTGCTAAATCAAAAAATATAAATAATTAAGGAAAAATAAATATGGGAAATTATAATGAATAAATTAACCATTAAGGGTACCAAATTTCATATAAGTATCTTAATTAATGTAAAAGTTATCACGTTTTTCCCTTTATAAGCCTCTCCTGTAAAGTACACTTTTATGAGTTAGCTTAGTATAAATTGTTGGTGTCGATATAATTTTATTGCTATTGAATATTTATGCACTCTATTGCATCAAATGTATTGATTATGCATCCTCAATCTCACAATGAGAACATTAATATCAGTTTTTCCAACAGTCCCCACAATTCCTGGGAGCCCTGGGCGCCCTGGGGGCGTGCGTACGTCAGTGCGCGGCCCGCACCGCTTCCGCATTGCGCACGCGACTCGCAACAGTCGCTGCCCTGTGTTTATTGTTACTATTCGTACATTTGGTTGTTGTAATTGTTTTACATTATCTACAATCGAGATAAGTGCGTTATATATGTTTGTAAGGTATTTGGAGTGGTAGAGCCACATTGTAGGAATATTTGTCTACAGGATGAATGAGCCAACACGACCGGGGTAGTACCAGTTTACTGGTGGTAGGTCTCTCATATGTAAGAGTCCGTCTGGGTGGGTACCACCGCAATGTGTATTTCTACCGCCAAGCAGCAGTGTGCATGCACTGTTGTGTTTCGGTTTGAAGGACATTATAACCAGAGTAACTACTGGACATAATGAGACTTAACATCTTATGTCTCAGGATAACGAGCGCAGTGGAATGCCACACAGTACTTTGTAACTCAAGGTGCTGGATGGTGTTGCTACTGTTTATGGGTGGTCGTATCGTGTACCATCAGGCGAACGGCACGCTCGTCTCTTTATTCAATGCCATAAAAAAAACCACTGTGTCACAGGACATCAACGTGATGTATCTGCTTGCTGATAAGCTTCGCGTGTTGAGGCAGAATTCTGAAGGCTCAAAACTCCCCGTCCCTTATCCCCATTCTTTTAACTCGGTAGCACATCCATAGTTCTTCTAGTATTGTGGGTTTTATACACACACTCACGCCTTTTATCCCCGAAGGGTTAAGCAGAGGCGCAACTGTGTGCACCCATTTGGGGGGGTTATGGGCGATGAATATCACTTAACACCAGGAACAAATTGCTCGTTTAATAGCCTGATAACATAATTGTAATATTCCTTACTTGCTTAAAAACTTCTGGTAAAACTTGACTTCCTATTAGGTATTTTGTTACGATATAATTAGTATAATTTATAACATAATTAACAGTATGTAAGTTATTTTCGCAATGTCCTAACGCAATAACATTATCGGGTACAATTTTATGATTTCCGTTTATAATATTAATAAATATTGTCTTATACTACAGTACTATAAATATTTCCGCATTCTAGAAATGTCGAAACGAGTTGCACTTTAGATAAAAACATATTTTTAACATCAATGTTGAACTGCTTAACTCGTTAATTATATTTTTCGTTTTATAATATTGTATGATTTACTCAATACTGAGAAGCTATTCCATCAGTCTCTATTATGTGCTCAAGAATTTATTTTCTAAGGGTAAGAAGGCACGGCTAGTACAATCAAATTTCACCATAGGTTGTCCCCAATCACCATATCAGGTACAAATAATCCCTTTATAAATGATTCTCATAACAACAATTTAAAACTCATAATCTCCACAAAGAAAACATGAAAATAATCAATCGTATAACTTAAGGGCCAACGTAACGATTTTAGCATATCTATATATAGAAATTGAAATTGAGTTATCTTTATAACTTCTCCTTATGTTGTAATGGCGTTACATCACCAATGTTTATAGAGACAACATAAACCATTAAGTAATTTAGGCAGGTCTTTAATTGCGTCGGTGTCGTAGCTGTATTGCGTACGCCACACTACAGCTATTCAGCCAATATAAAGTCTCGGATAAGTATCTGAGGTGGTGTAAATTGGTAGTGGGCTTTTCTTATAGATAGGCTTGCCTTCTATCACATCATGGGAAGGAATTTACGGCGAAAAGTGGGTGCACTAGTTGCGTCTCTGTCTATCCCTTCGGGAATAAAAGACGTCCGTGTGTGTATGTGTGCTAACTGAAAGTCGACATAAATGAGAGACACATAAAATATAAGTCGCTTTAGTCATTGCACTCGTTTTACTTCCTCGTACCTCATTTTCAAACTAATTAAAATACAATTGATTTTTCAGGGAAATGATAATTGATCAGCGATGATCTCTATTTCTGCTAGAAGCATGGTGCATTATGCATGCTTTCTTATATACGGTCTGAGCTATATTAAAGCCAATATGACCGCGCGTTATGGAACTTTACTATCTTAGCAATAATGAGTGCACTGTAGTTTGGTAAAGCACTTTTTTGGTTCTTGACATTAAATTGGTACTATCATATGAGGAGTAGATTTTACCATCAGGCAAGCGACCTATACATAAGTTTTTTTAGCACACACTATCCGCTGTTTCGCCCTTCCTTCGACTCTGCTTTTCAAGTTAGCCAGTCTATTAGTTAGTTAGTCCATCTATAAATATTTGCGTAACATTTAATCAAAGCAAGCCATCCGGTTGGGAAACCGTGTCATAAATATGTACTTGTTAGAAACACGTGGACACATGATATCGTCGCCACACCACAGCGGAGCGACGCGTGACACGCAACTAGGCCGGAACCGATCGGTGTACCGCGACCGCGCGGACTCCGCTACGGTCGGCTTTCATATTGATTTTATAAAGCTTGGTATGAGCTACTGTAAGTTCGAATCCCGAGAATTTGTGTGGCTGTTCTAGCAATTACTCGGCATTCTCCAAAGGGGTGTCAGACAGTTGTAATAACTAAACCAAATCCTTTTTACATGTTTGAAAATATGTTGCGTTCAAGTTACATAGGAGTGGAATAAGCTGTGTTCATTTATAGGACATTGTGCCTTATATAATTAGCTTATGAGCTAACGATGTCCCCACCCGAGCGCATGGCAGTCATAGCACTTTGTAAATCTTAGTTCTGGGTGGTTATTTCTGTTTATCAGTTGCGCTTACAACCAAGCTCGCAACTAAGTCTCATTAATTTCTGTCTACAGCACCCAGTCCCACATACATGGTGTCCCACAATCGTCGCAGTGTTACATCAGATGCGCAGGCGCAGATTCGCAATGGCAGCGGGCGGCACATAATTCTAACATTATTTATGCATTAAAGGATATCATTAAATGTACATCATGTGTGCCGACGACCCGACACACGCTGCGCCGCCGTCGACGATCTCAAACTTGTTTTGTCACACGCTGTATATATCTATGCATATGGGAACTAGGATGTACTGGCTGGTTTAGCACAACTTTGATCGCTGACACCGCTTGTTGATGTTCATTCTCCGATAAAAAAGAAACTCCTATACCATTCAAGTATATGTGTTTTTCCGATTAGTGAAAGCATTTTCCGAATCAGAACAGTAACTTCTGCATAAAATCTTAAATAACCTTTTTAAAGTATCCACACTCTATTATCTATAGACTCTATTAGATATTCAGAAATCTAGATTTAATCCTATATATTTATTTCGTAGGTGCCATTTAATCAGAGTATGTGTTAGCCACAAGACATTCTATCCAATAGTTGCCAAACATTACACCTATTCACAACATATTAGCGGCGGGTGTCAAAATGTCACCGGCGGTCTCACAAACCGCGAAATACGTAGTTACCGCAAGTCGGATATGTTGGTGCAATATCTTAATACGGAAAAAATATCCACGTTCACTCATCTAGCAACTAAACATAGAACGTAGAGCTTAGTTATATACTATTTTGTATCACTCATGAAACAAACACAGTACAAATGATGAAAGCCTCACGACTAACCATAAACAATAACGACACTCCAGGAATTTGAATAACAAAACTCTACATGGTCTTGCAGTAGACAGATCTCACTAAGTGGTATGGTACAATCACCCAAATTGGTGCTAGTACACTTTCTCAACATCAAACGCTCATTTCTCATATATTACCAAGCAGGTGCGATCATTTCGGAGATGTTCAAAGGAAACAGCAGATAACTCTTATTGTCTACTTTAGTTGTAAGTGGCATGTTGCTGACAGACGACGCGCAAACGACTTATTTAGAACCTTAAGGTGGTCTAGCATACACTTTTCTGACTGCACAATATTCTCAAACCGGGTAACACTAGCATTCCATCAAAAACAGACAAAGCCGAGAAACCCAGACGAACTGTCGGCACCACTATTGCCTGCCATAAACCTTTGCAATATCACGCAGTGCTTTGAAATTCAAAATTCAAGGTAATCTTACTGATTATGGGAAATCATGTCGACTGCCTCGATGGCGTAATTGTATTATGGTAAGACTGCAATGCTGAGGCCTCGGGTTCGATGATAGATCCCCGTGTTGGGCAAAGTGACGTTGGGTTTTTCTACTCAATATCAGCCCGGAGTCTGGAATTTGTGCCCGATATGGCGATAGGCTCGCCCCTATCATATCATGGGACGGAATACGCACGGCGAAAAGTGTGTGCACTAGTTACGCCTCTCCCTACCCCTTACCCCTGGATAAAAGGCGTGAGCATATGTGTGTGTATGTCGCTCACCAGCAATGCTCATCTTGTCATTAATTTACCAAAAAACATTATATCCCATAGTACACAACTGAAGTTCTACCTCATAGCGGCGTAACTACACCCGTAAAGGTCCGTGGCAAATTCATGGAATTGGGCCTCTCGTCAGTGCATAGTCTAACCGTTTTATAGGATTCTCCTGAACGGTCCTCTTCCTCTCGGGTCGTGTCCCCTAAAGCCGGGGACCCGAGGTATTATCCCATCATGCCACTCCATAGTTATTTGTACCGAGGATCATATCACCGACCCGGTTTCCTATTAATAAATACCGAGTCGACACATTACGCAAGCGCTGTTGCCTCACAACGCTAGCAGACTGCGTCGCTGCAAACGCCGTGTCCGGTTTTTCGTTTTTTGCATCCAGGTTGTCAACAAAGGTTTATTAACCTTGAGACTGGTAGTGTTCTTTGTTTACATGAGTAGGATACGGAAAGAATGAGAACCACTTTGATCATGAAAGAAAGATCTATTGCTGGCACAATCCTACTAATATTAAAAACGCGAAAGTTTGTAAGTATGGATGTATGGATGTCTGGATGTTTGTTACTCTTTCACGCAAAAACTAATGAACGGATTTCGATGAAATTTGGCACACGGGTAGATTATGACCTGGATTAACACATAGGCAACTTTTTATCCCGGGAAAACTCACTCACGCGGGCAAAAGCTCGTTTTAAATACACACAACAAAAATATAAATTACTTAGTAAAATTACAATAAAGACCAGCAAAGGAACCTCTAATTCAGCTGGATGCTGCAGCACAAGTAGTACTGCAAATGACGTGAGTCGCACAAATACTTGGGCAACTACAGCAAATACATTTGTTTACGGGCAAAGTGGAGTAAGATCTAGAGAGAGTATTGTCTAACGAGAGATGATAATCCTGTGCCAGTCGACACAATTATGCCGTTGGAAACCGAATAAACACAGGTTGTTTCCGGAACCTTTTTTTTATTACTTTTTTTCAAACGCGGACCTAACTGTCAGTCGCCTGACGCGAGTCGGCTTTTTTGGTCACACCGGACTTGAGGGTGAGCGCTTTAGGCGCTCGCAACCCTTTAAGTGACCATGCTGAGGGCAATCCACTAACGGGGAACTCCGCTCAGGACAGTCACTGGGAGAGGATGAGACATCAGCGATTAGTGGGAACGGTCCGGAATCCGACATGTGGGCCACTATAGCGCGCTTTACACCTCATGTACGATGGTCACGTGATGATGTCTGTGCCCGATATGGCGATAGGCTCGCCCCCTATCACATCATGGGACGGAATACGCTTGGCGAAAAGTGGGTGCACTAGTTGCGCCTCTGCCTACCCCTTCGGAGATAAAAGGCGTGAGCATGAACATAAGAACATAAGAAATCAGAATACAATTATCCTCTGAGGTTCATAGTAGTATAGTTTCAGTTTTCAGTGGACAAAAAGTTGGAAACGTCTGTGCGACGCCTTAACGACGATTACTCGTACATTGAGAGTGTTTAAGTTTCTTTATCTTCGTAAAAATTTCTAGACGATGACCAAATTAGACGAGTAGCCACTGACTTCTCTTCTAACTGCTTACTATGTCAAGTAAAGTATAAGTATTTTATATTACAAACCAATTAATCACAACAGTAGGTAACCGAAAAACAGATTTAGACAAAATAAACACATCAAAACTACTAATAATTGGCACAACTCTCATATCTTAATCACCGAGAAGGATTCTTCTCACGATTTACAGATTACTTCTTATTATTATTTAGATTATTTAGATAACATATCTTTTAAAATAGTCTCCATGCACTTAACATGACGTTTGATACATTTTTCTACTAATGTACGGCATACATGCTCAATCACACACATTCATCTAATAATTATCAATTCAAGTGTCAAATTTCGACATTATGTCCCATAAAAATATACATGAGAATTCCCTCCATCACGAGTACCAAATATAAAACTGAGAACAATACGTTTTGGGCCAGAGCCCTAAGCCTACCACTCCCAAGTTGCCCAACGTTCGGAAACACTCATATTTTAATATCACAACCGATCGTGACTGCGCGCGCGCAACGGCTCCATATTCGTGAGAAATACCAACTTGAATTGCTGTCGTAAAAAAATGTTGGTAACACGTGGTTACTACAGAAATTATGTATCACAATAATATGTTACACGAGCTTTTGCCCGCGGCTCCACCCGCGTGAATGAGTTTTCCCGGGATAAAAGTACCGCTTTATATTTTCCCGGGATAAAAAGTACCCTATGTGTTAATCCAGGATCTACTCGTGTGCCAAATTTCATCGAAATCCGTTCAGTACTTTTTGCGTGAAAGAGTTACAAACATCCATACATTCGTGTCCATTATTCGCTCCAGGCACAGTATCAGTTGAAGGGCTACAATAGTTCTACTTAAATAACCTTTCTAATTCCTATCCAAATATGTACCTCATTTGGCGCTAATTTCATCGCGTTATCTATACTAATCTTATAAAGAGGAAAGATTTGATTGTTGGTAATGGATAAACTCAAAAGCTACTGGACCGATTTTGAAAATTATTTCACTAATATGAAGCTACATTACTCCTGAGTGCTATATACATATATAGTCTACTTTTTATCAAGGTAAAATATTTTTATCCCGGAAAACCTTTTTCACTCGGGCGTAGCCGCGAGCAGAAGTTTTTCAGTATAAACTGATAAGCCATCAGTCACATCAATCAGTTGAAATGGGCCACGTCAGTAACATTGATCTCCAGGTCTTCCCCAAGGCACTTCAGCCATGATCTTCGAAAATGTGTGTTCCATCATACGGCCCACGTCACATTCCGGAATAAGCCTGTATATATCCGGTTTCGAATGGCATCATTGCGTCCACCGGCGAGGGATAACGATTTACTGGTGGTAGGTCTCTCATATGTAAGCGTCCGTCTGGGTGGGTACCACCGCAATGTCTATTTCTACCGCTAAGCAGCAGTGTGCATGCACTGTTGTGTTTCGGTTTGAAGGACATTGTAGCCAGTGTACTGGACGTAATGAGACTTAACATCTTATGTCTCAGGATGACGAGCGCAGTGGAATGCCACACAGTACTTTTTAACTCAAGGTGCTGGATGATGTTGGTACTGTTTATTTATTTATTTATTCAAGTTCTCCAAATAAAGATTACACATAATATATAAATGATACATTGGGCAAAATTAACATTACATACAAGCCTTGTGCATCTTTAATAGTAAGGAGACACAGCATGCATTACTCCAATTAAAAATTATACAAAGAATAAAAACAATTATTTGTAATCGACTATATAAAAAAAATCATTAATTTATATTTAATTATCTAATAAATAATAAGTATAATTCCATTTATAATTTAACTTATAATATATTAAAATATGTTTTTTTTTATTATTATTAATGCGTCTATATTTTTTTTATTTATCTAATTGTAATATAAAACGTGAATTTGGGTTTGAACTCGTACGCAACATTTACACATTAAATAGGACTTCTTTTATGAGATGTTTATATTTTGCCAAGCTATTTCTGAAGACGTCAATTTCTGGCGAGGCAGCTGTAATTTTGTTGTATTCGTTCGACAACCTAGCAGTTGGTGAATGTCTACCGAGGTTTGTCCGGGCTCGAGGTGCTTTCAACAATGGATAAGAGTAGCGTGGAATCTTACTGGGTACATTGATACAGATCTTGCTAAGCAGGTTCGGACAGTCAAAAACATTGTTCAAGAGCTTATACAGAAAGACAAGGTCAGACAAACTACGACGAGACTGGAGAGATATTAAATTGAAATACCTTAGTCTTTCTGCATACGACGGCATTGTGGTTTTGACTTTAGCCCGAGATGCCAGGTTACGTATCAGTCTTTTCTGCACATTCTCGATTCTCGCTATGTGGACCTGATAAGTCGGATTCCAAGTAGTGCTGCAGTACTCAAGTCTGCTTCGTACTAAACTGTTATATAGTAGCATTGTTGTTGATGGCCTTTTAAATTCTTTGGTGGAACGTAGTATGAACCCTAGAGACTTATATGCTGAACATATTATTTTATCCATATGTTCTGTAAAACGAAGCTGACTGTCTATATGAATGCCCAAATCGCGAATGACTCCTACTTCCGTTAGTGATGTGCCCTCTATGTTATATGAGGATTGAATTTTATTTCGCCTACGAGTAAATTTTATGTGGTAGCATTTGCTGCAATTGAGGGTCATTTTATTTTGCGCACACCAATGTTTTAAGGCATCCAAGTCCTTTTGGAGCAGACGTGTGTCTGATTCAGATTGTATTGTCCGTTTATGGGTGTTCATATCGCTTACCATCAGGCGAACGGCATGCTCGTCTCGTCATTCAATACCAAAAAAGATCTCTCGTCAGCCGGCTCTCTATCTGGACCCCTCTCTACTTATCATCAAGCTTGTCACTTTACCGTACCTATATAAAAAAAATACGTAAATACTCTCTACTAAGTAACGCACAAGCTGGTGTTGCAATCATCTTAAACTCACCATCAAGTAGTCTATACTTGTTGTAAAGTATAGTAAAGTATATTGTTGTATAGTAAAGAACACTGTGAAGTATCTATAGTGTGCAACAGTAACAACATCTAAAATCATGGTAATTTCACAACGACGTAACACCTCGGTTACTATTGGGAAAATTTACGTGGTTCCACTTAACGAGCAGTCACTATGATTTACTTGATTGGAGCGAAAATTATTTTCTAGTATACATGAAATTACTGTAATAATTTGGCAAATTGAAAATGAAATACACATGATTTACGATGTTGGAATCCTCGTCATTTGCCAATATTAGCGTCAAAATTGCTATAAATATGAAGGAATATTTTAAACAAGAGGTGCGAAACTTCAAGTGAAATCTGTTGTCGGTTTTATTCTCTAAACATTTTCTAGCGGGTACAATTGGAAGCAAAGCTACTGATTTTACAAATACATAAAATCCTTTATCATAAAAAAATCACAAGGAATAAGGGACAGTCGCAGAACATTAAAATACACTTCACAAAAAAAAAGGCACAAAATTACTGATTACACAGATCTTTACGTAAACAACCTTTTTAGAAATCACTTCACGATTCGTAAACATTATAACAATGGTAATAACGCACCGGCTGTTTTGCTATAAAAGAACATAAATAAAAACGTGAACGCAATAATTTCCTACCATAAAGAACGGTAGTGATGTAACAGAGCTGCGTAACTTAAAATTATACGTTTTTATGAAAAAAATTGTCAATCATTTTTTTGTAGTGATATCGACAAAAATATTTCCAAGAATAGTGTACTCCTGTCAACAATCATTTATAATAAAAATAAAATTTTGTACCGTAACTTTTAAACTTTTAATTCACTATGTAAGAAACCATGAAAATCTATCATTTTGAAGTAAAGTTACTTTGTTTCGTATTCGTTTTGATCCACTACAGTGTTTGAATTTTATTAGATTTTCATTTTAACAGTGTTTTAAGAGTGTTTACATAGTAGGTCTTAATATGTTAATATTTAGTAACATATTTACTTCGAGGTAGCTAGCTCGATAAACAAGTCAGTTCATGCAATCCATAAAACTCGAACAAAACACAAACTTCACCCTGTCTCAAACTCTCTGCACAGCATTTAAGTACCTTTATCTCATAAACGTTTGCAACTTAAAATATGACGTTTTAATTAAGTCGCGTCAAAAAGCTACTTCTAAGTTACTTTTTATCTGCGCCGGCCACTTAGCAAAGGCCCGGGAGTGGTCCTTTAAAAAACGACTCAAACATTATACATGGAGTCCGGATCTTCGCTCTAAGTGTTCTTGACTTTTTGTTCGTTTTCGACACGTTATCAATATGACATACGTGAAAAACATCTTCGCTTATCATCATCGAGAATTTTTTGATGGCTGGTATAAATAATTTTCTAAGAAAGAATGAATTAATCCTCAATTAAATCGTTGATGAGAAGACGATAAGTATGATGCAGCTCTAAGAAGTTATGTTTGTATTTAAGTCACATCATAACAATTATATAGTTCCCGGATCGGCGGCACATTCACACCGATGTTCCCAATCATCGGCTCCCCTATTTTTTTTTCCGAGCGTAGCTAGTTGTCAACTACGATGGATTCTATGAATTATTCCACAACACGTATAAAAAGGTAATTTCATAATAGATTCAATGAGATTTACGTACAGTTATTTGACCACATCATCAGGGGACCCAGATAGATAAATCACAGACATTGCTCACCGATCTACTATAACGGCATTTGTAGAAAAACTTAAACCATAAATTTATTTGAACAAGAAAACCATCATCGTTTAGAACATCAGATTATTTTATTGAGTTGCGTACTATTTGGAGAATGCCAAAATTGCGACGTACCAGATTGCTCCGCTAATGTTCCCTAAATATGGCAACAACCTTAGTAATTATAGGCATAGGTGAAATGTCAATTACTGGAAACTTAGCTTAATGACAGAATTATCTTGTCTTGAGCCAAACATGGTCTTAATTATAAAAACCAATTCCAATGATAAAATCTACAATACTATTAAAGATTACAAAGGTAGAGTCAATTTAATAAACAGTTTTTTCTCGCACGCAAAGGATTGCTAAGTGACTGAAAAAAACCTGCGCTCCGACTCATAAAATAGGATCAGGCGGTTGATGGCTTATCTGTGTTGCCAGTTGCCATTAAACCGCGTACTTTACACGAGTGCGTACGTTATTTAACGACGACAGCACTAATTACGCGCGGTTCACATTGCAATGAACTCACTGCTACCATCTATTAAATACAACTCAGTTATAAAAACATGGTGATGACTATCGTGTTTTGAGCAGTCTCTTTATAATCAACAAAAATATAAAAACGTATTTTATAACGTAATATACTAAATCGTCAATCAAAAGTCAAATGGTTTTGTTGTTAATTCGATTTCAAATGTTTGCAACGCAATGCAATCAGCCCTGTATTATATACTGCCCACTGCTGAACACGGGCTTCCTCTACTACTGAGAGGGGTTAGGCCTTAGTCCACCACGCTGGCCTAGTGCAGGTTGGCAGACTTCACATACCCTCGAAATTCTTATGGAGAATTCTCAGATATGTAGGTTTCCTCACGATGTTTTCCTTCGTCGTTCAATTCACCGTTAAATCGTTCACCGTTAAATCTTTATTCAGTCACAAAAGAATTGTTTATATTCCCGCCATAATTAAAACATTATAACCATGAATCACATTTTTAAGTACATATTCCGTTGAAAATAAACAATCCAAAGTACTTTAGAAAATCGGGATAAACATCGGTGACTGGAAGATTCCTAATTGAGATACGAGATTTAAGAATATGTATTTCTGCGAAAGGTGCGTTTAATATTAAAATCGTAAATAACATTTAATTATATTGAGTTGGAAATTATTAGCTTACAGTTATTAAATATTGAATATAGGAAAAATCCATCACAAACCAGGCCTTAAGTATGAAGAAGTGCATCTGAGTTGTTTTTTTTATTGACGGCACGGCAAAATGGCCTCACTGCACCTGGTGGTGAGTGAAGAGAAGCCGAAAAACATATCGACCGGACGGTCGGAATAGTTATGCTAGCTTACGTTAGTTATTACTGTTTTTCTACCGTTTACTACTAAGAAATTATCATCGTTGCTTTATTATTGGTTTCAGCAACAATCACCATTGCGCAATAACCCAAAAACATCACATTAGCTGTAATTCAAAACATTCAACACGAAACAAAGACTTCGAGCGTCCATCAATCAAATCCCATGGAAGTATAGTTAACGTTATTACAAGAGTGGCAATTTATAAAAAAAACGCGGGAAGTAGCTATTAAATATCACTTAGCGAACTTTGCGTTGCACGAACACATGTTTGTTAATTGAAAAAAAAATCGTATGATCTAATCTCTCAACGAAGAATTGTAAAAAACCGACTTACGCGGATCTGACACTGCGTACCGTGATATGGGATGACCTTCGAGTTTGCGCGCTCTTTCTTGGGTTTGGATTAACGTTAACTTTAGAGCCTCGTATCTTTTTTACATACATTTAATTGGTTTCGCACTGCGTGAAATTAATTGGTAAATTGTACTGTTTATTTTTCGAGAGTCAATCCCGCATTCTACACTGATTAACTGTCAAAACAACTGCCTTTTTGTGACAATTCATTAATCAATACTCAATCAGATTATGATCAAGTAGTAAACAGTTCATTTATTTTAAACTAAGTGTTGAGGTGTCATAAATGCACTCGAAATGTCTTCGGTTTTTATACGCAATATAATAACTTGTGATATTAAGTCTCATGCTCTGATTATTGGTGTAATCTGGGGCACTCATTACCCGGGCATTCTTGACAATTATGATATTCATCGCCTCCTTAGTAATATCTGTAATCTACTTTTGTTTTATTGACAGGGCGGAAATAAATGGAAACTAAAATAAAGTAAGGACAATTCAGTTGAAAATCATAACCCACTTTTTCATCCGGCCACAGAAGATTGTCAATCGTGCGGGATTATCTAGAATAACGGCCTGTCTTATTGGACGCTGGATTGCTCTGTTATGCGACTCCGTGAAACAAGATTGGTGATGAATTCGCACCATACGGTTTAGAAAACATATCTGATAACCAAGGCCACCAAACTAAACCATATCTAAATCAGTAAATCTCAAAGCAATAAAGAACTGATGACAACCGACACACCGCACGTAGCGTTCAGCAAAAAGAACTTTTCTACAAGCACTCGTGCGTGCGACACCGACAGTAGAAAGTCGGCTAATATCCGCATTTACAATACTATTGTCTTAAATGCTATGAACACGTCGATTTTCTAAATTTTATATCAAGATCAGATTGGACCGATGGCGAGGCGATGTCATTAACCGCTCTGTTATGCTTTCTAACTCTGTGTGTCTAGGGTATATGTTTGAAAGTGAATGACGAGACTTGGTCGCTTGCCCGATGATATGAGCCAAAGCTTCCCATGAAACAGCAGTAACATTCAAATCTTCGAATTACAAAGCAGGTAAGACAAAAGAACATCAATTTCACCAAGAGTGTTACAATGATGTGATACCCGATGAGCCTATGGCTATATCGAGCACAAATCCCAGACTCCAGTCTGATACTGATCAGAAAAACTGAATATCATTTTTCCCGAAGTGGGTTTCAAAGCCGGGACATCGGAACGTAGCGGTTGTAGCGGTTTATTGGGCACACAATACAACTACGCCGTCGAGGCAAAACATCCAAAATTTTGAATTACAAAGCAGGCAAGAGGGAGACCGTGAAGGGCATCCAGGCCATAGTTCAACGTTAACTGATGTGGTTTTTTTTTATAAAATTGTATAGATTTCGATTCAGATCCATAACTCTGAATGTCATTCACAAAACCCAATCTGTTCACCGCCATTACACAAAGAGGAATTTCGATGAATCCTCCGATATTCCAGTACGTATCCCCTTTTTCCTTGTACGTATGTTTAATTCCAGTGATTATGAGTACGAGGGCTTCCACCCTTAACAATCATTTTACCAAGAACTAAGTTTCCTTATGAGAGTTAAAACCTTTACAGAGGTATTTCCATCTTATCGGTGTGGATCTTTTTTAACGAGATTAAACTTGAGCAAGGTTTTTAAAGTTGAATATCAACGTTGTATCCTTATTCAAATATTAACCTAATAGCAATCTATGGACATAAAACTCATTCAATTTTGACCCCTATCATCCTAAGGTATTGTCACAGAATAATAACATACATATTTGCAGAATAGAATCAAAACGAGAAACCCATTAACCATTGAGAAGCATCCATATAATTGTACTCATTCAGCCATTCAAATCTCGTTGATACAATGATTCAGGGCTCGGCGACCTTAAGGGCCTTTTTATAAAAACATCGCACATTAGACCCGCCTAATCGAATTTCGAAGAACTCTTATATTTATTACCACCTCAGTTCTTACCCCGAACTTGTGTTGTAATGTACAACTTTATACGTTTTATTTGCATTTTTGATTAAAAATAATTATAAGTGACGAAATATTTTAATTACAGTACGATTTTTTTATTAGCCTGTGTATGAAATTGTTACCTAATTTAAAATAACTTTAAATATTGTTATTTAAAGATTATTTCGAAAAAACATGTTATTCTCTTTCAAATTTCTAAATCATTGATCGCTAAAAATCATAAAGTCACGAACGTCAGGTTTCAACAGTTTATTTATTTCAAAGCGACTGAGGAAACGAAAGCAAAATTCAATTCAGAAAGAAAAAGTAAAATGACTTACACTTTTAAATTTCAGATTTACCTAGTTGCTCGAAAAAGCGAAACGACTCGACTTAATTTAATTTCGTTACTTTATGTCTTTATTTTAAATAAGATTTGTGTGAAATATTCGTGACAGCCGTATAAACAGTTTAATCGTAAAATAAAATACCCACACACATTCACGCCTTTTATCCCCGAAGGGGTAGGCAGAGGCGCAACTAGTGCACCCACTTTTCGCCGTGCGTATTCCGTCCCATCATGTGATAGGGAGCGAGCCTATCGCCATTTTCGGCACAAATTCCAGACTCCGGGCTGATACTGAATAGAAAAATCCAATACCACTATGCCCGACCCGGGGATCGAACCTGAGACCTCAGCATTGCAGTCGTATCATAATACAACTACGCCACCGAGGCATTCAATAATATTGATATATTGTATTTACTAATTACTTCCTGTCGTAATTTCGTAATACCAAACATAAACTTACGAAAATATTTTTAATTAACATTACCAGTTACGCAACACTCCAGTGGGCTTAGAATGTGACACAAAGACGCAACTCGTAAAACGATGTCGTTTAATTTTGATGTTTGTGATTGATCGCGAGACCAATACGTCCGTCACGTGTTAGTCTTTCAACCAATCCCAATAAGACGAAACGGAGACGTGACGTGTTTTTTTGTCACATTCTAAGCCCACAGTTCCATTTATCAACGTAAACTGACGATAACAATAACCCAACATTCCTCAAACATTTACATAATCTAACACTGTAACCTAATTACCACACAGTGTAAACTGTAAACATCCCATCATCCTATTTTCTTCGACACTAACCAGTTTTACTAGCGAAGCAAAAATCCATCAAAAATTAGCCGCATGCAGCGTTCCTCATGACAGCAACCACATCCCAAACCGAAGCTATCTGTAAAGGATCGACTTATCGTTGAATCTTGATAGTGCCAATATTATAGCATCACTATAAAAATCTTTAGTCATCCCTTATTATGAAGGGATAAGGTTGAAATTACAGCCAAATTTTAAGGTGTTTGGGTATCTGTCAAAAGAATAATTAATATTAATCAATCGTTCGACACCGTTACCGAAATTATCGAAATATTCAGGCCACCTTTTATTAACAATAGGGCTGTCACGTATGTGTCGAAAGATTTGTTTGATCATTTTTCTTAAAAATGCAAGTCATAAGTAATTTTTCTTTTTTTTTAATAATATATTACATCTGTCATAATGTACTTAACGGTGCAGACAAATAACCATTTATCTCACTTTGGCTTCAATAAAAACAATCATCATCAAAACAATTATTACCTACTTCATAACATAATTATATCGAAAAACGTTGACACAGATAATTATTGATTCCAATTTGTAGTTGTTTAAATCGCGATATTTTATAGCCAATTTCTTTTTAGCTTATTCTTGTCATACTGTCTTCACTCGTAATTTTGAGCAAGTATATTATAACATATAATCCGTGGACAACGTTGTGAGTTGCGCACTTGTATTTTTGTAAATACCTTATACTTAGTCCTACCATTCTCAATGTGTAACTGTTTGTTTGTTCCTTAAAAATAAATAAATAATTTAAGTATTAACCAATCCTGCAATAGCATCAGAACTAAAAACGTAATAAATAAATTATCAACATTTATACAACGTTGGCAACCCTACAATGTTATGCAAAAAGTCTACAGGATGTTTGTTACACTGGCGCCATAACACACTTCATAACACTAGATAACAACTTAGAAACTACTAATCTAGCAATATGAATGAACAAGTCATTTAGATTGCTAAGGTTATTTTCATATGTAAACACTAGATATCAGTGATTGACTTATAAGGTCATTTGGGTCGGAATTACATAGTACTACCGGAAACATTATAATATGCATTCATTAATGATTAGTAACGTGTGAAGACCTTGTAAAGGTCGCAGGAACCCGCTAGATGCAGGCCGCATGTGACAGGTTGGTCTGGGAATCTTAGGGGGAGGCCTATGTTCAGCAGTGACCTTCTAAAGGCTGAAGAAGAATGATTTGTGGCTAATTAGCTGTTGATCTCAGGTAATAGAAATTAAGTTAGATGGTAAACTTACGAGCTAATATTATGAGCATTCATTAATGATTTAAAGTTTTCACAATTTATAGTAGTCGGTAGATATTTTGTCGAAGTGTTAAAAAAGAAACAAGTCAATGGTCGACGACGCTATCAGAAACCAAGCTTATCGATTGATTTTAATCCTGTGTCTTATTCATTTCCTTTCGTTTCTATGGTTCGGTGTTTAATATTTACTGCCGGTAATTTAGTCTAAGCTAAGAGACGAGGCCAGTTAGTATTTAAACACACTGGTTTCCGAAGTAATGGATATTTCACCACACATAAGTTCTCCATAACCTTAAATGCGAGCTCAACACCATCTCCCTCGAACGGCTCTCTAAATAAATAACGAAGATCTTCTCAGTTCCCTGATCGACCAATAAATCCACATACCCAACGACACCGGGAGAAACTCCGTTAAAAATAAAAACGCGCAACCCATAGCCCATTGTCGGAATTCGGGTGTCGTCACAGCGGAGCGATAAGCCAGCCCGGGTGTAAAGAAATATTATTATGAAAACGTGAGAAAAAAAACACGACACGTCGAATCCGAAACGTGGATCTGGCAGATAGCGATAAAGTGCGCGGCGGGGGGCTGCGCGCCGGCGCCAAAAAGTGTCAAAAAAGACGCGCGCGGACTTACGGGCCGAAACGACTTTTGGCAAAATATGAACTTAATTATTAAGCATGGAGAGTCCGCCGTCGCTATCGGTTATCTGACGGCTTTTGTACATATAATTGGACAATTATTTTTAATAATTGATGTTTATAAATATTCATTGTACGGGCGAAAGCGTTTGCGAGTGTAATTTATGCGCATTGTACGATTTTTCTTATGATATTCAAATTGCTATTCGGAATCAAATGTGTTGGAGTATTTTATAAAAAATATTCAATATAAAATCTGCTACACGGTAATGTGAAATCATCAGTATTACTTCTTTACTCTCTTAGGTTTAGAACATAATTGAAGACACATTGCCATTCGAATACTAATTCATTACTATATCCCTACTAAATAACATTTCGGCATTAGTTATACATCCATGCCGATTCCGCACGGTGCCAGACCCGTGCGTTGTCAGGAACTTTATAACGTTATTATGTACGTGATTACACGTCCGACGTAATTACACCCGAGATGCCCACGTCTCATTACTACAAAAAACAGTTTAAACAAGGAACTCCCATGCCTAACAATTAAATACGTATTTACCACATTCCCATAACTGCGTATTAAACATTCAAGGGAAGTGCAAGGGCATTCCTCTATACAGCCGGGAACAATCGGAGCTGTCATTAGCATGTTACATTCCGCATTTGCTTATAGCTTTATTCGAAATAGTCGGAATGAATGCCCATTTTAGGGATGTAGAATCAATTTTTGAATGAGGACAGATTACACGCTGTAACTAATCATCATCATCATCATCATCATCAGCCACATGACGTCCACTGCTGAACATAGGCCTCCCCCAAAGATTTCCAGACGGACCTGTCAAAAGCGGCCCGCATCCAGCGTGCTCCTGCTACCCTTATCAAGTCGTCCGTCCACCTTGCAGGTGGACGGCCGACGCTACGCTTGCCAGTACGTGGTCTCCACTCGAGAACCTTTTTGCCCCATCTGCCGTCAGTTCTTCGAATTATGTGCCCTGCCCACTGCCACTTCAGCTTGCTAATCCGCTGGGCTATGTCAGTGACTTTCGTTCTTCTGCGGATCTCCTCATTTCTGATTCGATCTCGTAACTAATATAAGTAGCCAATGCTGATACCAGACAAAATCCAGCTTCGACATTTGAGACGTTTTAGGAGTGAGTGGAACGCTGAGCGGTGAGGTGCTACGGTTTTCATTAATTATAATTTATTTGTAATGATGTCACTGTTTATATCCCCAGTCTTACCACCAAGGCATCGACTTGCCAATTTCGTCATTCAATTATGTTCAAAATAAATATTATGAATTGTATTTTGTACTATCTCCAGAGAACGACGCCGTCCGTACCTAAATTCAGACCAGTTATAAAGCTTGGTGTCCACTGTATTTAGGGAACTAATGCGACTTACCTTTGTTCTGTAAAGCGGATTGGAAAAGTCCCATCCCGGCGCCACGAACAGATATCCACATTTCGATATTTTTCTGCTCGCCTGTAACAAGGAAATAATAACGTTATTAAACATTATATTAAATTAAAACATCTTTATAAGTATTATATAACGGAGGCTGACTACTGAAGATGGCCACGGGCCGTGTGTTCATAAGTATTATATAACGGAGGCAGACTGCTGAAGATGGCCACGGGCCGTGTGACGGTTATCTTTAGATTCTTAGGCATTGCGCAGACTTGTTGCAAACACACGACACAAAATAGTGGCAATGTTTTGTCAATATAAAACAACATTTTGTTGATTTGGATTACGGACACCTTAAGATTTTTTGCTTAGATTATGATTTTAGTTATTAAATCACAAAATTATTTCGCCAACGCAGTCTTAAATTCTTCATATTATATTTACTCATATCTCAAAATTAATAGTAAACGTTTTATAAAACTATTAGGTATATAACGCAAAGAACGTCTTCACTTAAAATTGCTTGCAAAAAAGAAACAAAATATAGTCGCCATTTAAAGACGAATATTATAATCAAAATATGGCGCGATTGTGTGTGTGCACGCTCTCCTTTACCTCCTCAAACTTCCATAACATCGAAAGCGCTTTTATTCCCTTCATTATCACATACACCGTGACAGCACAATTTCGCACAAATACTAAAATAAAACATGCCAACGGCGAATCCCGAATTTATGTCATTTAATAAATTCAGGGATCCTAAGTGAGAAACGATGTATGTTTTCTGGCGAAATTTGTCACACCTCAACTGCTGTGTTTAATAAAAGCCATTAATAAAATGAAACCCGAGAAAAAGGATAAAAGGTATTTCAAACTTACAACTGCAATAAATCCGTGTTTATTATACTACTAGGTGTTGTCTTCGGTTTCACCTGCGTGCATAATATTTCTCGGTATAAAAAATACATGACCTCCTTTTTTGGAAGTCGGTTAAGAAGTCTTCTGCCGTTTGCCGGGATAAATATGTTAATCAAGGATATGGTCTATCTGTGTACCAAATCTCATTCAAAGCCGTTTAGAAGTTTCTGCGCATACTTCTAACAAATATATTTAGAAACTTACGCATTCATATTAGTAAGAAGGGATCCGAGCATTAATCGTAAGTTATGTCACGGACGGAATCCCCAGATATCATTTTGATGGTCAGTTTAAGTTATTGAACGTTTTAGGACCTGTTTTCTGATTTAATATTTGGAAAATGTTTAATAACTTTAATGTTGTCAAACATGATACGATTTGTACATTTATGATTTGAAAAATTAGTTTGATTTCGAAGTCGATTTGATAAAGTACCTGTAGATTTAGTGTGTATCAAGGGAATTCCACGGATTACTTTCCGTTACATACTGAATAGCATAGATAAAGTACAGCTAAGAATATTTTATTTATTTAGTTCTAGGATTGTAACTTATTATTAATTTTTTTAGTCTTCATTATCCTACCCCATATACGTCTCTATTATTATACTCAATTAAAATACCTCACGCAAATCATAAACCAACCAGACTCAAAGAAGACATAATAACTATTCGATTCCCAACATTTTATCGATTAAGAAACTATATACTTCAATAAGTTGCCTACGAGATAAACGCTCAGAAACCAGCGCTGAAGCCTTCACCCGCCAATTTATTTATTTTTACGATAGTTTTCGACATAGAAAAATTGCCAATTTCGAAAACATCCACAAAATTACCCACTCACTTACCTAGTTATAGTAATAATTTTAAGTTTAGCGCGTTAATTAAATGGTAACATTGTAGGTTTAAACTGTTTACGGCGTGCTGAGTAACACAGATGCGAGGCCGGTTAACGAAATAACCTGGCCGTTTAATAGCGGTGTTTAAAACTACCATTTATTATTTTACAAAGTTGCACTGACAGATCTAAAGTAAGGTTGCCAGAGATATAAAACACTACCAACTTTCAAATTATAAATGGAATGGCAATATTCATTTTATAACCTTACTAGCATTGCGCGCGGCTCCGCCCGCGTGGAAACGTTTTTCCGGGATAAAAAGTAGCCTATAGCACTCAGGAGTAATGTAGCTTCCTGTTAGTGAAAGAACTTTCAAAATCGGTCCAGTAGTTCCTGAGATTAGTGCGTTCAAACAAACTCTTCAGCTTTATATATTAGTATAGATTCGAAATTCGAATCACAGTAAAAGGATATCAATGTCGTTCAAATTTCGAATAGAATTATTTGAAAATGTAATACCTACTGTTGTTTAAAGGAAAAGCAAAAGTAATACTGTATTTCAAGAGAGTAATCTAGGCCCTAAGATAATAATATTATATGTCGTACTATCCCCCAGTTACAACCCTAATTGGTTCATTACGGCTACGCCTCAAGGGACGGGTAGGGTGAATAAACGACCTCACATCCTTGCCATTTGCCGTGGCGTTAACGCCGCTTTGATGCTCGCTTGATTACCACTTTAAATTGTTAAGTAATTTTTGGTGCGATTAGTAGATGCGTGAAATTTTCAAATTTTTTAACACGTTAACATAATTATAGTGTTTGACTCGTTTTGCGAGAGGGTTTTAAAGAGGAGGAATAGGTAAAGTAGATTTATTGGGCCTCCTGTAATGACTAACGTTACAACATAGCTTTTGCCGCCAATTTATATTACTTTTCTATAAACAGTGTCAAGCCAGCCTAAGCCGTAGAGAACATTTCCTACAGTGGCCTCACTACATACAAAACACGTTTAATTACCATTAACTTAATTTTACAATGTTTACTAATAACGTTTACAACCAATATCGGCCTCGCATACTTAAAGCAACAGTTTATGCGATAATCACGTCTTCATTATATTTTATTAAACTGTGTAGACATAAACCGCGTATTGGTAATTAAGAGCTTTAATTTCTTAGGCCCTAAGAGTGTCTAAGTGTCACAAACAACACGCTTCTGGTCTAGTGCTATGGGTCGTCAGAGCTACGTCTGATAGACAGCAAATAGCAACACGAACTAAAGGGGTGGGTTGCTAAGATGATGGTTATCTATACCACCATCAGCCACATGTTCACTGCTGAACACAGGCCTCCCCTAAAGAGTTCCAGACGAACCCGTTAAAAGCGGCCTGCATCCAGTGTATATAGATAAAGTGTATAGACACTACATTAAATATCTTATTTAATTATATGATCCAATACCAATATTTAGTACTGATATATGTTTGTGTAATTTCTCAGCTCCTTCCCATTACATAGCTGGTTGTTATTTATAACCACCGAAAAATAAAAAAAATAGGACCCCTATACTTGAATTTATATTACACTATTACCAATATGGAGTTTTCTAGAATTTCGTCCGTCAAAGAGAGCCGCAACAATTCAAACTTCGAATAGTAATATTCTTTTCGAAAAAAAAGCAAAGCCTTATCCCCCTGAGAATGTGTAACTGTCACCGTATTTGAGGCGAATTTTTTACTACAACGGTGACAGTAGTTAAAAAAGTTACGAAAATGTAACTAATTCCTCGTAGTGTCACGTAAGATGGTAACTGTACTGGTGACGTCACAGAGTCGATGACCCTCGGTGACACTGGCGAGCCACATAAACAATAAAATGATTTTTGATGAGTGGCAATGTCGGATTCAGGAATGTGTGGGGGGTCGTACCTCCCTCGTTATTCTACAGTATTTAATTTCGTTTTCGATGATATTTAAGACTAGGTATTGTGAAACCGATAGTCTATTGTAGTTCCTTATATTTAAATACAATAATTTACTTTGAAGTCAGAATGGTGTGACTATTAGGCTTAATTGGGTGTAATGATTATTAATATTAGCTATAAATCATAATGAAACGGAATTCTAGGGAAAAACCTAGAAACCTCATCCAGTAGGTTATCAATTCGAGGCTTTGTTTATAATTAAAGTGTCAACTAAGCCACATGTTTATACATTTAAAGTCACGTCCGTGAATTCTAACTAGCTTATTTACAAATATATTGCCTGTTATCGTGTTTCTACTGATAAATGTTGGCGCTATGCGTTGACATCCGCTAAACAGCTAAGATATTGCAATAACTTTATAACATGTGTCAGTAATTTGAAACATTGTAGGGTTATAATTTATATTTATATTTACTGGTGGTAGGTCTTTCATATGTAAGAGTCCGTCTGGGTGGGTACTACCGCAATGTCTATTTCTATCGCCAAGCAGCAGTGTGCATGCACTGTTGTGTTTCGGTTTGAAGGACATTGTAGCCAGTGTAACTACTGTACATAATGAGACTTAACATCTTATGTCTCAGGATGACGAGGGCAGTGGAAAGCCACACAGTACTTTGTAAATACCAATACCATAAAAAAATATCCCACAGATATTGCATTAAACTTGTGATTATATCAGTTAAATTATAATTAAAACAACACTATGAATGTATTGACTGAGGTAAACTGGAAGGGTTCCTGTTACATTTTCCTTTGGATAAAGAGCTCTGTAAATGTAGGGAAAAACGCACCATAGTGGTTAATTTCAGTAAGTTTCGATTCGGAAATCGCCGGCGTATATCAAACAGGTAGGCCCCATCACTTTGGCAGCCTTTTAACAATGTACTTAACAAACATAAATCTGTTTTCTCAATGAAAATAGCTATAGTATACTGAAATAAGAAATTCCCAGAGAAAATTATGGCCCACAAAATATATCCCTAAATACGTCTGCAAAACGAACAATAAAGACAACTTAAGTACATTAACGATTTGTTTTTTTTTTCATTTGAGTTTAACGTACGAATATTATGAAGGCGTAATTAGTTTTTGCAACATTAATAATTCGAAAACGGATGGTACGTCGTTTTTGCAGATCGTTTAGATTTATTTGAATGGAAACTTACTAAGGCTTCTAACTATCGGTATTTAAAGCTTTTATCAGTATTCTACACGGACAAACTCTCACTTATATTGGCAAAAGGATATACAATGCAAATACGTATATTGCATAATGTTTCATCGAGTTTATTTCTGTCCCATCATAATATGTTAAGAGACGAGCATATCACCAATGAAGGTTATAATTCCGAAATCAAAAGATTTCTTAATAAAAAAAATCGCACGAATTGCTTTATTTATCAGTATAAAAGTCCTAGCATTTATGTGGAAAGCGCAATAAATAAATACAATATTTATTTATTGCGCTATCGTACACAAAAATGACAATTTATATTTCACTATATCTTCATCACTTTAAAAAAAAAACAACGTCACTTTGTCTAACGAATTTTCGATCAGGTCACGTGTCCTGACGCGAGTTTAACATTTTATACCCATCCCAAGAAACGTGCTCAACGCCGCTAAAGAAGGTTTCACTTAAAAAAACGAATAAATAATAAAATGCCGGTATCTCGCATATTTTAAAAATAGAACACTCGCTCATCTAACAGCTAGAATAAGGATGTGTCCATATTTAATACACTCAGCAAACTGTTTTTTTTTATTCAAATTTAGACAATGGTACCCAGTGGTAAGTGATGACAAAGTATGTTGCGCGGTACTTTATGTGTGCCATTCGTCGTCGCGTCACCGTTACACGACATTAAGGCGACAATACAGATCTATGCGTGGCGAATTTCAGCTGCGCGTGCGTCGACCCGTTAGATAAATGTGACGGATCGTTTGCGAAATATGCCATTTCACAACATTGTCAATATCAACTTTGAAGGGTTAGTTCACGCTGACGAGGTTGACACACTTCTCGTGTTGTTATGTGATTTAAAATGTCTAGTATGATTTAGGACTGTGGTAAATAGTAGCAAAAACAGTGGCAAAAACAGTAAGTGGTATGGGGGACAGGTACTAGTTGATCATAATCAGACTTTGACAGCTTCATTGCGTATTGGGCGCTGGGCTAGAGAAAGAGGCCGCGGGTTCAATTTCCGCATTGAGATAAATGTTTGTGTGCGGTGTAGTGTTGAATGCAAGACCCTTGTATTTTCTGATATTCAGTACATAAAACACTTGCTTGTTAAGATATAGCCAGATCTTTAAATTTTGTTGATGTATTATTATTTTATTTAGTTTTTTCATTCCTCTGTAAGGAGTATTTTTTTTTATTAAACTTTAACTTTTAACTTAACAGTAATCTCATCAAATTGATACCGTGTAATGAAAAACATAATAAATCACAGTGAATACTTATCACACACACACACACTCACGCCTTTTATCCCCGAAGGGTTAGGCAGAGGCGCAACTAGTGCACCTTCTATTCGCCGTGCATATTCCGTCCCATGATGTGATAGGGGGCGAGCCTATCGCCATATTGGGCACAAATTCCAGGCTCCGAGCAGATACTAAATAGAAAAACCCAATATCACTTTGCCCGACCCGGGGATCGAACCCAAGAGCTCAGTATTGCAGTCGTACCGTAAAACAATCACGCCACTGAAGCAGTGAATAGTTATATACTTCATTAAAACAGTATCATTTTGTAAAAACTAGTTTTATTGCAAAAATATTTGATAATTTTTAAAACGTCTGATTGTGCACTCACACCGCGACATCAACGATGATTCGGTGATTCCGTACGGGAGTCGAGGACCGGGTGAAAATTGAAAACCGAATAATCACTTTCGTATCTGATAATTATAAATTAATACCATTCATTAAATTAATTAATCATCACTAACAATGGCTGGAAATTTGTTATTAAGTGTTTTAAAATTTTAATACTTTGAAAGTGGTTTCAATTTGCATTAAATACTTGATATTCCTTCACCCCCTCCTTGCGTCGATTCCCAGTGCAGGGCGTCGTGACTCTTGAGGCATCAGGGAATTATTTTTTCACGTACGATGTTGTGCCAGCTACTCTGCCTCTCAGCGACATGAACGTAGGTACTAGATTACCTTAAAAATATGGTGGGACCTTTGTTGGGCAAACTTGAAGCATCGAAGGCAAAAGACAAACCATGACACTAGGCCGGCATGACACCACCAGACAAAGAAAGTCATCCCGAACAAAGCGTTAATACTATATTACTCGGACAGTTAGTATACATTGATAAACATTAGAGCTTTGGTATAGCAATCTATAGTTCAATAGAGATATTAGCACCGACTCACAGTCATGTGACATTGCAGATCTACTATGGTACTCCGTGGGCTATAAACCATTCCACCAAAGACTTGACGGAGATAAGCATTGCATTTTCTCAGCCTCGCCTAGCCCAGTTCTGGTAGACAAGGGCTACCTGATACCTCACATATTTCGGGTAAAACACATTGAAATACCATCTTTTGAAACCACATTAACACATTTCTTTCGCATTACAGGTATTTACAGCCGGTCAAATAGATGACCCACCTGCTATCTTCTGCTATAAAAAACGTAATAGCCCTTTTATAGCGCAGATATCAAGTGCAAGTTTTAACGCATTTACAAAGAATGCAAGTTTTCCTCCATTAGCACGCAATAAAACTAATCTATTAAAAATCACACCGGATTCTATTAACACTGCGTTAAATGTTTCTTTACGACCATGCGCGACCTCCTACATAACTGTTGATATATTAATGTATGATAATCCATTTGGATTAAACGCGTTAAATGTTTAACTAGATTATGCACTAACGTTATTCATGTTTACTAGTTTGTGGTGCCGCCGCAATTTTTGAAATTACTATAGTATAAAAACCAACAACATCGAAAAACATTTAGCCGTTTTTACAAGAGATTTGCAAATTAGCACACTTTATTTTATCATAATACTAGCAGTGTATCTTGAAATTGCCCATTAGGGGGAGCATTCCCAAAAATCTCAGCGCTTTTACGTTACATAGGAAACTCGCATGCAAAGTTATATATTTCTAGACGGAGCTGTTCAAGCGGTACGTAGCCAACGTTAAGATCTTTATTAAGTAGAAATCTTCAAGATAACCACACTCGCCTTTCCTTACTCACCCAGAATCCTGATAAATCCGATGCCACTAAAAGCCGCTGTTCAACAAAGCCGATTTATGAGTCTAAAAAATCGCCCCAGCCCAAAAGCCGAAATTCATTAGTCGTGGAGGATTTGATCTCTAATCCTCGGCTTATAAAAACCGTGTCGAACGGTACAGATAAATTACTGGAAGCCTCGGTATTTGATAATACTGTTTTATGGGTTTTTGGGTTGTGTTAGTGTAACAACTACTGGTTTTAGAGTACATCGCCTCCTTGATCTTGTGGGCGGTGGATCGGAAGAGGTTCGATTCGTCAACCGAAAATAAGCCAAGTGTTTTGATTTGAAAAAATACGTTAAGTTCTCGGGATATTGGCCTATGGTGATAGGCCGACCCCATCACATGATGGAATGGGAAAATAAGTTCGACGAAAAGTATTGAAGTAAGGATGATAGAATGACAGTGAGTGGAACAAGCCTTTATTGATCATGTTACTTTTAGAAGTGGTTGTCTCGACCGTTATGGACGGATAAATGTTAATATTCTAATAACTCTATCCCTTTGCGGATATAGCTCGTCCTATGCTCGTCTCGTCATTTTATTGCAATAAAAATGTTCGGAATTGAGAACGCAACCATTTTACGTGTTATATTGTTGTTTTACATGTAGGTACACGTAACATTATTTTTCGTTTTTTGCGCACATACGATTTTATATTATTTAAATATTAATGTTCTCAGTTTATTTTAATTGCACCATAAAAATCTTCAAAAAACTAGGGCTTATACATGTAATAAACAAAATAGTATCGGGCAAATAAAAACTTTCGTCTCAGCACTTCATTCATCGATAAACCATCTATCACTGATACACTCCTCGCTCCACATTCGCGCTAAGCCTTTGACACCCGATCCGTATTGAACCGACGCCTACTGTCCCCTGTCCGACAGCTCACTAAGCCACGGCCATAAATCCGTACTGGGACAGCCGTAAAACCACTACTATGGAATCACTTGTATTATTTACGATTATTTAGTGTGTTATAAGTTATAAGAGGATGCTCGTTTCGGCATGATATGGAGGAAAAAGAATTATTTGTAAAAATTCTACCCACCCGCAATAGGCCAGTGTGGTGTAAAGCTGAAACTCATTAAAAGCTCAATTGAACTGTCTTTTTGGATAAAATATAGCCAAAATAGTCTCTATACATTAACGAGGCCAATGAGTCATAATAAAATCGGTGCAGTCGTTTGGGAAATTAGCCCGGATAAACAAAAATTTCAATAGTTAAATTTTAGGGCATATTTGTTGTTAATCAATTTAAAAAAGGAGGAAGTTTTCGAATTATCGAGTTTATTTATTTATTTTGGTATGAGTACAGTCACCAGCATAAGTAGCTGAACAAATTCAAAATTTCAAATCGCCTACATGCTTTTTTGGTCTTACTAATCTTTTTTTTCTCTTTACAAAAATAAAATAAAAGAGATTTACTTTACTTCAAACAAAGAAAAAAGGTTTAGGTTTAATTTAACGCGTATATAGGCGATTTGAAATGTTGATTTTGTACAGATATTTATGCTTCTGACTGTACAGCGGTTCTAATCTCGCTGCCGTCTCTATTTTGGCCCATAGCGCCTTCCACAAGTATAATAATTGTCGTGTCGAACAGCATTAAAGCAACATTACACTGACAGATCACAACATCAATCCACGATTATGGTATTTATTAGGGTCTTAATTAGAGGAAAAGCTTACACGAAGTATTATAGTAAATTAACTTAATATTAATTGTGGTTGGCGTGGGAAGCAGTCATATGTCTACCATATATTTTATTTACCAAAAATTATGTATTAGACATAATAATTTGCTTGAAAAAAACAAACTTTTTTTGGAAAAAAAAAACAGTTCAGCATAACTGAATGCGCGCTCGATTTAGCCATAGGCTCGCTGACTATCACATAATAGGACAAACAACGACGAAATGTGGGTACAATTAGCGCCTCTACCTAACGCTTCGGAGATAAAAGACGTAAGTACAAATAAAACAAAACCTAATTCAATAACTTTTCAAGAACCATAGCAACATTCTAGCACAATAGTAACTACTATAGTAGGGACAAACTAATCTGGCCGGTATGACATGACACGGTTTTGATTTTTTTGGGTAGACGTTCTCATAGAGTTATCGCGTCGGGAAAAATTTGAATTGTCATACCGGCTAGCTTAGTTTGTCCGAACTATAATCATAAAAATATTAATCAAAGTTCATCTTGTTTGGGTCAAGAGCGTTTACCCGTGGTTAATGGCTAATCGTTCTCTAATTACATTGTAATAGTTTGCAGTTTTCCCGTAAATGCTTACCTTATACTAAGATTTTATTGTTAATAGTAATACCTGTTTTTTTATTACTTTAACCAACAATCAAGTTTTATAAATGAATTATATTAAAGTAATAATAATAATAAATAATTCATATTAAAGATGAGTGTTAAAAAATATATATCCGAGAGATGTGTATTCGTACTGGAGACAATCACAACAGCGGGAACAAATTTCAATTCCACATTTATTAATTCAGATTAAACTGACAATTATGGTGACCTGTACCGATAATCGAACCCACTCACTGTTGACATAAGTAGTTATTAAATAATTTTCATGTTTATGCCCCAGTGCAGTAACAGTACTCGACCGCACACGCATGGCTAGTCTCAGCCGGGTCATACGCGCCTAACCATTAGAAACTGACAATTACCCATATGTCGGGTAGATTAAATACTGTACTTGGAAGCGCGTGCGGCCATAACCGGGTGTCGCCTGTTCGAATACCGCTAGAGTCTATATTTCTGATGGGAGTCGTTCAACGTAATTGCAAAGGTTACATAGAGGACAAGAGAGCCATCCCTCAAATAAAAGCTTGTAAATAGGGTGCAATACTGCTGCATATCGGCAATGTAGGGAAAGTGATGGTATCAACCCTGATGAACCTATGAATATGAAAGATACGTACTTCTACGACCAGTCACTCAGTGAATTCAGTACCAATCCCATGATACGCCATAAAACAAATTTCTAAAACTCAAACCTGACTCTTAATCAAACAATCGGCACTCACGGTCACGTTCTATTATTTATACCGAACAGCATTAACAAATCATAGTACCCACAAAGCGATCTCGCCAAATCGTAGATCCGTCCAAATATGGCGCTCATTATCAGAATGAATCGCGGGCGCACGATTACGTTCGGAAAGTGTAAATAATTCGTATTTCTGTATTGCTCCTCGGCTGACAGATGGACAGGGTTGACACTTCACTGGAGGACTAGATATCTATATATAGGTTTTTCTTTACAACAGTAACATCAAACGAGAGCTTAATTTTCATTTATAATGCATATTTCTTTGTAAAAATAGCATACATACATACGCACTCGCACATTTTATCCTCGAAAGGGTAGGCAGAGGTGCAACTAGTGCACCCACTTTCACCGTGCATGATGTGATACTGGGCGAGTCCATTGCCATATCGGGCACAAATAAAATAGCACCCGGGATTTTAAAAAAATTACACCTAACAGTCTCCCTTTCCTCTTCTTTTCCATATCTTTATCCCCCTTTTCTTTTTTCATCGTATCCTCAGCAATGATAAAGCCAAGGAGTTACCAATATGCCCTTAATAGCGACTGTGGTAATTACAGCTCACTTAAAAAAAAAACTCCGAACACTCAACTGCCAACCCTACCATAACGTCTCAATACAAATCAAACCGGCACCAATAACCCAGCAACCCTTAAACGGGAGGCGCTAGGGTCGTGAGAAGACTTGCGCTTTCGACGCGGCGCCGGCGAGTCTGCACACGACCGACCGTCGACGTATTAATCATCCGCAAACGGTAAATACACGGTGAAAGTCCTTTTCGCGGATTTTACTTCAGTTTGCGGGATTTCACATGGTTGTGGGATATCGAAGTGTGTTAAATACGATAAACAAATTAGAAATTAATGGACTGCAATGCTGAGGTCTTGGGTTCGATCTCAGGGCGGGCAAAGTGGTATTGAGTTTTTCTATTCAGTACCAGCCCGGAGTCTAGAATTTGTACCCGATATGGCGATAGGCTCGCCCCCTATCACATCCTGGGACGGAATACGCATGGCGAAAAGTGGGGGCACTAATTGCGCCTTTGCCTTCCCCTTTAAGGATAAAAGGCGTGTGTGTATGTATGTATGTAAATTTATAGAATGAATGGAAATCAATGGCTGGATAAATTTATATTAGTAAGGTAGTATAGGCAGATCTCAATTTCAGTTATTAAAGAGTAAATATTCATTTGAGACATTTTGATGATAAATGTAAACTCAATAATATTACTAGTAATATTATTGAGTCTTTGGCTAGCCAAAGACAGAATAATTTGTAGAAGTACCTTCGTAGATGCTATAGAAATTATGGTTGACAATTCAAAAAAATTAATGCAAAATATACCTCAATGCTTACTCATGAATTTGAAACCCAAAATGAGCTGAACGTTAATAAATCAACGAAAGATGCACAGATAACTATCCCACTTAAAATTAATCTCCGAAAGCGTATAAACGCAAGACCCAAAAACAATTCAAAATCACTTAAAAGCAAACGATAGACGCGACAAAAGAAAACAATAGAAGAAAGCTACGAATAAAACATAAAGGACAAAAACTATAATGGAGACATAACAAAAAAGTCTTCACTTTCTACTGCGGCAAAAGTGACATTAGACCGAGCGCTGATAAAAACGAGCGACAATGGGACCAAAATATTGATAGAATCACGACTTTAGAGAAACACGCACTGAACAAACAAATAGTTTCACTTGATGAAACCGACGCGAGGGTCGTCGTGAATACTGAAAAGCAAATTTCGGCAGATATTACTCTTGTTAACAATTGTAGTAAAATTACGATTTTTAGTTGTAGCTCTTTATTTGAGGGCGTTGGTGCAAACAGCCGGTGGTAGAACCATCATTCATCATCTTCTTCAGCCACAGATATCCACTGATAAACAATGGCAAATCATTTCCAGACAGAGCTCTTGGAAGCAGGCTGTATCCATAGACTTCCTACTACCCTTAACCTTTTTTTAAAAACCACACACATATATTTACAAACGGTACATGCACCTGAAATTTGAAGTTAATGAATCTTAAGGCAACAATTAAATGTCTTACTGGATGTACCACCACTGGATGTACTACCTTCAAACTGACAATCACAATTCGCAACAGACAACTATAGTAGAAGACCTTCACCGTTTATACGTCATACGGTAGTCACTACCCATAACATATATCCCACACCCAATAGGCTTACCAATTTGATACTAGCTTTTAGACAGTTTAAATACCATGCCAAATCCCAGGTTCGAATCCCGGGTGGCAAAGCGATGTTGGGTTTTTCGGCTCAATGTCAGCCCGGCGATATGGCAATGGGCTCGCCCCTATCATCATGGGACGAAACACACTGCGAAAAGTGGGTGCCCTGGCTGCACTTCTGCCTACCCCTTCGGGGATACGGACGTAATGTGTGCAATATAAGCACATAATTCACTTCTACATTTCTAACTTATAAAAGGAAGTGCTTGATTCGCACGATGTTTTTATGTATTAGACATCACTACAGACGAACACTTTATGCTAATAGATTATGAAGTATCCAACAATAAATATATTACCGCAAGAACTGCATGGCAACTTTCCACCAGCTCATCACCGTACAAATTCCGCACACGCAGCGAGTGCTTTATCTCACCAGCATTACCATACGGACGTCTGTTAATAACCTATTAATTTGCATATAACCACCGCACACTACCCTCAGTTCTGATTTACAATAATAAATGAATACAAATGGATGTATTTGCATTTACTTAGAATGTAAATGTATGACATGTGTAGTAGAATGTAGAAGAGAAATAATATGTTTTATATGGTGTTGTATTACTTGAGGAAGGTATGAGATATATTCACAGGCTATTAGATAGCGACTAGCAAATGTATGGTAAAGAACTATAATATGATAAGTAAAGTAAACCATAATTCGACGAAATTTATATTAAGATTGCACTATATTTACGGTCAGATGACGTGTGGTTACTTTATTTTGACAAAGTAAAAAAAATAAAAACTAAAGAATGCTGCATGATTTTTAGAATGTCAGTCTGCCGAGTTACTTAATCACGAAAAATAGATACGTATGACTGTATTTTAATATACACATGACAATAAAGATAATATACTAAATAAGAAATAATAAATACATATAATTTACCGCCGTAAAAGTACAATTTCTAAATTACCTCGTCAACGATATATCAAAAAAGGTACAGCAAAATAAGCTCCATCTATATTTCGAAACCGAAAAAAATGGCCACATTGTTTTACGAAAAAAGAACACCGGTGCCAATTGGCTGGTAGCCGAAACTACTACGCGGCGGTCTCGTCACGGCACCGCCACCGTCACAATTATCGAATCTAGACCACTCTCACTGAGGCAAAAAGTACGGCCAGATGTAACGAAAGCCATGTCAGGTGCGCCCCCATTTCACTTTCCAATGACTTATCTGTTTTTTTTAAATGCAAACGAATGTGCACCTTACACTTTTTATTTTACGGTGGGAAGTCAATTGACGTGAGCATTCGGTGACTCAATGACCATTTCATTACGAAGATTTACGAGGAAACCCTTTAAATACAGTTAATTGTAAATATTCACTTTGCTTTCTAAATATTCCTTGCGTTAGAAAATGCATTAAGGTATTAGTTATAGAACCCTCTATAAATCTTCTATACATTTCTTGGGGTATTTCTGAATGAAAACATTAAATTGAACGTTATGTATGAATGAATGCGTTTTCATCGACCAGTTAGCCTTGCCACGCCTTACCAATAATGATGTAGGGCATTAAAATTACAAAAAGGCAAGTATGAGTCAATTTATAAACTACCTCCTTTTTTAGCTCGTTTAACTTCAGATTGCAAATGCTATGCAATAAGTGAGAGCAAATCTTATATCGATACTAGGCCTTTTGGGCTTATTAAGGTCACGGTGCCTTAGAAGTGTCAGTTTCAACGGAACAGTGCTAACTATAATTCAGGGACATCCGAAGTTCAAATAGTGAATTAAGAATCAGAAGAACGCGATTTGTTTCCCGTGTTAAAATGTTGCCTCCAATCCTTTAAACAGTATTTAACTAAATTGAAGTCAGTCATATCTATCATAACTAACCACTGACCTATAGTCAATGTATACTCAAAAGGGTCAAATAAATAACCGAAGCACCAAAAACTAGCCACGAACAAAGATAATCTCGATAGCGGTCCGGCGCCCACTATAGATGCGCGGTCTTAATGACACGCCATTTAGCACAGATATCTCCAATCCAATTGAGTTGTCTTGTCTGCCACGAATGGCCGATATAGTTTTTTTAATGTTTAGACTGACGGCTCTTGTGTTGTGATGTATTGATGCCAATCGATCAGGAATCGTTTTGATGCTTCTAGATTGTTTTGAGAATGGATTTATAAACGCTTTAATGCCTAGTTCGGTCTGCGCTAGTTTTATAGTCAAATAGCGAGTAATTTAGTAACTAAACGTTTCCGTATAGATCAACTCGACCAAATTTTCGGTGTTTCGAGCTGGCTCTTAAAAGTCAGTGAACAAATTGTGAAAATCTCCCAAATTGGCTAGAGTCGGAGTACAGTAAGACAAACATCGATTACACTGCAAGTATCACGTCGGATTTAGTCACCGAAAGTTACATCAGGTAAGGCACATTCCAAAATTAATAAACACTCAGTCATGCGTATTCCGTGGCGTAAGTGCCAACTATTATTTTACCCATATTGCTTACTACGTTTGCATCCAAGGTCTGAAGTGTCACAACAAACCGGCGCAATGACCGCACAAACAAAAAGACATTTCAATCAGTAACGTAATGGCGTCTTAATTTGTTTCGTTCGGCCTATCGGTTTGATTGTTTATATTGCCTTGACATCGCCGTGAGCTTTTAAAGTTTACGGCTTCGGGTGCTTATCTTTTGGCCTGTTTGGATTTAAAAAAAATTTTTACTTGAGATGAATGCAGATCACAGACGTATAAAGATACGACATTTATAGGCCTGTGATACAGATCATGGCGATTTAGAATCTTCACCATAATCTAGACCGTTAAAACATAAAAACATTGAAAAAGTAAAAAACAAATAGTGAAATCTAGTGTTTACATTTTTGTCAGGTCAAGTTAAATGAAATATAGGAATTTAAACCAACTGAAAAATACAACTGTTTTTAAATTGTCGGTACTTAGGCGTCGATTCCGGTAACCGTGGGGTGGCCAGGTGAGATTGCAAATAAAAACCGCTTTTACCCGTGACTCATTCGCGTTAGTAACAAATGCTAGTTAGCTTTGAATGATTGCTGAATATTTCTACGAAATTATTTTTCGTAGACATAAAAGAATGTCAGATGATTGATTTGAACATCCTACTTTTATTTATTGACTCGCCAAGATTACCGGACTTATTTCGCGAGACTATCGGATATATTTTTACCAACACAACTTGTGGTGCGAAATTATTAGACATTAGATATTAGAAAGGATGGATGATAGGAGAATGACAAAGAGGATATATAAGGCGAGTGTGGATGGAAGGGCCGGCAGGGGCCGACCGCACCAAACCTTCGAATATCAGATATGTGACATTCTAAGTAAAGGCCACGTCAAAAGTACCCTGAAATGGTGGGAGTGCATGAAAAGATTGATGAAGGTAGAGGAAGCGAAAGTAGTGTGCCAGAATCGAGCAAAGTGGCAATCCACAGTCTCTGCCTACCCATATGGGACAGAGGTGTGATAGTATGTAGGTATGTACGTAGATTTAATATAGTAATTTTCAGAGACCAAAAAAAATTTTTTCGAACTTCAAACTCGGCAACACTAATTAAAACCTGTCAAATTGCCGCATAACTGCACAGACAAAATCTAATGTAACGCACTGAGATAGTTGTTATGTACTATGCATAGTTATGTCGTACTTATCGAAACAGGAAAAACTACATGTTGGAATTAGTATAAACAAAGACGAATGGAATTAATTAACGGTACGTTGCTTATTTATAACTTAATTATAATAGTAACGACTAATAGAAGGCAATCATTAAAAGCCTTGTTAGATATGTAAGAATAAATATACTAAAGGAAAATAATGTATGGTGTTTATAAGAGAAATCATAATTTCAAAATCTGTTTAAACGTGATGGTTATCATTTACTATCAGATAACTTTGACCATAAAAAACTACTTCTATAAAATTGGTGAAACAAAGTCTTACTACCGTTGTGATTCATGTAGATCTTTTATTATCAGTAATTTTAGTCAAAACATTTGAAAACGTTAAACATCTGTGAATGATAAAAGGGATCACAGAATTTTAGTATGCTCGCCGACGGTAATGACACACTTAAAGCAAATATCTAATTCTAACAACAAAAATAACAGCTATCGCCTTAAAAGAGCACAAAGTTTGTATTCAATTAGCCGGTAAAAACAAGCGAGCAGCGCCTCAAGCCCTTGTAGCAGATAAAATACAATTTCTCTAAAGCGCATGTAGTTAATTAATCAGCATTAAGGCGGCGGGATCAAAGGCACCGCTGAGACACTTTCGCCGCTAACAACTATAAATTGCTGCGGCCACCAGGCGGCGCTGGCCATTTTAATGGACGCACCATTGTCAACCAAAATAGAAACAGGGACGGTAATGACGGAGTTGTTACGACGTGCAATCTTCTATGAAGAATCTAGGTAATCTAAGGATAAATTGAGATTTATTTATAGCTGGCCCACTACCATGGGGTAGCTATACACTATTGCTCGTGAATGCTCACAATGTTAGAGGATTGGATGCTGAGTTTTAAGTAATGGGGATTTTCTATGAAGCAGTAGCACCAACCCGATTAAACCTCTCAATTCTTGCTGTTAACTGTGTACAACACTGCTCTACTTATGTATCACAAAACCATTACCTTGTTACTGTTTTAGCAATGTTTTTCCAAATGCAACCACAATAAAACAGCGAGGATTGTAACATAATTTATCAAATCTCATAAAGAAATGACAGATTTATGCCGTGGAAATATACTTCAATTGTCTCAGTTCAAAATGACAAACCAAAAAAAGATGCGGCGGTTAAGACAGTGTTAGTTAATTTGAGCCGTCGCTAATAACATACAATTCTTCATACATTTGGATAAGTACTTTTCACAGACATGTTCAGACAAGACAGATAATAGCTCTTAAGTACGACTAATGTAAAACAAAAACTTGCTAACCGTGTCAAACACTCCGTGAATAAGTTAAAATTCAACAAAACAGACGCAAAAAATATTGGAAACGAATCGAGATCTATATTGACTGTACGTTGAAGCAATTTGAGTGATTACAAACACCGAATGTGTCATCATCATCCATCATCGAAAATCATGATGACGTTAACAAGGACAGTAATGTCTAAACGTGACATTAAACTAATGTCATCCAATTATTCCGAAACATGTGTTAAGACACATGGATAAACGATTTCACGCTAAAACAAAGAACATCAAAAACTTTTTACCGATCTAATTTTATATTCGTTTTTACATAAAAATAGATAAGGAAGTCACATGTAGATAAGTGAACACCGCCGCCCATAAGCAACCACAGCTCCAGAAAAAAATCAGCTACGTTAAAGACCTTGATAATAATCATAAAACTCATCATAGCCAAACTTGTAATAATATAATACAAAAAACTTCACAATTTATCTTCATGAGGGGTCTTGACAAACCAAATCAAAAGATTCTAGATCTCGCAGTTCCTCACAAACAAGGAGCGTGTGGGTAGTACAATAAATCCCTCCAGCGGAGCTAATTCGTCCGACCTCACTGCACATGCTCATCATCTAATTAGGCACGCCGGCACTTTGTCGTCAAATCTATTTATAGAGAGCACGCGAGGGCCGCTCCTGATTGACTCCAATATGCTTTATTGAGTTTAGCACGAAACTGTGTCGTAAGGCATGGTTATAAATAAAGTGTATGAAGTCATCTAAAAATTCAAAGAGCATCTAGAATTTGAAGCTGTTGGGTTTAAATTTAACGTTGCCCTTAGAGCCCTCCGCGTACTCTCAGTTTTTCGTTATGAATGTTCTAAAGAAACACGTGATGACTTTATCTAATTTAGGAAACTAAACCCCATAGCCAGTAAGAAAATCGAAACAGAAGAATAAAATGTTATTGATGATGATTAGCAGAAAAAACCGACAAACTGACAGATAATAAATGGCAACAAAAAACAAGTGTCACTTTACAGCGACATCGAAAGAAAACATCCACGCGAACAATCACTTGTTTACCACGAGTTTTCACTAATGTTTTCCCGGCATTAAAGCAATTCGCTTTCCACACACAATCGTTGGGAATATCACTTTCTATGGCTTTAGAAAATTATCGACTTTACGCCGTTTTATCTCGATCTCTTCTCGTATACATTTGTTAGTGAATGGCAGATCTTTTATCGCTGGATGTAACATTGTATTGACAGATTTCTTAAGTTGCCAACGTTTGCTGAGACCAGGTGTAATCGTCTATTGTTCCTCTACAGTGACCACGATGTGTAGAAAATTGAGTGGGAACTATACATTGTAATAAAAATAGCCGTCATCAGGTATAAAGGTTGGCGAATTGATATAAATTGAATGAAAAGTAAACAACGAAGATTGGTGTAATCATTCTATTATATAAATGGATTTCTACACTAATAGTATCTTCAGCGAAATCGATAAACACTTTTACGTACAAAGTTATTTAAAACTTTACTCATAATTTCACCTCAAGCATTTCATTGTCAAACGAACGATTAGCAGATACGACCATTATTACGATCCAATGCCAAACTTTCTTTATCTTTACAATTCATCAATCAAAACCATTAATTTTCTAAAACTGGTTTTCATTCATTTCGTAACTTTACGATACTTTCTTATTGGATTTTATTATATGGATATTATTCAAAATATTTTAGACCCATTCAGATATCTATAGTTATGTACAAAAACAAAAGAATTCAATAAACACATGGAAAGTAAAATTTTATATTTTTTTTACTGTATCTATTGTTCAAAATGTTTATAAAATTTTAGAGACTCCAGATATATTAATTACCTTCAAGGAAAAGTTTTTGCCAAATGACTCCTTAATAAATTCAAAATTCAAAACAAACAATGACATGAAGGCATTAACTCTGAATATTAATGCGAGTACTAAGAACAAACAGTACGACACAATAAATGCTGATAAATATCCATATCACGTCAAAAACAGGATCATCACAATAACGTAATAAAAATGCACATACATTTCATATAACAATCGACATACGCTTTGTTCGAGTTTATTCGCCTGGAGATTCCAGCGTGCAAAAACTGCATGCAACGCTTATTGGAACAACGAGAACAAATTAAGTAATTGCGACGTCCATTGTGGAGGAAAACATGTTTTGGAAGATCCGAATAACAGAGCTATTGAGGCAGGTATTGTGTACTTTTAGTAGACCAGTGATGTATGTTTTGTCTACGGAATGAATGAGCTGATTCGACTGTGGTGTTATCTAAACAGTAAATTGAAACCGGCATGAAGACAATGTTATTGTTATGTTTCGTACAGTTAAATCAGATTGTTTAAAATGCAATGAACCTCATCCCCTCTTATATTTCTCTTCATTTTCCAATGTTTATTTTAAAATGTACCGCCTCAGGATCTTGGTAGTTAGTGGACGGCCGTGACAATTACCATCAAGAGCGTTGCTTGCTCGTTTTATTATTCTGTTGTATATGAATAAAATTTTTTTTAAATTAGTAACACACACGCAAATTCTCTGACAGCGTGGGTGTTCATGGGCGGTGGTGTTAAATCAGTGACACACCTGCTGGTTAGCCTCCATTCCACTATAAACACAAACTTTCTGTAATACATGATTTTCATGTTATGACAAAATCTTAGGTAGAATTTATTTTTTAATACCCAGTTGAAGATTAACAAGTGTGTTCCCAAGTAAACATCAAACTTCAAAGAGAATTACTGAAGATATTTTTGGCACAGAATTTGGCATCCGTTCAAACCAGTAACCAGAAGGCTGTGAGGTTTGAATGTTGTGCAAGGATTACGCAAAATGAGATTAATATTAATATCAAAATCGTGTGAATTCTTTCGTATGTTTATCTTGTCGTGAGAATTGTCTAATAGGCTCGTGACGATATAATTGATTCAGACGAGGCAGTTTCGCAGGGACATTTGAAATTATAATTACCTAAATCGACTTAGTTATAGATACATTTAAAAAGAAAGCCATATCTTCTTACGTTTATGAATATTTTATGCTGCTCATCCTTTCTTATTAACGTTGAGATGTCGTAATCTCTACCTGAGTTCACATGGAAGCTATAAAATCAATTTGATTTACAATAACAAATGCTCGAAAAAATTACATCAACTTTTTAATTATTTGGGAAAAACAATAACATCACGGTATTTTGTCTATCACATACATCCATAAACAGATCATCTCTGTCAGGGGTAACTTACCTTCTTTTACCTTTTTTTGCTCCCTAAAAACTTCACACCCACTTTAGATGTGATACAAAAACAAAAACTAATTCAAGTCCAAATCTCTTAATGGCCACCAAAAAGTTTCACGTTACGTGTACCTGGGATAATTCGGGCGTGGGATACCGTGGCGTAGGTGGTGCCCTTTCATTAGGGAACGATCGTGCTGGACCTCTGATTGCCTTGTAATAACACAGTCAGGTTCTCACCCGCTCACAAAAACTATACTATATGATTTGATGTGTTCTAATTTCTCATTTGTTTTGATGATAGAGGCAACGTGATGAATACTACCCGAAGTTGTTTTACTATTCTTTTGTTAGTTGTTATAATGGTAATCCCTAGTAAAACTGGTGCCTTCCCGATGGAATTCAAAGAACCTACTGTAGTATGAACTGTCCATAGCTTTTCTGTTAGTACCATCATCATCTTTAACTGACATATACTAGTAACAATTAGCACATATTACTACATAGCTACTTAGAACTTCTGCTCTACCTAGTTCCTGGACCTAGTTGCGATGAGCATTACATAAGCATCGCATATGCGCCGCATGTCCACATCGTAAGCAAAAAGCCTGGCTTCGTTATGAGCTCTATTATATCTCTAAATAGACAGTGGTGCGCGGGCGGGAATGTTAATGGGCGAGCGCTTGGAAGCAATGCGCACGCGCAGCTTTTTCTGTACAACCGTGTTGAACCAGCGCAGTGCTACAAATTGTTGAAGTTGCATTTCGGATGCATTTTAATGCATCAGAAGTAATTATTGTACTATTTGTAAGTTGCATTGAACAAAACTATTTGTGAACGCAAAAAATATATTGTCTCGATCCCTGACCTCTTATTCATTTTTCAATAATCGAAAGAATGTGAATGAAATAAAAAAAACAAAGTAATTATCCATGATCCTTGATCCATAGTCAATTTTTCAATCTGCCGAAGAATCTATCCTAGAGGAACTTCCCGGCCGGACAGTAACTACTTGCCGGGATAATTTTTCGCGACAGCCGGTTCTCCGGTGTGTCCGGTGCGTTTTCACGGGACGTCACGGTCTCGCCTGCAGTCGTTACGCCGCCGGATCATGCGACGCACTAGATTTACACAGTCATTATGAGTTATGACTCGCCGGCTATTTTATGTAACGTGGATTTATTGAGTTAGCAAGAATTTTAAGTTTTAGTAGGGTTGTCAGTAACCGAATTTGCTTAAACTTTAATATATTTAGCTTTTTTTACATGTATGATTATATCTCATTAGTTATACCATGAAAAGTATTATCAATGACCTTTCTCCGGACGCTTCTATTATGGCAATATATAAATATAGATAAGTAAATACCAAAAATACATTTAAGGTACGACTCATCATTCACAGTTTGTTTCGTCAGCGATTTAGCATTTTTCATGGTGCGTTAAAAGGAGATGTCCGCTTTTTGTATGGGTGCTGGGCCTCAAAATCTAACCAGGCACAAACTTTAGGGATATATGTATAAGGGGCGAAATATGGATATTGGATCCATTAAAAACATATTTTTAGACCCCTACATTTATAAGTAACTTTTTTAAAAACGTTCATATTAAGTGGAGTTTTCAAGCAAAATAAAATTACATCAACCTCAAAATCGGACTTTAAAATTAAACTATTTGGTGTAAAATGCTAGTTTTTAGGAGTTCTATCCAAATATATATAAACTGTCTTGGTTAGAATTGTAGGCCCGTTTTTGATGACAATGTCCCTTATTCACCCTCATCTAGCTTCTGTTCATGTCCCACCGATTAACAATAAAAATATTTTCACACGGTTTCAATTACTGGCGCTGCCGGCCCTAGTAGAGATGGGTTGCGCAAGCGCAGTTTTATAACGCTTTCTACGGCAAGCCGCGAACCGCGGGCCGGCATCTAGCGACACTACTTCCACTACTATAATAATTGCGTTTTACTTTTTTTAGGAAAATCACGGACTACCCACGAATAGCCGAAGCTGATCAAGGTGCGTGCAAATTCATATCTGGTTGATAACTGAGTAACTCTATGGACGAATGAAGTTTGACAGTGGGATCGAAGAATTAGAAACTAAGGTTTTTTTGGGTTAACTTTGTATAATTAATGAACCGCTTGTAATAATTCTCTCACTAATATGTAACTACACTACTCATATAGTTACATAGACTATATTTTATTGAGAATCAGTGAATCAATGACCTCGCAAAGATAATTAATAACTAAATTATATTAATATACCTTTAAGAGCAGGGTTATGAGCATCTATACAAAATAAACAATAAAATAGCACGAGACAGATAAAAAAGTATCAAAATGCAAATGATAAATAGACGTGGCTGCCTCACTTTCCGAACCGATGGCTCGTTACCGCTCCACCATGATTTATGATTATAAAATAATCGAGGCGCTTCGTCCGGGGGCGTATAAAACGCGTCGTTACACTAAAAATATATTCACATTATCACCAAATTGGATTTGTGTCATATGAGCCAGCGATAAATTGCCATCAGCAATACAATTTATATTTACTACGTTTTTATGCGCAGGCGCCACAAGCGCACCACTTGCTCGAGAATTATCCGCGCGGTACACTCAAATATACACCCAATAGCGTACGCAAATTGGTCGTACAGTTCACAATGGGGTGACCACATTAACCGGCAAATGTGCTCGTAAAATAATTTAAAAGAAGCATACACTCACGTCGTCGAACAAGTTTTTGTTCGAGGTCACAGTTTTTATGTCCTTATCTTGCTGTTCATCATTGTTGAACGTTATTTATGGTGACCAGTAAAAACACTCGAACAAATCGTAAATCATAATAACTGGAGTGGGTTTTAAATCTTTTAATCCTCACAAACGGTTATTATTTATCGCCGCGTTTCTTTTCAGGATCGATGTAATGACATTAGTCACATAACGCATTCCTAAACGCATACGTTCGTCCTAAATAAGTCACGCTTCAAAAAATATCATTTAAATGTACGACCACACAGCTACCACACGGGTAGCCACCGATTTCAATGCTGTGCTGTACATTCATAATTTTCTTTGGGTCATGAAAACCGCTAATATATATAGACCCTTCATAGTTACCCATCGTACGCAAAATGCCAGTTGCGACAATCGTACAGGGCTCTACAAATTTTGGATGCGTTGAAGCACGTCCCTTTCAAGATGGCGCGCAAGACGTGACGTTTCTAAAGGCGGGGAACAATGGCGGGCCCGTTATGAATATTGAGAACTAGAGAGGATAGGCAAAGGCAAAAGGCACGCTTCACCGATTTTCGCCGTCGAACGGGCGACAAATGAAATCATGTAGGAATTCATGACCTACTGTACGGCTCATACTTCGCGCCGATATTGGCGCCGTGTTTCCCATTCAAAACAACCTTTTATAACTGTTACAAATGTATTTGTTGTGTCACACGTCGTTCGCGATTAGTCAAACTGAATAATATTTTTGCATGTGTTTATTGGAATTTGGTGAGTCAAAAGAATCGCAGTTAATTTGTATTCCGATGACATTGAATGTCGCTATTACGGATGGCGCCTATACGTTTCTCGGAATGAAGATTAACCCCCGACTTTACGTCACCGATGAAATAATTCTACTTGATACTTCAAGGAAAATGTTGAATAAAAATATTTTTGAAATAATTTGCGGTTAAATAATTGTTTTATTTTAATGCATTATGCGAATGAGTGCGATGAATGAGACTTCGCGACAATAAAACAAATTAATACATAATGCACTGTCATTCTTTGAAGGTGAGCAATTACTATTGCATTAAGAACCGAACAAAAAAATAAAACATAATTAACACGCCCTTTATTATAATATAGAGAAAGCTTACTTCGTAAACGCGTCATGCAATTTTAAAGAATGCGGGCTAAAATGATTACAGCATGCCGAGGTGCGTTTACGGAGTGTCCTATAAGTTTGAGTTGCGTAGCTGTCATTACGTTTATACGTCCCCATTTTTTTCGAGTTTACATTCAAAAATATGCATGTGGTGTAACTCTTAACGATTACATAAAATTAAACGAAAGTGAATGACATTAAATTTCGCACATATAGACATAATATTAATATTTAAGATTTATTAAGTGTTGAAGACATAACTTATAAGTAAAGTAAATATGGAGATTTTATTAATGAGCTTATGCAGTTACTAGATATTTTTTGTTTATGATTCTTTATTTGGCGCGCCATTAACGCGTGCATATATTTTAGAATTTCGTAATTATAATAAAAAAGTTGTGTTTTAATAAATGTTAGATGAAAATTGAAGATTATTATTATATTATTCTGTGTTATTAACTACAAATCGACTATTAAAAATAATAAAATACCCTTTCTAGCCGATTTCGGCCACGGCGGCCAATCTCAACAGAGATCAGCCAGATACGCAGGAGATATTATAGTGCACAAGTGTGTGCGCAATACACAGGGTGCACTCGCTATTCCTTTACTCTCATAGTCCGGTGAGACGGTAATCCGACATGACCGGAGAGCGATCAGGCGCAGGACCAACGGCTTTACGTGCTTTCCGAGGCACGGGGGTATCACACCGCCAACTTCCTGACTCCGAGCTGCGACTGAGTAGTTTTTTTTTTTAAATGGAAAAACCCAGTCACAATATTTTTGGCCCGACCCAGAATTCGAACCCAGGACCTCAGCGCGCAATTGTACTCGTAACGCGTACGCAATACAACTACGCCACCGAGGCAGTCAATCGACTATTATAAATGAATTCGCAGAAGCTATTTCGTAAAATAAATTAAACATTTTGACATTAAATAATTTATGTTTGTACCACATTTTACGATCAACTCTTTCAATCTCAAACGAATGGAAAAAATCACTTACCAAGAGGAACGTAAATCTTCGCCTGAATAGATAACTAAAGCGATGTACTTTAAAAATGACACGAACATTTGACCTAGTCAATACAAACAATATTTTTACTCTGAATAGATTAGCGAAAGATATAACGTACTTAAAATATGACATGGACTTAAATTACCTATAATATTCGTCTTTATGCTTGTAAAATTTGTGTTCATAAAATACCGAAATTTCAATGCATTTAATCCATAACTTATCCGAACTTGTAACACAAGCCAAAATTGCCCTGGAGGTACGAAATTTAACGCGATTCGCAAAATTTATAGTGTATTTCTCCAAATATGGCGAGACGTGGCGCGTTTCACTCGAATCTCAAATTATCAAATTTGGGAGATGCACATCGATTTACACCATATGCACCATTTAAGGATGTTGCAGCCTTACCTGTAACAAAAGAAAAATGAACATTAGGGAAAAGGCTTACAACTTTTTAGAATAAAACTGCTTTACACAACTAATAATAGTAACTAGCATTAGTAGATTATCACACTAAATAACTCATGGTGATCAAGTAGACATTAATTTTAAAATCCTTTGCATACAAAGGCGGCAAGTCAGAATACCTTTAGACGACTTTAAACCTCACACAGGTGGATACTAAACTCGCAAAATGAATAAATAAATTATTGCAAAACAGTTCTAAACTTCGGCACCAGACAGCATCAGGTATTCCAAAACCCCGTAATTTATCGTTTAGGTACTGACCTCAAGATTCCACCAGACCTAAAACACCGCACAAAACCCAAATGGATTCCAAATGTCGAAACGCAATTCATAAAATCGATAAAATATAGGACGTAAAATTACAATGCCTTTTTTTGGATACACAACAAATTTTGTTTGGGGTTCTGGCACACTTTGAAAATCATGGCACGTCGCTACAATTTTTGTGAAAAAAAAATGAGTAAACCTTACTATAACCTCACATGATTCATATACCTATATGGAAACAACTAGGGTTTTATTAAGAAATATTTTTAAATCAGTGATTTACTCAACCTTTTTTTGAAGTTTTATGTTATTTGATAAGTTAAGATTATACTGCTCTCTAATTCATAAGAAACACGCTGATCAAAAGTTTGAAAACTATTGCAAAAACTAACCAAAAAAGCTGGAACATCAAGATTTCCAATAAAGCACCAAACACCAAAAAAAAGGTATTTTAACATCAACTCCACTCATCATTCCGATACACAGCCTCCAGACCCAAGCATTCCAAACCAAACAAAAGATCCCAATCAACAAAACAATCACTAATCATTGTCCAAAACGACATTCAATAAGAATTAACGTAATCGAAGAGGCACATTAGCATATCACGCTGGTAATCGGATCCGAGCCAAGTGTTGATTTGTCAAGTTTGCGCAACGTTACGGTAAGTTTGTGGAATACCGGTAACTGATGTTCGGTAATTAATTATGTATCTGTTGAACAAATGATGTATTTAAGAGTTGGATTTTGTAGTGATTGTGTTTAGGCAATTATTTAAGGAGACAACTTACATCTTTCAGATTCCACGACGACATTAGAAGTCCTCATTATAACTTGCTGACCAACAGTTGAGACAACGGACCAATGCTTATTGGACTAACGGGCAACGAGTGATATTTATCATCATTGCGCAAAGAATTGGTATCGTCTAGTCTTGGGACAAAATATGTAATTTGTTACCAGTAGGTATCTCACTCATGAACGATCGAATACAAGCCATCACTGCTCTCTACGCACCATCGATACATATAATAAACAAACACCTATATCTTTCAGGGTCCCGCACAGTAGAATTTCCACTTCCCACACAGACACCTGTTTCTTGATCTACTTCCTGAACCAGGTCTCAAGAACACAATTTAAAATACGTCCACTACCAAATCTTTATAACATCTCAAAGCAATTTACCAACCCAATTGGTTTTACCTCAAGCAGATTTCATAAATTTTGTCTCACCCACATCAAAATTGCATCAATGAAGCAAGTACATTAATAATCCACCTGACCGGTCGGTGCAAACCGGCGGTTCCTCATGATGTGTCGGTAATCCTGACAGCTGGCCGGCTGACCTGGATCTCGCTGTGTCAGATTAATCTGACCACTTGTCAGAAGACAATGGGTAATTGATATCAGGTGGTTGTGGTCTAAATTATTTATGTTAATTAGTACTAGCGATTTAGCCCAGGGTAGTTGTCGCAGGATGTCGCAATATTCTTTGTCTTTGGTCTTTCGAAAGCGGTGACCCATTTTCTGATATTAAAAATTTCGAAATACTTGAATACCATTTGCAATGGCTTAGTGACGTGTCCTGTAGTGCCTTTTCTATTTATTTAACGGTTTGAAGTACTTGGTTCCATGTCTGAGTCAAATGCATTTATTCGTTTTGTTGTTTACAAGTCCGCCACAATTTTACTACCAAATCTCTATCTTATGTAAAAATTTATGACTTTTTTAGTAATCTGGTATTACAAACTAATTTCCAGATTTTAATTGTACTTTCTGCTCTTAAGAACCCGAACATCTTAAATTCTGAAAACTCATTCCATATTTCTCTCCGCGCGATTATCAGACATCACACTTAAATCACAATTTGGCGCAATTAACCAACTTCCCGGTGGCATCACCCGATCCTGAGCACACACCGAGTCATCAATAACGAAATTTCACATGACACCGACGAGTTTTATGATTTTACGTGTTAAATGTCACCGGGACCTGTTTGTTGACCCGCCGACACAAACTTGGTAATCAGATCGCTGGTTTTATTTATTCGCATTTTTAACTGGAATACGCCGTTATGTTTAGGTAAACATGTTTAGTTGTGTTGTCTGTCGTAATGCGGTTGCAAGATTGTTGTGGTCTGGTGGAAATAAAACTGATATCAACACCATATGTGTAACGGTCACGTAACTAACATATTTCTTATCACAACAGCTGGAGATACTTGATCTTTGATTCATATTCATTTTTATTTGTAGATAAATAATACATCTTCTACATATTGTGAATTAATATTCCATACTGATATAAATTCGTCAGTAACTATTTGTTACGTTTTCACGGTTAAACCACTGAACTAAATTAGATGATATTTGGTGTAGAGTAAGCTTGTACTCTCTCCGAGCCTTTGTCCTATATAATAGCCTATAATGTTTTTATATTTGTCACAATCCAATTCCTCGAACGAGCAAGCAAAATCTCGTTGTGCAATAACAAGGATAATGTTCATTATCCTTATCAAGTCCTAGTCCCAGTAGGTTTTGCGACAGCATGCTTTTCTTTACCATTCATCCCGACCAACCGTATCATTCACTTTCTTTTTATTCATATTTTCACACACAGTTCATCCAGTGGCGTGCCTAGTGTTTTGGATGAGGGCAAGCCAAAGCAGACCTAAAAAAAAATCGCACCTCCGATACATATAAAATGTGCAACTATAAGAAAGAAAAGCAATATCGAAAAATAAAAATGACTACCCGTACCGGGATTCGAACTAGGGCCTCAAAACCATGTTCGAACCGTGTACGCAATACAACAACGCCATCGAGTCGACTAGTTACGTTTTCGAAATTAGGTACCTTTATTTAAAAACGATTTTGACCCATCGCGTCTTCTAAACGAAGTTCTTGTAAAGATAAACTATTTACATAGATTTTACCTGTATCAAGTAATTAAAAAAAAAGTAAAAACACTACAATCATCATTATTACTGTCGACGCACAAGTTTTGTTTAGAAATTTTCAAATTTCGTCACAGCTTCTGTACCTATTTAATTAGACGAGATAATCAGGTTACAATTCACTGTTTACCGAAATTATGAAATGAAATGAATGCATTTAACATATGTTTTTGTGAATTGGAATTACTTTTGATAACACTGATAAATTAAATCATTTTACTAGCCAGATGTATGTACCTACCTATTCCAAACACTTGTTTTGTTGGAGAAAAATATGAAACACCAACAATACAACTTAATACGTAGTCGTATAACGTATTAGAGCATCCCATAAGACAATAAGTTTTGTTGTATACTGATCTAAATACCTTTTATGATTCTTCAGACACATTTCGCGCCATTCGCCAGTTCGTTTAAGTTGTTTTTTTCCATCATAACCTAACAAATTTAACTTATTCTCGCCGATAAAAACTTTCACTCACTTTAAACTATTACTAGAAATATATTCACTCATCTTTATTGTGCTTAAAAGTTTAAAATAACTCAAAAACCACTTAATAAACACAAATACTTAACAATGTAGATTGCCGGCTCAATCAAAACAAATAACTGATGTTGCCTAGTTGGAATCAAAATTACACCACAAAATTAATGCTAAAATTGTGAGAAAAACTTATTGATAAATAAAATTATAGTACAATACCTTAAATAATTATAATCAGATATGTAATTTTAATTATATTATCACTAAAATCTTTACATATTCATGATAAATAAAAAATACACGTTAAAATAAGCAAAATAATGCAACCATATTAGAGGTAATTCTTTTAATTGGCAACCCTGTATTTTATACAGTATCTATCCATGCATTAAGCCTGGATTATTTTCTAGTACTGATTGCTATAGAAACTTACTATAGCTATACGTATGTGGTAGCAATTTATCCATTAGTGTGAATGAGAAAAATATGGCGGCGAAAAGCCAGGTAAAACCCAACGAGAGAGAGAGTGATGAGTATATTTTGTGCGCAACTAGCTGTTTTGTATTAAATATGAAATGAGTGTACGGTGCGGATGTGGTTGTGTGTGTGTAGGTGTAGTGGTGTGTCTTTAGGTGCGCTCGAGGCGAACCGGTTCAGCGAACCTTAGCGCGGGAATTTTAAAATTTTAAAGAAAATTATTTCGAAGCGTTTTGTTACCGTAAAATGTTGGTAATTGTTTCATATTCGATTTTGAGTACTTAGGTAAATAATTTTAGGGCAAGCCAGGCTTTTCGGCTTCTATGAAAGGACCGCCACTGAGTTCATCCATTATACATGGCATTCCCTCTATTACCTGCAAAAACATATCCAATCCAGGGAAGGTAATTAATACTTTCTAACTTTACCTCTTATAGCACATTAACAGTTCTATTTCAAACCATTATCACCATTATCCCCAAAACTCAATTCAAACTTTATTTACAAAAATCAATATCGAGATTACAGTCCATTTAAATACAGAACCGAAATCCGACCACGCGAGAGTAATGAAATTGAAATACTCGAAAAACCGTCAAACTTGTTTTAACTGAACGATCGATGCGGCGCCGGCGGCGAAACGGTGAAATTAACCACGTTATGGACTTTACGAGCACTTTTTATTTCCAATAGTGCTCATTAACACACAATCAGTGTAAATCCATACGATATTGAAGAAATATGTGTCGTTCCTTACCCTCGTTTCAATATCGCGCGTCTAGCAGCGTACACTTGAAATTGTAGAGGTCCTGGATGCTGTCTCCAAGCCACAATCCGATTTGTGTGTTATGATTTGTAAAGTACTTGCCTGATGCGCAGAAATTTCGCATAATATGGCACTATTGCTAACTTGGCTATTTGAGCTAACGTAGCTACTAATATTGTATTCCATTTAACCCTTTAGAAATGCAATGAGTTTATGTGTATGTTTTCTAATACAATTGCACACGGATAAATTACTAATAAGGCAATAAATCAATTAGACAATAATTCCAGAAATCAATACATTTATTCAGTGACTTTTGGAATCAACAAACGTCTAAATGAAATGGCAATGAAAAAGTAAATAATTATCAAGTTAACTCGCGGATGTTATAAATCGCAATTACAAGGAATTACTGGGATCATGGTGCTTAACGCTCGGTAGGATTCATCACCTAATTATACTACGGTGAGATTGTAGACAGTGGGTGAATTATGAGACACGATGGAAGTAACAAATGGGGATGGCTCCAAACATTTTGAATGGTTTTTACTTGAGTTTAGGATTTCCAAGTAATAATTTAATTATTGACGAGAAAAAGCTGTTGTTTGGTCACCAGATTCCCGACTGTTAACGTTCAGAATGCACCACGACCAAAAGAGGATAGCTTAGACCCCACAGGATATCGATGCATATACACTGATATTTTATTAGTTGGTCATACACCTATATGTTTTATATAGAAGTCTATACACTCTCGAATCTGTATACACGTAGCTTTTAAAAACTGCACCGCTAGATCGCTTACTGTGATTATGCGTATTCAAATGTGCCATAAACCAAAAACGCGAATGCAAGCAAAACCCCAGAAGGTCCCATACAGCGCATATCTTGTAAATAACGAGGGACAGCACAATAAATTACCGTTCACCAACAATGTGTACATAAATTAATCGAACAATTCAACGCATCGCAATAGAATTTAATAACTTCCTAAAACGTACACTCCCGCAATGGTTGAGTAAATTAATCTGTCGCATAAATCGGAGTGCAATAGCGTGGCAACCCTGGCCGGACCGTTAGGCTGCGCACGCGCAGAAAATATGGACGCGCGAAAATCATAAAGATGTGAGCGTGCGGCCGCTTCGGACGCAACGACAGTTGCAGACACCGGCCGGCAGTGTCCGATGGTGTCTGACACCGCGACACACGACACGCGGCTGCGCAGTGCAGTCGTAAAGTGTGTTCGACACGATGTGTCAATTGTGTACAGCAGATAAGGTTGTCAGGTACGAGCGACCGATCTTAACCCGCACTTCCCTGTTGCGAGCCGCGATCGCTATCTGCACTTAAATCTACAACAGTTTAACAGAAATCTGTCCGTCATTGAGATATTGGTGCAGTTTATTTTCATTGTAAGACACGTGCTCTCTGAGCCATGAATGGGTTCTAGATTTGCCAGCAAATGCCGACCCCATTATGCTCTGCACCGCCTAATATACTATTATAATTTATCGAACCTATGTCGTAAGTTCACGCAGTAATGTCCCGAGTCTAGATTAAAACAAACTCTACACATTAAATATTCACAGTCACACATACTTCGACACTCTTTCTACAGCTTAATATGGATTACACTTAAGTAAAGAATCTTAAGTACTTCATCCATTTAGTGAAATTCAAACTCCATTAATAATGATTAACACTCGTAATTGAATTTAAGAGCCTTTAAGAATGACACACACCTGCGGAAAACTTAAGTATAAACGTCATAAATTACTGTTACCCTTGAAAGTTTAGTAATCTGGTATCCTTTACGCAAAATTCGGTTTGTGAACATCACTGTTTTATCAATTTCCGCAGCCAGACATCGCTGTTCAAATGCATGAAATATAAGCATTTATATGTTAAAAAACCCCATATAAGGTAATGTAATTACTGTACATTGTGAGGAAATAAGAGAAAATGTAATTTCCACACGTGCACGTGCGTTTAGATGGAAATATAAAAACAGATAGAAAACCATCAGCGAAATAACTGCGCTAGAAATTATCGAGTCAAATAGAGCGGTAACAGCGGGATTGCTTTAAACACCGCCGTCCACTTCCTTATGTATGCAAGAGATTATTGTTTGTGCGTGTTCTTGGAAGTAGGGTACAGTTAACATCTAGAAACAGACGCCGATGACCTTATTTTAAATTTTTTGGATATATATAGCAACTAAGAATGTCAGTGTTTTGGCACTTGAATTCTAAAATAATATCTGTATAACATATATGCATAACTCTCTTTGAGTTACGCAATAACAATTTGTCGGATTTTTTTTAGTAATGCGTTATTTGTATAGTATTATTGCAATGCTTTGGCGCTATCTTTTCATCATCATCATCAGCCACATGACGTCCAATGCTGAACATAGGCCGTCCCTAAAGATTTCCAGACGGACCTGTCAAAAGTAGCCAGCGTTTTTTTATACAAATTCACCTTTCCAATACAAAACAAACTGAGTTGACGAATGTCGCAACAGTGCGTGACTCGATTGATAAAGTTGTAAAATGTAAACATTACACAAGATTACGGCTCGAGTACGGTTTTCATTTCAGAGTGAAAAATATTGCATTAAAATTGAACCTTAGAAAAAATATATAATATAACGCCGTAATGAAAATATGGATTCTTAAATAAATAAAAATGTTTGGATTGACATACTTGTTATTTGTTTTAGATAAATTTAGCTTTTTTGTTTACCTTTATTTTGAACCTACGAACCTCATTTTCATTTTATAGCACATTATATTCATCAAAAAGATGTTGCAAAATTTTACCGCGAGAAACATAATTCCCAAAGCAATAAAACAGAAACGAACACATCTTTATCTCAGTGTCGAATGGACAAATTCAAAAGCTATCCACAACAGAATCCAGTTATCTCGCACATACGCTAAATTAGGCAACACTACATACGACATTTAGCAGGGCGATAATTGCTACAACATAGGCTCTAACTTGCCGTAAATTCAGCATTGCCCAAGTGACAACCGCAAGTGAGAATAATTTAAGTGTTGCAAACATTTCCAAACACCAGTCAATTTAACCCGACTTGGATACTTTTTATTGCGTTAAATCAATTCTGAAACGCCTTTTTCATGTTGTTAGGGCTATTAGGTCGTACGCTTGATGCATACTTTGGTTTTAGATGCATAGAAACATCTTAGGAATACTAAATACTTTGCTAAAAATATAGGGTAATAAATGATGGACTTAGCGATACACGATTCTTGATTAAAATTAATATGATGAAATAAGGTACTAGGTTTGTATAAAACATAATTTGTGCACTGTATAATAACAAACATACTCACTGTAATTCTTCCCGCCATAGAATATTATTTTCCGGTAAATCGTAGTTCGGCAACAAGGCTATACAATTCTGGCGAATATTCAGATGTTGCGATTTCCCTTATTAATCAATCAATCAGCCTGTCGCCTTCCACTGCAGAACGTAGGCCTCCCCATTGCATTAGATGATTAGTCGGTAGCATATTAACTGAAATTGCCTTACTATAATGCAAGAACTTTGTCATAAAACTGAGCAGATATATCTAAATACTTCAGTTGCATTTTTGTATTAGGCAAGTCGTAATTCTACTTAGACAACTCCTAAACTAACAATGCAAATCTACCATCAGCTAAGACTTCATCCTGGTTCAAATCAAATATAAATCTGCTATGCAAATATCAAATTGTAAAAAAGCCACAAAAAGCCGCCCATGTATCTTCAATTAATCCGACGGTGCAGTTACCAGCAAAAAATGTAAAGCTAATAAGCCGAAATGGCCGCAGTTTTTGCGAATGTCCGCTATCTGCACAATTTGTCTATGCTACATCAAAAGTCACCTTGTTTATGGTAATGTTGCAGGTTTATTTGTCTGCTTTCCCCGTCTGTGATTGAGACTGATGTAATGAAGATAGAAATAAAAAGCAACACAAGTTCTTTGGTTATGATATTCATAAACAAGTTAAATGAGACTGAGTGAATAAAAAAAATCTAAAACAGTGAGTGATACAAGTCATTGCACTTGGCGAGGTTGTTCGTTCGTAATCGAAATCCATGTAACTTTAGAACGTCTCAGTGACTGTTTAAATTGCGTGCTGATAACTGAGCAGCATTTTCGTTTTTTTTAAGCAAGAGGCGCGTGAAGGGCTGAATCTGAAGGTAGATGATGTCCAGGGTCCATTACCATTCTTGTTTGAGTGTACAGAGACTTGCGTAAACACTTGTAGTTCACGCCAGTTTTCTGTGGTACTACCCAGGCTGACCTATATTCGCTATAAACAAAACCGCACTGCAAATCTACCTCTGAACATAACAATACCGTTACTTTCCTCGGTTTCATTCATATATTTTATGAATTGGATATTGTCACAACAGCGTGGGCGATGCACGCTTAATGTACTGTCAAATGACGTCAATCCGCTTGAAACTTGTTACGTAGATTAAGGCTGTATGTAGGGTTGGCACTGGACCATGATTTTCATAGTACCTACATGTTTGCCATTTCTAAATTGCGAGAGTTTTACTGTGTTATTGTTATAATAGAAGTGTATTTAAGCTGTGACACCCGTGAGGATTAATTGATTCCAGTCATGTAATTTTATGATTGGAATTTATATACAATAAACCAATAGTCTATTAAACTAGAAAATAATAATCTTGACGTACCATTAATGCCCTACCGACTTCTGTGCATAAACTGGTGATAGTTCTGCGCATATTTACAGTCATAACTTACTAAAATCTACGACATTCCCCACCCTCAGTAAATCACAACTAACCGTACATGTTTCAGTAAAGGGCAACCGTTGCTAGTCAGTAGTCGCTACAATGTACAGTCGTAAAGTAGCGACAGGTTACCGACACCGTCAGTCAAGCATGACCCGCTAATATGACCTGTCACGTACATTTTATCGCTAAAACTTAGGGTTGCCACGAGAGAAAAGTTTTGCAACGAAAAATGTTTTGAGGTTAGATTATTGAATAGATTATTTGACAAACATCGTGATTTGCATAGTTTAATGAGAATGAGATTTCATAGAATTCTGAAAGGCCTTATATTTTAGCTTCGAAAATCTATTTACATATTATCATTAATCAACCGGATACGATGTTCGAAATAGTTTTTTTTAAGTAAAAAAATGACCATTTATGTAATAAATATGGAAAAACCACAAGCACCAGGAATTCTTTTTCTTCTTCAGCCTTTAGAAGTCCACTGCTGAACATAGGCTTCTCGCAAATATTTCCAGACCAATCTGTCAGAGGCGGCTTGCATACAGCGGATTCCTGCGACCTTTACAACCTGCCGTGGGCAGGTCACATAGCTCGTAGAGCTGACAACAGATGGGGTAGAAAAGTTCTCGAGTGGAGAGGAAGTAGATTGTTTTAAATCACGGATAAAACATTTTCTTCTCATTACTCCCAGCATTGTAATATATTGCCATCGACTGACATTTTAAAAGAACATTATCAGTCAAAAAATTTACCAACACTTGGAACACATTACATAATTTATCCTGGCAACCCTAGTTCGAAATAACGGTGGCACATGTCTGGCCAAATGATAAATAAATAACATACAGCCAGTTGGATTATATGAAGTATCCAAAGGCACTGTTCTTTAACTATTATAGTTCGGCCACATTGTAACATTTGCAAAGGCAGTCGAACGATAGGTTCAAGGGTAGTTGAACAAGCTGTGAAGCAAGTGGCAGCGGGTTCGATATAGACAAATGTTTATTTCTTGTCTAGATGTCTTGGGAACTAAAGTATTTAATGTTCGGTAAGTATTTAAAGTAAAACAATCCACAGGAATGTTTAGACAAAAAAAATCAGCAAACTTTAATCACAAAAATATCTCGGTACCTCTAATCTCTGAATTTCTCACAACCAATTTTCGCACTTTTGTATCAACATTTAAAACTCATATTCCATATATCATATCACAATCACGTTATCGAGACGCGGAATTCCTCGTACAGGAAGAAAGGCCCCGAGCTCCTATCGGTATCCTCCCACAAAGCATCACGTAATGCTATTAAAAGTACTCGGGCGGCAAAAAGATGCTATCCCGGTGCGGGTATTGCATCATGCGATCATGCAATGTAGGAACTAGCTCCGACACCGGAATTCACGGTTAAAAACTGCGCGTGCGCAAGATATGAACTTGTGTGAGTATTATATTTTTAATTGAATTATCTGTTTTTACGTGTTGTTTTAGGTATGAGTGCGTGCCGTTGGTATCAGGTTTGATTCCTGGGTTGTGTAAAGTGATATTAAGTTAATCTGCTATGTATGTGTGTATAAAAAGCATTTTTGAGGAAATATGATAAATTTGCAGTGCAAATCAAAATCCACAATCGAAACAATTTCGATGTATTTACTATTAAAACTCACATGTTTTATTTAGATTTTTATGTAAATTAGACTGCCTTCAGTTGTATAAGTTCTATTTAAACCTAGTTCATATTATCTATCTATCTCCTCTGTAGATCCAACTTAACCATCTTGATGTTATTTTTGGCACGATGTAAGGAACAGCAAAGACGAGTATGTGGTTTCATTTAGTAACGCAATGTCAAAATGACCCTGTATATATTTCCTAGACACACACTATCTTATTAACTAGGTATAGGATCCTTGGTGCAGATGTAATGCGCCTTACGATCTCTCGCCAAGGCGGATAACATCTGCACCAAACAACACTACATGACGACCACGACCACTCTGTCAAGAGTGTTACGACCAAGAAGATAGGATCCTTATAAATAACTAGAAATTACGTGCGGAAACGCTTGCTGGATATACTTTACCAACACCTTCGCAATCGTTAAGGCTATTATTTATCAGATTTATACAATTACAAAAGACCCAAGCATCGTCTCAACAAGCTTCGATAATCTGCAGGAAGTCTTAATCTAAAATGATAGAGCGATGAGATACTACTGGCCATCCTTCCTATAAAATATAATTTTGTAATTGTTATCAAGTGCCGACCCTTCGAGTACTTATTATGGTGACTAGCTCGAGGGTTTAGGAACTTGAATTCGCATCTTACATAACTGTTATATAGGTAGATATATACTATTAGGGTCAATGACATTTCCTGTTCATTCGTTGTTTGTTTGATTGAGATTTTAACAAATTTTTATTTCGCTTTAATGTCATAATAAGTCATATAATCTGTGTATGTTGGTACATACTATATTAATTGTTTATCTAATAAGCTATCTTTATCGTGCGCAACTAAAATTTACGCGTCTATAGTTTCAAAACTATCACTCGCTTTAGAGAGAAAAGGTATTAATAAGATTTTTTTTATGTAAACAGGTTTGCCAATCCACATTAAAAGACCCTATTAGACATAACATCTCATATTAATAGAGGCTCATGTCAAGAAAATCTAATGCAGGACCTATACTTTTTTTTCAAACTTCGCCATAATCTCATTGATTGAACCGCGCGGCGTCCCGATTTGTCTATGCGTGCGCGGTAATTACTCGTTAGACAGAGATGGATGCGCGATAATGACGGCCTGGGGCCAGTGGGCCACCCTAGACCATTAGCTATTGTGTCCTAAGACCTAACCCTAACAGATGATATTGTTTCTTGGCCTAAATGGCGTTGATGGTTATTAGGTCGACACACTTTTTGAGTATTGACAACCCTGTTTCATACTTTGCACTGCAGTCGACGTTGACTTATATGATATTATAACATACAAATATTCTTTAGTTATTTGTTAATACAGCGGCATGCGACTACGGTTGTTACACCTTGGACATCATACTTAATTTAAGATATGATTTCATATAGGAATATTTTCATGTTTTTCGGTAAAAATTATCGTAGGCGGGTTTTGGTTTTTTTAATTATTTTTTATAGTTTTATAACCATACGGTAAAATAAATAAACACAAACATAAAAATACTTGCGAAAATACCTAAGAATTCTTTATCATTATAGCTAAAAAAATCAGAATAAACTTTCACAAACGCATTTTTTTATCGGGATATTTCATAGATTTTTCGAATCGTCAAAACAGAAAGCAAAATAACGATGACAGTTCCGATATAGGGCAGCACGGCAACCCTATATCATACGTGCATTGGATTTCGCCATACCCAAAAATTGTCCACGTACGACCAAGTTCAATTCACATTATAATCTTGATTAATCACTCCACTGAAACATACACGTTATGTTTACAAAACACCATACAAGTACCCAAACCTCACACGGCTAATCAGATAAAAGTATCAGAATTATTATAAATCACGTCACGATTACGTCAACGCGCCGACTTTCTGGAATATAAACAAATTAATTGCACTGATAGCATCTAAATCAGGTGGTTAATCGCCTAGCCAGCTTGAAATATAGGCGCGGTGGTGATACGACATTATTGTCTTTATGTTACAGAGCGTTGAGTGTATTATTGCGTGGTGTGTTAAGTAAATCATAACAGGTGGCATAAGTAATGTTTTTTCAGCGCGTTCCAGCTTCACACTCTGAATGGTTTTGATTTAAGGCTTGTTGTACACTAAAATGAGCGCTATACATATTTATACACGTGTTAGCTAGCGTGTAGTATGGATAATTAAGTTGAATTGTTTATTACCAAAAGTCATTTCTTAATTCTAATACAGATTTTATGACGAGTTTTAATGTAAATTGCGCTTTGCAGGCTAAAAAAGAACGGATAACCTAGTTAGTTTCAAAGTTTCAAATTGAAACATGTACCCACAATATTGATCAATAAGTCTGTGGTAGCGGCGATAGCTTAGTTGGGAGCGTAACGGACTGCCGATACGAATATCTGCAGGTTCAAAACCCAAGGGCACACACCTCTCGACTTTTCTAAAAAGATATGTGTGTATTCTTTGGGAATTATGGCTCGTTTTAACGCTTTACGCTTAAATCTAAGCTACACTAAATCTCTTACTCTGCCGTAGTTCTGACGGTCACACGATGAAATCGCCGCAGCTCGGCAGTGCAGGGCGAGCCTGACTCAACGGTCTGATACCCCCAGCCCACTTTCGTGCGACACGCGAGCTACTTTCTGTTCAAATAGCTCGCATTATGCACATACCTTGTTTGCAGTGAGTGCAACCATTTGCAACCGATACACAGTGGGTATTGTCGATAAAAAAATGTATCAGACTATTTATTAATTGTGGTTAGTTAGTTTGGTAATAACGTCCATAAGGAAATCTAAATAGATATTATTGAATTGTGTTTGGTTTGTCGCTTCATTTTTTTTTGTACACAGATAAAAAACTTTTGTAGGTATTTAAAATGCCTTTATATTAAATACCTTCATATGGCGACCTTAGACAATGGTGCGACACACATCTATATGATTGATATCACCTAAGTTATCGAGGTATATGTGAGTTCGGGTTCATATAAATTGCAACATTCATGATCCTGGGTTTATGATCTACGCTATGTGTTAACTATCGTCAGGATCGGGACCTTACACAGTTAAATGGAATCTCTGATTTAATAAATACCATTTTTTTTTATTTCCAGTCTCAATCCTTAGCATTTGTTTTCGATATTTTCATATGCAGTGACGCTTAGAAACACTTTTAAACACAGAAAGACATTTCCAAACCCCTATTACCCTTTGAGCTAAGCTATTACCACACTAAACCTGACACTTAAATTATAAACGCATAAACAAAACCTACAAAACACTATTCAATTAAAACGAAATGCTAGATCAATATCGATGAAACAGCAACCGATGATTTTCTCCATTTGAGGATCTACTTTATGTACCGGGCGGCGGACAGGTGGCGCTGATTATGATTTGTGTTGAGATGCGCGCGCGCACCGCTCGCCTTAATTGCCGGGAGCCCTTGCTATACAAGTTTGATTTATATTTATGACGTCATTTGGATAATTCCGCGAGATGGATGTAGAGTATATCGTTTAGAAATAGCTGTCATTATTTTACATAGTTTTCGACTTTTAGTCGGTGTGCAACTTTGGCACCGATATGATTTACCTTTATCTAGTCAAAAAATAGAAGACAATTGACCATCACGTTTTTTCCCCCTAGAAATCTAGGTAAACTGTGAAAATTGTTGTTTGTAATTTTGGTAATAATGATCACTGCAAATATTAAAAGAAAGGAATGTCGCGTACATAGATCTTACTAATAGTTATGAATAGGGAATAAAAAATCTTTGTACAGCCTATAAGTTATTTGGATGAAATATTCAACAGGGTGAAAGAATATTTCACAAGAGGGAAAGGAACATGAAATAGAAATTAATCAAGAAAATTCATTAATAAATATTAAAGATTATGAGAACCCATTTTAATTCAAGCCAGTTTAAAGCATCAGTACACTACACATACATTAATACCAACAATTCATAATAGTGGACGATAGTCTTGTTGGGAATGGAACGGTCTGCCGAGATAATGTCCGGAGGTTCAAAACCCAAGGCACACTCCTCTGACTTTTCGAAGTTACGTGTGTATTGTTTATCAATTATCGTTCGCTTTAACGGCGAAGGAAAAATCGTGAGAAAACTAACATACCTGAGAATTTTCCATAAGATTTTCGAGGGTATGTGAAGTCTGCCAACCCGCACTAGGCCAGCGTGGTGGACTAAGGCCTAACCCCTCTAAGTAGTAGAGAAGGCCCGTGCTCAGCAGTGGGCATTATATAATACAGGGCTGATTGCATTGCATTGCAACAATCCATAAAAACATTCATATAGCGAAATACAAAAATAAACACAACCAAGTCATAGATTAGCTGCACAAAAACCGATAATGGTGTTACACGAGGAAGTTATAACACACGCGATACACGGAATTTAATATCGTACCTAGTAATTACTGCTATAACAAGCGTAGTTTAAGCGATATTCAACCTTATGTATAACGCATAGAAATAATATAAAAATTAACTACGGGGGAAAGTAATGGGATATTATTCTGTCATCACTGATTATGCGTTGTGCTCCTTTTTACCCAGCAAAGAAGGGAAACTACGTTTGTAAAGGAATATTACCGGCTCGGCGAACCTAGTCGACGGTAGACATAATGCCTACAAAATTACTACAATAAAATTTTAATTAAAGGTATTTTAAAGTGCAACTTATAATGTATATTTAATATTATAAAGAGGCATGATTTGTATTTTTGTATGTTTGTAACGAATAAATTTAAAAACTACTGGACCGATTTAAATAATTCTTTCACCAATATAAAGCTACATTATCAGCGAGTAATATAAGCTTTTTATCCCGGGAAAATATAAAGCGGCACTTTTATCGCAGAAAAACTCATTCACACGGGCGGATCCGCGAGCAAAAGTCTAATTACTAATATTAATGTATGTCATTTTGGTAATCTTTAAATGAATAAATTAATTTCAAGTGACCTTCAAAGGTATTTAAGCATCCCATGAGAAAGAACTTTATAAAAATTACGAAGGTAGTAACATGACTCTCAAGAACTTTCACCCGAAAGAAACCGCGAGCAAACGCTAGTACAATATAATTAAATTCATAAGAAAATGCGTCTGCGCACGTTATTACGTCACATCTAATATGATTATGCGTGTTCGCGCACGCACCGCGCGATTTCATTATCTATTCCAATGAAAAGGAAATTACGAGATATTACTTCAATATAATTTAATGGGTACAGTATTTTCGCAATTTATTTATAACTCAAGATATTAGACTTTATGATTAAACTTATCGTTTTATTACTATAGTGGATGAGTGTTGTGAAATGACTTTCTGGGTTCGATTACCAATCTTTTTTTTATTGCCTTCATAGGCAAACGAGCAAGCGGTCCGTCTGATGGTAAGCAGCATCCGTCACCCGTGGACTTAAGCAATGCCAGAGGCTCAGCCAAGCCGTTGCCTACCGGGAGGTGAGCACTCTTTTTAAACCTCGCTTAAAGGACTAACTTTAAAGAGTAACAAATTTTACTTCTATTCCATAAATATACTATATAGCATTGCGCGCGGCTCCGCCCGCGTGGAAAAGTTTTTCCGGGATAAAAAGTAGCCTATAGCACTCAGGAGTAATGTAGCTTCCTATTAGTGAAAGAATTTTCAAAATCGGTCCAGTAGTTCCTGAGATTAGCGCGTTCAAACAAACAAACAAACAAACTCTTCAGCTTTATATATTAGTATAGATTACCTTAGACTATATAGCCTTACGTTCACTGCGTTCATATCATGGGATAGAAATAAGCACTGTTATTTGTGCATTAGTTGCATCTTTTTCCGTTCGAAGATGCGAACATACACTCATGTAATACTAGGTGTGTGACTCAAAATAATTCCAATGTCACAAGGAATTTTAGTTGCCTATAAAATGGCATTTTTGCCAAGGACATTCGAATGATATCCCCAATAATTGCAATAGTACTAGGTAACCTAAGCGGATATCAGCTTTGTCATCCTCAAATTATGCAGTTTTGCAAAATATTGCACGTACTTTAATAGTAGTTTTACTTTTTCAAATTTTATTGCTTTAAGCCTTAAAGCTTTAGAGCATCTTAAAAATTACGACCACAAGTAGACATATATATATGTATGCAATAGTGCGGTATTAATATCTACAAAACATTTAATTAGCTAATTCTATCGTCTTAAACGTTGAGTACGTAATATAGTATAGACCCAACATCTGGTAATCAAAGTAGTATCATACAAACCGATAACAATAATGATTCCATTAACATATGTAACTCCATAAAAAACAAACATTAGACCTATATTAATAAATAAAAATGGCTTGTTCGTATCAAGCGGTAGACGCCACGACCCGAGGCCCTACGGCGACGGTTTGCTCCACCATATTATTTCATAAGCCCTTATCACTCGTATCAGCATTAGATAGCGCTGCGCGGGCGCATTATACAATTAACCGGGAACGATACCGGCCAATCAGCGGCCTGTTTTTTTATCAACTATCTATTTTGTAATGACAGTTATTGGATTTACTTTGTAAGAACTTTATATTCTCCATGTCAGGTCTAATTGGAACTCTAAATATATGTTGCTCGCGTGTGTGTGTGTGTGGCTTTACTATTTCTGACTTCGGAATATAAAGGAGTTGTAAAGTTGTCTATACGCATATTAAAGAACTTAATTAATTATCGCGGTTTTTTACTTTAGTTTTTATATATTTGAAACTCTTTTTATAATAATGCTCCTAGTCTAGGGTTTATCCTCAATGTAGTAGGTATTCTCGAGTGAGTGTGAAATTTAGTCATAATAATCCAAAATCAAAATCGAATTTTCCTTATACTTAAATACTAAAACACTGGTAAGGTATAAATTATACTAGATAGTCAAATATAGGTCAATAATTAAATGATCGAGGCCAGTCAATTTATAAAAAATAAATTCCACGTAAATTAAATTCCGCGAACACACAAAATCGATGAAGTATCACCATAAACCACAATTCTTGCAACGGTACTGTGACAAAATCTAAAAACTATCTAGCACAAGCAAACTAAACTTTCCAATATCAATAAATTTTGTCAATAAACTCCGCCAATTAAGTCCCACACGAATTAACTTCTTATAAACGTGTAGAAATGCAAAATTTTCGTAGTACCGACGCCCACGATAACGGCTTAAGGCCGCTCATCCGCAGTGTAGGATAATCTGCTTTGGACTTGAAAAATTATAAAAATGCAAAACACAAACGAAATTAATTCTAAATTTATAACAATAAGAATTAAAATTGATAATTTATCTTCTAAAACGTGCATCTAAAGCGGCGACCCTAAAGCTGCGACCATGGATGTCAAACAAGCAACCGGCCGTAAGTCACTGTATCCGGACCTTTCGACACCTGACCAGTTGTTCTTGGAATTCAGACGTTCGCAACATTTTGCAAAAGGGTAAATACTACTTGAAAATTAACAGGTAAAATTGTTCGATACGGACAATCTTTAGTTCCGAATTTAATAGTGCATATAAAAAAATGATTTACGGTAGTTGTCTGTTATCATAAAATCCGATATATTAACCTGTGGAATCGATTACCGAATATATCGATTTCACAGCAACGCTCCATGTTTAACATTCGATCGCCGACTTAATATTTCATATGCGATATGACAAAGGGAAAGAACTAATTCACATTCAGCCTTAAGCAATCCCTGCGATTGCGACACGTGACGATATTTTTAAGCACAGTTGCGCCATTGTCGCGAGGCATTCGAGCAATGCGTGTATCTGTAAGGGTGTTATTATTACATATGAATGTTTCCGCTAACAGCCCGCCAGCGGAATACTAAACGGACCAACGGCAACAAAAAGTGCGCGACCACTGCACTGTCCGGCCGGCCGTTGTCCCGGATTTGTTGTGTCCAGGATTTTGAAAATCCAATTTACTAGGATTAAATTAGATTCGATGGATTGTAAGCTTGAATAATAAAATACGAGTAACTAGAAAGTAATAACGCTACCAATCTATGATAAATTGTGTCTAAAGAAAAAAGTGAAACAAGAATTACCCAACTTGGTAATAAAAATCACAACCCACTTAAGAATACCTAATCACAAAAAAATCCAGAATTATTTTTTAACATGGCAACACTAGCCGATGCCCCCGCTGCATACAAACCAAAAGCTATAATCGATTTTCTAGCCGTCAGTGCGCGCGAATGATTTATTCCCTACGTGTGACACGGCCGCGGCGGCGTTAAATGATTATGCACCGTGTTGGGGAAGGTTTCGTTCCAACTCGCTATGTATTCAATTATATATGCTTTAATATATTTTTTGCACTTGCTTGGAGAAATTATAATAAACAAGGTGAGTTTAATGAGAAAAGAGATTGAATCGATTTTATTCGGTGTAAAATCGATTGTATAATCGAGTCGGAATAACTTATTTCGTTATTTTACGCTGTTTACACATACCCGTATACGAATTTCAACTTCAATATATTCTACAATTATTAACACATCATGGAATACAAGCCGACAAATAAATCGAAAGACATTAACTTTAATTAAATCTTAAATAACTTTAAGAGGTAATCATTATCAGTGTTAGAGGTATAAATCACAATGATTTCGATTAAAATATCTACGAAAAGATATTGTTCAAATTATATTGTTACGGCGTAGTATTTAATTCAGTTGACTGTGGATAAGGCCTGTCTTATTAGAACTTTAACCACGATATCAAAAGATAATATCTCAATAATGACTACAAATAACGATGTTTACCTTAAATCTTATTTACGATATGAAAACACTACGTTAACTAAGGACTAAAGATCTTAAACTGTTGCAACGATAGAAACAATAGTTGTAAAACATCGTTCATGTTTTTTTTAGTTTACAAATTGGGTATAAGTTAAAATTTCTCAAGACGAGACGCATATAATGAGGACAAACATGAACATTATTCATTTCTAACTTCAAAAGGTACAATATCATATATATATTGTATTTTTTATTCAAATAATTTCATTAAGGGCGCATTTACAAATTTCCGTAGTTTTGAGGTACCATTTATTGAATCAGGAGTTACGCTTATGAGGAGATCTTGGTATATAAATAAAGATTAAACATTCCTCTTTGCTTATAGCATATAGAAATTGTATGCTTCCATACAACATTATCACGTAAATACGTTTATTCTGGAGCAATAATCGCTGAAAATGACGAAAAATAGGGTCTGAATCGGAACCATTATACCTTAAACTAATGAATATTTTAATATAAAACCGAAACAATATGATGGCTTATATAGTCTTCTTGCTTTATGACTAATTATTTTCAAGTCAAATTAAATACTTTTCCAGTAAAGAGAAAAAATATAACCTGAATTGAATTTCTTCATACATTTTCCAATTTCGGGCTGTCATTCCGCGCTGAGACGCGGCCGAGGAAGCACGGGTGTACAACTTTTTTTCAAAAAATAAATACGTAATAAATTGATCGCGATGTCATTATACTACGAATAAAATAGTTGATACTATTTCAAATTATTATTTTTCAAAAAGCAAGTATGAAAATTTAATATTACAATAAGTCAATACAAATTTGATTTAATTAATGAAACATTCATTTATTTTAATGCAAATATTTAAATTTCATTATTAAAATGGCATAGTATTTTTATATTTACAAAATCGACAAGTTTTGCAGTATATGGTATTTACTATTTATCTATTTATAATTTTTAGTATCGGTGATTATTTATTTTTAAATTTTACTAGGTTTAGTTCGCGTTTTTGCCCGCGTTCAAAGCCTTTCCTGGTACAAAAATATCTAAACACTCAATACTACAGTACTACAGTTCAGCCACAACTACTCACTAGGCATGGCTGCTTCGGTGAGTAGCTGTGTCGTATCGTAGGTACCGAGGTGTCGGCTGTGTGTGCCATTGTGACAGTTGCCCGCTGGATACGGCTTAATATACGTTTGAGTTTTGCCCAGCCTGGAATGAGGAGTGCAGCGCTCTCAAAGCAGTCGTCAGAGGCGGCCTCTCGTTGCCGGCCGCGGTCGCTCCCATGGTCGGCAGTCCGGAGGTCTGGCGTGTGTTGGCTCACTTCTGCGAGATAGTCCTCTCGTAGAAGGAGAGTGCTGAGAGAGTTCTGGAACGCGAGGATTCCTCCCGCCGTCAGAGGAGACGTAGGAGGCGCCGGGTGGACGACTGACCGGCGTCTCCCACCCTGTGGATTGAAGGTGTTTGGAGAATTCCACCACGGTATCTCCTGCCTGTCGTAAAAGGCAACTAACAGTGGCCACCCGGGCGTCGCGGGCGGGTGCCGTCTCTAGCTTTGTCTTTTTAGCACATTGTTGCGACCCCCCTGATGGACAGCAGTGTGGCAGGTAGGCCTCACGCTGCCGTTGACGCCGAGAGCGCCGAGATGCACGGGGGCTCCTGAGCCTATATCTCACTTGCTTTACATGGATGATCTCAAGTTGTTTGCATCAAAACAAACAGAATTGATTGAGTCGTTAAAAATTACTGAAAGATGTAGCAAATAACTCAACATGGAGTTTTGTGTAGATAAATGTGCGGCTATCCATATGAAGCGAGGAGAGGTCGTGGTCTCTGGTGACATACAAGTCTTAGAGACTGTAAGACTTAGATCCCTTTCTGAGACGGAAACTTACAAATATCTGGGTATGCCTGAGGCACTGGGGATTATGAGTGCCGACGTAAAACAATCGCTGAATGACCGTTTCTTCGGCCGCCTGGCAAAAGTATTTAACAGTTTTTTGTCAGGTGGTAACAAGATTTGTGCTTTCAACGGTTGGGTTATGCCTGTACTCATGTACTCTTTTGGTATACTCAGAAAGAAAGACTCAGACTGAATTGGACGCCCTGGATCGAAAGTTCCGGACCCTACTGACTGCATATCGTATGCATCACCCACGGTGGTCAGTGATGAGGTTGTACATCCCGCGAAGATGCGGGGCTGAGGCTTACTTAATGGACTTGCATAACCGCGAGGTATGCAATCTCAGGAATTATTTCCTCCACAGCGAAGTAGGCATGTATAAGATTTTAGTCATGGTGGATAAGGGATTTATTCCACTTTCCTTGGCGAATGAGAACTGGCGAAAACCTATGGCGATGGGCATTAGGGAACGCGATGTGATATGGAAGATCAAAGAACTATACGGTCGGTTCTATCGGGGCCTTGTCGTTTCTGCTCATGGGTTGATACCAGAGTCTCGACCAACACCTGCTGAAGCTCTCAATTGGTAGTTGGGTCCAGAGCCAGATGCAGAAAGTAGTACTTCTGGACACCGCAATGTCAATATCTTTTTCTATCGCCAAGCAGCAGTGTGCATGCACTGTAGTATTTCGGTTTGAAGGACATTGTAACCAGTCTAACTACTGGACATAATGAGAGTTAACATCTTATGTATCAGGATGACGAGCGCAGTGAAATGCCACACAGTATTTTGTAACTCAACGTGCTGGATGGTGTTGCTATTGTTTATGGGTGGTCGTATCGCATACCACACGCATTGTGAGGAGATTCCTCACTTTGTATCCCTGACTATCGGTAGCTTGGGTCTTGAGCCTCGCCATCGGAGGGTGATACACTTTTTTTATATTTTTATATGTATAACCTAATTTTTTTTTTATATATTAAAATGGTGGTAGGTCTCTCATTATGTAAGAGGCCGTCAGGGTGGGTACCACCGCAATGTCTATTTCTACCGCCAAGCAACAGTGTGCATGCACTGTTGTGTTTCGGTTTGAAGGACATTGTAGCCAGTATAACTACTGGACATAATGAGACTTAACATCTTATGTCTCAGGATGACGAGCGCAGTGGAATTCAACACAGTACTTTGTAAGTCAAGGTGCTGGATGGTGTTGCTACTGTTTATGGGTGGTCGTATCGCTTACCATCAGGCGAACGGCATGCTCGTCTCGTCATTCAATGCAATAAAAAAAAATGTCTATTACATGATGAAATCATAATAATTATTATTATTAAACATAATTGTAAACATTCGACAATTCCAAAAAAATAAATATGGATGAGTAAAATAATAACTTCAAGTATTAAGATTAGCTCGTTCAAATGGAAAATCTAGTTTAAATCGGTTTCGATGTGTGCGCGTGTAGCAAAGCGCGTTCTTGTCATTCAAATATCTAAAATCGAAGATGTCAAAAATGTAATAGCGTCCTTAACAGGTAAAATGATAGGGCACATTTTCTAGAAAACATGATCCATTTTGAACTGGGAATACAGTGATTATGAAAAATAAAACAAACTGTGTTCGATTAAAATATATACAATTTCAAAAATGGAATACTTGTCTATGGTCGCTGTAGGGCTGCTAGTACACTATAGGATGGATGTCGGTAAATGGTACGTCGTCAAATTTATTACCGTAAAACGATCAAAGATACTGTCCGTAAATAGAGATCGATTTAACAACATTATCGCAAACTTATTATCGACACGGCAAAGATGTACAGAAATAAAAGAACGGATATTTAGGTAATTAGACAAAATGTTTCGTTTATACAAGAATCTTTGGTTACATTAATAATGGCAATGAATTGATTTTTCCAATAAAATAGTAATTACAAAAATATAAAAATATTTTTTTTGCTTATACGAAATTTCATATGAAAGATCAACGAAAAATCTGAATGCAGCTTATTTATCATGTTTGTTTTATTTGGTTTTAATTTGTTGTATTGTCCCTCTTATTATTACTAAATCGAAACAGGAATCACGATGTACCAAGACGACGCTCTTGACTTCGAACAAAATAAGCAGTTTAGACTAAACACTACTGCATTTGAAATATGGCTTTAAACCTTCGCTCACCTCGCATATGAGAAGCGCGCCGCATAAAGGTAGTCATAAACTAAAAGTGACTAGAACGAGGTATTTCTGGTGGTTTTACATCGGTGGCGGCGCAAAACAATAGGACGCGCCCACCGCAAGATTTCCCCGTTCATCCACGTTTAGTGGCTGAAATGTTAGCGGTATCCGCAACGGTGTACCCGCAGCTTTATAATATCGCGAGAGCATTGTCTCTGGCCTGTAATATTTTTATCTATATTGTGCACAATTCTAATTTTAAATTTAAACAATGTTTTCAAACTATAATTCTGAAAACAATTTAATTACCAATATTTTTTAGCTCATGAATACAATACTTAAATATTCATTCAATTAAAATGACTGTGATATTTTAGAACCGTGTTTTGAATGATTAGAACTTGTTTTCCATTTAAAGTGTCCTTCCTTCGACCTGAACACGACAAAAAATAACTAAAGACTTACCCAGAACAGCCAAGGTGTCCTTCTCAGTACAATGATAATACAACTTCGGAACAATACGTACCTGCAAACAAAAACAAATCAGTGGTTAATTATATTATAGTATCGTGGGTCAGAACCGCAACAAGGTTAGTGTGGCGTTACGTCTAGAGATGGGTAATGGGTAAAAACCCAATCTTCCCACCTGAGAAAAAACCCGGGAAATTGGGTTTTTTCCCGGTTTTTTCCCATAAACACCCATTTTGTGGGAAAAAATGTCTTTTATGGATTATTTGATGGCAAAAAGTGATGTGAATTATAAGTTGTACAAATAAAAGCCTGAATTCAAAATCCAATATTTTTTTATATAATTTAGAATATATACATAGGTGTAAACTGCTTTCCTGTATAAAAATATATATTTGTCAGTCTTCTCTTGACCATCGTAATTTTAAAACACATAAAAGTATTAACTTATATCGCTACTTTCGTCTGAAATACGTTCGCAGTCTAAGAAATCCAAATTGCGTATGCCAGCGGTGGATAGTGACGGTTTGCGACTGGTATTAAATATTGGCTTCACGTTACATTCGATGCGATGATTCTATTAAGTTCTATTATTAGTTCATTACTAATGAAGCAATATATTATGTCAATTTTGCTGCCCTTTCCGCCGTTAATCTATTTCTACTTTTACTGTGGACGTTACGGTGAGCACTCAAAGAACGCTCTACAGCTGCAGATGTGCATGGTGCGGTTCAATTCTAACAGCAACTTTGCTCAATGCTGTGGAAGCACATATTCCTTACCACTACGCGTATTTGAACATTATTTGTTAGGTCTGAAACATTAATATACTATTGTATCAGATTTGTTTATTTATTTATTATTTTGTTATTTTTTTATTATTCATAATATACACCTGCCTCCGTCTCTCTGCACCACCTTAAGGTCGACTGGGAGAAGATGCCCTTAGGCATTAAGTCCGCGTGTACTTTGCTTTTGTACAAAGTGTAAAATAAAAAAATAAAAATTAAAAATACATTTCAACCAAAATAGGTAATTTACATCAAATCATAAGTGGCCATTCATTTATTACGTAAGACTATTTTCGCTAGTTTTTGACCCCCTCCCCCCTATTATAAGAAAAAATAAGAATAGGCCGGCTCCCCACCCCCCCGGTTTAATATTTCTTCTTCTTCTTCTTGGTCGCGTGCTTCATTACTGAAGGTCGTGTCCCTGAAAGGCCTTCGTGGCTGTCTCTATTATACCTTTCCATTTCGTTCGGTTTTCGGCTTCTCTTAAGGCAGTCGTAACAGACAATCCAGTAAGGGCAGTTACTTGGTCCGACCAACGGCTAGGTGTCCGGCCGCGAGGTCTTTTTCCTTCTACTTTGCCCACCACAAACAACTTGTCAAGGCTAAGTCTGACGGCGGGCAATATGTCCAAAATAACTGAGAATCCTTCGGCAACAGAGCGTTGACAGTCTAGTTCTTATGTGTAGATGCTCGAGGATGGATTTGTTTGTCCTCTTGGCGGTCCATGGAATACGGAGCATCCTTCGCCAACACCACATCTCGAAAGCATCAATCTTCTTTCGCTCTGCTGCCCGAATCGTCCACGACTCTGAGCCATAGAGGAATATCGGGAAGACCAGGGTCTGGACTAGTCTCGTCTTGGTGACATTGGAGACCCTTGCGTCCTGCCAAATATGTGTTAGCTTGCTCATTGCAGATTTGGCCATTTGAGTCCTTCTCCTAATTTCCCGTTCGCATCGTCCCTGGTCAGTAAGTAGCGATCCGAGGTATACAAACTCGCTGACAAACTCCAGATTGGAAAGTTCTCCCGTCCTAGAGAACTGACCGGTTCTGTCGATGACCATGACCTTTGTCTTTGATTTATTTATTTTGATCCCAACTAGTTCACTCTCTTGTTCCACTTTGTGAAATAAATCAGCGAGCTCCTTCTCCGAAGATGCGAAAAGTGTAGTGTCGTCTGCATATCTCAAGTTGCTAATTTTTACTCCGCCGATTAAGACACCTCCTTCCCATTCTTCTAAGGCTTTTCTCATTATGTATTCGCCAAATATATTAAAGAGAATGGGGGAGAGAATACACCCTTGTCTGACCCCTTTTTTGGCTTAAAGGGGGTTGAGATGACATCATTGACTCTGACCATGGACACTCCGTCTTGGTATAGATTGACGATCAGCAATATGAGGTGCTGAGGTACGCCCATTTCCAGTAATATAGTCCACAGGCAATCCCATCTAACGGAGTCAAACGCCTTCGAGTAGAAATCATCATTATCAATGAAGCACATTAGTAGAGGTGTATTAAACTCTCGGCTTTTCTCAATATCATATTTATTAAGTAAGAATCTAAAGGAAAAACATATACTTACACGTTTGGTTTTTTTAATGTTTTTTTTAAAGGAACAAATTTTAGAAATGTTTATTTGTACTTACAAAGGTTCTAATAACAGTTCACAAGCAGATCTTTCTCAGAAAATTCAAGCCAAGGCTGTTCAGATTATAACAGGATCAGATAGCAGTGTAAAAATTCCGGGTCGTAAATAAAAACACAAACTTTCACAGAACATACACTCTAACTATCGAGATGAACCAAAGTAAACTAAGGGATGCGCGAATAATTGCGGGTGCGCTGCGCATTCCATAATGTCCTGCCTTAGGACATGTGGCCACTACCTGCTGCATGTTTCAATTCCAGAAATCTTAAATAATTCGTTTTTTCCCAGCCAAAATTCCCAATGGGTGGGAAAAAATGGGTATAAACTGGGTTTTTTCCCAGCCCTGGGTTTTTTCCCGGGTGATTACCCATCTATAGTTACGTCACAAATTACTGTTTGTTGGAGATAATTTGACATAAATATTTTTAAAAAATAAAGCATTTGAATTTTCTTGAACCAGAGCACTTTTTGTTGATTTGGATACTGTTGATCTCATTTTGTTAATGTAAGAAGTCACATTACGAAGATAATTTCATGTACACTTTGTGAGAATTTAATCCGTCAACGCCCGCTTATCTATACATAATATAAATAAAATTGGAGTGTCTGTTTGTAATATTGAAATAACCGTTTTTTACTACATGTATATGAATAAATATACGGTACATACACCAAAATAACATTTTTTTCAATTTTTGTCTGTCTGTCTATCTGTCTATTTGTTCCGGCTAATCTCTGAAATGGCTGGACCGATTTTGACGGGACTTTTATGGTAGCTGATGTAATAAGGAGTAACTTAGGCTACTTTTTCTCCCGGGAAAATATAAAGTGCGACTTTTATCCCGGGAAAACTCATTCACACGGGCGGAGCCGCGGGGAACGCGCGTTCCCCACGTTATCAATCAATATTAATATGGATAATTAGGTAGTTATTCATATTGTGCCTTTTATATCGCAAGAGTTATGCGCAAGATTATTTTTTTATAGTCCTATTTACTGGAATTCCTTTAAACACACACACACACACACTCACGCCTTTTATCCCCGAAGGATTAGGCAGAGACGCAACTAGTACACCCACTTTTCGCCATGCGTATTCCGTCCCATGATGTGATAGGGGGCGAGTCTATCGCCATATCGGGCACAAATTCCAGACTCCGGTCTGATACTAAGTGGAAAAACCCAATATCACTTCGCCCGAACTGGGGATCGAACTCGAGACAGCATTGCAGTAGTACCGTGATAGAACTACTCCACCGAGGCAGTTTAAAGTCCTAATCACTGGAATTTCTTTGAACATAATACAAAAACCAACATTAAAACTCTAGTCGACATACAAATCAACAGACTACCGTATACGTTCAAACTAGCCCCTAAAATCAGCAAAGACATCCATCAGACCAGACAATTTACATATTAACCAAACATCAATCGGAAACACAAAGCAAGAGCTATCAGATGTTGGTCTTAATAAACCGGAGCCATTCGCCGAATCGTACACACTGCTTGTACCGCAGATTGATAAAAAACGAAGACAACGCGCAGTCCCGTTAATATTGCTCTATCTAACTGAACCTGCTTCGTCTCATTCACAAAAAGCCGACGCAGTTCGGCGACGTAGCTGTGTTGTCACGTAGTTTTGCCTTTTTTCAATTAACATTAGAATGTTCGGTTTCTATTATAAACGGTTCATGGTAACTGGTTATAACTAATAATGACATATTAAAAATAACTTCCGTGGCAATGTATTTGGTATTGAATATTGGTTCTGTCAATGTATCAATAAAATGCATGTCATTTAGATATTACTTTGTCAGCCATTATGTGTACAAATATTCCTTACCAATACCATTGCTTTTAACAGTACAATTTAAATTAAACATATTAAAAAAATACAAACACACGAATTGAGAACCTCCTCCTTTTTTGGAAATCGGCTAAAAATAGTCATAGTTAAAATACCTAGAAAAGTTATTAAAAATCTAAAAATATACTAAGTTGAAAGAAATTCAAAAAAGGAACACCAGAGCTGCCGGTTAAGATATCAACCCATCGGAGCGAATAAAACAGCAAAAAATTTATTGTCAACTCGTGCTACTTGCACATGTCAGAGATATACATAATTGCCGCTAAGAGGTACATGCGTACACGTTTAGGCGGCGATAAAATGTCACTCGCAAGCATCTAATATCTATTAAGAGTAGCCCAGTAAGTCGACCGTGAGTGACTCACGCGTGCCCGTTATCGTAATAGACCGCCATTTTCGGATCAGACATCCGTCAATTTTGACAGCTGAAATAATTAATATTTAATTATTTATAAAAAAATATAGTGGGGAGTTTTGGCGGGAACTTGGAAGTGTCATGTGGTGCTCTTGTTTTAATTCATTATTTTGGTGATATTTAGTGTTATATTGCTTAATTGGTGGTATATTATCCAATATAGTTCTATTAAAGAGCTCAAATGAAGTGAATTGAAATAATTGTGCTAATCAAGTGTTTTTTTTGTTGCCGCCAAAACTCCTCGATAAAGTCTTGGTAAGGTAGCCACTGCTTTACTTCGACATACTACATAGACAAACCAAACTTGACATTGGCAAAATGTGAACACAAATGCCATTATAAAAAAAAAAAAAAATTTAGTGATGGTACTTACATCTCTGTTTATCTTCTCGTGCAACTTTTCTTACATTATAATATATCGAAAATCGTAATTTTCCTAAAACGTTGACACTATTAAAACAGTTATCACTAAAAAAAAACTATTATTTGCCAAAAGCCAAATTTGACAGCAACGTAGCTACCTCCAACAGCGCTTGCGTTCCGCATACATTACCTTATATGGTTATATGCTTCATCGTTTAACTTATTATTTCGAGTTCAAGTATACAGTTAAAAGAAATATTGTGGAAAGAAAATTGCCCGGGTGGCATTGAGTTGTCTTCCGCGCTGTCAATGACACAGTTCAAGTTAAACCAGTGATAACTTATCGACATTTCAAGTAAGAGTCCTATAATTAAACGAGTTTTTAACTTTACTTGTGTTTTGAAGACGTGCATTTATAATGCGTGTAATCTATAAATTGTAGCTACATTATGAGAGCCAGCCAAAGTAGATCGTTTTGAGAACATAGAAGTCCGGCACAAATCTTGATCGTATCTCATTGGTAAAAATTGCTACAATAAAGTATTAAAGTGTGTGTGTAGATGCCAACGAAAATGAATCAATCGCGGCAATATCCTACGAAGCCAAGACCGGGTTTTCTCAACTGTAGTTAGGGTAATCCTCGGTGTTATTAATCTGGACGCGCTCGCAGCGTCTAACGTGTGGCGCACTCGCAGCTCTGCGTAAATAAATAAATAAATAAATAAGACCCGGAGAAAAAGATAACTACAGTTGAAAAAACGGGCCTAAGTGTAAACAAACTATAATGTTAATGAACAAACTAACTCTAGTGAAATGGACTAAAATAAAACACTTTTATCAGCGCCAGATGTTAACACATTTTCCTTGAAAGTTGTTTATTCCAAGACAATTTCCAGCACCTGTTTGTCACGGCTATAAATAATAAACGATAGTCCAATTAAATTCCGAGAAACAAACAGCTAAGCTAAATGTGTTTGTAACCACATAATTTTGGTCGATTCTGGGTAGCACGCCGCGCCGACGTTGTGGTCAGTTGGCCGACTTGCGATAGCGTATAAGGTTCATTCTCGTTGTTTTTAAATATTTGCAAACAATTGTTTGCACTATTTGTCTTCGTCATGTTACAAATTGGTATTATTTAGAGGCAAAAATTGTAGTCGATGAACCGAGGTAATTACTTAGTGCAAGATTACTTATTTATTAGGGTTACCATCAGTCTTTTAAAAAAAACTAATATTGGAATGTACCAATAAAATTTCATTGAAAAAACAGTCTTACAACCATAGTGACTAGATCTAGCACATAGAGTTACGCAAATGTAATGGATACCGAAATTAACTAGTACAATATCTGAATTACAACCTATCAAATCAATATTCTGTATGGAAACACACAAATAAATTCAATATATTTAATCATGTAATGAATTACATACAGTACCAAATTGCCAGATTCTAACAGAAAAGGTCGGATTTTATATACTTTAGTTCTTTTATACTGAAATTCTCTGCGCCAAAACCTCGGGGAAGCTAGTAAATTAGGCAAAGACTAGTAATTCTTTAATAGACTTTACTAAAGACAGTGATAATCTTTACAATATCCACAAAATCAGAAAAAAAACATTACTTGATAAAAGAGTAAAATTTAATGTTTGCAAAAATTAACATACCAATAACGTATCACATGCTAACAGAAAACATGACAATTTAAACCATATCGTAACATAAATCGAACACATTTCATCATATCAAAACGTCGGCAACCGATAATTTACTATTATAAATCAACTGCACAGAGCAAAAAAAACTTGTTGATCAAACATCGAAAGCTGTACCTACTGACCTATTTCCTGCATTGAGGTTCAATCAAATTTTATTTCAGTATTTTTAAAGATTTGCATGGAGTACGTGTCAATTCGCATGGAGTACGTGTCAATTCTGAAAGTCTATTGATGAAGATTCGCTAGCTAAACTAGTAAATTTTATCCGAACGGTTTCTTTGTTATTTGCATAAATATTTGAGGATTTGTTGAATTTTTATGATGTTGCACGGTATCAAGTATTCCTTATCCTAGCTACTGTATTCAATATAGAATTAAATACTAGATGAAATCGCGTTATGCTTAGTATCAATCAATCTCTTAACCCAATTTTGAGAATACCTAATATCAGGGCAGTAGATTATCATAATCGATAAATAATCAACAGCAGTTTAATTAATGCTAATAAAATAGCACAAGTAGACAAGCAGCTATCCATCAGAGTCGAGGATATCGAAGCCTTGTCTAAGAGGATGACTCGCTTGGAATATTCATACATAGCTTGTCACCTATTTCCTTTATATTTCACACTTAATTAAACAAATGCGCATATAAGTCGACATTTATTAAGTAATTGTAATTAAATTACTTGTCAGGTTGTCTCTGCACTTGGTGCATAGTGCAGGTATAACAGCAGGAGAATTATTAAAAACATATTAATCTAGAAATTGTAGTAAACTTTTATGAGTTAAAAGCACCCAATGTTATACGGAATTTCGTGCAATCATTATTAAAAGTAAGTTAGCAAGTGAGTCGATGGGTCACCTGGCAAATAACGACTGCACATGATCATTAATTGATCATGTATGTCATAGGAATGATACTAGATTTACTGGCTTATAAAGATAGCCAGTCTTTAAATAACGAGAATTGTGGAATATTCTCCCGAATGAGTTATACTTCCACTAACCGACATTCTAACCATACAAACAAAACTGTTGTCAGTTAAAACTTAAACTGTTGGTAAACAGACCTGTGCAACCCTATACCGCGTGCGACGTCGATGCGCCGCGACAGACGAGCAGCGAGGCGTCCACTTCCGACGTGCATAGCACACACCTAACCAACTGGCTTAATCGATACTGTGTATATTTGTGACATTTTATCGATTTATTTGCTACGGTTCAATAGGATGAGATAATCAGCATAAGAAAGAGAACATCGTCGTTCTTTTTGCAATTAGAATTGAATCATCAATTTAGTTTTTTTAGATCCACATACAGATAGTCTTAATTTTTTTATTGCCTCAGTTCTGCCAAAGCTTTTGAATAATCAAATATTTGTTCAAAACCAACAGTACCAAAAACTATTACTACTTGCATACATACCAAAAAAATTACCTTCTTTCATTAATCTCAATCAATAAATCCTCAATTTTTAATTCAATGCGTCACACAAGACACAATAACTCACACGTAATACATCTTGAGATCATAACCCACAACCCAGTGAAGCATTTACGTACGTTTTGCTGAACCGAGGCCGTGTCCCAGCACAATACACGTCCCACAAGGGTAACGAGAGTAACCTGATCCCGATATGGGTGTTGATATCGAGCCTCGGATATCGCTTTTTTGTGACACTGAGTCACAATTTGATCATACAGTGCGCTGAAAAATTGCTTTTGAGGTTATTGATTGATTGTTGATCCTTTTATGAGGTTAATGTTGTGTACTGTTATTTCATTACTCATCTCGTGTCCTTTATGTGTTGTACTTACTTCCTGCAATGTCATTAGGTTCACGCCAGTCGGTTTGCATGACAATTTATTTCGATGTCACTGGAATCAAAGGCATAGAATATGTCTTATAGTCGCACAATTCGCTACGAATTCTATTAATTTCCATTAATAAAATACCGGTAAAAGGACCTTGACACTTCGACAAATTCGACGATATTTAAGACATATAAAATGTCATGTTTATTCCACGAACTTAAACTGCAAGTATGTCTGAATTACTTGTCCTTTCAAATAGCCATCTCAAAAGCCGATAGGGTCAGAATCGGACGTGAACTTAATAAAGGGACGTTCACACCAAAGATGGTTATCCTTAGACGTATTGGCTGCACCCGTATCGATCTAAACCAGTCCCCGGCCCACCGCTGCGTTTCATAATATCAAGTTTTTACCATCCTTTTAATTAAATGAATCGCTTCTGGTCTCATAAAAAGTTATCGCCATGAATCTTCAGCTATATAAAAAGATTGATTTCAATTGGAATTTGCGTTTTCAATAAAAATCAAATCAACACATTCGTTCGCAATGGGGGAATGTAGTGTTGTAATAGTTGTCGATAAAAGCGATAAACATCGCGAAATAACGTATCAGCAGATTAGCACAACGGTGCCGGCGGCGCCGGCGCGCGCCTTTTTTAACACGCTTTTTTTCTTAATCATCTTCACTATAAAAAACCTGTCGCGGGCAAAAACTGATTGGCCTACATATTGCGATCAAAAATAAGAGGAATTTTACACAGTCCGCCATAGAAACTGGTTGAACCACCGTTAACACTATTGTGTGAGGAAACTGTGGCTGAATGTTTTCTGAGTTTATTTGTTTACGTGTTTATCAAATATAGTAATGATACGCATGATTCTATGTGTTTAATTATAAATTCTGATTGGAAACTGTATCTAACTGACGATATAAATCTGTCATCCGCTCGCGGTCGTTATACTCGTATTGCACCGATGGTTTTGATCGGTGTTTTTTATTTCGTCCAATTTTGATGCACCGTTAACGAAGCTGTATTAATATCTCTTCTATAATTGTATAACATTATAACTAATAACGCGCTGTAATATTCAATGAAAGCGGTCAACGACTTCTGCGAAATAAGCGCTTGTTTTCAAAACATAATAGAGTTTTTAAGGTGATGGTCCCATTGCAAGCTATGTAGAGATCCTAGTTGGGCTTTCGATGTAATCTATGCGATAACTTATATCTTTACCACTTAAAATAGTTGCAAAATAACAGAAAATGGTTACAATAAATCCCGCACTCCGAAATAGTTATGACTGTTAATTCGAGTGAAGCGGCGATAGCCTAGTTGGGAGTGGAACGGACTGCCGAGACGAATGTCCGTAGGTTCAAAACCCAAGGGCACGCACCTCTGACTTTTCTAAAAAGTTATGTGTGTATTCTTTGTGAATTATCGCTCGCTTTCACGGTGAAGGAAAACATCGTGAGGAAACCTGCATACCTGAGAAGTTCTCTGAATTTCGAAGGTATGTGAAGTCCGCCAACCCGCACTAGGCTAGCGTGGTGGACTAAGGCCTAAAACCCTCTCAGTTGTAAAGGAGGCCCGTGCTCAGCAGTGGGCAGTATATAATACAGGGCTGGTATGGTATGGTATGGTATGGTATGGTTAATTCGACAGCATAAAAATGTATTTTGGGATAATATCTTAACTTTTACTTGTATTTTCATTCCCATAAACGCCTTAATCGTTTGAATTCATTATAAATGGTCTTGTCCAGTCTAAGTCCTCATAACAGAGGTCTAAGACCCGATCGAGATGTGGGCTGATTGGAATACCAATAACATATATCGTAAAAATAACAGGTTGTACACGCATGTTTTAGTGCGAATAGCGAAACGTCTTCAGAGATACGGTTTTATGTACTTGGCGGGGTCGCGAGTCGCGACCTGCGGACGTGTTAAACAAACTAGACGTATAAACTAAAGTTTATTTTATTGCTGTTTTATTAACCGGTCACGGTTTGTCCAGAGATGGCAGTGTCACTTGTGTACGCTTCCTATATATACTGACCTAAATACCAACCTGGTATAACCGTTCGCAGTGACTCATACGTTTCCGGAGCCAATGCGATATTTCTTTTAATACAAAAATGCGAACTGAATTTGAAATTCCACAAAATTGAATTGTTTTTGTTAAAGTCAGTTTTTTTGTAGGGTTGAAAATGTCTATCTACGCCCACATTGGCAATGAATCTTTCATATATTGGTAATCAACTCTTCGACCTTCATACTTTATGTTTAATTTCTAGTCATCAATCATCATCACAGGGTGTATCTATAATATGACATGATCAAAACCACGTCAATAAATATAACGTACGTACCAGCGTCTTATTACTTAGGACATAATTTAGATTGCTTAGTACACCATCATCTTGTTCTCACTATCAGGAATTCTAAAACCGATAACCCAATACACACAGGGCCGGATTAGCCTTAAGGTAAATTAGGCAGCTTTGTTCGCCCCGAGAAAAAATTGCGAATTATATTTTACGATTTGTATTTACCGTTACCCGATGACGATATTATTGCCTTGATTATTGAAGTTATACTTCTTTTGGCGCGTTAGGGAAAAATGATGAGAGTAAATTTTTACGATGCGCGCGCACACCGTCACGACAAACCGACACCCTGAAGTTAGCTATAGTCAACATTTTAGTTTTGAATTTTGAACGTAGAATAAGGCGAAAGCTAAAATTTTTATAAAGATTTTTATCTTTTTACGCCAAAGAAGTATAACTTCTAACGCGTGTACATAAGTACACACACACTTTTTTTACCTTATACCTATTTCAATACGTTTAGGAACGCAATTTAAGTTATAAAAAAACATACTTAATTTTTTTTGCAGTCGCTTAATTAGGTTGTGCTAGAAAAAATATATTTTAAGAAGTTAGGAAAAGAAAAAGGAGGCCCGACATTCTTAATCCGGCACTGAACATATATGGACAACATATAAACTAAAAACACGTATAAAATATACATAAACATTTTTCTATAATTTTCCCATGTCTAGTACTTACAACTAAGTTTATTTCACATTCATTCTACACACCATTACTTCACTTCTGTATAACCGTCCGCGTAATGCATTGCATATCCAATCGGCATTTTTCCTCAAACGCAACAATACATTTAATAGTAATATAATAAACGACAATTGTATATCACGAACATAAAATTCCGCCTTTCATGCTAGGTGTAATTTCTGAGAAAATTCACATGGCTGTTACGTTAAAAGAATATCGATGTACAACACTAGTCACGAGTCGTGTATGCACTTACGCTGACAATGTAGTGAAATGGGAAAGTGGATGCGACTTGGAACTGGAACGATGGGCGATTACTTATCGAATGTTCAGGAATATGCATTTATATGGGAAATTTTACTTGAACTATAATGCATCTATGAAAGTTTAATACGTTTACTAATAAGCAAATGACAAATTCTATATTAGATTCTAGACTAAACAAATTTTCACTGTCTTAGGTTTTTCTTCTTTATTTTCAGCCTATTACTGAATACGAGATTATTGGGTATCGTATCTTCTCGTCTCGCAGTAGCGTATCACCTATTAGGGCTTAAACATTAATAAGAATCGGCACAAAGTATCTCGGTTAACGACAATTACATTAACTCAAGAACACGGCGAAATTTTTACCTTTTCCGAGTTTATTTTTGGCACAAACCGGCTGACTCGAGATCATATCGCAGTCATTTTGTTTTAATGATTCCTTAATGATTCCTTATGTTTACGCGAATGTTAGACATTGAAATTAAACTATTATAACGGATTTTATCGCGGTTTTTTATTTTATTTTCTCCCGACGTTTCGAAGGCTTTGCAGCACTTCGTGGTCACGGGGCGGACTGAGGTGTTGGTGGTCCGAAAAGTTAGTGTTACAAATCTACCTTCAATTTACAATTATACAATATAAAGATGTTAGTCATTGTTTGCGGTCCGGTCTACGCAGTAAGAGCTCACAATGTCTTGAGGTCTGGCAGCAGGTCTTTTGGGGCCCGATTTAATTAGATGTATGACCGGGTCCCAGGCTTGTGCAAGTTTCCAACCATCTTCTCTATTGAAATTAGGATGTTTTTTGATCTCAATAGCCTCGCGGATCATCCTAGGCAGGAATCGGTGTTCTTTGGCAAGGATTTGTGGCTTGTCGAATCTAAGGTAATGGTTGGAGCCTTCTTCTGAGTGTTCAGCTACTGCAGACTTCGTAGAGCGTCGGTGTTTAACGTCAGCTATATGTTCTTTTACGCGGGTCCCTATATGTCTTTTTGTTTGACCAATATAAGAGAGGCCACAGTCGCAATCTATCTTGTATACGCCCGGTTCTTGTAGAGGTATATGGCACTTGACAGGTGGTAAAAATTGACTAATCTTCTTAGGCGGCTTAAAATAAGTTTTTATGGAAGCGCGCTTCAGGATGAAGCCAATCTTGTCGGTGACTCCTCTTACATAAGGTAATACAACTGGGACACGATCAACTGTGGCTGGTTTCACTCGGTCTCTGTGACGGCGGCGTGGAATTTGGAGCTTGTTGTCTCGCAGTACTTGCTTGACATGTTGCAGCTCAGCAGCCAGGTGTTTCTCGTCACAGATTCCTTGTGCTCTCTGAAATAAAGATTTGCCCACGGTAGCTAACTGTTTTGGATGGTGATGAGATTCACCGTTCAGGTATTTATCTGTATGTATCTTATCTGTATTTTTGTTTTAATAGACTGTTCCGTTGTTTCTATATGAATATGTATAAGCTGTCCCGAATTTTTCGTTTTTTAGACGATTTTCTTTATTGGCCGATTTGTCTAATTGAGACGATTTCGGGTTCCGCGCCCGGGGCCCCTCTCCTTTTGTATATTAGGCACATCCCCTTGCTAATGACCCCATTTTTTAAATGTATTCAAATTATACACTTTTTATAGATTTAAATACATTTAATCATATGCTTACACCTGGGCTGACTACTTGTGATGTATACTTTCCCATAGCACCGGTTAAAAACGCACCAGTTTCCCTTCACGGCAGTATCCAAAATAAATAAAGATCATATTAGAACGCGTGTCGCTCAAGATCACGACGTTTAAAGACCTGGTATGATACAAGAGACCATCCCTCACACCCCCATAGCAACACCCCAAAGCCAAGATCGACAATGGGACCTTTAGTGACACCAAGCGCTGAAACTCAGCGAACCTCTGGGGACACTAATCTCTGCGCAACGAAATGAACCCAACAGAAAGAAAGGAATGAGGAATATCCTTTTTTACATATTATAAAACAAAGTCCCCCACCGCGTCTGTCTGTCTGAACACGATAAAGCCAAAATACCTAACGGATTTCGATGAAATCTGGTATGGAAATAGTTTGAGGCCCTGAGAAGGACATAGGCTACTTTTTATCCCGGAAAACTTTCTCACGAGGGCGGAGTCGCGAGCAAAAGCTAGTTGGCTGATATGATTAAGAAAGCTATTAAAGAAAACCTTTCAGTCGCTTCAGAAGAACCCAGTCACGAACATCGTACCCATGCGATCCCATATGACATTAGTTCTCATCGCGACCTAGTTAATCAGCCGCTATCGTTTTATCTCGATTATCGATATCTTTTACAAATATTTCGACATTTCGATACGCATCAGACGTGTTGTAGACTCAGATTATCCTGAATGACTAATGTTGGGCGCGAGCACGATATCATTGTAAGCGTAATGTGTGAGGTGATAATACTCCTTTTTTGTGGTAAATAATTCACCATTTACATAGTTTCTGTCGGTATCTCGCGTACTGGTTTCAACGGACATACCAATACATAAGTCAAGCCGGCATAATTCTGGTCTCCGTCGCGGTACCTATACAAAATGTTTTATCGACAGACATTATATTGTGACTCCATTAAACTCGCAGTCTGCTACGTTTTTAAATAAAACATGAATGAAACATGATGAATACACAGTAAACAACACACCTGATAAATAAATACAATAAAACAATACAAAAGGTAATTCTGGACCGGAATATTCCGCATACAACGTTATTTACACATCATCCGACTGACTCAGGAGGATATCTTAATGACAATAATTGTCTACCGCATAAACTTTATTAACTGCGTTATTAAATCGTCTATGAACCGCATAAATTACGCTGATAATCCGAACAGCTGTCTATGGTTGCGGGAGATTAATAAAAGAAATCGTTAATAGAGATTGTTAATTTAATACACACACACACACACATACATGCGCACACACACGCTCTTCAAAAATACTCTCTCACTTTAGACTGCCCGTTATTTGATTGTGTTAGTAAAATGTAAATCCGTTATTGGCCGTAAGATATTTTTATCAGTTTATATCACTCTAGTATTAAGGGCTGTGGATTTTAATAAACAATAAACAATAAATAATAATTATTATAGTTTATGGTGGCCGGTTCGAAGGACATTCTAACTAGTGTGTATTAATGGTTATTTTAAGACTTGATATTATGTCCATTATCGAAACTTTGCGTGATATTGTCACGATTCAGGTGAATTGGAACATACTACCTAGCGAACAATTTGCTAAACTCGTCATTGAATTTGTATGGTAATAATATAATGGGCCTCTTAACTCCTATTTGATGATCAACACAATCATTTACAAGATGAGTAAAAAACAGTCTCTACATTTCTATCAACTGTAAATATATCAAACAACCAACACCAATAAAATAACATTATTAAGTTATTTAAAGTCAAAAGTGGGAGAGATTGTACACCATAGTTTCTCCGACCGGCTAAACGCCCTATAAGGAGCCCAAATAACAATTTGTAAGACAGTTTCAATAGCACGCCATTGAATCCCAAGATGGCGGCGACCAATATGGCGTCCCGTATTCACAGATAATTATTGAATTTACTCATCAAACGCTAGTTACGTGTGAATGTGAGTCATGTTGTTTTTGTATTATAACCGACAGATTAACCGGACATGCTTTACTCATAACAATGTTTGCCAAAAACATGGACTTTGCTATGTATGAATAACATTAATTCCTACGAGCGATACTTTCAGTATTGAGAGATGTAGGAGGCGTTCGGATTAACAATCTATTAGTATTATGAGCTCTAGCAAACTAGGATGTGATTCAACTAATGGGCACCACCACTTAAATGTCTTATTAGGCTAGAGGAATTAAATTGAAAGAACTTGAGGAAAAAGGAAAAACAAGTATTAGTCAGCCGTAAATCTAAGGATTTACTTCTAAAACAGTAAACAACCCATTCGCCATCAGTTAATTCTTAGAGGCTTTTCAAAACCTTAAAAATCCTTTTACGCGACTACTTTCGTCGGCACCGCTAAAGGCTTCTTGGGCAAAACAAATCGCACACAAGATTTTACTTGGCGCAAAACAAAATACTACCTTAGTGGATTTCTAAACAAACCTAGCACTTCACAATGCCCGAAGGCCGGATCGGTATGCACAAACAGTACGTATTCATCGACAGATATAGTCATACGGCGATGTAAAGGCTGCAGACGGCGTGTGTGCCAAGTTACAAGCGGGACTTGAAATTAAAAGAGGAGAAGACCATGCCGTCTTACCGAGATTTTACATATAAAAGTTATTTTATAATGGAATAATTTTTTATAGTTTAGTTAAATAGCCCTCGTAACTTACACATGCGTTTTGTTACTAATAATAGACAAAGTAATAATTATCTAGCGACACATGCTGCTGGAATCTGGATAATAGGCAAGGCTTTGACTACTCACAAAGTCCAAATAGACCGATGAAACGTGGTGGTTTATGACAACATGACAATTTGATGAAACTTTACCCGGCAGTACTCACAGATAAGCAAAATATTAATAAGTTATTTACCGTTACCGCAGTAAACAGTTAAGCAGAGTGAATGTATTAAATTAAGTGAAAGGATGTTTTGTAAAACATAAAATAATGAAGCACGAACAAAGATCACGTAATTCAATGAAAGTGAGGAAAAAATGTTCAAGAACATAATTAACTGAAGAGACTCATTTACGGTCATTTAGGTCGTTGAATGAATGAACTGATTGATTTGTTGTCATGAGAGTGCTCAGTGAATTGAGCCAACATTGAGACATAAATTAACCGAATGTTTTCATCACAAAAGTCGTTAGTGGTAAAAAGGTTTTATAAAATCAGGATAATGATGATTAGTTCAGCTTTAAGATGTTTTCTGTCGGCGTATTGTTAATTGCCCAGCCACTTGTTGGGGAGCAAGATTAGTCAATAACGTTCATTAGTCAGCTATTAAGTTTTTAATAGCGTATTAATATGTATATTAAATTAATTTACCGCAATTTTGGTATTAATATGCAAATTTTACTAAATTCCAATATCTTATTTTACCTGGTCTATGAAACACAAACTATTATGTATGTTGTTTTGGGTTGTAGTTTACAATACAACACAACCAATAACAATGTATATTTGTTGATTAATTTTATTTGATGATTCGTTAATCAAATACAAATATTCTTTATTGTACCCATTTTAAAATAGAAAATAAAAATATACAATTTCCTTAAATAATAATAAGGATTTTTTTACCATCTTATGGATGGATGTATAAACGATACAAAAGAGTTTTTTTTTATCATTTTTTCATTATTTATCATTCCATTTCTCGTAACTTAAACCACAACTATCGAACAAGACAAACAAACACGCGAACAAACACGCAGAAGCGCAAGTGCCAAAGTAAATTGTGGAACAAAAAGCTCACAGTTTGTCGAGCGCATGCAGATGCCGTGTTTTGCCAATGTGTTTGTATACTAGTCTAAATAATAGGAAGAAATCTCAGGCACGATGACTAAGTCCCGGCTTTAGAATAACTCCTTTTACGCGGTCTTGAAAGCGAGGATACAAAAGAAATATGGATAGTATTTGTTTTTGCTTTTGTATGGTTTGCCTTGACCGTCTCGAAAATCTAGTCGAAGATCTGTAAATATTTATATAATGAATCCGTACCACAATGGATAATGCTCTAGTTTGAGTTTAATTATCCTCTTCACCTGATGATTAGCAGCTCGCTAGCAATAAAGCATCAGGTTTCTAGAAAAATCGAGATGTAATATGACAGCCAAATTCCTGTAGTACATTCGTAATAAGATAAAGATCTGAAATCACATTCGAAGGAACCGAATGACTTCTTCACTAATTACATGTTACGGTACACGTTCTTGGCATATATGTTTATTGGGCAATTTGGCATAAACTGCTGAACGGATTTAGATGATATTTATCAACATAGACCAAATTCCAGATTAACATAACTCAGAAAATACTCATATCTGCCGTTCCGCAAAAAGATTTTCAAAATCAACTAGTATAAAATAAAATGCATTTGGTTCCCAATACTCAAAAGCCTTCACTCTTGGAGTGTGGGCAAACACTCGACGGTCTGAGAATAATGTTGACTCAGCGTTTATTTCGCACGTACGGTTATCACGTCACACGTGCTGTGAAGTGGCCACACCTCGCGGTCCAGGGTTCTTATCTACTGTTTGCTGTGTGGTGAAATATTTTTGTGAAGTGCGCTCGTGTTTTGTTGGAAAGAAAAACTAAATGCTTTACTATTAAGTATGGGTGGGCAAAGTTATCTAACTTCGTATAAGTTCGGATGAAGCATAAAGCTCTATATACTATGAAAACCAAAGCTTTATTACGATTACCAGCACTTTAAATATTTCTAGAAAGTACATTGATATTTTATAAAACACGAAATGATTAGTACAAAGTTACATTCTAAAGCACAATACAGACTATCTACCGTATACAAAGCCATTAGCACAGTACCAGGTGGGATTCAGATAAACTCGTTAGTGTGGGTCACGGGACATGGGCCGACACCGCAGTTTCCCCGACACAGCCCGACACCGGCCGCGGTGTCAGAGAGCAAGGAAAGCGCATTTCACCGCTCATTACGCAGGCAAGGTCGTGTTAAATTATCTATAAAATTTATTAGGACTGGCTGGTTTAGACGTTTAGAAGGGTCGTCTATGGGAAATTGCCGCAAATTATATTAAAATTATAATTTATTTAAGTGTTCAAAAGTGTTGTAGCAATGGAGACAAATTAAAAGGTACACTTTCTAAAGTAAACTCAAAAATATAAAAACAATCGACAATAAGAAGCTCCTTTGAAAAATCACAGTATACAAAGGTTGTTACACTAGTTAATATTTATATATCTATATTCACAACCGTCACCCCAGCCCCATTCAACAGCAACTTGAGCTGAACATAACATAATCCATTCAACAAACCAAAACCCTAACTCCACGGGCTATCTAACAACGCGATTAAACTAAAACATTAAACATTTCGAGACGTTCACAGTTAGGATAAGCGCGATGGCAAACGACGTCTATTACTTATCGAATGACCTCGATAAAACCCGCCCAGTATTAGTACCACAAATAGAGTCAATGAGACAGGCCCTTGCGAACAGTTACCATACAATATTTAGCCGCTGGGTCATGCACTAGCCGTAACAGTGTTCTAACTAACGACCAGTTAAAATTCCAACTACCGGTACGGGTATCGGTTGTCACCCGTCGTGCAAATCGGATGGTCCTTATTACGTGCGCCCATAGAGATTGAAACTCGACTAATTGCTTTATCGACATGTGTAATAGAAATATTTTATTACACGGCGCGTATAAATCAATATATCGTGTACCGTTGGACGTTGTTTAATTAAATAATCAATTTTGCAGCTCGGTCCCGTTTCAGTCTATTAGATAGGTATTCCGCCAATTATTCAAATATGAAATATTGTGTGCAAAAGAAAGGAATTGTGCTACGATTATGTATGACAAAAAAATGCACGTATGTTGCACAAAACAGCCAATGGAAGGCAATATTATCGGGTTAAATCTAGTTTGTTTGCAAGCGGAACATTAGGCACGAGTACCGCTGCGTCGTACTTATATCGTACGTATCAGTTTTGACTTTTGACGAGGTTGACGAATGACGAGTTTAATCGTCGTCAGATAATGAGAATAGGTACATTAAAAATATGATTTAATACTTGTAACAAATACATATTACGTCCTTGTTAATTTTTAGCAATCAGGCATTTCTCAGATTACGTGTTCGATATTTAAATGCATTGTATGCCGTTCCAACGTTTTTTTATCCTACCTACTCTTTAACAGTAATTGCCAGTTAGCATTCACTCGATTAAATCCCTATACGCTTTCGACCATTGATTTATGCACTTTCGCCATAGCCATTGGTCATCGATGGGCACACGTAACGTCACTAATTAGCGGTCAGCAGGCACCTATCCTGTTAGATATCTTCGCGCCCATCTCACCCCGCCTTGTCGACCCCGATGTTATGTCGATAAATTTCATATTACGCATCCAACTACTGTTGCGGATTATCCCAATTTATTAATGACGGTTGTGTGAATCCTTACCATTTCACTATTTTCGATTAATTGTGTCCCGATACTGAGGAAAAAACTACATTCCACTCCTTTCATTTATTAGGATCTATTGTTACATTTTAGGGCAGTATTCATAGATGCAACTCAATTTGGCTCTAAAGTGCGATATCAGCTGAGACGCTATCAAATTAAGATCAACATCTTAAGATAGTCACTATTTAATAAACCCATCTTAACATCAGCTCAAATGAGTTGTGTTGTGTCTTAAGTTGTAACTTAAGAACTCAGCTGTCAAAATCCGTCACATATTGTAATATGTGACGGATTTTGACAGCTGAGTTTTTTTGTGTAACAGCGCTTACGCAGCTGAGAACAAGCTCTTAAATTACAGCTTAAACTTGGTTTTTGAATAGTTAAATATATTAAATATCTACTTGAGATTTTACTCAAACGTGTGATTGATTTAATAATACCGCCCTTAGTAGAGACTAACGTGAGTTGCGCTATATCCTCTAATGCCTACATTGGATATTTGAAAATGTTCCTGCTGCATACCATTGTTTTAAAGACAAATACCAAATGAATACAGGTTTTTGTTATATTTCTAAGGTATTATAGCGCTCAATAAAAAAACTCCTACGAAACCAAAGATACCTGCATCTTAACAAAGATGCATGTTATTTGTTAATACAATAAATGAACCGATCTTAAAACAATTTGCCCGCACGATACGGATACAAAACATGCAGGAACAACATCGAAGGTGAAAAAAGTCGGAGCAATAAAACTGCGATCGATGCGTAGACGCAACACGCTTATAAGGCGACGTCGCGAGCGTCTAAAAAGAGCATTTGCTATATAAAGCTCTGCCGGACGGCGGGGAGGTAGCCAGGAGGGCGTGGAAGGGCAACGCCCTACATTCATAGCGGCTCATATTTCGTTAATATAATTTTCCCAAAATTCCATTATACCATCAAGTGCTACATAATATCTGAAAAAAATCTTATTTAACGCCCTCCTGCACTTATAATAATCATACTTGGTTCCAGCATCCGAATGGACAATCGAATTTAAATTTTTAATGCCTCATCAATATTTATCTACCATGCAATTTACGTACAGCTCATTTCTTCTGATTATTTCCTTCCACCCTCGTAAGGGGTCGTAGCTGTCACTTTCACCCTATAGAGAATCCTAGCCCCCTGATACAGAGTTGTAGCCTGGCTACGGCCCTGGAGCGAGGACGGCGGAGGGCAGCCGCTGCCGGTGATGCGTCTAACGGCGCTGCCTGACCTTCTATTAATTACCGTTCGCTTCTCTATGTGGACATGGAATGTCTTCCTACAGGCCCGGTTGGAGACGCTTCCTAGACGCTCGGGGTTTGGTTACTGCCTTGTACTGGTTGCTCGAGATAAAAGCAAAAAGTGACATCTTATCGTATTCAAGAAAAATTACATTATACAAATTTTTACCTACTTTTGTCATGTTTTTGGATTTCGGTTTTACTAGGCTTAATAGGCACTATTTTGATGGTACAGTTTGATTAAATTCATTTTCTTTTTAATATTATATTATACGGTATTATGTTGTAACCATTTCCCTGAAATGTGATTCGATTTGTTAACATTGCAAATTATAAGTGTCCGATCGAGAGAACATTTAACATACATTGTCATAATACGCATTACGCACACATCGGAGCCATTACACGGCATAACGACATGATATCGAGCGATAAATCTGAACTCACATCGAGCGTACAGACAGACATGGCGTCTGTGCAACCGTAACGCACAGACAAACCTGTTTATAGCCAATAGATATATTGATTGCGAGTCAATTGTGTATGTTAACGCATGTAATATGCTCACGCATGTGTTACAAAAGGGTTAACAGAGGATCTACTAACCAGTGCATCAACAGTTTGTGAAGCCTAATTCCGGCCCGTGGGATAGGAAGGAATCTATCGACTTATCGGATCCAACTTTACCAGAAGCAGATACAACAGAGTTCGTCAAGTAAGATCTAAGCATAATTTTGGCAATCGTATATCATATCCTGAACCAACACCTCATTACCATCAGATCAAATGATAAAAATAAATCCCTAATACCCCTTAAAACCTACGGTACCCGATATCTAGATCCTAAAGCCTAAATGGTACCTAACAATGCCTGAATGAGGCCACCAACATTCCGGGTAGGTGCGACGTCTAGGCTGAAACAATGGCCGCCAATTAGACGCTACGGCCGAATAGAACCCGCACCGCCGCTTACTGTTAACGGGGAACAATTAGTACAAATTGTTCACTGGTACGTGACGATGTAATTGTGATGGTGAGATTGTCTTCAGTATGGTAACTATTTGTTAGTTAATTACTTTGTAACTAATATCTCTAGATTATAGTTCAGTAGTTGTCGCTTGCTGTTCCGCGTGCGTTTAAGTCAGTTCCCTGGAAGGTAGTTTAGGCACTCAGAGGTATTCTAATTTCAGATAGGGGTTTAAAATTCATTCAATATATTCCATACGGGGCATATTACGCTAGCTATTTTGAGTCCCATTGTTAGGTGCGAGCCTATTACCATTTCCAGACCACATTTAAAGTCTCCAGTCTGAAACCGAACACAATAACTTATCAGTACCCGATCTAGTACCGAACTCCAGATAGCACGGCATTCGAACCACGTGCGCAAAACGAGGCAATCAATCTGCCATCAAAATAAAACGTAACCCAATTTATCTGACATGTGCCACGCGGTGACGGTACCATATGGTTCAGTTCCGCGAACCGGCACCGCACCGGGAACTATCGTAAAAAACCGGAGCGACTACTGTTTGGACTATTTCGAAGTTTAAAGTTTTTATCGTTTCAAGTCGCTGGATTAATACTGAGATGTGGAACGAGTTTAAGTTCGGAGAAACGTTAATTTTTATATTGGTTTTCTCGAATTTTTTTATTGGAGCGAAATACTCATAGGAATTTTGGGATATAAATTGCTAAATTATTACCCAAATTTCAGATGTAAGTACTTAGTGAAGGAATCGTAGTATAATCCGACGGTATGTAACTTTTATTTACTGAAATTATTAAGGCCACAGAAGGGCTTAAGCTCTCTCTGCAGTGTCGAATATGAATTTAAAGAGTGCGCGAGTAGTCTTAAAAATATCTGTTGAAAAACGCACTCTTTTTAAATTAGCTATTTTTTCAAATAAAACGCGTCTGGAACTATTTAGAAACCGTAACAAAGCACCAAAACATCGCATAACCTAAATTCTATCCAGATATAATAAAACGCACAAACATTAGGAACAGCAGACGCATAAGTAAAACAAAACCGTCCGTCCGTATCGATCGGTCGCAGTCTAAACACGGATAGTGCAGTGCACTATACTGCGAAATCTATTTGCATTTCAGGAACGAGTGGTGAAAACCGCGCTGTGAAACCGCGGCAATTGAAACCCTGTAATTGGGAACTTATTTTATAATTTATTTGGAAATGGCGGGTAGCGGATGGATGCGGACTGCCCAAGACCGGGATGGTTGACGCTCACTTGGGGAAGCCTACGTTCAGCAGTGGACGGCAGTAGGCTGATGTCATGTAATTATGATTATATTATTCTCTCTTCTTATCTATAAAACCAGACTCATGCTGTGTATAAGTGGAGCCTAGTAATTGTAATAAAAAATACTGATAGTATGATTTTTTATTAGTATGAATAACCTAGTTATATTTATGACTTGTATTATGCTGGAAAATTACATTAAAATAGTCTCACATGATACCGCGCTATACAAAACACATCTACATTGCAATTTAACGACGAACAATTCTCATCTATTTAAAGTTTCAGCATTCATTTTAACAGGCAATAAAACACTAATAAACATAGAACCAGACATAGACGTCCAATAAAACAGTCTCTACGGGTATTGATCCAAAGTTCGCCAGACGTTTCTATAGCCACCGCATACTGCGCATTCCCTTCACAAATCTATTTGCAGTTTAGCATTGCCACGAGATTTTTTGGCTCTATAGAACAATATATTCAATTTCTATAAAAAATGCATAAACAACATAAACAATTTTACTATAGAGAGCTGTATAATTTTTTAAAAAACCGCGTTATATAAAACCGCGTAATTCGAGATTCTAAGCTACTTATAAAGGTTGCTACTGGCAACTGCTAGCCGGTTGTAATCGTGAACTTGTCTCTTAAGAAGGCTCTTGTGTAATAGTGCGAACTCAGTTGTAGAGGAGGCCAGTGCTCAGCAGTGGGCAGTACATAATACACGGCTGGTATGGTGCTGGTGGTGGAGACAAAAAACATACGTCAGAAATTTTGTAAACTGAATTTTGAGTAATTTCATACGATTTCGAGACACGATAGACACTTTATTACTTAGAACATTTCCCCACAGCTCAATTGTTCATTTCAATTAAAACACATGTATAAACTAAATGATTCACACACGGAGGCGTTTACAGGAAACTGTGAAACGCATCGGTGCGTCAACGAAACAAGATCACTGACGATACAATGTAGCGATTTATAAATAAGCGCTATTAATGTCTATTTCAGTGGGTAGAATACATTAAGATAATGGATAAATTCACTGAACATCCCAACAGTCAACGCATACTCATAAGGAAACAAATTTGTGTGATTTCAATGAACAAAAAAGGTCTTTAAAGCATCGCACAGACGTGAACTTGTTGCCAAGCAACACTACAATATTGACTAACAGTTGCTGAAGTAATCTTAGTGTAGTGTTTCTGTACTTGAAAGTGTAAGCAATAAACACGCCAGGCCTCAATTAGACGCGTCAATTATTGAAGTCATTGAACGCAATTATTGCACCCCGCCAGTACGTGCGCATTGGCGAGGCAATTCTTGCCTGCGTTGACGTACATATGAGTCTTGACAGATATACAGAATACGAATATTGCCAGCAATCATATTGTTACGTGCTGGGGTTCGGTATAAACAATTAAACGCCGGTATTGCGATAAAAGTACCAATTAAGTTTTTATTAGCAAATAATTACAATTAAACTAACTAAAACACTGCACTGGATACTACGATATTCGAATACACTAATTATAGTCACTCGCTATACGTTCACACAAATCACAATTCGCTTCGAAGTCGCTCGGAGTTATCGCTCGTAGTCCGCTTGTCGCTCTGCTCGCTAAGCAAAACTGAATCCCCGGCGGCGGCCGCGCGCCGACTTTTATACTCGGTCAATGGCCTTGGTCACAAGGCCGCGGTCGCCGGCCGCGAGTACTATCGTAGTCTGTGGAACATTCTCGAAAGATCCGGAATAGTCGGGAACTCTCTCGCAAATATAGGTCAATAATCGCGTTTCCACGACATTCTGGAGACATCGAGATCTTTCGAGAATGTTCCATCGCCGAACTTTCCACATTCGGATAGTACCACTTTTAGCCAAAAGATGGCGCTACTATCCGCGAGTATTAGCGCGCGTAACACTGCCCCCTCCCAAGACATGCTCGTCCCGAGCATCGTTAGAACCATAATAGCGCGCTAACCGATCAACATGAACTATTTTGGGTGTACCTCGCTGGCCTTTCTGTATACGGTATGTGACGTCATTTATCTTGGTCACGATTCTATAGGGTCCATCCCATTTGGCTTGTAATTTAGGTGACTTGCCTTTGCTTCGAGCCGGATTGTGCAGCCATACCAGCGTGCCCTCTTCGAAACCGCTATTGTTCGCTTTTCGGTCATAACGGGTCTTCATCCTCTCAGACATCTGTTGACCTGATAGTCGAACGTGCTCGTATACGTCATTCAATCTTTTGCGCAGATCGTCCGCATAATCCGTTACACTGCGCGGAGTGTCAGGAGGAATGCCGGTAATAAGATCAGCAGGCAGTCGCAATTCTCGTCCGAAGTTAGCGTAAGCTGGAGTCACTGCCGTGTTCTCATGGACTGAACTTCTGTATGATAGGAGAAACGGCTGAATGTGCTTGTCCCAGTCCTTTTGCCTGTTTTCTACAACCTTAGCCAGGTATCTCTCCAACGTTTGAATAAAACGTTCCACCATGCCATCAGATTGTGGGTGATACGAGGTGGTCCTGGTTTTATGAATGCCCAATACCCGACATGTTTCCTGAAATACTTGGGATTCGAAATTACGTCCTTGGTCACTGTGTACTTCCAGGGGTACTCCAAACCGGCAGAAGACTTCATGAACCAATTTGTCCGCGACTGTTGAAGCTTCCTGATTGGGGATGGCAAATACTTCCGGCCACTTTGTGAAGTAATCCATGACCACCATAAAATATTTGTTCCCACTGTCACTTACAGGGAACGGCCCTGCAACGTCCACGGCTATCCGCTCCCATGGGGCACCAACGTTATAAATTTTCAATGCCCCTCTGCTTCGTGTATGGGGACCTTTCACAGCCGCGCAACTCGTGCATTTGCGACACCATTCCTCAACATCGTCTCTACAGTTGATCCAATAAAATCGCTCACGGGTCTTCAACAATGTTCTCTTGACTCCCAGGTGACCTCCTGAGCATCCACTGTGATAAAGTTGAAGTATTTCTGGGACCTTGGCTTTTGGGACCACCATTTGTAAATGACATCGATCTCCCTTGGCATTTTCCCATTTACGGCACAGGATCCCATCTTGCATTACCAGACTGTCCCACTGAGCCCAATAGCTTTTTGTTATGGAACTTAACGGTGCGATATCACTCCACTGGGGCTTCGTAGCACCGGCTTTTAGCCACTCGAGGATTGGTTTGAGGTCCGCGTCTTTATCCTGCGCTTCCTGTAACTCTCCTTTCCACTCGCTGCTAAGGTCTGCCCTTATCATTCTAACTGGCACTGCTTCCTTACCCTCTTGCTTAGTGCAGTGCTTACAGCTATCAGGGCACGGCCTTCTTGACAAGGCGTCTGCATTACCGTGAGATTTCCCACTACGATGTTCTATAACAAAGTCAAATTCTTGTAGCAACTCAATCCACCTCGCAACCTGACCCTCTGGGTTTTTAAAATGCAATAGCCACTTCAAGGCAGCATGGTCGGTTCGCAGATGGAATTTCCGCCCAATCAAATATTTGCTAAAATGCTGCAAGGTTTTCACCACAGCCAGTAGTTCTCTTCAAATCTAGCGTGCTAAACCACTTCATTCCAGCAAGCGTGTCCAGAGTGTCGTCGATCCTAGGTAGAGGGTAACTGTCCTTTTTTGTAATATCGTTTAATCGACGATAATCCACGCAAAAACGCGTACTGCCATCCTTCTTTTTCACCAAGACAACTGGAGAGCACCAAGGACTAGATGAAGGCTCTATGACACCATCTTTCAACATCCCTTCAATCATAGTATCCACCTCCTTCTCCCTTGCCACCGGCAATCTTCTTGGTCGCTGACGGACCGGTAACTCGTTGCCTGTATTAATTTTGTGCTGGACTAAATTAGTTTTTCCCATGTCCGCATCATTGCACGAGAAGATGTCTCCGTATTGTGTTAACAATTTATTTGCTTGGCTTACCTCTTCCTTTGACAAATGATGACAGTCCTTCAAAAGTGACGTCACGTCGAACTTCGCAAGTGTGATGTTCTCAGTGGGTGGATCTTGACATGTGCGCAACCAAGCCACTTCCTCGCAAGAACCCATTAACATGCCTTTTCTGATAACATGCTGCTCATTACTGAGATTCAGTACGCGTACAGCTGACTTGTTAGTAGCTCTTACCAGGGTTCGCGCTATTTTCCATGGAAGGTCATTGTCAAGCTTCTCAATGAGAACGCACCGTTCCTTTGGGCCAGAGTTCCGTGGCAGACTAACAGGTACGATCACTTCAGATCTCGGCGGAAGAACTGTCTTCTTGAAGCAGTATACCCCTCCTGATGGTGCTCCTTCCACAAAAATTTCCTCTGAACCGCATTTTAGAACACCCTGCTTGACGTCTATTTCGCAACAATGTTCTCGCATGAAGTCGAGACCCAGAATGCAATCATCGACAATGTCAGCCACTATTACATTATGCAGATAAATTCTATTGCCTAGTTTTAATTGTACTACCTTCTCACCTCGGACGGATATGTGCTGACCGGTGGCTGTTAGAAGTTCCACGTTCTCTCGGTTACCCTTGTAATTCCAAAGAAACCGATTTGCTAGTCGAGCACTGACAACTGTGCGAGAGGCTCCAGTGTCTAAAGTCAGTTTACAGACTGTTCCATTGACCTCGCCTCTGACGACCAAGCTGTTCCCATCATGAGCTTGCGAAATCGAAATCTTTGGGGCTTCATGAACACCGGCCAGCACTCGCCCCATCGTCCTGGCCTCTACTCGTTTCCCTGCTGCTGATGGGTGGAGCTAACCACCCTCTCGTCCTCAAGTCTATCTCCTCTTTCGATACGTTGTTTGCTACAATTCATGCGGAGGTGGCCTCTTTCCCCACAATTAAAACACCGAGGGCTGTATGCCTGCGGACGGTTGCGCGTAGGTGATGCTACAACCTCCCTAATTCGGTGGGCACGATGGTCTTGTCGTACGGCCTCTACTTCTAGTGCATGTGCCAAGGCGTTCTTCAATGTCTCATGATGCCCAAGCCTTACAGCAGCCCGTACTTCTAGGTCTCGAATCCCGTCCACAAAAGCCTGCACTAGAATTCTGTTAATAAGCTCAGGTGCAGACTGGTGTGCTTTTCGTACCAGCTTCTCAACTTCCAGAGCCCACTGCTGTAAATTTTCCGAAATGCGTTGGACTCGGTCTTTTAGCTGAGCGCGATACACATGTTCCAAATGAGCATCACCATACCTAGATTCCAAGGCTTCAATCAGCTGGTCGTAGGTCACATCAGTACCAAGGGCCTCCAGGATAGTTAGGGCCTGCTCGCGTAAGCCCAAGGTGAGTGCAGTCCCAGCCTGTTCTTTAGTCCATCCATTCGCCCGCATGACGGCCTCGAATTGCTTTCTATAAGCCGACCAGGAGGATGTGCCGTCAAATGGTGGCACCTTAAATCCTCGAGTTGAAGATGCCGCAACCACGGTCTCGCTACCGCGTGTTTCCATCTTCTTCTCAACGTCGGCGATACGAGCTTCCGCGTCTAAAATCCGATGCTCGTGCCGATCAACTTTTTCCTTCACTTCTTTGAGGTCCTGGTCAATGGAAGCCCTCAGGTCCTTTATCAGAACGGTTTGTTCTTCTTGACGACGTGCCTGCTCCTCTTGGAGTCGAGCTAACTGCTCCTCATGACGGTGAGCCTGCTCCTCCTGACGGCGAGCCTGCTCCTCCTGACGGCGAGCCTGCTCCTCCTGACGGCGAGCCTGCTCTTGTTGAAGTCGAGCTAACTGCTCCTCCTGACGGCGAGCCTGCTCTTGTTGAAGTCGAGTTTGCTCCTGCAGCATTGCCATAATCGCCGTAAGGTCCGTAGGTGCCAACGCTGGAGAGACTCCAGATGGTCCAGGGGTAGGCTGCCTTGTCGGTTGTCCAACTACCTGCGCTGGGGAATCCTCGAAACGGCCCCGGTCCATCTCTTGCTGGCGCTGACTTCGGGTGCGGATACTAGCACCTTCTTCCTCCTTTGGTAATACCGGCATTGTTTATCGCACTTCTGACACCAAATGTTACGTGCTGGGGTTCGGTATAAACAATTAAACGCCGGTATTGCGATAAAAGTACCAATTAAGTTTTTATTAGCAAATAATTACAATTAAACTAACTAAAACACTGCACTGGATACTACGATATTCGAATACACTAATTATAGTCACTCGCTATACGTTCACACAAATCACAATTCGCTTCGAAGTCGCTCGGAGTTATCGCTCGTAGTCCGCTTGTCGCTCTGCTCGCTAAGCAAAACTGAATCCCCGGCGGCGGCCGCGCGCCGACTTTTATACTCGGTCAATGGCCTTGGTCACAAGGCCGCGGTCGCCGGCCGCGAGTACTATCGTAGTCTGTGGAACATTCTCGAAAGATCCGGAATAGTCGGGAACTCTCTCGCAAATATAGGTCAATAATCGCGTTTCCACGACATTCTGGAGACATCGAGATCTTTCGAGAATGTTCCATCGCCGAACTTTCCACATTCGGATAGTACCACTTTTAGCCAAAAGATGGCGCTACTATCCGCGAGTATTAGCGCGCGTAACAATATCGTAGGTATAATTGTTGAAAGCAATTTCTTATGTCGCTTAAGCCCAAATCCCGCAAGAACACTTCAAATAACATTTAAAACGTAATAAAAACACACAAATTGTTTTTCAACAGAACTGCTTCGAATTTATAAAGCTATAGGCGTAAAATGACAAACGCCGAACTAAAAATGGCGTCGTAAAGACGATACGACGCGATTCACCATTTACGAGGCGAAATAAACACGATGCGTGATATAAAATCAAAGGTTAACAATGTAATCGAATTTATTCGAGGATTCCTTGTTCCAGGATTTAATATGGAGTATAAAATGGTGGGTGGTCTCGGAAAAATACGTTCTTAATTTTACAGTCCTAATAATACAGAAAATTTAAGGCCAACAGGAAGATCAAATGAGTGAATCTACATAAGCGAAAAAAACATATGTAAAGTACTGGATGACCCGTAAATGCAATCTCATCGTGATATGTTACCGGGTTTTATACCGTGCAGTCGCAATCGCGATGGTCATAAAGTATGTGCCTACCTCATCACCAAGCTACACAAATGGTGACGCAGAATGTATCATTCCGTATTGTTTTATCCCTACACATCAAAATGCTACGATGACTACAACACTACCTGGAAGTGTTTATCCACTATCGACTAGAAATATTACATCTTACTGAATGCACTGACCGATTCCGGAACGCTATTCTTTGAAACGAGCCCATATGACGAGTCTTTCAATATATATTGCGTGTGGTGGTCGTAATCCATTGGGGTCTAAATTATTTGATACTCTTCCACAACAATGGTATCTATTAGTAACAAAAATGCTCCCTAAAGTGCCTCGCAGAGCACGTTCATTGTATCATTGTTGTGCGACAGGAAATACATCAGGCAATTTCTGGGAAGACTAAATTGTTTTGAACTCGTAATGAATTTAATCAGGAAAAAAGAAAAATACTTATCATGCAGGAAATCAGTTGCCTTTGTAGAGGATATTTTAGCCAGTGTATTTACTGGACGAAATGAGACTTAGCATCAATTATGTATCTCAGATGAGCGGCCTTTTAATCTTGGCATTTATTGTATAAAGCAACTAATACTATCACTTCAGTAGACTGGGAGTCTGGGACAGGACTACACTCATATTGGAGACATGGGTTGTAATGCATTTTTTTAAATTAAGTCTACTATGCCAAATACAATAATATTGTAAGTTTCTAATCGGATTATGCCTAAAAACTATCTAAGTAAAAACTATGAATTATATGCAATTCGCCATTAAATTTCCAGCCACCGTCCGTTGTCTGCATGATGCATTAATCACGAAGCCGGCAGTGGGCACGCGACGCAGACACGTGTTCGGTATGTATTTCGGTAAGCAGGTCGCTGGGGTCAACGGCCGGGCGTCGCGACGTCTAATAATACGGCGCAGGCGCAGGTGCAGATGCAGATGCTGGGCGCGAAAGGTTACGGATAATTGACAGATAGCCGATCGAAATCTGGAAGCATTGGCAAAAGGGCGTAGCTTCGATTGTGATCTGCGAAGTGTTTGATTCATAAATATTGGATTCAGGCTTTGATTATGCACTATAAAGGCAATTGCAATATTACTAATCATAAATTCGGCAGTTTGTGAGGACGCGACGCGACGATTGGTGAAGTCCTCAAATCATTTGTATGTAAGGTACCACACAGATAGAGTAAGTCGTGGATTAACAACTATACTTTTATCCTGGAAAATTACAAAGCGCTGAACACAAGCTATTTTCAGATATCAAAAGAAATTAACTCTGACAATATGGGATTTATAAAACTTTTATATATCTAATACCTACTTATTTCATCACTAGAATAAAAATCACAAAGTATTAATGCTCAATATTCTTCTAAATTATCTAGAACAATCTAGACGGTAAGATCAGATAGGGATATCATTAGTGCACCTTATGAGACGGTTAAATTTAACTATTATTACACGAGGCATAACGTTAAGTTAAACTGTACTCACGGGAATCATGAAACTTAACTCTTACGGTAATGTTTACTTAAATGTGGCAACTTTGTGGTAAGACAACCTACCAGCCATGTTAAAAATAGCTTGAAGCGTAACTTTACCACTCAAGTTAATCCTGATCGCAAAAGTAGTATTTGTAAATATCGGCAAAATGCAAACATTTTTTGTTCCTTTATTTCAGTTAGAAATTGTTACTTTTCATAAGATATCGAGTATAAATGTTTTGTTTACGTTTAGACAATATTATCAACAACCTTAGAGTATCGAGGCCCTGTGGGAAGAATAAAATTTAGCCAATTTCAACTACTCCAACATTCTAACGGTGTTCGATTCTAACATGGTCGAAATGATTCGTCCCCACACCACCCTGCCCCGTGTAAATAGCTGCACTAAAGGCAGCAACAGTTCCAGGATTATTAATATCAGCATTAACCACGGCGCGACATTCATTACTGGAACCCAACGGTCACCATCCGCAGCCATAACTAAACTTCACCTTACGACCCAATGATAATCCGCATTCCTTCACGAAATTTACCTGCCATATCTTTAGGAATAGCCTATTTATAGGAATATTAAATTTCATTAATTTATTAATACTATTTGCTCCAAGGCCGGTTAAACATTACTATTAACCGGTATTAATGTACACTGCATTAATGGTTGGTTAATCTACATCGTAATATTTAAACTGGTCGGGTGATAAAAAAATATCAAATTATGCGCATGCGCAGTGGCGACATCTATTCGCGAGTCGGGTATGTTAATAGATGGGATAGAGGCAACACTAATAGCGATTGTCGGTCGATCTCTTAATTACGTTATGTAGAACTTGTAATTAATAGGATTTATGGAAACAGTTATGTCAATTATCAAGTGCAAATGTGGTTATTTTTATTCGTTTACATTGAGTCGGTTTTAATTTAATCGATTACATTTGAATATTCATTTTTAATCTTCGAACGTATAATTCGAATAACACCCTTTTTCCTCTATTTTCCCTATCTAACTTCCTCACGTCTCAAATGATAATGGCAAATTCTCTATACATGCAGATATGAAATCTAATTTTACTGACACACAATCTGTTAGTCGGTTTGTCCCCGGTGTGGTTTACACGTATCATAAAACTGCGGGATCACAACAGAAGCCCATTACACACAATTAGACGCTTTCTAATTATGAATGTGAAAACTAATCGTTCTAATTGGCAAATTCACAAATGCTTATTAGATTTGAAATGGCATTGAAACATTTGATTGTATTTGGGGTCTATAAATTTGAAATAAAGTTTTTTTTTATTGCCTTAGTAGGCAAACGAGCATGCGGTCCGCCTGATGGCAAGCAGATCCGCCGCCCATGGACTAAATCAATGCCAGAGGCACAGCCAAGCCGTTGCCTACCGGGAGGAGAGCACTCTTTTTAAGCCTCGTTTAAAGAAGGACAAGTCATAGCGCTCGGGACACACCGATGCAGGGAGTTCATACCAAAGTTTGCACGTGCGCGGCAGAAAAGTCCGTTGAAAACGATTTGAAAGTTTAAATGATTTTTAAAAGTAAGATTTTTTTTTCTAATGTAATTAATTTTAATTACACAGATTTGAATCGCCACGCAGACAACGCCAATTATTTCGATACAATCAACTAATTTTAGCATCACAAAAGCTCCGCACGAAGAGCATTTCTTTATGCAAATTTTGATAAAAACTGACAAGCACGTAAAAACCATAAAAACGGCTACTTTAAATACATTTTATACATTTGAGATGATGTCAGCGTCTCAGGGTCTGCAGTAAAAGGATGAAGAGGTGCCCAAATAAAGCAGCGACCTGTTTCGCACAGCCTTAGTTCAATTACAACTGCTTTCTATTCAATATGT